>OU342799.1:15902531-17274682 GCA_910591515.1 Cerceris rybyensis
TATATCTGCTTCCACACTGCTACTTTCGTTCACAACTACTTGTTTCTCTGACAATTCTTTAGCTTTCTCGGTTAATTTCTTTATACGCTCTTCGTGAGATTTCATTGATTTCATTTTCACCTGAATCAAATAATATATGATCGACGGTATAACAAAGCTTTTTCAATAATTCCGCGGCACAACAGAAGTAAGAGCTTGCAAATATAGAAATTCACATCCACGGATGTGAAATTCTAAAAAGATCGTCGCACAAGAAGTCGCAAAGAAGTATGAGAATCACAGTGATAGACAAAATATTTTAACTTACCCTAAATGGTTCAATTTGGTTATTGCCTTTATTTGTGTCGAACCACTTAGAATATCCATCTAGCATTAAGTTTAAGCTCGCCAACTCTGTCCGAAGTTTTTTTACTACCTCTAAATATTCTATGCGACTTTTAATTTCTTCCAGCCGATTCTTCGTTGCTGACCAACAGTGTTCGATATCTTTAATTTTCGTCTCTTCTTCCTCAGTGGATTCATTTGCATTTTTTAATTCTTCAAGAAGTCGTTGCCCTAACTCCAGAACCCTATTGTATTGATCTTTATGAGCTTCCACATCAGCTATCGTATCGTCATACACAACTTTCTTCTCCTCGACGCTCAATTCATCAAAGACACCTTCCGATCGACCAATTTCTAGATCAACATAGTCGATCCACTTGTAAAGATTAAGCAGCGCAGATTCAAACTCATGCCTGGTTGTGCTATCAACGCGACGCTTCTTCGAATCACTATGCGGTGTTGACTGTAAACAAAGTTGAATTAAATGATTGTATAAAATAATAATTATGAATTTTTGTCGTAAAACTGTTAACAACTGGTATACCGTTGCAGCAATTTCTTCTTTATAAGCGATACTCATTACTGTTTCAGACATCCATTCATTGCCAGTAAGCATTGTTGTTTCCCTTTCGGATTTTAGGTCAAATTCAAATCCTGAACTACTTATCTAATAAATTAAATAAATTTAACATTCAATGCTTGATGTAAAGATTACCCATAAGGAATAAAAAAAACATAATTTTTATCTCGATGCATATGGTATACGTTACCCTCTGACTTTGCACTTCCATTATTTGACCGACAGCTTCCCATTGATCTTGCAAATTCTCAATCTTCTCTAATATGCTGACGCATTCCGGCGAAGAACCTTGTCCATCCAACTCTTGAACGGATTCTTGTAAAGTCATTAACTTCTTTTGATTCACGTCCATTTCCATTTTTAAAACTTGCAGCTTTTTAATCCTGTCCAATACTTCACCAATCTCAGATGCTGGATTTGCTTCCATTTGCTTCAGCGTTATTTCAGTTTCGTTTAGCCATGATACTAATTTCTTATAATCATCATTCAGTCTTTGCCAGAGTGAAATGAGGGATTGTAAACGTTGCCTTCTTTCCTCTTTCCATTGACAGATGTGAGTCCAACGTTCTCCAAGAGCAGATAATTGATCTTCCATTTGCGCATAAACAGCCTCAGAATTTTCTTCGTCCACAACAACTACCATATTTCTCATACCGTCGACTACACCTTGCTGTGCCTCAATATCGCGTTCCAATTCATTTAATTGTTTCAGTTGTTCATCTAAAGCAGACTGACTCAAATCAATGCTCGTCATCAGGGACATTCTATCCTCAGTTTTTGTCAACCATTGTCGCAGTGCATCTAACTGCCCTTGCTGCATTTGCATGAGTACCTACAATTTTATTAAGAACTTTACATATAGATACTTAATAAACAATGGAAAATATTGTATTATTACAAATGTTACGATATATTTGTCTTTATATAAAATTCAGAATACAGTAATATCTTTCTATAGTAAACAGTAATTAACTCGCAAAGTGTATCTTGTTAATGATATTACTTTATACTGTACAGAAAGCTATCCATTTTAGTCAAGATGCACTTTAAAATCGATTGAAGTACCTCGTGTATTTTAGTCTGTCTTTCCATCGCACGCATTCTAAGTCCTTCCCATCGAGAATTTAGTAACGACATTTGGACGCGGACTTCATGCTCTTCATCCTTGTGTAAGCCTCCTTCTGCCAATAGTCTTGCACCTTCTTCCAAAACAGCACCGACACCATCCTGATGTCCGGATAACTCCATTAGAAAACTTTCATGTTCATGAAATTGTTGCTTTAACACTTCCAATGTAGAGCCAGGTTCTGGAGCATGATTCAATTTATCTTCGGCTTCCAAAAGCCATGTCAAAACTTCTTCAAGAGCAACCTGATAACCGCCAAGTTCTACGGACACATTAGTGGCTAAACTCATCGGCCGTGAAGCCGGCGTCCCAAAATTGGTAAACGATAATGTATTCTGCAAATAAGGATATACTTTGTGACAAAAACTTTTATTATATTGCATCGAGTATAGAGAAAAAATTAAACTATAGGTACCTCGGCCCCCGGTGTTGTAACGGGACTACTATCACTTGTTACTGAAACGTCTATTTCACCTACATCGTCTCCAGAATGAGGTAATGATTGGAAAAGGCATGTAACGTACATCATTATTGACTTTTTATCCGGTACAGATGTATTGACATCTAGAACAAAAAATTATGTCAATGTGAGACTAAATTTTTAGAGAAATTTTAAATTAAATCTTTGAGATATCAAATATATAAATAATATAAGTATATATCATTCACCTTCTGGATCTAACAGACGCTCAATACCAAGGTGCTCTTGAGCAAGACGAAACGCATGATCTAATCTCGCATTTGGATGCTTCCGTGCTATGTTATTGAAATCGAACAAATGTGGTTTCCATCTGTGAAGAATGGCATTAAATGCTAGTCCGTCTGACCAGGATGTAGTGAAATTTTTTATGTCAACGCCGGCATAATTCTGAAAACAATTCCACACAATTTGAAAATAAGAGATACCGTTTTTACACAATTAACTTAAAAATTAATTAAGTTAAGCTTATTATTCATGAAACATTACCTGTGAGTTTTGACGACACCAAGCCAAAAGAGTCTTCTCCAGATTTGTTTGTTGTAGTTCCGTCATTAAATCTTTCAAATGATAATGCACCTATATAAACGATAGTAAAATGTTAATATCCTTTGTTATTGCATATACTTCGAAAGCAATAGCAGCAGTGGTATTCAATATAATCCAATTTAAATTTAACTTTTCAATTTAAGTTGAAATTCGTCTGATGATACTATTAATATAATTAAAAATTTTCTTTCATCTTCTCTGATGTTCCATACTTTTAACTTGTAATATTTTCATCATCAGACTCTTAATACGTTATTAAAATATATTAAATTAATTTTAAAAGTAACAAGTTTATCAAACGTCGTAAAAAAATCTGGAGGTATTTCACACTGAACGTTTCTTCTTCGAAGAAACTTTTTATTGAAATAACATAACAGAAAATTTTATTTATATTATTCATCTGCTTGTTTTAATGAAATATCCCTGAAATACCTACCTGCCAGTGTAGAATAATACTCCAAACTAATCCGAGTGTTAACTTAGGGTTACCATCGACGATATCATTACTACTAATATTTACAAGTTTCACCTACAAAAAAATAAATCAACAACACAATAAATTACCCTTTAATACTGTCTTCATGAACACTTTAAACAATTAACCTACATTGTTTTGCTCCAAGATCTGCAAAGCTTTATTAACATTGTTGAGGTGATGTACCCTCATTCGACCACGTTCTCGTTTCTAAAAAGAGAAATTCATTCTCGTTTAATAAAGTGAACTTACTTATTTTTCGTCTTTTCGGTGAACACTGTAATTCACATATGAGTTTTAATGAGTCAAGAGATCTAGCCGACCAGTGATTTAAAAAATTAAAATTCAAAAACCACTGAAAAGTTAAAGGTAGCTTAAATAAATAAAATCCCAGACTAACTGATTCGAGCTTGGGTCTTTAGAGTAATTATAACATAATTACTAAATTATTCAACTCTAACAAAACATTAATATATGAAGATAATTTACTCACGTAAACTTTCGATGTAAGAACTTCCAAAAGTGATAGTAAGCGATTTCCATCTCGTAAGTCGACGAATAAATCGGATATTGGCTCATAATTATTCTACGATACAGAAATAAATCAAGTTATAAGATGAACTTTTTCATATTATTGAATTATTGAAAATTCTGTCTCTCAAAATTTCTGTTGCCATTTCAATTAAAAATAATATTTAAATCTGAATTTCATAATTGCACAAAAAATTCTGGCCACAAAAGTATTAAAGTATTGTTACAAGTATAACATTGAATAAACTAATTTATTCAATAGATTGCATGTAATTAATAGACATGCAACATGCCTTAAGGAGTTGAGAATTTATCCATTTGGCAAATGTTTTCTTCTGCACATCTTCTCGTTCGTCTGCAACAAACAAGTACATTTTTATTAATGATTATGTACAAAAACATTAATCTTTATCAACATTCAATCCAGTATCGGAAAATACTGAAGTTCTCAACCCTAAACCTCAGTTTTGGAAACGTGAACATCAATCAATTTCAAAAATAAAGATACTTTCCTTAATCAGAATCTTTCTTTAATCGGGAGGCCCAATTAAAAGTTAATTTGCGAGAGAACGGTTCGTTTCTGACCCATGGTTTCTCTCAGACATTCTGCCTACGTAACAAGACGAATAAGATGAGCCAATAAAAAAAATTTGCAACCCTTTCCCAAATTTTGCGGCCGCTTTTTTCGCAAATCGATCCAGAGGTATAGAACAACCCCTGCAAGCCATGACATATAATTTTGAAACACCCTACACATCGTAATTCAATTCCTACCGTATGGTACGACCAGTGAATCTTAAACTCTGCCATAGTCAAGGGGTTAAATAGACTTAACGCTGAATTTTCTTAATTTTCTCTCACAAATTTCACCCTCCAAGTATCCCATTAACCCTGTACAGTCTGAACTCTTTGTGGAATTCGTCGTACCCTCTTACAGAGACGAGTATGCAACCTACTAACAATAAGAGAATGCAATCAACGAGTGGTATCATGAAACATGAATGTTATCTGGATCGGTAATCGTCGATCCATTGGCATTGCCACCCCATCGCAAAATTATCGTCGACGTGGCAACGACGGCTCGTCATCTATCGCGTTGACACTCGTTGACCTCAGTAGCAGCAGTTATAAACTCTCGAAATTTAGGTCGACCAACAGAAAGCCGCAAGTGCACTAAGCAAGTACCTGTTTACTCTACTGATGCATGGCAGCAGATATGTCTCAGGTTTGCGATAATAGTCTTCGATTAATAGTAAAAAGTATCTAAAATGATAAAATAACATCGTTTGTGAAACTACGGTCAACTTTTTCCTTGAAATCTTCTGGAATGAGCTATAGTAGTTAGGAATTTTCACACTCCAAATTTAAATATTAGTATTGAAAAAGTACACCCCTATTGATTATATAACTATCTGTGTCTTTAATGTTTCTGTTTTGTGATTTTAATAGAAAATGTTGCACCTCTGTAGCATGAACCAAACAAACTACCCTTCGATCTTCAAAGAAATGTGCTCAAATTGTATCGTATTTTGGCAATTTCAAGTAATGTATATAAACAACCCTTGCGCCAAAAACGAGTCTGTGTCTAGTCACCCTGCCGAAAAATAGCTATTGTTTGCCACGACAATTGTCATTTCGATTATTCCCTGTATTCTTCTTATCGCTGTTTCTCTTGTGCCTTCGATTACCAATCAAACGTGCTGAAATTGTATCGTATTTTGACAATTTCAAGTAATGTATATAAACAACCCTTACTCCAGAAACTATATCTAGTCACCCTGCCGAAAAATCGCTATTGTTTGCCACGAGTGTTGTCATTTCCATTGTTCCCTGTATTCTTCTTATCACTGTTTCTCTTGTGTCTTCGATTACCAAAGAAACGTGCTGAAATTGTATCGTATTTTGACAATTTCAAGTAATGTATACTTATAAACAACCCTTGCACCAGAAACTATATCTAGTCACCCTGCCGAAAAATCGCTATTGTTTGCCACGAGAGTTGTCATTTCGATTATTCCCTGTATTCTTCTTATCACTGTTTCTCTTGTGTCTTCGATTACCAAAGAAATGTGCTCAAATTACATCGTATTTTTACAATTTCAAGTAATGTATATAAACAACCCTTGCGCCAGAAACGAGTCTGTGTCTAGTCACCCTTCCGAAAAATCGCTATTGTTTACCACGAGAATTTCTGTTATTCCCTGTATTCTTCTTATCACTGTTTCTCTTATATATAATCTTATCAAGTCTATCCACCCTTTTGCCGGCAGTTCCAGCTGATCATATGAATGCGTAGGTGTAGAAATTCCCGAGAATCTTCCTGTCGCATGAGAAGGTAGAAAATTATTGCAATCGAGTATCCGTTGCAAAGCGATAAAACTCCCTTTGAGAAGATATACGAGGATCGGTGAAGAAAGAAAAGCAGCGGACGCAGCAAGTAAAAGAACTCGTTACGCCATATTCGGAAGCGGCACGATTTCGTAAGGAAAGTATCGCATTGGCCGATACCTGTCCAGGAAAGACGCGCTCTTGCGTGCCTCGATCTCCTACGGCTTACTTTACTTCGGCTACGTGATCGTCATTCTATAATTCTTCCCCTCCTGCTCCTTCTTCCCTCCCTATATTGTCCCTCTATACGCGCACGATAACTATAACCATTCATTCGGTCGTTCATTCATCGATGGTAACGCACTGTCTGGATATTTTCAATTTCACTTCCGAGACTATTTATTTTCTGGAGATACTGTATTTTACAGACTAAAGTCCTTTAGCCAAATGTATTTCTTCGTTTCCATTATGGCGATAAATAACATAAAATTGTTGCCGTTTACTTTACATATGAAGGTACTGGAAATTAGTAGTTTCTTGGGAAAAGTAGATAGAAAGTTCAAATGTTGATGAACCATGGTGTAAACCACCATAAAAATTAGGGCGAGACTTATGTTCAGAGTAGGTCCTATTTCCTGTAAATTGTAAGAATTCTGGCGAAGTTAATGTCTATGTGAGGCACTAAGGAATATAATTTATAAAACTGTAACTCTGAATTACACAACAGATTTTTAACACTAGAACTGCAGGTATCGAATTTATTATATTGAAATATATTAAATAAGTAATTTAGAAATAGAGACAAAATCCTATGCTAATTTTGAAGCCTTATTTATTAATTTCACTTTACTTAAAAAATCACTTCTTTTTTTAGCTTCAATTGCAGTGGTTCTTTGACGTAGAACCTGCTGTATTAGGCGGGTTCCGAACTGTTATTGTTGCTGTTTCATATTTGGACTGTAACTAAGATAATGGATGAATGGAAATGGTAGGGCAAGGGGTTATATTTCACGTTACTGAAAAATAAGAAGGAACTTTCAGCTAAACTTAAGTAATATATTACAGTTACCGAAACATCTTACAAGTTGTCTTCATACTTTGCAAAAGTTACTAATATATGAAATTTCGTGCAGATTTTATAAAGTCTGGTATCTAAAAAGCTCCGGCTACTAACAAATGTTAATTATTCCGTTCACATAGAGATCGGAAAGGTTGAACGAACCGCAAGTTCGCAACCACGTAACGCCTTTAACGCTTCGATAACACATTGACTAGGAAAGAGTAGCAGGCAACTGAAACCACTGCTAAACTTAGCTAAAACGCATGCTAACACGCGATTTCTTCTCGACAATCCACTCATCGTTAGAATGAATCAGCAAATGATGAAGCAAGCACTCCAAGACTTTCGATTTCGTATTTCTACCGACATACTCGCTCGAAGTTTTATACGTTACTATTACACTTATTTAAATTACATAAATTAATTAATAATACAATTACCAATCATGAACATTCTTTATCAACTCACAAACCATAAATAAACAATTACTCATTTTTTATTTTCTATTAACATTTCCGTTTCTCGTTTTCAGCTGTTACTCTTCTCCGTCCTCTAATTTTTTTAGATGATTTTGTACTTAAAAAAGGAACAAAAAGTGTTTAAATGTACCAAAGAGACTTCTTTTGAGTGTTCGCATCTATCTATGTGCGTGTGTCAGAAATAGAGTACTGTAGCATGGCGAAAATGAAGAAAAACTCGAGCGATGAACTTGACGGCGCGCTTGTTTATTTTGGCTACGGAAGGTCGCATGGCCGAATACATAAGCAGGTGCTCGACGCGTTAATCTCCTCATTCTGCACCGAGCAGTAGGACGAGGTAGGACCATCGACTGCTCTCCGTTAACAGCACAGGGCCCTACGAGAGGAGGAAAGGGAAAGGGCGGGAGTGTTCCTGGGCCCTACTGTCGGCATGGAGAGTTCAGCGATACCTGGACGCCTACCTATCGAGGAAGTATGGAACATTCTGGACATCCGGAAGTTTAGAAGAAGTGCGGGAAAGGACGAGAATGTTCAGCGACAATACCTGGACACCCGTTGGTAATTATAATCGTTATTAACACATTGCATGCCGGTCCTGCGATAATGCGCGAATTTAAATATGTGATTTGAAATTTTACCGATCAATGTGAGTCGTATTGTTTTATCTTGAGGAAAACGGTAAAGTGGACAAAGAAGGCAATATTATTCCCTTTAAATTGTGCATTACTTAATGCATTTAAATTTGATATTGATTTAAATAGCGACATTGTCAAATGTAATAAATTTAGTATCAGATATTGAGCCGGCGAACAATGTGTTAAAATTACATTTTTAACACTTTACCGACCGGTACTTTTTAACATCCTATCCACTTCTGATCGGTCACTTCCACGCAAATATTTCCCTGATACTGATATCTCTCCAAAAATTGCAAAGTTTCTTCACTGAGTCCTTAACACAGTTAACCGCAATGACAAATAATAATTTATTAATTGCCGTAGCGACCAATTAATGGATTAAAAAGTTAATCGACTACCCGTTGGTAAAGTATTAATTCCTTGCCGTACGATTTCTTTTGTGACTAAATGTGCAATAACTCTGAATTAATTACTAAGATAACAAACTAGTCCTTGATTTTGAATATAGTATGAGTTAACGTAATATCAAATAGCATAGAATTAATTTGATTTTATCAGGACACGCTGATATTTTTAATCTAATAATTTTTGGAATACTTCAAAATGGATTATATTATTTATCGCGTTACGAGTAGCATTGTAAACTCGTGAATAACCGAATATCTGAAAATTCAATCTGCATAACAATTTTATGTTTACAATCATATTTAATCTACCGATTACATCAGTGATCGTTACGCCACCGATAGTGCGCTAGATTTGCAGTATCGCTGTCACAGCACGATCTCGAGTGTCGGTTACCTCAAGGACGCAGAATTTTTCACGTGTAAACTTCCACTTGCGAGAGAAATGCTCTGTAATCTTACGTTCGAATCTTCGAGCGAATTTCACCCATCCAACTGTGGATTCGCGTCGATAGAACTGTTATCCGACTAAAGTACAGACATTTCTCTTCTACTATCGCAAAACTAAATATACCACGAGCGAAAAGATAACGTTTTTCATTTATTTCTTCTGAAAATTTCATCGAATTAATTTTTGGTCCCAACAGGGAAAAGGCACCTTATATTTAATTATAATTTATAATAATACAGTAGTAATGCCGTAAGTAATTAAAAATAATCACACTAAAGAGATATTTATATGGGCCGTTTATTTGAAAAATGGCATATGCCAGTTTAACCCTATGAAAATGGTGATTTTTCGATGATTATATGAAATAATTTATAATGAGACTTTTACATAAATTTAATCAAAATGAGCGTCAATTACGGAGACTTTAACCCTTTGAGGACGATGGACGCGTATATGTGGTCTGAGAAAAAATCTAATTATAGTACATTATTGCATATACTCACAGTGGAAGTTGAAAAATGAAACTATAAACGGTGAAATTCATTTCTACAATTAGTAATTTATAATTTCTATACATTAACCCCTTGACATACAAATAAAATGGAATTCGATGCGTCCGAAAAATACTATTTAATTTTGCCCAACTAAACAGTTATGTGCAAACTTATAAACAGAACATTTTATTTTGCAATATTCATTGCTATATAACGTGTAATCACGTTGAATGACTAATAATCAGGTAATATTATAAAATAATAAATTAGTATTTCTCTTGATGTACAAGTGAAATAATTAAATAATATAATAATATACTGTACGTCGTCCACCGGAGACAGTTCCTGACGTCTCAGAGACATGACACACGAAATGAATGACATCTCCCAAACGTCATTATATGTCAAGTGGTTAATACTCTGACTTTTCGATAAAAAGGTGGTTTTTGAGAGCCAAGTAATTCCCCAATACTAAAAAAAAGTCTCTGTCCGCAAAGGGTTAATTTAACAGAAAACCAGTTACGTTAAAATGCTGTGCGGACTCAACTCAACCAACCGCAACGACTTCAAGTGTAAAACGACAAATTCTCGTCTCTTCTCTCATTTACGAGCACAAAAATAAAGTCAAATGGAAGAGCAATTTCCCAATCATCAAAGGCAGTCTATCCACCAAACAAAAGTATTTCCACGAAGATCGAGCTGAATACCAAAAGGACTTTCTTACAAGACTGGAAAGCGTTCTCTGTCATCTCTTTATTAAGAATACACGGTCGAGAAAGCGAAAGGTCGTAAGTCGAAAAAAAAAAGACGGAGACGGAATAGAATGGTAATACACGCCGTTTCAGTCTATTCACGCTGAAACAATCAAACAATTAAGCTCAATTTCGTCGTAAACGCCGAGTTATGCAGCTAAGGAACTACCATCGTTCATGAGATACAATATTAACTGGCGAACATTCGCACACGTACGTATTATATTGTAATTTATTATTATTCGTTCTGTCTGTGAGAATATTTAGTCGGTATCTACGACAGAATTAATCGTAAGTTTGCATTTTTAATTGTACCGTGTACTTTTGACAGTGCCAAAGTTTCAGTCTAAAGTTTTTAAGTATAGTCGAACCTTAAGACTTTGAATGCTATAGATATTTCGCAAGTTTCATCATTTCTACAGAATTGAAACTTCTTCTGTTAGAATTTTAGCTAATTAAAGGCATTTAAGCCATCAAATCATCTATAATTGCGCTATTATATATAAGTATACTATTGAAACTAAAGATTTTCCAAAAAATGAGCAAACTGGAAATTTTAACCATTTGAATACCAGAAGGAGTTTTAAAAAATTATTTAAAAAAAAAGCCACTTTCGCGCTCTTGAGATTTTATTTCAAAATAAACTAAAGTTGGTGTTTTATATTATGCAGTGCACAACAAGAACAATCTTCTCTTGCTTGTATCCTAATTTGGAATTACTTTATATTATAACAGAGAAACCTGATGCATTTTTAACAAAATATCTTAACAAAGTCTTCCTTCAATTGTCAACATTGAAAAAATGTCGACACAAAAACTAAAGAGCGCGAAAGTGGCTCGTGCTACGCAAACGGTTAAATCTATACAACAGCATTATGAATATCATTATGAAGTCATAGATTTTATTTAAAAATATTGCAAGATAGGATAAGCCAGTCAGTGAACTTTTATTTCAGCGATTCAATGATTAACTGACGGAGAAAAAAAATCGTAAGGCTAGAAGTCAAGAATAAACATGCGTAATGAATAAGTCCACGGATAGAACGTACAGTTTAGTGCAAATAAAACGTGCACAGCGTAGACACAAAAATACATATTTACGAGCAGTTGAATACATCATGGCTATTCAGATTCAGAACGACCTGTAGTTACTATTTATAAATTCTGCGTCTTTGTTTTTCAAGGAAATTAACTCGTACGATAATGTTTTCATTCTCCATAGATGAAAACCAATTGATTATACATATGTGCCACTGATTATGAAACTGGTCAATGTCAAGAATCTAAAACAAATGACCTTATCAATTATTTCCCATTCCATTCCCTTACATTACTGTAACTTGATAGAAAGAATATAACGCAACTTGGAAAGAGTTGTAATGGTTCAATTCGATTGTAATTTCATAAATGTCACGTAAGGTTTTCATTATACCATAAACGGGTTTAAGAAATGACAGTATACGTGATTCTCTCGTAGAAAAAACCTGAACAATTTTGTACCTTGTATCGCTATCGCCGTGTAAGGTTTTAGAGAACAATGATTTATGGATGTCTTACTTGTCGGACAAACTTTGATCTCATCATAACTATTATCTTATCGGGAAAACAATTCAAAGTGAATTATTCGAAAAAACTTCAAAATTGAACCGTGACTTAAGAATTTTCACGAACTTTTTCCTCCAGCTGATGCAACCATACCATAATTTTAAAAAACCACCTAAAACTGTAGCCTCTTAAACAAAATCATAATATTTAAAACCAAAATGGGAAAAAAGACGACGCAGCAAGTCAAACAATCGCACTAATTCAGAGTATAGGTACATATTAGGGGTACCGAAAAGTAATCAAAATTAGAGAAGTGAAAACGTAATTAGAAACGTTTTTCAACAAAAAATCGAAGGGCTTTTTTAACACTAGAACGACCGACGTTAAATTTATTACATTTAAATATATTAAATAAGTACTTTGGAAGAAGAGGAATCAAGACGTGGAAAATATGATAGGTTTGGTAATATGTGTTCTATAAGATCAACTTAGAATTTCTATTCTATAACACTGCTGTAAACTTAGGGAATTTTTGGGAAAAAATGTGAACAAGTCATTTTGACTTGCTTGGTCGTTCTAGTGTTAAAAAAGGAATCGAACTACCTTTACACTGGCACAAAGTATTAGAAAATTATGGAAATTGTTTTGTTCATTAGTATTTAAAATTTCTTTAATAAGTGAGTGTTTTTCGCCAGCAAACAAAATTTTTGATTACTTTTCAGTACCCCTAATACTAACACAATAAATGCAAAATCCTCTGTAGAGGACGTTTGGAATCGTTCGGAAACGTTTCTCTATTCATTGGAAATGGGTTGGATCTACCCTACATAGAACACCGTCTACATTGTGCAAATAAACCAGCACGGATCGAACAATGATTTAAACAAAATGGCAATACGAATTACAGTGTGTACGAGCGACGTTTCTCTCGTTTACGAGAACGCGTGTCATTGGCCCTAAACGCACCATCAGAGGTTCACAGGTTAAACGTTCTGATGGAACCACATAATGTGAGCTCATGCCATGGAGAATTTAACGGCAGCTAACTCGTCTCTACAATTTCAAAAGAGTTAATCGAAATAATCACGGAGGAGATTTTTTAATTGTTCATTGTATCGTGTTACTTTGAGATAACGAGAGAGATACGATAAATCATATGTTATCATTGAGATAGTTTCGACTCAGAATCTAACATTTGGATTGCTTAGAATTCATTTTTACATAGGACTTTTTCCAATTAATCTTTCTAGCGCCGAGTAGTACATACAGCGGTTCCCAAATTTTAATAGATTCACCTTCAAGAGAGGCAATTTTTCACGGACCAGTTGAATTTAATGATCTATGGGCTCTAGAAAGATCCACCATAAGACAATCGACTGATTAAAATATGAATGCCGACGAACGCTACAGTAGATAAATAGACTTCTAGACGTATAGAGTTATAGACGATTAGATGCATAGAGAGACTAAAGGGATTTTATACTATAGTTTATATTTTATATCATTAGAGTGTGTCTCTATGTGTGTTTTAGAATTGTGCGTTCTCCATATTTCATATTAAATGTAAGTTTCCTCTTGTATATATCTATTTTAAGTATTACATTTGTGATAAATACACTCTTATACCTGAAACTTCGGAGTCTTATCCGTATAACGAAGTTGTTGGAAGCGTGTTAAGGAAGACATCGTATTAAAAGCAGTGTCGGAAGTGGAATTTCAAAATCATTTATAGAATTTAGAATATATTTAAATAAGCAAAGTTTTTGTTTAGAGTTGCATCTGACGAGGGACGACAAAAGAAGTTGAGGTCCTTGGAGTAGACCTTGTCTATGATGTTTTGATTTCCTTGAATGATCGATAATTATTCTATTTCCTTTTCCTTGCGATGTTTAAATATATTTGAATACGTAGAAAATACTGGGAAATGATTTCTTCCTAGTCGACAAATTAAAAGTACCAAGGCGATTGAAACTAATTGGTTTTAACTGAAAGGATTTAACTTAACACTTTACCAACCGGTAGCCGATTAATCAACTTTTCGGGCCCAGCACTTTTGGACTTTTAACTTATTAATTGGTCTAAATAAATTATTATTTTTCATTGTGATTAACTGTGCCAAGGACTCAGTGAAGAAATTTTTCAATTTTCAAAGAGATATCAGTATCAGGGAAATATTTGCATGCAAGTGACCGATCAGAAGTGGATAAGATGTTAAAAAGTACCGGTCGGTAAAGTGTTAAATTCCGCAATTATTCATATCATTCCTCCGAAAAATGTCATAAAGAATTACAAAGTTACACAATCGCTATTATAGATACAATTATTACTGGTTATAGTTTGATAAAATTGAGCAAATAATCACACTATCCGGAAACTTTCGCGCATTATTACCTATGTGCACGTAGCAATAGCAATCACGTTCAGATACAAGAAACGCCCGATATTTATGTAGAAAGTAAGAGGAATAACTGAAAAAGGACAGAATAGAGAGGCTTGCCGGATTGTTGGATCGGTTGCGTAACATTGAGCTTTCATAGTTTCGCACTTCTTTTTCTTTCAACTGTTCAAGCATCCAGGACGAGACTTGTCAAATGCAAGTTTCGAGGAAACTTGAAGTTACATTTCAAAGTTACTTTCTCGTCCAAGCGAAACTTATCGAAACCATGAATTGTTGAAGCATGTCCTTCTTCAACTTTTGGTACTGTCTTTTTTCTCGTATTTTAAAAGTATCCTTACTGGATTTAACGAAACAACGGACCTATTATACACAACGATGTGCAGTGACTCATCCATTCCGTGGTCAGTGAACACTGACTTTTAAACTAAATGGTTCGTGACGAATGAACGGATGAAAATATACCTACGCCCTCACTTCGAACGATTCGAGGGAATCTAAATTGAGTGAAATCACTTGGAATTGTCCTAAGCATTTTGTATTCGAATAATTGTGAATTAGTATCTTGGATATCCTGAATATTATTTGTTGAGCGATATTAACTTTTGTAGCTCTTGTCAGCATTTACAGTTAATTTACTGTTTATAAATATCATTCTTGTCGGTTATCTCAGAAATTCTTGTTGTGTTTTCATATAGTTTATGTTTACTGGATTTTCCATTCGAATAATTGTGAATTAATATTTTAGATATACAGGAGAACATTTCGAAAATGTTCATCCTTTGCGGACGGTGATATTTTTCAATATTAGAAAGATAATCATTTATTTAATATCCCAAAACCATCCTTTTATTAGAAAGTTACTGTTGCTGTATACAAATTATAAATTACTATGTCTATAATTATATTTTAACGATTCTATTTCAATTTTTCAACTCTAAGCGTGTAGACATGCGGAGATAAACTATAATTCAATTTTTTCAGACCACATATATGCGTCGCTTGTCCTCAAAGGGTTAATGAAACGCGGCTAATAATACTGTTTCTATAATATTAATATTACGTTTAATTACACGATATATGAATAACAGCCGATGAATTTTTATTTCATCAATTCAATTTTAAACTATGCGGAGGCAAAATAAATCGTAGGGCAAGGGGTTAAGGACATTATCAATTTAACACATTGCGTATGACAGTCTCCAGTTTTAATACTAGAACTACTGGCATTCAATCTATTATATTTCAATATATTAACACTAGATTTACGGATGTTAATATACCTATTTTTCTGAAGTGAGCCACTTTGACTCATACGAGAAAATTAAAGTTTTTTACAAAGAAAATAGTTCCAAATCAATTTAAGTGAAGAATTTAATATTAGAAAAATTAACTAACCAATATATTGTATATATAGTAATCAAATTTAAATGAGCCAAATTGACTCCGTAAATCATATTATTAAGACTTAATTTTTACGAAAATGATGTTTCTATGTGAGCGATTTAACCCGATGTCGTTTCCATCGTGCACGTGTACCGTTTCTGCTTCTTGACGTATGTATGCATTTAACGCGTACATGATGAACAAATATTTCCATGATTAGATAAGAATTACGTGGAGCACAGATAACCTCATTGCCTACTGACGATGATAGTAGAAAAACACAGGTAACTAATAATATAATCCACACAAAGCCCTAACACGTTTGTGTTTACCACAAGAAATAAATCCTAAACTTAAATTCATCATATATCTACGCAAGCGCAACTGCGAATCGTAAGCCAGAAAATAACAAACCTCCTACGACAAATACAAATCTACAACACGAAAAAGAAACAAGACAAAATTAAAAGACATTTTTCTATATATAATTGAATACATTGTTGTATTCTAAACTCTTAAAATGCAGTTATAAACAACGTAAAACCCTACATTCCATTATGAAAGCACGAAATGACAAAACGGAGCAGGAAATAATTACCGGCTTCGATCACGTTTCAAGGAATAGAATAATATCGAATGATACCAAGTCAGATTAGGATATCAATTTGTAAGATCGTATGATTGTTTTACAATATAATAAGACCAATGCAATATTTAAATCATTGGATGCGCAACAAAGTTACAAATTCCAACTGACATACCTATATAGACGACTTCCATCTTGAGACGTTGGAGACGCAGCTACCGGATCGCCGACGTAACAATATCCAAGGGCACGTTAGTCGAAAGCACAATATCACATGGATTAATCTCGCCACACTGGGCGAAACTCTTTGTTTACAATACGCCGAAACGAAATACCAAAACACTGAGGACAATAACGATTCTCTGAACGATCTGAATCAAACCGATCTGGAGCTTACGAGGTTAGAATCGCGCGCTAACAAACGCGCGGCAATGACGCTCCCTGTACGACACTTGTTGATTTCACACTGTCAAGAGGAACCACTGCACCGTATGCACGCAACACGCGACTCGCTCGTCACTCGCTCTCATGTATACACATCGACTTTTAACTTTCCCTCTCTTTCTTAGACTCTCTATCTTTCTCTTTCTACCATAGTTCTCGCGACGATGGCGTTTCTGTTGATTCTTCACGAACGTCGCCGTGGCCAAAATCCAAGCGACGTGAGACTTCGCAGCATCGTGACTTTTTCTTTTAGAAGGTAAAGAAACGAGTGTAACGAAGGACACGTCGTGACGACGGAAGAAATATGATGCGCGAGAACGATGATTGTTCCGTGATGTTGAAAATAAAAAGGAGAAAGACCGATAAACGTGCTTACTCTCGAACGAGCGTCAAGCAACTCCCAATTGCAGTGTACACCGGCAGAGTCTTGACCGAACTGGCAACCTCGGAGCTACGACGAATAAGGCCCAACTTCCCCTTCCCATTCAACACTCTAGCGTCGTTCTCTATATTCCCTATCTACTTTCTTCGTCTCACTTTTCCCAACCTTTCTTTTCACCCTTCAACGATGTTTCTCACTCCTGCATCTCAGAATTTTTAATAGTCGGATAGAAAAATTGGGGAATGCTTGAGATTTTGGTGCGAGCAATTATAAGAATGTGTTGGGAATTCGTAGGAAGATGTAGAACTTTAAACGTCGATCTTATAGAGATGTATTATTAGGAATTTAACAATAGAACTAACGAGCAAGTCGGAATGAATTTTTTAGGAAAATTCTCCAAGTTTGTAGGAGTACTATGAAACAAATATTTGATGTTGATGTTATAAAACACAGATTATAGAATCAATTACTTTTTTCCAGGTATTGATTCTTCTTTTCCAAAGTATTTATTTAATGTATTGAAATATAAGAGATTTTACATTGGTAGTTCTAGTATTAATATATTTTTTAAAATGTTACTTTTCTGGGAACAATTGAACGCAAGTTTAGGAGAAATATAAATTTAAGATTTACCTTGTAATTAACAGTAACCGTGTAAGTTTAATAGTAAAAAGTTAAAAGTTTACCGTGTAATTTAAATATATTTTTCTTACGTGATACTCTTCATAAAATAAGTGTATTTTATTGTTGTTGTTAATATGTGTCACGTTTCGCCTGTTATTATTAAAAACTCGAACGATTTGTTGAGAATTTAATGGCTGTTGTTAATTAATTATTTAAACTTTAAGATTTCATAGAATGATGATAAAGAATTGTGGTTTAGGTAAAATACACCAGGCCCCTAAGGCTTCTCTTCAGGGGCCGTAAGGCCCAACGTGTCGCAGGTAAACAGGATTTCAGAAACCGAAAGAAGTAGTCTCTCGAACGGAGCAGGTAGAATATACGATGGACCTGGCTAGGGCCCAGTATGCAAGTTTTAGTTCCTGATCAATGCAAAGAACAGACAATGTACTAACGCACATTCTATCTCTCATCTTTATTATATTTATCAAGTGAAATGTTTATTGCATAATTAAGATACGATAAAAAATATCTATTTGAAAGTATCTATGTAATTTTATGGCTTAACGTTTATTGAACTCTTCTTCGACTCGACACTTATAAAACTGTTTTTTTTTTAGCTAAAAACTATATAACGTGAAAGTATTTATGTTACAAAAATTGGATTTCTACTTTATAGACTTTAACACTAGATTTACGAGCATGAAATCTATTATATTTAAATATGTTAAATATGTACCTTAAAGCAAAGAAAATTAAGACATGGAAAAGATGATAGATTCGGTAATTTATGTTTTATACGATGGACAAAGAATATTTATTCTATCGCTCTCTCATAAACCCGTAGAATTTTTGGAAAATATTGTGTACCAGTCATTTTGACTGGCTTGGTAAATCTAGTGTTAAAAATCAATTTTTAATTAGACATTTATTTTAAGAATGCCAAGTATTAGAAGGTACAAATATGATGTGTGTTCTCTTACAAATAAACTTCCCTGTATTGTAAAAAAAGAAAACGATTTCTTTTCGGTTTATCCAATTTATTCAATAGCAAAGAAACTCAATAAAAAAAACGTGAAATGACTGCAGGAAAAAATCTCTGCAATTCCTGGAAATATGTCTACATTTTAGAAGGCATTAGACCTCCTACAGTGTCTCTTTTTTCTCTCTTCCACCATTCTCAAATTTTAGACCTTTTACTTTGCCTTTCTTATCCCTCCATGGGACGACATACATGATATAATACATTTAAAAAAAATATCGTCGCAGAATGTTAAACTATATTTAGTAATATTGCAAGCACTGATTAATTATAAAAATGAAAATTGAAGTTTTTACAAAAATTTGATGTAGTATTAAGTATATGATAATGCTACACCCACAGTAAATATTTCTTATGGTGTGATAAATCGAAATGTGCAACTCGTACTCGTATTATTTTATCAATTAAGATACTTACAAATGTCATCATCCATATTTATTTGCGATTAGATCCGCACGTAATGATATCAAGTGTTCTGCAAAAAGTTATTCCTTGTTGAATGCACAATCCATCTCACTCGATTAATTACGAAAGATTAGGCGTTTAAACCAAATCACTTTTGCACTTCACATTCGAATGATAGAACGGGTTACACACAATTCGAAACCATTTAACGTTTCTCTTCAATGATGCCACACACTCGTATATTCTATTCTATGCATTAGATTTCCGTTGTAGGAGATGTAATTCAATTGAAATGTTACACTCTATTACGCGTCCAACTGATGCTATTCGTTAATGACGTAAGTGAAGGTAATAGTATCTCGAATGATGATTATCTATTTAAACAATCATGTACTTTGGTAGAAACGATGCAACACTTCGTTAAATTCTTTCTTTAAATTTACACGATTATAAAACACAAGGATTACTCAAGTGAACGATACTTATTGTTTCGAAACAATTGATCGCGCATTAATTACATCCGCACATTGTGATTTAAACAGATCGAAGTAAGTGTACCAATTACAATCGAAGATAATAAGTATTGTCTATTTAAATAGAACAAAGATAATCTAACTTTCAACGTAATTATCACAAACTTCAAACTTATCAATTAAAAAAAAAAAACAATTAACTATATCACCAACTCTCAAAATGTATTCCAAAAATTACAACGTAACTTTACAATTAAACGAAATGATTTAAAAATTATAATTCTACTCGTAAATCCATAGTATCAAGTAATTCCATAAAACGAAACAATTGATCAAGTTAACGATCAGTGTCTTTCAATCGTCTAATTAATATTCGATGCAAATTAACAAAGCAAAATATAGCGATAAAATGTGTAAATAATGAAGTTCTGTGGATAGATGTAAATTATAAATTCGATTGTTTTAATAGAAATGTGATCAGTACCGAATAGGAATGAAGACACATGTATCTCGTGAAATAAGGAACGACCTTATTCGATGCAGTCCGTGACGGCACTGCGAGGTATCGTGATGCCTGCCTTCCAGGCGATCTTCTTTCCAGAAGTCAGCGCCGACGCATCAAGTATCGAATTTGCTTCGATGTTGAAGTAATCATTATAATAATACATGGTCTTCAAGACTTTAACACTAAAACTACCGACGTTATATCTACTAAAATTTCGATGTATTGAACAAGTACTTTGGAAAAAGATAAATCAAGAAGCGGACCGTTTAGTTAATTAACTAATTTAGCCTTTATATGGTAGAAGTATAATTTTTACTTCACGGCACTCCTATCAATTTTTGTAGTTTTATGAAAAAATTGAAAACCGGTCATTATGACCGCCTTGGTAGGTTTAGTGTTGAAAGTCTTTAGAACCTTTAAAAGTTTCTTTTTTCATTAGAAATGAAAAAAATCGCGAAAGAATTAATGCAGGGCCTAATTTCACAGAGGTCATTTCATTCACTTTTTAGACATTGAAAAACATCTTTCTCTATAACTATGAAGTAAACAATAATGAAACAATTCAATAATATTCCAAAATCATAAAATAATACATTGCTAAATTTTTTATTAGAATCCATGGACTCGTTTTTCCATTAGAAAAATAAAAAAGATTTTAGGGACTCAGGAAAAATCGTTTTCCATAAGGCCCATGTTAAATATGTTATTTTTAAACACGATTTATTCATAAACCGTGTGGACGAACTCGTTGAGATTCCGGTTATAATTATAAAATATCATGAAGAATATATTTTCAAAATTTTAAAGAAATCTATCGAAAAATGATAAATGCCTAGAACTACCTTAAGTAATTAGGAAATTACAGATTGTAAAAATACAATATAACACTTGTTAACTTCTTACTGATAACGATCACAAATTGCATTGAATGATAATGTGAATATGTACTTTTCCTTCTCGTTTTCCATCTACATTCCCGATGAAGGGAATTGTTATTAACCCTTTGTGAACGACCGACGAATACGTGTCTTAGGTGAAAAAATCTAATTACTGATTATCATATCATATACACACACACGGAATTGAAAAATTGAGATAGAACCATTGAATCACACAAATAGTCATTTAGAACTTCTATATATTAGCATTCTAACTTGCAAATGGTTTCTAATCGCTAAATAAATAATTATTTCTCAAAATTCCAAAAGATCTCCGTCAGCAAAGAGTTAATGATAATTTGGGCCGTTTAAAGTTCCATATTCTCAAATTTTTACATCGCTAGGGAATTAAAGATTGTAACGGTGCCTTATAATGCTTTATGACTTCTTCTTGATAACAACGATAAATTTAATCAGGTGATAACGTGAATTTGTACTTTCTCCTTTTTTTTCATCCGCATTCCTGATGAAGGGAATTCTTATTAATGAAGATTTGAGTCGTTTAAAGCCTCCAATTTGAAGGTTTGCGCCGCTATTCCTGTTCCTTCGCGAAATGCACTTACCAGAAATACTACGTGTATTCTAAAAATACCATCACGTGCGAATTATAGGAGGAAAAAAGAACAAGTAGTAATTCCACGGGAAGGGAAAGGTTTGTGGAGCATTAACACTGAAACTACCAAGGCAGTCAAAATGACCGGTTTCTCATTTTTGATAAAAGTTCTCCAAGTTTATAGGAAAACCATAGAATAGATACTCAACGTCAGCCTTTTCAAATCTACCACCTATTTTTGTATCTTTGTTGGTAGTCAATAATTGATATGTATCAATTGGTCGTAATTAATTATAATTATATATAATATACAGCATAAACAATTAATTGATGATTATTATAGATACTAATTATAGTATTTACTTGCTTATTTGGAACCACTCATGTGAATACACGAGTCATTTTATTTCGGCAATGAAGTATGCATAGGAAATCGATACTGCTTTTAAACGGTCAGCCTCTGTGACTTTTACATCATTAATTCAACATTTTCTCGCCAAATTAGATAATTAAATTTACACCGCCAAGCTTATCATTCTCAAAATATTCAGCAATTAATTTGTCATCAGTTGTATTACTGATATCAAATGCTGGCGTAATAATAGTTCTACCCATGATTAATTCAATATATTTAAAGATTTTATATAAATACGGTAGAACTTAAAACATGAAGGAGACAAAGAACTTTATCGATTTAATTGCTTGCAGTATATAATGCAGATGTAGAAAGTTGGAAACGAAACAACGTTAAAAATATCAAGAGTATGTATGAAAAATTTATAACAAATCGTTTTAGCTGCCTTGGTAGATCTAGTGTTCTATGCATAATTATTTTTTGTTGTAAAAGTAATGAAATGTAAAAGCGGGACGAGATTGTTCCTCAACCAAATACTGTGACTAATTGTAAGAAACGAGGTAAAACGTGTTGCAAAACGTGATCACACTGATCACTTCTATTTATAATTACATAAGTCACACGTTGCATTACATACATAGCTCCGTATGGAACAAAGAAAATCTTACTATTTGCTGAAACAGTACGTGATAAAATTAATTCACAGACTATCCTGTACAATATTGTACTTTCATTGACTATTACATTAATATCAGACAGATACATCGAGCTTAAAGTCGAGTGCGTAGATCTATGTGATTAAATTGATCATATGAGCTGATTACAGTGTCGTATATGTGGCCTATAATTGTGTATCAATGATTATATCTGTGTCAGTATGATGATATGGTGCTTGACTTACAATAATAGTTTTTCCAAACTAATGCTTTTATTGATACAAGCATATTTATTAATGAAACTATTTTCTAAATTAACTTCACATATATAAGTTACTTTCATTAACAAAAATACGTCCAGTATTCGAAAATATAACATAATGAGAAACGATTAAAACATTTCAAAATCATTTGATCAAATGTCGATCGAAATTGTCTATTTATCTAAACTGTACAAATTAATAGACATTTAAATTAATTAGAATTAATTGTTGTAATATTCTCTATCGCTTTGAATATCGCTACAAATGATAACAATAATCGTAGATATCGAGGGATACAAAATCATTAAGTAAAAAAATCACTATATCGTTGAAGGCAATATATAATTTTCTATATCAAAACATTACAAAAAATTACACTAAAGTAATACAATGCGGTGTCGAAAAAATGAATGTGATAAAACCATTAAATTCAGAATTTGTTGTTTTTAGAAAAATACTATCCATACGCGCACTCATACGAATGTAACAGTTATATTAATTAATTCCTACCTTTAATGAAGGAGATTTGCTCCTCAACGTTTTCACACTGTAATGAATCTTCATCCACTTGAATGATCCAACGTATTTTTCTTGGATGCATCTGCAAGAAAACACGGTTAAAAACGTTCTTTACAAAATACCGAAGGGATCGTAAGTTATTCCTTGTATAGAATAGACTGAATGAGATTAGTAGTTCACACTAGACTTAAAGACGGTGTGTTGGTATCGTCATGCGATTATTTTTTATTGATAGAAGTTTACAGATAGTACGACTTCAAAGGCATTTACGCGCGAGCAATTTAAACCTCGACTCGTAAGACTTTGTGAGATTTCTATTTACATTATTTTTGGACATTCCTATATAAGACATTTTTTGATTCGTAGTTACATTAGATAACGCCTCATGTGATGAACGTAGTAATAAACATTCAAACAATTACCTCGAAACGTGTCAGAGAATTTAAAAAATGTATTTAAACGCTTCGGTCCATCGACATGCTACTGTATACGTTGTTGCAGGCAATACGCGCTCCATACTAACAATGATTTGTCTGTCAACGGAAGTGACACCCTGTGTCGTGACTATCTGGGCGATTCGTAGCATCGGCCAAGCGTGCTTCTACGTTGACTTTGTCATGAAGAATTGTCCGAACGCCTACGTATATGAAACCTTCCACTACTTTCATATTTGCACGATTCGACATCTCGTCCTCGAAAGTTATGCATATGTTACCAGCATAATGCTTTCTCAGAATCTCCCACTAATAATTTCAATATACATCATATTTATCTTAACGCTTCCTGAATATTAACCCATTAAATGCCTTACAATTTATCTTCGAGGTTTTGAACTTAAGTGTACCATTTCATTTTGGATTGGAATGGATCGATTTAAAATGATTAATTATTACATTTATTAGTTTACGATGGAATGATAAAAATGATGAATTTTACTCGAGAGTAAATAAGATCAGTGATTGTTGATACAACTAAACTACTAAATAGTGCTAAAGTATCAATAGAGTATTGAATAAAAACTTGTAGCTATTTACTTGGAGAATTACCTCTTTTACAATATAATAAAATTTACCTTTCCTTATTCTAATTTAAAATCAATTTGTAATTCTCTAATTTAAAATCTACCAATGAATGGTTTCGGTACGTTGCGCATGCGTGGAAGCTTTCAGGCAGAAACACGTGTGTATCAAGCAGGTAGAACAAGAAGAAACTGGTAGAAAGATCTGATACATGTGTACAGTGACTCTAACCTAACTTAAAGATAAAAATTATTATTGCACTCGCATTGTAAATATATTATCACCTTGCAAAAATGTATTTAATGTACTACTTCAATGAAAAGGGAGAACGCGTTTACACTTTAAAGGTAACAAATAGCCTGGATACTTTATCAACCTCGAAACAGTAGCTACAAACATAATCATTATTTTCACCAACATGAATTGAAATTATTATTTATTATCGAACTAAATGTACTATATTATCCCTTGCTCGTGTAGATCCAATGGTGACTGCAAACATATTGATATTAGTTATAGTTATTACTGAAAGTATATTTATAATATTATACAATATTTCTTAAATGCTTTTATGTATAAAAGAAAGTTATTAAAAAGCTGTAACTTTCATTCTTGTTATTCTCCAAGCTAGGAAAACTAATTTCAATGATAGATTTGTAGTAGTTAAATGAATATTCTATTGTATTACAGAAAATTGATCCAAATGGAAAGCCGACATTGTCTGCACATCCAGGTTAGTAATTATTATTTTTGCATTATATAAAAATTATAGAATATTTAATATTAAAACAAATTTCAGCTCGATTCTCTCCAGAAGATAAATATTCACGAGAGAGGATAACATTAAAGAGAAGATTTGGATTGTTACTTACACAACAGCCAGTACCATCTTATTGAATGGTTACTGTTTTCTCTTAATTTTATGTAAATTGATACTCTTTGTTTACCAATTATAATTTACATTTAAATATAAAATAAAAATGTATTAAATCCAGCCGTATGTAATTAAATATAAGTCAACCGAGGTTATTGAACTTGGCACACCCACGCCTTCCCTGTCCAATAATCAAGGGAGATAATTTGCAACAGTCACGACTGTGTTTCCATTACTAATACTGTATATGTATTTTTAATAAATTTTAATTTTTGCTATGAATACTTAAAGTTAAACAGTTAAGTTAACTCAACACGTATAATATGAAAAATAAAAGTTATATTTTAATTTATTGTACAATATCTCACATGTTGAAACATGATACAATTTTATTAAAAAATCAGAACATGGTTACATAAAAATAAGTGTAATGTTTAAATATCAACATCATATGAAACGTATTTTAAAAATATATAAACAGCTAATTACACTAATGAAATAAGGACTTTCCAAACTATCATGAACGAAAGAAGTAAACTAGAAACTAAAAGACTTTTACTAACATTTTATAACACATGTAACTTTTGATACATATATATCAGTGTATAATGCTGTAATTGTATCTCTTAACTAAATATAGTACGTTATATTAAAATTACGATAATAAAAATTATAACAATGTACAGTATTTGCTATTATATTTATATATATATACATCTTTATATACATAAATACATACAGCTAATGTTAAATATACATATGTATGTATAAAAGATATTTAACATTAGCTAGAAACAACGAATGATAAACGAAACACAGATGAAAATATAGTTGACAGTGTTACAATAAAAAATAGGCAAGCCTAGATCGTTTTCGTTGAAGCACTCTGGACCACATAAATAAACGTTAGGTGTAGGAAAAAGATCATTTTTGGTTGAAACAACTTTGTGTACAGGATTTACGATTACCTTTATATAAATGGAGGTACATATATATGTTACCATAAAATAATGATTTTCAAATAATATAACGCGATTTATTCTCATTTAAATCATGAAATAACTATATTCTTCATTGTTGGTTTATAATATTTCATTGGCCATTATTAAAATTGGTACATACTAGAAAACTAAATGTCTTATCATCGTAACATTTCATGAATGTGCTCTCCTATCCTATTATAAATAGTAAATTTCGAAATTTTTCCAATTCAAAAATATCGAATATCGAGTATTGTGATATTTATCTTATTTACATGTTGGATAAAAATACTTCTATCGAAGCAAACGAGCAACATGGCAACATAAAGGGAACTTTATATAATATTCAACTTTAGACCATTGAATATTCGAAGATAAAAAGATAACGTGTTTTGTTCTCTCTATATGTACTTACACTTTACACATATAAATTACAGAACACAACAGTTTTATCTGTTACAGGGGATTAATTACTTCTTTAATTCTGACATGAACTTTTATCAACGTAGAAACTGCCATTTAATTCTTTCGGTAAAAATTCTATTTCCTTATTCACTGTTATGAGTATATTGTTCATACGTATTTGCAAAAATTTTACAAATTTATAATCTAACACTGTTAGCTCATCCTAATAATTAGATGTCCTTAGATATTGAAAATTTCAGTACAACTTAACTCATTATGAACATGACAACTAATAGATTTCAAAGATGGATTTCGAAATGAAAGTTTGCATCAAAGAATAAAGTATTTATGTCCTTGTATGTACATAATATTAAAATGATATGAACATAATTCTAAATAACAAAAGAAAAATATGCTTATCATTTACTTCCATAATACACGAAAACAAAACTTTTATATCGGATTATAAATACACATTGTACAACAAAGCAATATTACTAAACTATACAATGTAATTTTTCTTTTAATTACAGCGTCCTCCTATTTTCATTTACTCCTTAGATATTGTCATATCATTATTTGGTGTCTAATGGCAGACTTTGAATTAACAATTAATTATTAGCAGTGAAAGTTAATAACAATAAAAGGAAAATTTGATTTTTGAATTAATATTACAATGACAGATGATTTTGCAAGATACATATAAATTTCAAATTTCGATTTATGGCAGAAATTAAATCATTATGCTGAAAATTGAAAATGAAAAGTGTACAATAATATCATTCAGCTCAAACAAAACACACAAGGCAAGTAAAAAATAGTTCTAATCGAAATGCATATTACTTGCGTATGCAGATAAATTGTGATTCCGTAGATAAACTATACAATTTTCAAATTAATGTTTCCGTATTTAATTTGCTTCTGAAGGTGCTGCTGGTAGAACATGAACCTGCTGTGCTTTACTAGCATTATATACTTGTCCAGGACTAAATGGTTCTAATCTCGGACCAGAACCTATCTCATTTTTACGTGCGATGTCTTGAAAAAAAAAATTAGGCTTTTAATGTCTCTATAAAAGTACTTATCATCACTGCAATATACTTACCACTTTTTGACTCTGAAGCTGGAATATATCGAGACAATCTAACAACAGGAAGGGGTAAGTAACCACTTGTTAATGGCATCACGTCCAATGTGACACTTTGTTTCTCTAGGACTTCCAAAGACACAATGCCCGCAGTACGACCACACACAGCCCACATGGCTTGATCGGCCAAGACTTCATACATTAACTGAGGTGGAGGATTTGGATTAGGACTAGGTAACATGCGTGTCACTGTAAGGCAAAGATGGCACATGCTACCAGCGCGACAAAATTCACCTCCGTTTCCACCTGCCTCAACTTTTGAGGATACTGTGAACAAAGTCTGGAAAACGTTGTTATAAATAGAAACTAATGTTTCTGTAAAATATGTTTTTTTTTTACATTAAGTAGACATCACTGGTATGCTCCTTATAATATATTAAGCTTTTTACATATTTTTCCCGAAATACAGTTGGTCCTATAAAATTAATACGTCATTTTCTATTCATTTACATCAGTATAAATGTATATCTATGAATTATAGAACATTGCTATATATTTTACCAAAAGATTATCACGCCGCGAAACATAGAAGTCAGTGATTGTTGTAAAAAAAATAATTCATATTCTTACCACATAATCTGTAATATCAAAGTTGCACCTATAAACGCTGGAAGCTTTTTCCATTCTCTGCAAATTATGGATGTGTAATGGGTCATCATTGGCATCTATGTCATTTGGTTCTTCACCGTCATTGGCTGGTATATATTTGACGCGAAAATCAGTCTTTATGGGCATCGTAGACTTCTCATCCTTACCAATTTCAAGTTCCCACATGAATGATACATTCATTCCATTACCTATTACTAATCGCTGACCCGCGACTGGGTTCAAACTTTTGAAGTTTACATCTATCGATGTAACTGTAATTAATTCGGGTTCAGTTAATTGCAAAAGTTGACTTGTTAATCCTGTTACAACTATTTGAAGAAATTTTCTGTGTTTTGCCGTATGAAGTTTCATACACGACATGAGTGGTGGGCCAAAATGCAAAGGTATACATTCTTCTGAATCCCATGGACACTGTATATTCAACTAAAAAATACAAATTACGAGAAATATGTTAAAAATTCTTGTGGAAATGACCTTAGCTTTTTATTTATAGAATTCCTCTGATCGAAGGCCAAGAGCTTATAGTACTCATTAAGATATGGAACTTGTTCAGAAAGGTAAATTCACATTCTTTCAGAGTTGTAAAATATTTACTTTTTTCCAATAGATAACACCATAATTTTATCTCTTCAGATTTATAAATGATATTACCTCGACTTGTATTTAGCTAGTGGCTTGTGTGCTTCGATGAGTATTACAAGCTCTTGAACTCTGATAATACCTCTTTTCAGTATTACATATATACAAATACATAAATAAATAAGAAGATATTACTTTATGTTCCATAGATGAAGCATCTTTTTTTGGCGGTAGTTCAGCCAGAATTGTCAATTGCAATTTTATAGTCTGAAATGGTTCACACACTGGCAGTGGTATTTCTAATTCTTTGGACATTACATCTCCTGTACGACTCATTTGAATTGTTAATCCTCTGGATGTACGCACTTTAAGTTTCATTTCTTTTATTATTTTTATACTACCACTCATTATCACCAGTTCTATGTCTTGGATAAGACCTGCCAATAAGTCCCTACAGCATTTTAAAGAGACTGTCGGCTGTGTTTTTGCTACTTCGTAACATAATCGAGGATTCAAGATAGGCGATAAAAAATCCAATTTGTCTTCAATTATTAACGATAGTTGGCCAACTTTATAAAAACCAGGTTGATCCACGCATCTACTTAATGTAAGTGTATTTACGCCTGGTTTCATTGTAAACTCTTCGCACAATAATGATTTACTAAAATCACCTTTCGCATTCACAGAAGGTTTTCTATGTTTGGCGCTATCGGAACGTCTGACGACAGGTTTTGTGTTTCTATGTACAACACTAGCAGAACCAAGGCTTTTATCCTCTTTACAATCTAAGTAAGAATAAACTTGTAACTGCAGTAAACTTGGATCAGATGGCTTCATATCTTCTAATGTACATTTTGACAACCTAAAAGATTTATCAATTATTTATACAAACTTGAAAAAAATCATTAGAAAGTGAGTAACTTAAAATACTATATATACAGAACGTCACGGTGGTTTCCGGTCAAAGTACCATATTCATGGTAGCATCCGTAATTGCGGATTAATAAAAGCACCGGGACACTCTGTATAATATAAAAACATCTAGTATTGTAAATGTTAAAACATAAAATGTATTTGTTTGCTTTTTGTTTTCCTAAAGACTACATACAAGGGTATTGAAGATTCCGTTAATGATTTCGAACCCTTTTTCTTATTAGGGACTTGTGGTTTTTGAACTTCCTCAACAGAAATAGATGCCTTTGTACACTTTACTTCTCGAGGGAATAAGCTCTGTATAATAATTCCAATATTCACCACACAGTCCTGTACTACTTTATCCAATATTTTAACTTCCATACTGAGTATTACAAAAGTACTTCCAAATTCTGTGAGTAACGGCTGAGGCGATGAGATCATTTTCATATATCCTAACATCTCTTCAAAATAAGTGTTTCGGACAGTTATGTGTAGAGTATCTATGCTAGCAATTGCTGCACAAATTTTTATATATTTTTCAACGTCATCCATTCTTTTATAACACTGAGCTAATTCAAGATGAGTTTGCGCTGCTAAATTACTCCATCCTTCATCGGTGTATGTCTTTAAAGCATCTGATAAGAACGCAACAGCTTTTTGATTTTCACCCAGTTCACTATAAAATTGTGCTAGTTCTTTGCCTATTAGCCTGGCGGAACGAATACGTCCGACATGTTTATAAGTACCCATAGCTAATTCTGCATGCTCAAGATATTGTTTCTTAAACGCTTCTTTAGATGAAAGTGCTTCTTTCAATTTGTCAGTAGGAGTTAATTTTCCTTCTACTTGTGGTTCTGAATCTCCCATACCAGCTATAAGGTAAACAACAGTATGTAACTGTTCGCTAGTAGGTTCACTACCAGGCATAAGACCACATAATTTTCCTAAATCTCCTAACTAAAACACATTATAATTATAGTTATTCATCGACATATCCTTTCTGGCAGAATATTTAACAAGTTTACCTTATCTCTTGCGAGAGCCCATAGGCTAGCTGTATGTAAGGAGCAAAGATCTAGTTGTTGATTATTGTCAATATTATAAGATGATAATTGACAAGCTTGCAATACCTCCAATGCACAGAGGAATGACCAACATTCAATGGCTCCCTCGGGTCGCTGTACCTCCAAGATTCTTAATTCACTTAATGTATTATGAACAAATGATAAACATCTTTGTGCGACCTACACGAAAAACTAGTTTTATATTCACACTTCAAAGTAAATTACATAATATTATAAAAACTATAAATATAAATTATTTAACTTATTATACAAACCTCCCATGGTTTATTAAGTGCTAATAACATGGCACACTGTCTACTAAATAAATAACTTCTAAGATCTAGTAACGACGCCTTACACTCTGCCAGAAGAAATCTTAAATGGTGATTTGTACCATTATTTAAATTCACTCCTTCCCAATTGTTTAGAGGAGACTGAAATAAGTTCAGCCAAATAGGAGTATCTACAACAATGTCAAACAGTTAGTTTCAACATAAAAAATGAAAAGGAACTTTTACTAAAAATAAAAAACTTTTAAAAGATAAAAGTCTTATATATAATGAATGATTAGGTTTAAAAAAAAAAGTTATTTGTATACCTCCTACATTTGAGTTAAGCACAAACTGTGTAAATAAAGCATCCAATTCATCATACTGTACTAAAGCTTCATCATATAAACCTAGCATTTGTAATACAAATGCAAGCTCTTCCTAAAACAATGCATTATGAGTTAAAAGTATAAGATACAACAAAATAGTACACAAAAATTTTGAAATATTACCTGTAAAAGAAAATAATGACAAAAATTCCAATTGGGATGATTCCGATTTTCTCTTTGTTCCCTTATAATATCTTCAAAACGGGACAGAGTTTTGTCATATGCAGTGAGCATTAAATGGCGTATACGTCCGATTAAACCCCTCCATGATTCGGCCGAACGAGATTCAGACTTTATAGGATTTATTACAGCAAAACACCTGTGAGGGTAAATAAATAATTGTCAGTAAAAAGAAACTTGAAGAGTGTGAAGTAAAACTTGAAATTTTCAGTGATTACATATAATTATGCGTTTTATTACCTATCACCATTTTTGGAGGCAAAATCACTACGAATTTTATCTAAAACGGTTGTTCTAGGCAATAGTTTATTAGACTTTTTTATGTCATAAGTTTCTACTAAAACAATCATCCAGTCTTGAATATGATATAACATTAACATTTTTAGCCAACTATCTATGTCATCTCTAACACTTGTTTTATAAGTGTCAACATCCTGTAATTAAAATTCACAGTATTAAAGTGATATTGTAAATTTCCATTTTAATTATTTCTCAAATCTTTCATGTAGTACAATTTTCAGAAAATGGGCCATTAGATATCTTTTATTGATAAGAAGCAAAGTATTACATACACCAAATTTCTTTTATAAACTGATTAATATACTCTTCTAGAAATTAACAAAATATTAATTTAAAAAATAATACAAAAGTATTATATGAATTCTAAGAAATATTTTAAATTAATAAGTGTTTAATATTCTTAATAAACTTACAGAACATTCACTCCAGTAAATATGAAATATTGGTTGTTTTATGAGATGCCAATCTTTTTCAGTTGGTAGAACATCCCTGGAAAATGGCACAAATGTTGCTCCAAGTTTAACTTGCTTAATTGGTCTGCTAAATGACCTACGCCATTCTGCCATATCTGCAGGTATAGCTTGGAGTAAGCCATTTTCCAAAGTAGAAAATAATTTTTCATCGCCTGCATCTGTATCAAAGACATTTATGCATTTTGAGTAAACAATAAAGTAAACATTAAGAAATATGATATACTAGTATGTAGATAAATACCGGTACAGTAGATTTCAATAATCGATGACATATCAATGAGAATATATATTGTCTTATACAATGTTGCATTTTGGAAAAGATGTGTCTATATACATGTATCATAGGAAACAGGTAAAAATATGTTACCTTTGCATAAGGAGATATAAGAAGAATTATACTTATAATTTGATTATAAATGTATTATCACTAAATAGAAATAAGGAAACAGTAATGTATTCTTCTTGATACATTTTTAGAAATAAAAAACTTGAACCTATTTAAAAAGCATATGTTGCTTGGGAAAAAATATTTTTATTGTTAAATATATATAATACTTGTAATATAAATTATTGTTAATAGTTAAGCATAAGAAGGAATGTCATATTATGAGTTACTCTGAGTGGGTGGGAAAAGAGGAACAAATATCGTAATGATTGACAGTTCCTGAACGTCGGTAACAAAACTTAATAATCATGTCAACACTAAAAAGAGGTTAAATATATTACATTTCCAAATGACAAACTTACAAGTAACAATTGGCTTGCTATCCATGAAAGTATTCGTTCTTCGTTCACCACCCAGAGACGACCCTCCATTGCAATTCATTTCTAAAGATTGACAGTTGCTTTGCGAACTTGCTTTCAATCATTACAACTTTACGTCACTTTTGCCACTTTGCACAAAAATCCACTCTTTTACCGATTTCAAATGAAACATCCAATATTCTAATATTTCCTTTAGGCTAAGTCTTAAGAAATATTCTCAACCGATATGGATTAATGAGCGTTGATAGTAATATTGCAATTCAAACATTTTACTTTTAACTTCTAGATAAGCTTCATTGAGGTTGGAATTGGAATCTTCATTTAATGTCCTACGCTATCGATTCTTTCAAACAAAGATCTCGATATCTCGTATTTGTGATATATCTGCTGTTTTGTTTGTTGCCATCTTCCGTCGGATGAAAATCAGTGGTTGCGTAGACTGAGTAGGCATCAATTTACAGAATTCCGGATAGCCAATGATAACGATAGAAATATGACGTTTGTTTATCTGCAATGTGTATGATATAAATATTCGTCATTTCTGCTGGATAATATGTATCAAACTACTGTTATCAATAAAACTATTGAAAGTATATAAGGTGTCCGAAATATTTGCTTGCGTTTATCATTGAGTTCTTCGTTATTCTTTAAGGAAATTGGCAACCTATTTAAATTTAAAAAAATGTCAAGTTTAAATTGAAAAGTTGCCATTATATTTTTCAATTTTAACCTTTGATTCTATATAATTTTTTTAAAGATACTTGATTTTGTTTCTTAATTGATATACATGAAAGAAAGGACTCTGATGTATACGGGGAAAGCAATTCATAAAATTCCTGGCAATTTACAACCGCCTCCTAAAGCAGAGCATCAAGGATACATTGATGATCTGGGAAAGAAACAAAGATTTGAACTTGAAGAACTTTTAGAGAGGCAGAAAAAAATTCTTGCTAATAAGTAAGTATAATGTAAAAAATATGTCTTATAATTAATATTAAATTCTACCTGCCATATTTTTAATTTTAGAAAATTCATATCAAAGCTTCCAGACAAAGGAGAAAAGATTAAAAATTTTTGTGATAAAATAATAAAGGAACTGAATCACAAAAATGAAGTGGAAAAGGCAGCTAATCTTTTGTCAAGACTTAATTTAGCATCAGAAGGCAAAACTGCAATGAATGAATTAGAATGGACAGGAAAATATAAAGAGAATGCAGAGAAAATAGTTGAACTTGATAGTGATGACGAAGAAGATCCTTTGAAAATATTATCACAAGTTAGTTTTGTATTTTTAGAAAGTACAGCATTTTTTTTATGTCACTTTAACGTTATACTTTTTCTTGTCAGCCTACAGGTAGTGGGGTACATAAGAAAAAGATTATACGTCTCTTACCAGAGGAGAGTTTGATTAAACCAGATGACTTAGAAGAAATTGAATCATTTACAACAAATGAAACCTTAGAAGCAACACATGTCAAATATCTTGTTAATATAGTAGAAAAACCGTTAGAAGACCAAAATAAAAAAAGAGAATCATTTAAGCCATATAAGACAACAAAATCTAATGTTCATGATCCAGAAAAAGAGAAGGAAAGAAAGCAACACAAAAATTGGGAAGTCACAGCAGCTACACCTCCACTTATTGTACATGGTGCTGCAAAAATTTTAAATCTGAATGAATCTCTAAAATTACAGAAAGAACAAGATGAGAAACTCCAGGTAATTGATATAAATAATAATATAATTAACCCTTTGACTGCTGTGTGTGTGCATGTATGCACCCTATGTTAGCTATCTGTACCTAGGTGTAGACTGTGGATATAAATACATGCCCAGCTTAGACTTTGGTTGTTTACTTTAGTCGCATATGTATATTTGGCAATTGTTTCTACGTGTATCTATACTACGCGAAAAAGTTTTCAGCTCCCAGCGATCGCATCTATAAGTTGCATGCCGTTCACGCGAAGCGCTTAAATTTGGAACAGTTCACAGTCAAATTATTAATTTTCTTGCATCATAAACATTTATGTGAATACCGTAAATGTCAATGTAATTTAATTTACAGTTATAGTTGAATATAACATTCAATTGCATTGTATTGATAACTTCAATGTGTTATAAATCGATATTTTATTTAAATTATTTCTGGTTTTTGAAAATATGACTAGTATTGCATTTATAATCATAGGAAATTCAAGCAAAACATGCAGCAGTGCGATTAGCAGAACAACTCAGTTCGCACAGTATTGGTTGGATACCAAAAAATACCGGAAGTTATCGTGCACAAGAAGCGAAAGATTTTAGTTCGTCTTCCACGTCTGAGAATGAAGAAGAAGACGAAGTTCATGACGAAGAAGATAACGATAAACAGGGAACAGTTATTTTTACAGTAGATAGCATTGAGCAATAGTTGAACAAATTGCAATGTACATAAAAGTACCTAAGTATTGTAAATAAGGCTATTAACTTACGCAGAGACATGTATGGAATTTCCAAAGTCAATGTTATTAAGTAAAATATTTTTTTATGAATCATGACTCTCCATCTTTCAAATGATTTTTTGATTACAAGGTACGTGTGAAATATCTATTGCACCGTATTTCTATAAATTTTATTAAAGAAATAAGTACAATGCAACTGTAACTTTGTAATTAAAAATATATTATCATGAAATGTAATATTACTTTCAAGGTATAATAACTACACGAGTTAAAATTTTTATAAATCTTTATTATCTTTTTAATGTGTATTTTAATTATACCCAAAGCTATTGATAATTGCGGTGTATGGTGCAGTAGCTTTGGCAACTGTTTGTCCAGCAAGTTTGGTGATTTTCTGTAAAAACAAGTAATAACGATTTAGTATCGTATTATATATTTGAAAGCTCTGAAACGTCTAAAAATCTACCTTTAGTTTATCTCTCTTCTGAATGTCGGCAATTGATCTGACACGTCTCTTGTTTTCTAATGTTCGAACCACTGCCTTGTACTTCCATCCAACTTCATGAGATAATCTACCCACGTGGCAGTACTAAAGCAAAAAATAACGTATAAGAACTTTGTTACAGCTCAATATAAATTATTTCGAAGTTTTTTTTTCTATATGAACTCAGTTGAAGATTACATCATAAACAATGTTCAGGCGCAAATTACCATACCATCATTGTGATTAAAGTTATTAACCGTTTTAATGCCACAGAAGAAACAGAAGAGCAAAATTGCGCCGCTTTGCGTTATTCGTAATAAAATGAAGAAAGCGCTATTGCGACGCATGGCAATATCAAACATGGATTTTTAAAAACCTCTGGCATTAAAACGGTCAAATATGTGCAATACGCGTGTATATAATACAGCGTGATTGCCAATTGATATAAAATAATAATCATTTTATTATTTCTATTAGTAAAAAATATCTTTACCTTTCTACCAGGCTTGAGGCACATTACCCTCATAGCACCTGGGACAACAACGCGTTTTCTACGATCATACGGTGGTGGACAACCTTCATAAACTTTCAATCGTCTAAGAGCCTCCTTTCCCCTCTGAGTTTTATGAGGAATCATACCTATACATTAAATACTTTTTAATCACTTTTTTAAATAACAAACGAAGTTTAAATAAATAAAATGTATAATCTCATAAAAAATAATTGTTTCATAAACATCATCAAATAATGTAGGTAAGATATAGATAATCATTGATCATCATAATGACAAAGATATCATTGATAGATATGGCAAATGTTGCGGTATACCTCGTACTGTTTTCCATAGTATTTTACTAGGAGCTCTAAAATGGAATGGTCCACGTGCTGGATTAACATTACATCTTTTGCGCAAAAATGACATGAACTTCAGCTTGTTCCTGAAAATAAAATCGAATAAATTGTAACAACCAATTTAATAATCTATAAAACTTTACCATATGTATAAAAGTATATGGGCAGAGCTAAAAAACCATTGTAACGCTCATAGGACTATTATGGGATTATACTATAGATAATATGGAACAAAAATAAGATTGATTGATATAAAATGAAACTATATTAGGTCTGTACTTAAAATAATTTTTTTATACCTGTTAGAAATATGCATTTTAATAACTTGTTTAACTGATATTAAATCAACAACAAGGATATATTAATATGTACAAACCTGAAAAAGTTACCAGAAATATTAAGTTGCTCACTGCGGACAACAATCACCCTATTGCCTTGCAAAATAGTCTTGGCAATAATCGCTGCCAATCGGCCAAGGAGATGGCCACGGCCATCAATTAAGATTGGCTGAAAGTATGAAACAATCGAGTTTAGAAGAGTTTTTACATTATAATAAGAGTGCTTCCTGAATCTGACCATACGTATGTTATACGTATACATACAACATATCAACAATAAATTTCACGTGACAAAAATTTTATGATTTCAACGTAAAATATCAACGTATTTTTAATAAACATTAAAGCGTGCACAACTAACTATTGCATTAAAGACTGCTGAGTACAGAATTAATGTTTACTTGTAACAGAAGAAATCAGAAGTTTCAGGAAAACACGTGTATGTCGGGCAAAATCAAACCATGAGTTTTTTTACCTACTTTACTTGGAAAAGTTGTAAAATTATATTTATCCTATCCTTGCTTATTAGATATTGATTAAGATGTATGTATTTCGTAAACATACGTTCTAAAACAGTTTAAAATTTCAAAAGTAGAACAACGTACCTTATTACTGAAGCCAGTCATTTTGTTATCCTACCGGAAAAGAGTCCATGGATTTAGAGAATCAAGCGACCTCTTACCGGAAGAAATAACAATAATATTCACCAGTATATCCAACATTATATTTCATCATTTAAATACTCTATAATAAACAAATTCCCTTGTAGTTATTAAGTTATAATATGTTAATTGCAGATATTATTAGTACAAAAGCAAATTTTCAACTATAGTTTCCTATAAAGTACAAAGAATTATTAACTTTACTTAAAAGACTTGTAAATTTTAATGCGCACAGTCCAAAAGTACAAGCTCTAACTCTCATTCGCCTCTCGGATCTTTTTTAACCCGAATCGAGACAAATTAAATACAATAAATGCACATTATCTTCAATAAAGTTATTATCAAGAAAAAGTAAAAGAAAATCTGCTTTTTTCAAATAAGAAATAGACTGAAGTAGACTCTGGGTCAAAAAAGTCACTAGGGATTTTATTACGATTTTTTAAGGAGCGAATACAAGTTAATTTTAAAATGATCAAACTGGTTTAGAAACAGAAATCGATTTTTAACGTTTCTTACATCAAAGTAAATAAACAAAATGTGAACACAAATAAGAAAGAATTGTTTATTCGTTCCGTTGAAGCGAAGATATAGATAGAAATAGAGATGCTAAAGAAGTAAAAAGATATTTGAGGTACCCCGACAAAATGGCCGCGATTACGGGCTTTGTTTTCACCTAAACGATTACCTTTATTGCATAAATTATAAATAGCCGACATGCTGGCAAACTAACATAAATCTGTCATTGTTGGAAACAATACATCGAAATGGATAATTTAAGAAAAAAGACACACACAATTGAAAATGTATGGCTCCCCAAAATAGAATTGAATTTTATAACAATTTTTTGATAAAAATAAAAATAAATTTCTTTATTTCACATATTTAAAAGAAATTATAGTATTTACTTAAATAAACGTATAAAATAAAGTAATTTCTCTTATACAATTAGATTGGATCGATACATATTGACCTATTTACATTAATAGTTTACTTAAATCACTCTGCATTAGTAGTAGGTACAGAATGAATTTAATTACGTATGCATACATTATATGTATGTACACATAGAGCAGTATGTATACCAAGTGAAAAAGAAATTACGCAATTCAATAAGGGAAGACTTTCCCTTATCTGAAATTGCCAAGGCAAATCTAGGTTTTTGTATTTAATTCTTTTATAGTATATAAATATATATAAATGAAAACGATATTTATATACGAACATAATAACATGTTGTAATAATATATATCATTATCTAATGTTAAAAAGATAAAGCTACTACATGCAGGATAATGAATAAATGTTCACAGAAACAAGAATTTAATAAAGATAAAATGTGTGCCTGGAATATGTTTTGGGTTTCAAAAGAATCCACGAATAGATATAAAACAATTTAATATTTTTTTTATTAGTGGCGGTGGGTTTCAATAAACTACAGTATGCAACAGAGCACACTAATTTCAGAACTAAAGTTTCAAACTTTACAAAAATTCAATATGTCGTTCATGTATCAATTAAGTTTTGTTACTCAATATTATTTATATACACAAAATTATATTAATTCTCAGAATGAGGACATGAAAATGTGTTAATTGCAATACATTATTAATTAATTGATCAAAGTTAACATTATTATTAAATTAATAATCGAAAATTGAAGATCATTGAGTCTATATGATATGACTCCCATATTTGAGGCATTATTAAAAAAATATCCACTATAATCCTAATTACCGATATTTATATTATCATATATTCCATATTCTTAAGCTAATATCACAATGACTCGAGACAGTCAAGACTTCCAATATTTGTGCACATATTCTTATTTCATGTTAGTTCGCAGGTTGCATAACTGTCTTAAAAACTTTTATTCTACTGTATGATGAATAGAATAATTTTTATGCTATATAAATCTGAAAAACGTCTATTTCTAAGTATGAAAAGTTGCTAAAATCGCACAAACATTCAATCTTAATTTTGTAACAGATATATAAACTGCATGTAAAAATTGCAACTCCATACTAATGATCGTATAAAGCACGCAATTTTCCTTATGTGCATTTTTTAAAAAAAGTGTCCATTTTAAATCTGTTGCTGTATGTACAAGTAAGATTCTCTATTCTAAATATAATGATAAAAAGCGAAAACAGTGCCATTAATACTAAATCAATTTGTTTTAAGGAAATGCATCTTCTGTATATTTTTTTTCATTTGGAGAAAGTGTACATGTATCATAATATTCCCCAAATAAATAATTAAGTTTACAAAGGCACTGCCTCATTTAATATAATGTATAAAATATTGATGGTAAGTACAGATCCCCTTTTCAATGTACAAATACTTGTGTTTGCAAAGTATATCAATGATCTTTGTAAATTCAACTGTAAGAGAATAGAACGATAAAATTTATAATGTACATACTTAGCAAAGAAACTTATAATCCCATACTTTTAGTTTCCTTCCATTTTTGACGATATGCAAATTGTTATTTCAATCCAAACAATATATATATACTGAGAAAACTAAATTCAACGAGTAAACAGAATTGTTATTCGATATATATCAATTATTTATAGCTGAAGCAAATTTACATTAATTGTATAATGTAAACGTAAACATGGACTAAAGTTTAGTTTTAATTATAAGTGCGAATAGGTAATGCTACATTTTAACTGTTTAAGATGTTAGCATGAAAGTAGTTTTTCACTTGTCAATTAATCTTCTTTAAATAAGCAGAATAATGAAGTTTTAAAGCTAATCTTACATGTACATTCCCTGAATAAGACGGGCATTATTTATATGATACCAGGTACGACAACATATTTTCAACAATGTAATACAAAACATCCTATTCAGTTTTTATATACTAATCAGCTTTTGTTGCTGCAGTTATTCTGATATATATTTCAAGTGTTTAAGAATGTTTATGTTTCTGTTTTTAAATAGTGTGTATATATATATATCAATAACAATTTGAAGAATTTTTCATAAATCATTCGTAGACGTGTGTAACGATATAACTTCTATGGTGTTTTAAAAGTTGAGAAGTAGAACATAACTTGACATTGAAAAAGAAATAATACGTATAACGTATTAAAATAGTGAGTTATGTTGAAGATACATTTTTAAAGTATTAATGTAAAAGCCACGACCAAAAATAATAGAAATAAAAGAATATCATGAATTACACTGTTTCCGCTTGTCGTTAAGCCTGTTTTATACACTGTTAATATTCAGTGATATAATTAAACATAAAAAATAACGTTATAGATGTGCTTCATAATAATGGAAGTACTTTGTAGCAGTGTTTCTTATGAGTTGCTGTGACAATCTCAAGTGTTCGTACATACAGTTTGTATGACCTTATTTTTAGATTTTGAGGCAATTACATCTTTGCATATACAATTTTAGTGCAATGCTGTAATATGGATACAGTCACATATTGCAAACAACAAATTATTACATAGTGTCCGAAATTTTTACATTGTCCTTGTATGCTTATAACATTTTAAAAGGTCAGTAATGTACACTTTTCGATACTATTATAAAACATGTTGTTAGGGAGAGTCTAGAAGAAAAGCTCGTGCACGAGCTGTCATTTTACGTACACGTCCTCTACTACTAATGCTAATGCCAGGTTCTGGTATGCTTTCATCACTTTCCTCCGCATAATAACGACGTTTAATTTTTCGTCGGTTTCTAACTGGCATTGTATTGCTTTCATCACTTTCTTCGTTATATCGAGGACGTTTGCCACTCCTTCTCGAATGTTGTATTGTATCTTGATTTTGAATTTCTCGTGACCCACGAACTCTTCTCTGAGATCTCGATGTTGTACGAATTTTATCCGAATCGTCACTATCCGAATCTTGATTATTGGCTTCATGTTGGGATTCCTCCGCTTCTTCCTTTACTTCGTCTTCATCATCGTCTTCCTCTTCCTCCTCTTCTTCTTCTTCGCTTTGACTTTCACTATGTTTTCCATTTCGAGTTTTATATTTTGAGCTAACTTCATGTTCGGATAAAGATCCTAACTTTCGAGACCTTGTGCTGGTTTTATGAATAACTTCTTCTTCGCTTTCTTCATCCGTTGATTCATTTGCAAATAATTGGTCTTCATCTTCATCTTCATCATCATTATCATAGTCAACAAAAACAAATGACTTTCCCTTAGACTTTACTTGTTTATTATTTTTATTATTTTTTCCGCGATTTTTTCGAGTTTGCTTTCCACGTCCACTTGGCGTGTAAACTTCTCCAGAATCACTATCAGCACTAACACTATGTACTGTTTTTCTTGCTCGTGTCCTTCGTACAGGAACGCTGTCACTACTTTCACTGTCCATTGACGCTTCCGAGTCACTAACTTCACTCTCACTTTCTTTTGTCTTTTTGGCCACAGTGGATCTGGAAATTCTAAGCTTAAGCATTGGCCGGGACGAATTACCAGAACGCTTAGAGTGGCCATTAGTCATTCTGGACGGTCCTATTAAATATTAAATAAAATTTATAAATTAAGGTATTTTAAATTATATTGATATCTTTTTTCGATACTGTTATCAAATATTTGAATTTATAGAATGCAAGAAAAGTGTTAGCAAAATTATCAACTATCATAACAGAACTTTATGAACATGTATCAATATACTCGTGTACGTATGATACATGATAAAAGATATGAGCAAGAAATCAATTTTAAATTATACTTATACAACAGAATTTCTAACTGATACTTATAAATATATCAACAAATACATACCAGGTGCAGAAACGTTAGAACTATCTTTCTTTTGCCTTTCATCTAAATCCTCATCATCTTCTTCTGTATTCACATCGTCATCATCTGTGTGAGCAGATTTTGACTTAGGAGGCCCTAAAAATAACAATTTTAATTAGCTTCAATTAATAGCGAATATACGTAGCATTATTTTTATTTATATGCAATTTACCAGTGCCATTTGTTAGTCGAACTTTTCCTTTCTTTCCTCTCGCTTTTGGGTTTGTCTTTGCGTTATTATTACGCTTTTTTGCTGATTTCCAATTTGAAATAATTTTTCGCATATGTTCCTCAAACATTGCTGATAATCTTATTGTCATTGTATATATCTATAAAATAATCCAATATATGCTGTATACTGTTTTCGTACTATATTTGAAAATAGAAAGTTTTTTTCAGGTATACGAACTTACCCTTGAGCGTTTGTTAGTATTGTAATTTCTACTGTTTGTAAATATCAATTTCATGTCTTTGGCAAATTGCAAGGGTGTCTCATAATTACCCCCTAATAAGTCTTCTTTCACTGTACGTAAATCCATTGGGGTATCTATAATTTGATGATAATCTGGATGTTCCAATCTGTCAACAGGTTCCCTGTAAAATATAAAATGAAATTTTCAAGTTTTACAAAACCGAATAAAGTTGAAAATATTAATGATACGCGATACAATGAAACTATTTCTATGATATTAATATTACGTAAAATTATACGATATATCGAGAAAGAATAATCAGCTTTTATTTTACGAATTTAATTCTGAACTATAGCGGAGTAAGTCAAAAAAGAAATCGTACGGCAAGATGTTAACGGTACTTCTTCAATAATTTCTATAATAGTTGGTCCTGATTTTTTCTAAAAATTAGTAAAATAATCCGTTATTATAACATGGATATATGTAAGGATTCCATACCTGAAAGGAATTGAATCTTCGCATTGCCATAATGTTTCTAACAATTGACGACACGCTACTTTCCAATCTTGTGTTACTTCCTGAGATCGTAAGTTTCTACTTGAAGTTGACCTCTGAGTACTCGTTGAAGGTTTATTTTTTGTATCTTCTACATCAATTTCTGATTCAGAAGAATGGTATGTATCAACTAACTGGTGATAAATAGCTGGTACATCCAATTCCGTAGTTTCTCTACAAAAAGTACAAAGTTATTGTATTTTCAAAATTATCTGTATCTCAACGGAGTTCAATTGCTAATAAAAATATTTCTTTTAATTCGACGGTGATAACTTCACACTTAATCTATATTTTAACCAAAAGCAGCAAGCAGGTCATTATAAATAATAGATCTGTTAAAAATGAATGTAATTTAAACATTAAAGTGAATCAACAAGCACAGAGAAATAGCACATATTTGTATGAATATATGACTGTATCTTACTTTATAATACGAAGACACAAGTCGGTCACTATTCTTGCCTGCTTCACTATGTGACTATGTGGCTCATTAAATTGTTCCGCATTTGTTGCTAAATATCTAACATCAAATTGTGCCGAAGTGATTCTTCTATAAAAATGATTTTCAAAACGGGCCTTTATGGTCGATAAATCAATGGGATATTCGACAACAAATGCATATGCAGGATAAATATTCAGATCGACAGGTGCAACGAAAGGTTCGGCAATTGCAAGACTCATCACTTGATCTAGTCCACGTATAATTCTACGGCATGTTGCTTCTCTATCTCCCATCGGCCATTCTTCTGCATGAGGTTGATACAATATTGCTCGTATTTCTTCTGGAAGTACAGGAACTGCACCACCAATTTCAGCGGGAAGTCCTTCAATTAATTTATAATAATTATACTTTCTCATTTGAAATTTTGGAAATACAAGCAATGCGTAAATTAATTTAGTAATACACATTTAGATTCAATGTGTAATTATAATTTGAAAATGAAACTGTATTTTGTCATTGATAAAAGTTATTAACTTACTATCTTCATCAATAGGTTCAAGATCCCATGGGCTCATTCTCTCATATTCGCCATTGTCCCATCTGACCCGGAAACACATGAAGAACGATTCTGGAAAATCTTCATCTAATGGTTCCATTGATTGTATCTGACCCATCCACCAACCATCGTCGATCATACAACGAAATCGATCTCCTTCAGACCAACTACGTGCTAACGCGGTATCAAATGTTTGACGTAAAACTAAGAAATCCAGTACATCTGCCATGTCATGATATTTGATAGTAAAATTTTCTCCTGTCAGACGGCCATGTTCATCCATTAATGCTAATTTCAGACAACACAGTCGTGGCGGTCGAATTTCATACTTAATACCTACTACTTTCACGAATTCCTGTGCCTATAATAAAGTAGATACTTTTTATATCATGTTTGAAATGATGATTCTTCTGAAATTATATAAATAATATTTACCCTTATATTAACTTTACTCCATGGTTCGCATCGTGGACCAAGCTCATACACTTTTTTATTTCTAACAGCATCTAAATAAAACTGATGCCCTTGACGAAAGTATACTATCTCATCACCCATTTGCGGATAATACGGAGCCTTTCTTGGTATAATTTCGGTCAGCCATTCTGAAGGTCTAAAGGCTTCAGGTACTTCTTCAATACCATTAGGCACCGTCATAACCTTAGAATAATAGTAATCGGTTGAAAAATAAATAGTTATGGTGATGCGAAGAAAATATTCAAAAAATACCGTCTTACCTTCTTTTTCGGACGTCTACTACGTCTTCTATCTGTATCGCTTGGTGGAGTAATAGAACGCTTTTTTACTGGCTTGCGTTTGCTACGTTTTGGAGGTTCCAAATTTAAGCCATGATCTGCAATCCAGTCTGAATACTCAGTACTAGAATCGGATGTTGAACTATCAGAACACAAGTCTTCTTCGTGGGCAGTAGAGTCATTGCTGTTGCTACTAGTTGAGCTTCCTGTTGTTGCAGGATTATCAGGATTCTATGAGAGATAATAATTTACTATGTGAAGCTTGGAAATTTCTTTCAGTAAAGAAGTTAGTAAATTCTTCTTTTTATCTAATAACAACATATACGTATTATTGTAATTTATGTATTTGCAAGCTTTTACTTATGGTGTGCCACGGAATTATCGAACAAACGTTGTTGCGGCGTGCAAGATGAAAGATTGTAGAACACTAATTTAGATTATAATAAAATACCTCAAAATCTTCATCCTCCTGTTCTTCATCACGTGTGGCTCTAGTTCTGTAGCCATGTCTGGCAGTTCTATTGCGTTTTCGATTTGCAAGTCGGCTACCAATGTTGCCTTCGACAACAGGAGTATTTGAAACTGGTTGCGGTCTTCTTCGCATTTCACGCCTCCAATTTTCAATTTCCATTTCTGCCATAGCATGTCTAAACAATATTAACATAAACTTGTAATCAATACTTTTTTACAGTAACACCATAAAAAGTAAGTGGTGGAATGTAAACCAATTTAGAATTGCTTGGAAACGTACAAAGCTTTATATTGTGTTCTTCTGATAGCCGGATTTAAAGGACGAGCAAGAATAGGCTTGTTCCAAGGTGTAGTATTGTCTCTTTGCCAATTTCCACTACTTTGCCTCACTCCTTCAACATCACCAACTCTTCTTAAACCAGATCTGCTACCTCGAGGACTAGCTATTTGACGAACGGGCTGTTCTATCGCATTGTCTAACCTGTCTTCACCACCTTCTCCATCAGCACCAATATTTTGCCTTTGTGCAAGAGCTTCAATTAATTGGTCAATATTAGAACGTGGTTCTGGTACCGGAAGTCCTTCTATGACTTCTTGCATTCCTATTCCATAGAAAATATTAAATAATTATACAGTAACAAATATATACCTATATAAAAATTAAATGGGGCTACATGTTTGTAAGTTTTTATATGTGTGAGTGGCAGTATGAGACGAATATGAGGAGAGTATATGAGAAACTAGCGTGTGATAGGGTATGGATAAAAGTAGAGCGAACGAGAAAAGGAGAGTAGAGCAAAGAAGTGCGGTCAGGAAAGGTAAAGCAGTTGAGTTGTGATGATCTGTGACGTTAGCGTCGAGTATTTTACCATTCATTATTCCTTTTTTTATAAGTTCTAAATAAATACAGTGTGAATGAGTGCTCTGCAACCGTTATATCACCATGATTTTCTCGAGTAAATATCTACGTACATGCAGCTATTTTATTGTGTTTTTTATCTCATAGAAACACAAAAGTTTTATGCCATGGAAATTAAAAAGTTTTGGAGAACTTGCTTAAAGGGCAGAGTTTATATTAATAGAAAATTACATATAATTTACATATGTACCTCCAGCACCAACTGCTATATTTGGTACTAATTGTTCTCCTCTACAGTTCTCTCTTCCCGGAACTAATCTTTGCAACGCTGGTGGATAAGGATTTCCATCAACATCCACCAAAAACGGCGGTGGCATTAAGTGAGGTGCCGTTTGGGTTTGCTCATCCAAAACGTAATTATTTGCATCTCGAATAAGTGGTCTATAATCCGTGTGGAAAAATAATTCCTTCGGTACCTGAATAACAATTTAATTTTGTTGTACATTGTTATTTAGAAAAATAGAAAGTGATAAATGGTAAAGTATAACTTTTAATAAATACTGTGAAACATACTATTTTTAATTTTTGGACGCCAGATCCAAATCCATATATTAAAAGATGCCCATGAGAATCTGTTGCTGCAAGCATTGTACCATCTGGAGACCACTTAGCGTCAAAAACAGCACCATTGCCTTGGCCTTCGATAAAATTTTGGAAACAAGCTATCGGTTCTGTACTTAATACATCCCATATAATCAGTTGCCCATCATGGCCAGCGCTCAAAATAACACGGGGATCAATTGGATGAGATTCCAGCACAAATACTTCATCTTTATGTCCACGAAGAACTTTTATTAATTCTCCCGATTTTGCATTCCATACTTTTAATGAACTATCATTTACTGCTGTGATAACCCATTCGTCACTTACGTCCCAGCTAACCATAGTCACTTTAGCTTTTTTATTTGTGTCATCATCTATTTCTGATTCTCTGAAAATGGTAATGGAGGACATAATTTTACCAAAATGTACAATAAATTGTTAGTGTTAACTGGAGCAGTGGGTCCACTCCGATACATTAGATCTGCGGTATTAGCTACACAATCCGAGCACTCTTCCTTGGGTGAGTTAACGCGCCTCTCTTTCTTTCTCACGATCCTACATATGTGTAAATTAAATAGTTACCCAGGTAATTTTGCGGTCATCAGGAGGCGTTTATGCATCCATTGTTGCTGTTCGAAATGCCAAACATTTGCTGTACCATCTTTTGAACCAGAAATAAATTTCAACCCACTATGAGCCCACTGAATGCTATCAACTGTATCAGAGTGTGCTTCAACCTCCAAAACTCTACGCGGACCTTCGTCTCCTAACATTGCATAAACTCTGACGTGATGATCTGCTGAACCAGCTGCCATGAAAGCTCCACCAGGACTGAAAGAGGCACAAATCATTTGTGCCTGACCCGGTCGCATTTTTTCATGATACTGAATAGGTTTTGGTCTACAAAAAGAGTACAAAGTTAAGAAGAGATATTAACAATCAATGAACATAAGAAGAAAATATTTAGGTAAACCTGTTTAACTATTATACAAAGCTTCCATATAACGCGGTTAATGTACACCATTGTTGAAATTATTATTGCTATGTCAAATTTAATCTTTTTTATCAAATAGAATAGTATTCTTAACACATTCCTAGGGGGCTATTTATCGCACATCTTACGTTTGCAACGGGTAAATCGAACAATGAGAAAGTTTCTACAAAGCGATACATTTGGCGGGTCAGCAATTTCTACAGTCCACGGTCTTAAAAATGTAGCAAGAAAATTTAGTTTTTTTTCGCGTACTAATCTACCTATCTCGGACTGTAATTTCAGCCTCCCGCAACGTGTAAAAATAAGTGGTATACATATGAAGATGATTAAAATAACATATTATTAATGTACCTGAAAAATCTTTTATTTCATTAAAATTAAATAACAAACAAATAGCTATAAAACATAAGAAACCGTCAATCGTGAAGAAAACAATTTAATGCTCAACTAAAGCAATGGATTTGACCTCTCCTTGGAGCCACGTTGGGGTTTGGATGGAATCTATCGTTTTACCAGCATTGCAGCTAGCTTTATCAGGGCTTCGAGGAAATTCTCATACTAACGAACGCATCTGAGCGGATACTGACTTATGCCCGTGTCGAGTATTGCGGATCGGTGCACTGCTCAATGGTTTTTAATTGTTTAGTAGCCGTGATGAAGCAAGCTGCAATGCTGGCAAAACATCGGTTTCACTCGAAATTCCAACGCGACTCTAACCCGGAAGCCAAGTTTATTATTACTCAATCTGGCCGCAAATGCCTCAACAGTATTACTCGACTAAAGCAGATTTAATTTTGAAATCAGGTAACTCCTGTGTTTCCTTATTTTACGCATTGTAAGGAGAATTTCGTTATATCAAAACAGTAGTATCTTTGTCGGGTTATAGGAATTCGCGTCGTAAGAATTCTCATTCTACGAAGACTCTATTAGAGAGTCTAAAATATAGATGAAATAAATGTATGCTTACTGAAACACTGCTCTTTCATTTTCTTTCTTTGTATGAGACCAGAAAGCAACAGATCCATCCGAGCTTGTAGAAACTAAGTAATAAACACCATTGCAAGAAATAGGACAAAAATTTACAGATGTTATCATTCCGGAATGACCAGATAAAACTGCCACCTTGAAAAAATTATAAAACATTAAAACTCTATTTGTTCCGAGACAGCATGATGTTAGATACTGGATTGATCAATAATAAAAAATACGAATGCTTTGTACTAACAAGAAGTGTTAACAAATGTTAAATAAATATCGCACTTCATAATGTCAAAGTAAATTGCAAAATTGGAAAAACGATGTTGTTTACTCACTTCATAATACATTAAATCGATACATGAGACAATAAATTAATTTACACTGTCACATTTTTATAGAAAAAAAATATAGACTACTTACGGGAGACATAGTTTGGAAACACCAAACTCTTAGTATTCTGTCCAAACTTCCGGCAGCAAGTAAAGTGTTATCAAAATTAACGGCAATATCCATAATTTCAGCTGATGCACCACGGAAAGTAGCTAACAATCTACCATCAATAGAGCTCCATACTTTAACAAGTAAATCATCTGCACCAGTTATAATGTATTTTCCGGTCCGATCATATAAAACACAATATACCGCAGATAAATGGCCTAATGTATGCCGATACAGTTGCATTTTACTGTAAAATCTTGTTGGTACTGCCTCCCGCCGACTTAAAGGGCCTGAATTTTCCCTTCCTTGAATTACACATACTAAATGGAAAAAAAAAACATTTCGTAACTATAAAGTTTGAACAACAAAAATTGATATTGCCATTGTTTAAAAATTGAATATTGTGTTTACCTATATTAGGCACTGATAAACTATAAGGTGAATTCATAAAAGGTTTTCCACCTATTCTTCCAGAGTAAGAAAAAATACCTCGTATTCGACGCAACAGATCTACAAAATATATAAAAGTATACATAAATTTGTATATAATTACAACAATTTTATCCTAATACTTATGGAAAAAAAAAAGTTTATATTAATAATAATTTATATAGTTCATTATTTACCTTCGTGGGTACGTAACAAAGATTGCCTCCCTGCTCCAAGAAGAGATATCGCTCCCGGTACGCATGGCGGTACTTCTTTCTCCAACACAGGACCAATTCTGGCACATATTTGCAACAAGTGTTGCGGTCCAATGTGAGAATACTTTTTTTCCTGTTAACACAGTACAATTTACAAATTTTTTTTAATTTAATTTTCTCTAATAAACATAATATCATAGCAATCACAAGGTACCTTACAATACAAATGAATATGACAATATAAATGATATTTTTATCAAAGAACATTAATAAAATAATTCAATATTGAAAAAATGACGGTATTAACGTGCCGTGCAATTTGGCGCGAACGATTTAAATGCAACATAAAGTAGTTCTCGTTTTCGACCAATGAGGCAACAGCAAGTATGCACGACCAATCCCAGCAGCCCACTCGTGACACACGAGACCAATTTCCATAAATAAAGCACAGGTAGGTATGTATGTATTCATTGATCAGCTTGTACAAAATGGCCGGAAGTTAGCGCTTATTGGTTGAAAGAAGGATGGAGGGGGAAGCTCGTACACAACGGCGCGGAATCAGAGAGGAGAAGGAGATGGAGAAGGAGAAGGGTTAAGGAGTGGGGCAAGAAGGGGGATAGCACCCTAATAGGGGTACTTCGTACACCGGCATTATTCATCGAACCACCTTACGACATAACAAAATTAAATTTGCTGCAATGTTAATTAAAAGAATGAACTATTTATTAAGTTTCGTAACATTGGTTTCTATGACATGAACAATGAAACTGGATAAAAGAAAGGGGAAAAAGATTTACTTACCAATTCTTCAAAAGACTGATTATGCACTTGCCCTTCCCAATCGAGCCTTTGCGGTAAAACCTAAGTGAAAAATAGTAATTTTATGAAAATTTCCCGATTTATCGATCAATTGCGGACGCGATCAAACTAGCAATATTTATCGAACATCAAGGTCGCCGACCTTGAAATTCTAATGTTTTGACAAGCAGAAACCACGTGCAAACCATGTGGAGCTGACGGGTATGTATAGTGTCACCCCGGCAAAACGTCAACTCAGACCAATCGTCTTACCTTAGCTTGCTCCAATTCACGCTTCAACACCTAAAACGTACATTTCTCGTTACGATACTTTCGAACCGAATTTCTTCTTTTCCACTAAAATGATACTTACTGCTGCGGCATCACGACAAGGTCCCGCCGCTAGGAATTTGGCGATCAGGAAGTACAGCTCTGCAAGAAAGAACGCTGCTTAGGAACGAACTGCACGCTCGCTTCGCTGCGGATGGTAAGGGCGCTTATCGCTCCCATTCTTTACCTGGTGCTATTGCAGTCTCATTCCTGGACACGCTGGCCTCCATTTTGCTTGGCCAATCGATTATTATTCACTCACAGACAAAGAGAAACCTTTACTTTTTCGGGTCATAGCGCGGCAATAACCGTTTCAGATTTCATTTTCTCTCTTGCGAGGTCTCGACCGCGAGACGCACACGCACGCTCACCTCCTGAACGGAAAGTAGTCCCCCCCCATAGCAAACAGCCGACACATCGTACCGTACTAACGCAGGAACGTATGAACTACATGGGGAACCTTGTATTTTATGTCATTTTAGAAATAATGCCGTATTCAAATAAGCAGATTTTGCATTATTTCAAGTATTGTTGTTTCAACTCACTGTTTACTGTAAGGTATTCCGAAACTGCTTGTAATTGCACAATTCTGAATATGATTATTGGGCTTTCTTGCAATGTGCCACGAAGAAATGAACCTCCAAATGGTGCTTGTTGCCTTAAACGCGGTATATTTAAATTTAGGTATTATTTCTATAGTTAGTATAAGTGTGATTAATAATGTTAATTTGAAGAATTAAAATTGATTAGTTGTAGAAGAGATCTTGTGAGATGTGAAATATCTTTATAATATAAACCGTAATGAGATTGCAATTGATGTGTTATCTGTTTAATGTTTTTAATATAAGTTTCATCATTTTTCTTTTTTAATGTTCTATTAATTTATAAAATTTAACGGATAATTGGATAAACGTGATGATAAATATTATTTTGATAAGAATTATTATTATATTAATACATTATATGCTTATTTGGTAAATGTAACTCTTTAATATTCTCCAAGTCGGAAATTCATAAATAAGAAATTTGCAGAACAAGAGGTAAATATAACGATAAGATAATTTTGAAAATTGCAAATATTTGCTATAAAAACATTGTTACAAATAAAATAAATTTGTGATAAAATTATTTCATTCTTGCTGCAATTACTAGAATTCATAGCTAGAATAAAATAAGCGAATAACATATATTTTGCAATAAATATCAGAAATTTATAGCGAACGCGAAGTAACTCGACAAACTTCGAAGTACCGATATATAACAAAATACGATGTAATGCACATAATACGAATATATAGATATGTATATACGTATACACACATATACTCATGAATGCACATGACTTACCAAATCCGCATGTATTTTGTATGTAAGCTGATGTAAGCTTTCAAAATCTATTATACTTTAAATAGTACTTCCAATTAGCTTAAAATTAAGCTAAAAAATGGCATACATACTATATATATATATGTAAATTATAACAGATGTTAGCTAATGCTTGGAATATCTCCGTATTTGAAAATAAGGATATCTAGATTAGAATGCCGTTAAGGTTAAAAGACAACGTGTTATCACAATGCTAATTTGCCCAGAAACTTTACTATGTGTGAATCATAGACTTATTATTGTGGCCAATAATCGCACAGAACTAGTTACATAAACACCCAAGCTTTTAAAATATTACCTTGTTGTGGAATTGTATTTTACAGAATAAGGTAAAGGCATTACCATCAAAAGGATCCTTTTTAAAGCTCAAGTAACATAGTGCGTAAACAGTTGCTGCAGCAGCTAAATATAATCCTATTGTGAACAATTATTCGTTCTTACTTGTAATATATTTTGGGAATTTTCATACAATCAGGTTCAAGCTAATTTTTCACTTTACCAATTTTTAAAAATGTCATGGATAAGAAATAGTACTTTGAGCTGGTTCCAATTTTTGGCCGTTAAGATTTTAAGAACCGGGCAAGTTCCTAAACATGTAGCATTCATAATGGATGGTAATAGACGCTATGCAAATAAAAAAAGTGTACAAAAAATAGAAGGTCATAGAAAAGGGTATGTAGTCTTGTACGTTTGATATAATGAATAAAATGTGTATTATATATTTACTATATATAAATTTGAATTTCAGGTTTGATAAATTAGCAGAAACACTACAGTGGTGTTTAGATCTTGGTATACCGGAAGTTACAGTTTATGCTTTCAGTATAGAAAATTTTAAGAGACCTAAAGAGGAGGTGGATGGATTATTAGAACTTGCAGCTCAGAAGTTTAAACGTTTATTAGAAGAAAAGTAAGTCTAATGAGATTAAAAAGAAGTATCAATATCATTTTAATTGTCATTGAACATTATGATCATTATCTTCCAGAGATAAATTAATGAAACATGGAGTATGTATCCGTGTAATAGGTAATTTATCATTAATTCCAAATGATATACGTAAACAGATAGCAGAAGCCATGATTATCACCAAAGACAATAACAAAGCATTCCTAAATGTTGCATTTGCTTATACATGTAAGTTCAAAAATCATTAAAACTGAAATAATTACTGAATAAATACAGATATATGTATGCAACAGAATGTAATATAGTAAATTATATTACATTGAAGGGCTTGTATTATAGTTTATCTTATTCTTTATTGAAATCAATGTTTTTAATAAAACTTTTTAGCTCGAGACGAGATGGTGCATGCTGTTAAAAGTACCGTAGAAGCAGTGGAAACTGGTGATCTTTTTCCTGAAGACATAGACGAAAATCTACTTTCTAAGTCTTTATATACATACAAATCATCAAATCCTGATTTATTTATTCGTACATCTGGAGAAGTTAGATTTAGTGATTTTCTTATGTGGCAAGTAAGTTCAAACATTAAATCTTGTATAATCTATCATTGTGAAAATATTTCATATCGAAAATATAAATTTTGAAAATTTTCAGGTTTCTAACAGCTGTGTCTATTTTGCTAATGTGTTGTGGCCAGAATTTAATGCCTGGGACCTTATTAGTGCCGTCTTTTACTATCAACGATGTTATCGAGATTTGCAGAAAATAGCTAAAGTACAAGTTCCCAACCCCACTATGAAAAACGATAGACAGTCCGTTTACATTAATAATTTACATCGCAAACGAGAGGTTCTGATACAAGAGCTATGTTCGTCATAAATAGTAAACATAATATAAAAACTGTAAGAAAAGAATTATATTCTATTTATTTTTAAACGTTACGTCAATTTTGTTTTATGTCTACTGCTAATAGGTATTTTATTAACAAATTCTGTTGTATAATATCAAAATACTTCGAAATTCGGGAGTGTAACTAATTAAGAATTATGGATACTTGCACAAACTTTGGAACTTTATTGTAAGTCTTCATTGATCACATAATTTTGTGTTAATAGAAAAATCAGTTCCTAGAAATGATTCTAGAAATACTTATTTTTATCAAATATATCTAGGTTTACGAAAAGTGGACAATGTGTATATTGTAAATTGTAATATGGAAAAATGGGGGATAATCTATTTATATTAATAAATTGTATCTTGAAAAGAATATTGCGATAAGAGGAATGCATTTATTATAAGTATGGGTGTTAAAGTGGGTATATGTAGATGGCAGAATATTATTAAAGTACAAATTTTAACTACTACGTAATACTGATTTTCAATGTTCTTAGAAATGATGTTTTTTCGACATAGTCAACATTAACCCTTTGTGGACGGAGACGTTTTCGAATATTGAGAAAATATAATCACTTATTTGGCGATATAAACCGTTTTTTTTTAAATCAAAAAGTTAGACCTTTAATGTACACAAGGTATACATTTTTAATTGTTCATAAATTATACATCTTCTGTCCTCAAAGGGTTAAATGCACGGAATTTTAATTTTATAAATTATACTTTGCATATGGATCCTCTATATGATCTACACGTTATATCGTTGTGATTTCGTTTATATTTAAGTAGTGTGTATGAAAAAAATTGTATAAAATTTGTTAGTATTACTCAGATGAGTATTTAAGTCTGCATACTGCTCATGAAAAAAATATTGATCTCTTTATATTTTTTTATACCTATGAAATTGCAAATATGAATCTTATTGTGACTGAAGATAAATGCAAATACGATATTTGCAAATTGTCGGATAAAGAAGAAGGGCAAAGTTTCTTACATTCACACTTACGTTTTGTATTTCATTTGTTACGTTTTTACATTCACTTGTTCGTCACGATTGTATAAATATATCTTGAACTGACAAAACAGTTATATTTTAAAATGTATGTCAAATTTACAATTGTGTTTATAAAATAAATACTATATAATATACAATATAAATATTACCAGGAACATTATTAAAATTAGTATAGTTGTTTAATTATTTACAGAGAAACATATTCTTGCATTTCAACGTTTATATAATTCTTATATATTTTTTTGCTTTAAAATGTAGAAATGAACAGATCAATATATACATTGTATTATATATTGCTTTATCTTTGCACATTTAGTCGTGTAAATATAATTAAAAGAATTAAAAATTAAAATTTTAACATTCTAGTGATTAACGTATTTGTTGGATAATTCGTTAATATTTCAAAAAAATCGAAAAATGTTTCACTTTGATGTTCGTCAAATACATAAAAATCTGTATTATATCAACATAAGTTGTAAACTTCTAATAAGAAAATATTTTTATCCATACGATTATGCAATGAAATTGAATATAACTGCAATGTTAACAAATATTAATTCTTTAATACTAATCTTCATTTGGAGTTATAAGGTGGATGACGTCTTGCTCCTGGTTGCCTTTGTCTTGCTAAAAAAGATTGTCCTTGACCCGAACTTAGGGCTGCAAGGCGTTGATCAATTGCTTCTCTATGACAAGATAAACTTAAATGATAAAAAGCAGATATCATCAATTTCTCTTCCATTTCTTTGATCAATTTGGATTCTTTTAATGATCGTTCCATATCTTCCATAATTTTTCGCTGTTCGAGTATTTGATTTTTCAAAATAGCAACTTCATTTGGTGATGAACTATTTTGTTTAGGATCTAAACTTTTTATTACATTTTTTGCCTTTTCTACATATTTTTTGTAACGTTCTTCAAGCGCTGCATTATCATATTCTCGACGAGTTAACTTTTCTTGAAGACTTACAACTTTCTGTTTTTGTGCTTGTAATGCAGCTTCGCGTTCTTCTATTTGAAGAATCAAACGTTCTTTTTCTGATTGTGCTCTTCTTAGTTCATCTTGTAAGTGTGTTACTTTCTGCCCTAAATTAATATCATTTTTATTGTCTCCACTCGACTGATTACCAAGTGCCTCTTCTAATCTGTTTTCCAATTCAATTATCCTTTGATTAGCTTTACGATTTTGTCCTCTGAGTGTATTTAATCTTTCTTCTGAATCCTCTAACAATGCTTGCACCGTTGGCAATTTGTCCTCATTACCTTTTTGCTTAAGTTTTAACATTTTATTTTCATGTTGTAAACACAATAACTTTTCCTTTATTTCAAGTGGAATCATTTCTGTACTTGCAACAGTATTATCGGTCGCAGGCTTGCTTGCACTTTCTGCTGCTTGCAATTGTGTACATTTCAATTCCTCATTTGTTTCTTTTAATGCATCTCTTTCTACGATCAATTTGTCCCTTTCCCTTTGTAAAGTACTCAGTCTTGCCTCCATCTTTATACCTTCAAATTCAAGTTTGTCACATTTGTTGCTTTGTTCATCTAACTTGTGGTGAACTTCTGTAAGTTGTTGTTTACAAACCTCCAAATGATTACGCAACATTGTAGTGCGCTTTGATTCTTCTTCATAATCTATTTTACATTTTAAATATTCCAAATTTTTTTCTTCTAATATTTTGACTTGCCTTCTTAAATCGCTCAAGTCTTCCATTTTTTTCTTATATGATTCTATTGTGAGTTCATACTTCGACACTTTATCTGCAGTTTCCCTCAGTGCATCGACATCATCTTTTAAATGATTAGCCTCATCTGCTGCTTTTTGCAGGTCTTCCTGCTTTGATTGTAATTCTAATACTTCTTTTTCTAATAATTCTACTTTTAATCTATAATCATCCCTAGAGGTTTCTACCTTAAACAATTCATCTTTAAGGGCTTCTACTTGTTTTCTAAGACCAGAATACTTTAAAATAGAACCAGACTCTTCCGGATTCTCGAACTCATCCAATCTGTCTTGTAATTTTTTGTTCTCTACTACCAACGCTGCCTTCTCTTCTTGTAAAAGTGAGAGTTGCTGATCAAGTTCATGACATCTTTGCGCCAATTGATCTTTCATATCAACTGCTAATTGAAGTTCTGTTAATAACCTTTGTTGATTACCATCTGCTACATCCAAAGACTCGAAATTAAGGCTGGTAACTAAACTTAATCTAGGACCATGCATACTGCTTTCTAATTCTTGAATACTTTGCATTATGGCTTGTTGTATTGTTTCTTCCATACCCATGATTCGTGTTATATATTGCTGCTTTTGATTGCAATTAACAGCACATCCAAGAATCAATTGTAACAAACGGTGCATCTCATGACTGTCACAATGTTCTCCGATCTTGGTTGCATCAGGTTTAACATATCCTGATAATTGCTGATTCAAACACTCGATATAATATTCCACTACAGCTTCGACAATTTTTTTCAAATTACTAACTTTGAGTCGCCAGTTAGAACCGACGTCAGTTTTAATTTTTGCTTTCCAAACAACAGTAAACCATTCTGGTGCAATTTGAGCTAAAACCTCTGCCAAAGCAACACCATCACTTATATCTTCTATAGAAGAGTGAGGGGCTTGCAGGTCAAAAGTGTCTAACCATTTGATTAAATTACTTAATTGCTGATCTTCCATCTTAGTTTTAATTACAGATTTATTGTCAAAGATAAGGAAGGTATGGTATCTACCCTGTCAAATAAGTTGATTTTCTGGAGTGTACATTTATTTTTAATGTCTTAAAACAAAATGTATTTTCCGTATCGTTAATATAAATATTGATGAAGATTCTACCATAATGGTAATTTATTATTATCCTCTTATAATTGAATGCAATAAAGGAGGTCTATAAATTTTACGTCAAAGTGCTACTTGGTGCTACTTTGACAGCACTGTGTCATGAACGGAAGTAAGTCCTACTTTTCAGAGTGATTATTTTTTTTTGTGATTATAAAAAAGTATTCAGTGTAGAATACTTCACATGATTTCCTTTGGAAAATAGTTATACTTTATGGAAGTTAAACGAACCTCTTCAAACTTTTTGATGATAAATATAATTAAAGATAAATACTGCAGAATAGTAAGCACCATATGCACATGTGTACGATGTTACGTCGTGTACATATACGACATTATTAAATGGAGTATTTTGTTCGATAGTACCAACCGTACAAACTACATATTTTCGTACACTATGTTTCGAACGAGAAATTTTTCCCCCATTTTAATACAATGTTTAACGCTTGCATCAGCTTGCATTCAGCTGCATTTAGCGATTAGATGTCTTTCAGAAATCCCCGTTTTCTATGAATTCCAATATGAATTACTGAAGAATGCTTCGCTAGAAGTGGCTAGAATCAATTGAAACGTTTAGCGTGACAATATATTATTATTTAACATATTACTGTTAATATTGTGAAACGTTATATTTAATTTCTTTATTATCACAAGGATAGCATCCATACTTTCGGTAGGTAACGTACATGTCAAATATGATATCTGATGATATCTCTTTTACTATGTTTTCGTATTTGTAAAAAAATGTATTGAAGTGTAATATTCTGTTTGTCAGGAAGGAAGAATAAACCGTATGATCAGCGATGGAGGAAAAAGAAAATGATTTTACTGCAAGAGCGTATCAAGTTGATCTTTATGAAAATGCTGTTAATGAGAATTCCATAATATATTTGCCAACTGGATCAGGAAAGACATTTATTGCTGTGATGCTTATTAAGAAGTTGAGCGGAGATATCCAAAAGTAATTTAATTTAAATTATAATAATTTTATATAAATATGTATACGTGCATATTATTTACTTCTTAAACACAACTTTTTTAAGAGAAATATATATATATAGTTTTATGGAATTAACAATTAATTATTATTAAATTTTCTTTTTAGAACATATAGTGAAGGTGGAAAGCGTACTATATTTATTGTTAACACTGTACATTTAGTAACACAGCAGAGCGATTACATTAAAAGGTTGACAGGATTACAGTGTGGTTCATACAGTGGCGATTCCCTCATTGATTTCTGGACAGAAACTGAATGGTTAACAGAGTTAGAGCAAAATCAGGTAGCATGGATTAATAAAATATATTTTATTAACATGTTAAGAAGTATAGCCAATCTTTAATAAAAAAATTTAATTATTATTTCTTAAAATGAATTGTGTAATTCTTAACTATGTAAATATAGAAAGATCGGCATCTGTTACAGGTTTTAGTAATGACAGCACAAATATTTTTAGACATGTTATTGCATGGGTACACAGAGTTAAATAGAATCAATTTAATTATATTTGATGAATGTCACAGAGCTGTAAGTGATCATCCAATGCGTAAGATAATGCAATTATTTCAAAATTGTCCTGCAAATGAACAACCAAGAGTGTTAGGCTTGTCTGCTACTTTATTAAATTGTAATGTAAAGCCTGAAAAAGTTGAACCAACTGTTAAGGTAATGCTTAAATATACAAGCGATAAAAGAAAAACAAAGACTTCCCCAATAAATGTTAATTGGTATTGTTTTTTTTTCATAATGAAGTAATACTTTAATTTTATTTATTATAGTCTTTGGAAACAACATTTCATGCAAGAGTAGCTACTGTTGATACATTAAGGTCTGTTAAGGATTATTATGCAACTCCAAAAGAAGTAATTGTAGAATTTGATCCCTATGTTGTACCTAGCATAGCAAAACAAATATTTGACGATATAAGTCAGATGAAAGCAGTTCTAGATCTTGTAAATTTAAACACAAATTTTGGCACTAATGAATCAAGCAAACCATTCCAGCCAAAGACGAAAAATGCTAAGCTAACTTCATTATTAGTGGACATAGAAGAACACATTAAAAATTCAGGTAAATTCATATTGCTCATTTAAACTGTAAACAAAAATTTTAAAATTATTATAAACGCATTAATCATATTCTTTTATCTGCAATATGTTTTAGGTTTATATGGTGGAAGCAAATGTGTTTTATTGCATTTAATCCAGGTAGAATATATGAAGAGATACACGAGCGACATGGTAAATGCAAAAATTTAATTTATTGTAATTGACAATATTTATGGTAATATTTCGACACTTACGTATATTTTATTAGGAATTTATAATTTATAATGAATTATCTAATGTTTAGCAAACCGCATACATCATGGAATACCTTGCAACTGAATTCATTAGATTCAGAAAGTTATTGGAAGATGAAATGATGGACAGTTCGCAAATGGAAAGAATTCACAAGTTTGTCAAATTTTTCTTGTTTACAGAGATTAAGTTCTTTTTTTTCTAAATAATTGTTTCATTTTTAAAGAAACAAGTTCTAAATTCCGCGTACAAATATAAATTGCAGGTACACGTCGGACCAAATTCGGAAGCTTTTTATGGTGTTAAAAGAATTTTATAATAATAAATTAAACCAGACTAAATTTTGTTGCATTATTTTTGTTCAACGGAGGTTCACGGCGCAGGTTTTATATCATATTTTAAAGGTATACATTACATTTATAATATATGAAATTCAGGAAAAGTAAGATAATTATTTTAATTTTTAACTACTAATTTATTATCACAGAGTTTGAGTATGTACGATGATGAATATAAATTTCTCTTGCCTGATTTCATGACTGGTTTTTCGAATGCCCCTCACAAAAATGCAAAAGAAGTGATGTGTATTTCAAAATGGAATAAGGAAGTTTTACAAAGGTATAGCATAATTCGTTAATATGTTTCTCATTCTGAGACGACTTCTAATTTACGACAATATAACAAAGAATATTTTTATTGACCAAAGATATGGTATAAGTCAGTTTTAATATATGAATGAAACTGTTTTAGGTTTAAAAATGGTCTTTCGAACTGCGTCATTGCAACAGATGTTATCGATGAGGGTCTAGATATTCCAAAGTGTACATTAGTTGTTAGATATAATTTACCAATGGATATCAGAGCTTACATTCAAAGCAAAGGTAGAGCTCGGCATATGAACAGCCAGTACACATTTTTATTACCAAAAGGTGATATTGATTACCTTAGAAGATACCAAAATTTTAAAACCGTGGAATCATATTTACAAAAGGTATGTATGTATACATTTTTACACATGCCCTTTTTTACGTGTTGTAATTGTTCGTCATTATAACTTGCTATTCGTTTATTTGTAAAGATAATATAAATGATAACCAACCTTCCTCTCAATTATTAAGAAATATTTTAAGCTGATATTAACATAACTGATATATTAATAGATGTTAATAGGCTTCGATAAATCCCGTAAAAAACCAATGCTGAAAGATATAGAATGTGAACTGTATAAACATAATATAGAACCATACGTAGTAATTAGAAAAGATGGTGGTAAAAGTATTTTGATAGAAGAATCATCGATCAGTTTAATAAATACATATTGTGCTATGCTGTATAAGTCAAAGTTCGTGCATTTAGCCCCGGTATGGATATTATATGAGAGTACGTCGAAGAAAGATAATAGTAAATCATATCAGGTATTAAAATTTTAATTTCAATTCATGATTCATGATGTTAATGGTATTAAGTAGTCCTCTTTTATTGAGTGAAATTATTGTAGGTTTCTCTTGAACTACCAGTTGTATCTCCACTTAGATCTACTATCTATGGTGATGTCATGAGCTCGATGGTTGGTGCAAAGAGATCTTCCGCTATGAAAGCTTGCATAGAATTGCATAAAATAGGAGAATTATCCGATAACTTAATTCCAATCACCTTTAACGATATACTTATAAATACGGATAATATATTTCCAAATTGGGTAAAAGAGGATACGCCCAATGGTGCTGCACCTGGGACGTACAAGAAAAAACGACATCATGATATACAAGTATTTACATAAGTGTATTGCCATCAATTTATATTACTTCATTCATTATTGAATGTAAGTATTTCATTTGCATACTGAATGTGGAATTATTTGCAGTTTCCTGAAACACTAAAAAGTGCATTTCCCACTGCGAATAAAGATTTACACTTGCATATTATCGATGCTAAACCCGCGTACTTAGTTCCGCATGATAACCGAAATTTAGTGTTTTATAATTTACTTTCTGATAAAGCTGGCTTCGGAATACTTTCTACAAAACAGATGCCGCAGGTACAAAATATCATTTTAGTAATAATAGATATACACATTTATAACGATGAATCTTTTTCATATTAGGTACCATCCTTTCCTATCTTTATGAATGTTGGCGAATTGAATGTTGATATTAAAGTAAATCACGCAATAATGAATTTGACCAGGACACAAATCGACTCACTAAAAATGTTTCATACTCTTTTATTTAATCAAATTGTAACCGTTATCAAGGATTTCATGGTTTTTGATGATTACAATCTTGATAATTGCTTCCTTATTGTCCCAGGTAAGTCAGATTTCGCAATGATTTTGGGCAATCTCAATGACAGCATAAATCGTATAAATATTCATTACATAAATATAACTCAGCATGAGAATGTCATTGTAATTGGGCAATTCTTTGTTGACTTAAATATTATTAAAAATTATCGATCTATGCACTTTTTTAGTTAACAAAGACGGGAAAATAGATTGGGAGACTGTTGAAAAATATAAATCTATTGAGTACATATCAGCTTCTATACCTTTTCACTTTAAGAACAGTGATTATGATTTAGCATTGGTTGTACCAAGCTACAGAGGTTCTGCAAACGTTTACATTGTTACACAAGTTTGTGACGATCTCACTCCAGACTCCTGTTTTCCGACTGAAGATTTTTTTTCATACGCCCATTACTACAAGAAAAGGCATAGCTTAAGTATAAGTAATACGAAACAGCCAATGTTGGAAGTAAAGCCGATATCTAAAAATATTAATTGTATAAAGATCAGGTAACTTATGAGTCTAATGAATTACTTAATTAACCCAGAACATTTACATATCTGTTCATTTTTAGAAGTATGAAGCCTGGATTAAGTAAACGTAAGCGAGCAGATTTACTTGAAGATTTTGAAGAGCACTTAGTCCCAGAACTTTGTTTCAAGATTAGATTTCCTGCTTTGTATTGGCTTAAAACAACAATGTTACCTTCCGTACTTCATCGAGTTTCACAACTTCTGGTCGCGGAAGAACTTCGGATTTGTATTCACATGGAAACTGGGTTAGGAATTTTGCATTTACCTAAAAATGAACAGTGGCCACAGCTGGTAATAGAAAATACAGAAAGGGAGGAGCCATTTGAACCGTTATTGGAAACGCCACTTGATGAATCTGTAGAGAGTTCACAGCCGGAACCAAATTTAATGGGTCCTGAGATAGACGGTATCATCTTCTTTGCTTTTAGAATAATGATAGTAATAATAAATCAAAAGATATTATTAAGTTTACCTTTATATTAAATTAGTTATTACCTTTTTTTAGTATTGAATACAGAAGCAAATCAGTATCCATGGTCGAAGGATCAAGAGCCGGCAGATTTATGTAGAAATATCGACCAAATTCAGATGATCGATGTTGAATATTATTGTCAATTTATGCATACATCATGCCCGGATTTGAATATCATGGTATGAATGTCTTTCATTTACAATATATATAAAACCATAACTGAATAAATCGTTTATTTTATAGAAAAATGAAAAGATTCAGTTCATGAGTAAGGTAGATCTTCCAGTTCCACCTATAAAGATATTTTCAATAAAAGACTCGCGTGGTCCTGATCCTGTGCAGATAATGTATGTAAGTATTATTTTTTCGTTCCTTGTCAGGGTGTGATAACTCTTCTATAACAATAACATTAATAAATATATTATTACAGGCATTAACGACTAAAATGGGAAATGATGCATTTGACTTGGAACGACTAGAAACATTAGGAGATTCGTATTTGAAATTTATTGCTTCCTTATTTTTATATAATTGGTTCCCACAATACAACGAAGGCCGTTTAACTGCATTGAAGGGAAAGTTAATTGGAAATCGAAATCTTTATTATTGTGGCGTAAAGAGACGTATACCTGGACGTATGAAAGTCGATGAATTCGTACCAATGAGTAATTTTATTGCACCCGCATATACAGCGTTTAGACCACTTCAAAAAATCTTGCTTGATGGCGAGGTATTTGTACAAACAACATACTATAAGACCATATTGAAAAAGATCATATTAAATATATCGTTCTTTACTAGGTGTCACCAAACGTTTTGTATGAGCTTCATATACCGGAAAATGAACGTTATATTGGATATATTAGCTCTGCCACGCAGAACGCTATGGAAGAAAAAGTGTTAAACTGGAACGCAACAGAGTCGCGAACTGGCATGGAACATTATCTCGGCAAGCAAATTGTTCCAGATAAAGCAGTAGCCGACTCCGTTGAAGCCTTAATTGGCGTATATTTAAGAGTAAGTTTGCAGAAATATAAACTCTTAATCAATTAATTATGAAATATCTTTTATTACTTAAAATTTTATCTGGCATATATCATTGCTGTGACAGAGTCTAGGCTTAAAAGGAGCTGCCGTTCTGTTAAAATGGCTGCAACTCTTGCCAGACTTTATAGACGTTCAGGAATTGTTGTATACTGTACAGATTGACAAAGTAGTTGTACATCAAGATATAAGATCGCATGTTCCGTATGCGGATAAAATAGAGAACAGGCTTGGATATAAATTTCAAAATCCAAAATTTCTACTGCAGGTAAATTGCAAGTATTAAGATAAAGCAAAAAGGAATGCTTTTTTTTATGACCCATGCGGTATTTCACGCGTGATTAATTATAAATTATTGAAACCTAGTCAGTCTATATCACAGCCGCGTTGTACTATGTGCAATTAAAAGGTATAATTATTATATATCTCTTCTTGTAAATAAATTGTTTCATATCGTAAGAGAAAACATTTCTTTTTGCTTCACCTCATGTTTGATAATGATGCTTGTTCATCAGTTTGATCATCAGTGATCAGTGATCATTTGATGATCAGTTTATTCTATAGCATACAATTTTCAAACTTTGTTATAGGCTTTCACTCATCCTTCTTATACATGTAATAAAGCAACCGAATGTTACCAAAGGCTGGAATTTCTTGGTGATGCTGTCCTTGGTAATAAATAATATTGGAAGGGTCTTTGAATATGTAATTAAAGAGCACTTTTTTTCAATCCTTTCAGATTTTTTAATTACATGTTATATTTATGAATCCTGCGGCAATCTAAGTCCCGGCGCATTAACGGATTTGAGATCAGCCTTAGTTAATAACATTACGTTTGCATGCTTGGCTGTACGATATGGTTTACATACTGGTTTATTAGCTTTTGCGCCGGCATTGAATACCATTATCGACCGATTCGTGAAGTTTCAGGAAGAACGTAATCACGTTGTTAATGATGAGGTGCATAATTTTAATAAAAAGGACATAATTATTTGCAGCATTCTAAAAAATAGGATATTTAGGAAAGTAACTCATATTTTTTTGCTTACAGCTTCTTTGGGTATTACTCGAAGAAGAAGAGTGTAATATGGCTGAGTATGTTGATGTTCCTAAAGTTTTAGGTGATTTATTTGAATCTACGATAGGTGCAATATACCTCGATTGTGGTAAAGACCTTGCGAAGGTTTGGGAAATAATTTATTGCCTCATGTATAAAGAAATAGGTGAATAACATTGTAACGTTTTACCCTATTTATTTATTTCATTTTGCATACTTAACGACTCATATTTATTTTAGATGAATTTAGTAAAAATGTTCCTAAACAAGTAATTCGTGTGTTATACGAAACACAAGGTGCACGGCCACAATTTTCGTACGTGTCAGTTTTTATTGATTTCATTGTTTTTAACGATTTATTCCAAATATTTAATAGAATCATATTGTTACAGTAATGCTACCCTTATCGACGGAACAAGTACTGTCGTGGTACCGTTGAAAGTCATGGTTGCCGGTAAAACAAAATTGTTTCATGGATTCGGAGCGAATAAAAAACAAGCAAAATGTGCCGCTGCAAAACAGGCTTTAAAGAGTTTTAAACGGAAAACATAAATTATTTAATATCGATATTCTTCCATGCAAGAACATTACTATTTATATATACGTCTTACAGATCGGGGTAATCCGATATATTATAATTTACAATGATAAAATATGTATAAATTGTATTATCTAATTGTTATAACTATTATAAAATATTACATTAATATTATAGTTATCGTTTCGTTTACACGTAATGTCAATTTTCATTTTTTCTTTTCTTTAGCGACGGTCTGTCAAAAACTTGTTTCATTCCTGCCGCTTGATTATTATGAAACTTTAAATTTTGCGCAGTTTCCGATATCCATGGTGAATCGAACTGTGTTGTGTCTTGATCGACTAAGTGAGTATACTTCGTTCTTCCGCTGCGACCGAAGTTTTTAACTTGCATAACTTTCGGTAAAATCGTCTTATCAAAGTGATCTTCCAACGTTGCGCCGGAGAAGTCTCGTTTAAATATGTTATCATCCTTGTCCAAGTAGAATGCACCACGATGATAATACTTTTGCAGAAATTTGTATTTTCCTTTGGCCGCTTTATTCGTAATTACTTTCGGATTTAATCGAGCCTCTTGTCTTCGTTCTTCTTCTGTCATATTACGTATACGCTCAATCTCAAGACGCTCCTTCTCAAGTCTAAAATGTAACATCGAAATGCGTAACAGAAATTGAAAAAATGGACAATGTATCGTTTCATTATATTTTATTATTAATACGTACTGTTCTCTTTCCTCACGATCGCGTTTAATCCTTTTTAATTCACGTAATTTCCAAGCTTCATATTCTACTTCATCATTTTCGTCGTCTGTACAAACATCTTCAATTTTACCTTCATGATCGTTTAAGTTTTTACCGACGTGTGTTTCTTTACGTATTACCTCTTCTACCATCTGCAATAAATTAAGTTTATTTTAACACATTGTTAAACGCTTGCAAGTTAACTTGTATTTCTATGACCAAAACGTTGTTAATCGATCACGAGATAACTCGTGTTTGCACTTGCATTAGCAAGCAAAAAATTTGCCAGTGACATGAGTTAACATCTATGTAATATTATTAGTCAATAATAGGTGTGGTAATAATCAACAATTCTGTGTTAATAGAGGAATAAAGCTTTATTAAAGCTTTAATTAAATATACCCGCAAAGTTTGCCTTTTCCGTTCTTCTGCCATTTTTTTAGCTTCGATTTCTGCTTGTTTTTGCTTCATTGCTTCTTTTTCTTTTTCCATTACTGTAATTCTGTCTTTTTTACGAACAAATACTGGTTTCAATCGTGGGCCAGTCTCTTCTTCAGAATCTGTATATTCCTCATATTCTGAGCTTTCATCTGAACTATCACCTGATCTTTCATCTTCCTCACCATGGATTAATTCTTCTTCTGTCTCTTTCTTAGATAAGACTCTTTGCTTCAGTGCTTCACGACGTCTTTCAATTTCAGAATCTGATAGTTCTTCATCCTCTGAAGAATCTGAACTCTCTAATTTAATTCTCTCCCTACTTCTTTCTGGTTCAACTTCGATTAGTTCTGGTTCATGTATATGCCTATGCCTCTCAACACGAATTTCAGAGTTAGATTCTTTTTGTCTTTCTAATCGTGTTAATCTTCTTATACGTGGATCATCTTCATCACGAACTTTAACTTGAGCTTGTGCAGGTACATCTACAGATGCTTCACCTTCATCATAATTTTTATGTGCTCGTCTCTCTAAAAAGTCCTCTTCTTCTGACTCTTCCTCTGAACTGGCTGCAGGTGCATAATCCGGCCGTTTACCAGAAACATAACGGTGGACTTTGACCTTTTTCATAGACAGCTCTCCTGTTAATAAAATTAATACTTTCAATAAAAATATGAAGTCTAAACTCCATTAACATTTGTAGTTTAATAGAATCCAAATTTTTCATTATGATATATTTTTTATTGCATGTATATAATAAACTGTAGAACATATCAAATATTGTAATTCATATAGGGTAAAATATTAATAATAATTTCTGATAATAAGTGCAATTAGTATTATCTAACCTTTGTCATTTTTCACAGGCACTGCACCTGCAGTACTCTGAATCCCCATTGGCGCGGGGGCCAATGAATTATTTGTAACAAAATAATCCATCATCATCTTGATACTTTATAATAAACAAATAATCAAAACCTATTATGAATTCTCTTTCACCTAAAATCAACAAACAGAATGATCATGAAGTATCACAATACGGAAGATTACTATATAGCTATCATTTTAAGTCATAAATTATATGAATGCCAAAAGAGTGAAAACCCGCTATTTTCAAGGAGTTCTAGCGGCCCTGCTCTCAATGCCATCTAGTTTTTGGTTATTTTCCGCATTTTTTCGGCGGTAAGTAAGTTGCGATTGAAACTCAAATATTTAAACACTAATATCTCGCTTATTCCTTGTCCGATATGGATTCTGTTTGTTGCAGCGTATTATTTAGAGTATAAACTGTTGACCTATCAATGAAAAACATTGAAATTCTACTCGTTTGATTGCTATAAGTAAGTAAAGTTTCGTAAAAATAAAATCTTTATTTTACCAGGGTTAGAACTTTGTGTTTTATCATCTGAAAGGTTATGAAAAACTTCATTAAACAAGACAAAGATCATCTATCCAGCACCTATAGAAGCCGAGAAGAATGAAAATAAGGTTTTACGAGTTTCGAGAAATGCAATCCAATAGATGGTACTGTAATCAGTCTTGCCAGAACTCTGAAAATAGCAAAATACCAATCATTCTACAGTCACATAGTTTATGATTTAAAAGGGTAACGGTACAGCCGATACGGCTATATATATATTTCTTTTTTAGCTCTACTTTTACTTCAGTATAATGTAGGAGAACATCTGCACGTCAGAGCATGCAAGTTTAAATACAAGAAATCAGGGAGTCCAAATATCATATCTCTACATAAATGATATTCATGGTAGAGATTACTTTTCTTAGATGGCGCTGTATTGACAAACGAACAAACTACTAAGTGGTGTTCGTTCGTTGGTGTTCGTTAAACTTGGCGCGAGAAGGTTGAGATCGTTGAGAGCGGTTAGGAGCGTTGAAGAGTGTCATTCGTTTGCATGGTCCGGCGTGATACACCGCCTTTAATCGTTGTTCCACAAGAAAAGAATTGTTCATTGTTGTTAATACTTTTATTCTAGTCGAAGGGAATCGATATAATTAAACCGCCAAGATGTTTTGGGGTATGTAATATATTTTTAAACGGAAGACACGTAGAAATATTGTCTTTATAGTATTTACCGGTAAAGAATTATTCTAGAATGGCGTCGCCATGTGGTCATGAAAAGTTATCCCGCTATTTCAAAGTCAACTTATATCGCTACGTTGTTCATTCATGTTGGATAAGAAATATATGATTTTCCTTTTTAGGATTAATAATGGAACCAAATAAACGATACACACAGATCGTCGAAAAATCATTCCACGTGTCGATGGCAAGTTTGGATCTCAGAACCGCCGGTAAGATTAACGGATTGTATTCGACTGGGTGGTATTTAAAATTAGTATGTGTGTGTGTGTGTGAGCATGTAAAATAATAAATCAGATTTTTATCGAAGTAATAGCCTGATTTATGGCTTCGAGATATCGAATTTGCAAAATTTGATGTTTTCGAAAGTTTCAAATATGCGAAATATAAGAATATAGTTGCACATACAGTTATACTGTTATATTTATGTTGCAATGATTATTGATTAAGATTATTATTCACCATTTAACATTTTTTATTTTCCCTTGATTATTAATTATAGATGACAATGCAGTACAAGTAATGTTGTGCTATGAGGACAGAAATCATCTACTTTGTACTTTAAGGAAGGATTCAACATGGCAGACCCCACTTGATTTGAACTTCCAAGAGGGGACTAAAATATCATTTACATGCAATGGTCATGGTCATGTGCATTTAACTGGATATTTTGTACTTGATGGAGATTTAGATTTAGATGATTTAGAAGAGGAAGAGGAAGAAGAGAATGAAGAGGTTCCACAATTAGTTAGTAAACAGTTAAAGAGAAAAGCTGTTGATAGTCTTAAAGATGAAAAGAAATTAAAACGTCATAGAAAAAAAAAAGAGGCAGAATCTCCAAATGATAGTATAGAATTAGATGGCATTAATGAAAATGAAAATGAAGATTCTGAGGATGAGGAAGATGAGGAAGAAGTTGACGATGAGAACGAGGATGAGGATGATGATGATGATGATGAGGAGGAGGAGGAGGAGGAGGAGGATGATGAGGATGAGGATGTTGAGGAAGAGGAAGAAGAGGAAGAAACAACTGTGAAACCACAACAACAAAAAGATAAAAAGAACAAGCAAGCACAGGAGGAACAAAGACAAAAGAAGAAAGATCAGAAAAAATTAGTAAATGGAACAGAAATGCAGCAAGCTCAACAAAACAAACAGGAAAAGAAAAATAAGGGAGAGAAACAACAAAATGTTCAGATTGAACAAAAGAAGAGGGTAGTAGAAGGTGGTGTACAAATCGAAGATTTAAAAATAGGTAATGGTGCTCCTGCCAAGGCTGGAAAATTTGTTTCCGTTTATTATGTTGGACGCTTAAAGAATGGACAGAAATTTGACTCTACGACGCGAGGAGATGGTTTGAAGTTCAGGCTTGGGAAGGGTGAAGTAATTAAAGGATGGGACGTCGGTATTGCTGGAATGAAAGTCGGCGGAAAACGACGTATCACAATACCGCCAGCTATGGGGTATGTACATAATTAATTACAAATTTAAAGTACTAAAGTTATTGATCTATGCAGATGTTTGCGGACTTTTGATTCAACTGGAATTTTTACAATGAAAAAATTTATTACAGGTATGGAGCAAAAGGTTCACCTCCTGTGATTCCAGGCAACAGTACACTCATATTTGAGGTTGAACTTAGGAACATTCATTAAAACTTAAGCGTATTGCATTAATTTTAAGTATTTTTTAAGTAATGTCTATTGCATATTAAAGAATAAGCTCAAATTTTTTTTTTTTTGACTAAAGTTAATCTTCTCGGATGTATCGATGTAATGAGCCATGTTCTATATATCTGTTCATTGATTAAACTGATATATTTGTAATAATACGATTTTATTAAAGTAACTTTGGAATGTTTATAACTAATGATATCTTAGATATCGATTATTTATTCTCAGTATATACACATATTAATTACAGTAATAACTTAGATTCATTAAATATATTTCACAATGGAAAGAAATAACAGTTTTGCATAATATTCAATAAAAAATTTTATTACAAGCTCAACTAATGATTTCGAAATTATATAGATCTATGTTTGTGATTTTAAAAGGATACAGAATTATATTGGTGACTATAAGTGATTAACAATTATTTTTCTTCTATGAAATGATTTCACTAAGTGAAATTATAGTAACTAACAATAATGATACATTATACATAAAGATACAAAGTTTCTTTTAATACTCTCAAGGAAACAAGAGTTAGACTTTCCATTTAAAATTTAATCAATAAATGCTTCCTATCATTTGAAAGGAATTCCCATTAATCTGTCTTATTATTATCTTGATTCTTTTTCCAAGATAATGTGCAAACTCCATTCTTGCATTCTTTAATTAATTCTGGAGCTTGTTCATCATGCTTCATTTCTTCTGTTTTGCCTCTTAATTGCCACCATTTTAACAGTAGTGGCTGTATTAAAAACCTCCATATAATTAATAATATTGGAACAGCTATACATGGAACACACACCATTTTGATACGTTTTATTGGAAAACCTAAAATGGTACATTAACTTTAGCTTTTCTGCTTATAAATTAATTGCATATACTTGATACAGTTAGTAAATATCATAGTCTATATATATCACTCTGGTTTCAATTTCTGTAACATCGACAAGTATATATTCAAAATCTTACCTAATACGGATAAGAAATATGTTTCTCTTATTAAAAATCAACGTCTTTAAAGTGAATGAGTAAACACAATGATGAGCATAAACTAGAACATAACCTCTCTGTTCGAATCTTGGAAAATAAATTTATTCTTAACTTTCTTACAATGACACCTGTTATAGGCGTAGAAGACGTATAAAGTTAGATTTTGTTATCAACGTGGTATAATACAAATTCTTAATTAAGCCATTTTATATATGTTACGTTGCAGATAAGCTGCCAAATTTTCTCAATTTTTATGACCTCTGAAGTAGCTGATATTGACAATATTCGTAACGTTCAAGCAATTCGATATAGAAGTATCGATACCTATCGAAATGTCGCAACTTGATATCTACTATCGATACAGATTCTCTTGCTATCGATACCTATTTAGCGGCTATATATTCAAAATTTGAATAGGAATTTGATTGAAAATACTGTCCGTAGAATACCATTGTTATCGATTATTAATAATTGTGAAAATTGGTCAGTTCTTTAAACTTCATAAAATCAACCAATGAAGTTAAATAAATCACAGTAAATCTACAATAACTCTTAAAGTGTTTAATTATTAAAATCGTGTAATAGTGGTGAACATTAACTACATTTATTCGAGTCGATTGTACGTGAATCTTGATTTTATAAACTGTATACAGTTATTTGTATTTAATATAATTGTAGAGTACATATTGTATAACATCATTCATACACAAGGACATGGTCACAGCCATATATTGCTTACAGGACCTGAATCCTGTCAATTTTACTTAACGATATAAGGTACTGAGAAAAATACATACACAACGAGAACGTCGGTCATTTGAGATTAGCAATTCTAAGAATATTTAAAATAAGACATATAAGATTATTTGCTTTCATAATTTCCAGTACAAATTACCATAAATATTTCATCGGAGGCTAATAGTTTTAGGTGAACAGAAGTTACCATCGATAAAACGGAAAACAAGGACGATGAAAAATATATTCCAACTGTTAGATCTGCCCATAACTTCGTTTGTACTTTACTTTATAATATCTAAATAATGTAAAATACCCTCGAACTCATAGACACACCAGACACATTTCAACACGATATTAAATATGTCACCATTATCACCATAGCCTCATAGACAAGACATTTTATCATTAAAATTTGATTTTCGGACCGACGTTTCACATGCTCCCAAATACTTTCCGACCTCTCGTTACGGATAGTGAGACAATGACGACACTTAAAACGAAAAAGACTAGTCCGAAGAGGGCGGTCAGAGCTCTGCACCATTGTCGTTTCCGTTTCGCTTTCGCGATCGCTCGACCTAAACGTTCAGCTCGAGTAACATCGAGCGTAAAATCCAGATCAGCTGCAAAACCTCGAACACGATGATCCCACTTGCTTTTGCTAGACGAAATGATCATACCTTCGCTGGATGTACTGCCGTCGCTGCACTCCAGCTGCTGAAACATCGGTCTTGATACGTTGGTTACGTTGATATTGTGAATACTATCAATTTCACTTATTATTATTACATAAAGAAATAGATCTTTCTCTTTCCTTTACATTTTACTCTTATACCGTTAAGACTATTATATCAGTATCACATAGAAAAAGACAGAGGTGATGGAGTCCGAAACTTCACCTTATTACTATCATAGTCCCCCACTTTATTTTATTCTTTATATCCACCTTTATAGTACACTTTGTAAATTATACTTCTACACTCATCATACCAAAAATAACGAAGTATAATATAATCTCATATCAAATAAATTGTATCAGACTCACCATCGTATATTCCGGTTCGTTCGACACAACGCTACTTCGATTCTGCTTGTTTTCTCCACCCATTCTAATCCTTTCTTTTGCACTAACTCCAATACAACGATTCGCATATATATTCTGGGTATGTTTCGCCTGACAATTCGTTCGGCTCAGACATTTGCAGACACGCGAACCAGAAACATTTCTCTTGTTCTGCGACAACGATCCTGTCTTTGTCCCTTCGTGATGGTCGTGTACCAGGAACACTACCGGCATACTTTCCTTCTTTTCCGTTCCATTATTGGTCACTTTGCGCTCGTCACTCTTCGGTGACGATAGAAATCTGTGACTGTGCTCGCAGGTACATCGAGACCAAGCTGGATTATGGACGTAAAAGTGACGTGTATTGCTATACAGCTTCGAATTAACCGGATTTACTCTGGACGAACCTTTGTTACAACTTAGCAGAGATGAATTTTTATCATTCCAAATATTATTCTTGCCGTTAATTAACGTTGATGATTTCATCGTGCTGAACAATGATGGATTATGACAGATATATTCATAAATCCCCCCTTTCAGACCAATTCCTTGGCCAACAGTGTGTGAAATATTATGTAAAATTTCCTCCGGTGTCATTGCTGTATCTCCTTCTATCACAGAGTTCAGTGTTCGGGATAATTCAAGGAGCACCTCGCGAGCTGACGTAGCTGTAGATTGTCCATAATCCCAATCGCAATAGGAATAGGTATATCCACAGCTGCACCCGTAGCATGCGTATAGAGCTGTTTAATATTGTGTTAATTAAGAATTCATACTGAAATAAAATATATATTAATTATAAAAATCTTCTCTAACCATCGTATTCGGGATTATCGTCGCTATGATAAAGTTCACGGGGACCAGGGAACGCCGATGGCCAAATAGGACGTGGTATGGCTTCGCCCTCGTGAATTACAGCGAGGCCTCCACCAAATTGATCTCTCATTGCTAATGGTGGTGCTCGATAAGAACCCTGTCCAGGGATTGCCGTTGCATAACAGGAATAAGAGCCAGCAGACAACGGTGGAGAATGGCTCGAGTAGCCGGAACTTGTTGATGTTCTGCAACATCTTCTTGGATTGTTGCGAGTTGTAGTTGTTGTTGTTGATGAGCCGGCTACGAGTCTAGAGATTTCGGCATCTACCGAGTCAGGTTCTATCCTGGAGAGCAATTTACAATGTCTAATGATGGAGTAATTTTCTTGATCATCTAGTTTTCCTGCTCTTCTAATTGTTAATGTTTAATATACCATTCTATCTCGTGCAAATCTGTTCTTGGTACTGCATACAAGTTGTCTGGATTACAGGCGTATCTTTCGTTTGGTAGATGCAAAGATAATTTTACAATGTCACCGTCGGGACTGATCTGTGTCCCACCTGAAACTGCCAAGGCCGCAAATTCCGTTGCAATCGCGGCACTGGAACTTAATTTCCCGCGTTCCAGCATCCCCTGATACGGTCCAACAGTCTTACCTGTGAAGAGTACTCAGTGTAGATATTATTCTGGTAAGATAGCTTTGTAATTATTGTATTAATAATATTAATTAACTATTGTTAGTATTATATTTAAATACCCCGATGGTCTGTGGTTAATGACGATGCTACCGCATGGGTTGGATGCAGGTTCGTCCAGGGCTAATAACCACCGCTGCATGCTCTTTCAAAATGATCGGCCGCGGATTAAACGCCGCACGATGTTATCCTCGGACGTTGCAATTGTCACCGACATTTCATCATGTCCCTTCGTCCTCTTTGGTACGATTGCGCTATCGTTGATAGAAAAGATTTGGTGGATGTGAATGTGAGCTTCTTGAATTGTTAAATTAAATTACAGTGAAAGATGTCTATATATTGGCCTCATATTTTGATACTGACACTTAATGTCAGGATGGTAGTTCTATCTAACGAGTTTTAGATCTCAAATATAAGTTCTCGAACTAGTTTTATTCGATCTACTAACCACTATTACTCTCTTGCAGGAACGGAGAGGAGACAGACGGGACAGGCAGGAAATAGACAGACAGGAGAGAAGCAGGACAGCCGAAACAGCCGCAGGAATGCCAGGACAAACACATAATAGCCAAAACAAATACAGGACAGCCAGAACTGTCGCAGGAATGCCAGGACAAATACAGGACAGCCAGAACAGTCGCAGGAATGCCAGGACAAATACAGGGCAGCCAGAACAGTCGCAGGATTGCCAGGACAAACACATAATAGCCAGGACAGTCAGAACAATCGCAGGAATGACAGGACAAACGCATAATAGCCAGGACAAATACAGGACAGCCAGATCAACCGCAGGATTGCCAGGACAAATACAGGACAGTTAGAACAGTCGTAGGAATGCCAGGACAAACACAGGACAGTCGCAAGAATGCCAGGGCAATGTTTATTAAATATATAATATATAGTTTGTAGGAATGCAATTGCATTTTATGATTATTGTATTACATGATTATGGTGGTAACACAAATGATAAATAAAGAATTTGTTAAACCGAAAAAGTTGTTAACCTTTCTTAACCCTTATCCCTTTCATAAAATAACATATCTGGCGTATTTTCCGTTCTGTCTCGTTTATCACCGACTTGTACTACTTGTGCTACTTGTCAACTTGTGAAATTCTCTGCGAAAAATGATCAATCTCGTAATTGGGATAAACTACAATGTCTCCGATGGGTTGTTCGATCTGTCTGACTTATCGTCGACTCGTACTACTTATTAACTTGCGAAATTCTTGCTCAGAAATGTTCGATCTTGCAACTGGAATAAACTACAATATCTGCGATGGGTTGTTCGCTCTGTCTGACTTATCGTCGACTTTACTACTTACTTACTTTGAAACTTTTCCAAAAATTTGCAAACCTAGCAAGTAGTATAACATAGGATAAGTCAGCCCTACTTTTGCGTTTGACTTATCCTAGGTTATACTACTTGCTCACTTTGAGACTTTTCCGAAAAATTTGCGAACTTTGCAAGTAGTATAACCTAGGATAAGTCAGCCCTACTTCTTGGTTTGACTTATCCTAGGTTATACTACTTGCTCACTTTGACATTTTTCCGAAAAATTTGCGAACTTTGCAAGTAGTATAACATAGGATAAGTCAGCCCTACTTTTTGGTTTGACTTATCCTAGGTTATACTACTTGCTCACTTTGAGATTTTTCCGAAAAATTTGCAAAACCGAGCAAGTAGTATAACCCAAAATTTCTCAGACCGACTTTTAGCTCCGTCTGACTTATCACTGACTCGTACTACTTGCTCACTTTGCGAATTTTTCCGAAAAATTTGCAAACTTTGCAAGTAGTATAACCTAGGATAAGTCAAACCAAAAAGTAGGGCTGACTTATCGTAGGTTATACTACTTGCTCGGATTGCAAATTTTTCGGAAAAATCTCAAAGTGAGCAAGTAGTATAACCTAGGATAAGTCAACCCTACTTTTCGTCTGACTTATCGCCGACTTTACTACTTATTCACTTTGACATTTTCGCGAAAAATTTGCAAACCTAGCAAGTAGTATAACCTACGATAAGTCAGCCCTACTTTTACGTCTGTGAATTCAGTAGTATAACTCAAAATATATCAGCCGAAGTTTAGAATACTTACCCACTTGTAAAATTTTGCCGAAAAATTGTCAACCTTGCAAGTGGAGTAAACCAATAATATCTCAGACGAATGTTTGATCTTGCCTGCTTGCCTGACTTTGCGATTGAAGACGATGTATACCACAGAACTTATAATTAAGGTATCGCTAGGTATATCTTCGGAATATGGAATTTTAGGAATGGAACAAGTGTAAGGGCTAAAATAATTTAAAAGTGTTTTCGATTTAACAATTTGTTTATTCATCATTTCTATTACACAACAAATAGGTATGCGATACAATATTTATAAAATAAAATTGCATATTTCTACAAGAACGAGTTATTTATTAAATAAACTAAGCACTGGCTGTCCTCTGCCTGTCCTGGTGCTTTTGAGGGTAACCTGGTTGACCTGCGCCTCTCGTGGCTTTCCTGTGCCTGCCCTCGCTTTTCTGCGCTGTTCTGCACCGTTTTGTATATGTCCTGATTGTCCTGCGCCTATCCAAGTTGTTCTGTGCCTGTCCCAGTACTCCATACTGTCCTGGAACTGTCCTGGTTTCTCTGCGCTGCCTTGTACACTGTCCCCTATCTTTTCTGCTTGCCCTGCGCCTGTTCTGGATGTTCTGTGCGTGTCCGAGCTGTTTTGTGCCTGTCCTAAGTCTCTCCTGGCTGTCCTGAGTCTCTCCTTGCTGTCCTGCGCCCGTCCTGTCTATCCTGTGCTTATGGTGGTTGTTCTCCGCCTGTCCTGAGTCTGTCCTGGCTGTCCTAAGTCTCTCCTGGCTGTCCTGTGCTCATGGCGGTTGTCCTCGACCTGTCCTGAATTGTCCTGTGCCTGTTTTGCCCTGTTCTGCCCGTCTCTTACTGTTCCTGTCTTTCTTCTACCCGTACTGTCCACGTCGTTGAATTCGTAATATAAAATATTTAGAGCATGTCATTTTAATTAGCTCAATAACACGTTGCACAATTATAACAAACACAATTTACTCTATAACGTTAAATTATCCAAAACCCTTTTTTATTTTAATTCCTATTAACTCCCACTGGTTTTTTATGTACACCGATTATCCTAATTTCTATAACATCACTTTCTATGGCTCCTGAAATATTTCACAATCAGATTTGCGATTCTAATTCTCGTCATTTACGATACGGATAGCATAATACCGCGATTTAACATTCGATTGAAATTCCCTCGCTGTAAATGTCTGATTTATTGAGTAGGAATGTCCCGGCAGATATTTATCGGACGAGCAGGCAGTTTAGCATCGATGCGTTGGATGATCCATGTTTCAAGGTCGCTTTCACATTTGTCATGTTCACGCAAGAAATTGGACAACGTAAAACGTGTGTTACGTTATTCAGGACGTTTCTCGCAGACCGGCATGAATGTAGGGTAACAGCGAAATTTTTGTAATAATTGTTTCTCGGTGGAGTCATCGGAATGACTGCAATAAGGGGAGAAAACGCGCAGCAACTATCATTCCCGGTAATTCTTGTTTAGGACTCTTCGACGAGTTTCTACATCCTAAGATTCTTTCTAATGAAACAATTTTATGGCATAACTCAGTGACGATTTGAGTATGTTAACTCTAGACCTACCGTTGATTAATTATATCCAAAGATATTGAACGAATAGTTTAAAAGAAAAGTAGTCAAAGTGAAAGGAAAATTCAATTTGTTGCTCTCAGTTTGTAAAAAATAGGACAAGTAACTGTGAGGTTGACTAATTTTATAGATTTGGTGTAAATATTAAATATAATAATATATAATATTGAATACGATTAATTGCTGTGTAATCATATAGTGAATCGATGAATTCTTGGTGTTGATTTTATATATTCAATTAGAGTATGTCAGAAGAGAGGATACGAATAAGCGACACGTTGAAGCATCGAAAAGCGGAAGAAAGTTAATACGAAATTGCTTTCTTCTATTAATATGAATTATGCGAATTATTTTGGCAAGATTTATAAGTCAAAGTAATCGATTTTGCTGGACGAAAGTGACTGACAATGAGGCGAAGAGAGAAACGTGTAACCAAGTGATATCTTTTCGCATCTTCGAAAGCAGCGCGATATATTTTAATAATAGGGAATATTCGACTGCAGCAATGTTTTGTACAAAGACCACACGACAAAACAGCGTGCAAACAATTTAATTTCACGTATTACAAGTATTCACAAACGATATAATAATCATTCGTTAATTTCATCATCACGTAAAATGAATAAGGAATGCCTATTTCACAATATAAGTAATAACGTAACGTATCTATCAACTTAAGAGTCCTTGAACGACACGTTTATCTTAGCAGTTATTAAATAGTCAAATAAGTTCTGTTAACATTCGCTGAAGAGACGACATCAATCTTCTCGCGACGAATCATTCTAATCATCAACGAATCATAGAAGATGATTTGTTCCATTCATTCCTCTCGTTGGTACAAAACGACAAGTAAAACCATTCACAAATTAAACACCAAACAGGCTAAATTCTAACTCTCTTCCCAAACACTCTCAAAATTTAACACTGAAACTACCAGCATTAATTCTATCATATTTAAATAACTAACTAACTTTTCAATTAATTTCATAACTCCACAAACAAGAAACCAACTTGCCAACTTATTACTCTGACTTGAGGAAAGTCGAATCGATGAGCAAGGAAGATCATCAATTAATTGATATATCTTAACACTAGAACTACCGGTGTCAAATCCAACATATTTTAATAAATTAAATAAATACTTTGAAAAAGGGGGAATCAAGTGGCGAAAAATTTGATCGACTGGGTAATTCATGCTTATTGATATAGACGTAGAGTATTTATTCTATGACTCTTATATAAACTTGGAGAATTTTTTGAAAAAATTGTGTACCAGTCATTTTGACTGGTCTGGTAGTTCTAGTGTTAATATCCACTGTATCACTTCTCAACTTTCATGATTATTTAAAAAAGACTAAAAGCTTAACACTTTGACCAGTGGTGCCAGTGTTAAAACCTCTTCATTGCTTTCATTCTATTTCCCTAATTATTTCCAACGACAGCCACTTCGCTTACAATTTCTGCAAATGAAGAGCACTTACTTTGTACTCATCGTACGCGTGATTGAATTGAGTGGGACGCAATGCAAGGTATCGATGTACGCGTAACGAGTGCAGGTAAATTCATACTCCAATTACCTAGTCCCGTGGACCAGCGTGTACGACGTAGCGCCCAGCACTCCGCATTCCGCCACTTACAGCCGGCCACTTTCACGTCGGCACAGCTCTCGTCGATGTTCACGTATTACACAGTGCACCCTGGAATGTCGATCGACGTTACAAAAGCACCGTGCAAGAGAAGAGCGACTCTCGGAGCCGCGGGTTACCGACAACTTTATCGAAAGAACTACCGGTGAGGGTAACACGCGAACCCGAGACTCTTGCTTGTTATTATTGGTGTTCTTCTTTGTATTTCGTGCTTTTTTCACTTTATGAAGTATGACAATTTGGACTGGGATCCAGTGTTTTTAGATTTGGAATTTCTGAGGCGATACGTTAAATAATAATTTGGGAATAATTTTTCAAATGTGGCGGGGGAATTAATTCGGGCCTGGTGAACGAGAGCCTGAGACTCTATCTACTTAGGTCTCCTGGATATGTTGTATTTTTGCCATTTTGCGGTTTCAATTGCTGTGGTAATTTGATTGAGACATATTGGTTTAGATGCACTTTTAATTGCTGAGACTATAGTATGTTATATGATAGTTTAGGAATAATTTCCGAGAAGTGTTGAGAATTTGAATCAGAGCTTACTGATTGAAAGTCCTAGCCCTGAACATAGTGGCAATTATAATTTCTCAAAAGATGATTTGTTCTTTCTATAAGTTTCATTTGGACGATTACTTTGCTGAAGATATGCAATTCCACGTGGGTTATAAGACTATGATGTTATGTATCATGTAGGAAGAAGTTGTTAGAGTTAATGGGTAGAAGAAGTTGAACCTGTTTGTTGACGGTTTGAATATTTCTAGCTGCAGATAAGTAGCTTTCTTTTAAGAAGGTTTATGGCACGTATTCTACAAATTGGCCCTAAGTTTTTCTGGAATTTCATTGATTTGCGTGACTTATACGAGATTGTTACGTTACACAAGTATAGCTACTGGAATTATATCAACGAAAGTAGAATACGACATACCAGAACAATTCTATAACTTGATCTACCATATAATCTGTATCAATCCTTTACAGTAACATTGATTTTCTATCTCAGATAATTCGCAGATTAAATCTCGAGTTTTCTCCACCAGTGGCGAACTCTGCCATGTTAATTATTATTAAAACAGAGAGAAATTTAATTCCTAATACAAAATCCATCCTCACTGCATTGCAGAAAACAGTAGAAAACCTTCCAAGTAATTAACTATCAATAATATAAACTTTCAATGACTTAAATAATCAAAAATTACAATTCCAACTGTCTCCAAACATATCTCAATACTCTGACTATATTTCCTCCTTGGTCGTACATTACAACACCCTCAGAAAGGAGTTTTCTCGATATCACTTTTATGGCTACCGCGTACAGGCGTAAAAAGTACACGGCAAAGGAGAGACACGAGAGTGTAGAAACATATAGGAAGATCGCACGACCGGTCCACGAAACGGAGTCGCGAAAAATATTTGACTCACGGACTTTCACTCGCACTCATTCAGGGCCGTCCCGTGAAAACGCGCAGCCCCATGGCGCGAAAAAAAATGCCTGACCCATTGGGTCCGGCTTCGCTTCGCTACTCCGTTATGTTCAGAGGAAGCGGGGACTTATCGTCGCAGCTGCCTGAGAGGGGCCCCGAAAAGATTCTCATGACCGCTTTCACGGCATCGAAAGTTCCCTGGATGATTTCTAATCGGATAAACTCCACCTCCTTTCCTCGCTCACGCGTGTCTCCTACCTTTTGTAACACCTTCGAGGAGACCGTAAATCGCGTGGTAACGCGACAATTCGCACGGGAGCATGGAGTCTTTGAGATTATTGTTTAATAAGAACAGAGAGCTGAGACTGCTGATGCGAAGACTTTCATTTACCTCTTTGAGGAAGGAAAACCATTCTTCCTTATCTCGATTTTTCTTTTATTTTTCCATCGCTTTTTAACACTGGATCTATCAAGAAGTTTTATGCTTAGAAATGATAGAAATTGTACAGTGACGATTATGGGTTTAATTAAGAAATGGCAAAAGGTGAAGGAACTGAACTTCACTTAACACTAGAACTACCGGCGTTAAATCTATGATATTTCAATACATTAAATATGTACTTTGAAAAAGACTAATTATCAGATCAACGTAGAATATTTGCTCTATGACTGTTCCATAAACTTGGAGAACTTTTGTAAAAAATTGGGAACGAGTCATTTTGACTCGCTGGGTAGTTCTAGTGTTAAAGTACAAAAAACTGGTTTCACCTTTGTTTTAAAATACGAAGAAACTTTTTTCCCCTCGGTGAAATATAATTGTAGCAATAAAGAAAGTACAATTATACTTTGATATCAATGTAACATAGCTCTTGATGCGTTTTTAACTAGAGGATCGTTACTTTGAGATTATTACGGCTCATTTTTTGCCACTCGAGTATAATCATTACTCTCAGATTTCATCAACGTTAAACACGACCTTTATGTTGAAGATAGATAATGAATTTTGAAGCTCGCAAGGTGGGAGTTACACGATACAGGAATTTTCTTTCGAGGGCACAAGAGAAACAAAATAGCCGCGGGCAAGGTACAACTTTCATGTATATGCAGATTCATATTTCGTCCGGCTGACTGGCTACGAACTTGCGTGTGCTGCTGGCTAAATGTCTAGAATGTAATATAGCTTTTCTTTTCACCGGAGAAAGTACAAAAATGACAATTGCTTCGCGGCAATGCTCTACCCGCGTATTCAAAGAACGACCTGACGATTACGTCAACTGGTGGCCCATACGCGTACGTGCTTCGACGGTCTTCGACATAAGAATACTAAGAATTCTCTGCACTTTAAACATCGATAGTTATTGTCTCGAATCCTTTGGAGAACAATGCGTGAACGTACGATGAAGTAGAAGTGGATCCTGATGGATCATTGAGAAGAATACAAAGAGTATGATGTACCATATGCATTTATAATCAGAGATATGATTTTTTATATTGTTAGTAATGTAATATTTTCCATGGAGACAAAAGTAAATCGAATGAAATCGATCATCGATAAATTTCGTGCAGCGTATTATTCAAATTAGATTGTGAGTGAAGTTAGAAAGTGAGTGTCGAAATGTAGTTTTTTATGAATGAAAAGTAGCACACGGCTCTTGAAGAAATTCGTACGAAATTTCGAGGATTCTTTCATAGATAGAAACTTTTGGTTTTTACCCATAGTCAAAGATATTAATCATTTGGTCAGAGATTAATATCGGAGAACTATATGCAAATTTCGATGTAAAATACCGTCTGACTTGAATTCATCTGATTTCTTTCGGGTAATTGCAGCTTGGATATATCGATTGAATGAACTTCAACGGAAAAAAACGTTAAATGATGATAATTATTACGTTCTCTCGGGTAAATTCCTTCTGATCAAAAAAACGTGCGAGGCATAAAAGTTGAATGAAAGGATGATCCAATTCGAGTAGCAATTAGCAGCGTTAAAAGAAATAGAGTAACTGAAATATAGGAATGAACTTGATGTTACTCAAGGTTACTCGTCTGTTCAATTCATTTGCGTATTACTTAACTTATTTAAAAGCTAATTACTTGACAGACGGTGCAACGAAGAGTGACGGAAAGTCAATGAAAGGCAGAAAACCAGAGGCAAGAAATGCCTGGTAGTTTGGTTTGCTACAATCGGCAGATTGCAAGACTAAATTATATGGCGCCTTCGTATACCTTCACGCTTCCCCACCAATCGCAGAATGTACAACTGTACACCTTGAACAGAGCTACCTGTTTTAATAAGTTCACGTAACCGCTCTAAATCCTTAACCAGAACGGTAATTTGCGTTCCAACTGCCAACATAATTCCTCCCATAGGTTTTATACGACTTTAGAAACTCCAAGAGACGAAGTAAGTTTACTACTTCACTCTCGCAAGCTAGATTTATTTATGACCTCACGAGATTATTCAGAGTATGGAAAGTTCTGTTAATGTTTAAAAAAAAACGAATGAAAAAAGTATGACTATCAAAGTAGAGGCCACACCTGATAGTAATTATGTTTTACTTTTATGTGATGTTAATGAGTAGAAAATATGCAAGTTCTTAGTACTTCCTTGATATTGACACGAAGGAATTAAACACTTAGACGATCACGGAGACGTGAAAGCTACTGGATGAGATACCACTTTGCCATTGATAGTTATATTTTTATATTACATAAGAATCTATATATTATTTATCGCACGTTATAGAATTCATGGACAAATTTAATATAATGTTATTCAACCTACCGCAGCGAACTTAATAAGAATGTCTTTAATGCTATCCAATTTGTATAGTTAAAAATCAGTAGTCATTAATGTCCTATAAATTGATCACTATTTTTGTAAAGAGACATATTAATATTACCTATATATTTTCAATCTCAATGGAAATCTATAAATCTATCTATAAATTTCTATCTCAAATTTCTTCAAGTTCTAAATGGAGAAGAAACTATTTGAATTAATAATTTAAGAAAGAAACATTTGCCAAAGGAAAATTTAGAAGCAGTATCTATTTTTGAAACTTGTTAAATGCCAATTCATGCAAGGTTCTTCGACAGTTCTAACGAAAAGGAATATAAGCAATGTGAGAGCTCATTGTGCCCGATTCGTTGATCGATCGATGATCGAAGGATCATGAAAGTGAATGACTAGGATTCCTAGGGAGGACGCGCACAGAGGTTGAGAAAGAACGAGTGGACCGACCCTGACTTTTCGACCTGCGGCACAGTGACTCGGGGACCATTGATCGTCTTATGTTGTTATATCCTCGTCCTTCGACTCTAACATATGGCCGTCCAATCGAGACTCGCATCGTTTCGCAACCCTCGACGCCGTCGCCGCGGCGGACGTCGCCGCAGAGGGTCGCAAAACGTATTCGAAACTCTGCCTTGAGACGTATATGTACATACATGTCGCGATTTTCTTTCACAAATCTTTTTCTCTCGTGTCTTTTCCTCTTCGTACTTAATTTAACTTTTTACAATCTAAATTCCTTCTTATAATTTTTCATGGCATGAAATAATTTTAGTTTTTAAATTTAATTTAAATACTTTGAAATGAAAGTAAAACTTATTGTGGGAAATATTCTACTTGAGCTTTATTTAATAGCAGAAATAAGTAGACATTTGAGAATTGAAATTTAATGGGGAAAATATTAATTGGAGGAAAGCTGAGTCCTCTTGAGCATGAGTTAAACTTTATATTGTTAAAAGAAGATAAGTTTTTGTGGGGATTTGCATGAGGAGACTATGATGATTTTTTTAAATGGAGAGAGGAAGTGTGTTTAACAAGGAAAAGTGAATTTGACAGGTGTGACGGAAACTTGATTTCACTGAGGATGTAGTAAAGAAAGTGCAGTGATTAATTGTGTAATTTGTAAGAAGTCCTTGCGCTGACTTAAAGTTTTATTAAGTGGATTTTAAAGTACGTATGTTCGAAAGAAATATACGTGAAAGTTTGAAAATACTATAAAAATGTTGATTCCTTCGCGATACAAAAGTCAAGTTGATGAGTACGATATTAAAGAATATTTCTATCCATTTTAATTATCTATTACAGTTATAGCTATCTATTATTTCTATCCTTAGTCATTTAGTATCTAAGTAACGAGTATCTATCTCCAGAAACTTCTCAATATTCACACAAAGATGTATCTTGAATAAAAAAAAAAGTAATTTGGTCATAAAAGTATACCTACAGGTTTCCAATTTAATAATATTAAATTTAAATAGTATTAATAGCCATCGCATGTCAAAACCAATAACCCGTCTGACAATCATCCAAACTATTAAACCATTTAAAAAAAATACATTTCTCTCTTCCAGAGTCGCCTTTCGTTTCAGCATTTAAAAATAAAGAAAAAGTAATTACTCCGACTGTCAGCGGATGTTACACGGTCGCAAATTTAAACGATCTTTTCTCATACACACGTACCTCTATCTTTTTCTGTCTGTCTTTCTCCCTGTCTTGATTATCTTTGTGTACGGAGGAGGCTGGGCGCTCCGGAGACGAAAACTTTCACGCGCGTGCCAGCGCGACCGTTACACTCACGATGTTGCACTCACGGGCTCCCAAAAGAAACTGAAAGTCCCGTTTCTTCATGACAAGAGCTTGGCCCATCGTTGGGCCCGTTTTATCCTCGTGTCGTTACTGTACACGGTGTGTAAGTGTATACGCACTGCAAACGATTATCAAATTCACTCTTCCATTTATTATATCAACTCCTATCTATTAACATTTCTTTGGATTTTTCTTATGAACTATAATCCTTTTAGTGTGGAAATAATTGATTGAATTAATAAAAAATGTATTTAATAATTGTTGCAAATCGTAGTGATAGCATTTATGTATCATTAGGAAAAATGGAGAAATTTGTCTATTATAAAGAGTACTTACAAATAAAAGAATCGCCAGATTAGTGTTTGATATGGAACGAGTAATGGAAACTATAGCATGTGTATTTTCAATTATTTGTATTAATATTAGTAACATTATGTTGGGAAATTAAATGATAATATCATGTTGTAGTGAAAGATTTTTATTTGATACAATCGATGAGATGATTCGCATTGAATTATGCACACATATGTGTATAAGTGATACATGTGATTCATGAAACAAAATGTATAACAATAGTTCTATCGTTTGGTTTTCTTGTTATTACTGTTACTAATGCGAGAGTCACGAGTTTTTAAATTAGATGAACGTGACGTCCATTCGAGTGTTCTAGATTAGGTTTAGTAATGTCTTAATATTATAAGGATTGGATTAGTTTCAGAAATTGATACTTGAATTATTTTATCGTGCTTCAAATATTTTTCAGGATTATATAGTATTTTTGATAATAATACATGAGATTATGTGATTATACTTTATTTAATTGACCTGTGATTGCAGGAAGACATATATATCTTGAGATCGAGTCTCTCTTGCACGGAAATTATATACGCGTGATTCAAATTCAATCTGAAATAAGTTAAATTTGTGATATACTTTGTCTCTGTTCGCTGTTTTAAATTCGTGAATTCAAATTTTAATCGAGATTCGAGAATATCTCAATCGACAAGTATCTCGAAAATAATCGTTAATCGATATATATCGATATCAAGCGGCCGCGGAACGAGTTGAACGAGTTGTTTGAAACAAGCGTGAAAGTTAGAGTTTAGTAAAGATTTTTATAACTTTGATAATGGCGAATTTTTCTGAAGACTTATTCGATGTTTTTGAAGAAGCAGATGATATAGTGGAAGTTATTCCATCGCCAGTGAAGACAAAAGATAGTAATACATTGTCAAGTGAAAAGTAAGATTAAAATGCACTTTTAACCTCAAAATAACATAACCTTAAACATCTAATGAGCCATGAATTTGATTGAAAACACCAAATTTACAGGAAATATGACGCAGAGGGTAAAGAGAAACGAGATGTGGAAGATGATTCCATGGACAAATATTCAAAAAGATTGAAAACAGATTCTATTCTAGAAGATTTAAAGTAAGGTTTAAGTACTATATTTATTACTCTCACTTACTGTTTTTTTAAACTGAAATCTATGGAATTCTGAGGGAACATGCTCTGTTAATATTTATAGTATAGAAGAATTGGCATCACGTATAAAAATACATGCAATAGAGACAATAGAATCTTGCACACACGAGGTTGCTGTACCACCGGATCATGAATATGTACCTCTAGAAAATAAGCCAAGCAAAATGGCAAAGGAATATAAATTTGTATTAGATCCTTTCCAGAAGGAAGCAATATTATGTATAGAAAATAATCAGTCTGTTTTGGTTTCTGCACACACATCTGCTGGTAAAACAGTTGTTGCTGAGTAAGTAGAATATTTTCATATTATACTTTTGGAAGGTGCTCTATTGAGTATATTAATTATTAATATTGATCTTTATAGATATGCCATAGCATGCTCTTTAAGAGACAAGCAAAGAGTAATATATACAACGCCTATAAAAGCATTGAGTAACCAGAAATACAGAGAATTTTTTGAAGAATTCAAAGATGTTGGATTAGTAACAGGAGATGTCACAATTAATCCAACAGCCAGTGTGCTAATTATGACTACCGAAATTTTAAGAAATATGTTATATAGGGGATCTGAGGTTTATATCACTACTGTTGCCATTTCATACATCACACCTATTTTAAATCGAATAGTTCTTATTAAAATACACTTAATAGGTAATGCGTGAAGTTGGTTGGGTAATCTTTGACGAAATTCATTACATGCGTGACAAAGAAAGAGGGGTTGTATGGGAAGAAACACTGATATTATTGCCTGATAATGTACATTACGTGTTTCTTTCTGCTACCATTCCAAATGCACGACAATTTGTAGAATGGGTAGCACATTTACACAAACAACCGTGTCACGTTGTTTATACAGATTATAGACCAACACCGCTACAACACTATATATTTCCAGTCGGTGGAGATGGAATACATTTGGTTTGTAAAGCATACTCGGCGATTCTTTCACTTATGAAATAATACAACGTACATTCAAATTGCATAATTATATCGACATGCAGGTCGTGGACGAAGCAGGGCAATTTAAGGAAGATAATTTCAACAGAGCAATGGCCTGTTTACAGCATGGTGATGCAGCTAAAGGAGACACTAAAGGCCGGAAAGGTGGTCTTCATTCGACGAATTCTGGGCAATCGAACATCTTCAAAATAGTAAAAATGATCATGGAAAGGAATTTCGCTCCTGTAATTATTTTCAGCTTTTCGAAAAAGGACTGCGAGGTTTATGCATTGAAAATGGCTAAATTGGATTTGAATACAATAGAGGAAAAGAAACTAGTAGACGAAGTCTTCAATAATGCTATGGATGTTCTTAGCGAAGAAGATAGACGTTTACCGCAAGTAGAAAATGTACTACCCCTTTTAAGACGAGGAATTGGAATTCATCACGGTGGATTGTTGCCTATTCTGAAGGAAACTGTAGAGATATTATTCGGTGAAGGTTTGATAAAAGCACTGTTTGCAACGGAAACGTTTGCAATGGGACTTAACATGCCTGCACGAACAGTTCTGTTCACTGCTCCGCGAAAATTCGATGGTAAAGATTTCCGTTGGATTACATCTGGAGAGTACATACAAATGGCTGGACGTGCTGGTAGAAGAGGTTTAGATGAGAAAGGAATAGTAATATTAATGATAGATGAGCAAGTTAGTCCCGTAGTTGGTAAGGCAATTGTACAGGGAAAACCGGATCCAATTAATTCAGCATTTCATTTAACTTACAATATGGTCCTCAATCTCTTAAGAGTCGAAGAGATAAATCCAGAATATATGTTGGAAAGAAGCTTCTATCAATTTCAAAATCAAGCATGTATTCCAGACTTGTATAACAGTAAGTGAATCATTCGTTTAACAGCACTTTGAAGCTAGTACGAATTAATTAATCGTGTCTATAAATTTTTACAGAGGTAAAAGAATTGCAGACTGCATACAGTACAGTGAGTATTGAAAAATACGTTCAAATATCGTCTTACCACGATATTCGCGAACAACTAGATAGACTCACTACCGAGTTTAGATCTTTCTTAACAAAACCGGAATATTTGCTACCATTTTTGCAACCTGGAAGATTAGTAAAGGTATATATTGATACTCCTAATCCATAATTATAATTGCTTTACAATTATAATAATGATTGTTATAGGTAAAAAATGAAAATGAAACATTTGATTGGGGTATTGTCGTAAACTTCAAAAAGAAAACTCCCAGAAATCCAATGAAAGAGAAAACTGTCATTATTATCGACATTTTACTTCACGTTTCTAAAGAATCTAGCGAAGGGTGTCCGATACCTTGTCCAGAAGGAGAGGAAGGTGACATGGAAGTAGTTCCAGTTCTACATACTTTAATTTCTCAAATTAGTTCTCTTAGACTATATTATCCAAAAGATTTAAGACCGTCCGACAATAGAAAGAGTGTACTGAAAGCTATTCAAGAAGTTAAAAAAAGATTTCCAGATGGACCACCATTGTTAAATCCAATCACAGATATGCACATAGAGGAAGAAGCTTTTAAAGATATCGTTAAAAAGATCGAAGTATTAGAAGAGAGATTGTATGCACACCCTTTGCACAAGGTAAGAGAATTAATTTTTTCTTTAACTTTTAGATAACAAATTTTGTTTTACATATTATTTATCTTATATAAAGGATCCAGATGTAAATACATTGTATGAGCAATTTTTGCACAAAGAAGAATTAGGTTCACAACTCAAGCAAGCTAAGCTTGAATTGAAGCGAGCAAAATCGATACTTCAAATGGACGATCTGAAATGCAGAAAAAGAGTTTTACGGCGAATGGCATATTGTACTGCAGCAGACGTAATAGAATTGAAAGGACGAGTGGCTTGCGAACTAAACGGTGCCGATGAATTGTTAATGACAGAGATGATCTTCAATGGGCTGTTTAATTCGTTAAGTGTACCGCAAATGGTAGCGTTAATTAGTTGTTTTGTTTGTGACGACAAGTCCAACGAAATGCCTAAGAGTACGGAAGAATTGAGTGGTCCACTTAGACAAATGCAGGATTTGGCACGAAGAATAGCAAAAGTATCGACAGAAGCTAATCTAGAATTGGATGAAGATGCATACGTAGAAAGATTCAAGCCATATTTAATGGACGTTGTGTACGCCTGGTGCAAAGGTGCTACATTTTTACAAATATGCAAAATGACGGACATATTTGAAGGTAACATAGCACCGGATTACTCTCCTCATCGAACTATTTAAAACATAAGAACTTAATATCAACGGAAATTTATTTATTTTAGGTTCAATTATAAGATGCATGCGTCGTTTGGAAGAAGTTCTCAGACAATTGTGTCAGGCAGCAAAGAATATTGGAAATACAGATTTAGAAAATAAATTTAGTGAGGCAATCAAATTAATAAAACGTGACATTGTCTTTGCTGCGTCGTTGTATTTATAAGAAAAAAAAAACTTAGAAAGATTGGCTATTGTTTAAAATATGTTTCTTTTATTACGAGTTCTATTTATACTTATTATTAATTTAAATTTTCATCGTTCCTTCCTTTCTTTTTTTGGCACCTTTACATGCTTTCTTGCAATACGTCAACGACAAACAAAAGGGAATACTTTTGTTTGTGGTTTTTCAGAATGTAATTTATTTTTAGAAATTTCAAATATACAATTTGCATACATGGAAAGGATTTTACTTTTTGACAAAATAAAACTACATTTATCATACGAGTTTATCGCATGGGAAAAAGTAAAAATGTAGTTGCATAATAAACAGAACTCATATTAACTGTTGATAATTTGAAAATTATTAAATAAATACACTTTCAGGATATCGCAATGCTTAATTTCTACATTTTAATTTAATTACAACAAATTACTTATCGTTCTTCTAAAATTACTGTTTCTTGAGGACAAAATTTCAGATCCATCAGAGTGAGCTTCGTGTCCATAGATGTTAACTGAAATGGATACGTTAATATTTCTAAATGGACATCATGATTTACTAAATATGCTAATTCATTATTTCAGACTAACAATGCACATATAGATATCTTTCTTTACTTTCACTCAGTCTCATCTATTTATGGTGAAAAAAGAACGTAAAGAAATATCTATGTAGTAAGAGCTCAAATGCTTACATCATCTACTTACATCCCTTCGAGGCCAACTACACAGGACCTTATACTCTTCTGTAGGATAACCTTCCACGATAAGGAAATTAAGAAGTGTTTGCAACGGTGTATCGGATTGAAATCTACGCTCCAGAAACTTTCCAGCTGGTAGTCGTACTCTTACTTTTAAGACACCATCGCCAGCCCCCTGTTGTGGTTCAGGAGGTAAACTAGATTCTACAGCTTGTCTATGAGCTTCTTTTCTCGCTTCTTCAGCTAATCTTTCATTTTCAGCCTGTTCTTTTTGCCGTTTCTCTAGTTCTTCCTGCATTTGCTTGGCTTCTTCTTTTGCTCTAAAATATCATGACGTAAAAATATTTCAATACGGGAAAACTTAGAAGAATATTTTACTTAAAAAAGATATATAACATACCTATCTGCAGCTAAGCTTTCCTGGTATGCTCTGTCCTGTTCTTGTTTAACTCTTTCTCTAGCTTGTCTCTCTTCTTCAACACCGATATCAGTGCGTCTTTGTTCCTAATTCACAGAAAACGGTTAAGAATTTAAGAGAAAAATAAAAAGAATGTTAGATTAAGCATTAATCGATATACCTGAAAGACATCAACGGCGTGTATCAAATTCGTAAGGAGTTCGCTAACTCCCACGTTACCATGAACTGTGGTAAATATTTCTGTGTTGGATCTGGTTCTCATTATAATTACAAGAACTGGCAAGGTATCAACTTCTATATTTTTCATAGCTAACGCTGCCAGTGATCCAAGCGTTTGTTTAATGGATAATAAAAATCTGTAAGTTAAACGATTTCGTTAGAAAAAAATATTTAATAAAAGGTAGAACTATGCCGATGAAGGACCTGTACCTTTGTTTATTGGATTCATAGGTAATATCCCATCCCCAAACAATAAAATTAGCAGAAAGAACTTGAAGTACCGTTTCGGAGCCTAATAGTTGTGCGCAAAATACATTTGCTAATACGCTATTATCGTGATGTAAATATACAGCCAATAGTTTCCTCTGTAATATTATAACATTTAATAAACCGTAATCTTTTTATCTCTTCGTTAACAAACCTCTTTTGCTGGTTTCAAGCAAGATTCTTTCACGGCATCTTTGAATTTCCCCGTAAAAAATTCCGGATGTACTACTCCATACCGCTTTTCAAATTCTTCCGCAAAATGTAGTGTTCCCATTGTTTCGTCCGTCACGTTTTCCGGCACTGTATCAAAATGAAAACTGTTATTTTCCATAGACTCTAACAGTAATCTGTCTAACTGGAAAAAGAAAGAATACGATCGATCGTAAAAATAATATAATTTTAATTTCACTCACTAAGACGTTGAATTTTAGTAGATCTGATATTATCTATAAATATATCATCCTCGACGTTAAACAGTTCGGGAATATCTTCAAATTCTTCCACGTCATCATTCTCATCGACAGAATTATCGCTGTCGACTAGATCTATGATGTCCTAAAAATGTATGGTTATTAGTCGAGATTATGTCGAATTTTGTATAAAAACTAAATTTTACCTCTTTATCTTCTTTTGTAGGAAGCTTACTGACAGAAAGCTCATGTTCTGGATAAGAAATTCCACTTTGAGCTAACATTACATTATCATCTTTCACAGAACTTGGCCAACCTTTCCACTGTTGATTTCGAACAGGAACATCTATTAATGTATAGATATCTGACTTCACGCTTAATATTGTTGTTGTTCCAAGATACTTTAGGTTGTATGTTTTATTGTGGATTTCATCCTTAATTCTCAGGGTATAATTTTGAGTCATACGATCTGGTAGACTTGCACTTGAAAAATAATACACATATTACAATCACAATAACATTAAATATTTATATGTCTTTTGTGGCTTTACTAACATCTCATTTGTTAATTCACCATCTTCTTTCAATGGTGACATGAACAAAGTATTTTCCTTAGGCAAGTTTAATGATTGCAATAGTGTACGGGATGACTCTGGTTCCTTTATCCAACCATGAAGACGCTGCCTGCATGGTGCAACATTTGTTTGCTCCCATATACGGTGTTTAAGATCCCCTAAAAGTTATTTAATCGTTTTTTTTTTAATTATGCAAAAAAACTGATATCATGATTCTACAGATAACCATTCATAGAAAAATAGCAATGATGTAAACACACTTACTCAAGTATGACAATTCTGATAGAGTTATTTTATGAGTACTATTGAGATAATTAATGTGGAATGTAAGCATTCTGCCTTTTACACAACTTTTAGGTCTACTTGTCCCTGGTTTGGCATTCTCTGCTGTATCCACCTTTGCATTGCTTTTTGGAGCAGGAGCAGCCACAGGTATAGATGAAGATGAATGAGGTGTTCTTTCAATTTCTTCTATCATTTCTATATCTGGACTCATTTCAGAAGGCAACTGTTGTGTGCTTTGAGGCATGGCTTGATTTACAGCTTCCTATATAACAATATTCCCCAGTTATATAAATTAATTACGGACTACAAATATATTGGTATATTTCAAACTATAATATCATTTACCAATAAATCCCAATTTGATTTCTCCAAGTATTCAATAGCATCACCAACATCATCAATTCCAGTACATGCCTAAAGTAATGTTACATATTTTGTATTTTTAATTACAGATAACATACATGACACAACAAATATATATATAAGCAACAAGATAATGCCCTAATAATTAATGTTGTGTCTGTTCCATATAATACTTGTAGCATAAAATATTCAAGAATTTCCTTTGTTACAGATTTCAAATAGCTAACAAAGGAAAAGGTCTCTACAAATTACAAAGACAAAGAAACTACCAAGAATATATATATATATATATATATAAACTATTATGAATGTGCAATATCAAATGGTTTATAACTTTTTATTTAATAGGTTTCCTATAGTCTTAGTTATTATCATAATTTTCGACAGATTGGTAATAACAAATAAACATGTCAACCTTTATTAAATTCTTAGTCCATAGAGTATTGTCAATGTCATCTTTGCACATAGTCATAACCTAAGAATTGTATTTGTATTTGAAATTAACGACCAATTAATATCCGAACATTACCTGAAAGTCAGCCAAAATCTCGTCCTGTATTCCAGCCATTGTATCGTAGTTTAATGTTAGACTTCAGCGAATTTTCGAACCTCGATAACTGCTTTATTATCTTATAATTATTACAAATAATATGCACAACGAATACGATCCATTGACGTCTTAAACCTCACGCTAACTTGAGACGAACATTGAACCATCTATACTGTTTATACATTTTCTTTTGCGACATCAAACAATTGTTCGTATATGGGACGATATCAGAGAGACATTTTATACAGCTTACAACGAACGTTCTTCAGTTTATAGTTTATATAAGAAACACGATTGGTCGAATTTCAAATTAATTCCAATATTCTCCAATCGTAATTACAATGTTAAAATGTTCCTGAAGTAAAATCGTTTAACTAATTTATATTAATGCAACTACAGCTTCAACTTCTCGGTTCTTTTTACTGCCACGGATTTTTTTTTCAGCTTTAAAACAAAATAGAATGAGGTCCAATTGTCGTTTGCGATTTATCGAATTACCTGTATAACTGAAATGTGAAGAGATATTAATATACGGACAAAGAATTGCGTTAAATAAGGGAATTAAATGCGACAAGTTTTGTTAAGGGTACCGTTTTTCTAATAGTAGAATACTGAGTTACCGAATTTTATATGTAATGGCGCATTTAAAAATGTTTTAGACTGATCTTCAACTAAACACATTTTCGAATTCATGCTGTATTTGGGAAGAATTAATTTTTTATTCATACTAGATGATTTCAAATTTTCCATCATGTTCACTGAAGATTAATATATATTATAGTAATCTTAAAATCAATGTAAATAGCACAATAATTATAACATGAGTATTAAATTTGTAAATATTTCTAAGGAAATATTTTTTATCATAAATTATTCTCTGTACTATTGGAATAATTAAAAATTCGAGTTGCAAGCTTATAGTAGTTTTCTAAGAGCATTAACTACACAGATGTAGAATAACTAGGAAAGATAACCTAAGTACAGGACGCGAAAGAAAGTGATGAAGAACAAGTAAAAAGTCAAAATTGTATTAAATTCCTAATTAAAAATATCTAAAAGAAATTATATTATCAATTAAACTATAAACTATGTCGTGCCTGTTAACGCAAAACAAATTCGAATGCCGGTGAGTTGTTTTATCACAAAGTGCATTTATGATTTAACAACTAATTTACAAAATACAGAGACGTATAATTACAGAAAAAAGTCTAAATTACAATGCTTTAATATGTGCAGGGTCAGCTCGGTATTAAACAAAAATATTCGCTCGTATGGAAAAAATCATATGTTTGACAATTCTCCTGAAACATGTTGGAACTCTGATGCGGTAAGTAGGATATATGTTTTACCATTACGTGATAATAGGTTTCTTTGATTGCATTAAAATTATTCCAGTTACAAAAGAGAAGTAAAGTAGGATTAATTTAATGTAAATTATAGGGAACACCACAATGGATAATTATTAATTTTGAACAAGAATGTAATGTGTCTGGGTTTGAAATTCAATTTCAAGGTGGTTTTGCTGGCAAAGATTGCCATATAGAAACTGGTAGCAATGAAAAAGAAACAGAGTTTTTGGAGTCATTTTACCCGGAAGATAGAAATACAGTACAAAAATTTAATTTAAAGGAAGCAAAGTGTGCTAAGGCTTTCAAATTCGTATTCAATGAAAGCACAGATTTCTTTGGTAGGATAATTATATATAAATTGTCTTTATATTTATGAAATATAATTAGTATCACTATTAGATTTTCTAATTTAACATGTTCGCCTGTAACCATGAAAAATAACATTATGGTTATATTACACATGATATTAACGATGTTTTCTATAATGTGCATTATTCACATTAAAAAAGTAAAAAATTATATAATCAGAGCTCTGTTTAAAAAAGTTATTATGATCGAGATTGAAATAAATACAGTTTTACAATAAATAAATACTTTTTACATCAGATATTTTGATTGGAATTATAAATCTAAGTTTATCTAAACAGGTAGAACAATGGTGTTACATATTTCCATAATTTGAAAATTGATATCACTGAATTTTTTTCCTCGTAACGATGTCTTCTTTTTACATTTGTAAAGTGTAAATGAGTTTACAATGACAATAAATGTGTTGGTGTAACACTGAAGATAAACGATACAGTCAACAAGATAAGAACATGATAATCTGTATGTTCTATATATAAAGAGAATGATTACTTATACTCTGAACACGCATGTTTTCACGAGTCGAATTAAACAACGTATAAAAGAATAGCTTTACATAATCTACAATATGTATTGCGCATAATTACCGTCTTGTATTATATAAATAAAATGAATTCTATTCAGTATATCAATTAACAGAAATAGCAGGACCTAGTTGACGCATTAAATTGTAACATTCCTGCAGTTTCTTTCTGTCACCTATCCTTTCGAGAGTTTTAGCAGCTTCTGCAAGCATACCGGCACGTTCCCCGGGGGAAGCCAATAATAATGCGGGTAAATGCCGACATGCCAAGCACAATGCTACAGCATGTTCTCTTTCCCCATTGTATTGATCCTGCGATCGATCTTTCCCGCAAATTATAGATGAACGAGAATTCCTATGATGCAAGCTACGATCTAATAGTATCTGAGTCTTTACCGGTGTTGCACCTGCCATTATACGGGTAGTGGCTTCATAGAGAAACACCCGTGCCAGGATAGACTGAAAAATATAAGTATAGTAATGTACGACTATCGAAGATACTTTGTGAAAATGGTTGATCTCCAAGAAATAGAATATTACCGGAATATGTTGACACAATTGTCTTAAACATGCCAAATCACGTTGGAAGCCTCCCAATGATAAGCTTAGACTTGGCCTTTCTAAATCATTATCTAACTCTTGCCAAAATGTGGTACGCATTTCAAGTAGCCAGTCACAAATCCATAACTGAGTGAACTAACAAAAAGAAATAAAGAAATGAGACGATTGTAAAAGATTCAGAGGACTTTGGAAATAACTGAGACGTAATTATCTCTACGTGATGCTGCAACCTGCCACAGGAATTGCACTGTAGAAGTATTGCACAGTTGTATTGCATGCAATGCAACTACAATGCACTCTTGTAACAGGCAAGCTGTAGCAAAAGTTTCCGCGAAATATTAGCAATTGTATAAAGTAACGATGAAATATTAAGATGTCTTACTAAAACATTCTGCGACGACTGTTGTTTGCAATGATAGTACACCATTGATTGTTCAAGCAACACTCCTGCTTGATCTATCAGCCGTATGGATGCCGTCTTTGTACTACTTTTAGCAGCTTGCAAGGCATGAAGTACGGCATATGGTAATGGACTGACACTGTTGTTATTATTACAAAGTTGATAGTTTCTCTCATAAGGGAACTTATTTTCAACGATGCTCCATGCTTGGGGGTCCTCTTCTCCTAATCTCCAACATGCAGCCACACACATTACTGCACCCCACCATAAGCCAATTTCATCTTCGCATTCTGCAATACGATACAGAATATCGTAAAAACGTCTAATGGAACTTGGCTGAATCAAAAGCGTTGTCACTTTTACTTACGTGCAACAGTAACTTTATCGGTGAACAAAAAACCAGCATCTACTCCGGCAGAAGCCATAATAATTTGACCATGTTCTAGTATGGAAGACAAGTGAGAATCTCCTGCGGTTCCAGTTAAAAGACGTAAACAATGTCCGATCAAGTAATCTCTGTAGGCACGCGATGCATACGATAGTGGATCTGCCTTGCTATTTTGAGATGTAAATTCACTATCCGGTTGTTCTCCGTATTGCCACTTTTGAGATGCTAAAAATTTAGCACCTTCGTCGTGCGTAATCCATTTTAATTTAGGTGGAACTGCACAAGATGTTAGTAACGTTCTTGCTTTGCCCAGATAATACTTATGAATGAATGGAAACAATAATTGTTTGAAGCACAATGCTGCGTTAACGTATATCTCGGCTAACAGGGACTTCGGCGTGCATTCACCAGCAGCTTCTGCATAATTTACTGCAGAAAGTGCAAGATACAATGTTCCATTCTTTGAGCCCTCTGATAAACGGAGACAGAGCATGTGTTGATAAATAATTGAGATTTCCATTGCCGACATTTCAGCTTGTTCGCGTATAGACTTTTCGGAGAACCATTTGTTAACATATAAGACCCACTTTCCAAGCCACAATTTGTGTAGAAGTTGCCTAATGATTTGCCACATAGTGGCAAACCATAATTCTGTTCGCGATGATGGATATGGTCGACCGAAATATTGCAGGCATTGATGTAAATCACGATATGCTTGACCGTATTCGCGTTTCGATATATTAAATTCTGCTTGTCGTTTCCATCTGTGAAGTTCCAGAAACACTTTGCTATCTGGAGGCAAAACGGGATCACCGTAAAGTAACAATCTGCAGAGCCCTCCAACCAAAAGAATGATATTTGTTAACCAGAGTATTACATTACTCCAAATTTGATTTTCCAATTCTGGTTGATCTGCAAAGAAAGGATTCGAGTTAATAATTAATCGACATGACTTGGGCAAACGTGTTTGAAATGAAGTAACTGCTTGAAACAGTATTATTGTAATACCTGAATAATTTAATATCGTTCGGCCATCCAATTTCATATTCAAATAGTCCGAGTTGAATTTTCCAACATTATTTAATATAAGACCAAGAGGATTGAACGCCAAAACGAGAAACATAAAACCGCACAATGTTAATCGCGTATGATCTCTCATTCCGGAATTTGTCAAGACCGACGTTGAATGAATATTCTGTAAGACATCTGGATCATCCTTTATAGAAGACGGCGATGGCGGTGACGGTGGTGCTGGTGCAGGTGATAAAGACGGTTCACTTGTATCTGATCTCGGTGGCGTTAATTCGCCACATACCAATAAATCGCGCAAATTTTGCCTCTGTGCTGCCATTTTTAATGACATATTCTCAGCCTTCAATTTTGCATTAGAATTTTGAAGAAACCTTTAACAATAAATATTTATTGGATGGATATTCATCAAATTGTATGCAATATGGTAACAACCCTGAATAAATGAGACCTTATATAATCAATAGTTTTCCTTAAAATTGCAGACTTGTTTAACTTAGCATCTACACCAACAATAATGTTTTTTAATTCGATAATTTTATCGTTAATCGATGTTCTATAACGTCTCTCAATAGCATTGTGAGCACTACGTTTTACTTCTTTGACTCTTGGTACACTTGCATGTGTACTTGTGTTCAAACGATTAATCTGCACTTTGTCAGTATCCAATACCACAGGAATACCTTAACAGAAATAGCAAAAAAGAATAATATTAGTAGAAATACTTTACATGGAAAGTTAATAATTTATTAATAAAATTTTACCAGTAGTTAAAACTGTTCCATTAGCAGTATTTACTAAAGTATGTATCTGATGTTGCACAGAAGATGTGGTAACTGCTTGTGATCCTCTGGAATAAACTACTGATTCTGATTTTATTAGTTTAGCTGGTAAAAGCAATTGCCTCTGCTGAGTTACAGGTGCTATTGTTACAACCGGTGATTGAACATTGAAGTTTACATTTTGTGGTATGGCATATTGTGAACTAAATACTGTAGGTGTTGGTGCAACAGAAATTCTCTGTGGTCTGCTTTGAACAGATGCTACTTCTTGTTGTTGCTGCTGCTGCTGCTGTTGTTGCTGCACACAAGGAATTTGTTGCATATTTTCTGTTATTGTTGGAGCCAATATAACATTTTCATTAGACATAGTTTTAAGGATATTGGGATCCTTGAAGTCTTGGAACTCCTTAAAATCTTTAAATTCATTTCCATTGTTAAGATTTAAGAAATCAAATCCTTCTGTATCCATAGGGATGGGTTCCTCCAACTCTGACAATAATGCTTCATCGCTAAATAGATTTTCACTCTTCAAAAGTTCACTCTCACAATTTGTCAAAAGATCTGTGAATAAAATAAACAGAATTAGGATATATGTAAAACAGTAATAAATAATTAAGTAATTTATTCTTTATTGGATTTTATGGTAGACCTTTTATTCACTGTAATATTAAATACTAATTTTACTACTTTAACAAGTGAAAATTGTAATTTAGAGAACATCCATAATTTGGCAAAGGCTAACATTTCCATAAAGAAAAATATCATGTATGAAAATTTATAATTAAATTATAAATAAAAATACCATTAATATTCAATAATTATGTCTGGCAATTACTTTAAAATTCAAATTTGAAATGTTACAAAATAATCTCCATCATTTCTTGTTTTGATAGGAAATGAATAACAACGTTGCTGTAGCTATATCTATAAAATAATTAAAGCAAGGGAAGCAAGTAGCATGAATTATAAATTACGTCGAAAAAAATACTGTTTCACTCTTTATCACGATAAATGACATAATTCATATCGGAAAACATTAAATGCGACATACCATCGATGCCAGTCACTTCATTTAAATTAAAGCTATCGTTCGATTGAAAATTTGAAAAATCATTATCCTGTGTCGAAGACCATCCTCCAGGGTCTGCCATTTTATTGTATCGTTTATTAAATAATTGTTTTCATTAAACAAATACTACGATTAAAATAATACAACACACCGATATGTCAAACTAACAAATTACGAATAGTCACCCGACCTTTACTACGGCCAATCACAGGTTCCCCAAAGATCGGATGATATTACGTCACGGCGGGTTCCAGAACTTATAAGAAAGTGTCAGAAATTATAGACGCATTTGTATGAAAAGATTATAATAACTTTATGCATTATTTCCATAGAACAATTGAATATAATTCTACAGATTTCAACGCTCAGATGTTGCTCACCAGCCCGCGGTTGCAGAAAGCAACTTCGGGTGACGTATCAATCACCACCCTTTTGCACCTTAATAAATTCTATTTGCAATCTATTATACTATATTTTATAAGAATTAAAACAAGGTACAACATATTAACAACATATTAAAGAAAGCAAGCATTATAATAATATCTTTGAAATAAAATTTATGAACACATTTTGAAAGCATTCGCTGAGGCCCTCGTGTGAGCAGATTAAACACTAGTCTTACTTGGTCCTACTGGAACCTTGAATTGCATGTAGATTATAAATCTCTAAAATGTATTCTATGATATAAACTGATATAAATATTAAACTCTGTTTGATTATTGATGAGAGAATTAAATGAGTTGAACTGAGCACTTATTTATAAACAGAAATGATTCGGGTACTCCGTAGTAAAAATCCCGTGCAGCTATCTACTGTTTGTAATTTTCATGTTGCAGTAAGTAAACGTTCTTAGAAAAATAATATATGTGTTTATCTTTATAAAGTATGATGATGTAAGATGTTCCATGAATTTTATTAACTTTGTTTGTTACACAGTGTGCACAATGTGCCAAGGGCAAAGCTTTTTCACAAAAGTTAGAGAATGGACCTGATTTTGAAGATTTCATTGCAAATGATGCAGCAACATACACAGGCAAACTGAAATTGGATAAGGGAGATAATTCTCGTTTAAGGTTACCCCCATGGCTAAAAACAGAAATACCAATTGGTAAAAATTATAGTAGAATAAAGTCACAATTGAGACAGTTGCGTTTGAGCACTGTGTGTGAAGAAGCTCGTTGTCCAAACATTGGAGAATGCTGGGGAGGTGATAAACATGGAACAGCAACTGCAACTATTATGGTTAATTGATTTTCTTTTTGAATTATCACTCATTCTTTCATTTAAGTTAGCATAGTTTTTTTCATTTCATACTTCATATATGATGTCAAAAATGCTAAGTAGAAAGAATCATTATTTTATCTATCATTTACATTCTTTTACTTTAACTGTTAATTGAAATGCACCTATTAACTTAGAAAATTTCATTTTTAAAGAAATCCACCTATTTAATCCAGTACTGTTAAGATCATAATAATCTGGTCTCACCCAAAATGAATCATAATCAGTGTAATGCAAAAACATAATGGTGGATAAAAATTTAATATAGTTAATGGGAGATACATGTACCCGTGGTTGTCGTTTCTGTTCTGTAAAAACATCACGTGCACCATTACCATTAGATCCAGAGGAACCAATAAATACAGCAACTGCAATAGCAGAATGGGGATTAGATTATGTTGTACTTACATCAGTGGATAGAGATGGTTAGTTGAATTATTGTAATGTATTAGTGCAGTTCTAGAATTTCAATATAGTTTAGATTTATCTTTACAGATCTAACAGATGGTGGAGCAAATCATATTGCAGCTACAGTAAAGGAAATTAAAAAAAGGTATATATTTGAGTCTTGAATCTTTATCATATTCCAGTGTATTACTTCAATAATTATAATCTTGTAGGAGTAATATTTTAGTGGAATGCTTAGTGCCAGATTTTAGAGGAAATAAAACTTGTATCTCGGCTATTGTTAATTCGAATCTCGATGTGTTCGCTCATAACATTGAAACTGTTGAGCGGTTGACACCATTTGTTAGAGATAGACGAGCCGAGTATAGGTATGCCAAATTTTAAAATAATACGAAAATTAGATTACTTCACGAATTCCTTTTAATAGTTTTAAAAAAACTTATAGAATGATTTACTTCTAGGCAGTCACTAGGTGTCTTGGAAGAAGCAAAGAAATGTAACCCAGATTTAATTACAAAATCGTCAATAATGTTGGGTTTGGGGGAGTCCGATGACGAAGTAGAACAAACAATGAAAGACTTGAGAAACATCGGTGTGGATGCTTTAACTCTTGGACAATATATGCAACCCACAAAGAGACATTTAAGAGTAATAGAGTACGTTACACCCGAGAAATTTAAACATTGGGAAATTAAAGGAAACGAATTAGGATTTTTATATACCGCAAGTGGCCCGCTAGTGCGTTCATCGTACAAAGCTGGAGAATTCTTCTTAACAAACATATTAAAGAATCGTAGACAAGAGAAGACTGATAAGTAATAAATAAATTTCTGTGTACATTTTGATATGGCAGAAATATATATTTACTTATAGTATAGTATAAATTGTTGTTCTTTAAAAATTTTTATCAAAACTCATCTATATATTTCGATAAAAAAAAAAGAAAAATGAAATATCGAACGTGCTTTGGATACTGCAATGCATATACTTACTGTTTTTATTATCAAATTATTCGTTATTTTACAAATTTCAAAGGACTTCATAATGGAAACTGCATTGTTACAATGAATATTATAGAGGTAATACTAAAAATCGAAAGTTACGATAAAAAAAAGATGCATCTTCATTTTTTATGTATGTAATGTAATATATATTACATCATTTTCAATCTGTGTCCATTGCAACTCCAACTTGTGGATCTTGTGGTCCTTCATCAGAAGGTGGAGGCTGTGGTGGTCTAGGATCATCATCTACATCTGGTTCAGTGGGTCTTACACGTTTATCATCTTCAATTTGCGATAAATAGTTCGACATTGCAGCTTCACCTAATACTGTGAATTCTGTGTCCTTTCCTACCACCGCGATAGAAATATTCTACGGAAAGGTGTTGCAGAGATTAAAATTACGAAGTAATACATAATATATAAAAGTACGATATTTATCGTGTTCTTATACCTTTAGTGATAAATCTACTTCATTAGGTAATGTGTCTCTTAACGCCCGAAGTCCATGTTTAATAAGGTCATCAAGATCACAAGACATAAATTCATTCAGATGTTTTTCTAGATAAGTTCGAGCACTTTGAGAACGTGAACCAATAGCCATTGCCTTGCAGTCAAAGTAGTTTGCTGATGGGCATGTTTGATATATATGTGGCCCTTGATCCTTTAAAATATATCATTAATACTAGTATGTATTATTTTCAAATCTATGATGATACTTTACAAATTTGATTGAATATTTACTTACATCATAGCCACCTACAAGTAGGCCTACACCATACGGTCTTCTGTCGTATCTTTGGGTACAAGTTTGCATCTTATTTCCTAGAGATGCAATTAAACGGCTTACAGGTAATACATCATCATGAGAATATTTGTAATTTAAGCATTCTGTTCTCATATACCGACTGTAATTATATAGATAATCATTAAATGGGAGCTTTACTCCTCCAGCATATTCTCCTTTCAGGAGGAGCCCTTCGGTAAAGTTTACCTTAACATTCTAGCATCAGCAGTTAAACCTGAAATTGTAATTCCCATATGCTTGTCTATGGGAACAATCTTATTCTGATGGGCTGAAAGTTCAGAATAAGCCCTTTTAAGAGCAATAAGAACTGCATGCGTTTTATTTTTAAGTCCCACTGTAGCTGAACCTAATTTTACTGCCTCCATGGCATATTCTACTTGATGTAAACGTCCTTGTGGACTCCATACCGTAACATCACTGTCGTATTGATTACGAAACTGAAAATATTTCATAAAGTAGTTCAATTAATTTGTATACTTTTCTGTGAAAACTTGCTTGCAAGTTACTACACTTTTTCGTAAATGTAATAGTCAATTTAAATTATAATATGTATGAGAATGTGAAAGATATTAAGAGCAATATATAAAATTTGATAGAGTAAAAAATATCAGGTAAAAATAGTTAAAGAATGATTTAAATTTATAACCCTTTTTGCGTGATGATATCAGCATTATGTATGTGCTTATTATACTGTACAAAAATATTCTTAAACCTTAAAATTATAAGTAATTTAAAGCTGTACAATATACAGACCATTATTCAGTAATGATCGGTCAAATAACAACGTAAATCTGCAAACTAATTTTACTTCTAACAGGATGAACTTTCGGAAAACAACTGTCATGCAGCGGTGTAAATGAACGAATAAATTTTAGAGAGGGAAGTCTATTGTGTCGAAGATGTTAGAGTCATCTGGCGAGTAGTTCATGAAGCTTTTACTCTCGAATAAGATTTATCGATTGGAATATTTAGCTAATAAGAAATAATACATATTCGTATTAATATTGCTAAAGTTCTGTATAATCTAAATATAAAGCCTCAAACTCTCTTTAACATTATAGAATTTTTAAATACAAAATTATTTGATCGAGTATCGAATATTTAACTTTATCGATTATTATCGATATCCCCGAAGTAACATCGAGTTACCGATCTTAAAATCTCTTTTTTAACGACGAGGTAAGACGTGAGGTCTTCTTGTACGTTTGACAATATTTATACGGAATATTAAAGAATTTTCATCGTATTACATTTACGTTTACCATTCATTGGGTAATTTAAACTATAAAGTTTCTTTTAGTGATACTTAGTTAGGTCTTTGAGGTAGAAAACATCTAAACTATTGATAAAACTTAAGTCGTGAACGGATACACGTGTTAGTGTGTCTCTGCATACCGTAAAATCGTACTTTGCTTTCCGGTAAAATATTTTCCTTCGTATGTTCGAAATTGTTGTAATTTCTAGCTAATATAAATTTCTTATTATAGAATTATATATTCAGTAATTTCTTCTTTAATAATTCCATTAATTCATTGAGGTTTGAGAATGGTTTTATATTAAATATTATGTCTGTGCAGGTTAAAACATCATGACTAACTCGAAGGGTTATCGTCGTGGAACAAGGGACTTGTTCTCCCGCAAGTTCCGCAAACATGGAACAATTCCATTGTCCACATACATGAAAGTGTACAAAGTTGGTGATATCGTTGATATCAAAGGTAATGGAGCTGTCCAGAAAGGAATGCCTTACAAGGACTATCATGGAAAAACTGGACGTGTATTTAACGTGACATCTCATGCTCTTGGTGTCATTGTAAACAAGAGAGTACGTGGACGTATCATTGCAAAGAGGATTAATGTTCGTATTGAACATCTGACTCACTCCAAATGCAGAGAAGATTTCATCAAGCGTGTTAAGGAAAATGAAAGGCTTAGGAAAGAAGCAAAGGAGAAGAATGTAAAAATTCAATTGAAGAGGCAACCTGCTGAGCCAAGACCTGCTCACACTGTTTACAAAAAGGAACCACCAGTCTTACTTGCACCTATTCCATATGAATTTATTGCTTAAAATTTAAATAAAGCCTTTTGTGAATATTTCACCAGTGTTTCATTTTTCTTTGTAGATAAGTTACAGCTCCTTTAACTCGTTTAATATAACGTTTCTCTTCTAAATGAAATCAACATATTTATTTAAATTCTCATAACAATATTTTTTATTCTCAGTCAATCTCTTTACATTTGTATAGAATTTGATAATGCTTCTCAACATTTCTATATTAGTGGACAAGTTAATCTAATAATACAAGTAAATAGATTTCTGAAGAGACTAGTTTTAACATATAATTAAAATAAATAGTTCTTACATAAATCATTCTCAGCTGTTGATGTAACAACAAATAATTTCTAAACTTTTTACGAAAATCATACATAGTTTCTATGAGTAGTCATGAAACTAATAAATTTGTTTCTGCATCTTAAGAGCAAAAATATAACTGTATCTACTTACATACACGTTATTCGTATAAATCATCTAGCATACCGTTTTATCATTTTCGAATTCTCATGCATTGCACCTTGATAAAATATGAAATTACTGTATAGGATTTTTGTAATTGCTATGTATTTATATTAAATTCTAACTACAATCTCTCGATTGATAGAATAGAATATAACCAGTTTCTGAGCTTTTTTGGATATCGGACGTAAGTCCGTAAAAATCTTCTATCGTAGATGCATCGATTTTCTGCAATGAAAATTATAATGTGCTGTAAACGTTTTTCGACGATTTGTTTATAATGAATTATAATATTAATCCTTACATCGACCATATCATCATCAAAGAGCAACCAAAACCCATGACTTTTAACTATGGAAATATAATGCCCCCTATTAGGCCCACTTCCACAATGTATCACAACTGCTACCAAATCATACAATCGATCTGGGTTCACTGCATCGTCACTCTAAAAATTAATTTCAAATTTTACATCTAATCTGCTGTATGTTAGTTTTAAAGAAGGAACAGTCGTAAAATACATACAGTATTGAAAAGCCGAAGCTCCAATGGAAAGACTACCCTGTGAGAAACTTTAATATGACGATTATATTGCTCCACATATTTGAATCTCTTCAAATGCAATGCTAGTATCATTGGTAATTTCTTAACCCTCATTCGTTTCTGCAATAAAGTTTAATTTCGTTTCGAAATACAAGTCAAACTTGTTTTACTTTTTCAAGTATTCATTTAATACCTGTGCTTCTTGATAACTGCTACAATGATCACATTTAAATTTGTTATCACTACAAAGAGTTTCGGTATCAGAGAAGCATCTGAGGCAGTGCGTTATCGAAGTATTTTGATCTACATCGACCTGTAGATCGAAAAAGTCCTCATCTTTGCTAGATACAGTCTCACAATTAAGGCAGCGTGTTTCCGACGTTAAGATTCCTTGAAATATCTCATGAACCCACGTAGGCTCTGGTGGAGAACCTGCATCCCCAGCTCCACATTTTCCACCCACTGGTTTACTTTGATTTCTTTCAGCTAAAATAATAAATGAATATTTCTTATTAAATATTTAACGATCTATAAGTTTATAAAAACCTTTATTTACCTAAAATGATTTCATTAATATGATTTATTAAGAAATTCAAAAATTCATGGGCATCTTGTTGCATATAATTATCAAATTCCTCTGAAATAAATTTGAAAATTTATCACTTTGAACTTTAAGGTATAGTAATATTAACTAATAGCAAATGAGAAGTATATTTAAATCAACCTTTCTCTTTCCTTAGCCTGGCAATAAACTTTTTTGGGGCTATGGAGCCAACTTTCTTTTTTTGCGTTGCAATACTATAAAACAAATCAGCTAAACATGTCAACAATGTCTCCTTAGTTCTTTTATTTCTGGCTTTATATTCTAAAACTTTTTCTCTGAATGGACGACAAAAGTATAAAGCTTGCAATACAGAGTTGCTATAACATGTATTCCCAAACTGTAACCCAGGAACATCATTATTATAACACATTTAAAACTTACATAATGATAAATAAATTAGATTTACAACCACATACATCCAGTTTATATATTAATACTCACATTTACTAAACCAAAATAATGCTCATTTGGGGGAAACTGATCAGAGCCAATATCTCTTTCCAATTGTGATATATTTGCACCCTAAAACAATTACTTTAAATTAATTGTGGCTTATCCTTCCTTCAACTAACTTCTGCACACTTAAAAAAATATTGCATCTTCTCCAGATGACAATTACTTTTTTTTATTACTTCAATAATTTATTCCAGGGAATATAGCAAGCAAATTGATTAATTTCTATCAGTCTATTAATGATAATATAATAAATCTATGCTACATATCATCCTCACTACGTAAATATATCAAAGATCAATAGTATGAAATAAGTTAAGGTTTAAAAACATTTTTGTATCATAAGTTCCACAAAATTATTTAAAATCTGTGAATAATTTAATGCGATCTATGCAGAAGTGTGTTATTCCTTTAAAGAGTATAACAAACGTTAGACTAAGAGTAACAGAGTGTTAAGACAGTACAATTTTATCAATATTACTTAATATAAGAAATAATGAACAATGTAAAGAGACAAACAGTTTCAACTTGAACGTTTACTTTACATACATGGCCTTACCATTTTATGATTCAATGATTGGCATGGACCACTGACAAGCACATAGCATGGATTTTAACAACAACAAAACCTCCATTGAATCCTGTCTTATAGATTTATTGGTTAAAATGTTACAGTCGCATATTCCTCCCTGAAATTTTATCTGCAACGACAGAAACACGAGTGTGATTAATCAGGTAAATTTATTTCGGCGATACTTGCTTAAAAAGTATTATACAAATTGTTTAACTCAGGAGATCCAAACTTAAGTGGGAGATGCTTTACCTAAGTTTCAAGAAATGTTTCTTGCCAATGGTTGTAGGAGGCGGTAGCATTATCGAATTTAATGTCTGTAGGAGACGATAGAAAGCGGTACCGTCACAGAATTTAATGTTTCCTCAGACGTTAATTTAGATAAAAATTAATTTTATCTAAACACTGTCTATCGTTATAATTAGTATCAGAAAAATATTAGAATATGTCATATAAACGTTGGCAATAGAAATTCGTTTTCTTCTGCCCATACAGCGACCCTTTTAAGCCATAAATTATACAAATGCGAAAAGAGTTGAAACTCACAATTTTCAAGGGGTTCTGGAGGTGTCGCTTCCAACGTCATCTAGTTTTTTGTAATTTTCTGCATTAGCGATTGGTGGCTAACTATCCTAACGTATTATTATGTTTTACAAAAATTTATTTTACTTATTTTTAAATAATTAACGGTCTTAGAATAACAATATATGTCTTTCTCAAATTACCATTTCAATATTACCGTATATAATTGAGATTAATAGAAAAAATTAATTTGTTTTTTTATCGTACGTTATCACTTAATATTAGTTTGTCAGTTTAGGTGGTTTTTTATCGGTGTTGATGCTAAATTGATTTAAGTACAAGTAGCAATAGTAAATGTTTATATTTGAAAGTTTTACAGTCAATGTAAGTAAGTTTTGAGAAAGTGTAAAGGCCATAAATATGAAGAGTTTGTTCAAATTTGTTGAAGTCACACGTTTACACGTGTTTACGATAAACAATGCGTTTTGTGGAAGATTGTATAAAGGATATTGTACAGAAGCAGTTTATACTGCAGCAAAGGAGAAAAAGATTCATCCATATAGGAAAATTCATCCATGGAAATCTTTAGAACAATTTTCAGAAGATCTTCTGGATAACATAATTTATAATAAAGGTGGAAATTTCAATACAATGAGTCTGGAGTATTTTGTCTGCTAGCGGATTTACGAATGGTTTCGAATAATAATGAATTAATTTCTTACTTTTAGATGGCATAGTGGCATTAATTAAACCTTATGGTATATCTGGCCGTAAGCCTCAGATAAATGAGGACCAAAATGTTTCCCATTATTTAGTTAACAGTATAGCAAATCCTGTGCACTACACTGTATCAGATAGCCTAGACTATATTGCGAAAAAATTAAATTATTCAAATTTGATTCATGTGTGTCATCCAGAAAAGTAAATAAGACAATTTCAGTGGTAATCATACAAGCATTTGATACTAATTTTGTAAATGGTACAATTTAATTTTCTTGTTTTTTTAAATAGATATATGAGTGGTGTTACCATTTTAGCTACTAATGAAAATATAGCAGAAAGATTGCACAAATCATTTGAACGTGGAAAATGCATTTCGAAGCAAACTAAAACATATTGGCTAGTAACAACAAGAGTTCCAAATCGTTTGAGTGGCAAGATTCGTGGAGCTATAAAATTAAAGACAAAGCCACGTGTATCTGATAAACAGGTAGGCTTCCTAATGAAATATATGTCTTGTATTGCTTTATGATTGTACTTTATGATCATTATTTTTAGCCAGTTATCACAACTTCGTGGTCAGAAAATGAAAGAAAGAGGGGAGACATAAAGATCATTAATGTTGAATTTAAAGTATTATCAAATTCCACTCTGAATCTAAGTTCATTGATAGAACTAAAAACTTGTACTCGAAAATGGCATACAATTAGATTGTTTGCAGCCACAATGCTGCATGCCCCAGTTTTAGGGGACAATTTGTATGGATCACGAGTTCAGAAAGTTGGAGACACTTGGCTAGAGGTCGATCCCTTTCTTCCATCTACTAAATTGCCACCCGTACTAGACAAGAATTTATTAAACATATTACATTTAACATTAGCAAAACAGGAACTCATTCCAGTTCATATTCATTTAAAATCAATTTATTTACCGTCAGTTTTTAAGAAAGGTGAAGACATCACAATAGAGGCACCTTTGGTACCACCTTTCTCTTGGACTTGTGAAAAACTGCAATTCAAAAATATAGTAACAGATACTGAAATCACGGAAACACAAGATTTACAGCAATCATGTCAAACTGGATAATTTATTTTTATGTAAATATAGGATTTCTATATCAGAACCTAAGAATTAATTTATGTCCCTGAATTATCAAAAATCGGTCAGATAAATTTATAAGAGAATTGCAAGACTGCACACTTCTGTATTTCAGAATTAAGGGATACTTGTAAGAGCTGTGAATTTGATCGAGCGTCAGTAATTCCAGATACATCTGTACATATATTTTCTATTTCCTTTGTGAGACTTCTCCAGTGAGTAATGAATAAAATAACGTTAACACAATGGTATATACATAATTTATTAAATGAACATCGATTAATGACTGAGAACGTGTCTTCCTTTCAATATACGTCTCATGAGAATTTTCCGGCCGCTAAGTGTTGCCATTCTCGCGTACCAACCATGGCGTTTTATACGACGTCTCTCGTTCGGACGTGGAAAATGATTTCTTATTATAGTTCTCGATAATACAAGGCTCCACTGATTTCCTATCGCCGGTGAAGAAATAGTCTGACCTGTTTGTAACAATCGCCTAAAAACGAGTATAACCTCTATAAATAAATTATGTTTAACACAGTATTATGAGGTGGATACAGAGCATAATTACGTACGGAAGTGTCTGGCAAACACTCGTAATTAATTTGCCGAACATATTGTTACGAATCAATAAGTAATTTTGAAATATCTAATGAAAAATGTTACTTTAGAACATTCGGGTACATGCAATGTAGAATTACGTTTCTATAAGTGCGCAGAAGCAGAGTTCAAAAATATTTGGTGGCGCCAATCGGTAATAAAGAAATTTGCAATAACGATTTCTTTTTTACTGGCTGAGATTACCATAGAATTTTAGTATAATTTAAATAAATGTATAAGGTTTTTTGTTATTTCTTAGTCATTTGGACTATATTATTCTTTTATGAATTTGTTTTCAATTTATTTCCGTCTTGTTTTGTAATACGGATTAGGATAAAATGTAAGTTACTATACCGATCAAGTAGAACGAATCAGTAACATGCGGTACAATCGAGAATTCTTTGTTTTCTTCATTAAGTTCATTAAGATTAAAGAGTAGATTAAATTTTCTACGATTGTATATATTTTTTATTGTTAACACTTTACTTGTAAATGCTAACATTACGAATAAAAAATGATCCTGAATGCCACAAAAGTATTGGACTTCCCTCTTCTTAATTTCTGTTTTCCAATGTATTTATTCGACTAAAAAATAATGTATATAACACCACTAGTTTTAGAAAAAACAGCTATCTTTTTTTGTTTAGCACTTACAATTTTAAGTGGCTTCAAACCACCAAGCCTATAATATACACATCACACAGAAAAAATTCCCCATAGATGACAGGAGAGGATTTGAACCCTGTCCCATTGATTGCAAATCGAATCTTTATCTTCTCACTCACCATAGAACCCTAACAACAATTTTTCTTACCCCTTTTTCTACAATCACCTATCCTAATTCCCGAGGAGCCCCAATCATTCGAGAATAAAAATATCTATGCCTCTGAATTCCTCGGCGGCTCGGTTAAAGGGGGCGGCTCATTTTGTCACGGATCACAACAGAATGGATCAATCAGGGAAGTTATGGTGTTTCGGTGATGTATCGATCGACCCCTCGCACGATCATTTTGATAGACATCTACAAATGATGTCAACGATCGGACAAACCTGCACAATAACGTCTGCATTTCAGATAATCCCATCACGAGGAAGTCTCAGGGATATAATCAATTTTGTATCGTCATTTCTCCGAGTGGAGGTGTCGTACTTATTAAAAATTCCTCCAAGACTCTTGATCGCCAAGATTAACAACAATTGCCCCTACGATAGCGCTTCTGCATCGTCACAGTGAATTTTAAATAGTTCCTCTGCTTCGTTCAGATACCAGAGACTTCATATCGTTGCAATATCGAATATCTATTCATAATTCCAATGGCAAAAATAATAACTAATATTCTACCATTAAATACTCACTTATTAAATAAAAAAATTACCGGTGGTGTCTTCTATATCGGACACTTCTACATAGAACTACCAACAGGTAAATAATTCCATGGCTAATTTGTCCAAGATATAAAAAATCTAAAATTTTTTTACTCCAACATCTCTCCCACGAGTCCAACTCGTAGGTCAAGGGGTTAACGCGATCTACCGCGTGTTTTGTTGCAACTTAGATAGAAGTTGCACCGATTCTTTAAATAATCCGTCTGTCGGCTAGATCGTTTATTCTACTTAGTTACTTTTCAAGGGATTATCGCGATATATTTGACAGTATTTCTCATCAATTAGAAATTACCGCGCAGTTATCCATCGCGGGTCATCGGAGTATCTTCATAGATAACAATAGCTCCAGCGTTCTTACGAATACCGTAACCATAGGACAACAAACCATTGAGTCAAGTGCGAATGGAAACTCATTGGAATTCTCCTCGACGCGTAGCAGACTGATGATAAAAATAAAAAAAAAAGTCTCGCTCCTTCCTTCCTCGCCTCTCCGCGATACAAAAAAATAGCAGCGATCGTTTCGCAGAGTTGCAACGTTCGAAGAGCGAATTACGCAGTCGATTGGCATTTTACTATCGTCACTATCGCGGTCATAAGTCACCGATCGAAAGGATTATCGACGTCGGGTGCATTCGTAACCAGAATATTTCTAATAACGCTTCACGCATCACGGCATACCGCGGCTATCGAGAAACGATTCATCTCAATCATGTCACGGGCATCGTGCTCTCGCACTCCCAACTATCCCTGCGTGGCATTAAAACCACTCCCTTCTTTTCTCCATGTCACCCTTCGTCTTTTTCTTCATCGTTTTCTTCCTATTCTTCCTCTTCCTCGTCTTCCTTCGAGTACTTCTTCCTTTCTTCGTGTACCTCCTTCACCTCGGATGCACCCCGTGGCGCCGACCTACCCCATACACGTCGATTGATCGCTACGGTGTAGGTAATCGAATTTATGTGACCCCATTGCCACGTCCTCTGCATAGATTTACGAATGTATGTTCTGGGTATTCCTGTTGCTCGATTACGTGCGTGACTTGGTCCAAATGCAATTGAAATGTGGGGATTGTGAGGAAGGAGCGAGAAGGGGTGCATGTGGATGGAGGTTTTTGGTTGATCGAATTGTTCAAGTAGTGTTTTGTGAGTTTACAGAGGTAGGTAGCTCTAAGAAGGTTTGGTGTTGGTTTGTACTTTGGTTTTAATTGAGACGGTTGCTTCGCCTAGGATTTATAGAGTTAGATGGAATTTTTTGGGGGTGTGGTGGATCAGTGATGAGCAAACTATGGCATGATCGTTTTTCTTTTCTTTTGTTCGCTCCTAAATAAGTTCATCAATGTGTCAAATGATAAATGAGACCGAGATGAGAAAAAATTAAAATCAGGACCACTAACTTGGAATCTGAGCCTTTGACCCTTTACCCTGTGCCTATAATGATGATTATTTCATATCTTTGGCTTCAATTATTATAGTTATTCTATCATATTGACCGTAATATATTTTACCACAAAACCTACAGTGTGCGGTAAATTTGAAGCTACCAAAAGACCAAGTGTTACTCCGTAGAATCGCATTTTAGACTCGAAAGAGTAAGATCAATCTTTGACCGTCTCCAAAACGTGTCTGGGTGCGGATCAGCGTCCTCGTACCCGATCTCGTGGCTGGTATATTGTCAACTGACAGTTGACAAGCCACAGGATGCGCCTTTTCCGTTCGGAATGAGCTTCGATCGGCACTCCCATCCCATAGAATTGCGCTCAATTGTCCATCGATTCAATGCGAGCGTATCGTTCGCCCGACATTGCGTTCACCGATCAGGCGCCACGTATTTGTGAGTTCGTATATCTTTTGCGAGATGGGTGGCTCGAAATGAAGACGAGAAAGGCAAGCAATCGACTCTTCAGACATCGATTTTCGTGTATTATAAGTCTTCTTGCACCTGCAGGGTAAAACGATTACTGTAAAATGACGTGATTTCGATCGGTCGGTCTTTCGTTGAGTGGTAGAAGAGATTTTTCGGGTTTGAAACTTTTTATATTTTATATTTCTTGATTTTAAACGTCGCGGTAACTTTGGCTGGGGGCTAAACATTTTGTTGAGGGTGGAACCGCCTCTGGTTTCACATATTAAGCAATAATTTGGGATTAATTTTGCAGGAGGTAATGAGCACTTGAAGTAGAGTCTACTAATTGGGTCCTATTTATTAGAAATTAGTAGGAAATTAGAGGAAAGGAACCGTATTACTTGGAATTATAATCTCAAGAGTGTGGAATTTGTCTGAACTTCTCTGAAACAATAAATATTCTTTTGCTTATTCTACCAGATAAATCAGGACATCCACGCTCGAGATCCCATTGTGATCATCGGTACCATCGAAAAATTCGCACGGAAATTGAAATCGTCACGGACAGTGCGGTCGGTGCGGGCCCATTCAAGCAACGAAACCTCCTTCGTCCGATTTTTCCCCGGCGACGGCTGGGCGCGTCGTCGGGGCCTTAGAAAGATTCTAATGCCCCGATTTGTGTGACGCAACATCCGCCCTCTTGCTATCCTAGGCACAACCTATCGTCTTCATTGTATTCGTCGCGGTATTTCTCATTCCATGCCACGAAAAGCTTTCTTTTGTCGCCCGTTCTTTTTTCGAAACCTCGACCGTCGATCCGGGGGCAAATAAACTGCTCCGTATAATTAGGGGTTGCTATTTTTGGCGATCCTGGTGACGCGGATTAAAAAGTCTTTGCAAGCCTTAAATAAAAATAAAAATTCATATTTTCCTCGTGTGAAGAACAAATCCTAATTGGAACCTACGGTGGGCATGGATTTAAAAATTGGGGTCTTTAAATTAATGGAATTAATGTCGAATCTCTGTGAATTTAGGGAAATTTTTCGTCAATTATCACTTAATACATCATATTTTTCCTGATTAGGAAATTCAATCAAAACTATGCTTCCTAGGTCAAATAACTGTTACAATTAAACCTGAAATGCGGAAGCAGCACTGATCCCAATTTATCTGCACATCCTACGAATTCCTCGTGTTCTTTCACCATAGACTTCCAATGTGATTTTCCATGACAGTTGATCTCGAATTGCAAACTTTTCCCTACAAAACTCCGAATAGTCTCTGAAGGGCTTTGGATCCACGCGAATTCCAGGCGCAGCGTCGCATCGTCCTTCATTGTAAGGGCGATGCAAGAGCGACATTTGTGCATCGTCCAAGAATCCACCCTTTTATGCCCTTCCACGTGCATCGACTCACGTTCTACCTTCCTCTACCGAAAGATTTCAGGTATCCGCTTGAAAGACGAACGTGTCGCAACGTTTCTTCCGAGTTTACCCAAAGAGGGTTACACCAAGGGGGTAGGTAAAAGGGCAACGACGTCGTCCACTCTCGTTCTAGGATTTCGTTTCTCTTTGTCGTCGAGGGAGGATTTGTCGTGGCAGTTGAGACTACAATTTTTTTTCACGGAACGCACAATAACCGTGGAAATCCAATGGTGGGACTAGAAATCACGTTAGAAAAATCGTCTTTGGGAAGATTACGGTTTAATGTGACCGATTTGAAGAAAATGAAAGGATCGAGCAAAGTAGAACTAATTTGCGACCTTAAAGCGATAAAAATGTCTCGCAAGGGTGGAAATTATTTTAGGAAGAAGGATCGTCAAAGGTTTGACCTTGCAATTAGTGGGGAAGAGGTACAATTTTTCATTACCTTTCAGAAAATTCTAAATAATTACTTAACACTAAAAATTGCCTACATTTCTAGGGGATATGTACAGAAAATATTAGGCTTTTGTGTTAGTAAACCTAAATTACTTAATTAATCGTCTCTTTCATCCCTTAATCCTTTTTCTTCGGTAGTTCCAGCGTTAATCCGTGGTATCTCACTCTGGGTGGTTTGAAGTCCAGCTAAAACAATCCTAGACCAAATGGCCAGACTAATTGCAGTCCAAAAGTTGTGAAAGAAAGATTGAGATACGTGATTGAAAGTCACGTCAGCGTTGCACCGATCGTTCCTGCGATCCGCTGCAAAGGGGAAGATCGAAAAGGGAGAATGAAAGGAGAGGCAAGGAGAAAAGAGGGAGAAAAGACGAAACGGGCCGGTTTATCGGCTCCTCTGAAAAGCATATTTTCGATTTTCCAATAAATCTCAATTTAAGGAGATGGTTTTATGCACGGGCATAACCGCGCATTTCATTTGCCGAGGCAATTTCGTAATGACGCCGGCCGAGAACGATGATTGCCCGGGGACCCGGTCCCAGTATTGCTTTTGCCGGGATAATACGTATAAGTAGAGCGGCTTTGAGCATTTACCGGAGCATTACCGTTCACGATGAAATAACAGTGATTACGGATGCCCGCGGTATATACTCGCGACGCCTATCACGATCGAATAGCGAGAAGTAAAAAGACACTGCCGGATTACCCTCCGATTTTGCCAAAAGAGGCCCTCTCCATCTCCCTCCCTTGCATTCGTTTGTAACAAAGTCCGTTGGGAATTGTTCTCTCATTGTTTCTATCAGTCTAGCATCTAAGAATTAATATTTCTCTTCCCCTTTCTATAAAAGCTACGGTTGCTCCTAAAATATGAGGCTTTCATTTTGGAGCTACGATTTTTCACGCTACAACTAACAAACAAATTAAAATGACTGGTTCTCAATTTTTTACAAAAATTCTTGAACTTTATAGGAGACTTATAAGGCTGATATCCAACATTGATATTGTAAAACATAGATTACCGAATCGATCATCTTTTCCACCCTTAGATTCCTTTCTTTTATAGAGTACTTAATTAATATATTGAAATATAATCGATTTAACCCCGGTAGATTTAGTGTCAAAGTTTGGGACTTGTTGATCGGCATGAACGAGATCGAATTATTGTCTCATCTCGGAGATTCTTCCCAATTTATTATCTCAATGACTATGATCATCTCGTTTGAAACTGTAGATGCGCGGAAATTGGCATATTAGTTAAATTCAATAAATATGCAAAACAAGTTGCTTTCAATTTTCCGCATTTAAATTGCATCGGACGCTAATCCAAGCGATGTTGCACGTTATCTCGAGATAGTAGATAGATCTCGATTCTACGAGCGCCACCGTTCCGATTTAATTCCGCGAGATCGTGGCAATCAGAAGTGAAAAGTGGATCGATTTGTAACGATGAAAAGTTCCGACGGCCGGGAGCGATGGGTTCGCTATTCTCTCTGTGCTCGCCGACGCACGATCGATCAAGCAGCGGGTGCCTTCAATTAGTCGGCGAGGCTAATTAATTTGACTCGATCGCGATTTACATAATTAGACACGCCGAGTGGATCCTTCGTCGGGTGCGCTTTTCGAGAGTCTCATAATTACTCGCGTCAATTGCGACGCTTATATTCGCTCGAAAGCAAGCCGATCCCTTCTTGAGATCCAAGTTCACCGTTTTCTTTTGCGATCGGGCAAAATGTGCGCTGGGCGCGCAATTAGTATAAGGCTTAATGTCAATACATCCGTATAATGATGGTTTAGAACGTTTTACATTTTAATACCATCGTGCGTAGCTCAGGAGCTACTCTTTTCGTGATTTCCGAGTCGCTGGGGCTATGGCATTTTCAATAATAATTCAAAACGAAATTTATCAGAGGTAGAAGAGGATTTGAACTCTGATCCCGTAGTTGTAAATGTCAGCTTTTACCTGCTTGACCACCGTAAGTTCTCTAATGTCCATTGCTCGTCCACTAAATAAAACCTCGAGTCGCAGATCAACCGGAAGTCAAACGGTACCAATGCTATGGCACATTAAACAGTAATTAAGAGTAAAATTTATCAGAAGTGTCAGAGGATTTGAACTCTGATCCAATAATTGCAAGTGTCTCTATCTCCTTGCCCACCATAGGTTCTCCAATGTCCATTGCTCGTCCGTTAAATGCAAAGTCGAGTCGCAAATCAACCGGAAGTCAAACGGTACCAAGGCTATAGCACGTTAAACAATAATTAAGAATACAATTTATCAGAGGCGTCGGATGATTTGAACTCTGATCCAATAATTGCAAGTGTCTCTATTTCCTCACTGACTATAGCTTCTCCAATGTCCATCGCTCGTCCGTTAAATGCAAAGTCGAGTCGCAAATCAACCGGAAGTCAAACACGGAACTGAACGGCATCGGTGGCATCTCGGAAGACGTTTTTCTTCGCGCCTCTTTAACAATCTCGTCGTAATCAAAACCGCCTTCTTCAATAAGTGTCCTTTCAGGCTCTCGTGTTGCTCGGAACATACTATTGCGGTTGTTGCACGGCTTCGATATCTGGTTACATAGCGGAATCTTGGTTGCATTAATATATACATATATCCATGTAGGTAAGTAACATCGACGCATACGCGAGAGGATAGCAGTAGCCGTCCACCTGGGATATTGATTCTCGCAGATTTAATACGCGAACGTAAAACATGAACGTACGTTCGAGAGGTTCGAGCACCACGAGTAAAACACGGACGACGAAGATAATCCAAAATAATTTAACAGAGTGGAATCCTCTTATCGGCTAGATCGACGGTAAACATGAAGAATCTGTTGCCATTAACACGATAGAAGTACCTTCTGTTGCTACAGCGTGTACAGGGTTGGGAAAATGGCAGTAGGTTTGCATTTAATCCTAGAATTGTCATTTACCAGAGTTTTGTGATATTTATCATTCACAATGTAGATACAATGGTTTTAAAAACAATTGAATATTGTAGCTTCTGTGCAAAATTGCAAGTCGGAGAATACAAAAGAAGAAAGGAATCCTTTCCATTTCTCCAACCTAGCTAATCAGCTTTTTGCTCGTTTTCCACGCGTGCCACGAGAAACGATATCCTTCTCGACGAATACTCGAATCGATATTGTCGAGTATTCGATAACGATCAATTGGAATTATTAAAAGCGACTTTGAACGACGCGACGGTTGAAAAATCGCAGATTGAATCGTGCACTATCGTTACATTTTCGGAGGCCGAATAGAAGGCTGATAAGAGAAGTCGCAACGTCGACATTATCTAAATGGCGTGTCGTGCTAAATTGTTAATGAGACATCCTGCGGCTGTCACGCATTGGGAGATTCTTTTTAATCATTTTTCACCGATAACGTGCTATTATTAGGTGGCCTTCAGAAGAATGGTCACCGTGTAGTTCATTGTACGACATTATCAGAATATTCCTTGATAAAAAAAAATCGCCGTAAAATCCATGGCTTTTTGCGTTCAATGCGAAGAAACATGTTTTTTTCAAAATCATTCGCAAATTAATGTACAAAATTAATGAGAAAATCTTGAATATTCTTATGAATCCTTTTTCAATAAAGGAGCAAGAATTTTTGAAGGTCAGATCAAGACGTCAAGTTTGAAAGAGACTGTAGTACAAGGAGCGGTCAGGGTGTTCGTTCAACTTGGTCTCAAAATGAATTTACGAGGCCATAATCGCCAATTGAGATGAGTACTCGTTGCGTGCAATCGTTGCAGGGCACTAACAGACCTTGTGGCGAACCGTTGCACTCCTCTCGTCGCGTTAGGAGATGCACTAGCGCGCCTCGATGCACTCGCCGTCGCGGAATTACGCGGAAAATTGGCGCATCGTTGTTCCTCGCTGCTGGATCGATTCCAGCTCGATATTCTCGAGGCTGACATGGTAAACGAGAACTTTCAACGAGAATTACTTCTTTCTTCTTTTATTAATCAAATTTAATGCTCAATCCTGACTGAGTTGAAGGTAGAATCGTTTAAAATTCAAATTATCATTTATATCCCTTTGCCATACTATTTATTTTGTGATTGAAGGGACAATAAAAAAAGTGTATGACTTAATGCAATATTAACACTCTGAACGCCACGGGGGTCACAGGTTACCGGCGCCATTAACACTAGAACGACTAAGCAAGTCAAAATGACTTATGCACAATTCCAATAATTCCCTAAGTTTATAGGAGAGTCCTAGACTAGAAATTCTAAGCTGATCTTATAAAACGCAGATTTCTGAAACGATCATATTTTCCACCTCTTAATTCCCCTGTTTTCAAGATACTGATTTATTATATTTAGATGTCATAGATTTAACGTCGGTCGTTCTAGTGTTAAAATCAATGAAATTTTTCGTGACTTCTAAATTGTGATATTTCCTAATTTTCTAGCAAAATCAATATTTAAATATTGGCACTAAAAGAGTAAAGTCCCGATCGCAATATTTCTATCCGTGACTTTAAGATTTCTGCTTTGTGATTTTATTGGGAAAAGTTTCATTTCAGTGAAAATTATGAAACTATCGAAATACCGGTGAAATTCAAAGTATTAAATAGTACAGAATTAATTTTATTTGATCGTAAATCACTGATTTTTCTAATTTTTAAAACACTTTAAAATTGACTATTCTATTTATCGAATAACGAGTGTCATTTGTTATTCTTTGGCAACGGGGTTAAAATTTCATAGCCTCAGTAATTTCGAAACTTCCTGAAGTAGTAGTTTCTAGGCAAAACGATCATAGAAGCAAGAAGGAAAAGATTTTATGATTTAACATTGCAGATTTCAAGCACGAGCATTGAATTCTAATTAAGAAAAAAAGCAGCATCGTTTCAGCGTCTGACGTTACATCGGCGGAGAAGAGAAATGAAGGCGATTAAGTTGAACGATCATGCGTTAGATATTGTAATGCATAATGTTCGTTAGATCTCTGATTAATAAGCTCTACAGAATTCATCGGGCGAACAAAGTGTTAAGTCTTTGCCCATGAATAAAAGAAATCGCACGATAAAGGGGTAGATTGTTGGAGAAAATACGAACGTCTTGTGAGGCAAACCTAACTGCGAATGCATTCTGATTGCAGTCATGCACTACCAGGGCAACTCGTTATTTTGACCACGTGACTGACTGTAACGCGATTCTAATACAAAAATCAGATCTAACGGTAAAAGCACAGATTCTTCGCTGAGAGAATCCTAAATGTAATTTTTTTTCAACAAATTCCATGATTCACAAGAAATCGAGGCATGCTGTAAAAATACAGAATGAAATGCCGGACAATGTTGCATGAAAGGAGAAGAAGAAGAAGAGGATAAAAGCAAAGTATAAATATCTCACTTAGAATGAAACGCAGAGAGGGCAAGGTTGCGTCGCGAATTTCTCGGTTAATTCAGGAACTTCAAAATTCCACTGCTCGCGAAAATTGAATTTGCGATTCGTCCACTGTGCATTTATTGCAAACAATTTGTTGAGTTATCGTCAGAAAACCTGTACATGTATAATAACGCAGAGAGAGACAATTGATTAAGATAATTCGTTCAACTTCACGAATCCAATGCAACACAGAGAATTCGAAATAATGGAGACCCGTGGATTTGCCATGAGTTGCACTCATTCGGATTTAGTATCGATGACGCAGAGGCTCTTTTGGTCGTGCATCGCAGACGTCAAGATTAACGAGCAACGAGTAAGTTTAGTTAGAGCCTTAAATGAGAAAGTTCGAAGGCGCGTCTGCTTTATGTAAATGGTAACCGGTTGAAATCGAAGGGGTCCGATCATATGCATCTGCGGATTATCAATTGAAATGTTTATACTGTTGGGATTCATTGTCTATGGGCTTTCTCTTGCAACGATTCCTTATCATTGGTGCGACGTGGGCAATGCACTGTTGTTCAAGTTCGATTGATAGGATTGCTTAAGACTTGTAGTTATGTCTTTTGTATTTTGTCTGATTTAACTGATAAGGTCTGTTTGCCTAGGAGTTACTGTTTTAGTTGGATTTCAAAGCACTGAAGTTACGATAAGTTAAATTAAAATTTAGGTAACATTTCCGAGAGGTGATGGAAGATTTCTACTCACAATCAGATCCACTGATTTCGGAACCAAGTCATTGATTAACCCTTTGCGCTCCGAATTATTTTACTAACTATCCATCAAATAAACAAATATAGTCTCTGAAAATACTCTTCTGTTAATTATTCATTTTTACATTATACTAAAAAGATTTGTAATTACCGCGGGATATTTATGTTAAGATGCAAAATTATTGTTGATTTTGAAAAGGCAATAATTAATTGATAACACGTTAAGTAGCACAGGAAGCTGCGTCGAGTGTAGCTCGACATAGGAGTGCAAAGGGTTAATGTTGCAAATGATTAACATTGCTTTCATCTACAGTTTTTAGATCAGCTTCATTTAGGTGTAGAATCCCCAAAGTTAAGTTATATTAAATAAAAATCCAGGAAAACTCTCAAATAGCATTTCCTATAAAACAATACCAATGTAGTAGTATTTTATCCAATCCGAAAAATCAATAAGCAAACGATACGCGAAATGTTTTATTGGATCGCCTTACGTTTCGATAAAGTGCCATGAAAAATACTCTTTCCCAGGTCTATCGATGTCGCGCTCCTTTTGTGCCTCCCTTCTTAAGGAAATATCGAGCAGGGGGTAGGAAAAGGGAGGTTGGAAGAAGAGGGAGTACAATAACGTCGAGCAGATTTTATATTTTTCTCCAGAGGGAGAAAGGAACGTGGGATAACACGATGAGAATGAGACACAGTAAGAAAAAGGGGGAAGATCAAAATGTGAATTTCGAGTGGAAGCATGTATGCTCGAGAAACAAATATCCGGCCACTTAAATGGCAAACCATTCGAAACTAAAGCTATATGTATTTCATTACGTTCAATATCGAGAACCTCCACGTGTCCTCTGATATTTTTTTCCATTTCTTTTCTTCCATCTTTCTTTATCTCGAGAAGGAACCTATCCAAGACCATCCCACTTGGTGATTTCTGCCTCGTCTCTATTTTTAGATTTTCGCAACGCGAAGAATCGCGAGTTTTTCGCCCCGTAGGAGCCTCGGGGGGATCACTTGGATACGTCGATTAAAATGGACACGGTCAAGGATCGGTTCGAAGAAGCAGGAAGTCCTGAGAAGAAAAAGAGCGAGAACGAACACCGAATAGACCGCACACGTTGAGGGTTGAGCGTGTTCTCGAATATCTCATTGAGAAAAGTTCCACAGCATTTTTCAGTTTCGGGATAAAAAAGGAATCGATTTGGTACCGCACGATTAAGATGTCTCGTTATTAAACGATCGTCTTAACGAAGCTGTCCCCCTACTTTGTGAATCTTTAATGATTCAATCGTACTAATAACCGGGAGAAAATTGCCAGGGGAATAATTATCCATTTTTGAGGATCTGCTTCTTCGTTTTTTCTGGTTAAAGCTACGATTACCCGGAAGGGACTCGATGTCTTTAACGGTTGTCCATCGAGCGTGGTCTGATGGAGGTTTTTATGGAGGTTGGAGAATTATGTTGTGATCTTTGACCTTTCAAGGTTGGAGACATTTCAGAATTTGAGTAGAAATCATTTTTCTGGAAGAAGGGGTGTCTCTTTTTTTAGATAGGGAGCGGAAAAGGAAATGGGTTGGCACTGAAACTATTAGGGTGCGATTTGTAGGTAGTGAATTTTCTTGAAAAATTCTCTAAACTGATAGGAAAGATATATAGAAAATATTCTGTGCCTATCTTACAAGAGAAAAATGATTTGATTGATTATATTCTTCGTCCTTTGATTCCTTTCTGTAAAAATATTTAATTTTGAACTTCTTCCTCTGAGAAAATATTCAGCTGGGAAAAAGTTTCTTTGCATTTCGTCGCAAAAGTGAAACTAGTTATTTCACATTTTAACACTTTGAGGCTCAGTGGGATTAAAAGTGTCCCACCTCTTTAGAAGATGCATGGTGGGCCATTTTTTCTCCCACCTTGAAAATTTATATTATCATATAACTTTGTCAACAAATACAAACCAACTTTATTCAGTTAAAAGAAAGAAAATTCACGTGCAACATGAGCCATTTTATTTTCGCAATTTCTGTGCTTCAAAGAGTTAAATGATGTTTATTGAACAAAGTACTTTAACCCGATATATGCGCTTACAGCACTCAGAGGGTGGAAGGAGCAAAATTTAAGGAAATTCTTCCCTGGACGTTTAAGGAAACGGAAATTTCGCACCGCAAAGGGTCAACGAAAAAGAGGAATGAGAAAGGGTTGTTCCTATGGGGTTTCGGTGCATTACGACGGCCCGTAAGATCCCCGTGAACGCAGATCTTCGATCGGATCATATATGTACCGTGTAGGTATATTATAATCTCCAAGGAAGGCCTGTTAGCCGATAAATTCTTCATCTAGGTGGAACCACTTACAAAAGGGAACACCTTTTCGTGATTGCATGCTTACGGCATGTGAAATAGTGTCCAAATTATAGGTCACGGTGTATAATTCGACGAAGCGTTGAGCAGGGTCGTGTGTTCGCCATGGTGTAGGGACGTAGGTTAAAGAGAAAAAAAAATAGTAAGATAAAAGAAGTGAGAAAGAAAGAATAACGAAGACGATGTAAAAGACTCATTTCGTCTCGTAGATACTTTCTCTCTCCTGTCTGATCGTTCTGATAAGAAATATTAGCAGGAAAATTAAGTAATAAGGGTGCACGATTAAAAGGGTAGTGTTTGAACCTGTCGACGGAGAAGGAGCAAAGAATAAACGCCATACATTCACCATGGTCGATGTGAATATGAGTAAAATGTTGCTCAAGTTTGGCAAAAAGGTTCTACAAAGATGAACATGCACAATTATGGGCAATTGTTGCAAAGAAAGGTTGCAATTTTATGCTAATTAGATGTTAATAAACTTGGTTAAATGTATGACTGAACAGTGAGGAAAGAGAACGCAGGAAAATGCTGGTCGATAATGGTACAACTATTAAAAATAATAATAACCGGCTGTCCCGTTGTGCAGCTAGTACCGGCATGCTCGACGATCATAGATTTCTCTCAATGAGGTTAATGGGAGTCGCAACCAGGCAGTTTTTCTTCCAAGTTTCACTGTTTGCTCGTTCGTGCCTTGCCCCAAGCTTCTCGCTCCGATATAAAATATCTAAAATAGATTCGGGAAAAGGACAGTTCTAAAATCAATTTATTTCATGTTCAATTAACACTGGAACTACCGGTGTTACATTTATCAATTTAACACTAACCGTACCCAGTCAAATGGTAGGCTATGGAAAAAAATATATATAGGAAAAATGACGGCACTGTTAGCGTTAACTCTTTGCGGTCCGAATAATTTTGTTAATTTTGTAGTGAGTTAAACAAAATTAATTTCACAAAATTTTCTATCATTCTATATTCATCTTATTTAATAATGTCAATCACTATGGGTACTGACGGACATGTAGGTGATGTTACGAAATCATTGTGAAAATGGAAAGTTGATATCAAATTGTCAGAAAATACAATCAAGTGAAAAACTGTGCCCTTCTCGAAATAGGACCGCAAAGAGTTAACGAAAACTATACGAAGTATTAATATCTAAGAGTAACTTAAGAAATTAATGGACCAAATATTGAAAGTTTATAGAGTAGAAATTAGTCATTGAAAAAAGAAAAAGCGGGGGTCTCCAGGAATGGTGTTAAGGTTCGCCATAGTTTCGAGAATACCTCTCGTTCCGTTAAATTATCACGTAACGTGACTTATCGCTACGAAACTACGTCCCTGTATGTAAATGTTGACGGAGGTTTGGAACGGGAAGAGAAACAACCCGAAAGACTATGATATAACCAGTTAAAGGGGCCAACGGGCCAACATTCAGGCCGCAATCTGTGCTCCACGAGGCAATAACTGCTTATTGTACGCGTCTCTTGCATCCACTTTATGTCTCTCAGTTCACCCTTAACTGCCTTTGCCTTTGGTTCGTCTTCTTGGCTCCACGTTACCCTGCCCAGGCTGGAGAACCTGAAAATTAGAAACGATCTGTCAGTGAATGGTTAAAAATCTTGATTGCAATTCCAGAATTCTCTCTGAATGGGCGAGAAATATATGATAGTGTGGACCAAGAGATATATGAATTACAGTGTGAGCCCATAAAACGAAGTCAATTGGAATTTGTAGAAGAAACTTGTGGAAAAATTGTGGAACTGAAAATTCATTTGTCTGAAGAAACTGTATGGAAAAGTGCATTTTTATTGTGTTGTAATTAAGTTTTTATTCGATCTTTACCTTCACTTTCTGGCAAGGTACTTTTCGTGTAGGAGTCATAACTGAAATGTAGTAGAATGTTGAAAGAAAGATGGAGAAATCGTAAAAGTGATTCACCAATAGCGTCATATAGAATTGCGTTGAAAAGAGTCACGATTCCGCGTGCCACTGCGTTTAATCGATTTAATTAATTAGGTTAAACAAGACTGTAATTGACCCACTCGAACTGAAACGATATCGATCGTTCCTTCTCCTAGAATTTAATCCTATCCTCGATGACGTATTTCAGTTATTTCGAGAAAATTCAATAGCGAATCTATAAAGAACTTTTTTGGACTTTTCAAATTTCCTTCAGCTAAAAGGATCGCAAAGACATCATCGTAGAAATATTCAAAATGCAGACACGCAAAGTATCCACGTAATCTCGCCAATTTATTATTCGTCACGCTCTTGAATCTTGATGCGTTTCGTTGCAAAATTTATCGTGCCGTACAAAGAAAGAGATCTTTCTCGTTCGAGAATCGACTACGCAAAATTTCCATCCAGGTTGAATCTACCCCATGAATTTCGTTTCTTCGTAGAGCTTTCTCGAGGATTCGCAAGAAACGAGGTTGCAACGTGCAGCAAAGCTTGAAAGCGCGATTTCCAACGGAACGGTCGGAGAACGCGTCGTTATTAAAACGCGTGGGCAATTGAAAAATAAATAAGCGTTTCGAGCGTTCCTTGAATCATCATCGAACGCATATTTATACTGCAACGTCGACGCGGTTTCTATCGGACTGCCGGCCAGCCGGAAATTATTTAAACGAGTGCCCAGAATGCAAATACGTTCATCGATCTGTTTGCTAAAATTAATGAATTACATGTGATACTTATATTTCAGTAAATATTTGATCCAATAAATAGTCACTCTATTTGCACTTTGATATCGTCTTGTCTACTTCTCTCTTCATCTCTTCCTACCCTTATTTTTCTTCCTTCTCCCTCCTCCATCGTGTTTATGCGATTGCAGTGTCGTTCAGTTAAATTGCAATTCTACGATGATCAATTCGTACTTTAAATCTTTGCAGATCTACTAAATTCTGATTATTTGAATAAATCATCTCTCATTTTACGAATATCTCTAGGCTTACAACAGACAGCTTTAATTTTCGTTACATCGAAAATTCCCTTGCAATTCACCATCGTGAAAATTTCACGTATCTCGGTGCATCATGGATTAACTCGTGCATCGGCATATTTAGAAAGCTCGATCGTTTATTTAACAATGAGAATTTCCGTGTATTTTGACGAGGTCTCCGGGAAAACACTTTACTCGATACCAAACGATTTCTCTCGATTCAACGAAGACTCTTTATTCTAGAACGAAGACCAGAATCTTAATCATCACAGTATCACCTGCTAGATGCACCGAGACGTTTGAAAATGATAAAAGAAAACTCACCAACGTAATCTCTCGCGCGGCGAACTTTACGAGCCACAGTTAAAGTTCGTTGAACCGAGTGCAACGTCGAACATTGTTCTATCCGATGGAATTCCGTCGAAAGTGCAACAATTCCAATGAAACAGAACGCCCCGTTTTCCTGAATCCACCCTTCCACGCGTGTCAATTATCTTAACAAGTCTCGCGGTTTTCTCTCGAAGAGGAACTCGTATCTCCAAAATTGCATCACATTCGAGTAAAATATCACGATAAATCCTCTCTACTGTTTTTTTTTTTTTCGCCCCATAAATCTAAAAGGAAGAAAAGCACAGAAAAGCGTTGGTAGCCGCAATCCTAAAATACGTAATCGGCTAATCGAGAAACCGCGCGGTCGATGCATTCTCCGAAACGGCAGTCGGATTGGTGCATCTGAGCGCGTGCAACTCGTGCAGCCCGTGCATCTCGTGCATCTCTGGAGGAACACGTGCGTGGTGGCGCGTGTGCGTGCACGTACACGCGCCGAGGGATGCGTCGATGTCGATGAGACCTCCACCTCCTTCCTCTTCGTATCCACCACCACCCTGCGGACCTATATATTTCCCGGAGGGTCTCCCACTTTCGCCACTATCATTCCTGTCGCGGCTGCGCCCGTGAGCGCACAAACGGCCCGCTCTTTCTTCGTTCGAGTTTTGATCCGTCGATTGCGCGTGCACGTTTCGATTCGTCGTTGCTTTCGTTTTCGGATTACTTTATTATTTTTCTTTTTTCTTTTCGTTCCACCTTTCGTTTGCTTCTCGTCGAAAGGATTTTACGTTGAAGGATTGTACGTTGAAAGGATTGTACGTTGAAAGGATTGCACGTTTTATTTTAAAAGGTGATAGGTGGAAAAGGAAGGAGAATTTTTTTTTCTAATGGGAAAATTTTGAAGGAGAGATTTAGTGAGACTTTCATGAGATCTCGAGATAGAAACGGTGGTTGCGGAGAATTTGGGGGCGTTTTGATTTTGCGATTGAATTCGCGAGAAATGTGTGTCACGTGTGGTGAACAAGCCTGTCCAGTTGCTGCCGGTGCTAAGGATTCGGATTAGATGAGGGACGACGGTAGGTGAGAATGTGAATTTTTATTGTTGACATTGTTTTAGAGTAGAGAGTGGGGTTTTCGTTTTTGTGGTGGAGAATTTTTGCGGTTGATTTGTATGTGAGTGGTAGGAAACACGTCGCGAGAATGAAACGTTTATTAATGAATGCAGGTATGGTTTATGTGACACGCGATACGAATGTCGGCCGCATTGTCATTTGCGAGGATCATTAGCATTGGAAGTTGTATTCTTGATGGAACTATGTACTGGACTTTCGATGTTGAAAATGATTTATTTTGAGAAGACTAAAAAAGTCTATTTAGAAACAATTATTAAAAAATACTATTTTGAAATATTTACGGATTAAATTGTTAAGTGGTAGATAAAGATTAAACACTACCAAAATGTCTCAGTGAAAAATGGTAAAGAGAAGATACAAAATAATTATAATTTTGTCACAATGTAATACGACTTCAGAGTTCAAAATTGTCAGCAAGGTTTAGGAATACAAGAACATCGAGGAATTACCTTTGCAAATTTCGTAAGTCCCGCCGCGCGAGCCTTCGACCGCAGTCGATTTCGCGACGAAAGGTCGCGCGAAAGCGCGGCAAAAACAAAATCCCGTTGGCGAGGTGATAAATTTCCCGTCGAGTTTCCCGTAATTTATCGTAGGGCTTGTGTTTCTGCGCGTCGCGAGAAACGTCAGCACGAACGCATTCTTCGCAGCTGTTCATACAACGAAAACGTGCTCGACTTGTCGCGGACAAGGGAGCCTGGATATAGATACCTCTTTATATCCGCGCTTACCAAGTGGCGACTTAATATATCCGCCTCGTAAATTAACGCCTCCATGGTTCGCCTTATCTCGGGTGCTCTCGAATTTTTCCATGGTTTTAAACCATCCGTCCATCGTCCGAATTCGTGAATATAAACCCAAGAGACCGAGAGCAGCGTCAGCCTCGCTTCATCTGGCGCCTCGTGACGCGCGGATTAAATCGATGAATACTTTCTTCCCAGGCTGGTCCCCGGTTCAAAATTAACTCTAGGCTATAGTTCATTTTGTGGACCACCTCATAGGTTCATTCTTTTCCCCGGGACCAGCCTTATCTTCGTGAAATTTCAACCGAAACGAGGAGCGGTCTCCGCGGAAAAAGTCTTCTAACGTTGACCGGTACCGAGTACCAGCGCGTAGGTCGCGATTTATGCTCAACCGTCGATAACTCTTGCTCTCTAGGATTTGCCAGAGTAATTTGCCATGCATCTCGTACAATCCGGTGCTACCGACACCAACGTATTTTCCCTGGAAAGAAGAATCACCCGAAACGTTTCGTTCGCGTCGAGTTTGAACCCACGGCCCTCGTAGTTCCATACTTTGGTGGGAATTTATGAAATAGCTTCCCGTACGGCTTATTTCTCAATGAGAGAAGCGAGTCTTGAACGTCGAGACTTAAGGCGATCAACCGGTCCGTGGTTGGCGTATCTCGTGTTTCCGTGCACGAAGCGCACCGTGATTTGTTGCACAGAGTCCTTCTTACGCTCTATATCATCCACTTGGTAATGAGGTTCGCTCTACCTCTAACGTATCGCGACGTTTTCTTTCGGTTTGAAGGATGGCCTGAGCCTCGGAGCAAATCTTCATGGATCGTTCACGAAAATCGCCGGACGATCCGTCATCGTGGAATCACACGGAATTTCCACGGCGTCGACGATGTCTCGGAAGGCGCAACATGATCGTCGCAAGATTCGGGTGAGTGCATTGTTACAATTATTTTATATCGTCGATTCTTTCATTTTAATTGTCGTGGGATTTTTTGAAAAGAAATAATCGAGATTATTGTATTTAAGGAATTTGTGAAAGTCTTTAATTTTAAAGGGTTAAGAGTGTTGAAATTACAATTAATATTGTTTCCTTGAGAGGAGAGAAAATGGAATGAAAATCGTCGTGAAATTCTGTGACGGGATTAAAATGAAAATCTCCCTGACACGGGAGGTAATAGAATTATTTTTATTAAAACGTCATTTCAGCGAGTAACGGAGAGATTAATGCGAGTCGCTCATAACAAGATATTGCTCGATGAAGAATTTTAGAAAAAAATTCCAATTACAAATAAATCCGTACTTGTATTTGTTGTTTACCGTTTTCACGTCACAACACGAAACGTACGGTCGTCGAGGAGCACACGGTAAATCGTATTGGCGATAAAAATCTACGTTACGCTTGAAAAGATTCGGGATTTATCATTTTATCATTAAATTTCGCGCGATATCGCTTCGAAATGCGAAGCTACGGAAGCATTGTGTTGCATTCTATGCAAGAGTGACTCCATTTGGAAATATTCGTGAAAAACCATGGAGAAACGAGTTTATAAATACTCGATCATTTGCATAATCTTTGCTCGTTTGCAATTATCATTGTCGATTTTTCCATGGAAAATCTCCGGGCGTAACTTCGATGATCCTCTCGATTTTTTCCCGCTTTTAATATCCCAAGTAAAAGCTTGAGGTATTATAAAATGGAAAAGCGATTTACAATCCCGAAAAAGCATCGCAATCCATCGAACAATGCTCGTCGGATTTACTCGACTTTGCCGAATAACATCCGCTCTGGTCTGCACGGCTCGGGGAAATAATTTTTAATAAATCGCTAAGCCATAATGCGCGTATAGAATTTTGAGGAAAAATAAAATGATAAATGACTTGTTTGCATCCTACAATTCAAAATATTCCCGGATAAAACACTTCGATATCAAAAATCCACCTGACTCTACTACATTGTAATTGTAAAACATTTCATTCTCATAGTACTGAAACTTAATCCATTAAAATCGAGGCCAAAATGAATTATATATTTAGTAACACTTCTGACATTTTAACTTTAGCAATTCAATATCTGATACACCGTCAAATATCTATATAATTAAAAAACTCCATGCCATTCGCTGTATCAAAGCACCTCTTTCACACCTTTAAACTTCAACCCCTCCAAATCATCCCTCATTCCCTTATCACCCATTAAACAGCCCAGAAACTTCTAAAAATTTTGAAAGTACCAAGAATGGTGGTACAATTGAGGATAAAAAAAATTATAAATTCGCATGCGTTTTGTACGAAATTCCCATCCACGATTCGCCAAGAGCATGGTGCCTTTAAAGAAGCACGAGTAAGTACTCGGCCCGAAACACGATCCCCTCGATAACTCGTCATTTTAACGAGTGGGATATCTCTCCTTCCCTCTTTCATTCTCGTGCTGTACCGTAGGTATTACTGCAACACAGACTGGCAGTTTATTTTAATACAGACACCTCGTAATAATTCTCGATGTACATCGTGCCGAATGAACGGACATCAATCCTTGCCCTCGTTACTTTCGATGCTCCGGGCGGAAGGTCCCTTGTTATCCGTACAGTCTCCTTTATACAGCGCGCATGCCAATGTCCGCGCATAATTACCGGTTTCGATTACGGATCGGGCAAGTGCGCTGGTCTTTTCTCTTTTTGCTGTTCTGTGTTTTGGCTTTCAACTGCTACAAGTATTTAGTCTAGAATCTATAGTTTTAGATGGCGTAATGGCTAATGATGTTATTCGCTCTGCTGGATCCATCGAAATAAGAAAACTTTGCTTTTAACACATTTGCAATTTTTTTCCGTTTCTAATGCTGAGTACCGGCGAAAATAATGATATTGTAAAACTGATTGCCGCAAACTTGTATCGTTAAAACAAAGATAGTTATAATATTTGTTTTGAACTATCTATGTTGTAATTACGTGTTCTTCAAAATAAAAAGATTTGATAATTTGTTATTACTATGCTTAGTTTATTTAGCATTATATTACGTGCATTTTAGAAAAGCAGAGTGAAGACAAAATTTAATATTTCTGTTCAGTGTGATTAGTAAAAAAACAATGAGTTTTGCGTAAAGAAACTCTACATAATTTGCTTATATAAGAAGTGTCACGACATTTTCTATGAGTATTGCGAACTCTGCAACGTTTTTGTGGATATTTTAATTTCCCGATTGTGCAATTCTTTCCATCTGTTGTGTCGTCATGTCACCTGAAAGTCTATAAGGACTATCAAGGTGTCTCATTGAGATAGCCATTATCCAAAGCGCCTAATGTTGGCGAATTCAAAAATAGAAATTGCAGAACGTGTATTCACGTCAGCGGCAACCAGGTATAGGATTTAAAATGACGTGAATTCACGTCAGCGTTCGCGAATGTGTTAAGAATTGATTTTACATTTAAGCACGGTCTTCTTTGAACAGGGATATAGTGATGATGAAAATTGGGAGAGAAAGAGAGTAATGGGAATTTGGCGTTGGAATGAATATTGAACTTGTAAGATTTTGAAGTAGAATTAGCAACGACTTAGAATTAACAATGGATTAGAATTTGTAATTAATTATTATTGGCAATGACTTGTGAATTTAATATGAATTAACTGAGTCTGAATTGAGACTTGGTGTAAGGGAGCTCAGGGTTTTTAAAGGATTTCGGAAAATGAGTGGTAGTGGGATGACGGTGTTAGGAAGTTGAAAGGTCAAAGTACGAAAGGAAGAATTTAAGAAATTTGAACCGTGATTCGGAGTTGAGGGGTGACTTGGGATAATATTTGATAATCTAATTGATAATATTTCAATTAGATTGTCGATGTACAAAATATTTGTGAAGATATTATTAATCCTGGTAGAAGAATTGGCACATTTCAGTCGCTGTGATGTGCAAGATGAAAATGAATTGCTCGTAATAATATTAATATTTTTCTGAACGATGATATTTAAATGTAACGATCGTTTCAGTAGATACCTTCATGAGGGTTCAGAGTTGAGAGTTTCCATGACTGCTCTTGTATAAGCAATATCACCGGTAATTTCTCCTTCCGCCATAGAGGAGCTTGGAGTTGTCCGTAGGAAATCGGATCACCGTTTGACTCTCTCGTTTGTTCGTTTTGCTTTCCTCTTTTTCAGGAGTTAGTTAATGCTTCAGAGAATACGCTTTTCCACGAGCGAGTGGAGTATCAACGATTTTTCTCCTTATTATCAATCCATCTATCTCTCCTTTGCTCTCCTCGTCTCTACGATGATACCAAAGCAAATATTCATTACGCGGATCTTTCTGCGACGGAATAAAACAAATTTCCTCGTGCGAGAGATAAAAGTGCAATTGGAAATTCGCGAAGCTCTAGGAAACTCGCTCGGTGAATTTAATCGTGCGTTTATCGAGAAAACGGCCACTCGATATTTCATTTATTATTGGAGCTATCTTTAAGTATATAGGAAAACCATAGAATCTCTATTGTATCTTAACTTTGCTACCATAGAATATCGATCCTATGATTTTTCTTCTGTCTTGGAGAATTTTTGGAAAAAAATAGAAACCAATTACTTTCAGTGACCACCTTTTGACCCCTACTTTTTCAAAGTACTTATTTAACATATTGAAATAAAACAGACTTAATGCTGACACTTTTAGCATATAAAAACGCAGAATATCCTTTCGCAGCTTTGAGCCACGTTTTGATTTCTCCTTTTTCAAATTAATTATTTAACATATTGAAATAAAATAGACTTAACGCTGGCACTTCTAGTATTTAAAAACGCAGAATATGCTTTCGTAGCTGGTACGAATACATCAGCGGTTAGAATGCGTTGGAACATCCGACAGGAATATCCTCGCGGAAATTCAAAGGCGCTAGGGCGTGGAGGAAAACACATTTTCACATTTTCCCTTCGTCTATCTTAAGATCTACGATCCAAGACGCCTTCCGAACGGTTATACGATATAAATATCCCATGAAAAAAAAAATTCCACGACCAACAACGTGGAACTCCCCATAGGAATTCCGATTTCCGTCCTCTCGTCGCCCCCTCGAATTTTCTTTCTCCTCCACGTTCATGTCGTCGTGCCAAACTTTCTCATCCACTACGAATCACTCTCGTGCCATAATTGTCAAAGAATTCGCAAGCTAATAAGGTACATAGTTCGCCATGGTATTCAAACATCGAATATAACTCATCTTTATCGAACGAACTTTCCTCGGTATTTGCAAAAGTACGCACGAAATTTCTTTCCTCACGGTAATAAAATATTCTTCCATCTTCGTGAAACATTTCATTGGGATTCATTTAAAGGTAATTCTCTCCGAGAATATAAATTCATCTTCGTTCCGTTCCTTTCGATATTTACAAAATTTTCTCGTACGTTCTCCATCCGGATGAAAATCGAAGGATAAAAGTTCCTGGTCGAAAGGAAATTCTCGACTCGATGATAATCCTCGAATGTAAATTCAACGTTGGCGAAATTTTTTCCCGCGCTCGATGGAGGATTGTGGTATGGGGAATTTTGGTATATCTCTCCCGCGAGAGGATGAAATTCACGAGAGAATTCGCGGCTATCCGTAAGGATTTAAAGGGTAGACGTCGTCGGTGGTGATAACCGTGAAAGTAACCACGTAAAAGTAGCCCTTTCGGCGTCACGGTGTCTCGGAGTCGTGACAGTAATCCCATAGGATTAAAGGAAGGAGCCGAAAGAACCATGAAAAAAGGAGTCACGCGAACAATAAGCAATCTGTATCGGGCCACGCATGGTAATTATGTTGAGTCTAGACGCACGTTTACGATTACACGTATGCATTTATGTATGCACGTTCCTTCCGTGGATCACATACGGTATACATTACGTTCGGTATGTGCCTACCTCGTATATTACATACGTGTAGACACGTACGAAAGAGAACGAGAGCGTGTGCCCGAGATAATACGGGGTGACGCAAAAATACGACGATCGAGAAACTTTTTGTTGGACTTCAAATCTCTTCGTCATGGTGTTCTGGAAAGATTTGTATGGTAGTCGCTTGTAAATCGGAGGGTTCTGAATGTGTGAGTGGTACGGTGAGCTTCATGAGGAGTAAAACGATGGACCACATGAGGAGTAAAATCTCTTCTTACTTTGAAACTAAAATTATTAGGCCAATGAAAGTGGTTTCTAATTTTTTATAAAAATTCTTCAAGTTTGTAGAGGAAGTGTAGAGTCACGTGCAAGTAGAACATAGTTTCTTTTTAACGTTGGACTTCCTCACGCAGATTGGTGGTTTTTGTGTAATTCCTGGATGTCCTTGAATTTTTAGTTTTTTGGGCCGAGTGACTTGGAATTCTTGCTGGTTGTTGTTTCCGTCACGGCAATTAATGTGGACCATTTAGATTTGGTTTTTATAGAAGTAGTTTGTTTCTAAGGACAAAATTCTACGTGGATGTCTGACTGAAGAACATGCGAGAATAACGCATATTTGCTTCGAAGAGAATTTCTAAGGCAGGTTACCTTTTGTACTATTTCTGCGTAATATTTGTAATACATCCTCGACTGCATACCATTGCAGAAACGATGCACGCGCATAACTTACATTCTCGTAGCTGGATACGTATGTATCGAGTTCAGAACGAAGTTCGACCGATAACTTCAAACTTGTCGAAGGAGACATCCACTTGTCATTTGAGGTGATAAGTCGAAGAAAATGAAAATTAATTACGTACATAAGGTAGTCCTCGCTCACTCCTTTTCAAAGGTGCCCAAAGAACATGATGGATTTATGGTGCTTATGGCTTTGAGGGGTGGAACTTCTGAGCAGGGGTGAATACCAATTTCTATCACCTCTGGCAAATTTTTGCCAATTTAAATATAGCCTCGGTGGTTTGAAATTCACTAAAAATAGTAGATCTTCTAGGCGAAATAGCCACAGAAATTTAATCTCGCAAAAAGGACAGCTTAACGGCCAGAAGATCAACACCGATTATTCACAATGTAACATCCAAAGGAAAGAAAACTTATCTGAGGGTACATGCACCCTCGACGAAGCCCGGAAGAACAAACAAATATCCGCGCATTAACTTCGCCTCGAGAAGAACGTGTCGGAAATATGAAGAGCAGTTGGCGAACCCGAGGTCTACGTGCCACCCACTTTGATCCTCACCGCCCGCGAAACAGCAAGCTCGCAAAAAAATGCATTTCTGCGCGTTCGCGCGGCTCACAATCTCTCCTTTCTTCCTTGCACGCCGTGAATTTACTTCTTCGTCGTTTCTCGTCGCGTACGACAAATCACCATCGAATTCCAATGGCGAACAACTTCGATGACTCTCTCCACTCGATTCTGAACCATCAACGATGATTTTTTGCTCGAAATGCAAGCCAAATATGAATTCACGAACGATGAATATTCGAGACAGGTCGTTATCACGGCACGGTTTAAGAAATTGTTCTTATCACGAGCGCAAAACGATTGTAGATGGCTGGAGAACGTACAGATAATTCGTGTTGACGTTGGAGTCTTGAATGAACCAGGAAGTTTCTGAAATTTCGACGTCTATCGAGAGCAAGTGACTTTGTCATCGGAGGCAAAGGTATTGAAAGATGATCCTGAGAAGAGGCGCTCGTCTGAAGTCTACGATAGAGGATTTTCTTTCATCTCACCGATAACTTCCTTGGACCAGGACATCTCTAGGAGTTCCTATAAACATCCCCAACATAGCACAAAGTTTTATCACCCCTCAAAGAATAATAAAACGTCGAAAGTTCGACACTCTCTAAAAGCTGGTGCAAAAGAACCCACCACCCACGAAGGCAGTCCAATAAAATCCAAAGGAATCATCCAGTGCCCATTAACAGTTCGATCCGAGCCGGAACGTTCGCGAGTTAAACGTCGATGAGGAAAAAAATCGTAATTCGTCTATTTAAGAGCAATGAAACGTATCTGGACGTTGATACAGGAAAGAGAAAGAAGACGAGAGACGAAGAGAAAGGGCGGAGGAACGTTAATTACGGATCAGCTGTTTCAGTTGGAGCGTGATGCACGGTACGCGTGTCCCGATCGATTTATTTCGAGTTCATCGAGAGAAAGAGATAGGAGAGATGGAGAGAAAGAGAGAGAGAGGAGAGAGCAAATGTGATCCCATCGGGACTGAGGATAGAATTGCCGTGGAAGCTGGCAATAAACTGGCGCTCGTCTCACGTTCGTATGTATGCACGTACAAGGAATACTATTCATAAGTCGACGTAAGTTAAGGCCCGTAAGTCCGCTCGGAGGAGCCTGGCGCCTCGACCACCTCGTAATTCTCATCGACGAGACTTTTCTTTCTTGCTGGGACTCGCACAATTAGGGTCATTATGCGCGCACATGTTCATAGCGTTTCCACTGATTTGTGAATGTCACGCGAGACTCTAATATCGAGGTCGGATGCGAGATCGTCGCCCGCTGGCTCCTTTTTTTGCTTCACCAAACTCTTTTGCGATTTGCGGGAGAATCTTGGGCCTCAAAGTTATAGAATTTATGTCAGTTGGTTTGGGTTAGGTCTGAGGATTATGCTATGGAAGAAAATGGATGCTGGCTGGTCTGTACTGTTGGATTCTTTGCGATATAATAAGCAAATATTGCTAAACCAAATGGGAACTTTAAATATCTCTGATTCAGTCATTGCTTTCCTTCAAAATAAGTTTGGAGACCTTTAATCCTAACGAAAGTAACTGGAAGAGAGATCGCCATTCTGGTACCTTCTTTAAGGGAAGTCGGGGTCATTCGAACCTCCTATCACTCTGTCTCAAACCCATAAAATTCCTGTGTCTCCAAAATCAAGAGAATTGTCCAGAATTGCTGATAGTGCGCATCTCGCGACGACGTCACTTTAAGTTTGTTAACTCCGAATGGGATACAACACAAAATTTGGTACCAGAAGTGGGGTACAACACAGAATTTGGTGTCAGAAGTGGGATAGAACACAGAATTTGGCATCAGAAGTGGGATACAACACAGAATTTCGTGTCAGAAGTGGGATACAATAAAGAATTTGGTGTCAGAAGTGGGATAGAACACAGAATTTGGCATCAGAAGTGGGATACAACACAAAATTTGGTACTAGAAGTGGGGTACAACACAGAATTTGGTGTCAGAACTGGGAATACACCAGTAGATTCTTCTTCGAAATGTTGAAAGAATTCTCGGTGAATTTCTTTGGGGAGAATTGAAACTATTCATCATCGAATGCAACTATCTTCTCCGGTACTTCATCAGTGATTCTAGAATGAAATGGAGGAACGAAATGGTAGTTCGACCAGTAGAATTCGTTATCGCACCACAGGTAAGTCTATTTCCATGTCGCAGCGTTGCCTCATTAAGGAGAACCCTTGCTTCCGATTGAGGCTGGAAAAACATCTTCCAATAAGTCTTCGAGGCTCCTTCCAAGTTTCATCTCGCGACAAATTTGTTTGCTCTTCCCATCGTACTTTCATTTCTATCGTGGAAATATTCCAGAAGACTAGCCAGACAAAAGCGTGCACGTTGGAAGCAATAAAGACAACGACGCTTAACGGTCAAAGGATTCGTGTCAAGTATTGCTCGTAAAAAGGCACAGCCCTATCTGCTTTCTCGTTTGTCGAGGGTTTCTCGAACAGGTGGTTGCGTCAGGAAAAACCGGGATAATTTGAAATACGGTCGCATCGTGAAAACCAAAGGCAAACGATGCCGTTGAGTTCCTTCGTTTTACGCTGCACAACGTTAATTTATGCTCTACGGACATGACCGAGGCAAAATGAGATTGGTAAAGTCGAGGGAAGAGAAGTTCACTCGAGAACTTCGGCAAGTTCGCGAAACAACGGGTAAACGTGAATTCTCGAGCGCAGCTACTTCTACCTTGTAAACGACTTTCCAGTTTCATTAATATTTAATCTCTCCTCTCGTGGAATTCGCTCGAGGTAACACGATGGTATTCTTCCAAAGAATTCTTCACAATCTTTCCCACTTTTCGGAATGTTTGCCACCAGTCGTTCAAACTAAACAGACGATGGCAAGTCGACGATGTTTCGTCAGCAGGAGAACCCGATGGCTATGTAAATCGTTCCTAGAAGGATTATCCATGGTCGAGGTAAGGAGTTTGTATTTTTTTTTACGGGTAGTCAGAGTACTATCGATCCTCTAAATTCCATTTATGGTATGGTAGAGTCGCTTTGTTCCTTGGTTGCATCGTCTTAAGCTGCATTATGCTTACGCGGTAGTAGAGTGCACGGAGTACGAGTCATTGACTCTCATTTACATCGATTCCCACTGACAGTACTTCTGACGTTTTACGTATGCAACGGCTGTACAACCGGGTAGATGCAATCCCGATTAAGCGTGTCGATACTGACCCTTTGAGCCTTCGATTCAACGAGCTCCCTCGATGATACTTCGACGTTTATTATTTTGTATTGATTCTTCCTTTTAATTGTGTCTGGGTGAATCGAAGCGGGGTTGTTTAATTTGTTGTTTGGAATTTTACAAGTGGTAGAGTACGATGGAAGTTTGAGGAGGGTTGGAAATCAACTGAGATGATGGTATGTTATGGTGTTCTGTGCTGCGTTTAGTCGTGATCATTTTAAGATTAAATTGCAGGGGAAATAGGGTAAACTTGGGTCTACTAATTGAAAGTTTGAGTTTTTATTTTCATATTCATCGTAGTAGCTTCGCCATTGTGGTAGGTGAAGTTAGATGCAACTTCCAATGGAGGTTTCATCCCTCTAGCAGCAGTCAACTTTGCCAGCTTCTAATTCTTCCACAAATTAAACCGGCCATTTTCTAAGTTTCTCAGAGGTCAAACTCCCCTCTCGAGGCTGACCAGTGGATAGTACCATTCCTCCACAATTTTTTACAGATCAACGTAGCCAATATTCCTCAATCCTGACCACCCAGCAGACTCCACTCCCCCCATCAGCAGTCACCCTGACCACCCTTGAATTCCTCCACAATTCAAACCCGCCTCTGCCAAATTCTTTCAGAGGTCAAATTCATCTCTCATGTCTGACAGTACAATTCCTCCTGAATTTTTCACACCTAGCAGAGTCTACTCTCCTTCCAACAACAGTCACCCTCAACACCTTTCAATTCCTCAACAATTTAAACCAACCTCTTCCCAATTTTTGAAAGGTCAAATCCCTCTCTCAAGCCTGACCAATGGACAGTACAATTCCTCTTGAATTTTTCACAGACCAACGTAGCCAATATTCCTCAATCCTGACCACCCAACAGACTCCACTCCCCCCATAATCAGTCACCCTGACCACCCTCGAATTCCTCCACAATTCAAACCCGCCTCTTCCCAATTCTTTCAGAGGTCAAATTCATCTCTCATCTCTGACAGTACAATTCCTCCAAAATTGTTCACAGGTCAACGTCGCCAATAACCCTCAAACTCAACCACCTATCCGAGCCTACTCCCCTCCATCAGCGATCACCCTCCCTACCTTTCAATTCCTCCACAAATCAATCCTGCCTCTTCCAAATTCTTTCAGAGATGAAATTCATCTCTCAAGGCACAGATCAACGTCGCCAATATTCCTCAAACTCAACCACCTATCCGAGTCTACTCCCCCCATCAGCAATCAGCCTCACCACCCTCCAATTCCTCCACAACACGAATCCGCCTCTTCCTCAAGTTCAAGTCCGACTGAATCTACTTCCAACCCATCATAAATCAATCGCACAGAATTCCTCGACAATTGCGAGCGAAGAGGAAGGCGCGAAATCAGCTAGCGCGGGCGTCTGATAGTATGACGTCGAAATCCCATCGAGTCCCGCTGCGAGGACCTTGACAGTTCCTCGATGCGCTGACAGTCGGGCAGAAACTCGCGCGAATGCGTATTCTATCAACGTCCATCGAGCGCGATAACCTCGGCTTGCAACTGCATGCTGAATGAGCCACACGATAGACCCAGGACCGTCGTGCGTTCTCTCTCCTCTGCAACAATGGCCTTTATGCGCGGGACACGTTCTATTCCGAGCGGCAACAGGACGAGAAAGGAGGAACTCTCGATTCTACGTCGGCATGGACAAAGCTCGTCCTCCTCGCGAACGAGGAAGAGAACGAGATTTCAATTGATTTCGCGACGCATGGAATTTAACGTATTTCCGTGCGACGAATTCTCTTAACTTTCCCTTCATCTTGAGATTCCTCTTTACGCTCTTTTGAATCTGTTCGAAATTGCCAACGAAGTCAAAGTCAAGGCTTTGTGGAAGAACTTTCGCAAAGTTCGCTATCAATGTTGTTTCATCAATGACTCGATGACATCATGAGATGGCCGGTTGCCGAGTGCAGTGGCGAATGGTGTCGTGGGTGGTCGAGATTTAAATTGATACTGAGATGGGACAGAATTAAAGATGCATACCAAAGATTCAGGAGGACCGCGAATTTTCTTAACATTCGTACTTGTCTCTCTTTCAACGAATTATATTATTCTATTGTACATTATCTTTAACCCTTTGCGCTCCTATGTCGAGTCTAACTCGACACTAGTTTGTATCGCAGGAACTCCTTTGTCGAGTCATACTCGACATTTTTTCAAGTCCAAACCAATAGATGTTAACACTTTAACGACCGCTCACATATGTGTGTGATAGCCGGAACAACCGTTAACGACCGCTCACACAACATGTGTGTGATGCTACCGCCGAAGTTTGTTGGCCAGTACCAAACTCTCTGTGTGATAATTTATGAATGTAAACAAGTGTGAATATTGCTATTGGCTTCGTATTTCGTCGCCACGTCTTTGATTTTATTTTTATTCTCTTACTTTCCTCTTAATTTTAATAAACTTTTTTAAAATTAATTCTTCAAAAATACTGCCAGCTCCTGGCGACGATTGACTGCGTAGACGTGCGGCCGTTAAAGTGTTAACGTACGAAAGAAATCCGGGATTGTATCCTAAAATTTTTTTCAAGAGATATCATTGTACTTGTAAATTACAAGATACTTTATTTTTTTTTAAATTACCCTATTTTTCAGATCAAGTAAAATTGAAACAAAATACTTAAAAGCGTTGGGAGCTACTGGTAAGAAAATTGAAATATAATTCGGAGTGGGAAGGGTTAATGGTCGTAGAAGCGTAGAGAATCTTCATCGATGAGATTCTGATTGTTTTAGTCACAGAAGAAACACTTTCAATTTTATTCCAGTCAGAAAGTGTCTTATTACGGAATAATAAAAATATCCGTGCACAGAATTTCCAATAGATCTTGTCCACACTCTTCGACAAAGCTTTCTCGTTTTTTCTACTAATCCGTCAAAATACCTTCCCGCGTTACAGCCTGGCCATCTTAATTTTTAAACTACGACCTCACTGAAACGATCGAACGAGCCAAGTATAAATAACGAGCCTAAGAAGCGTCGTGTGATGTACACTTATTCCCATCGATATCCGGCGGCTGATGGAAGGCCTGTCGTCGCATACGCGATTAGTCGGTCGAGGAATCGAGGAATATCGTGGATCTGCGCGATGTTTCAGCCGGTCTGAAAGTGAAACGAAGTGCTTTCCCGGTTGCTCGTGATTCCACGCATAAGTAAAGTCGTTAACGCCTGCTTGAGAGGAGCCGTTACGTTAGCCGAGTATAAACGCATCGCTCAAACTGGTAAATTGATGCTCTTGACCCGCTGATAGTGCGCGGAGGTCTCGAAACTCGTTTACGTTCATCATACAGAACGAAGAACCTCCGTCTTATCCTATCGGAATAGATATTCTGATTTTTCCGGGTTTAATCGTACAAATCTGAAAATCGTTTTCTCCCTCATGGTGCTATCGAGTAATCTGAGAAATTTGCTATTTCTATCTTTTGATTTCAAGTGTACAACTATCGGTCTTATGTCTATTGTATTTAACACTAGATCTACCAAGGCAGTTAAAACGACTGGTTTCTAATTTTTGTGAAAAATTCTCACACGACCTAACGCTCCAAATTCTTCGTTTTTCTATGTCTACTTTGTTGACCATCAGCACTTCTATAGTTTAAAAATTTATCTGCCGTCGTCCTTTTCTTTTAACATTTCTATTAATTATCTCTTAATATATTCTATTAATCATTGGTAGTTCTAGTTTTAATATATAATAAATACCGTGAAATTACTAATCGGTACACATCGGTACATTTAGCATTAATAACTATGGTGGTCTAGGACCTACAGTTATGGGGTAGTTTCAGAAAAATTCTCAATCACTTGGACTACGATACGTTAAATAATAATTAATGATAAATCTTCCAACACACTTAAGGACTTGAACTCGATCCTAATTGAAAGTCCAAGTCTGTAAATTAACAGTATTAGTCTGCAATTCAAATATCAACGCTGGTAAATTTGCGCGCTCGAACTTCAAGTGATATAAGACAGCCAGCCGGACCGAGCGAACCAACAGACTTCCGGGGGTGCGACTGCAATTACCGAAGAACGAAATTGCACGCGATAGCGAGACGGCAGTGTCGTCGAACTATCTCGAGACACACGACAAGCGTAAATGGTGTAAACCATGAGGAATGTTTGTAAACTTCCGCGCGTCGCCGGTTGAAACAACGCGGCCATTGTGCGGTATCTACGAGGGAGGAGAGAGTGCAAAGATAATTCGACAAAAAATAGGTTACACGCCTCTCTTATCATCGGTTTACGGCGTCTCGACGAATCCTCGACGATAATGAAACCAAGTCAATCGTATCCTCTCGTATTTCTCTTACGAGGAGGACTCGTAATTTCTCGTGCTTTCATTGACGAATGGGGATCGCTGTAGACCGTAAAATTTCAGTTGTAGATTCCATTTATATATTAAATCAATTGATCTCTGTGTATCAATCGAGAGAGGACAGTTCACATACTTTAGTCACCACTGGGAATATTTTTTTAATTATTTAACCCTGCTGTTTTTTTCATTTATATCTCACATTTGTGTTCGATTCGTAGTGATTAGACGGATAAGAATTTAAAAACTGAGTGTTTATTAACACTAAACCTACCGACATTATATGTACTCATATTTAGATATAGCGAATAAGTGGTTCTGAAAAGGAGAAATCAAGAGGTGAAAACGATGATTAATTAACTAATTTACGTTTTATAAGATAAAAGTGGAATATTTGCTTCATGACTCCTCTGTCAATTTAGAAAAAATTGGGTGCGGGTCATTTTGACTGGCTTGGTAGGTTTACTATTAAAATTTAATCTTAATTGTGGATTATTCATCCTCGAGATGAAGAGCAGGGTTAATATATCTCGCTGTTAGTCAACACAATTTAATACTTGTCGCAGCCACAACGTCCTAGGTCGAGTTACCGTAGAAATTACAGTCAAAAGAAAAGGATGAAATTCCTTGCAAATGAAACTAGCATAGATTTGAAGTTCAATCGCGAACTGAAACTATAAACTCGCGAATCCACCCCAAGAAGTCCCGTTAACGCGCGGATCAACCTCGAGTCTGGCGCTTTAACCCCATAAATCTCGTCGTACGGCCATCATCGTCCACGGTGCCGCATTTACCGTGGAGAAGTTTTGTAAACATAGCCGGCAGTCATCAGCCACCTAGGTGCATCGTTATACCCCGCGAGAGGCTGCCGTGCATACCGGATGCATCAGATAAGAGTGCACCCGAGGTCTCGTAACTCCTTCGCCGAGGAAGGAGGAGGGCCGCTCGAAAGCGGCATTAAAGCGATGCCCACCGTTTTATTTTTCAGTGAGCACGAGATAGCACGCTTTTACAAAACGGCCAAGCATCGCTACCATTCGCGCATTCCACGCTCCTGTCCGTATGGGAGAGACCTGTAATTATTTCATGGAAGGAGAACCAACTGCGAGCCGATCGCCGTTCAAATTTCGCCGATTTCGCGAGCTTTCCTTTCAACCGGGTTACCAATGATCTCTGAAACCTTCGGGCGTCTCTTTGACGCGGTGGGATATTTTTAATGATTTCTCTCCGGATGAATTCCTTGAATTTAATTCTTCAAACTACGAGCGACATTCGTGGCATGGAAGTTGGAGTTAAAAATCGGATACGCGGTGTTATAAAATTATTTTTACTTTTGAAGTATCTTACAATTTTTCTAATTAGTTAATACTTTGAACCGGGTAACAGTGATCTCTGAGACCTTTGGGCATTTCCTTGAAGCGGTGGAATATTTTTAATGCTTATTTTCTCTCACGATGAATTGAATAGGAATTAAAAATCGGATACGCGGTGTTTCAAAATTATTTTGTACTTGAAACAGGTTGCAAAAAGTGGTCCAATCTATGCTACCAAGTGTCATGCAATTTGTCTAATTGTTAAACACCTCAATTAGTTTTCTCAAGTGATCAAACACATCAGTACTCCGACAAACAGCTTCTCTTGACAAATTAGCTACGTTAAACTCTTGTTTGAGTTTGTAGAGTAGCGCGTTGTTTTTATTTTCAGGCAAAATTCGCCACCTTTTTCCCTTATCGACAAACGAAGGTAACAGGTTCAAAGCGTTTCTTGATCGGCGTGGAAACATCAAATGGCCGTGTTCTCGCGTATCACGGTGCGCTTGTCAGTTTCCGAGCGAACGAAACATTTTCGGCCCCGCGAGGCCGTTTCTGCGTCGTAGGTTAGCGTACGTGGTATTGACAAGATATCAAAAGCTATATTCCCACGAGCGACGTCGCTCGGAGGTTCGGGCATTGCCGGATACGCTTGTATGGTTTCCGCATACACGCCATGGTGTTCCGACATGGTGCTACTATTATTATATACAACGGAACGGTGAAATAGAAACGTTAATTAGGCGAGCTGGAGTGACGTGTTCGAGCCGACTGTGAAGCGCTGTGCAGACCGTGCCGTGGAGCGGATTAATTGGAATCTCGATAACTCCGATGCGCTACGATAAATTCGTCTGTTCTTCAAAGGCGGCTCTACTTTCCACCCTTTCGATTTTCTCCGAGTACTATCTATTCTGTGATGCAGCTGCTGTGGTCGACAATTTTTTGATTAGACATCAAAGTTCCTGATTATCTTCGAAATCATAATGTATGATTCTGACTAAACTTCCACCCCTTCAATTTTGGCAAAGTGCTATCCATTTGGAGCAGCTGCTCGGATAGAATTTTTTGATTAAATGTCAAAGTTCTAGATAATTGATTCCAGGTAAAATAAATTTATGGATAGAGCCTGGAAGGTCCACGTCAGCAAAATGATCAGAGCAATTAAAGTCAAATTATGAAAAAACAACGGGTTTTCCAACTTGACCATAGCTATCCCCAGTTGTGACACCATTGACCCTTTGCCCAGCACGCAGCAGAGAATGAAAGACTCGAGACACGGAGGTTCGAATTGAAAAAATCCTTGATTTATCAAGAGAAAATTGGCACACCAAGATCGCACGCTGCGACTGGCATTGAAATGGAATGGAATCAAGGAAGCCAAACGAAAGTACAAAAATAATCTATTCGAATCGGTCAGCATAGACGGCAAGGGGGTTAATACGTTGCAAATCGAATTCCATCGTTTCTTTCTCGTTGCACGGCAACTGGTCATTTTCCAGCAGAAACGTGGACAAATAACTCTTCACAGGCAGTCACTTTCACGTGGCACGACTTCCTGCGAGCGTTACTCGAGGAATGCCTCGTTAAAACGTCATCGATGCGTCGTTATTACAAACGTCTTGGAATAGACGACCGCTCCGAATCCAGCATTTTGCCGGAAATTACCGTTCGACGGAATGAGCCGTGTCACGAGATGCATGAATTATCGGAGGTTACTTTTGTTAGAAAGTGCTTACACGTGAGGAATTCTGCTTACGTTTCGTCGAATGCTGAGAACTCTAACCATGGACCACTGTTTACACCCAGAAACTGCTATTAATAGGATACTGATAGAAACATCGTTCAGATAATCGCTCTAGATCTTTGGATCAAGAATCTCAGCAATCCTACTACACAAAGGTTGTTCATCAATGGACCCTGAAACTTTCAAGGTGGTCAAACTAACCCGTCCCCATTGTTTTTGTACGATGAGCCATGGTAGCAGAATTTCTACTTATATTTTATAAAACCTAAATTACTTAACACTAGAACTACCGACGTGAAATCCAACTTATTTTAATAAATTAAATAAGTACTTTGAAAAAGGGGGAATCAAGTGGCGGAAAATTTAATCCATTGGGTGATTTATGTTTATTGATATAGACGTAGAATATTTATTCTATGACTCTTATATAAACTAGGAGAATTTTTTGAAAAACTTGTGTACCAGTCATTTTGACTGATTTGGTAGTTCTAGTGTTAACACCCCAAGGATCCATGTGGGGTTCTTCAAAGTCAAAGTTTTTAACTTTGCAAAATATTATAATTTAGCTCGTGACATTTATAAAATTGTTAACAATTCAACGTTTAAAAATCAGGTTTGATTCATCATTTAAAATCGCACTTTTGTCATTTTCTAATTGTGCTATTGTGAAACTGATTTTCAGATACCATACAAAATTTTGACTGTAGGGGGTTAATTCTTTATCTCTTTCACGTCTCGATTTTCCTGCTTCGACAGTACTTATTCAATGCACCTAAATATAACAAATATAACAATAGTTCTACCCTTAAAAATTTACCCCTGCTAATTGTTACCTGTCCCCAAATTCACCTTAACCCCTCGCCTTACGAATTCCTTTGTGACCGAGTAACTCAAAATTAATTATCGAAATAATAATCTATCACTGATTTCCCATATACTGGATTAAATTAACGCAATAATAGCACAGAATTAATTTTTAAAAAACTGCAAATTTTCTATTTACCGCATCACGTGCACCACACGTCACTGTGAACCAAGGGTTGAAGTAACTGTCGCTGAATGTTTTCTCTGCTTTTTCACGGTGAAATATAATCATAGAGTATAAGAGCGATCGAGCAGCGGTCGTTGTCCAGGCAATTGCACCGACAAAAGTTGCCGGACGTGTCCTTAAGCCAATAACGCGTTAACTCGGCCTGCCGGCTTGGAAACAGAGGGTGGTCCTGGTAATTTCACGCTTTGCCAGGAACGCGTGGAAGCTGACGGCGGGTAGAGGTAAGTTTTCGCGCTTTGAGGATTAACGAACAAACAACTGTTAATGCTACGCTCGCCCGTTCTGTTTACACTTTCCGTCCACCCCCGCTTTGCTTTTCTCTCCTATGGCTAACGTAGTTTTAACGTGATTACACTCGACGTCCACGCTCTCGCTTCACAATCGCGCCTGCACTCTACTCTCTGTACATATTTGCACGACGATGCGATTATGGGCCCGTGCACAAATACCTGCGACAGTCTAAGCGAGAGGGAGAGAGGAGGAGAGAGAATAAGAGAGAAAAAGAGAAGAGGCTTTTGTCCGGTATCGGAGATACCTGCATTTTTGAGGTGGAATGCGATCTTGTGGAGGACGAGAAGAGTGATGGTGTTTCTTTTTGGTGTATTAATTTACTTCTGTACTTTTTTCGACTTTGAAGTGGATGAGAAACCATCGAGGTTGCGGGTGTATTAACCCATTCACTGCCAACTACGAGTTATCTCGTGCTTGCGCTATAAGTTGGAATTAATAAGTTCGCAATAATTATCGAGGGTGTACAGTAATTTTGGAACAAAAATGCTCTTCGTATCTTTATAAATGTCGATATCATATTTTTGATTCATTATATTCATATTCCACAGCCTTTATGCCGTTTTGTCAAATTTTAACACGCAAAGTAATATTTGTCTAGTTTTTCCGGCAGTGAATGGGTTAAATGGTAATTTAGAAAATATTTCCCTCCTGGTAGATACGTTGCTTAACTCTATTTTGTTGATTTTGTAGTGAGCTGGATAAAACTAATTCCACAACTTTTTCTATCACTGGCTAGACACTTTTTTATGATAGTAATAACTGTAAGTGTTGACGGTTTTTTTGATGATATTGCAAATTGGAAAGACGATATTAAATTTTGAGAAAGTAGAATCAAGGAAAAAGCTGTGTCGAGTACCGATCGACATAGGGCAGCAAAGGGTTAATGAGGTTGGTGTTTAGTTGAATTAAATTACTATGTTAGTATTATATTTTTCTTTGATTGTGCTATCGTTGGAAGATTCTGCGTGGTAGTGTTTTTAAGCCAGAAGATTTTAAGGTCTGCAGTCTGGAACAACACATTGAGTCGTTCGCTGTCAAGATTCTCTTAAACGGCACGATTAATAATTACTGTGCCACGCCTCGCCTCGTAAAACATCCCTCTAAACGAGTCTTTAATAATATTCGCTGACAAACGTTTCATGTTATACCGGGTTACATCGACGTCAAGATTGGGCAGTCGAGTTTCGTCCCGTTCCTAGATCTTTCTTGATTTACGACAGCCACTTCGCTGTAATTTAACAAAGGAGACGAGTATGGAATGTCTGGCACGCGAGGAACCCAAATGATTCGCGGCTCTTCGCGAAATTTCAAATTTATTTCAATTTGCAGTGGACTTTCCGGCGATGATTCACGTTTGATGGAAGACACGCTTCGTAGTTCCGCGTTTAGAATTTCCTATTAAAATTACAATCTTTATAAAGCAGAAACTTTAAAGATCCTGACAGATCTATATTCAGCAGCTCTTTAATAAATCAATATTGAAATATTCAATATGTTAGAAAATTCATAAATATTGCAATTTAAACGTAACATAAAATTTCATTGAATTCTATAACTCTGGTCATCGGTGACCTCTATGACAGTCACCATGTTAACCCATTAAGGACCAAGCATTAAAATGAAGAAAGAAATTTATAACTAGTTTTTGGGTTATATTGTTGCGTTAACGCAACTTTGGGCTTACGTGGTATCTTATAGTGTATAAATTAAGCCTTTGGTATGTTCTTTTACTATGACATAGTTTAAAATATAAATTAAATTAATCCGATTCCCCGAAAAAAAATTAGAAGTGAAATGTTGCGTTAACGCAACTTTGGGCCTTAATGGGTTAAATATGAGTCGGTTCTTTCAAACTTGTACAGTTTCAATGATGAATTTTCCAAAGACAGCTCGATTACGAGGATGCCAAGGAATACCGAGAGTTATTGAAAATCCTGTCGTACAAATGTAAACTAAGTACAAATGGAAGATACTCGTAGGCTAATTAGAACGTCGGTGATTACCATAGGAAGGAATGGGACTCCATACCGTCGGGCTTCCGCGTGCCTCTGCTTTCGTAATGCGCGCACTTAACGAGGCGATTTCAAGGAAGATATTATTGAAGATAATAATAATAATAATAATAACAACGATAATGATAATAATAATAACAGTAATAATAGTAATAATAATCATGACAATAGGAATAATGGCATTAACGCACAATAAGGCCAATTACGGTAATACGATATCGAAGATAGAATCGAGAGTGCGGTAGAAATATTTTCTATTACGCATTCGCGTTACGTAACGAGGAGTTTTTAACGGATAAAAGGCAAATTACGAGCGTGTTAGCCGCACGAGAAATTGCCGGATCTCTGGATCTCGCTCGAAGCGAAGCGAGAATGTATACGCACAGGGAATTGCACAAATAATCCATGGATCGGTACTGTGGGGTCTTGCCATTTAAAAGACGACCGAGAATCTCTCGGTCGTTGGACTTACTACTCGAAGATCGTGAGATACCGAGCACGCACAGATATCGCCAATTTCTCGTGCGCGAGTCTCTTTGTTTTCGCGCCGATTCGCCATTTCTCCTTTGCTCCCTTCTATTTCCTTCTATTTAACCATTTATATTTGCCTATCTGTCCATCTGTCTTCATATCTCGCTTAGTTTTCCTCAATTTTCTACATATTCTCAGTTTCTACATATTTTGAAAGTGTTTCTGGCGAATTGACCACCGGAAGAATACACAAAAGGGTTTTAGTATAAAAAAGATATGAAATATTTAAGATAAAGCCGCTTGTACCACGTTCACAACAAACGAGATTCTAAATTTCGTTATGATTATATATCAACTATTTACAGAATAATACCGTCGGATATTCGGGTTTGCAAAACAACCGAGATTGGAAAACTTGTTTTTCGATGGTCACGAAAATCGGAGTGAACGATTCGCGAATCCATCTCTCCGGTCTGGTCGAAATTACGTGGAATATACGAGAATATTGAAAATTGAAATACCTGATATATACGTAGACACGATTGGCCAGGAAATCTGTAGGATATTCCGCTTGGCATTCGTTCGCGAAATCCCGTTTCAGTATGGGAACCATCGTCAGCCTACAAAGGACCACCGTTGAAAATCGATATACGATAAACCTTTGAGCAAGCGGTAATCGCATCTGTAATTTTATATCGCGTTATATATCTCCTACATCGAGCCATTGTATTCGTAAGTAAGTCTCTTTGTTTCCGTGCAATTTTTCCACCCCTGCGAACTCGCCGCTCGTGGGGGTGGTGCGACGAGGTTGGAGAGATGCCGAGGAGATAGAGAAACCGCGAGAGAGAGAGAGGAGAAGAGGTGGAAAAAACGGAATGTCGATGGTACAACGAGAAAAAGAGAGAGAGATAAATCCGAGAAAAAAGAGAGAACACGAAGAGAAAGGGGAAACTGGAAAAAAATAGAATGTAAAGATAGAAACAAAAATCGGGAAAACGCGAGAGAGTGCGAGGGTGATTGAGAAACAGAGAAGAATAGAGAGACAGAGAAGAATAGAGAAAGAGAGAGAAAGAGGGAAATTCGAAAAATAGAGAGATTCCAAAGAGGAAGGAGGAGACAAGAAAAAAAGAGGGTGCAGAGGGAAAGAGAAAATTCGGGAAAGCGCGAGAAAGAGAGCAGAAGGAAAATAGAGAAAACGAGAAAAATAAATCAAAAATAGTAAAACAGAGAAAAAAAGAGAGAAGGGGGAAATCTGGGAGAAAAGGGAGAATACGAAAAGAAAGGGGGAGACAACAAAAAAGAGAAAAATGGGGAAAACGCGAGAGAGTCGAAGGGAAACAGTGAAAAGGAGAAAAAGGGAGAGAGACAGAGAGGAATGGAGAAAAAGAGAGAGAAAAAGGGAATGTCAGAGGAAAAGGGAGACACGAGAGATAACGTCGCTTCCGCCGTTCCATAGCCAGGAACAAACTCTACGGTATACGTGAGCTTTCCGATATACGTGCTCGCTGTTCGTTAAACGAGCGAAACGCGCTTGTCCAACCAAAACAATGCCTTGTACGCCGGCTACGTGTATTGTGTTCGCGAGGAAATCAAAGGGCGATATGCGAGGCATAGCAAAAGGTTTCGAGCTCGCCCGGCAAAAGTCGATTGGCGGAGGTGCTCGCTCGTCGACCGTGGGGACTCTGTATGCGACTGTCTCGTCATCGACGCCATTCACTATCGACAATAATATCCGGTCGTGGATAATTGTTTCCTGCGTTCGAAATAATTAAATCCCGTTGCGATCTTATTGACCTCGATACTCTGTCGTCTGTGGGACTTTGAGACGCCAAAGGATGCGACATTTGCGGTGACGAATCTTCGATATCGCTTTTCAATCACACCTATTCGAATATTCTTACTAAATTTATACTTAACTGTATTGTAGGATTTCTTAATAATACATTTACTGTTTACTACAGAAATTACGAGTAAAAGTATGGAAAAGAATATAAAATAGATTATAAGCAAAAATAAGAAGAAAGATTGTGATGTATGTACCGCGTATTATCTAAACATTATTTAGTCACACAGGATTCTAATCACTAAAATTATAGTAACACCAAGTCTATCCACAGAGGATTTCCACACAAACAATATAACGACACACAGTATATCTCTATAAGTAGTTTTACGACTACCTAAAATTAATCTAAAACCGTAGTTCCTGTATAGAGTGCTAAGCAAGTCATGTGAAAAATTGCAATAAAAAATAATCTATGACAATTTTCAATCTTCATTCCTTTCCAAGATACCAAACGCAACAAAACTCGTCTATCGGGATGCATGGAACGACAGCACTTCAATTTGAAATTAATCTTGATACCTTTTTAAGCGATACCATCGAGAGATTTCAACGACCAAACGGCGCGCATCGAAAATCCTGCGGACCGCAAACAATCAATTTAATTGCTTCGTCCGCGGGTGTTTATTAAATCGTGAAATTCCACTAAGAATCGATCACCATCTCCGACAAATTTCCCATGCGATACCGGTTTATCCATGATGATAATCATCGCTCTCGAGGAATACAAATCGTCGGGCGTTTCTTTTCGCACGGTGCCCTTTTCCGGCGTACTATCGCGGATCGGCGTTGCGCGTGACATTTTGAAGGTGCGTACACGCAAAGAGAGGCCAACGTGTTTGCTCTCAGAGAGGTTAAAGGTAGAAATTTGCAATGGTTAAACGTTTGGCATATAATATAATGCCTTCGGGCATATCTACTCGCGAATATTCGCCTACGAATTATCGCGCATCGACGTTCGTCGATACTCGCTCCAATTTTAGAACTCCATTCTACTCGGTGCAAACGGGGTCTCACTTTCGACGAATGCCATTCGATGGGATTAAACCAAATTTTATGGAACCCAAGAGCAGTGGTAGCTTCGAAGAAAACCGAAACATGTAGATTCTAAACTTAGACACCAAACACTCTGGGAAATCGTATATATTCGACTATACGATAGAACAATGGTCGAGGATCTTGGGAATGGAAGTAAATTGCACGAGATTGAATGCAGAGGTAGTCAAGGAGTAGAAGAGAAGATTATTGTTCTCCTCTTATTCTACAATATCGTGTGACACGTTAAATAAAATATGAAATTTGGAAGTTTCCTAAAAATTAATAATTTCTTGAAGGTGATGAAATTATTATCATAATATTAATATTGAAGAAATTTTGATTTCTTTGGAATTAATATTAAGTTATGGTGCATGCAGTAAAAATAGAAATTGTAAGGCAAGGGGTTAGTCTCCTCTAGTTCGACCTCTCGATCAGCGATCCCTCGTTCAAATATCCCTAAAAATGCTTACCTACGTAACACATCTGATGTAACCTGGGTGGTTTTACAGCGACATAAAACAGTAGGTTTCAAGCGAAACGATCGTAGCAGTTAAAAAAAAGTCTTCGAGCCTCCTTTATGAAGGAAATTACCCCGGAGAACCCTCTTGTCAAGTCTGACAGGGTGATATTTACTCCCGCGGATGTGATTCGAGGTTGTTCTACCATGAGACTTCCAGATAACCGGTGCAACGTGGAGGCGCCGATTTTCTTATCGTATTATTTATGACACTCGTCGCTCGAGGAAGGAAAACGGTAAAGAAGAAACGCGACGAGGATTCACGATGAGACAAACGTGCATTCGGTGGCGCCATGGTTTGCCGCCTTGGTTCGGTTCGATTTAATCGATTTAACGAGCGATGACAGCGACCACCGACAGATAATTCTCTCACCCGACGCTAATAGGTAATTAGCCTCGCGATCCCGATAACGAGGGAAACACGGGTTCTTGGGAGAGATAAAATTAGAATACACGCGCTTACGTCCTTTCGGTAGCTCCAAGGAGAATTATTTAATTATTGAAGATTTCAGTCTTACTAGAATTTCCTTCTTCCTTTATGATTTTGTTACGATAATGCTAGGTCTACGAAAGTTGCGAAATTGATGGGTTTCTACTTTTAAAATTTCCTGACCATTTCCTTTGCCACTTGAATCCTCTTTTTTCAAAGTACTTCTATTATATTTAACCCCTTGACCTGCAATGACGTCTGGAAGATGTCATTTATTTCATGGTAGACTTTGACGTCTCCGGGAAGCCAGAAACTTTCTTCTGTAAACGTCGTGGAGTATATTATTAGATTATTTAACTATTTCACTCGTGTGCCAATAGAATTATGAATTTCTTTATTTTATAATGTCACTTAATTACTGTCCATTCAACCTGACTACACGTCACAGCAATGCAAATTTTCAAATAAAATGTTCTGTTCCTAAGCATGAAAATAACTTAAAAGTCATTATTTGTAACTTGTAATTATATAAATTACTATTTTTCGGACGTCGCCAAATTTCATTTATATGTCAAGGGATGAAATCGATCATTTGTACATCTAATAAAGGTTACCTGCAAATTGACTTAAATAATTTATCACAATAGGCTTTCTCCATTTTTCGAGAATGCCTTACAACCGTCAATGCAATTTCTCAAACACTAGAAAGTCGAAATCTCACCGATCCGCAAACATCAGCAAACTCCTATCGAAGACTCCACGTTTCTCCCTCTCCTGAGAAATCCTCCGCGAAAACTCTGACCGTCCTCTCTCCTCAAAATCTCAAGTGCATCTCAGAGAATGCATCGATCCTTCGAGCAGGGTCAGGTGTGCTCAAGGTACACAAATCGAGCCTCTGCAATAACTATAAAGACAGCGTTGTCCAGCAGTGTCAATAACTGTCGACGAGGAAGAACCGCGGGAAAGTTGGCAAACTCGCGAGAGCGATTCGAAACGAGAATAAGTCTGGCCTCTTCTCGCCATTCGACCGAGAGATCACGATTTACAGGTATTGCCGGTAATAATTCCTTTGCCATCGCGGTAGAACAAAGAGAATAAAACCGGCAAAGAGACCCGGGGGCGGAAAATCGCTTTCGCTCTGGCGCCCGATAGACGGGAACTTAAGCGGCGACCTGTAACCGCACAGGCCGCAACGAAATACAAAGGTCCACGGGTTAAATTTAGTTCTCGTCGTTTTTCTCGCGCAAATCGCAGCTGAAATTAGAAGGTTCGTTGAGTGGAAGGAAGTTCGGGAAAATGGATAATTGCAGCGAGAGATTCGATGCGCGACGAAAGGTAGAAGTCGAGGATGACGTGAGTCTCGAGTTTGCATCTTGAGAGGAAGATTTTGCGATGAGAGATCATAGAAAATAGTAAAATAGAGTCAAAATTTTGAGTATAATATACTATACTGTCATGAGACCATGTGAGTAGAAAATAAGGATGATTATTCGAACCCAATGAATTCTGATCGCCTCGTAGCACCGCAAGTTTCAACGCTGGAGGAAAAGACTGCTGAAAAAATACTCAATAGGCCATTAATCCCCAAAGGAAGCTCTTCGTTGGCTTGAACTTTCTACGTCATTTAACGTTCATCCCGGAGCTATAACCTTAAAGCGACCAGACGAAACGGTACCACACGGTGACTGTTCCATAGGTCAATAAAATGTCGCGTTCAAAAGGTCCACCCCGAAAACGCGATCGTTAAAGTGATTCTTGCAGGGGAACGAAAGTAGGAAGGAGAAATAAGAGTCTCGCGACCTTAACGGCGATCCTTTAAGGTGGCCTTAAAGTCAAAGCACGCCTCGGAAGGCACCCTGCCTCGTAACTCGCACGGCTGTGGAATCGAGAACCTTGAAGACGGCCGCGGGCTGCGGACCGGTTCTTAATAATTAACATATGCAACGTTAATTTTACGGAATTATAATTTCACGTCACTCGGTGCCGGCGGAGAGCCGACGGCCGATACGTGCACCGTAAGATCATGGAGAGAGGGAGGAAAAGGGAGGGAACGAGATGGACGATGAGGAGAGAACGAGAAAGGGGAAAGAAGGTCAGAATGTACATCCTGTCTTTCAGCTACTGACTTATTTTAACGGGACAATCTTCTCGGTTCGAACAATGAAGACTGTGGAATGTTTGGGTAGTTCTTTTGGTTTGGGATAAAATCGTTTGGAAGGTCGATATATGAAACTGGAAATTAATCGTTGGTTGTTAATATTTTAGCAGGATGAAGAGGAAGAGGAAAGAATTAGGGATTTTTTTAAGGAGATATGAAATTGATAGTTACATTTAGTGGAATTTAATTGAGATGTTAACAAGGGGTGTAGAAGAAATGAAGTCGAAGGGAGGAGAGAAATGTGAACGAAGAGAAGCGCGATTTACTTGCTTGTTTGACTACTTTGTTGCAGCTCGAATGTTTCTTGAGAATGTTGGGAGGGTGAAATGGAATTAAATTCCATCGAGATAGTCAAAGGCCGATGGATATTGGAGTCACGATGGGAAAGACAAAATGCATCGACTCGGATGCAACGTGGGGTAAAAAGTAGCGTGTTGAGAGATAGGAGACGTCGTGGATGCACAGTATCTAAGATACGAGGATGTTACTAAACCAATCTCGTCGACCTATCGTCGAATTACTCTCGGAGATAATGAATGCACATATGTCAGGCACTTGAACATCTTTCCTCTGTCTCTCTGCGTCACTTTTTTCTTCCATCTCTTGTGTGACCCTTCGTTGAGATTAACGAATCGTAGGAACTTGGTATCACCGAACACACTGGCCCAATTTTTTTGTTATCGACGCTCTAAAACACAATTTCAAACGTGCTCTAGAATTCTACTTACAAAAGCACAACACAAATAATAAATTACAGCCTTGTAAAGGCAGATCTATCCATCGCGATCGTCAAAGTGTAAGTGTCCTTGGAGAACGGAAGCTCCTCGTGCAGAGGTACAAATAACAAACTAAACATTTCCCTCCTCATTATTATACCACTGGAATTTGAATTCAATTTTTATATCACCAACAATTAAAAATGCAATAGTAAACGCACTATACTATCCTATTTGCAAAAGTGTAACAACGAGCGTCAAGGTGTGAGTGTCCTTGGAGAACGGAAGCTCCTCGTGCAGAGGTACCAATAACAAACTAAACATTTCCCTCCTCATTCGTCAATATTATATCACTGGAATTTGAATTCAATTTTTGTGCCATCAACAATTTAAAGTACAACTTTAAACGTACTATACTATCCTATTTGCAAAAGTGCAACAACGAGTGACAAGTCAGACCGTCAAAGTGTAAGTGTCCTTGGAGAACGGAAGCTCCTCGTGCAGAAGTACCAATAACAAACTATAAACATTTCCCTCCTCATTCGTCAATATTATACCACTATAATTTGAACTCAATTTTTATACCACCAACAATTAAAAATGCAATATTAAACGCACTATACTATCCCATTTGCAAAAGTGCAACAACGAGCGACAAGTCAGACCGTCAAGGTGTGAGTGTCCTTGACGAACGGAAGCTCCTCGTGCAGAGCTACCAATAAGAAACTCTAGGCGTTTCCCTCTTCATTCGTCGATATTATTAAACCGGAGGAACTTAGCTTCATTTTTTCTACTATCAACACTTTAAACTATAGCCTAGAACTCCGTACAAAAGAAAACAGACCGTTCCCCTGCGATCGTCAAAGTGTAAACGTTTCTTGAGAACGGACGCGGCGCGTGTAAAGGGAAAAACAGGAAAGTCGAAGCTCGCACGTAAGAGACAAAAACGTTCGGAAAACCGGCCAGACCTCAGGGTGAACGAGAAGGTGGAGAGAAACGAAGTTAGCACGGAGTCTGCCCGCGGGCGGTATACCTACATGAAGATGGCTCATCTACGTTCAACGTGTCTTGTTAACTGCACGCACGACTGCACGTACGTGCCTCTCGCGTCCACGTGAAACCCAATACACCAAAGACAAGTCGAACAGATGAAGAGAGAAAGTAATACAAGAACCGTCGAGAAACCGAGAGGAGACGAGAGTACGAAAAGGTGAAAGCATCCACCGAAAGCTTCGCCTCTGCGGTAGACTTCGGTCCACGCGCGACCACACGTACTTTGGGTTAGGTCTGGGTTCCAAATTCTTTCCCCGGATGACTTTGCCATTTTTCGAAAATTCTGAGACTTCTCACAGACGTCAGTCAAAATATTTATTATTATCTCCTTGCCTTACAATAACGTGTGGCACCCGCAACGCTATAAATGGAATAGAAAACTAAGTTTTCTAAAGACTATTAATCGATTATTTTGTTTATGGAAATGAAAATACGTGTTTGATTATTTTATTAGAAATGAGAAATTATGTTGCAAATTATTGCCAATGAATTGGGTATTTATTTATGAACATCAACGTGGATTTTAGAAGGGGTCAAATGAACCCTCTTGGAAAGATTAGGTAGGTGTAAAGTACCGGTACGTTTAAATTAGTCCTTTATTATTAGTATTGCATTAACTTATACAAGTATATTAGAAATCTGTGATAGATTATTGTTTCAACAATGAAATCTGAGTTTTTGGGCAAAGCCAAAGGGCAAGGGTTTAAGTGTCGCTCTTTGGACGGTGATAGAGAATTTTGTATTGTTCCAATTGAGAAAATTAACTCTCAATGTTCACCACAGGAGACCAAAGAATCGCTCAACCTCTGGTCCATTAAAGTGTCCCAGGTGAGAAAGCCCGTCACCTATCGTTTCGTCATTCGTTGCACGTAGCGCTTTCGCATCCTCCCACGCTTCTATTAATAACGATACCTCTCGCTAGACCATCTTATTTATAGACCCATCGCATTATTATGCTTCAGGATCGCTACTGAAAAGCGTATTAAACGAACTACCGACTGTTTTGCATCTCACGATCCATTCGAACAACGACGTGTCTCTCGACGTCCGATCGATCCTCGCCGTTTCAATCGTCGCTCGTTAAAAGCGACTCGATCACGATCGTCGCATCGATTCCCGAGAAACTCTAATAAAATCTCTCCCCCGTATCGTTCGTATTGCGATTACTCTCGAAGATGAGATTTATTGCAGACTCCTCGTGATTCTCCGGGAGGAATCTCTCTCGTCGCGCCCTTCCAAAGTGCCTTTCAAAGTCATTCGAAGAGAGGAACCGAGGGACACCCGCCCAACGATTTATTAATATTAAGAGCTATCGAATTAAGATTCCACCAGGACGGGGTCAGTCATGCATAGATCATCCGATTAGACTCGACAATGAGACGAGCATTGCCGCTGGTTCGAACGATGACGAGGGGTAGGAGGACTCCTTAGATTTCATTCCCTCTCCGACATCCAACTCGTGGCTGATTAGTGGCGTAAAAAGCGGCTGGATGAATCGATAATGATCGAAGGAACGCGCGAGTTCATGACTCGCGATTCGAGGTCGCATCCTGTTCAGATTCTTTCGTCATTTTCGTACGGAGTTTAATGGGTGTAATAACAATCACGATGGTATTATTACGATTTGCGTGGAATGTTGGGATTGATAGAATGTAACGATTGGACGCAATGTATCGTTGGATAAATGTAGAAAATGATCAGGTTTCAGATCTTGGTCACAGTTTCTAGAAGGAATTCTGATTTCTCGGAAAAAACACGGCGGTGATAGTTTGTAGAATTTATTCGCAAGGAGGATGAAGATCGTGGAAGTAAGGATTATTAACGAAGAGACGATGTTTCGTTTGCAGACGAAGAATCGTCGAATTCCCAGTCTCGATGGTTAATTAAGTTAGATGACACGCGGAACACGTCGAGAATCTTTTTTTTCCCCCCTCTGACGACGTCGAACTCATGGCTGATTAGTGTCGCAAAGAGGAAGCGGCACGAATCGATAGCGATCGACGAAAGGTTCGAGAATGCACTTTCGATTTGCCAGCGCATTTACTCGACTATCGGAGTCGCGGTTCGACGGACAGAACATGCCATAGGAAGACAATTAGATCTGATTTTACCCCGTGCCTGCTAATACGTTTCGCGGAGCGTGTAATTTTCCTGGCTATTTCTCCGAGTTATTTTTCTATTACGCAAACGCCAAGCGTGAATAAAGGATCGCTAATAAAACGTGGAATGGTCGAGAAGAATTTTATCCCAGTATTTCATCCCCTCGTATTTTATAAATTTTATTTCGCACAGCAGTCGGTATCATATCCGTGCTGCACGGATTTAATTATCTTCGGACGGGAATGCGTTGTTCACCGTCACTTTCGAGCAAAAAGCGACGTGGACGAAGCGCATTTCTGAAATTAAAAAGACCACCTTCCCCGTCGTAAATTCCACGCGTTGCTTTTAGATATTTTTACCTTTGTGGAGTACACGGCTTCCCTCCGAACTGATTTCCCGTCTCGCATTTTGTTTTACCACCGTTCACAATATCTCTTCCGCCACGATAATTTCTCTCAATGTGTCGCGCTTTTTCGCGGAAGCTTCAAAATTTATATATATATACAAAGAGAGAGAGAAAGAAAAAGAACAATTGTCCGTGTTTCATTAACGTTTCCGTCACGACGAACTTCGACGTGAAAAGCGCAAACCGACGAGTTTCAGGAGAAGCAACGACAATCGACGAGGTGAAACGATGATTCCTCGTTAACGAGTCGAAAATGTTTGGGGAAAAAAATGTGTCTGCTTATATTTCTAATTAGTCGAGGCCCATAGTTAAAAATTAATTGGCTCTCGTCGACTGTATTCACCGGCAAACTGTGGCTTCCGAAACTACGAGGTTTCCGAGACAATGGAAAGTTTTATGGGAATTTTATTCGAACTTTGATAATAAATTATGTTGTTACGCATGGAGAAATGAGTATAATTAATATTTGACGTTACCAAAGTACAAGTCGTGTCAATCGTGACAAATAATATGAAAGGGGATTCTCCCGTCTGACGATCTCCTCTTTCGACTCATTGTGAATCAACGTCCAATATACGATGCACATTTCTATACACGATTGTTCGTTCCTTTGCTTTGTCGAGAACTCTGCGGACGTGCAATACACGTTGCAATATACAGGAATATAGGGTGTACACCGAACATCTAAAAGCTTCAAGAATGCACGAAGAACTTTGGATCACAAGAGAAAGTGTTAACAATCATTTTTTCTATACACTTTCTGCTCTGACAATTATAGCAGTTTTAATCAAAAGCTGCTACATATTTCATGTGGTTACTAAATCATGGAGACTGTGACATACTAAATAATAATTGAAGAAAAATTCCCAGAACTGACGGGGGAGGATTTTAACCCCTTGGTGGCGTGTGGCATGGGACTTGGTAAATGGAATAGACAATTTTTAAATTGTTCAAAAATTGTTAAATTGAATATATCACTTGATTAGGAGACGTTAAAATTATTGCGTTGTCGCGTTGAACGCCATGGACCGCCGCCATTGAATTCGACGAATTTTTACACAATTTTTAACACTAAACCTACCAATGCGGTCATAATGACCGGTTCGCAATTTTTTCAAAAAACTACCTAAATTGATAGGGGAACCGTGAAGTAAAAATTCTACTTCTACCATATAAAGCCTAAATTAGTTAATTAACTAATCCTTTCACCTCTTGATTTATCTTTTTCCAAAGTGCTTGTTCAATAAATTTAAATCTTAGTAGATATAACGTCGGTAGTTTTAGTGTTAAATTACAATATGTCCAAATTTTCTATAACATTCAATATTTGTATTAAAAAAGATAAAGCCCTATGAATATTTATCTAATTGTGTCCTTAAGGTTAAACGTAAATTAAGTAATTCCAAATCGAAGCCTTTAGCTCCTTACCAATTTAGTCCCTTAAAATTAATTGAAATCTTTCAACCGTTATTCTAAGATTATGACAGAAATTTCTCTTCGTTTAAAGTCAATTGAAATCTCTTCTAATCGTCTATCGTCGTTCTGAGATTATGACAAAAATTTCTCTCCGTTAAAAGTCAATTGAAATCTCTCCTAATCGTGTATCGTCGTTTTGGCTCGAGTCGTGGGTCCGTTTATCAAACGAGGTCGTCAAGGACCAGCAGAGAACAATGAAAACACGAACAGAGCCAAGCTTCCACGCATTTCCATTGTATCGAGCATCTGTTTAAATTTACCCGGGCATGCTCTACTTGGGATATCACGATCGCCGATGTAAGCGCTCGTAAAAGCCGAGAAGAACGTCGGTTTAAGAGCCTCGATGGTTGCAACCTCGTACCATAATCGATGTCGAGTCGAGAAAGAGAGAGAAGCCCGAAACTACAAGACGTTTCACGGCTGCCGTTTTGCACCGGCTGTCGAAGGTGTTCCGTGACCTGGTTTCACGATTATCAAACTAAACGTTACAAAGCGCGAGCCATTGTCTCCGGCATCTGCTACGGTTTCGAGTTCATTGATCGTCGATGCCAGACGTTAGATAATTCTGTCGAAGGCCGAGTTTTCGACCTTCGCCTATTTTACACTTTGTAGCAGTCATTCCATAGGCATTTGTTCTCGTCGAATTCTCGAAAGACGTAACTCCGAGTAACGAAGTATCGGAGAGGATGAAAATTGCTTCACCTTTGAGAGATTTCTTTACTTGAAGAAGAGATCTTTGAGTATTAGAATCTTTTGGGCCCTTAACGAAATATTTGTGACAATTAACAGTAGACCTATGGCTGCTTAATCTTGGAGGGTGAAATATATTAACCCCTTGACCTACGAGTGACCCTCGCGATGAGCTAAATGGCATAGGAAATTTTCAAGGGTTGCAAAATCTATGAAATTGAAATTTTTATGAAAACGACGCGATAATATTATTTCTATAATATTAGTATTATGTTAAATTATATGGAGTTTCAAGAATCACTGATCAATTTGTATTATAGCAATTAAATTCTAAACTATGGCGGTAATAGTCAGAAAACAAAGCGTAGGGCAAGGAGCTAAATAGGCACATTGCAGAAAGATGAACCAAGCTGTAAAAAATATGATCATTTAAGTAATTTGTGTATTATAAAATACACTTGAAATATTTACTACACTATTTCTCTATCAATTGAAAAGCATTTTAAAAAAAAGTAAGAACCCTTATAAATGTAGAGTTAAATTCCAAAGATACCAAGGAGAAATAGAGGTGCAATTTTTAAATATTCAAAACTACATTACAATCCTCCATCGACTAATGGATTTCTGGCATATTATTACCTCGACGATCCTCCACAAAAGTCCTCGACTTTCGAAGAAGAATTCCAGAGGATTCGAGGAAGCAGGACGAATCCTGAGGTCTCAGTTCCTCGACGAAACCCAAGAAGAAGCCACTGGCGAATGGAAGAAAAGGCAGACGAGAATAAAATACGAGTGGACAGAAAGATAGGGAGTAGATAGAAAGAGTGGAAGGAAGAGGAAGAAGCAACCGAAGAGACTTTACGGCGACAAGGGTAACCACTGTGCAGCATCCTCGGTTATCGGAGACGGTGACGATGCTTCTGGATGCAGCAACGTCCTCATCCTCTTCCTTCGCGTCGCTGTTCTTCTGGGCTTCCTCGAAAAGCATCGCCAGGAAGCTCACGTATTCGGGCGAGAAAGCGAGAGCAGAAATCCCAGCACGGTTTCTTAGCCCGTCGTATTTATGCGCTTCGATCGAGGTGCTCCGGTATCATTAGAGGAGCCATTCGAGACTCACGCCCCCATTGTCCGAGGGCGAGTTCTTTCTCCTCTTCCTCTTCGTCCTTCTGTCCCTTCGTCTTCTTTCTCCAGTGCTCGGTTAACGCCGCAGATCCTCACCGTCCACCGAGACAATGCCGTACGTGTATCGTGCATCATATTTCACGGTCATTCCTTTTTGCGTCCGGTGCGTACACGCGTATCGCCATGGTCCCCCTGCTGGCGACGAAAATCCCCGTACCGGACCACCATGGTTAAAATCATTTCGCAGCCCTCCCGCGACGACGACCGACCGAGTTATTCTTATGGAATTTTTCGACTATCTTCGGTTTAACGGGACTTTGCGAGTGATTTAAATTTTATTTAGACAGAGAAATCTTTCTTTTTTATCTCAAGTATAAAGCTGTATATTTTTGTATAAAAATATATTATTGTGGAATGTAACATGTTATGATTTTATTTTTCATTTTATTAGAAGACCTTCGTATAAACTTTGCTTTACGTTCGCGCAAATCGTGAAAGTATTAGGGGTACCGGAAAGTAAGCAAAATTTCTTTTTTCCTGGCGAAAAACATTTTTTTGTTAAAGAAATCTTAACACTAGATTTATCAACGTGAAATCTACAATATTTAAATATGTTAAGTATGTACCTCAAAGCAAGGAAAATTAAGATGCGGAAGAGATGATAGATTCGGTAATTTATGTTTTATACGATGGACGAAGAATATTTATTCTACGGCTCTCTCATAAAGCCGTAGAATTTTTGGAAAAAATTGTGCACCAGTCATTTTGACTGGTTTGGTAAATCTAGTGTTAAATACTCATCAACAGAATAATTTCCATAATTTTCTAACAGTTTTTGCTTCCGTTAAGGTAGTTGTTCGATTCTCTTTTTAAAAAAGTCCTTCGATTTTTTGTTGAAAAACGTTTCCAACTACGTTTTCACTTTTCCAATTTTGATTACTTTTCGGTACTCCTAATATATGGTGAAGATTGTATGGTAAATAACGATAGCGTAAATCCAAGTATAAAGGAACGTCCTTGGTTAGAATTCTACTTGAAATTTATCCTATTAGCGAGTCTCGTTTAAAATAAAATTTACCGTGTACTATGTCTTTCGTCTCTTGCTGTATTTCATATATTAATTCAACCTCGAAAGCGACGGAAAATTGTGGATTATGGTGTATGGAGAATGGTGTAATATCAAATCGTGCGTTTAATTCCAACCTGAGATATTTTCGCTATCGGTCGTCGCTGGAGTCTCGATTTAATCGCATTATGCGATTATTATTGTCAGACCGACCACGGATTACGCGGACTTGTTTCGGCGAATATGGTATTTACATCGCCGTTCGCGATTCTAATTCGTCACGATGAAATATCTCGTCGAGAATCGAGCCGATAATCGGATGTAGCGTGTTCTCCTAGTGCTCGGTTAGAATTCACTTTATTTCAGCGCACACGATTGCTATTCGTTGCTCGAAATCTACGGGAAATACTGGAATATTGATGATCGGTGATTGTAATGCTGATTTTGGATGTGGAGCAAGTGAAAAAATTGGCTTATCGGTTGTTTTGTTTTGCAACGAGGTATGGTACCAATTTGGTGGAATTATTTCATTGGAATGATTTAAAAAAGGCAGTTTTAAATCACCGGAGGAATCACAATGTAGTCCTGATTCTGACTTGATTATGATTAACCCCTTGCCGTATAATAACAAGTGCTACTCGTGACGCGATAAATGGAATAGTCAATTTTGAAGTGCTCCAAAAATTGTTTTATCAAAAATATCAGTTAGTCCTGATAAAATAAACTTAATTCTATGCTATTCAATATTACGTTAAGTCACTTACTATATCCGAAATTAGGAGCTAGAGTGTTATTTTAATAATTAATTCAATGTTATTGCACATTTAATCACAAAAGAAATGGTACGGCAACGGGGTAACCCCTTGCATCTGATTTAATCAGAAATTTTTAACTCAGGCCTAATTATGATTTAATTAGCGCCTAACTTATTCGACAAAATTCAAATTTAGACCCAACAGAGACCTAAGAGCTGCTTTACCGAGGGGACATTTCTTTTTTAACGCTAGATCTACGGGTGTTAGATCTAGTAGGTTTAGATATATGAAATAAGTACCTTGCAGATAGGTGGATCAAACGGTAAAAATATAATCAGGTCAGTAATTTACATATTATAAAATACACGTGATATATTTACTATACTACTTCTCTATCAACATTAGAAGTATTTAAGAAAACAGCTGATATTCGCCAATTTTACGGCTACCGTGGATCCAGTGTTAACTCAAAATTAAATCCTGGAATCAGAAGTTCTCCCTGATTTCTAATATTTCGTATAACTGAACGTAATATTAATAGTATGAAAATAATGAGACCTATAAATATATATTATGACTATATTGTCAATTTAAGAGTTTTTGGAAGATTTCAAAATTTCCTACACCATTTTCCGCGCCACAAGTGCCACGTTCTTGTAGCCTGAGGGGTTAAATACCAGAGGAATTTTTTTTTGATCGTGTTACAGAGTTGATCAAGTTGCCAGCATCTCGAAATTCTGATTACTTTTCAATTCTCGGGTTTCGCACGGTTCTACGGTAACAGTGGAGAATTTTTCGCGATCCTATCGTCGATGGATCTCTCGAGTGAGAATCCACGAGTTATCTGGTAGCGACTTCCTCGTCGTTGCGTCACACGAGAGCACGATATACAATGCCGGTCTTGTTTTCAATGGCGTTAGGAATGTTAAAAAGCAAGGGATCAATAAGAACTGTAGAAGCGTGGGTGAGTGCGCTAGTTTGCGGATAGAATCCTCGCGACGAGTGCTAGGCGAAAGAGATTACGGACGTTCCGCGAATTTCAGCGAGCACGACGAAGGTTATCGGACGATCGAGAGTAATTTATTTTCAGCCAATTATAGTATACCGAGCACAAGAGAAATTGCCGACGAAAATATTTCAGACTGCGATGCTTCACGCCTTAGCTGGCCATTTCATTTCTGACTTCGTGAGAAACAACTTTAGAATTAAATTTCTGAGATATAAATTAATCTTTGATATTTAACACTTTGTGTAACATAGTATTAAAATTGTTAAGAGGGTACGAATGAGTAGGATAGAAGGGGTTGACACGTTGAATGTCGCGGGGGTCACCGAGGCTGTTGAGTTCAATTAAATTTCATATGCCTTTAACCCATTAAGGACCAAGCATTGAAATAACAGAAATATTTTTAATGCGACTATTTATTTGTTATAAGATTACAGAAATTGTAGAACTTAAGGTGATGAACAATTACAGAACAAAAGTGCATAGATTAATTCTTTGCTATGTTCTTTTACTATGACATAAGTTGAAATATAAATTAAATTAATCCGATTCCCCGAAAAAAATTAGAAGTGAAATGTTGCGTTAACGCAACTTTGGGCCTTAATGGGTTAAAATTGTAATGTTTGTAAATTTTCCGAAGCATCAAATATTTACATATTGGCACTGAAAAAGTAAAGCCAGGAGGACTATCATTCGATAGCAATAAGAAGTCACTTGATTCGGTAAGGGGGAGAGTGTCGCTTCCACCGCCTATCTCTTTTTAACTCTTCAACCAAGAAACAGAGCGGATAAAAGCGTTGTTAAGAAAAAAAAAATGGAAAGGAAACGAGAGAAGCGCAGGTTTTACTGCCAACGGGCAGAAGAGGAGTAACGAGCATTGCCGGAACGGACGAGGGTCGGATGCGTCTAAGAAAGTGGAGAGAAACATGGAGGAGGGATAATGCGAATCAAAACGAGCGGACGATTTTACGGCGATCTCGGGATCTTCCTAGCGTTACAAAGAATGGGCGAGGAACACGTGTTTGCCGTTGCGACCGGACACGATTCCTCGAGCTGCCGGCCAACGCCGATGCACCAAGTGCAATGCTTCATCGCACTGCTTGCGTGCACCGAGGAGTCTCCCTCTTAGGCATCGTACATACCGAATTAACTCTCCTAACCGTTCAACTTTCACCCACAACCCTGACACATTACTCACATAAGAAACTCTCCCCAAAACATACATTTTTAAAAAACATTCCTAAAATTTCTATCAAAGTACTTATAATTCTTCTTGAAATCTTAAAAAAAAGAAATTACTAATTGATAAAACGAGTTTAACTCTCCTCACCGTTCAACTTTCACCCCCAACCGTGACACGGATTAAAGAATACATTAAAAAGCATCCCAAAATGTCTATCAAAGTAGTTGCAATTCTTCTTCAAATCTTAAAAAAATTAAAAAAGATATCTTAAATTAATGAGACTAGTTTAATTCCCCTAACAGTCCAACTTTCACCCCCAACCGTGACACGGATTAAAGAATACATTAAAAAGCATCCCAAAATGTCTATCAAAGTAGTTGCAATTCTTCTTAAAATCTTAAAAAGATAAAAAAAGATATCTTAAATTAATAAGACTAGTTTAATTCCCCTAACAGTCTAACCTTCACTCCCAACCGCGACACGGATTAAAGAATACATTGAAAAGCATCCCCAAACTTTCTATCAAAGTAGTTGCAATTGTTCTTCAAATCTTAAAAAGGTAAAGAAGATATCTTAAATTGATAAGACTAGTTTAACTCTCCTAACCGTTCAACTTTCACCCCCAACCGCGACACAAATTAAAGAATACATTGAAAAGCATCCCCAAACTTTCTATCAAAGTAGTCGCAGTTCTTCTTCAACTTAAGAAGAAAAAAGAAGAAACATTAAATTGCTAAAGCAAGTTTAACATCGCGACAAGTTTGTCAATCGCTTCATCAAGTTACCCTTCATCAATTTACTTATTAACGAGACCACGCAGACTTTCCTTTTCCGTTTACGTAACTCAGCGTTTCTCGCATGTCCGGTGGTATGCACGCGGCCTTATTCACCACTTAGAAGTGCATCGCGTGGAAAGCCGAGATATGCCTTTTTCTGATTTCATCCGAACGCATGCACGTACAGTGCATACGTGGTGCATACATGCGTGCACGCGTCTGTGCTCGAAAGTGCGCTACTACTTCGGTAGCAGCGGGCGGTCTGCATCCCCTTACCTCTCTGCTCTTTCTCTTCTATCTTGTCTTCTCCGTCGATGCATCCTCTTCTTTCCTCCGCTTCTTCCCCGGCGTCCATCCAGGGGCGTAATGATTAATTAAGCTTTCCAAGAAAACGCAACAAGTGAAACGTTATTAGTGCTTAGTGGCACAGTTTACTCCGACCAACGTCACTGCGGCCTGTCTCTCTCTCTTTACTCCTTCTTTCCTTCCTTCTTCCTCGTTGGTTCTTCTCTTATCTGTTGCATTCTCTGTCTCTTGCATTCCCTCGATCGGAGATGCATCCTCAATGAACAACTTCAATAATTGCCGTGACGAAACGGACTGGCGCCTGCACGATGCACTCATTAGAAATCCCGACGATTTGGTGGAGACTGAATGATCATTGTCTCTAGGAGTTTTCGTTTGGAGGTTGTTTTGTCTTGGTCTTTTAAGTTGAAGTTTGAGACTTGTTAGTGATAAATGATATATTGAATGATGTATTAAATGATAAGATAGAAAATATTTAGCTGATGTGACGAGGTTTGAAGTAGAGTCCAGGAATTGAAGGACCAAACCTTTAATTTTGTAAGTACCCTAAATCCTTCTCCAACCTCTTCGATGATCATGAAGTTCCAAATTTGAGTTTATAGTCCAGGAAAGTGTGATGAATGGTCAAAATTCCAAAGAATCTGGTGGAGGAGCCAGTAACTCGAATCGAGGGAATTCGTGAAAGTGTGCGACTTGCCCAACGAGCCAGGGTGGACGATTAATCCTAATCTTCGTTTGAGTCGAAAGCTCAACGAGTACATGGTGTTATTAACGTTCGTTAAGGTCCTTTAATAACAATTTACGGTAAACGAGGGCTTATTAACGAGTTCGCGATGTACTCTCCCAGTTATCGAGCGTTCCCTTCGACGATACGCCGTTCTCCAGTAGAAAACGAAGATTATATTCTTGAAATATCTGACTCGATGAAACCAGTCGAAAGAGAAGATATATCGGGAACGATAACGGGGATGATTGGCTTGCCGATCGTCGCCGTGGCCCGGTAAAAACAGCTCCCTCGGAGATTGACAACGATAACAAATTGCATTCCATTACGTCGGATTAATTAAGGCGTCCTTGTAATCTCTGTTTCAGATCGATCCTAGCACTGACAATGCTCACGGTGGCCGGTGTCTCCTGTTCCCACGTGCCCGACAAGTATCCCATAGAAGTAAGTCTATTATTCATGTAAAACACAGAATCTTAACATTTCTTTTATATTCTTTTCCACCTTGGACAAAAACTAACGATTAAAGGACCATTTCAATGACGTAGCTTGAAAGCCTGAAGTCTCAGGAAGACGAGGAAAAAAGGTCCATGACGATCGGCCAAGAAATAACCGAGATATTTAATTTTAAAGCCGATGGTGTCCGATTTTCGGGAGGCCCCCAGTGAGGGGTCATGGAGGTCACGCGGAGCGGTGAAGGGTTCACTTTGAATTTCCGTATCTTGGCTTCTGGTGATCGTAACTGGATGTTTTTTAAGTCATTTTAATCGGGAAAGAGCGTAGTTTAACGTGCTTAAATGTACAAATTTCTTTCTTCACTCGTTTCAACGTGAGGGGTCTTTGTTTCCTTCTCGGGACTGCCGTACATAAACTCATCTTTGCAGGACGATTCTAGTGACGTAGTTTGAAAGCCTGAAGTCTCAGGAAGACGAGGAAAAAAGGTTCATGACGATCGGTCAAGAAATAACCGAGATATTTAATTTTAAAGCCGATGGTGTCCGATTTTGGGGAGGCCCCCGGTGAGGAGTCATGACGGTCACGCGGAGCGGTGCAGGGTTCACTTTGAATTTCCGTATCTTGGCTTCTGGTGATCGTAACTGGATGTTTTTTAAGTCATTTTAATCGGGAAAGAGCGTAGTTTAACGTTCTTAAATGTACAAATTTCTTTCTTCACTCGTTTCAACGTGAGGGATCTTTGTTTCCTTCTCGGGACTGCCGTACATAAACTCATCTTTGCAGGACGATTCTAGTGACGTAGTTTGAAAGCCTGAAGTCTCAGGAAGACGAGGAAAAAAGGTTCATGACGATCGGTCAAGAAATAACCGAGATATTTAATTTTAAAGCCAATGATGTCCGATTTTCGGGAGGCCCCCGGTGAGGGGTCATGGCGGTCACGCGGAGCGGTGAAGGGTTCACTTTGAATTTCCGTATCTTGGCTTCTGGTGATCGTAACTGGATGTTTTTTAAGTCATTTTAATCGGGAAAGAGCGTAGTTTAACGTGCTTAAATGTACAAATTTCTTTCTTCACTCGTTTCAACGTGAGGGGTCTTTGTTTCCTTCTCGGGACTGCCGTACATAAACTCATCTTTGCAGGACGATTCTAGTGACGTAGTTTGAAAGCCTGAAGTCTCAGGAAGACGAGGAAAAAAGGTTCATGACGATCGGTCAAGAAATAACCGAGATATTTAATTTTAAAGCCGATGGTGTCCGATTTTCGGGAGGCCCACGGTGAGGGGTCATGGTGGTAACGCGGAGCGGTGCAGGGTTCACTTTGAATTTTCGTATCTTGGCTTCTGGTGATCGTAACTGGATGTTTTTTAAGTCATTTTAATCGGGAAAGAGCGTACTTTAACGTGCTTAAATATAGAAATTTCCATCTTCACTCGTTTCAACGTGAGGGGTCTTTGTTTCCTTCTCGGAACTGCCGTACATAAACTCATCTTTGCAGGACGATTCTAGTGACGTAGTTTGAAAGTCTGAAGTCTCTGGAAGACGAGGAAAAAAGGTTCATGACGATCGGTCAAGAAATAACCGAGATATTTAATTTTAAAGCCGATGTTGTCCGATTTTCGGGAGGCCCACGGTGAGGGGTCATGGAGGTCACGCGGAGCGGTGCAGGGTTCACTTTGAATTTCCGTATCTTGGCTTCTGGTGATCGTAACTGGATGTTTTTTAAGTCATTTTAATCGGGAAAGAGCGTACTTTAACGTGCTTAAATGTACAAATTTCTTTCTTCACTCGTTTAAACGTGAGAGGTCTTTGTTTCCTTCTCGTGCGCGTCATAGCAAAGCTCATCGTTGCAGGATGATTGGAATATTGTTTTTGAATTGAATATTCCGCCATCGTTAGGCTTCTAAGTCCCACCAGTGGGTGGTAGCATCCCCGTAGAGATTCCATGATTTAAATTATAACCTCCATTTAGATCATTATTTTTTACCAAAAATAATAGCGAAATAGTATCTAATTTCATGAACGATAACAGATAAAAAAAAACTCCAGAGAGAATCCTTGCGCATGGAGAACGAAGAATCCACCGCCGCGGGTATGAATCGTTGCAATATGTATTTGAAATTAATTATCATTCGCACAGAGAAAAGTTCTTTTGAGCCCAGAGAGTAAGAGATTTTCCCCGGAGATATGTCTATTAAGCGAGGTAGCTCGTTCGAGAGTCGGATTTCGAAAATAATTTCATCCGCGACTCGTTCGACGGTTAAGTTACGATCGTAATAACGTTATCGCCAGCTATCTCGTCCACGTTCGGATATTTTGTCCCCGACATACGACCGGCCGTTGCATATTAATTTAATCCACTTACAGGAATTAATAAGCAATTACGTAGACGTTATTCTGGGTGGCACGAGGAGGATAATTAATTGACACCGAGGAGCTTCCTAAATTACACAGCCGAGCAGGCTGCACTCTCAAGGCCAGTCAAACGATGAACGCAAAAGGCAAATACGTTGCGAGGGTCGGTTTCTTGCTTATTTTGCAACTGCGTTTCTATTATGCTTAAATGAAACGTTTGTTCTGGAAAATATTGCGCCGCTGGACTTTGCTTGGAAAAACATTCTTAATCTGACGCTCGTCAGTGCTAATTTATTGGTGTACTTTGGTGTATTAATGCTAGAATCACTCAGGGATGTGAAAGATTAATTAATAATTTAGGAAAAATTGCTAAGACGTGGGAGGATCGACCTCTGCTTAAAAAAAACTTTCGTGTTCACCTCTACCTTACAATTTCATTTGTTTTTTATAGAGTTGATATTAGGAAATTATGAACTTTAGCAATTAGTTTCCACATCGAACTTTTAACTCGACAGTTTTTGGAATTCCGTACGAATATTATTCGAAAAGCAGTGCAATTATTTCGTGGAATTCCTGGTATCATTCGTCCCGGTTTCCACGCGCCATGGAAAGTGTGTCGATGTAGAGAGAGAAAGAGAGCGTTTGTGAAAATACACGATAGTTTTAATCGATGCAGTTAACGCCCGTTGCACGAGCTGCAATTCGCTGCCGGTCTCGATATCGAGGTATCGACAATTTCGCTGCAACCTGTTGAACGTTCGAGCCCAGAATAATCGGGATAACGGAGCTCATCGTCGATTAAACTTACGTGCCTTAAACGATCGTTCCAGTTAATCGGAATCTATCCGATCGATTCTCATCGTTCTTTGTTGCAAACGCTAGACCTTTGCACCCCTAAACATCGTTGCAATCTGACCTCTCTACTTCTCCAAATAAGACTTGGTACTAATTTCACAATTAGGATTAATATTTCAGTTAATCAAACTATGTTACTAAAAGAAAAAAAATTCAGTCTACCACTAATCATACAGCTGTACAATTTCTATCGCCACTGCCATCCCAATAATTTCCAATTAAATTCCTAAAATTAACAATAATCAATAATTCTAATGTTTCGTATAATATAACATCATATTAATAATATAAAAATAATTTTATAGTGTCACGTCTCACTGATATTTTCAATTTCATAGGTTCTGAAAAACATTAAAATTTCCCATGGACTGTATCACGAATGTCACTCGCTATTGTATGACAAGGGGTTAATTAAGTCTATCGTTACTAGAATTAAACCTTTGCAATTTATATAATAGTTAAATAATTTTTTTCTTTCTTTTCGTTCTCACCCTTGAAGCACTAGTTCTAACTGTGAAGGATGTCTAATATTCTTTTTCATATTGCGGAAGATTTTCATCCAAGTCTCGATCTCTCGTTAGTTTCATACTTTTCCATCGCGAAGTCGGACCGTTTATTACTCCAGACAAAAAGACAATATCCTGTAGAGAATTTCCGAGCAAGAGGCCTCATACTTCCATCATAAATTACGTATTTCTTCCTGGGTGCACGAGCAAAGCTCATAAGCGGTGTGCGATTAACGTGCCAAAGTTAATGTCCGACATTAAGGAAGAAACGCGCCGTTTCTTCGAGCCGACGAAGGACTCTCGAATTCCCCAAACGTGAAGAGAAATTTCAAAATGTTTTTTCAACGAATTTCATGGCGCATCGTGCGACGAATTATAAATCAAAGTTACAATTAATTCACACCTTCGTCCCTCTCTGTAATTCAAGCACGAAGTTGAGGTTGCAACATCGCAACGAGAGCTTTTCCGATGAAGCTTCGAGGTTTGAGTTGAGATCCATCGTTCGATTAATTACGGCGGGGATCGATACACCGCAATATCGCGTTGCAAGTGCTCTAATTGGAATCTCGATCGCGGAAGTACCAATATTAATTATCGAACAAACAGTTTGTATCCTGTGTGCGATATGCCATGTCCCCGTGGTATCTCGACGTAATTAACGGGCCCGGATTATACCGCGAGGATCGGATATTTGATTATCATCAAGCGCGCCAATTTCATTTTCGAGCCGATTGAATAATCCCCTGAAATTAACGATGGCTTTGACGAAATCTCTTGCACGAGTTGTCGCTTGGATTATCGTTCAATCGTTCCATCTTTCGCGTCGACGGCCATCAATTTCCACATGGAGAACGAATCATCGAAGACTCGTAATATGAATTAACTAATGATTATTTACAATCCCATATTCCTACATTTCAAGTGTCAATTTTGCAGGATAGAAAGTATTTCAATTTCTATTAAAAATTCTCAAAGATAATTTATAATAGGACCACTCAATCTCTTAACGCTTTGAGGCACAGGTATTCGGAAAATAAAATGGCTCATGTTGCATATGCATTTTTTTCTTCTTTTCATTGAATAAACTTGATTTATATTTATTGATAAAGTTATATAATAATATAAATTTTCGCGGTGGGACAAAAAATATCCCACCATGCATCTTTACGCATCAAAGAAGTGGGACACTTTTCATCCCACCGTGCCTCAAAGAGTTGACCCATTCGAGACGGATTGCACACCATGTGTGCAATGATATTTAATTGCAATTATCAGTCATTACAGGAAAAAACAGACCTCGAAATAAGACTATCTTAAAATAAAAGGTATCTTAGAAACGTGTAAACATTACATTTGTAAATGTCACCTAAAGTAGGTGACACAAAGCCACAATCATCAGAAATGCAAGAACTGATAAATATAAAGCGAAAAGTTGTCATTATCTCTGGACAGTGTCCAAATAAATGCACCGTCTCGAATGGGTTAACACGTTGACTGCCGTGGGGGTCACCGGTGACCAGCGCTATTGTATTCAATGAAAATTTATGTCACTTTGAAATTGCAATATTTATGAATTTTCAGACCGTATATTTAAATATATGTGTTCAAAAGATAAAGGTCTGCTGAATACCTCTCTATCTGTATCTTTCAAGTTTCTGTTTTTGGCGCAAAATACGTTTGGCGTTCAACGTGTTAAATAATTGCAACCATTGAAAAAAAAATTCTGAAGAGACAAAGAAACTTTTTAAACAAATTAATATCACGTGTTTCAGGTCTACCACATGCTTCAGGAGAGAACACAGTATGGTTTCGGCCGCGACAATCGTGTCCGCGGTACATGGGGACCATGGAGTTCCTGGAGCGAGTGCTCGAGAACCTGCGGCACTGGAATTCAGTCTCAGTCTCGAGAATGCGTACCCTTTCAGTAAGTATCACGAGGTTCTAATCACGATCGAATCGTTGCTCGTTTGCTCGCCATTAAACCCATCTTTTTTTTCCACTCCATCGACATTGTCGACAGAAGTGTTCGCGTTGAAAGATCGCGAAGAAAAGGTACGATTATATAGCTTAGACTCAGAGCAAGCGATAGATAATCGGCCCACGCCATAGAAAATGCAAAGCCACCGCCGATAATTCACCATCGTACCTGACAATAATCACACGTCTCAGCGTTTACCGTTAGCCATTTCGTTGCGATCGAGTTCGTAAACACCCGTGCGATTAGACCGTCGTTGAATGGAAAGTCTCGTCGGTGCGGAATTCACTGGTGAAATTCGAGGTTGGTGTTTTCGTCGAGTCGTCGTTTTGATCGATCGTCGACGATCTTCATCGACGAGGATCTTTAACTGGTCGGAGAAAGGGAGAACGGTGAATGTAAGGAGAGAAAGATGGAGGTAAGTATCGAGTAAATTGCGGATCGGTAGCAGAGGGAAGATTACACGCTGGCAAAGCCGACGACTACTCGGAGGCCACGGAAGGTATCATCGTCACTGACATTTACACCTCTGTAACGCTATCTGTGCCGTTACGTGACTCTCTGAGAGAGATATCGAAGGATCTCGAATTGGCTTTGCGATTTTCCCTCGCTTATATACTTTGCTGATAGACAAAGAAGAATAGTAAGACGACGAAGGGACAAGAGAGACACTTGATATTAATTTCGAAGTGATTCGTGGACTCTTTTCGTCAATGATTCGATTTGAATGTGCGAATCAAAGCTGCATTTAACTCGCATTCTTTCCGCTAGATTTTTGCATATTCTCACGGTTGGTTGCAGGCAATTTCGACGGTTCGATGGAATAATTGTTGGTATTTTAGGACTTTCTTTTACGGGTATGCTGATCGGGCCGGGTGTCGCGTGATGGCAAGATAATTGCATGGGAGTTGATTGATTTCATGGAAAGAAAGGGAAGGAGTATTGGCAGTAGTAGCGGTCGGTGTTGCGTCAGACGGTGCACCTTCGGGCGCGACAGATCGATGGGAATTAACTCGATGCATCGCAGATATTTACCATTAATTCGCACTTTATTTGGGCAATATTTGATCAAAAGACTAGCACAAAAATAAAGATGGTCTTTCCGAAGACAAAAAATTGTGTTTATTAACCCCTTGCCGTACAAACTTCTTTTGTGACTCCCTACTCAATAATTCACAATTAATTTGGTAAAATAAAAATCGATCAGTGATTTTTGATATATCATATAATTTAACGGTGTATTAATAATATAGAAATAATTTTATCATATCAGCCACGCTGATATTTTCACATCAGGAGCATCGCTCGTTATCGTGCAGCAAGGGGTTAAGTCAACCTCGAATTCAGAAGTTTTCAGCTATGTAAATCTTCTTAAGTTCTTTGTATTTAATTATCTAACCTGCTGTCTAATAATCTAACTATTAATCCAAGTACTAGCAAGATTTAAACGTTCATACAAAAGACAATCGTTCAAAGAATACCCATGGAACAGTAAGTCTATAATTCTCCCAACAAGATGGTTAAATAGCCACGTAAAAAGAGTCATCCAGAAGAGAAACCTGCGAGCAGTCCAAGTTAACGACGTTAACTCCTTCCGCGTGACAGAAGCACTCTAATAGAGCGGGACGAATAAAGCTCTCGTTGCTGCGGGTTCGCAATGTCCCGTAAAAATCACGAGAGATCGAGATCCATCGGCGATCGTTCGATCTTCTCCTTCGTATATTGAATAGGTAGGCTAATGCGAACGATTCATTCCAGGCGACTTTTAAGGAAGAGGAGCATTATCTCGGAGAACGGGACGGGCATCGCACGGCCCATTTGCATCGGCACGTACAAGAGATACCACACGTGCAACACGCAGGTAAATCAACCCGGCAAAGTACAAGTTAATACTCGAATCGTATCGTTGCATCGCCGATTGAGCAATTTTGAGTGGACTGCGAAAGATACGGAGTAGAAGACTAGGATTTTCAATTTGTGGTAGATTATTTATTCAGGTAGAGATTATATAGGTCTTCTTGGATAGGGGCCATTACTTTAGGTGGGTCCTGATTCAGACAAGGTAAATTAACACGTTCACGGACAGTAAAAATTTCAGTGAGCTGCAAAAATAGGCAGGAAATTTTTTTTAAACTAGTTGTGCTATCCGAAATTTGATTAGACATAGATATATTGCAAGAGTAGTCAGAATATCATATTTGTACCGTTATTAACACTTTACCGACCGGTAGCCGATTAATCGGCTTTTCGGGCCCAACACTTTTGGACTTTTAACTTATTGATAGGGCGCTACGGCAATTAATAACTGTGCCAAGGACTCAGTGAAGAAACTTTGCAATTTTCGAAGAGATATCAGTATGAGGGAAATATTTGTGTGCAAGTGACCGATCAGAATTGGGTAGGATGTTAAAAAATACCGGTCGGTAAAGTGTTAAGTTAACCGTTAGTAAATTGATCAAATTGATCAAATGGATAAAAATTGGCTTTAAAATTTAAATGCTATATTTATGTCATTTTGCATCACTATGAAAATGAATGCTATAGCATTCACGTCCGTGAATGTGTTAAATAATAGCTGGGAAAAATTTGCTAAATGTGACGTTGGAGGAATTTAACCCCTTGCCTTACGATTTCTTTTGTGACCGATCGCACAATAACTCAGAATTAATTGTTGGAATAATAATCTATAAATGACTTCGAAAATACTGGTACAACTGAACGCAATATTATTAGCATAGAATTAATTTCAACGTCGCCTGATCTACTGATACCTTCAATCCAATAGGTTTTGGAAAACTTAAAAATTTTCTATTCCTTTTACCGCGTCACGTGTACCACACCTTAGTGTAATGCAAGGGGTTAAATACCCATTGTGAAAAACCTACCAGCGTTACATCTTTCATGTTTAAAAATTCTAAATGAGTACTCTAAAATACCACAGGTCAAGAGGGTGAAGAAATGATCAATTAAGTGATTGAAATTTGATAAAATAAAAGTGGAATATTTGCAAGGATCCCTTACCAATTTGGCAGTTAATTATCGTTCCACCTGGCTCGAGCAAAGTTTACCCAACGACTGAAGGCAAGAAAGGCAAAATAGAGGAGATAAACAAACTGTGGAGAAAGATCGAAGATAACCGACTCCGACAACTTTCATAATTCTCAACGTACAAAAACACCAAGAAACATATCTTTCTGCAACTTCAACCGTGCGAAACCTAGCACGTTCGATGATCAAAGCTCACCCACGCTATCGAGTCGTTCTCCGTTTGAAATTTTCGAAAGATTAAGCGTCTTTACGCGCACTAAAATTATCTATGCTTGAACACCGTAAGAAGGAATGCGGCCTCGCTGGCGAGATAGCGCATCTATCATATGGGGTACCGGTATGGGGATGAGCGCGTCGAAGATCTCGCGCGAAGGGTTTCTTTTCGACGGTGCGTCACGAGTCGCAAACAAATCATCGCAGAGGCCAATTAAGGACGCGCACGACGCCAATTTATATGGCATCGCGTGCTGGATATATGGTGTTGTTTAAAATTCATAAGAATAATCACCACCTACGGAACTAAAGAGCCGATCCTAATGGACGGCTTTGCCCTTCTGCGTCGATCCTCCCAGCGGCGTTGATTAGCTCCTGATGGAAGCTAAAGACCCTGTAATCCCATCCTTTCGCTTTCCGACAACCTTCGTCCTTCCGGATTTCGAGGGATTGAAAGTCTGTCGTGCTTCTCGAGGACGTTGCAGATTTTTCCTCTCTTCCTCCTCCAATACACTGTTACAATCTACCGTTTAATTCTCGACTTTTAGCTTTGGGAGAAATTTATTCTATGGATAATTAATATTGTAGAATTTCTCCTCTGTCTCTATCTATATATATTTATTCTACATACTTTTCTCTAACAACTATATATACACCTTAAACTAACTAACAATATCATAGCCTAAATAACAAAATAGAAACACTCAGTAAAATAAAATAACTCTAGTAACTCTAATTGCTAATAATCTCCACTACACTCTATATATAACTCCACTGTATCTCTCCTCCCAACAATGTCCGTGTTTCAACGCTCTCAACTCTCTGAACTGACTCTCCCAAAAATTCACACTCGCATCCACCCTCGATACTCTTTCTCAGAGCATGCATTCTTCGTCTTTCTCACAGCTTGCATTCTCTATTGCACTCACTCATTTTCTCCTTGTCCACAGACTAAACATTCACTCTAACCCTCGAACTCGCCTTCTTCCAAATCACGTATTCTAAACATTCACTCTCAAATACACAAAATCCATCCACACTCACTAACTAAAAGCTATCTCTTATTTTTTAAAAATTACGATACTACAATATTGTATTCTGTGTTGAGGGAAATAGTAAAGGTTTTTTTCAAAACTAATACTTTACTGATCACAGTTCTCCCTTGGGCTCTCCTTCAAAACACTCTAACTTGCTTTCCCAGTCTTATTCGTTTAATCTTAACTTCCACAATTCGTTTGAACAAACAGGTATTCTTTAACCCATTCACTGGTAGCTACAAGATATCTAGTGGTTGCACTATAAGTTTTAATCAATAAGTTGGCAATAACAGCCGAACATAACTAGCATTTTTGGAATAAAAATGTTCTTAGTGCCACTACAAATGCTAAGACTATATTTTTAAATAATTAAATTCATGTTTTAAAAACGTACTGTCGCCTTCTCGAATTTTATCACTTAAACTAATATTTGCTTTTAAAACAGTCACAGGATTCATTTATAATCTATCGTTTCCGAGACATCCATTCATCCTACAATATTGTATTCTATATAATTAATTCGAGAACGGTTGCTGAAGAGTGTTTGAAATGAATTCCGAGTTTCTCATTAAAAAAATAAATAAATGCGTAGGTAAAACTCCTCTTCTTTCCCGAGTACTGCATTCCTTTGACTTCTTTCCGCTTAACCGCCGCCGGATTCTACTCGACAAGGATGGTTTACAAACATGCGAAACTATTCACGGTTTCCACGGCCAGTAATTAATCTTCCACCCGGAAATTGCCAGAGTAACGCTTGCATAGCGCGCGTCGGCATTCGCGTTCGAGCGTTTGCTCGAATCTGCTCTTTCCATTCTCAACAGCCCCATAGAAATGCAACGCCAGGATAATTTCAAAGAATAAAAAGAAAAAAAAAGCTGATGAAGGAAACATCGTGATTCCAATGTTTCCATTGACTTTCTCCCTTTACACTCTTCTCGAAAATTGGAGAAGTACGTTGTTGTAAATTGACTTTTAACTGCCAAAGTGGTTGAGAGTTTCCAAGCTAATGCTTTCACGATCGATCTTTAATTAGTGGGAAGTTTAATTGAGCGGTTACTTGCAACAGGAATGCCCAAACTTCCCGGAGGATTTGCGGTCCGAACAATGTGCCAAGTACAACGGAAGAAACTACAAGGGCAACAGCTACGTTTGGGTCCCGTTTCTCGACGGTACATTAAAGCCACTTAACTCTCGCCTTTGAACCCCATCGATGACACGCGCCGTTAGAGCACCGTAATTAGCTACGTCGAGTCACGAATTATCTTTTCTCAACTTTGCGCTTACGAGACCGCTTTATCGTAATTTGTTTCCCTCCATCGAGCAACGTCTCGTTCAATGGATTCATCTTTGTTCATTCTCCAGAATGAATCTAGACTTTGACTCGACTCTTGGAGCAATTCAAACTGTTAATTATAGACTTGCTTGGTATTTAACGTAAAAATAAATGAATTCATCCTACGTTCCTGTAGAATGGCTCATAAATCTTCCAAAGATGCAGCTTTGCACTCCTATGTCGAGCTTTCTGTGGCACTTGACATGTCGATTGATTATCGACTTTTCGAAATTAACAACAATTTTCCACCGTAACACCTTCGCTTACGATTTGTATTTTGATAACATATATAATAAGTCCAAATTAACTTCTTTGATTTTTAATATTTGGTGTAATCGATTCGAACATTAATATTGTAGAAATAACTTGATCATCTCCTGACCGATTATAGTTATTGGAAAACTTTTATATTTTGCATTTCACTTATGGCGTGACGTGAGTCACACATTATTGTAAGCTAATGGGTTAATATAAATATCCTGCCACTCCTACAATTCTTCCTAGTATTAAAACTGAACAATCAACAGTAGATAATTTTCCACTACTCTATTTGCTTAAGTCACAAAAAATTAGTAGAATAATCCGTAGTAGAAAGGGTTAAAAATTCTACCTACAATTTCCTCAAAAGATACCATTCCAACTTAGCACTTTACTGTCCACCTACCTAAATTTCTTAAGTCTGTGGAAAAAAATGTTTCACGTGACCTCATACCTGATTACTCAAAATATAGACTGGCTAAGTGGAGGAAAATAAATTGTAAAATCGGTAAAACCAAATGATGAAGTATTGTAGGAGCCAGAGGGAAGGAACATTAGCGCGGCTCCTGTCGCGGTTAATTGAAATAAAATAATCGGCCCGGTACATACACGTTTTCGCGTTCGTTTGAGCAGACACCGTAGTTCGCGAGCCGACTTCCGCCTTTTCTTGACCGTAATTACTCTTCCTCAGCTCCGAACTCTTGCGCGCTCAATTGCCGTGCAGTCGGCGAGCGTTTTTACGCAACGCTTGAACCGGCAGTAATGGACGGCACACCCTGTGAACCACCGAATCTTCGTGGACATAATGCAGGAATTTCTATGGAACGTACAGACCGTTGGCTCTGTGTCGCTGGACAATGCAAGGTATGATTCTCTCTTTCTCCTTTTCATCTTTATTTTCCTGTTTCTTTCTCTCTCTCTTATCGTCCAACGATAGGCGGAAATTAGCTGCGGTTCCTCGTCGATACGATCGATCAAATTGCCCTGCGGAATTTTCCTCTTCCCCTCTCGATGAGTCTCTTTTTGTATCGTTTTAATTACTCGTCGAATCTTGATATACCCTCTGTTTGTTCCGTTAATCGAGAATCGCGATTGTTCGCGCTACGAGCAATCCTTTGTAACCCTTTTATCGTTGAATCCAACTCGTAATGCATTTACAGTTGAAATTGTTAGGCTTTTAACTGCATGCAATTGTGTTTAAGTATTTTAATCGCCAATTCATTATCTCTTCAATTTGCAATTAATTTGAACCGGCTTTTTTCGAGGGTGATCCGATCGATAAGGATTCACAGAATTAACTAATTCAAGGACTCCTAATTAATGAGTCCCAGGGAAATTTACGTCGATTCTAAGTTTCTTTCAAATTGGAGACCAGATTTTTACGAGGGGGATTCTATCGATAAAAATTCACAGAATTAACTAATTCAAGGACTCCTAATTAATGAGACCCAGGGAAATTTACGTCGGTTCTACGTTTTTTTTTTCAAATTGTAGACCAGACTTTTACAAGGGTGATTCTATCGATAAAAATTCACAGAATTAACTAATTCAAGGACTCCCAATTAAGGAGCTCCAAAAATTCACAGAATTATCTAATTCACGGACTCTTAATTAAAGAGCTCCAGGGTAAATTTACATTGGTTCTATATTTCTTTCAAATTACACTGTTCAACACGATTTTCTCTCGCCAATAAACACTTGGCGGAGCGAGCAATTCTGCCGACGGATTCGTATTTAAAACGAGCAACTCTACAAAAATCACCCAAGTGGATATTACAAAAGTTCAAAAAGTTCAAATTGAACAGTTTTATCAGTTATTCCACCGTGCTCTCAGTACTTTGAAACCTCAGTAAAAAAATATCTAACATAAATCTCCATAACGAGGAAAGTTTCATACAAATCTCACCCCCATGAGCTACAAATATCCTAATTTCCCCCTCAGCCCGTTGGTTGCGACGGGGTGGTAGGTTCCGGTGTAACAATGGACGGTTGCGGAGTCTGCGGTGGTCAAGGCAAAGGTTGCCGTCTGTACGAGGGTATTTTCATGGAGCCAATTCTCCCAAAGGGTCACCAACCCGTAACCACCGTTCCAAAAGGCGCGATGTCGCTCAACATCTCCGAGCTTCGTTTCAGCAGCAATTTCTTAGGTAAAACCCACGGTCCCCGCAAACTCCAACCGATAGCTACAGTTTGCCGGCTGTGTTCTCTGTTTCTAACGAACCGATTTAACTTTTCTCTGTCAGCCTTGAGAGACAGCAACGGTAGTTACATACTGAACGGACCGTGGTCTTACAGTCCAAGCGGCACTTATAAAGCGGCTGGTACGACATTAACATACCAGAGGGGCGACAGAAACCGCATCGAGTGCATCTTGGCTACTGGACCGTTGAATGACTCTTTACATTTAGAGGTACGCTTCTGGAACGACTCTCTTTGCTCTTTTAGACATCCCTCTCTTGGGTGGTTCCTTTTTTTCATGCAAAGTTCAAACGTTTCGGTTGTCAGGGGAGGTTTTTGGAAGGATGTATTTTTATGTCGATAGATTCTCGCGCAAGAGACAAATCCAGGGGTTTTGTACAAGTACATGCTGCCTCTGAAAGACGCACCGAGTGGAAGGGCGATGGTTGCACCCCCGCTTATCGCGACAGGTGAATTTTCTTCGAACTTTTTTTTTATGGATTTATACCACTTTCAAACCCAACGATTTAATCAATGATCATTTTCATCGGTTGAAAGAATACACTATAGAAATTCTCGAAGTACTTTATCGTTGTTTCAGGAACTATCGAACGTGGCAACGAAATTCCCGATTCGGACGGGCGACTTACCCCGACGATTCCCATGACGAGAATGTAAATATACTTTTTCTACGATTCCCTGCGATAATTCATTCTTGATCGGTTCAAGTAGCAATGGTAAATCGCGTAATAAAGTTGCCGCATTTACGATGGTGGAGGAAGAGGTTTCCTACTTTCCTCTCGCGCACGCATCGACGTTTGCTTCTCGTAGAGAAGGAAGAATATCTATGCGGCACGCTTGCAAGCCGAAGGCCACGATTTGTCTTCGTTCGTAGAACTGAACGTTCTTCCAGATCCGATCGGAGGGCCGATTTATCACCGGGGAATCGCGATCACGATCGGGCGCAGACCACGCGCGACAGAGGCCGGAAGGAAGAGATGAAACATCCACCGACCACGGTGATGGCCGGTGATCAGCCCAAGTCCAAGGTTAAGAGGAAGAAGAGGATGAAATTCGCGTGGAAGGTGAACGGTCTGACTCCTTGCTCCAAGGAATGCGGGGGTGGTGAGTATCTAATTGATTTTTTTCTTGACTTGAATTTTAACACTAGATTTACGGCCGCTAAATCTAATAGGTTTAAATATATTAACACTTTGCGGACGGAGAAATCGTTGAATCATTTACTTGGTGATGGAAAACCACTTTTTTTATTGGAAAGGCAGACTGCTGGTATAGAGAAGTTAGAAATTATTATCTGTGTAACAATATTTCAATTTTTCAACTCTAACTGTATATACACGAATCGAGAAACTATAACTAGATTTTTTATCAGATCGCATATATGCGTCCGTCGACCTCAAAGGGTTAAATAAGTACCTTGCAGAAAGATGGATCAAATAGTAAAAAATATGATTAGTTAAATAATTTGTATATTAAAATATATACGTGAAATATTTACTGTACTACTTCTCTATCAATTCGAAAAGAATGTTTTGAGAAAGTAGGAACCCGTCAATTTGACTGCCGTGTTTTCCTTTTTTATCAGGTTTTTATTCAAAAGATTTAATTATAGAAGTTTTTTTAATAAATTTTATGAATTTATTAGTTTTAGTTTTATTATTAATATCTAATGTTAAAGAAAATTAGAATTGTTGAAAGGCTTAAAAACCTTCTTGAAAGAAGTGGCGAGACTGCGGAATTTTTAAAACTTCAATTGCTACAACTTACAATTAGACTTACAACTGGTGAAAGTAATCTGAATTGGAGTCGAGTGAAACGATCACAGAGAGATAAATCTACGCACGTTTCTTAACAATAACCATTGCAAGTTCGGACGAAAAAAATCTACCGCTCTAATTGTACCTTTGTGCAAATCAAGTACTGCGACGAACAATAATTCCTGGGTTAAAGGGTCAAAGAAACTAGGCCTCTCCGATTCTCCGCTCGTTCCAGCCTCGTCCCACATCGACCGGTCGATTTTTTGGCCACGGTAATTAAACGAACAATTAGGGAAAAAGTGTCGAGATAATTAAAGCCCTCTCGAAGAGGGCCGGTCGGTTGGTAATCGAGGAATGCGTGGGAAGCTACCAGCAACACGTTCGTTTCGGTATTATCGCCATCTTCGAGAGTCCATGGAGATTACACGACCTACGTTCCTCTCGTACGTTTCTGTCACCCAAGTTCCGTTCAATTCACCAAAATTTATTAACAGGAAACCCCACATCCGTGCCTCCTCCTTCTCATCTTCCGTTTGCCCTTTTCGTTTCTCGTTGACGTTGACGAGCAAGTCGCGCGAGGACGACGTCGAAGAGGATCGCACTGATTTTTTTCAATTTAGATTGACAGACATACGGGCAACGTGGAGAGATAACGTCTTTCTGCTTGTCAGAAATGCTCCTCTTAATTTCTCTCCCCCTTGACGAGCGTGTTATCCGTCGTAATGCGAGGTTCAAAGGGAACTTGGATGTTTCTCGTTGGCTCGTGCCAACCGCGACACTCTGACAATGCGAACTTGCCTTTGGTGATTTGCATTCTTGGAGATTGCTTTCTATTTTTCGTGTTCTAACGGAGAGGAGGGGGATTTCAGGCATTCGAACGGCGATATTCAAGTGCATTCGAGAAAATAATCAGATGGTGGTTCACGATAAACGATGCCGCAACGTGGAGAGACCTCAGAATCCTCCACCTCTGCGGTGCAACGATCATCCCTGTCCTGCCAGGTAAATTTTATAGAAATTTATTTTCCATCGTTTACATTTTTTTTTTAAATATCTTAGCGAGAGTGTATGTTGACGAGGAAATTTGAATTTCCGTTGGGAAGGTGGGATTTTTTAAACTTGGGATTATTGAATCAATTTGGAATTAAGTTTGTGATTAACCCCTTAGCCTACAACTACGTGTGAGACTCGTAGCGCGGAAAATGGAATAGGAAATTTTCAAGTCTTCCAAAAACTATTAAGTTGACAATATCAGTCTCTATATTGACAATATCAATATCTATTAAAAAAAACAATTGACAAATTAAATTGACAATATCAATATCTATTAATATCACGTTCAGTTATACGAAATATCAGAACTCAGAGAAACCTTTTGACTTCAGGAATTAATTTTGAGTTTTTGCACGTCCCATCCGAAAAGAAATCGTAGGTTAAGGGGTTAATATGAGATGAAGTTTTTGGAACGATTGGTAGATGAAAAGGAATAGGGTTTTGAGTAATTTAGGAATTAATGTGAGAAATTTGAATGGAGGTGGAGAGCAGAGCCGTGGAGCGAGTGCTCGGTTAGCTGTGGAACTGGGACGAGAACACGAAAATTGGAATGCGTCCAGGAACTGAATTCGAAGTTAACAATGCGAGTCGCTGCCGGTGCATGTGTTCAGCCACCGGACTTGAGAACCATGGAAACTTGCACGAAACCTGGTTGTCCGAGCAGTAGTCCGGAATTAAGGCACATGCACTCGGAACATGACACACCCAAGTGGGACGTTGGGGTATGGGGTCCGGTGAGTTGAATTTTTACTTTGACTGGCATCATTATGGTTGCAAAGTATTTTGCAAAATATCTTGCACGGTAATTTAACACTAAAACTATCACAGAGAGTTCAATTGACTCTTTTTCAACGTAAATTTGTCTTTGAGAAAGAACTGAGTGGATAGTGTTAAACAGTATCCTACAAAGTAGTCTATAGAACAGCTGGCAAAATATCTTGCGCGGTATTCTACAAAGTATTTTGCATGATTTTTTGCAATATATTTTGTGCACTAATATGCACAATACTGTGTAAAATATTTTGCAAAATACTTTGTAGAATACCGTGCAAGATATTTTGCCAGCTGTTCTCTAGACTACTTTGTAGGATACTGTTTAACACTATCCAGTTAGTTTTTTTCAAAGGCAAGTTTACGTTGAAAGGGGGTCAATTAAACTCTCTGTGGTAGTTTTAGTGTTAAATTACCGTGCAAGATATTTTGCCAGCTATTCTGTAGACTACTTTGTAGGACACTGTTTAACGCTATCTAGTTAGTTTTTTTCAAAGGCAAATTTACGTTGAAAGGGGGTCAATTGAACTCTCTGTGGTAGTTTTAGTGTTAAATTACCGTGCAAGATATTTTGCAAGCTTCTCTGCTCTGATTTGAAAAATATTTCTATTTTACGTAGTGAGAATTATTTCAAGTGTCCGAAACGAAATAGAGAATTTTTACTGTCTTGATTTTTGGAGTACGATAACGTTCAGATTAATGAAGAAAAATTACTAAATATTTGCCAAAATTGTGTGGTTTTCAGTGCTCTGTAACATGTGGCAAAGGAACTCGCAATCGGACTGTCACTTGCATCACGTCTGGAGAGTCTTGTCTTTTGTCCGGCAAACCGGAGTCGCAAAAAGTTTGCGAAGCCTCGCCATGTATGGGAAGTACCGAACAACGGGCCCCATGGTTATACTCAACTTGGTCGTCCAAAGTAAATAGAACATTTTACAATTACTCAACACAATTTTCTGCTCTAATCGGCTATAGCGAAAATAGAAATCGTGCTAATTTTTTTCTGCAAAGCTAGACCTAAATTTTAGACTTCAAAGTACTTCTAGAGAAAAAAAAACTCCTCAAAGTCAACTCAAAATTCAGCGAAATATGACCTCTACGTTTTCAAAAAAGGCGATTTGAATTTCGGGAAGTAGGAAATCCTAAGAAACAAAAATAAAAGCTTGCTGTTAAATATTAAATCGTTTTTCAACCGAGAAAGAAAACGCATCTGAGCAAATAGAAAGAAGGGGAACTGAGTCATCTGGATAATCATTTCGCAATCATTTTTTTTTCAGTGCTCCGTTGAATGCGGTCACGGAATAGAAACTAGGCAAGTCGCTTGTGCCGATGGCAGTGAATTATTTTGCAATCCCAAAGAGAGGCCGGAAACAGAGAGGCAGTGTTTCGGCAGAGGAAGAAATTGCGATAGTGCCAAATGGTTCACCGGACCGTGGACTTCCGTTAGTAAACGATAAACGAAATAATTGGTCCTTTCCTGGCTCCTTCAGTCTCTCAAACTCCAATCCAAAAGCACAACAAAATTTCTTTCCAACTCAAATTAAAACTACACATTGAAAACAAGAAAATTACTTTTTCTATCGAATCTCTATCGATTCTAATTTCAGTGTTCCGTATCCTGTGGACTGGGTATTCAATATCGTCAAGTACTTTGCATCGCCAACAAGAACAACGAATTTGTCCCGTTGCCTGCAAAGAACTGCACCGATTTGAGGCCAACGAATGAGCAAATGTGCACAACCTCTCCCTGTCCACCGGAATGGTTTACCTCCGACTGGTCTAAGGTAAAATACAAAAGAAAACTTACTCGAAACAACGATAAAAGCCTAACTCTATAAATCGACCACCGAAAATGAAATCAATCTTGTAATTTTTCAGTGTTCCACCACCTGTGGCGAAGGAATTCAGACTAGAATAGTGCGATGTATTCGAGAAGGTGTTACCACTTCTAACTGCATAGAAAATTCAAAACCTATCGAGCAACAGAGATGCAGCCAAGAGCCGTGCAAAAAGGATCCACAATTCGCGAGCAAACCATCGAAAAGTACGCTCAAAGGCTCAAAAACTCTTAAAAAAAAAACCTGCAAAAGACTTTAATGGAATCTTTACCTTTACTTTTGTGTGATTACAGAAGTTCACGAGAGCGAGTGCGTCGACAAGTATCCGAACTGTGCTCTGGTGATAAAAAGCGGATTGTGTCGGATAAAGTACTACAAGTACTCCTGTTGCCGATGTCGCGAATAATCGATCACGAACAATGAACCACCGGCTTGAAGCAGGTTCGGTTCACCATGGTTATATACCCGTTTGTGTTCGATTTCGTTTCGTAGTACCCTTTTCCCTCCTTGATTAATAATTAATATGTTAATCGCGCGATCGTCAAACGGCACGGAGGAAACGTGCCGGACATAAAGACTGTTCAAATGGGACGAGCGTGTATTTCGAATTTTATTTAATATGAAAATACTAAATAGTCTTGCGCTATTTTATTTTGTTCTTCTTTTATGGCGGTGGGTCGATTGAACAGCACGTTGCCTGGGTCATAGTTTATTTTAATAATTGTTAATTGTCTTAATTGTTCCTTTTTCAAAATACTAATTAGCTATTTCTAGGGAGATGAGCCTGGAATTTTATTACCTGGATTTATTTGATTGAATGTGTCATTGATAGTAAAAGGGCGAAGAAATATTAATATTAATCCCTTGTTTTACAACACGAGAATGGTAATGGCAAATGGAACAGAAAATTTTTAAGTTTTCCAAAAACTGTTAAATTGGAAATATCAGTAGATCAGGAGACGTTGAAATTAGTACTGTGCTATTAACACTAGAACTACCGGCGTAAAATCTAACATATTTTAATAAATTACATAAGTACTTTGAAAAAGGGGGAATTAAGCGGCGAAAAATTTGATCGATTGGGTGCTTTATGTTTATTGATGTAGACGTACAATATTTATTCTATGACTTTAATATAAACATGGAGAATTTTTTGAAAAAATTGTGTACCAGTCATTTTGATTGGTTTGGTAGTTCTAGTGTTAATATTGCGTTAACTTATATCGATATATCGTAAATCAGTGATAGATCATCATTCCAACAATTAATTCTGAATTATTTCACGCTCGGTCACAAAAGAAATCGTAAGGCAAGAAGTTAACAATACCAATCGACATATAACCATATAATAATCGATATACTAATCATCGACCCAACGCCAATATAAGACACAATTTTAATTTTTCTCCTCTCTTGAAAGTACAATTATATGAAAATTGTTTTCCCCCTGAAAAGGAAAATCAAAAGTCCACCTAAATTCTACGCGTTTTTGTTTGCACGTGTAAATCCAGCATGCCTGCAAACGTGCACACTCTCGTATCCGTGATATGTGCACCAGTAATTTACATTAGGAGGCATGTATGCACGTATGTTACCTCGATGTCTACGTTAAAGCATTGCAGGGGCGTAATTTCTAAATAAACCTCCAAAAGAAATTCAATTGACAATTCTACCAATTACCAGAAAAAATGCTCAGTCTTCTCCAAAAATTCCTCAAATTCTATTACTTTGATGAAACGGCTTAAGGTTGTTGAAAAATATGAAATGATATTATTACGCCCCTGGATTATTTGCGATCCGTTTGCATGCACATTCGTGCGAAACCAGTACGCCCATGTACGTGCAGTGCGTGGACACGTAAAATGAAACGAGTTGGAGCAAGGAGCAGGCTGGAATCATCGTGAAAAAGAGGAGAAACAAAATGCTCATATCGAATCGATACGGCTGCATTTTATTCTCGGATACGATAGGCAGGGTGGATCGTTGAAAAGAGGGGAAAAAGGGGAAAGAGAGAGAGAGAAAGAGGAAAAAAAAAATGAAAACTCTATTCGACGAGAGCTCGTTACTCGTGTCGGTGAACCGGACGAGAGACTGGGCGAATAATTTCCGTTATCGAGCGTTTAATTAACATATCGTCTCTGGCAGATCCGGTGATTTTGATTTACGAGGTGAATTTATCAACGAATTAATTCGCAACTCGGGAAAACTGAAATCTCTCGTCGAAAGAATTTTTTTATTTTCGTCATTTTAAAAAGTATTCTTCAAAATTCTAGCATTTTCGCAAAACGTTATCGAAGAATCGTGTTTTATGCAGGAATTTAAAGATAAGAGATTCCTCGCGCCTCTTTCCATTCTTTTTTTAATTACTTCGGATTTCACGTTCGTAAGCCATTAAGAAATTCCAGTCCAAAGGCGAAAGTATTCGAGTAATTTGTGTAAAGTAGGATAATAATGAAAATCTATCGATTATCTCGATTAAGTGTCGCGAATTATTAGCGTGTCGGTATCTTCTACATATCCGTCGTTAAATGTGGTAAATGTCGACTAATCTACCTGTTTTCTTTTTCTAAATATGAAAATATCTAGGTGTAACGTTTTAATGAAAATAAGGAAGAGTATCGAGATGGAATATACGCTTGTACGTGTAGAAAAAAAGAAACATTGAATTAATCGGTAATAATCGTAATTAATGAAATATAAGAAGCGATTATTACCGGAAACCTTGAGGGGTATGCAATTAATATATAATAACGATATACGTGTATAATAAATTAATTCGCCTTTGAAAAGGCTTCCATAAGGTGTATCGATGTTAATTAGATTTAAGTAGGTAAAACTCGTGTAAACTCGATCGTTAAATTGCGCCGGCAATCAATCCTCGAAAGTCAATTAAAACCGTAATCCGATTTGCCTTCTCGATTCGAAGGACATCCGTCGATAGCTGTTATATTCCTTCGATGTTTCATGTAAACGTGAGAAGCTTTTTACGTTCAATATCGCGAGAATTATATATGATTTAATTCAAAATAAACCTTTTCCTTTGTCTTCTGTTCTTTTCTTTTCCATTTTCAGGTAAGTAACGAACCCCATATTAATTTCTATTCATTACGTTTAATTAACAAACTTCAATTTTCACGTATGATTATTCATTTCTTCGTTTACCTACGTTTACTTTTCTTTCGGATAAATTTCACTTCTGTCTGTTCGTAATAATTAACAAGGGATTATTCTAAAGGATCACTATGCTTCCTGCGACCAATTTAGATCGTAATAACCGCATTAATTGGAAATTAACCGCGTGTACGTGAAAGTTCCTTCGGCTTATCGTTAGAAATGGCCCAAAATCGGATGAATGTAATTAGACGAGCATCGTTAACGACTTCCTATTCAACGTCGGAAAACTTGCTCAATTGAATGTTAACACTTAAATATCCGGTGTTGCATTTATGCAACATTAATAATAACCGGGCATGTAAATGTTAATAAATGTCGTAGGTGTATAGAATTAAGCATGTATTAAATTCCCATTGATCGTGTCTAATTAATTATCCGCGGCTGTGAAGTAGTTCCATGTGCACGATTATTGTTTCCTTTCGTCTATTTTCACCTTTGAATGTAATTTCTCTTATACGTGAACTTAATAAATTAACTTAATACATTTCTCATTGGTAACAGCTGAGAAACGAAAGACTCGAGTTTTTCGTCAACAATGTGTTAGGATAAAGTTAATATTAATCGTCGTAAAAATGTATACTAAAAGGGATATATCAATATAACTATTTTTAGAGTAATTGCTAAATCTAATTGGAAAATAATTATAGTTCTTTGCCGCTGAATGAAGCTGTAGATGAATCATTTATTTCACAAGTGGTATAAGTCACTTGGCCGTAATGAAAAATGCTGATGTTTCAATGACTGTACGAAATTATTTTTACTGAGACATATAACAATCCTGAAATAAACATTTAACGGTGTAAAGTTGAATATCTCGATTTAAAGACAAAGTGAATTATGCCAGTTTTGAAATAAATGACTCATATACAGCGTGACTACAGCGAGTAAACTAAGTATTTGCACAAACAGCTTTTCTGAGATGAGTTTTATGAAACAAAAGAGGTAATTATTTACTAAAAATTGTTTTGAGAGTACAAAACAGCTTCTCTGAGATGAGTTTTACGAAACAAAAGAGATAATTATTTTCTAAAAATTCTTTTGAGAGTACATTGCTATAATTTGTGCGAATTTATCGAAAAGAAACATTTCAATATTGTCTTTTTTCTTTGTAAGACTTCATTCCAGAAATACTAAATTATTTGTAGATTTATTTTAACTACTATATATTAACTAGCTAATATTTGATTTGCGAGATAAAATTACGTTATAACTGGGCAAAAGATTAATATTTTCATTTAAAATTGTCAAATGAAACTGCTCTATTAGAATTTCTTACATAGCTAGAGTACTTTTCAGTTTTTTTACTTTTCAGTCATTTTGATAAATTAAATTACTTTGCAAGTCCACTCACCTTTCAGTTTCTTCTTTTTCGAAAATTCTAGGATGTAGATGCACCTATAGAATATAAATCTACAAAAGTAACGATAAGAGTAACAACTACAATCCTCTTCTTCAGTTGACTGCATTTGCGTTCGTGTTTTGACTATTTATGTAAATAAAACGTCTGTCCATTATACCGTCACATTTCTACGGTGCCAGTGCCCCCAAAGAAATGTGACATCGTCAAAGACTGTGATAAAATCGTAGTCTATTTGCAGGAGTCAAGTACAACGAAAACAGTTTGTCCTTCGATGGAAGAAGCGCGCTCTCAGGAGCAGCGACTTCACCAATCGTATATATGTAAACGTTCCGTAAATGTTTAAAAAAAAATCTCCCCTCCTTTGAAATGAACTTTCGTAAATCTACTTTCATCCATGGAAATAGCAAGAGGAATTTTTCCAAGTGAATGTCTATTATTCAACGCCTTCAACGCAACTGGTATTTTTCTACTGAACTGAAACTTTTTCTATTTCGCATGTTTACAAAGCAGAAACTAGATATTATCTTGTTTTTATGGAAAGAGATATTCCGTAGACCTTTATCTTTTTAACGTTGATGTTTAAGTACTCAGTATATCTGAGAATTCATAAATATTAGAGTTTAAAAGTTGCAGGAAATTTTAGTGAATTGGATGAAGTGATTTATTTGAAGATAAAGTGTAAAATTTATGGGAATGTTGCAATTTGTTTCGTTAACTCTTTGAATTATATCTTCAGTGTTTAATTAGCTACATTAAATTAATTATGTACAATTTTCTACTGTTGATTAATCGTTTTTGTTCGATCGTAGGAGTAATTATGGGTGCTGTGGGGCATTGAAATGAAGATGCAAAATTATTGGATTCTAAACTTGAAATTAAATCATTATAAAATTAATTGTAACAGGAAACTTCGTCAAATATGGACTCTTACAGCTTTCAGTTGTAATCTTGATCTAATTTGAATTCTAGAGTTTGACAATGACTTTGTATTTCTACCTGAGGATTCCACAATACCTGGAATTATTTGTATCACCAAGTAAAAATAATGAATCGACAGTAAAAAGGTCGAAATTAATTTTGTTGAAAAATTGGAGAAATAATTAAGACCACAAACGGTTGTGTTTGTAAATTCTGAAACCTATCTAAATTAGGAGCTATTTTAATATTTTGCTTTAAAGATAAAATTTTGTTATTTTAAGTGCGATAGATTTACGAAAGTTCCTTCGCAAAAAACGTGTTTGATCTGTCGTAGAACGTACAACAGTAAAAGTCGGAGAGCAAAGACTGAAGAGAAAAACTATATATATCTATGTTGTCAGATGTTCTATGTCGTAAATCGATGTTAAATGTTTAATGTGAGTGTGATTACGAATTTTAATCGGTAATTGTAACTAATAAACGAAGCACCTGACCTTGCTCAAGGAAAGTTCGGTATATCGGAAAGAAAAAAAAAGATATTAGGCCCGAACTTCTTAAACTCCACAAAAATTCGAAGGTAACATTAAAATCCGAATTAATAACGTGTCGAATTGTAATTAATATCTGTCTGAAAAAACTTAAAAAACAGGGTGTAATTCTATCTACGTAAATGTCATTATTAAATTGTAACGAGCATGTTCTTCGTACCTATAAAAAAAAAACGGAATTTCTGTGTTTGCTCAATAAGAAAGTATCAATGTGTAACGACTTAAGCCTAATAAAAAGTCGATTTCGCTCGTCGAAATCGTAAATATGCTGACCAGATAATAATTAAATAAATCGATGTTCTAGATGGTTATGGGTAGCCGATAGTATCCTATGTCTTATATTAAAGGTACAAGTTTATTATAAATCTATAATAATGTACAATATACATAAATGTAAGACGATTTAAAAAAAAACAAAAAAAAACAGTTACAAAAAACAGCATATAGATATATGTATATGTAAATATTAAAATATATATATATATATATTTATTGTTCTATTAGGAATATGAATATTAATGTAATATTTTCATTCGGTACGATGTTATTTTCCGAAATTTATTTGTGACATGTATGTTGAACATATAAAAACGTCCGATACATTGACAACGTTTAAAGTACTCAATCGACCTTGTTGTTCAACGAGCCGCCCTTTCCGGTCCATCTTTCTTTCAGCTCAACTTTAAGTCCCAAATCCCTCAGAGCTGCTTTCACGTCACTCTCGATTTTAGGGCCGTGCATTTGAAGGGCGTTTCCCAGGACATCCTCTATGCCATACGCAACGAATTCTTTACACTCGGCTTTATTTCTTACAGACATATTTCTGATCGCCCAAGCGGCTTGCTTCAAGACATTCACACTTTTAGGATAAGCTTTCATTGCGTCAATGATTACAAGCGGCGCACCGCAATCGTAAAACACACCAGCGTTCGAGGAGCATCTCAAGGTTAATGCGGAGATACATGCAAGTCCTGCTGTTACTACGCACTCGGAATCCTGCGATATAACGGCGTTTTCAACTGCCAAGCCGGACGTTATTTTGTTTATGCTTAACTTACACGCTAATTATACGTAAAACATCAATTCCACGTGTTTCAATGTTGACTTACTTTCATTCTACTTATTGCAGATACGATTAAAGGGCCACAGCCTGAGGTGATGATATGAGATTTCACGTTATCGTTTCCACCGAGGGCTTTAAGTAACTTTAACGCCTGCCAATTTAATTTCTCGGAATCCGGATAATCGATCATAATGTCTATAACGAATTTTAATCCTCCTGCATCCTCTACCTCTTGGCAGAATTCATTTCTCACGATTAAAGCTGCCAAAGTTATCATTAAATCTCCTACAACGTCTCTGTCTTTCTTATATCCTGTGCCCAATGAAAATGTACGTAAACAATGTGTGGTAGGATCTAGTTATTATCTTTGAATGTATAGTAATCAAGGAAAGATAATTACTTGGCATCAAGCCGGTGATAACATTAAGAGCACCCTTTGCAATAACTGTCGCATGCTCGTGAGCTTTTCCATATTCGTGCCTTATATCGTCGTCTAAAACTAGAGCTCTAATCACGGCACAAGCATCTCGTAATTCAGACCCTGTTGCATCATCACGAACTAAGATTTTTTTCAGTTTATTAAAGATATTTGCACTAAAGATACTCTGTCTATTGATCTCGTGTTTAATGCAACATTCTCTTATCCAACGCAAAAGCAATTGTAGTGTAGGAACGTCGGTACATTTGTCTAAAATTCTGATGAGCAAAATAAGATATCAAAAGGAGAAGGGGGCCTATCTTAATTAATTATTTTTATTGACAACTGCTTACTGTATTTGCAAAGCTATTCCTTCGTCATTCAATAAATCTGGATTACCGGTCATCAAGGCAGTGATAGTTTTTAATGCTGATCTTACTATTGTATTATTTTTGGGACAACTTTTCATTAATTTTATCAATGTATTATATCCTCCCTTTTTTCCCGCGTATACCCTACGTGCTAAATCCTTGTCTAGTTCATCCCTTAATTTATCTAAAGCTTTAGGGACACCCTGATAATCTTTACTATTTACAGCTATATTAATTTGATCTAGACAAGATGTTATCAGCTCATTGCTGTCGGTAAGAACTAGGTCTTTGATGATGTTACTTAAGTCTATACCCTACAACAAAAATAGAGACGATAAAAACAACCATGGCAAAGCTCCTGGTTATATAATGTGCCCTAAATTGCTTCAACTTGTAGCAGTAGCTTCACATTAGCACGCTTAAAAAATAGTACTGGGGGTTTATTTATTTATTTACAACAATCAACAAACAGTTTATCATATTACATAAATCAGTGTTCCTCCTAAATGACGATTATTATAATCAGATATTCTCAAAGACATCATTTTTTACAAATATAATTAAAATTACGTTGATCAGAAACGAAAACATTATCCAAGAAACAATAATATCATAATTTCCCGACATCTGACTCCGAAATTACGAATTTTTTCAATGACATAGAGAACGTTAAAAAGCTATCAAATTTGCAGAGTCATACGGATATATTGAGACATCGACGAACAATAAAATTCAACGTTTCATCGAGCTTTGAGTCAGAAAGAATGTAAATAAACAAAATTTGAATACCTGTGCCTCGAATTGTTTAACAGCGTCCTCGATCGCTTCCTTGGGTGTCATCGAAAATTGCTCCATATTTTCGTTAACGACTTCATCGTAAGTTTGTTGGCTGATTACACGAACCATGATAACGCTGATTCTCTTCTCACTGTGTCCTGAATTTCTATATAAGGATATGAACACAGTCCCACGAGATCACGGTATGCCTCATACACGTGAGAGCAAAACGACAAATGTCAAGCTATAACCGTTCCGCAACGCATTTACTACGCGCCATTGACGAACCAATTACAAATGACGTCAGACCCTAGTAGAGGTCACCACTGTTTATTACGAATCTCGCGAATTTACGTTACAAAATTGCCACAATTAACGCGATACGTTTCGATATTTTCCTCAAAGAATGCACGTTTACGTTACTCGCTAATTACTCGACAATAGCACTAATTCGATACTTATTGAGGCTCAATTTTAATGCGTAAGAGTACCGGCACTGTCCGACGAAGACACGACATGCTCCGTATACGTGAGAGGAAAACAACGAATATCACGCTATGAGAGTTCCGCAACGCACTGGCTGCTGCGCACGAATGACGGAGGAGTGGGGATAGCGAGTGACGTCAGAACTCAGAAGACGCCATTACTGCTTACGAGGAATCGTACGAAACCGTTTCAAAATTGTAACGATTCAATAATTTTCGATATTTTCTTCAAAGAATGTGTTTCAACTGTGCTGGCTCATTACAAGAACTATGACAGCATTGACTCTCTTCCCGGTGAGTACACAATGATCTATTATTGCACACAATGATGTATTATCTTAATATTGAACAATTCCTCGAAGTTTTCAATCATTGAAATTAATCACCCATACTACATATTATAGTACATATTATATCCAATACTATGTAATATACTAATATTATATAATAGTACAACATCGATGATATTGTATTAATGCTATTATAATGTTTGTAATATTTTAATACTACTGATATTATATAAATATCTAACAAAGAATTAATTCTAGTCAATGGTATGTAGAGATGTCTTTAATTTAGTAATAATATTAATAGCAATCATGTTTAAATATCTTATTTAAACAATTTTGTTACAATTATTTACTTAAAATTGTTTAAATCACTGGTTTTTGTCGTGCTTAGGTAGGTATACAGTGCGCCGCCTGGTACGCAGCCGCTCTCTGATTGGTCGGCGCGCTCTCCCCACTCCTCCAGATGGAGCTCCTACCTCTTTCTCTCGCCGTACGTGGAGCTCTCAACACGTATCTGCTGTAAGTACCATTTTTTTACATTTTCCTCGTTTATCGGTCGTAAAACAATAGTGTCCTCGTTTATCTAAGACGTATTATTACACCTACTACTCCGTGGCGTTGAAATTTAAGGAAATTTATTACGAATTTTATAACAATCGCAAAATAACTACTACGCAGTTGAGAGTCCACGAACCCACGCCACAATTGCGCGCCAGTTCTCGTGTACATTAACCTTGTTCTACAAATTCGTATTTCAATTATTAGGTACAATATTAATTGCGAATTTAGTAATAATCTCGAAATTATTACATTTACGCTTAATTATTCTCGATTACAACATTAATAATTATTCGATTAGCTTTGTATTTATATTTTATTTACGAAGAATGCGATTATTGTTTACGATCATTGTTACAAGAGCTGCTCCCATGTTGAAGGTTAGATGAATGTTGTCGGAAGATAGTCTAATTCTAATTGTAATTGCTTAGACGTTAAGTTGTTCGTCATATGTTTAGCTTCAATTTGTTCGTAAGATTAATTTAACACCTTTGTTAACTACCTCTTACGCCTACAGTTATGTTTTAAAATATACGTAACAAATATTGCGTTAGTTTTTAAGCGTTGGATGCTCGTTGTATGCATTTTTTGGGTCCTCAATCGCAGAAACCTCCACGTGGTGGGACCTGGGTCGTTGTTGCTCGCAATAAATCTTATTTTTTTCACATTGAAAGCAATAACGGGCTGATTGTCTGCGAATTCTCGAAAAATCGTTATTTTACCATTTTCCTACATACGAATACATCGTGTTTATAGTGTTTTAAAACTGTTTGAATCTGTTAGAGATTCAAACAATATTACATGGGAATCCTCATCGGACGTCGCAGTATCATCGAATTTAGTGTCTTCTGCAAATAGTTCAAATTTAATTTATGTCTTTTATTTCAAAACTGTTACGAAACTTCTGGTGGAGCTGCAATCGAAGAACAAACGACGAAGGAGAAGGGATAGTTAGTGACGTAAGTCCCTAGCAAATTTTGTCAGTTTATTACTAATTTACAACGTAGAATTACAATTAATACAACAATTATCAATATTTCTTGAAAAACAATACCTCAGCCATGCCAATAATTTATTCATCGCCACAATTAGTTTTTAAGTATGCATAAAACCTTTCCGACATGTTATTGAGCTTAGAAATTTCGATCGAACGACAAGTCACGAGTGAAACAGTGACACATATACGTATTTTAGAATTCTTTAGATATCTATATATCTATTTCTGATATTATTAATAGATAATGAAAATAAGAAAAGTTGGAAAATTGATTTGAAATAGTAGGTTTCACATCCTGACGAAACGTAAGCAGTGCTCAGTTTACAGCGCCCTCAGCTGCTTAGCCTGGCCTAACCGTGTTCGTTGGTGTTTCGACCACGGGAAACAATTCTTTGTCACTTACCTTATTGGTCTTTCCAAGTTTTCTACCCGATCATAGCCGTCTGAGGCACGAAATAACGAAGATCCGGTGTGTCGAAGCGTGAAGGTACATTTTATAATTGTTCGGCTTACAAGGGGAACCGCGAATTGTCAACTCTCGCTTCATCGCATCCCCACCGAATGTTCCTTCGTGTTTCTCGTCCATAAGAAGCCTAATCTTTCACGGATCACCTCTGGGCGTTGTGTTTTCCAACATTCGACGTGTTATCGTTGATACATCAATAAAATAATTAACGGTTAACGTGTGCTACGAATTGTCGGAGTCCACCGATTATTTACACGGTACGGACATAGTAAACTTCGGTTTCGTGACTCGTCATCGAAGGCGTGCGCTGTAGGTATAGTTTTACGCGTGTATTAGGCCGCCATGTGACCGATTAAACGAGTTCTTGAAATAATCATCGAGTTCTTTTTTCTTTGGAAAGAGTGTGAAAAAAGATCGCAACGTGGAAACATCAATTTTTGTTGACAGCGAGCCCGGCACGTTCGAACGCCACGTACGCTCCTCGCGTCACGGTTTCGACGAGTGTACGATGCTTCTTTTGTTGTACTTTTTTTTTTATTTCTTGCTCCAGCTATACTTTGAATTGCTGAAAATATAAAAGGTTATATCGTGTGTATATTCGATGATTTGTTAATAAAACTTTTATGTGACAGATGCACATCTTTATGTCGCGATTCGTTCATTCTTGATGTAGTTGTACGGCGATGTGTCGTCAGAGAGATTTCGTGAAAGTGTGGCTTCTATCGTGATTAAGAATTGTAGAGACAGTTGAATTATAAATGAGCTCTTTAATTGTGCGAATTAATTAGTTTTCTATGTGTCAGTTTAGAAGTTTTGAGTTAGAAAAATGAATTCTCAGAGTGAGGATGTTTGGTAGGAGACGCGTAACAGGGAATGTTTTCTATGTTGCAGGAATAGCGATAGGCTCTAGAGGGTAGCGTGGATATGATACGATATGAGATAAATATTGATAAAAAGAAAGAGGTACATTTGAATAGTGGATCTCCACGAAAGAAATACAAGAAAGAATGATAGAGTCATGATGTGTTGCATTGTCATGCATGAATAATTATCATTGTGTTCATATCATATTACTTTGAAGGGGTTTTTGCGTTAGCAAACAAGGAGACATTGAGAAACATTGTTGTTCATCATTGCACACGTCGCTTTATCTTTATATTTATTGAGCAACAGTTTTTACCATAATTCTAAATATACACGCGTTTAGCCTTAAATAAAAATTATCCGATACTTTCATGACATAATCGGTAAAGGATTGAAGTTAATCATTGGAAGAGGCATAATATACACTGTCTCTGTCTATGATTTAAATAAAAAAAAAAGAAATAAGTTTCCTAAATGATGCTCAAACAGTTACAAATACTCCTAAGTAGTGTACATGTATAGAGTGTCGAATGAGAATCTGTTCTGAAGCAATCAAAGAAGTCATTGTTACTGTCAAAGCAAGATGCTTTGAACCTACAAAAAGGATGCATAACAGTCAAGAGAGATTATGTTCTGTGATTGTAGTGTTGTGCGAAATTATTCACACTTGCATACCATGTATGACTGACAAACGAGTTAATTGTAATATATTTTTCCATGGAGAGAATGGTTTGTTAATGTGATCGTTTCTTAATGAACTACGGATAACTCTCCTATTTGGAGGAAAGAGAAACGGTGCTTGTCTGGCTTCACCAGCTGGATAACTAAGACTTTGTACCTGGTATGAAAAATTGTAAATTCTTCTCATCCTAGTTATATAATTTTGATAAATAAGCTATCCAGGGAACCATGTTTCACTTTCAGACACTAAGGGTACACAAGAGGAAGTCCTAATGCTGAAAGGAAGCTTGTCTCCGTACTTAGACACTCATAATGAAGAAGAGTCGTCTTATGTAACCCTCAGCAATGGGCCATACGGTACTTAGATTTATAATAGCTCGATAAAACCAAAAATATCATAATATAGCATACTTCAACAATATTCTTTTGCCATTTCAGTACATGTAACAAAGTCGACTGACAGAGAACCTAACAATAACCACATCCTTGTAGATGTATATTTTGTAACTCCTATTCTTTGTAAGCACTGTAAGTATCTCTTTTTATTTCTCCCCTAAAAAATCATTCCAACCTCCTCTCAATACCTATTTGCCCTTTCTGTTACAGGTGAAGATTATGTTTGGGGCACTGGGAAAGTGGGGATTAAATGTAAAGGTGAGTTTTTCTTTTATTGCACTTCAGTATACAATAGTACCTAAGTTATAAAACATAAGTCTCGAAAAGACTCATTGGACCTGATTTTCATTCGTGTCACACGTGTGTTCTCAATTTAATTCAAATAATTCAATCAACCTGCGAATAGATCATAACAAAATACTCTAACTAGTAGATAGAAAGTAAGTAGCTAGTAATTAAAAGTTAGTTTCTCAATCATCAGGATACTTTTCATTCGATACATCGACCATCATTATCGAGATATCGAACGATATTGACCCACATTTAGCCGTACCGACCGCGTGAATATTTTCACGACGATAAGTTTGGCCTCTTCTGGGCCTGCAGAGGTACCATCGTACCTGGTGCACCATCGTTTCTTCGATCACCATCGGCGGCGGCACCGTAGCATAGTAACACATGCAACCGCGCCGATTTCAAGTGGCGTGCTATCGTGTCCCCCTTCACTTTACCTCGCGTTCGTTCCAGCTCGGCCGGCAGTTTCTTTTCTGAAACTCCACAACCCTCTCCTGTCCCTCTTATTCCCCACCACAGTAGCCTGCCATCGTACGACTCAGGAACGTATCAAGAGCCATCGTAACTTGCTTGCAATTCGTCACAAAATTCGCATGATCTTCTCATGATCTATAGCTGCACATTTCTTAATTTTATAAATCAATTTATATTTCTCTGTTTCCCAATGAAATTTCTGGGTGAATGATTGATATAAAAGTTTACCTTACAGCTTCTCCCTTCTCGTTACAATCATTCCTGAAATTTCAAACGTTTGAATCTGTCGAGAGGGAGAGCTATTCTTGTTCTTTGTCTTTTTGTGTATCCTTCTCTCTCTCGACTTTTAATATTCTACTTCTTTCCGGTCTTCGATCTTTTCCAAGTTCAATTAAAGATAGGATCGACAGGAGATCCTAAAAATATCATTTCATAATAAATCCTTGCCGCGCTATAATTCCTTGGTTCTTGAGGGAGGGTAAACCGAATATAGACACGTATAAATACTTAGAAGATACAAAATTAGCGAGCAGAGGTAGGAACTGTTCGAAGCAACCAAACATCAGAAATACTCTGAGAATCATCCCAGGCAACCGTTACAACGAAAATTACCCGTAAATCGTTGATGATCGAATGCACGAGAAAGAAAGTCGTACCGATCACGACGGAGTGCCAGCCATTCAAGTAGAATCATACCGGCACGCAACAAAAGTCAGACTCGTTCGATGTAACTTCACTTTTTAACCTTTTGTTCCTAGTAGCTTTGCCATAAAACCCTTTTCAAAGAATTTGCTATGAAATAATGAGTGGTCCCATGAAACCACGACAAATAAAAACGTTTATCTTAATTTCCAGTAGTTGTTTAATGATACCACCCCTTTCTTTCTATTTTACAAAAAATATGCAGCTACAAGTGGCATATTTTTTACTGACAAATTTTATTTGAGGCTTAAACGGTTAACGTTTAAAAGGCCAGCGGTGTTTTTCTCATCTTCGACTCGTAGAAGGATGAAAGGGTGAGGTCTACGTTGTTAAATCCTCGGAAAATCGTTGCATTCGATTATCACGAGAATAAAGAGTCGAGTATCGATGTACGCCTACGTGGCCTGGTATATTTGCAAGGTAACATCGATGATTCCATGGTCCGTTGCAAAAGAAAACGAACGGCCCTTCGGTAGGATAGGAAAGGACCTCTCCTTTGTCCCTTGGGACACGCTTTTGGACACGGTCCCTTCCTCGTTACACCCTCGTCCGTCTTAACGCGTCGTTGCACTTCTGTGATTCGAAACGACCGATTACGTTTCCCCCGTTGGGTTTGATCCGAGCTTGCAAAACATAGGACAATTTAGTTCAATAATTCAGTTAGATTCACCGCACAATTATTTGAATTTCTTGAGTGGAAAAGGCGAGTGCTATTTGCATCAGTTTTCTATGACAAATTTACATCTTACTAAGTTCATGCGTTGCAATTCCCTGTAATAAAATTCAGCATATTTATTTTCCATTTTCAAGCTAATACATGTAGCAGTAATCCAACAATTCTACATTAATCTGGTGCCGAGAAAAATCAACTATTATGTTCTAACTCCACTTAATACTAGATTTAAGGCATCCGTCAAATTGACGGGTTCCTACTTTGTTTAATTTTTTTCTCAGATCGACAGAGAAGTATTACAGTAAATATTACACCTGTATCGTATAAAATACAAATTAGTTAAATGATGGTATTTTTTGCCATTTGACCCATCTTTCTTTAAAGTACTTATCTAAATATATAAAGCTCAAATACCACTGACTGACTCACTCACTTACTCATCACGAAATCTCAAAAACCACAGAACGGATTGCAATGAAACTTGGAACATACCTTCCCCTTGGGTCTTAGGTGCTCACTAAGAAAGGGTTTTGAAAAATTCGAAATTTTAGGGGGGGTTTTGGGGGGTTAAAGTACGGGCCAAACTCATCAACGCAGAGCCGAAACTACTTGACCTAGAAACTTGAAATTTTGCATGAGCGTTCCTTCTAGGGTATAAGCACCCACTAAGAAAGGATTTTTCATAATTCGAAATTTTAAGATTTTTTTTTAGTTTCGACTAAACCGTAGCGAAGCACGGGAACTTTCAGCTAGTTTAATATAAATATACCCGATTTAGCAGCCACAGATCTATTGTTAAAAATTAAATTGTAACGCAAGGGGTAAATTGGTTCGTCTCCCTATTCGCGTTACTTTCGTTGTTCTTCGCGAACAGAAAATCATCGACGAAGAGAAATGACGTACACTAGATCACTATTAGGATTTACAAAAGAGCGATAAGAGTAAATTACGATTCCGAAGTACTCGTTAAGAACCGTCGTATTACCGTAGTCACATTAACGACCTGACGTCGTAAAGTTTCTCTAACGTTTAATGACCCCTTGGACCGTCATATGGGGGAGTAGGAGGTGGACTTAAAATTACAAAAGTATAAAAAGGAAGATGGTTTTTCGTAAAAATCCTACGACCATCCTTGACTTCGCGAAAATACTTCGTTTTCTTGTTCGAATGAGTCGGCGCGTTCTTTCGCTCGTACTTGAAGCATTCTTGAGCGAAAGAGGTGAGGAGACGATGGAGGGAGAGGAGAATGATGAGAGGGGAGGGAAAGGGTGAGGGAGAGGGGGCAGTGGGGAGTCAAAGAACTTAAAAAATGCTTTTCTTATTCCGTCCGCGGTCATTCCGCGAAAGAATCTCGTTGTCACCGAGCGGGATTTATGTAGAAACAGCTGATCGCAATTTGGCAAAGATCGCGCGCCTTCGTGTAATCCGCATTCGTAGGAAATTCCGCGGAAAATTCTGCAGATTTTTCCTCCGGGGAATGTAGCTCACGAATTATTAATATCCGGATACCATCTCGCCCTCTCCTCTTGGATTTCTTCCTTTTTCATTTTTGATTGCTCTTAAGACTACCAAATTGGTCAAAGTAACTGAATTTGTTTGAAAAATTTCCCAGACTTGTACTCCAGTTTTAATCGGGGGACGTTTATTAATATTTTCATCGTGAATTGCACGCTCGATATTTATTTCCTAAGCGACAAACCTCACCTTTCATTCTCTCATCATCTATTGCAGCTTTCAACCCCTTGCCCTACGATTTGTTTTGTGACTGCCTTCGCTATAATGCAGAATTAAATTGGTAGAATAAACATTGATTACTGGTTCTTGATATGCTGCATAATTTAACGTAATATTAATATTTTTAACATTTTCAATTTAGTAGGTTTTGGAGAACTTGAAAATTTCCTTTATCTTATCACGAGTATGATTATAAGGCAAGGGGTTAGCGATTATTAGGGGTTCACTATGACAAACTCGTTAGATTTTCATCATGGACTTTTCCTCCCGACCTTCACCCTTTCGATTTTCCCAATGTATCGATCTCAACTGTAAAATTAATCTCCTACTTCACTCACGATCTTCGCAATCGTTCGACATCGAGACCACTGCAGAGGTCAAGGGTCGTCGCAGAGACGAAAAGCGCAACTTCCGTTTCCTTTATCACCGAATTCTCTTTAAGAATTCTCTTTAATCTCTAAAAGACGATCGAACCTGATAAATAGAAATCAACGAAGATTCGTCGACGAAACGTTTTATTACGGAATGCATAAGTGGTTAAGCTTGAAAGAGAGTGACGCCTAAGTGCGATTCAACGATGCGTTTCACCTCTCCCGGCCGACAAAGCGGGAGAAAACGATGAGGCACCGAGTTGTTTCGAAGGACAATCGAACGGGGTCAAAAGTCCTCCTGTTGCTACGTGAAACGAACGAAGCCATGGAAACGAGTTCGTCGCGCAAGCGCTTCGCCCTTCCGTCGCTTTCCCCCCTTTTTTTCCTCGATTTCCGGCTTCCCTCCCCTCGTACGTTCCTCTCTCTACGTTCGAGGCAGATGCACGAGTTTTTCCACATTTAGAATCACGCTCGAAACACGCTCGCATATACCGCCAATGTTCGTTGAAAACGAACAACACGATATTACACTTCCTTCCCTCGAAATCCTTGTTTCTAGATTTTCCTTTCGATCAATCGACGCCCTTGTAACTTTTTCCAACTCCCCTTCGTTATTCTTCGTGTACAACGATGTCTAATTCGTATTCGAGAAACGTCAACGACGCTGGAGAACGATACTCGCGCATTCTTATCGCTGGAGAACATTAACTTCCGTGTTTCTCGTAGGGACTCTTTCCCGATGCAATTCGCACTTCGCCTTCGTCGATGGAAGAAACGATCCTCGTTAAAGAGACGCACAGATTTACGATCTTGTACTTTGTACTTTTATTTCCAACTGTGATCCTTTTCCTGTGGACCCACGAGTTTCAGGTGGGTTCTGGAGTTATCGGGGTAAAGATACAAATATCGCGTGGGAGAAATTTCCGTGAGCTAACGAGGGGAACTGGGACCCTATTATTTCCTTGGGTACTTCGTTCCCCGTTTGGTTGCAGTGTCCCCCTCGTTGATCTTATTTGTTTTCATAATTTTCGATCTTCAATGTCTATGGGGTGCTTCATGAAAGACCTAGGATTCTAGATGGATCTCGAATTACGGAGGAGAAATTTCCCAGAGGCAACAGGGGAGATTGGGACCCACTATTTAATACTTCAAGGCTCCCCTCTTGTCCTTTCGTTCATGATGTTCCCCTTGCATCGGTTGCAATCGTTTTTACGATGTGTCGTAGCTCAATTTGCTATTCCATCGACAATTTGCAATTTTACACCAAAGTATCCAGAAAAACGGGTGTATTTTCGTTGATCTTGTTTGTTTTCATAATTTTCGATCTTCAATGTCTATGGGGTGCTTCATGAAAGACCTAGGATTCAAAATGGATCTCGAATTACGGAGGAGAAATTTCCCAGTGGCAGCAGAGGAGATTGGTGCCCACTATTTAATACTTCAAGGCTCCCCTCTTGTCCTTTCGTTCATGGTGTTCCCCTTGCATCGGTTGCATTCGTTTTTACAATGTATCGTAGCTCAGTTTGCTATTCCATTGAGAATTTGAAATTTTGTACCAAAGTGTCCAGAGAAACGGGTGTATTTTTGTTGATCTTGTTTGTTTTCATAATTTTCGATCTTCAATGTCTATGGGGTGCTTCGTGAAAGACCTAGGATTCTAGATGGATCTCGAATTACGGAGGAGCAATTTCCCAGAGGCAACAGGGGAGATTGGGGCCCACTATTTAATACTTCAAGGCTCCCCTCTTGTCGTCTGGTTCATGGTGTCCCTTTACATCGATTGCAATCGTTTTTACGATGTGTCGTAGCTCAGTTTGCTATTCCATTGAGAATTTGAAATTTTGTACCAAAGTATCCAGAGAAATCGGCGTATTTCGCAAGAGAAAAATTTCCCAGAGGCGACGAGGGTAGTTGAACCCTTGGTTCATCGATTTAGGATGCTCTTCTTCTCCTTTCGTTCAGTTTGTGTTCTCCCGCTTTGCCAAAGCCTCTCGATGATCTTAAACGATCGATTTAAAAGGAACGTCCTCGAGCACGCCTCGTTCTCCTCGCTCGACAACGCGCGTTGCACTTTTAGTCCTCGTCGAGGACAACGGAATGCACGCACCAGCGAGGAAAGGCTCGAGAGAAACGCCGGGAAGAAAGCTCTCGTTTTCTACCTTTTGTCATTCGATGGCTGCGTGGTTGTTTTACGCTCGGTGCGACCTTAATTGAATGATTTCGATCCGAATGACCTCGAACGCAACCTCCCCTCGCCCGTCTCGTTTACAGGGATAGTACCGTGGTGCGATTCTCAAACGGAAGCCTCGCGATTAGAGTTATGGTGTATCTGTCGTCCGGTTTCAACTGGACGGAGAGAATAGGTGGATTCTAGATGGAAAGCGAAAAAGACTCTACGGGATTGATGGAGAGCTCAAATTGGAAAGGATATTCCTGGTATTTTGCATTTTTCGGTCTCAACTGCTACGGTTATTCTGCCTTGGTTAAACTATTTAGAGTTTTTATTGATTAAAGTTATTTGTTTTATAATTTTACAATATCTTTGATAAAGTTAATCATCTTTATTGCCATACGTTTAGTTTGTTTAGGCTGCGATACCATTAGCTTAACATTAGAACTACTAAGTTAGAAAAAATCACTCGCCCTCATTTTTATCCAAAAGTTCTCCAAGTTTATAGAATAATGACAAATATTCTACGTTGATCTTATAAGATACAGATTACCGAATCAATCATCTCCTTCACCCCTTCGTTTCTCTTTTTTCAAAGAACATATTTAATATATTTAAATGTAGCAGATTTCACGGTAGTTCTAGTGTTAATGCATGCAATAATTTAGGAGAAACTACATAGAAAAGGAATATATGTTTATAGAGATTGTACACAAAGTTTCCCCCTCGCTTTTACCACACGATCACCACTTAGCTAAGAGACCGTACAAAATCGAATTATCCCTCAATCTCTGTCTCACTTCACCCAAAAAGGAATCTCAGGGTGCGGTACCAGTGTTTCAACCCCCGGTACCAGCAATATGATCATCCCTGAACTTTCCACATCAAACACATACACAGTTCCCAGCCAAAGGGTTAACACTGAACATCAGCCCAATTATTTCACCCAATAGCAGCAATTTCGGCAATACCGTCTCCGTGAAATGTCCTGCCACTTGTCGATCATCGAATCACAACATTTTCCTATCGCGGATTCTTCAATGTCATCCAGGAATCGGAAGCCTCGGAAGCAAATACCAGAGGAAAAATTGCACGTACGTTGAAGTTTCACGTAACCGGTCATATGCATAACGAGTTCTTTCGTAGGTATAAATGTACCGTGATTTGCTCTCTCCTTCTCTCTCGGAATGCACCTCCTATACGTCCACGTATAGTTAGGTGTACGTGCATCGGCGCTCGCAAGCGAGCTCTTCATATCAGGTCGGTCGATTAAACTAAAATTAACTCGTCGACATGGAGCAAGCGGGTTCCCTCTTTCGGTGCACCTTCGAGTACGCTTGCCCGCGACCATTTGGATCATCCTTGCGATTTTTTTTTCAGTATAAGAATATCTGACGTGTCCGTTCTTCGATTCTCGCGACGAACGTTGAATTTGATTCTTTTTTTATTCTTTGACGAGCTGTTTTAGGTGGTCTCCAAGTTAACGATGGTTTAAAGCAATGAGTAATGATTTAGGAACAAGTTCTTAGAGGTTTCAACCGGGGACCACTGATAGGAAGTCCGAGACGTTATCTTTTTGCTCACCGTAACCTCGTTATTACCTTCGTTTCTCGCGAGCGCTCGAAATTGAGGATCTTTAGATGAGATATTTGAATTTGCCGTTCTCCAAATGATCGTTCTTCAAGATCATCGACTACTTCTTTGTCCAACGGTGTGCTTTCTATCGTTCTACCGTTCTCTTTTAATTAACCTTCGGTGACCTTAGGTGATAGAGATTCGATGCTCGTTATACCTCGCTATTATTCGCATTATGTATGGCATCTGAGAAAGTGGCGCGATCGCTTGCGAATTTAAATCGCGGAACGAAGGAAACGTCGCGTTCGATCGCTTTAATGAAACTCGATTGGCTCGCACATAAATTCACGAACCGAGTTCACGTTTTTTTTTCCTTTTTTCTCTCTCTTTCATCTGCTTCTTCAATTTCTCCTCCTTCTCTCACCGATACCGTGGCGGAACGGGGAATGAAATTTCCCTCGTTTTTTTTTCCTGTTTTTCCGACTGTTCCCGCCCATAACCGAATTACAATATATACATATTTATGAGCAGAATATTTGTATAACCGAGAACCATCGAAGGAACGAGATAGAGAGAGAGAGAGTTGGAGAAAAGAGTGTGGAGCAAAGAGAGAAGAACGGAGGTAGAGATATTCAGGCAATGTTCCAGTGACTCGCGGAAGTCGCAGATAAAACTAGAACCCCTATCTCACGTTTCGCATCTTTTTTGCGAAAGCGGAATTTCGTCGGAATTCGGACGGGTGTACTTTCCTCACGGTGTCCCACCGAACTCGATATACTCGTCTCCGACTCCATTTAAATCTCCCATTACCATATCCCTCCGGTGCTCGCCGTTATCTTCATTCAATTGCAATTCAATTTCATAGATTCAAAAAAACCTCCCCATCCACCTAGCCAGGGTTCAGATCAGTTAAAATCACGAAACTTTGCGATACTCCCCTCCAAGTATCGATACAATTTTCCGCGTGACCTTAGGGGTTAATTCCACCCTGGAAAGATAACATTCCATGGAAAAAATAATTTCTACATCAGATCCATGTTAGACTATCAACACACTGACAGCCATGGGGGTTACCGATGATAGGCATTATTAAACTCAATGATATTTCAATTGTAATATCTACGAATTTTTTTACGCATTCAGTATTTAAATACTGAACTTCAAAAGATCAAATCCCACTTAACCCTTTGCACTCCTATGTCGAGCTACACTCGACACAGCTTTGTGTGGCACTTAATGTTTCATATACTAATTATCGACTTTTCGAAATCAACAATAATTTTGCATTTTAACAGGAATACGCCGCAGTATTTACAATTGTTCCTAGTATTAAATAAAAATGAATAATCAACAGTAGACAATTTTCCGAGATTATATTTGCTTATCTGACAAAAAGTTAATAAAATAATTCGGAGTGTAAAGGGGTAATACGTGTCTATTTGTGGCTTTCAACACTAAAACTCCCGACGTTTAGATAGACTGAGGACCTTAGAAAAAGAAAAATCGAGTGTTAGAAGAAACTGATTAATTAACTAATTTCAATTTCATAAGATAGAGGATCAATTTTCGCTCAAAGAATCGCGTGAATTTCACCACAAGGTGTTTCCAATTTTATGCAAACGAAATGTCTCCATCTCTCGCGAAAATGCACGCCAGGTATATTGTAATTGGCAAGAGAAAACGGAGAGAAGAAGAACGATACGAAAAGTCGTTCTTTTCTTGGCTAGAATTGCAAAGCTCGCGTAGCATTCCCATTGCGAATTAGCCTACGGCTGCGTTTCGGGAAACGTTACACAGCCGGGATGCACGCGATGGAGCTGCATTGATTCGCAGATATAGAGCCCTCTCTGCCCCTAGGCTCAGGGCGGAGGTCATGGGTAATGGAGTGCACAGTCACGTTGCTATGGGAAATTCGGGATTCCCCGGTTAAAGGATGAAGGAACCTACGCGAGGAGAATAGGGATGATATTCGTACGGCGACATGGACGATCGAAGCCTGCGGTGATGCAGGTCGTCGATCATTCTCATTGAATTAGAGCACGGTGCTGGATTTTGCGATATTCCTCTCTGATAAGGATTAAAATAAGTCTGCAGAGAATTTGGAATTGCTCTTCGAGAAGGATTGACTTAGTTTTGTAAGATTTCAGACGAGTTTCCACTTTTGGAGCAGTTGAGACGATTGTGGGTGGAGAACTGGAGGATTAATTGTCGTAGTGATTTAAATTAGACATTTGGAAAATTTAACTTATTCCTTACGTTATATGGGAGTAGTCTACTTTATTGTAATTATAGAGGGAATATGTAGGAATAATTAAAAATTGCTCTTCGAGAAGGATTGACTTAGTTTTTTAAGACTTCCACTTTTGGAGCAGTTCAGACGATTGTGGGTGGAGAACTGGAGGATTAATTATCGTAGTGATTTAAATTAGACATTTGGAAAATTTAACTTATTCCTTCCGTTGTATGGGAGTAGTCTACTTTATTGTAATTATATGGGGAGTATGTAGGAATAATTAAAAATTGAACCGTCGAATGGAGTTGATAGTTGTCTCGTTACGTGACAAGTAGTGACGCCAATTAAAGTAGGTTTCAGGCAAAATAACGATGGCAATTAAATCTGCAGAAATTCATTCTATCATGGTGCATCCTCCAACCGCAAGTACGCACTAACGTACGCACGAATGCGTTCGACGAAGGACAATTCAGGAGTCTGCATCGCGTGGATCTACCGTCAGTTTTCCGTTCGACTCGCAATTACCGTACTTGTTAATTATCTTCGAAGCACCCGCAATTTCGTCGTTTACGTAAGGTTTCACCGTATCTCGTCTCATCTGCGAGAGTCTCTCTTCCTCTCCCAATCCTCACGAATTCGTCGAATAATTCAACCGGAAACAAACCTTTCCCCCAACAGAAACTGCTTGATTTCGCAGCAATTCTCATTTCCCGCCCGTTTAAAAACAAAACTAGAACCACGAGAAAGAAAGTTTGATCTCTCAACGAAGTCAGACGGAAGAACGAGAAACGAATGAAAAAAGAAAAACAGAATTCACATGGAAGATCAACGTTTCCGTGTATCAAGTCGAATTGATTCTTAACGTTGTGTAATACCAATGGCGATGAAATCAACGTGCAAATTATTGCTCCTCGAGAGTATACGCGCTACAGTGCGATTCCGTATAATCGCTCTCGGAATTAATCCGCACGTCAGTCCTTTTGATACGCGCATACTCGCGAGAGGTACGAAAGTATCGCGAGCAAAGAGCAGAATAAAAACGAGCCGGTTCATATTATACGGGCGCACCCGACCGTATCTTCGTCACGTTGTTGTATTTAAACATCGACGGAAGCAGGCCCGGAGGGGTCCCAGGGAGAGAGGGGAAGAGTGGAGAACAGAAGAGGAGAGGAGAGAGAAGGGGGAAACTCTCGTTGCATTATACAAACGCAGCTGAGCGATTTTATAACTGTTTCGACGACATTTTCACCGTTTTTCCGTACATTTCTTCACCTACCGCACATTCTGACCGGTACGCACGATTTTTTTAACTATCATCGATGATAAGGTCGATATAAAAAGAGAAACAGAAAAAAAACCAAGCAGTTTCGAGTAGATCTTGCACGATATCGATGATACTTGAATACTTTTTTCTCGTTTTTCCTTGCAGGAAGATCAATTAACACTAGAACGACCGACGTTAAATTTATTACATTTAAATATATTAAATAAGAACTTTGACGGAAGAGGAATCATAGGTTGGAAAATATGCTCAGTTTGGTAATCTGTGTTTTATAAGATCAACTTCGAATTTTTAGTCTAGGACTGTCCTATAAAGTTAAGGAATCTTTGAAAAAAAATGTGAACAAGTCTTTTTGACTTACTTGGTCGTTCTAGTGTTAAAAATACTGTTATAATAGAATTATCATTTCTTTCATGGTTCCGTGAGATTATTGTCGTTGAGAGGATCGTCTCTGTCTTTCTTATCGAGGCAACGATGCGGTTACTCTCGTTATCGAGCGAGAGGGATGGGTGTCGATTTAAATAAGTACGATTAATCGAGAGACGTTAGAAAGCGCAAAAATCGGCCATATCTATTTATTGTTCGATACCGTGCACTCGTGACGAGATAAGATTTGTATGCAGAAAATGAAAGACGACGACAAGGTCCTCTTTGTAGTCCTCTCTCGGAGAACGATCGTGCACGTGCTAGCGCGTGTCTTTGCTCGCGCGTGACGAAGACGATTCGACGACGATCGACGATTTCTGATCTACGTTGCGCGTGCGCTGATTCGATCGATGGATCGTTAATGAGAATAAGACAGAGAGAAATGAAAGAGAGCAAAAGAGAGAGGAAGAGGATGGGCATCGATTGAAGTTTCGAATCACGAAATCCTCCTTGGAGTATCGGGCCCGTTTGGAGCGCTTAAACGCGCGCATGTAAAACTCCTCGTTGCCATCTGGCGCTGCGAGTTTTTGCAGCGAGTTTTATTTCAACCGTGGCTCTCGAAGCGCGCAGTTGAAAGTTATCGTGTAAGGCTCACGCAATGGAGATATTTAATAACGCACCGTGTAACGCTGGAAAAGCCGCGTCTCCGTTCTCCATTGAGTTCGAGTTTTAACAATTATTTTGAATTATTCGCGATGATAGATTTAAAGTTCTTCATGAAGAAACTTATCGTGTAAGGCTCACGCAATGGAGATATTTAATAACGCACCGTGTAACGCTGGAAAAGCCGCGTCTCCGTTCTCCATTGAGTTCGAGTTTTAACGATTATTTTGAATTACGCGCCATAGTAGATTTAAAGTTCTTCGTGAAGAAACGAAGTTTCGTATGCTTCCGGCTTTGAATAACATTCGAAGCGGGACGAAACTCTAGGATGACCGAATTGCAGGAAAATTTGCAAGACAGCGGATTAAACGTTGGCCAGGAGACGCGGCTGAAACGTCGACGTAGGCGGTTCTTGTCGCGCGATGAATTTTCGTTTCGTCGCCTTTTAATCGTATTTCCTTTGGAATCTTTCGTTGCGCTTGTCGACGACACGAAACCAATAAGGCGCAAGGTGATATCTGCTTTAAAAGAACGACGTGTTTTAATAATTAAGTTACTGGGTCAATGTTCAATTTCGCGTCGCGTGGCGACGAGATCTTACGAGTCGACGCGAACACACTTGGACAATGGGTTTCTTTGAGAAGAGACTGATGAATATTTACAATTACTTCTACCAACGAAGAATTATCTTACATTAATTCTCCAATCAAATTTAAAAATCATATAATCAACCTCTTTAGAATTCAGCCAGAAATTCAAGTACTTAAACTACCCCCAAATCTACCAATTCTTTTGAAGGGAAAAGACTTATCAATTCCTCCACCCTTAGCCCTATCTCGTCAAAAAGTCTTCAAAATATCCACGAAAATCCTTATAAAGTCTTTTGTTAATATTTATTATCAGCCGGAAAGGCAAAGGGCATCGTCGCAAATGTCGAACAGAATTAATTTCGCATCCCTTTCGCCATGGAAAGGGCTCGTCGATTAGCTTTCCCATGGCGAAATCGATCGGTCCTTCTGGGCTTCAGCAGGGCGAGAGGTCGATGCGTCGGCGGTACTGTGACCTTGAACAGGACTCTAGACGAAAGGGCGCTTGCGCGGCTGGATTCGATCATCCTACGTCCGGGGATCCTTGTACAGGGCTCTCCTCTCGCCTCGTGTCCCTCGGTTACCTTGGAAAGTCGCTTTTCACTTTCACGTCCCTTTCTTCCCTTTCAAGTACACGCGCAGCCCTTCCATGTGACTGGAGTACCGAGCGGAGCCCTTGGTACGCGCGAGAGCACGTGCGTACGCACTTTAACGTATCGCACGCAGAGCGGGCTTTCGAGATAACGGCGAGAGTAAAGCACGATCGTAAAGAATGAAATCTGATTCTGCCACCGTCAGCATCGACGTTTACGACGCTGACGGAGGGGCGACGCGATTATTTTTCTCCTCGACGGGGGTCCCTTTAGCGCCGAATTTCGCGTCGATTGAAATTTCGGGTGGTCCTGGGGTAGTGGGGGATGCTTCCCTCTCTGGAGACCTCGTGTCGTCGTTGGTGCTCGCTCTTGGTAGATTTTAGGGGGTAAAAGGATGGTTTAGAGGGTAGAAGGAAGGTTTAGGGGGTAGACGAAAGGTTTAGGAGGAGAATGGATGGTTTAGGGGTGGAAGAGGAAGGTTGAATGGAAAAGAGAACAGAGTTTAGTCGATGCACGTTGGATTTAAGGATTCTGAGACACGTTTGACACGAATGAACATCGGAGAGGACATTGCGAGTTTGGTAACGAGGTACCTTTTCAACGCAGGGAATTCGTGCAGCTCGATTTAGTTACGAATGATGATAAACGAATGTAATTTAGTTCTTATGACTCTGACTTTTGGATCTGTCTTTTAACCGTCGTTTTTCTTTCATTTTTTAACAAAAATTGGACACGTTCTTAGTTGTTCTCGTCTATTGCGTACAGTTTGTATTCTATGCTTTCGGAGCACTTTATCGCGGCTGACGGGCGATAAGAGAAAGACCGATATGCCGATCGCGAATCGATGGTAATTTTTTAATCGATCGTCCGCATTCGTCGGCTTGCCGGTTAGGCAATCGACGAGGCGCGGATGATTACGCTTGGAACAAAGACGAGCAATGGGTTTGTGCGTTTCGTCGCTCATCAATGATTCTATTCCATCGAATCGCCAAAACGCGTTGCTCGTCTTTCGCAATATCACCGTGGAAACGTACTTTCGTTAATTACCGGGACATAGTCGTTTTCGAATCGATGCTCGTTGCCCGCGGCAATTTTTCTCACCGGTAGAAAAGAAAGGTCGTTCTGCGATTCCCGAAAGCTATTGATTTTCGTTACCGCGAGAAGGAGACAGAGAAGATAATCCAGAATAAATACAAGAGTAATTTCGAGAAGTGAACGAAGCTAGAAGAGACCGGCGAGAATTTTCCTCGAGCGAGTTTCGATCGCGACGAAAAGCCCGGGGCACCGGCAGTCGCTAGGCACGGAAGTGGCCGCGTAAAGGCCACGTAAAGAGCCGAGTCGTGACGGAAAGGGCCGAGGTGTAGCGCCGACGGTCGAGCACGAGCAACCCTCGGCAGGCCGCGACTGCTATGGCTATTGACCGAACTTGGCGGACCGGCCGGTCAGCTGTGCGCCGAGCCGCCGGAGATATTTTCTCGGCCAGGAAATCGTCCACGTAGACGGGCGTCCGCGGCCGGTGGCAACAGCGTGGAAATTCAGTGGGAAACGAGTGAAGCATAGGCCGAGAAACGACAGGAACTCGGTACGCTTTGGCAACGATCGGCGAAGGTGGAAACGAAGGAAGAAAAGAGAGACGGAAGACCGAACGACAGGCAGAGAGACGGCCGATGCCAAGTATCGTGAGTCGCACGGTGTATGGGAAATTCGTGGTGCTTCTTCGAGAATTGGTTTCGTCCAGGAGGAATCGAGGAGAGACTGTTCGCGGCTGTCGACCGAGAAGACAGTCCGAGTGAAAGCATCGAAATCATACGGACCGCTCTCTACACGCCGTGGAAGATAAAGGCGGTCGGTGGAGTAGGAGGATAGAGAGAGAGAGAGAGAGAGCGGGAGAGAGAGAAAAAGAAAAAGACCAGAGAGAGAGAGGAAGAGAGAGAAGGAGAGAAAGAAGTTGGAGACTTGGCCCACGGTTAACAGTCGGCGCGTAGACCGGCTGTGCACGGGCAGCGAAAGAGAGAAAGAGAAACGGCGAGGAAGGGAGAGAAGAAACGACAGAGGGAGGAGGAGAGCGGAGGAACGACAGTGGTAGAAGAAGGAAAGAGACGGATGGATAGGTGTCGTGCACATATGTGCACAAAGTGACGTGTGTGCCCTCGTCGTGCGTGCAGGTGTGCGCGTGGTGCAGGCTGCCGGTGCAAAAAGTGCAGTGCCCAGTGGACTTTTCCATCCCGTGGCCCGAAGGTGCGTGCGCCGCCTGTGCGATCGGGCACGTATACGCCGGCATTTTCTGCCGTGGACCAAACGAGAGGAACGCGGTGAACGAGACGACGAGGAAAGTCACTATTCGACTATCGTGATTTCGATCGAGCCGGAACGTCAAGTATCCCGAGAACTAGCAGTGCTCGACGATTTTCCTCACCGAGCACGTCTCCTCTCGGTGTGCTGACCGTGTCAAACGGATCCATCCAGGTCCCACTCGATCGAGCTATAGATCCTGCGAGAGGAGACCTCCAACTCTTAAAACGACAAAGACATCGACGGTTCTCCGATCGCATCGCGAAACGGTAGAGGACGATTCTTCCGACACGACGAGGAGAGAGAACGCGAGAAGGGTAGAGGCGACGGAGGAGGAGAGGACGATATACGTGGAGCACGAAGAGAGGCACGAGGTAATAGGATCGCCCGTGCCGCTCTGCTTTGCCGACTCGACTCGACTGACTCGCGGTCGGTAAGAGATATCTCGAACGGTGATCTATCGAGGGGGAATAAGCGCGAACGAGGGAGACGCACCAGTCGCGGATTTCTGGCGGACGTGATAACGGCGAGCGCGGATTTTCGTTTCGCGAATCTATAATCGTTCGAAGATCGTACGTGACCACGAAAGGATCCACGAGGACGTCCTTGATAGATCGATTCCATCGTGTCGCGAGTGAGACAATCGACTTTGCGCGATCTCTTTCGTTCTATCGCGCGACATTGGTCGATCGTCGTGACACCGTGAGATTAGACGAGCACGTTTTCCTCGGTGTATCGTCGCGAACGAAGAAAACGTTTTGCTTGATCTATTCGAGGACAAGGAGGATCTCAAGCGCGCGCAATTCGTCTCGATTTAACGAGCCATCGAGACGCCAGACTGGGAGCCGGCTGTTTTATCGCAATTAACGACGCAACGGAGGTTAGAGAGACTCGAGGTACGTCAAAGAGATTTCGTCTTTTCCATCGTCGGACAGATACTTGAAGGAGAATCGAGGAATTTTTGGAAGCAGAATCGCGCGTAGGAGAGAAATGCAACGAGGATCGGCAGATACGTTGTTGAAATATATGAAAAGTTAAGTGTGAAATTGAGGTTGGACAGCCATCGAACGACCGATCCAAAAGATCGACATCCGAGCATGCGCACAATCCGAAAAGCTTGCTCGCGCGCATCGGTACAAATAATTCCGTCTAATCGACGCATGAAACTGCTTTAAGGTCACCTGGAATTACTCTCGATAACCCACGAGGATCTCTCCTGGCTACGTGCTCGCGGGACTACATTGAAAATCGTTCGGTGTCGTTGCTTGACGAAACCGGTTTCGTTCGGCTCGGCGAATCTCGGCGTTTATACAAAGGTCGTGTGTGCGCGCGAGAGAGAGTGGTAGGAGTGAGATTTATGGAAAACGAATTTACACGAGGTCACACCCACGGGAGCGACTCTTTCTCTCTCTCTCCTTTTTTCTTTCTCTTTCCTCTCTCTCTCTTTTTCTCTCAGTTTCTCTCTCCCTTCCTCGCACGTACACGTACGCACCCGCGTGTCCCGTCTCCTCTCCATCGTTTTCCTTGCAGTCCACCGTCCTTTGCCTCTCATCTGGCAATAATAACGACAAAGTTAACGTAACGAATCGTCGTTAACATCGATCGTGGACCACGATTATCGACCACGATCACCAACCACGATCAACGACGAGACAGAAAAGAGAGATCGTACCACGAGAGAGTCGCGTTAACGCGCAGTGGAATCTTTTTTTTCCCTCGCGATATCGACGCGTGTATTCACCGATAAGCCAACTATCGTCCACGAAACGACGAGGGCTTCCTCTCCACGGCTGATTGGCAATTAACGACGTGACGATTAGTCCGAGGCTCGGAGCAATTAGAGCCTCCCAAATACCGGATCGCTGACCTCCGTGTTACGTCGCCGTTATCACGTGGTCGAGAGCTCCTCTCCTCGTGTCGAGGAGAGTTCTATCGATCGATGATCGTTATCCAAATTCGATCGAAGATGCTCGTACCATCTCCAAGCAACTTGTAACGTTTGAGATGTCGACACTTTAACGAGATCAGTCTCCCAGAAAATCATCACTTCCGGAGAACCCCCGAGTCGTCTCTCGCCGTTGTTATCAGCGGAGGACGACGGAGCGAGGGACAAAGGTGAAAGAGAAAGAACCGAAGAAAGAGGGACGACGATGACGGGTGATTCCGGTAGCCCGAGGGAGGATCAGGACTCGCCGGAAAGTAGGAAAACGAATTGGAACAACGGCGTAAAAACGCTCAACAAAACCTAGTCCAAGTACCTCGAGACTTTTCATGATCGTGATCGGCTACAGCGATGAAGCAGGCGTCGAGCGCGTCCGCCGCAGCTGCAGCCGCAGCCTCGCAGGTGCAGCAGCCTCCGGTAAAGATACATGAGACGAAAACTTGGATAGACTCTCCGACGAAGACGTCACCGAAGAAGCCTACCGACGCTAAGGCCAAATCTACGGCCATGTCGCGCTTCTTGGCCGTCGACTCGGACAATTACATGTTGCGAAAGGGCGCAGGTAACGCGACAACCGCGGCGACCTCGACGACCTCCGTGTCTCCAACGACCAATGGAGTCTCTAACGCGCCAATGTCCGCGTCTTCTTCCGGTTCCGTTTCACCTGGTACCATTGCAACGATCTCGAATCTTCAAGGTCATCGAGGTTTCGCTACTTCACCACCAACAACTCGAGGTTTCCTCTCGCCAACCGGTAATGGCAACGGTACCTATACCGATCTTCAAACTCAACAAGTAACTTCAACCATCCTAGCTGGAGTAGACGGTCAGAATTCCGAGTCGAGAAACCGTGGAGCCTTTAGTTTATCTCCAGGCAAGTGGTTTTCGAGCAATGCCAATCAACAGACTCATCCAGCCGTTCTATCGTCCTCTTTCTCAACGTCGAATTCGATCAACTCCGGGAATCATCTATCCGCGAAACAGCATGCCGGGCCAAATGGCAAACAGTCGGACAGAGGCTCAAACTCGTACGACCCCACGGGGGTCATGGTGGAGCAAGGGTTTTCGCGGAACGAGGATTCAACTATGGTACAGCTGTCGGATATCGGTAATGTCGGGGGTGTCGTTCCACAGCTGCATCTATCCTCGATAAGTGACGAGTCGACGCTCGTAGAGGACAGAGAAGAGATCGAGAGCGATCTTTTCCCTTGCGCCAGGCCGTTGTCCTTTCATCGGCACGTGTGCTGGTGCGTCGACGCGCAGCTGCAGCACCAACAGTCGCGTCAGCAAGCTGAGTTTTCGTATAATCGCAGAACGACCGAGGCAACACTCGTCGATTCGTGCTCGATCGGTCGCGAGAGCTACGATTCGGGACAACGTTTAACCTCGACGATACTTGGGAATAACGTCGGGGAGTTCTCTCGCGATAGACCGTTTTCGAGACGGCAAGATCGTAATCGATGCTGTTGCATGTGCGGTTCTCTATGTCCCGCAGAGTGTCATGCGTGCTTCCACCTGGTCTGCTCGGAGTACAGCGGCCAGCACCTCTGCCAATGGAGTACCAAGGGTCACGCGCTACCGGGCCAGGTTCTCGACAAGGACAAGGTCAGTGCAACTGTTTTCTTGTATTTTGAGTTTTTTTACTTTCTTCTTGCGGTCGTCAATCTTCTGCTGGTTCACGAATTTGGCGGTTTGTTAACCCTTTGCGGACGGATCGAGGGGGTGAATCGAGCTACACCCTCTGTCCTAGAAGTAACCGGAATAGATTTAATTAAACACAAGTACTTGAGAATAGTTGACAAAAATTAGTTTATTTACTCGAGATATTCTCGCTCGGTAGAAATACAATGATGTGAGCGGTCAAAAAGTGCATCAAATGAGTTTTTTATGTCGATTACTGGAACGATGTGGTGGTTGTTTGTTGTTGACCGTTAAATGACTTGGATCGATGCACAACGATTTATTTTCATCGCTAAATGTAGCTTTGGGAATAAAAAATAAGCACAGAGAGCCGTATTGGGTGAATGCTAGCGATGTTGAGGTACAAAAAATTGATTTTTGAAACACCACGTCTCATCTCCAGTTACAATCGTTTTTAAGAAGTTATCGGAGACATTCAACGTTAAACGACGATCAACCTCAGCATCGTTTTAGTCAACGACATAAAAAAGTCATTTGATGGTAGTATTTCTATTGGAAGAGAATATTTCGAGTAAATAAAGTGATTTTTGTCAACTATTCTGAAGTACTTATGTTTATTTAAATCCATTCCGGTCATTTTTGGGACAGAGGGTGTATAATATAGAACGGAATGTTTAACAAAGTTTTTCTTTCAAAGTTCAAAGTGTTACATTCTGACTGAAATCATTTTAACACATTGTACGCCGGTCCCGCGATAATGCAGGATTTCAAATATATGATTTTAGGATTTTACCGATCAATATCAGTCGTATTATTTTATCTTGAGGAAAACGGTAAAGTGGACAAAGAAGGGAATATTATTCCCTTTAAATTGTGCATTACTTAATGTGTTTAAATTTATATTGATTTAAAGAGTAGCCTTATCAAATATGAGAAATTTGATGGCTGATATTTAGCCGGCGTACAATGTGTTAAGTTAATTATAAAAAACTCATGAAACAAGCGAGAGCTGCTAAATCCTCTCGAAAATGGCCTCGAGCGCAAAGGGTTGACGCTAAGAACAAGTAGATCAAAATGACTTACACTGAATTTTTAAAAAATGTCGTTAAAATTTGTAGAACCGTATTCTGCTTAGTTTTCTATGTCTATCTCGTAAAACGTGAGAGACTAAATCAATTGAGTTTCTTGCACATCGTGTTCTCTTTCTTGTCAAGTATTTATCTTGAAATATGTTAAATTAATAATCGGTAGTTCTAGTGTTAGTTCTGCTCCGATTGGTGCAGACTGGCGAGGGTAGTTTGAGAAGAGGGTGTTAGATTGACGATCGTCGACGAATAGAAGCGAGAAGCGCCTCAGGGAAGAATTCTGTGTTTGCTTTGACGCGTTTCTCGAAAAAAGAAGATAGAACGGGTTCAAAGGTGGATACTTTGAGTTGAGAGCACCGAGAGAAGAATCTTGTTTCGCGTCGAAAGCCTTCGTTAGGCTCAGGAGAACTTACACTCATTGACATCGAGATTTTGATGAGACACGTATCAGGCGAAAGTACATTGAAAATGTACAATATACTAATATATATATAATAGTGTATCGTCCGAAAAATAAAACCACATAAAGGTTCCTCCGATTCGCGCAATTTTCTCTCGCTCGAAACCCTCCAAAGATTTCTTATCTCTCGGAAAAATGACTGTACTGGTATATCAGCGAGTGAAAAGAATTATCAACTTTTCTCTCCGATAATGTCGCTCTTGTGTTATTTCTTATTTGCCGGAAAAGAAAGAAAGAAAAACCGGTAGGAGAGCGCGATCTCCTTGCTCTTTCGTAATTCACGGATAGCGCGTGGACATGACGCCTTCTGTTTCTGCACGAGGAAATCTATTAGAGCTGTCTTTCTCCCTTGGCCGCGTGTATCCACTCGTAACCTGACTTTGTACACAAACACGAGGCCGGGTTTCGTTATCAGAGCGAAACTTGTTCGAGATCCGATGGCGTAACGACCTAAATCCTACACGGTTGCTCTGCATAAAATTGACGAAAAGAAAGGAGAGACAGAAATAGCAGCAATGCTAATAACCAACGAAAGAGTAGAATGAAGTATCGATGAAACTAGAAAAAAAAATGTCACAAGTGGTATCACTAAATCGCGAATCAATTGGCGTACGTTCGCGAATTCTTTCGTGACACGCTATCCGATTTCTTATCTCTGAACGGACAGACTCTGCAGTAAAAACTTATCTACGAATTTCCACGTGAAGTTTCTAGACGCCTCACTGGCGATTTACGCTACTAGAATAACAACGATCGAGCCTCCCACGCTCTCAAGTTTGATTTTCAGTCGAAGAATCAATAAGGAAATAGAATTTCTCGTATTTCGACGATTGTATCTAGATTACAATTCCATCCATTTCATTCCTCACGTTTCACTGGACTCTAGCAAATCTTTAGGAACGATGTTTCTTGCTCGCGATAATTCGATGAGTTGTCTCGTGATACTTCGAGCGTGCTATCTTTGAATGAGAATAAAAGCAAAGTTTGGACGTATGGAATGAAAGAATGAGGAAAAAAAAGAATGTACGTTTGGAGATGGAAATATGCGAATATTCGCAGGAGATCGAAGCAGTTCTTTCTCGAGCATAGACAACGATAGCTGGCTCTTATCATTTGATAGTGTCGTCACGATCGTAGACTTAAGGTTACGAGAGAAGGTTACGTTTTCTTTTCCCCTCGGTTTTTACGCTTTCGCTTTATCGAACTCCTTGATAGAGCAGCGTGTGTGTCAGACGGTGGTCGAAGGAAAGCCTTTAGGCTTCTTTCTGTTGCGACAGTGATATCTAATCGGACTCGGTGGTCGTAGGATGCCAGAGTCAAGTCGTAATCGTCGAAAGAACGTCCACGTAGCTATTGTTTTCTTTATTTAACACTAGAACTACCGGCGTCAAATTCAACATATTTTAATAAATTGAATAAGTACTTTGAAAAAGGGTGAATCAAGCGGCGGAAAATTTGATCGATTGTGATTATGATTGATTATGTTTATAGACGTAGAATATTTATTCTATGACTCTTATATAAACTAGGAGAATTTTTTGACAAAATTGTGTACCAGTCATTTTGACTGGTTTGGTAGTTCTAGTGTTAAAAAAAAAGATAGTTTGAAATTGAGAAACAGCTTGGGAAAGTCTTTGAGTATCTTTTTATTAGGGGAATATTTTTGACAAAGTGGTTTAATGTTTTTTCAAGTTGTAGAGGAGACTTTTGAGAATTGATGAGAGCATTGAGTGTCTTTAGGGATGAATGTTACTTTCGGATGCTTTGAGATATCGGAGAACGGTATCGAGGGATGGAATTCTTTTTGTCTTGAAAGTTTCAGTGTACTTCGTTTGAAAGGGTTGCAGAAATTGGAGAAGGTTTTGTCACGTAGACACGGTAAACAAACATGTTGCAAGAAACGGAAGAAACGAGGGAGGAGATTAATCGGTTTAGTTTTAGAGTGAATTTAGGAACTCACGATTTCGACTTTGGAAGAATTACTATCACGTTTGAGACTTTAATCGGAGTAGCAAAAAGTATCGAAGACGATTTTCAATAGTCTTGAGAACTACTAGGAAAAATAATTGTAGGAAATCTGGCTATAAGAGAATTTTCCAGATTTTTATTTCAATTTGCGAGATTTTTCCGCATTTGCTCCTTTCTCTGCGGCGATTTATCGGCGTGAAATTCACGAGGGATTATCGGATCGTTCCGTGATTTGCAAAAGTAGAAGTAAAAAAAAAACGATGGATGAGGAGAAAGATGAAGTGGAAGAGGAAGAAGAAGGAAAGGAATTGGCGAACGAGGAGAGAAGGCGATTAATCATATTCGCTAATATTTGCCGAGCGGTAGAGCTCGAACATTTGCAAGAGATTTCACGACGACACATTTCTTTCTTTCTTCTCTTTCCACGTCGTTCGCCTCGCACCTGAACTTGGCTCGTTGCTCTCGTTGCTCGCGTTGCAATTTCCCCCTCGATTCGTTTCATTTGCGTCACACGTTTCTTTTCTAACAGCCCGTCAGTGAGTGGACATCACTAAACGTCGTCGAATGGATGGCTGCCCTAAATCTCTATCGCTATGCGGACGTTTTCAAGTCGAAGGACATCAAAGGCAGCGATCTCCCTCATCTGGATCGAGAGAAGCTCATGGTGAGTCTATTTTGCCATTTGATCTTCAATTCGCTTGAACTCTCAACACCTCATTCCTTTTCCATCGAAATCAAAACTAACTTTTTAATACCTAGCAAATTGCCACGAATTTCTCATTTAAAATTGAAGACTGTTTAATTTCCTGCGAATAAGTTTCGCTCCAAAACGAGGAGAACTTGGTCCGGTGATTGAAAAGAGCCTTAGGTCTTGAGATCTTTTTAGAGGAATCGAAGAAACTTAACTCCAAAGCGATTAACGAATTGTACAATACAATGATAGACTGTGGAAATTATTAATCCAACGTAGTAATCTAGTAGTCTTCCAAGTGGAAAAACTGTTCTTTATTTTTCTGATGATGGAAAAGGTAGAATCTAACGAAATTGTAAATTCAATGAGAAAAGAATAACTCGGCCGGGAATTCTCCTCTTCCGTTTCTCATCTCGGAGCGAGAAGTCTCCACTCCAAAACGATTAACGACTCCCAAAGTATAATGTAAGACCATCCAAATTAATCTAGCGAGTAGTCTTCCAATTGGAAAAATTCTTTAGCACTTTGTCTACGATAGAAAAGGTAGAATCTAACGAAATTCAAAATTCAATGAGAAAAGAATAACTCGACCGGGAATTCTTCCCTCCTGTTTCTCGTCTCGGAGCGAAGACTCTTAACTCCAAAACGATTAACGAGTCTCAAAATACAATGAAAGACCAATGAAATTAATCTAGCGAGTAATCTTCCAAGAGAAAATCTCTTTGGTAGTTTTTCGGCGACGGAAAAGGTAGAATCTAACGAAATTCTAAATTCAATGAGAAAAGAATAATTCGACCGAGAATTCTTCCCCCTTGGTTCTCGTCTCGGAGCGAAGACTCTTAACTCCAAAACGATTAACGAGTCCCAAAATACAATGAAAGACCAATGAAATTAATCTAGCGATTAGTCTTCCAAGAGGAAAACTCTTTGGTAGTTTTTCGGCGACGGAAAAGGTAGAATCTAACAAAATTCTAAATTCAATGAGAAAAGAATAACTCGGCCGGGAATTCTTCCCTCCTGTTTCTCGTCTCGAAGCGAAGAGTCGCGGTCGAGAATGGAATCGGGCACGGTGGGAGATCGAAAATTCTTTGGCTAGTACTCAAAGGCGATGACCTCGACTCAAGAGTATCTGGACGACGTTTTCCTTGGCCCGTTGACCCTGTAATTGCCCTGTAGCGTCTGCCTTACGCTACAGTCGGTTCTTTATCGTGCTCCCACTCCTCCTTCGTCTCCTTCTCCACTTTTTTTCTCTCCTCTCGCCTCTCTTCCGTTTTATTTCAATTTTTCATCTCTTATCGTACGACCGGTCGACCGACACTTTCGGCCGTATCTGCGCGAAAGGATTTTCTTTCCTTCCTCCCCCGCAATCTTCTCTCGCAAGTACGATTAACTCAGACTCGTATCGTTCCGTTACGATATCACGAGGAGCTACTTGGATTTAATCCTCCGCACTTCACGTTTGTCTCGTTAAATCGGGGATTCCTTGGATTTTCTTTTTAACCCTCTATAGGCCCCTGTGACTTTGAGGTAACGCTGGAGATGTCTAAGCTTCTATTCTTCAAAGTGAAATTTTTAACTTTGCCGAATATTATAATTTATCTCGTGAAAATCATGAGATTCTGTGCAATTCAACGTTTAAAAATTGGTTTAATCCATTATTTACAACTGTATTTTTATCATTTTCTAATTATAGTATCGTGAAACTGATCTTCGCATACGACGAAAAATTCCGACTTATAGAGGATTAATTGTCTTGTCATTTTTTTCTCTTAGCTGCTTTAATTCGGCTGCAGTGATAATTTCAGCTAGAGTGCATAGTTTGAAATTAGCATCTGGTGTGCAATGAGCTTATTCATCATAAACTGCTTAACTTCTATTGTCACTTTGTCCTTTAAAAATTAAAAGCCGCTATCTCTACGCGAAAATCGTCGTCTCTCGCGATCGAGCCTCCGGTCGATAACGATTAACCGATTCTCGCGTCTATCAGCGACTTTACGATAAGACACGAGTGGGCTCGCGATTTCACGAGGATCGTCCGATAATTTTACCGTCGGTGAAACGTCAGAGAATAGGAGGATCCGAGGAGAATACAAAATGCGTTTGGTAGCTACGGTGATTCTCCACAAATTTAGTCACGATGCGTCCTCTCGATGGCGTGCAACCGTCGAGAGGAAGAAAAATCCTCGGCACTCCAAGGCTCCTTCGAGCGTAAATCGCGTATTACCATGCTAATCGACTCGTAAATCGCCCCGGAGTGTCCTTTCGGTGCGAGAAATCGTTCGATTCCCATTCGCCTCGTCCTTCGTGCGGATTCTCCAGCCTCGAGCGAGGAAGAGGAGGAGGATGAAGAAGAAAACATTGAAGAAAAAGAGAAAAAAAGAACTTAGCTGAGATCGTTCTTGTCCCTTTGGTATCCTAGGGTGTTTTAAAATCGATTTACCACATTGCACCCGGGCTATCAACGGGTTTCTCTTCATCTTTTCAACCTTGGCTTGCCTTTAAATCACTCTTATTTATAATTATCGCGTTGCACGCGACGTCTTACGTGATCATAAACGAGAAGTGGAAAGATCGAAGGATTTTGCCGGTTGGTTCTTCTTTTTTTGATGATTGGAGATTGGTACCGCTTGAAGAAAGCTATAGTAGGTTTGGAGAGGGCTAAGGGCTACTAATTAGTAGAACCTGGTTCTGAGTTAACGTAGATCAAGTTTTGAAGAAAATCTACAAAATTCTTCTTGTATCTTCGCTTAGGAGTTTCGAATACATCAGCGTTCTCCAAATCAAGGTCTTCGCAGTCTCGTCTCGATGATTTGAAATTGGTACCGCTTGAAGAAAGCTACAGTAGGTTTGGAGATGCAGGCTAAGGGCTACTAATTAGTAGAACCTGGTTCTGAGTTAACATAGATCAAGTTTAGAAGCGAATCTACCAAGTTCTTCTTGTATCTTCGCTTAGGAGTTTCGAATACATCAGCGTTCTCCAACTTAAGGTCTTCGCAGTCTCCTCTCGATGATTGGAAATTGGTACCGCTTGAAAAAAGCTATAGTAGGTTTGGGGATGAAGAATAGGGGTAGCAATTAGCGAGACTTAGTTCTGAGTTAATATAGATCAAGTTTCGAAGCAAAACTATCAAGTTCTTGCCTCTTCGCTTAGGAATTATGAATACATCAGCGTTCTCAAAGTTAAGGTCCTCCTAGTGTTCCCTCGATGATTGGAAATTGGTACCGCTTGGAAAAAGCTATAATAGGTTTGGGGATGAAGGAAAAGGGGTAGCAATTAGTGGAACCTGCTTCTGAGTTAAGATAGATGAAGTTTTTCCTGAAATTAGCATTTCCTTATCGTGAACTAAAGCCCAACTGGGATCCTGACGATGCGGATCAAGGAACGCGTCATCCTTCGTGCTCGACGAGGCGTAAGAATTTAATGGCTGTTTCCGTTCACCGCATGTTCCTTGGGAGAGAATCCTAAACTATCCTAAAATCGATGCACCTCTATTCTCGAAGCGAAATGTCCAGCTCATTTAACCCTTGGCGGTGTTACGTTCACTCGCAGCCATCAAATTTGCCCGTCATGAAAATATCTTGGGGATGTAAAATAATTTATTGAGGTGCAATCACGTTTTCTGATCTATCTACCCATTGAAGGGTGCAAAGACGAGGAATAAAAGTATCCTGCGGGTTGTGAAAACACCAGGAAACAGGACACGTTCGCCGGTGATCGATATTTCGGGGGTGAAACGTGCATAGTGTCACCTTCCTTTCTTTCGACGGAGAGCGACTCGAAGAGCCTCGTCTCGAGCGAAGGTTTCCTCTTCTTTGAAAGCCTGGCACGAGCGTCGCGAAATAAAATAACGCCACGTTAAATTTTATCGCTGTGCATGCTTCTTTGCACGAACGATACCGGGTGCTTCGAAACAACCTCGAAATAACGAAAGTTTCCCCAAGAGTCAAGAAATTTTATCGAATTGGTCAAACACGTTGAAGTATTCCAGGTTTAAAGTGAGTTTTAGTTATTTCTCTATAAAAAACACAATTTAAACTAATGATTTTCTCAATTTGACGACTCGTGGTTCAGATTTATCGCTGCTGGGTATCACAGAGGATGAAAAATCTCTGGATTCCACTTCCATTGTGTCTAACAAACACCTTGTATTTTTCGACAACCTCAAGAAGTCTCCTGAGCGACAGAGCTTCTCGCTAAAGACCGCCTATTCGCATCGTTTTTTTTAATTTAATCCACCCTGCTCCTGAAGGAGGCACTTGACAAAGTCGTAACGTTGAAATATCTTTATTAAAATATCTTGACGCCTGGCGAATCAGATCCTGCCGAAACAGGCCTACCTCCGAGGAGACTTCTTGAGGTTGTCGCATTATACTTTTAAGAAGGGTCGGTGTTTTTTCAAATCACCCTGTATTCATGTTTTTACGTGTATACATACATAGGTATATCGATTCTTTAGTTTTGCCACGTACAGCTAATAATAGCGTTTGGCCCACTGCGCGCCGTGGCGCCGAAGAAACACACGGCAGCCAGATTTTAAAATAGCGCGCGGTGCGACGCGGCGCGTTTTCGTGCGACGCTATGCGTAGAGAGAGAGAGAGAAAATGAGAGAAACAGAGAAAAAGAAATACCCCACAGATACCATAATCGGGAAAAAATGTGCGTGCCAGAAGGGGAATTGCCGGAAGCGCCGGCTACGAGACGCGCCTCCAAGGAAACGTCGATCCCTAAAAATAAAGACAACCCAGAGACTTTTTCTTCGTCACGGAATTCGTCTACACCATGAGTAACCTTCGGTTGCCTTTTTTTTGACCTCCTTATATAACTCACATCGTAATTCTCGCGACGTTTCGAGAAGCGATTCATTTCGCGCGTGAATTCGTAATTGATTAATGACACGGTGTGCTTTTAAATTCATTGCTCCTTTGTTCTTTTGGTCGAACGAGTAGAACGACTTTTGACATTCTTACTGAGACTGGATTGTAGCCTGAGACTTGAGTTTATTCTTAAAAAGTCATGTTAGGAAGGTGCAGAAAAGTTTGAAAAAAAAGAAATCAGTTGGAGGTGACCAATTTTGCTGCTGTACTTTGACAGTGTTGTTTATCCTGTCGTTCTTTGAGTTTTCTTTTCCTTGAAGTTCTCTCCGGATTCTAATTTCCTCTTATCAGGAAGTGTATGGCTGCTCCGAGTCAAGTTAATGGTACATACTGTTGTCAATGACTCTGTTAAGTGATACAGGTAGTATCAGCCAGAAGTAAAAATATGTTGTAACAAAAAAATATCTTTATTAACTCGTTCCCTCTCTGAAAATTATATGACACTCTTTTACCGAGGTTGTAAACACTCGGTTCCTCCAGAACGTCCCGTATCTCAATAAGTTAAGGCGGAAGCATAACACAATTAGAATATATGCTTTAACCCTTTGCGCTCCTATGTCGAGTCTAACTCGACATTAGTTTGTATCGCGGGAACTCCTTTGTCGAGTCATACTCGACATTTTTTCAAGTCCAAACCAATAGATGTTAACGTACGAAAGAAAACCGGGATTGCATCCTAAAATTTTTCCAATAGATATCACGCAGTTGTAAATTACAAGATACTTTATTTTTTTTAAATTACCCTATTTTTCAGATCAAGTAAAATTGAAACAAAATACTTAAAAGCGTTGGGAGCTACTGGTAAGAAAATTGAAATATAATTCGGAGTGCAAAGGGTTAAAGAACAAGTCGAAGAGTAGATGTAGAAGCATAATTGAGGATTGAAAGATCATCTTTCAAATTGAAGTTAATCTTTAATCCTGCGCTGTATCCAGCATTCGTTACAAGTGTTTTAACGAGAAGGCGCGTGTATCTGACACCTGTTGACTCGAGAATCAAACGTGGCGGGAAAACGAGACATTTACGAATAGACTTTGCCAGTCGTGTACATTTTTATTGCCTCGTTCTGATCGTTTACTCGTCTCTGAGAAATTTCTCCGCTTACCTTAAGTTCGGCAACTCGAAAGACTGAGTTGATTGCTCGTAACTGTGGAAACGTGATTTACAAAAGCTGAGGAAACTAGCGTCGTTAGTTTCGTTGCTGTTGTAAGTTCTGTCGGTCGATTCTTGTAGCTTCTATAAAAGTCGAAAGATCTTCGGAGAAGCTTTCCTTGCGAGGCCAAGTCTGATCTTACTCGTTCGACTTTTACGCCCGCTGTATTTCTCCTCTTACGACTTCTTACGACCGCGCGAGTTCATAACTGTATCCTGTCGTTAGCGAGGCTCTTTTTCGTCCGTTCGGTGCACGTCGCTCCGTAAAGTTTGAGAAACCGGTAGGTGATGTATTTACGGTGCAACCTAACGCGAAAGTGAATGCGAGATGGACGATAAAAGGGAGCTCTCCCTCCACTTTAAGGTTCTCCTTTAACTTCTTCGACTTCTGTCGACTTCACTCGACGTCCACGTCGAGAATCGTCCGAAGCCGCGATGAAACGTTAAGTTTTCCTTCAACTTTTCGTTCGGCTCTCCTTCGACTTTTCCTTCGACTTCTCCTTCAATTCTCTTTCAAGTTTTCCTTCGAATTCCCTTCGACTTTTGCTTTAACTTCTCCTTTGACTTCTTTTTCAACTTCTCGCTCGACTCTCCTTCGACTTCTCCTTCGACTTTCCTTCAATTCTTTTTCAAGTTTTCCTTCGAATTCCCTTCGACTTTTGCTTTAACTTCTCCTTTGACTTCTCCTTTGACTTTTCCTTCGACTTCTGCTTCAACTTCTCGATCGACTCTCTTTCGACTTCTCCTTCGACTTTCCTTCAATTCTCTTTCAAGTTTTCCTTCGAATTCCCTTCGACTTTTGCTTTAACTTCTCCTTTGACTTCTCCTTCAACGTCTCCTTCGACTCTCCTCCGACTTCTGCTTCAACTTCTCCTTCGAATTCTCCTTCGACTTCTGCTGCAACTTCTCGCTTGACTTTCCTTCGACTTTTCGCCAAGCCGCGACGAAACTCGAAGCCTTCTCTTTCCCTTCGCAGAATATGGGCATAAAGGATGAGTTCCATCAACGGAACATTTTGGCCTGCATCGAGGAACTCTGCCAACTATCGCCGCCTCTCTCGTTGCCGGAGACAACCTCGACGACGACCACGACGACGAGCGTCGGATCGTCGAGTGGTCCGATCCTCGTCGACTCCAGCAGCTCCGTCGGGAACAATGCAACCACTGGGAACACGCACAGCCTTATACCGCAAAGTTTCAGCGTGCTGGAGAAGTGCGACAAGTGCCATAAATATCTCAGGGGCCTCCTGCATCAAGGCTTCCTTTGTCGAGGTACGTTTGCCCGTTTTTCCAAGATACCTTTAACCCCTTCCTTCATCGCCTCTAGTTTTTGCAACAAACGACAACTTCCTCCGTTGCAAATAATCATTTAAACTTATATTTCTAAGTATTGCCTCCTCGACAAGTCAAAACACGATAATAAAGCATCTTTTTATCAACTACGAAGCTACAGTCCCTAAAATCGATCTGCAAGTGCCACGCGGCGCCGTTGCGCTTCTTCCGTTCTCCATTCGAAATCTCCGCCTAGAATCGATAGTTCTTTATCATATTATCTTATTTCGGAGTGCTAACAACCTATGACAGTATCGAGCTATAGAAAAACTCCTATTTGAGAGTATTGCGTTATAGGAGGGCTTGCAGCAGCTACATAAATTGATCGTACATTCACGGCTAGATTTCTGCAAAGCTTCGTAGCCTTCGAACGGTCAAAGTTACTTCGAAATTTCCACAGCGGATCGTTTCTCATCGTTAACGCAGTTGTTTTTCTCTCTGTCTGAGCAGATTGCGGCCTGGTAGCGCACAGGACATGCTCGGCGACGGGTTTACCCTTCAACTGCTACGCGCCAGTCGACTCGGAGAATCGTGTCCATAGATTTACTCCCGGTAAGTAAGTAACTAAGTAAGTCAGTCCGTGTAAAACCAACCGTACTACTCGTACGCCGTACTACGCTGCAGTTTCGTAACGTGACATTGATACCGGCCGGCCGTAACACACCCATTTATACTTCTTCGTTACGTTAATGGATGGAACACGGAAACAATTTAAAAATTCAGACGTCTTTTAAGCCGGCCGACTTAGATTGCATCAGAAACGTGTTCCTCGGCGCCGATCGAGAGTCGCCTTTGCTCACGGATTAGCTACGAGGCTTGTAACAAGGACGTTACACCGTTCTATGTAACACGTTCCTCGTCTCCACGACGAAAGCGGCGAATGCTGGACGTTGGTGCGCCATTTGTTTTATGCTCATGTAAAATAAGAAGTAGTTGTGACATTCCTTTGCTCAATCACTTGTCCGGAGTAACGAGTTACATCAAAAATTCAATCATTTGACACTAATAATTAGACTGCGGATGTTTATGCAAATTTCGAGTTTCACAAATGCAGGTGAGACAGGAAAACTTATTTAGGGATTTATTGCACTCAATAAATATTATAACAAATACCATACTTTGGATATTTTAGATATATTTTTATATTATGTCCTTTTTGTATATTTTAGCCGTATTTAATTTGTCATAAATGCATAAAAATCCGCAGTCTGCTGATAATTAACACTTTATCAACTGGTATTTTTTTAACATCCTACTCACTTCTGATCACTTGGTCGCAAATACCTTCTTGATATCTTTTCGAAAATTGCAATTTCTTTGACTCGTTGTCACAGTAAATTGTTATCAAGATTGATAAGTTAAAAGTCCAAAAGCCCAAAAGCATCGGGCCTAAGAAGTCCATTGATGGAGTACCGGTCAGCAAAGTGTTAAGAAAAATCAGTTGCACGCGATAACGTCTAATTATTTTGGTACCATCAGGTTGATTTGACATTTGGTACTTAAGTATGGTGTACGCTTATAAAAAAATAGCAAGGCAAGGATTCATAGCTAGGATTATTTAGGTTTATTTAAGGGTAATTTATCCATACATTAACTCCGGTTACAAAAAGACACCAAAGACGTTCAATATTTTTTTTCTCTTGGAATCACAACGATTGGATTCCGCACGAGATCGTAGTCAAACGAGATCGTTACTTTCGTTCCACGATACGCCTACACGGAGAACGTCAGAGTTCCCGGTGCAGGTAGACGATTTTCTTAGAAACTTGGCCGCTACTCTCGGAATCGTCCGGTGGAGAACGGACGACTATAATCGATAAGGTCGCAGCCACGTAAACGTGATAGTCGACCAAGAAACGAGGAAGACGGAGAGAAATACTGATATCAGGATAGAAAGAGACATTGATAAAAAGTGAGAAGGAGAGTAAGACTCGTGCACGGAGAACTCGAGATATACATATATCCAATGCGCGCTTTAACCGCGATGAATTTCATTAAGTTTGCACGTTGCACGATGATGACGGAACGGAGTGTATTTGTGCATGGAGAATCGCGAACGGCGCCAGTGGTCAGGGCCGTGCCGATACAGCCACTCCTCGTTCTCCTCTTATTTATCGCCCGTATGAAATATAAAACGCACAGAAGGTTTGCCGGATATATCACAGATTTCGCCTCTCCGTTCCTCCGATTTGCATACGTCCAAACCGAGACTACGAAAATGTCAACGGTGCCGTTTCGGAGTACAATCTGACAATGAGAGTTTATCGAGTCTAACGACGATATTTTCCTGTTTCTTTTTCATTGATTTGTCTCTCATCGAATCAATTTTTGAGATGAACGGTGATGTTCGATGATCGAGATCAGAAATATCGAATTTCCGGGCTGACCTCCATCGCGCGTCTGCTGCGTTAAATTCGCGTGTATATGGTCTTGCTGGAGCGGCGTGTTTTAATTTGGACTTTTTGTTCCGCCTCGAGTCAGAAGATACGGTCATGAAGAAACAAGACGTCGCTGTCGCGGCCGTAAAAATAAATTTCTTTCTCCTTCCCCTCCTCTCTCTTTCACCGTCTCCTCTCGCTCTTTCGTTTGAGTTCTTCTCTCTTCGCCACCTCCACCTTCTCTCTTTTTTTTTCTCTTTCCCCTCTCCATTTTCTCTGTGGTCTCTCTTTATCTTTCTCTTTCTACTTCTCGACCTCCTCATAATGCATGCGTACACGTCTTTGATTGTACAAGTGGCGTATGCGGCATTCGCGACAAGTTGATTCAAGTCGCACGGTGCTCGTTTGGAAATACGACCAGAGGCCGATATATATTTCTGCGCGAAAATAAAGTCAAAGGTTCGTCAGTCGTAAAAAAAGGGGGCAATGCGAAAATGGCCGGTAAAAAGAATGAGTGGGTTCCCCATACGGAGTCTGCTTTTGTGCTATGGAGAGGAGTCTCCTTGGATCGACCTGGGATCTTTTCTTTCTTTCTTTTCTCCTCTGCTTTAAAGATCCTATGGGAGTATCGCAGAGGATTGCACCTGTTATGTAATTCCGGCAGAATTTAATGCAACTTTTTTTGTAATGTTTTTATTTTTATCTGAAAGTCTATTTCCAATGAAAAGATGAACTTTATTGGATACTCTTCTGGTCTTCTGTTCATGAAGTTTTTTTTTTGGGTTGTTAAAATAATCTTTTGGATTTTATATCTTCATCTTGGACTCTCCTTTTCTCCTCGACTCTCTTCTCGAGACTGGAATGCGTCTTTGAGAAGAGGCGAGGAATTTTTTTCCTTCGATCGTGTTCACAAAAAGCGACGAATCTCTCGCAGATGCCAGTCTCTCGCTCGACAAAGGCCTCTCGTCGTTACTCGACGTGGCTAAGCTCCCAGCAGCGGACTAATTTATGCGACCAATTAAATTTCGTTTCGCGATTATTCTCTCCCCGTCACGCGGGTCATTGACTGGACTGGATTGTTCTCTTACGTGGATCTAGTCGTGAACGCTTCTGTTTTTTCCCCCTCTGTCTTTGCTTCAACATTGTGCCAGAATGTTGCTAAAATATTCTTGCAATTTTGTGAAAAAATCAAATAATTATTTGACAAATTTTCAAGCGCGAGAGAAAGTGTTTGGGATAAAAGGAACTTTGAGAGAAATCAAATCTTTAGATTGTTATATTCTTTGAATTTTTTTTTTCAAGTGGTCTCATTATCTTTTGTAGTTTTCGGCCTCGGCTTGTGCTCGCAATTCGACACGTCGACTCGAAGTGCACCGATTTTGGTGGAGCGATGCACTCGAGCCTTGGAGGAGAAGGCGTTCGCCGACAGCACACTGGATTTGTACAAAGTCTACCACAGCAGTCCGCCTAACGAGCAAACTTTGGAGCTCCGACAAAAGTTGAACGAAGGTAGAGCCTCTTTTGTTTCCAGTCGAGCTCGATATCTCGTAAGTGCAACGATGACATTGGTTTACGATACGGTTGATTTTCAGACGTTTGTAGCGCAGATTTAAATTCCTACACCCCGCAATGTATCGCAAGTGTTCTCAAGAAGTTTCTGCGGGAATTGCCAGACCCTGTGATTCCAGTGCAGTTCTACGATAGGTTTATAGAAGCATCCAGTGAGTATCGTCGATTGTCCCTTTAACTAGTCTCTTTAATTAGTCCATTTAACTCCCTTTAACATTGCTATATTTACGGATTTCCTGATACATTCGATATTGAAGTATTGCCGTTAGAAAAGTAAAGTATCACTGAGCACATGTTTACTTTTTTTTTAACGTTTCTAGAAAGGAAGGATTTTAACTGAAAAAGTTTCAGTTCAGTAGAGATAATTACAGTAGTGAGGTACGAGTTGCATTTAGCCACTTAACGTTGGATCTATCGGGTTGGTTAAAGTGAATAGAAACATTTCCAATAGATTATAGAAATTGGAAGATAATTTTTGAGTGTCAAGTATTCCTTGAGAATGTAAATTCTGTTCAACGTCACTCGGTTTTTCATTTAGGTATCAAAAACGACGAGCAGTGTGCGGCACGATTGGGACAATTGGTGACCGAGCTGCCGGATCATCACCGGAGTACTCTGTTCCATCTGATGGGACACTTTTGTCGAATTTGTCAGCTTCAGCATGGAAGGGGTTACACGGAACCTCCGACGATTCTTGTGCAGGTGCTCTGTCACATATTTCTCAGGCCACCTTGGGAACGGATCGTGTAAGTGCATTGATCAATTTAACGATCCATGCTCGCTCACGTGGATTTGATATAATATTTTTTTTATCGATTTTCCGCCACGATTATCTTCGGTTTTATCGCAATTGCAGCCAAATCGTTCACAATATCGAAACGCATATACGGATAATGGAGATACTGTTGCTGCATGGCGATTGGAACGAGAGATTACCGGAATTCGCGAGTCCACCGCAATTACCACCGCGAAAAGTTTCAAGGCCACAGTTTCCGGTCATGGATCCATTCCCTGTTTTGGAAGAAGACAATTCCGTTGATAGAACAGCTACTGGAACCGATGGAAAGGAACAGCAACAGCCTCATAGGTACAAGTGGAAAATGTTTCTGTTTTCGACCGTCTATTCCTACCATTTTGTTTTTGATATTCCTAAATCCAGCCTCCCTAAAGTAAACTAAATATTCTAAATCTTTCTCGCCTCCTGATTCCTCTTTTGGCAGAGTGTCTACTTGATATATTTCAATATATCCGGTGTCTTCTTGAATAGGCCACGAACTCTTCAAGAGGCCGAGTGGTATTGGGGAGATATTACCAGAGACGAAGTGAACGAAAAGATGATCGACTCTCCGGATGGCACTTTTCTTGTTCGAGATGCGTCTTCGAAAGGCGGGGAATATACGTTGACATTGCGCAAAGGTGGGACCAACAAACTTATAAAGATCTGTCAACGGAACGGGAAATATGGCTTCTCGGAGCCGTATAACTTTCATTCGGTTATTGAGCTGGTGGATCACTACAGGAATTGTTCGTTGGCGCAGTATAATTCGACGTTGGACATTAAGCTGTTATATCCCGTGTCGCGATTTCAACAGGTGAGCGTTGCTCGAATAAATCTCTCTTAGATTCGACGTGAATTCGTAGCATTACGAGGTGTAATTTTGTATTGTTTCTTTTATAAATAGGACGACGAGATCGCGAGTACGACCGATATGGCGAACGTGGCGCAAAAGTTCGTCGAACTTGACAAAGACATGACTGATACGCTGAGACAATACAAACATTGTTCGGAATTGTATAGTAGAACGGCTTACGAGGTGCAGCTGAAACGACAAGCGTTGGAGGCTTTCACGGAGGCTATCAAAATGTTGGAGGACCAAATGAAACAGCAAGAGAAGTTCCAGAAAGAGGCACAACCGCACGAGATTTCAACGTAAGAATCATGAGATAAGATCGAATGGTATTTCGATGTTAAACGTGAGATTTAAGAAGTACGAGAGAGTTTTGATCATTTTCGTATTTACAGTCTGACAGATAACGCGGAATTGTTGAAACGAAGATTAAAATCCTTGGAAGACAGTAGGGATCAGTTGGATGAAAGCTTGAAGCAACAGATCGCCCATAATAGAACTCTCGAAAGGGAGATGCACAAATTGAAGCCAGAAATCATTCAGCTCGTACGGCAGAGAGAAAAACATTTCATGTACGTATACGTTCTTCGTGTTAAAGGATGACTATACTATTTACTTTTCTGGCATCGTGCACATTACTATCGATTTTCCAGATGGCTGAAAAAGAATGGCATGAAACAAACCAAAATAAATCAACTCGTGCTGCACCATTCGCTCGCAAATCCAGTCGTAGGCGATTTCGTTTACGGAGACCTTCAAGAAGTCGATCTTGAGGTACATTCGGATGAGAAAACCTGGCTATATCTCGAAGGTTCTCGTTCTGATGCCGATCGAATACTCCTTGATCGTCCGGATGGTACTTTTCTCGTTCGCACATCAAGAACTGGACAATACGCTCTATCTATTATGTAAGTATCTCGCACAATTGTCTCTTACTATCGATATTTGACTTTTAATCGCAATACCATTAACAAAGTCCGTTATTATCGATTGTTTCAGGTGCAATGGTACCGTTAATCACTGTATAATTTATGGTACCGAGCGTGGCTTTGGTTTTGCCGAGCCTTACAATATTCACAAAAGTTTAAAACATTTGGTGCTACATTATGCTCAGAATTCCCTCGAGGAACACAACGAGAGTCTCAATACGACTCTAGCTTACCCAGCCTTTGCCACACCTGCAGCCCTCGCGCAACTGCAGGCTCAACAGATGCAACTGCAGATGCAGATGCACACACAGAATCAATTACAATTTACTCGTCCCCTTGAAAATCAACATTTCATACCACACACATAATGATACAAATTGAATCGTCCGAATGCGGTCGAGATTTACAGAATTCACAATATGCGCGCACAATGCGCTCAATTTTCCCTGGACCTGCGTCGCGCACAAAACGACGATATTACGTCGAGAAAATTCTCTGACGATGTTGAATGATCTTGGAGAAAGGTTTGTAAATTTTCCTTTTGATTGGAGCGATACTATATTTGTCTAAAACAAAAAAAATCGATTTCGCGCGTAACGATTAATTTTAACGAAAACGGAGTAAGGTTTGCTCGTCGTACACTGGCGAACGTACGACGGTGAAGAAAAAGAAACAGCGACGATAGTAGTAGTAGCGGTAGTGATTTTCAAGAATTCGTAGCAGTAGGATAATGATATTCGTACATTGTGTTAACGTAACGCAGTAACAATTGCTTCGGTCGTCAGGACCAACGTGTCGCCTAAATTTTTTTACAAGTTTCTCAGGGTCCGCGAGCCTTACGAGGCGTTTTCGACGACCGACTCGAAACTTAACTTTGGCACCTTGTGTGCGACCGGGAGAATCATAGAGGAGGCGTTTTTTTAAAAGTGAGTTGCTGTCAGTTTTAATTAAAGTCAGAGAGAAAGAAAGTAATGAAGAGGGGGTGAAGGAGAAGGAAAAAGGTCTCTCCAACAGCTCGGAATGAATAGCTTTCGAGCAAACTTGTCCGATCGAATACGTCAGAATAACAGTTCCCAGTTTCTCAGATTCGTTGATCCAAAAGAAAAGTCTGAAAAAAAGTCTCGCTCAAGAAAGAAAAAAAATGATAATTGCCCTATTTCGATTGGTAATCAGGGTATTACTTCGCGATGTCGTAATATTAACGTAATTCTTAAGCCGTTAAATTGTTCCGTCGCTTAGAAAACAAAATGGGACTTGTTTTTCTAAGAAATCGCTGTGACTTCTGACTTCTTCGATGTGTCTTTCGCGGATATTTCCCGAGACCTCCGTTTAATTCGTACACGTGGATGATTTCGAGGCAACGTTTATGTCGATGATCAGCCGGATTCTAAAATCTGGAGAATTATTTTAATATAGTGATATTAGAATATAATTAAGATACGTCGCAACACGAGTCACGGATGTTCGCGAATTAAGCGTCTTTCCGCTAAGTTACGAGAATAATTCTAAGTAGTATTTAACGTCCGAGTTGTACGACTTTTAACGAAGGGAGGGAAACTGGGAGGAAGAGAAGGTTCGATTTAATTTTCCATTCGCGATTTCTCCTCATTCTAGAATCGACTGTCTTGTTGATCGACGCGGACGATGCTCTCGCAATTTTCCACGATTTTTCAATTCGGGGTTCGTTACAACGAAATCAATGTCGGAGGCGTGTAGGAGCTTTTTTATACAATTAGATTTTAAGTGCTGTGCCAGACCCGCGTAAGTTTTGCGCCCGTATCGTCCAGAGATACGCGGAGATAATTTTTCGACGAAGATAACAATATTGTCTGTGATTTCGGATTGCCGAGGAGATGTGTGTCGTGTCTGTTGTTTCCAATTGCTTTTACATTTCGCCTTTTTCCACTTTCTTCTGTTTTTCACTTTAACGTAAGCGCGCGAAGATCGTTCAACGAATTACAAACTTTCACGTCGATCTTTTAAATACCTCGTACTGAGAGATTCCAGGTGAACTCCGTGCGACCGTAGTTTGCGATTAGTTTGCGCGTTAATTGGCTTCATTCTTTCATTTTCTTTTCTCGTATCTGCTGGACCTTATCGTTCAGCGATTATTTCTTTTCGAAATCGCACCCCAAAAACAAATTTCTTACGTGCTGCTCTTCCAGCTTTCTCGTTTTCCATCACAATCCTTGAAATTCCGCAAGCAATACAATTAATACTCCGTTGACGATGTTACACGAATAGTCGAATTTGATCCGCAACTATGTACAGTCGAAATCATTTTCCACGCGGATGTAAAACAAAAAAAATTAATTATCTCGAAGACAATTACATACTCTTCGAACGAAATCCCTAAGATTACGTATCAGTTCAACAAATACGCGCGTTGCGTTTAATTAATAAGAGGATGTAGTCTCGTATCGTTCTCGGAAGTGTTAATTTGATACTGTGCAATCATCAACTTTATCGAATACTTTGAACGGCTGTTCCCAAACTCCACATAAAAGAAGACAAAAATATTGCAACAAAAGTCAATATTTCTCGTTCGAAATATCGACTATGAAGTTGCGTTCAATGATCTCAAAAGGCAATCAACGATCGTTCGTTTCGACAATCGCAAAAAGAACTTTGTGCTCCCAGTAGAAGGAAAATCCTCGGGAAATTTTGCGCATTATGTCGCGGTCCGTAATCACAAGAGTGTACCGAGGAGGATCCACACTAAACCGGAAGTTCTCCAGCTCTTATTTCCGCTCTCCAGCCAAAGTTCTCTTCACGATTGTCGTTTCGAGCGATCGTACGACTGCCATAGTCAAAATATGGAGCGAATAGTGGTAAAACGTGCGATATGTGAGTTTGAAACGGTTTCAGTCCGTGAAAAGAATTAATGAGAAGGCAATCAATGAATTTCAAGTGCTCGCGAGATAGCTGGAAGACGCGTAAACGTATTTTCTCGTTTCTTCGTACGGCAGGATGAACTTTTGGAGGATGAAACGTGCACGAGAGAGATTTGAGAGGAGGTAAAGAGATCGGATAAGAGATGAAGGCTCGTTGCTCATCCTAAAGGCTTCGAATTACGTAGACTTAGGTAGCTTAGGTTTTTTATACGAATGAAATGAAATTAAGTGCCCTGGTGCGTCGACAGGCTTACAATTTGCGATCGTCCAATCGCGTACCGGTGCTGTTTTCGATCGTTATTTATCCCGTTGCCGATCACGCTCGTTTTTCTGCCTATTATCGATTCGAAATCATCCCTCGACCGTCCTTGAAACAATGGACAATTGTGACGATATTACTTGAATTTAAGGAGAGAAAAATTGAAGAATTCGAGGAATTATGGAGAACGATGATCCGGAGTGAAACGAGCGATTTGGCTACGGAGGCGCGACCTTTTTTTTTACGTTCTGACCAGCGAACAACGGCGAGAATCGCGAGTTGTTATGAATATGAGCGTTTCCGTGATGTCTCTCCTATCGTGGAGAACCCGCCGATTAATCTTTCCAGGATCCCATGATAAAAGACTTGGGTAAAAGACGCGATTCCCGATGTACCGTTCAGTCTGCGCCTTTTCGCATCTCCGACGGAGAATGGAAATAAAGGCTTTTTCTCATAGAAACTGAGGCTTTCTGTGAAAGTTTACTCAAATCGACTTTTTCGATATGGTCGAACGATATGCTCGACGATCTGTTCGAATGTCTGATCAATGATCTACACGATGATCTATCCACTGCGAAAAGAAGAATAAAAGTGCAAATGGAATTTTCATCCCTTCTCATTCGCAGTTCATATTTTCATACAAAGACGATCGCCATGTGTATCAAACGAGTTAAAAATCATCTTTGAACGATTTTCACTGTGTCGAATCGTAACCATTTCCAATTTCACCATACTGCACGGCATATCGCGAATCGATCAGATCTCCGTTAAACGACGATTCCCAGTAACCTGTGTCTCGCGAATCGTCCTCTCGTCTTTTCTCAAGAGTCCAAGGGACATCCGAATCCCATGGAAAGTCGAGGTTTTCTGAGACGATACACGGAACGCATGGAAAATGTAATGGGAACGCATAAAGAGAATAAAAGAATTGCGATACACGTGAAAACACTGGATAATTGCACGTGTATTCGCACGATGAAATAAAGGAGCGTGTTTATGAGATAAATGACGATACATTCGATGGTGAGAATATTATATGATGGAAGTATATGAGAAAAGGGAGGAAAACGAAAAAATATATATATATATCTATATACACACATACACATACACACACACACACATAAACATATATCTATATATTTTTACTTACTTTCAAAGCAAACCTTTAATTGATTATTTATAATATATACGTGCGTATATACATATATATAAAAATATATAAATATTCGAAAATGCAACGGGATCTTTGGAGTGTCGCGTGTAAGCGATGTCAAAGGTTGCGTTGCAGTTTCGAAAATGTGCTCGAGGCTTGTCGATCGTTTTTTTGCGAAGGAAAAATTAAATGTGCGCGATTTGAAAATACGATCGACGAGGCTCGATGCACAGGGGGGAATTTGGGAGGAAGATATTCGCACAATTGCAAACTCGCACGAATCGATTTATTCGGCTTGTTCTCCAAAACCTCGAAAGGATTTCGCACCAAAGATAGATCGTGAAAAATCGCGATCGACCCGAATTTACCTTCGTGCTTTCGTCGATTCCGCGATACAACGTGACGATTTTTTTTTTCTTATTTGTAACTTTGAATAATGAAGTTTATTCTGTTCGAAGAGTAATATGGAAAAATTGTCGTTTGGCGGGAAAATCGCGGAAACGTCGGGACAAGAAGGTTCTCTCGAATTTTCCCGCGTTTCCTTTTTACCACGAGGTCCACCGATTTCCAGGAACTCCGCCGATTTTCGTGCTAATGTGCAATCGCGTGGACATCGAAATAATCGTAGAAGTTTTAGGCGCTTTTAAGCTCGTCGTGGGGGGGAAAAAAAGGGCCAAGATGAAAAATGGCCAGGTAAAAATGCACGGTCTATTTCGATGGTTTTCAAAAATCGAAAGGAACCAAACACCCGATGAATTTTCACCTTTCTAACGAGATTAACGCGTAACCGATAGATTAGCGGGGGAAACGACGATCGTAGAATCAGAGGGACCGAATGAAGAGTCGATGAAGGCAGAGTCAGAGGGAGAGTTAATTGGATATCCGGCTAATTTAGAGGCTTGCTTCCGGTTTGGCCGTAGTCGACCATCGCGAAGCGAGATAAAGTCTCGTGCAGAGTTGTTTCTTTTGAAGTTAAAAATCATTGAATATTTTTATTAATCCTATTCATCCTGAGCTCCCATTTTTTTATAGATTCATATAAAAATAGTGTCTTCTTTCTTCATTTCTTTTAACAGCTTCAACGCGGAGAACGCTCTGTGCCTTTTCCGCATTGTAGTTGTTAAATGTAAAAGAGGACTTCCATATTTTATCTCCAGCATCTTTATTTCCCTGGATTCTGGATCTCTTTCGTAAATTATTTTTGAGTCAAGATCGATAGAATATAATTTCCTATTCGACCTTGTGTCTTCCATTTTCCTCAGTGTTTTTGACATTCTCTTTGAAAGTTTTTTTTTTTAAAGTATATACAATTTTACAAGTATTCTCCTATGGCCATTTTCTCTGTTGAAGTTTCCTTGGATTATTCTTCCTTTTATATATTTTCTGCGATTTATTTATATCGCAACGCGATGATCGAATTGGTCTATCGGTATTCATCGAACGACAGACGTCAATCAAAGTCGATTTTTTGCAACGATGGAATTTTTTGAAGATTCGCCGTCTCTTTGCGAGAGTTTATTCAACGATCTGTCCGAAGCTCGTTTTCGTACATTCAGAAAGAAGCAAGATTCGAGTCTTCGATGAGATTTTACCGCGAAAAACGGTGCAAAGAAAATCATGTCTGCAGTCAAACACGTATATCCGAGCCGACGGCGAGGTGTTTTTGTACAAAGAGGAGAAAATAATTCTGGGAGAAAGGAATTTAGAGGAGAAAACTAAAAAAAAAACAAAAAAAAAACAAAGAGATTCGCTTGGACTTCTCGGCAGGACCGGTCCAACAGAAGAGTTTTTTTTTTTCTATTCGACGAGCGGGAAACTCGACGATCCGCTCGTGAATTTTCGACGGGACTAAATTTTCAACGGGGTGATTTTCGGCTTGAAAAAAATTCTTGGTCGATAGAATCGCAGGAGATCGATCTCGATCGAGTCGATCGTTCTCTCAGGGGGATGGTTTTCATGGAAAAGAGTCGATCGAGTTCGACGAGATGTTCGTCCACTTTGCGATTCGAAGATTGCTCGACGGATGATCGAGGAAGGATTTCTTTTGTGATTCTCGTCGAGCTTGTGATCCAAGACGATTTCAACGGGTGAACAGATCACCCGGGAGAAGAGAGAAGGTAAAAAGGGGGTAGAGAGGGTGAGAAAATTGGGCGAGTAAGATATTGCCAACGGCGATGATACGAAGAGTGGAAGAGAGAGTAGCATGTAAACGTTGCCTTAGCTTTTGTACAAGTCAAACTAGGTGCGGAAAGGGAGGTATATGCGAAAACGTGCGATGAGAGTGCAAGGAAAAGATTTTGCTAAGAGAGAAAGAAAAGCGCGAAAGATAGGGAAGAGAAGAGAAAGCATACTTGGTGCGATACGTCGATTAAACACGACGTTAGAGTCTGTGACGATAAACGGTGATAAGAGACGATTAATTTAGTAAGATATTCTGGTGTGTCCACTAGGAATACGGGAAAGCGAGAGAGAAAGAGCGAGAGTAAGTGAACATGAGAAAGAACGAGAGAGGAGCCTTGCAGCAAGATTTTGCGCGAAACATTGATAATCAAATTTGTAACGGTAACGTTTATCCCAACTGTAATTATAATTGTAATCATAACGTAATCTCTACTCGCGTCGACATCGTAGAAAGTTGTCATAGTGCAGAAAACTCCCGTGAGCTTTTTTCCCAAGAAAGCTTCTACCAATCAAAATCCACCCGATGATAATAACGATCAATGGATTCTCATCGATATTCTATAGGGAGATGGAGGATCGTTCGATGATCCAAACGAAACATCTGTAATTTAACCGAAGTTTATCCAATTTTTTATAATAATATCGACAGCAATACGAGATTCATGTAGCGGAATTAGCCATATTGTGAAAAAAAACTCAGGTTCACCGAGGTCACAGGTGTATCCGTGGACCGTCATAAAAAAAACAATGTAATTTAAGAATTTACGATACGTCCTGATTGTGAAACCGATGAAACATCGATCGATTCCTCTTTTGTCAAAGCTACGATTTTTATTAGGCGCCGATAGAAGTAGAATTTAGAATGTCCGTGGGAGAATGTGAAATGAGAGACGAGAGAAAGATGTTTGTAGAGACGAATATTCCAGGTGTTACGATGTAATTGTAAAAGGGAATTCCATCCCTTCGTCTAAACGGCGAACGGCAAGATAATGAGAAACCGTGAGATAACGCGTGTTCGTTGACGAGAAACTTGAAAGGAGTGATTTCAGAGTGAAAGAGAGAGGAGAATGAGAGGGAAAGAATGATAGAGAAATTCAATTACTCATTATGAAAAGTCGTATAATACTCTATGCAATTTATCTTGAGAATTTAACCGAGTCCCTCGAGGGACCACGTCTTTTCCTACCTCGAGACGGAGTTGGCAATTGCGCGTATCTCTTTTCTTCTCGAACTTCAATTCGGTCACGTTTTAATTGTACTTTGTAATTTTTTTCCTTTTATTATTTCCAAGTATCTCTATTTGATACTCGTCACTGATCACCGAAACTACTGCAAGAAAAAAAGGAGATATCTTTTAGATATCTCGTCCGTCAACTCCGTCGCGAGTGAAATTCGCGAGAAGGTACGTTTACGTTCGAGGTGTTCCTCCTTTCATCGATGAAAAGTCGATGCGAGGAGAGGAGAGATGAGAGGAGGGCTTTTTCCTCGCACGCGAAAATGTCTTAAAAGCGTATTTCGGCGGCTGACATTCGTGTACGTCCATTTGGATCCCCGCCAAAGTTTTTGCGTCCCGATAACATCGGTGCGGTTGTTCGATTTCGAAATCGCGTGAGATGTTAAGAGTATACTTGGGGGGTGGACGTACCGTATGTACTTCACCCTGTCCCACGATCTTTATTCCGTTTTTTCATCCTTCACCACTTTCCAACCATCCCCTTTCGATTCTGCACCCCCTTCGTACGAATGATAAAGCGTGGACGTGCGTTTGCTGCAAGGCGATAATTATGGATCATTTATTAAAGCATTGGGTGGAAAGATCGTACTCTCAATCGATTATGAGAGATTTTAAGAAGTTTTTTTTTAGGGATTGCGCTGAGAGAAAGAAAGTGAGAGAGAGAGAAAGAGAGAAAGAAAGAGAGCGAACAGAGAGGCAGAAGTTATCGACACAATATTACATTATTAACAAGTGTATGCTGTCCCACTGTGATAAAACTTTTGTTTTTGCATGTAAAATATACTATTATTGTCATAAGTAACGAGATACAAAAAAAAAGAAGCATATATTAACGGTGCATATATATAGATGTATGCGCCGAGGCATGCGCGATTCTTAGATGGATCTATGTATGTACCTATATATCTATATATGTGCAGGCACAGGACACACACACACACATGATACACGATACAACACATAGACGCGAATACAAATGTGCAAACATAAATACAAATACACACGACAAATACGTATAAAGATGTAAGCATAAACACGAGCATACATATATTGTGATTGAGCGTGCACCCAGTAAATGTGCATGCTATTATAAAGAATACAAATTTTTTTAATTAATTCCCACCTGTCTTCATGCGCTTGCGAGGAACGATCGTCGACTACTTTTATCTGTCGATCATTTCATCGTCATCCAATTAATTAATCGGTAAAACTATTCGGCTGGATTATTTTTACGGTGGTAGTTTTAATCATTGAACGATTTTTAATACAATTTTTTTTAATATAGAATTCCTCTGTCACTCTAAATTGCTTTTGGATCTGAGCAAATGTAAATTTGTCCTTTGATGTTTTATTTCTGCAGATGATTTTTCAAATATTTTTATTGATAATAAATTCGCGGCAATTGGTGCAACAGGAACAATCGAATGTTAGGCTTACGTGAAATAGAGAGGGCAAGAACGTGTTCGGAGATTTTATTTCGATAATAATTAATATTTTGAAGTATAGTTTAAATTTCAATGATTTGCCTCTCAAGTACATGAAAACCGGCGGTACGATAAATGAATGTTTACTCGCTTCTTCGCGCAACGGTCATCCTCATATTGTACCGTTTATTTGGTAGTACTACCATGTAAAACCATTTATATTTGCATATGATTAATATGTTTTACTTATAACATCGTCTGACATTTAATCATATTTCACATTTTAGCCCATCACTCCTGTCCCTTCATTCTCCAAGAGACACACCTTAAAGCCTCAGAATTCTCATCAAATTCACAACAATACCATTGGAACAATACCTCGAAAACTTACAACGACGAAGACCTTGCAAATTTCAAATCTCTACCAGCAAAATTTCCTAAGCATAAAGAGGAACGGACTCATTAAAAAAGTAACAAACGAGACAACTAAAAGTAACAAATACTCGAGAAACAGAAAAGCGCGCGTAAATGCCGCTTAAAAAATTGTAAACCTTCTAGAAAAACGTTCGACAAAAATTGCAAGCTTCCCAGGAAGATGAGCCGCTTCACGACTCGAAAATTTCGCTGTGTTAACGACGACCCTATTACACGTCAAGTAAAGAAATTCCAACTACCTCGCACTCCCACCTTCCATTGTGGATATTTGCAGCATTGTTGCAGAGAAATTTCCAGCCAGAATTTTTGCAACGAGGAGGAAGACCAGGAGATCGAGCACAACAATGTAAGTCTTTCAAAGTTTTCATATATTTTCTAATTAAAACAGTAACGCTTCATTGTTTTCCTTGAATCGGCCGATCACTAGTTAGAAAATTGCCTGGAGACATAATTAAAATTTTTTTTAAAGAGAGAAGGTCAATCAAGTATTATTGCTCGATCGGTTAAGCATTAACGCTGGAACTATCAACGTTAAATCTATTATTGTTATATATATTAATTAAAAAGATGATACATTCAATAATTTATACTTTATAGAATAACCGTGTCATTTGTACCATAATCTACCCTTATCAAATTTGTACAAAATTATAAATCAGTCATTTTCATTGACTCGATAGTTCCAGGGTTAATCTGATTCAAGGGGTGAATTTGCACAGGAACATTACCGGTTAACTATCAATGCTGGAACTACCAACGTTAAATATATTAATTAAAATGATGATCCTTCAATAATTTATACTTTACAAAATGAACGTGCCATATTTATCCCATTCTTCCCTTATCAAATTCGAAAAAAGTTTGTATGACATTATAAATCAGTCATTTCGATTGCCTCGGTAGTTCCAGGGTTAATCCAAGGAGTGAATCAGTACAAGAAAACTATCCCTCAATTTTTTACCCAAAAATCGGAAATTCACTCCTGGTTGAACGGTTAATAGCCAGCCTACTACGTGAACATTAAAGAAATTGCAACTATCGCAGAGTTCCGCCTCCCGTTGCAAATATTCGCAGAATTGTTGAGAAATTCCCAGGTAGAATTTTCGCAACGAGGAAAGCTAGGAGAACGAGTACGCGTTTTACGCGACGAAACGTTACCGATTGGCGGGGTGCATCGCGTTCGGAGCTTGCGCGCCGCATTGCACGGCTGCAGTCGAGTCATTATGCAGGTACTGCCTGTCACTTCTACTGGTTGCAACCGCAGACCGACGTTGACTATCGTCGAGTATTCTCTGTACACGGGTATCCCGACGGTTTCGTCGCCCGATACGGCGGTAAACCACCGAATATATTACGTCTCGCGTTTAAATCTGATTTCTAATGCAGCCAGCTCGATGCATCTGCAGCGACGCTGATTTGTCGTCAGGACGACTCGTGGAAATGCTCGTCGTTGATTAAGATCGAGAGGATTTGCATTGTGAAGATTTTTCATCCCGCATAAGATTTTTTGTGATTTTTTTTTGAGGGAGAGAGGGATAAATTTGAATCTAAGCAGACATGAGGGTTGCACTTTTTTTTTAGTGCACTTTGAGGGATGATGATTAAATGATCTTGGCGAATGGAACTCGGCTGTATCTCGATAATCGAAAATAACTTCGATTTGTCACCGGGCGAGACAGTCAATGAGGTGAAATATTAATTGCACTTTTTTCTACTCGTCTAGGTGGCAAAGCGCGGGTGATTTTTTATCGTGAGATCTTTAGAATTCGTCAAATTGATAACGGTAGATACTGTAATTTGATGATAAAATCTAATTTCGGGGTAGAATGAATTGATGGATTGGAAAAAGAGAAATCGAGGGTTGGAAAGTATAATCGTTTGGATACTTTGTCACCGATGACTCGATTGTGGGGGTGGCTCGATCATGATTTTGGCATTGCGATTCATTCGCGTGATGTTGCTGGCGTAGGCGGATGGTAGAATTTGGTTTGCACGCGATTACCTCGTGTTCCAATAAGAGACATCGCTTTGGTATTACGAAGGATAACGACGAGGATAATCGGAAGAGCCTCAAGGACTGCTCGAATGGGACACGATCGTACGAAATCGATTATAGCATTAGGATATTATTGTGTCGCGATGGAAGAGGCGAAATTATTGGAACGAGAATAGAATTCAAACTCGATATCATTTTTTTGATAGTTACAGGCATCAATATTCATTTTCACCCTTCAATAGTAGTCAAGGGTGCTATAGAAGTAGAAAGGATTCAATTTCCTATGTTTTTTTCTATTAAAAAATTAACACTTTGGCGGCCGCACGTCTCATTAAAATTTGTTTGCTTGGCGCCGGTAGAACTGTTTCAGATCATCCTTTGTCATAAATCGTCAAGTTTTACTAATCTCATCGTCAATTCTCTTGAGATTTTAATCCTGTCCCTCTATTTTCATGAAATTTCGAGGATATATATATATGTAAATACATGTAAAATTGTTTTGTATTATATATTCCTTTATTTATATTTTCTTATTTATATTTTGCGCACGACACCAATGTGGTGTCGCCGGACGGCACAGTGTTAAAAACAAGTCAAGGTGCATGTTTAATTTCTAATTTTCCTTTCAATTTGAAAATTGAGATAAAGTCCGATAAAAATACAGAACAGAGAGCTATGTAGCATACGCATAAACTTAACCCCTTGTCGTACCATTCATTTAGTGACTGCCTCCACAATAATTCAGCATGAAGTTAATAAAATAAACATTGATCAGTGATTCTTGACATATCGTAGAATTTAATGTAATATTAATATTACAGAAATTTTTATTTAATCTTATCGTGTCACGTCTCACTGATATTTTCAATTAAATAGAATTTGTAAAACTTGAAAATTTCTTTTTCAATTTATCGCATCACGAGTGTCACTCGTTATAGTACAGTAAGGGGTTGAAACATTGTTCCTTTCATTTTCCAAGTGCATCGTAATTTACAAATCGTAAATCTCGCTTCTCCACGATCTTCGACGAGAGCTCGTAAACCTCCGTTAGACCGATACCTCCCTGACGCGCACCGTAGATGTTTGTTACAGGATTTCAACTTCCATCCGGTTCGATCGAAGCACAGCAGGACTATAAATACACGCATCGGGTGTTCGAGAATATCGAGATAAATCACCAAAACCGTGGATCGTCTTGGCTCCGCTGTTATACGATGGTATCGCGTGACTCTCTGCTTCTGACCTTTGCGACTTCTTTCGCGGTCTTCGTTTGACGACTTACGATCCTTAAAATAAATCCTCACGGTATTCCTGTCAAAGAATTCCTTTCACTCGTTCCACGTCATTTTTCTCCTTACATTCTTCTCAATTAAGGATCGAACTCTACGATTCCTTAAAAAAAACTCAGAAGTCCTCTATACGTCCTTTGTGTTTTCTATTTTTCTCATTGATTTTCTAAATCAATTATCATCGTTCATGGTTTTCAGAATTGCACGAATTTATTGTTAAATCAGAGAGGGTAAATGTTGGTTGATTATATGCATAAATACTGACACGATGTCTGCTGCGAGCGACGTAACTCGTCCGACTATTTGACAACTTCTACTACTTTCGTACGGATTGGTCTGACTACTAGCCTGCTTGTTCTACTAATTCTGACGTTTGTCTAGCTGTGTAGGATTACAGCTTACTCTTTCTTCTATTTCTTTTGCATTTTTCTACTCCAATTTTTATTGTTATTTCGCCCAGGGTGTTCTGTTATTTTAAGTATATTTCGAATGTTATGAATACAACGTAGGAAAAATATTGCAGAGATAGGAATGGCAAGTATTTGAAGAGGGAATATAAATTTCTTTATTTCCCGTGAAATTTAAGGTTGATTTGAAATAGAAGGGAAGCTTTTTGTTGGCAATTCAGTGGTCAACATTGAGGGAAGAATGGAAAACCACGACCCATAGTCAACCACGTTCCATTGGTAGAGTATGCGGCATAATGAAATAATTATATGTCGGCAATGATCAAACTTAATTAATATTACATGCCAATATTAGTTTGGCTCTATTTAACGCGAGCAATCGATTCACGATTACCCGTTCCAGCAATCGGCTGAGTTTTTTTCAACGACACCAGAATATTCGATTTTCACCACGATCGGAATTAATAATCCTGTTTGCCGTGGCGTTTGCGGAGAATTTCGATCGTCGCTTTCCTCATTCGTGATTTCTGGCAATCGTCCCTCTCAATTAACAACCTTTAAACTCCCCAAAATATTTGATCATCACGATTAAAATTATTCAACCACTCGTGATCGACCTATCGAGTATACTCCGGTCAGATTTTCCAACTCGTGTTAACGTCTTAACGCGCAGCGAACCGAACATCCTCTCGCGCCGCATTCTCGGGAGTTAAAGGTTCACGTAGTTCCGGAGGGACGTCCGGACGAGGGGGAGAGAGGGTGCTGCAGGGCCTGGTGGGCACTTCCGCGTAACCGACCTCGACAAACCGAGCGAAACGAGGTCAGGAACGGCGCGTACGAGGAACGAGGGTCGTCGGTGGCCCGCTTGCGCCGGCTACCCTCGTCCGGGGGTTGTTTCTCTGCTCGGAATACCTCGGTTCTGCTCGGACGTTGTCGTTTCCAGCGACTACCGGAGGATCGTGTTACCCTCGCGACTCACACGACCAACCATCCACCGGCACAAACTGCGCCAACTCTACGTGCCTTCCAGGTTCGCATCGAATGCCGCCAACGACACCGAGAGAGACCCTCCGTTCGACTCCTCCAACGTTCTGTTCCTCCGTTTTCCACCTCAGTCCTCCTCCAATACCTACGTACCTCGATAAGATACACGCGAAGCGCAGGTATAATTACGCGCACAGACGCACCTGCGAGTACAAACAGGCAAACGGGTATGCGCGAAACGCGTTACCCTGTCTGGTATGAACAACACCAACAGCCTCGGCCTCTCTTGGAGATAACGCGCACGCGACCAACGTCGAAATTGCATATACGTCTACGATCACAAATACATTTAACTGACTTATATCCAACCCCTCGTTCTCCACCAACGTGGAGAAACTCCGTTGCAACTCCGATGCGTACAATTCCACCCCCGGCTGAAAATTTCCCGCTGACTTTGAAGAACGGCAGAGCGCGCGTGCGTTTATATTTGTACAAACAGAAAACGTAAGCAGTTGAGAAGTTTTCGTAATGGAACAAAAACTAAACATCGCACTCTACGTTAGATTACCTGTTTCGTTGGTAGTCTACCGACGAGTACGAGACGCACGGAAAGACTGAGAGAAAAGTCGTGGTAATTCGGTCAGTCGAACCGCAAAACGTGGAAGCTCGTCTACAAGAATAGCCTTGGAAGGGTAGAAACAGGTGCAGAGACCGGCTCGCACGTTCGCCGGAGGGTAAGCTCGTACTCCAAGAGAGCGCACACCTTGCTGCGCAGGAGCCGCCGTGTGACCGAGCCAAACCGAGGGTGCGCAGGTGGTGAGAGGGAGAAAAAGACAGGGTTGGAGAGAGAAATACGGAAGATAGATAGAGTGGGAGAATAGGAGGGAGAGAGAAAGGTGAATTCTCGCGGCTCTCGGTGATACGCGGTGCGGCGTAGTCGTCATTGGGCGTCGGGACGCCGCGACGAGGCGGTCTCGGCTCGGGAAAACGCTCAAAGGACGAGCAGGTACGCACGCAGGCTGGTGCGCGCGGCCTCTCTCGCGCGCCAAGTGGTTTTTCCGCGGCACGAGGATCGAGTGCGCGACTTTTGCCGCAGCGTTCTGCAGCGCGGAACTTCGCGTCGACGCGTAGACGAGGATCAAGATTTCCTTCGATCTTCCAACCTCTCCACTTAAACGATCTCGGTGCGGTTCGGTTTCGGTTTTGCTCGTAGTGCGATCGATTGGAAATAAATCGTAGGAGAGGGTCAAAGGTGACGGTTCCTCTCGAGTCGGAAGCGTCGCGGATCGACCGGCCCGTTGCCGCGAACGATCTCGTATTCGATTGAAAATCGCGAGAAGGAGAGTCTCGAGGAAAGTGCGCGGTGGTGTCCTCGAAGAAGGTTGGTGATCGTGACGGAGAGGTCACTCGAACGATCGACGGGATATTTGCGACGTGTGTCGTCACGATTTGGTTGGATAACGTCGAAGGTGGAGGAGGTAGCGCACGATGAGACGGACGACGAGAGGATCTTACGCGAAGGGCGCAGGATTCGTCTCGGTCGTCCGGCCGGAGGTCAAGCGGAGACCGAGGAACGAGAAGATAATTTGCTCGAGGAGAGGCTGAAGCCTATGGGAACCATGAGTTGCGATGAATCTATGGGCCGAACCATGTCACGTGTCGTCAGGATCGTGCTGGGACGGTCGACATGCTCGAGGCTACGAGCGAGCGTCATCGTGACGATCCTCTTCCTCTTGTGCTGCTCCAGGGGTGCTCTTGCCAGCGAATTCCCTGAGAGAGAGTGTTGCGATCTCATCTTCCCAATTCCTGAGCCAACAGGAAAATCGACCTCCGCTCCTACGCCTACGGGGAGAAGCGGTGAGTCTATGTTTTTCTATGGTTTTCTTCTGGCTATTCGTTTCTTCTTTGAGAAGACGCGAGGTCGGTGAAAAATCATTCTTGGAGAACGGCATTCTCCTTGAAGTTGTCTGAAAATAACGAATGGATTTTTGTAGTTGATACTTTTAATTCGATGCAATTATTATCACTTGGCACGCGCACATGATGAGACTACTCTATAGACTATTGTATATTGTATAAAAGTTAGTAGCCAGGAGTGTCCTTGTGGCTTAATGACAAGCCACGTGGGTGAAAGTGCCGGTTCACTTTTTGTTGACATCGCCACGCAAGTACTTGTACTCTTCACTTAACTACCATGTCTCTCCATATAATTCTACAATTTACCTTGAAAGAATCGAGCAAGAAGTGGAGCACTCTTGATGGACAATCGATGAGAACCGAGAACGAGACAGTTCGACTATAGACAGAGTGAATTTTCCATATTAAGTCCATCAAACGATAAGAATTCCCTGCGATAAATTTCAACCCCACGACGTCATCGACCCTCTTACAATTTCTTCCGTTTTAAATTCAAACGTGTAGCGATTGCTCTTAAATATTTATTCACGATTGAAAATTCGGAGGTGATATTTCGGATAATGTAGTTCCGTAAAATAGTTCTCGGTTGAAACTCGGAGAATTGCAGCGGCCAGGTCGACGGCATTCCCTCTTTTCATAGACCATTCGGCAAATCGATTCCCGATTAAACGAGATTCAGTTAGGAATGGAAGATTATTTCTGTGAGATCGAATATCGTGGTATATTCCATGGATAAATATATCCAGCGGATAACACTCGTGTCTCCCTTTAAAAACACTCGTCGTAGCTGGGATAGCCCCGGATAGAATATTCGAGCTTTGGAGAGACGAGAGGAAGCCAATAATTGAACAGGAACCGATAACTCGCCGTATTCGGTTCTCCCTGTATTTTGTTAGCCACCGGCAGGTCTACTACAATTTCTGCGGAGGGACGAGCCAGATTATTAATTCAATTAGGGTCAGTTATTAATTCAACAAGGATGGTTTACAGACGCTGCCCCAATGTTAGTTTAAACCAGCGAAACAGCCGCGTAATCGAGTTGCCGACCAACATCGTTCAACTTATCCTCAAATCTTCTTAAACTTTGGAATCCTCACTTGGAAAATATGCATCTACTTTTCTTCCTTGTTTTACGCCAATTAACTCCAGGCGAACTTTCTAACGATATATTAATCTCCGACTGTTTCAATGAAAACTGATATTCTCTCGTTCCCTTAAGTTTCTTTTTGTATTTTTCCACTTTTAGAGATTGACGAAATTTGTGATTAACATTAATACTATCGATATATCTTCTAAAATTTAGATACACTTAATAACCAATGTAGAAAACGAGGAATGGAGAGGGGAAAAAGATGATTATTAACTAATTTTGCTTTTATAAGATAGAAGTGGAATATTTACTTCACGGATACTCTACTAATTTGGATAATTTGTAGAAAAAAATTTCAAACCGGTATTTTGATCGTCTTGATAAGTTCAGTGTTAAAGGTGATAGTATCTTGAAGTTTCTTAACACTAGACCTACCGATGATTAATGCTACATTTAAATTTTATTTCATAAAATAGTATCAAATTAATTTAGATATGTCTTTAAAAATTTCTGAAACGTTTTTGAAAAATTCAGAACAAGTCACTTTGTTCACCTTGGTAGATTTAATGTTAACACTGAGACTATCAAGGCAGTCAGGACGATTGGTCCCTAGTTGTAATGTCAAGAAAATTTAATTTCTTCCATAGTTAATTAGCAGACATTCTAGCAAAATAATTTACGAAATTTTCTACGCAACGAGGGGTCGGAAGTTTTAAAGGGCTGTGTTTGCAAAACCGTTGAATTTTGGCAGAGCCACGAATAAACGGAGGATTCGCGGTCGAAATTGTCACGGCAGTCGTGTTTGCGGGCACTTCGGCCTCCTTTAGGGATGAACTTCGATTGAGGTCGGCCACGATCGAAGGTTATCTACCGTCTATAACGGGGGTGGAGTAAGTTTCAGGGTGGAAGTCATTTATACCCCCACGGAATTCCTCCGCGGCGAAATATCGCGTACGTGCTCATAGAGCGTTAATAATGAAAGACGGTCAGAGGTTCATTGGTATTTTTACGTCCTCTTTTTCTTCTCTTTCTCTTCTCCTTTTTATTCCATCCTTTCCTCTTCTTCCTTTCACTATATCTTCACAGCAAATGCACCCAGAATTTTCTATCTCTCGACCTATCACTTCAAAAAAATGTAAAACCTTCGTAAAAGTGAAGCAAACGTTACCGAGGAATTAATAGAACGTTCTTCAAGTAGGAAAGGAATTTTAACGAGATCCTCGAAACCGCAGGAGCGTGTAACCCGTGAAACTTGCTACGGTTAAATTCAAATGATACTCGGAGAAAAACAGAAAGATTGACATTTCGCTCTGCTACCAGAGAATTTTCCTTTCCTTTGTGTACTCAGGATAAAGTTACTGGAGAACATTAAAGGTTGAAGGGTTTGATATTCTCACAATTCTCGGTACAATTTCCTTTCAAACGATACTTGTTTCATTAATATTTAAAGAATAGTTATCAAAAGGACCACGAGCCATCAACGAGTACATTATCAAACAAAGATCTATAATCACGTTGAAATAAAACATCGACCTTCAAAAACCGTAAGGGAAATTCATCCTCACGTTAAATTCCACGAATGTACACAAAGCACAAGATAAAATTCCGAATCGCGGCTGGTAACAAGCTTTCGGGTCATTTAAAAGCATTTTGGCATTTTATTAAACCTGCCCGCGGCACTCGACGCGTTCGTTTTAGCGGAACGAATTTCCGGAACAAATTGCAATCGTGGAGGAGAAATGGCGGAATGAAGGGCGACAAGAAACGTAAGAGAGAAGGCGTCAGCCCGCTGAAAAGGGATCTTCCTTGGGGGAGAAAAGTACGGGGTACAAAGCGGAAGGTTAAAAAGCGCAGAAAGATTTTCCGAGGGCTCGCCTTCCAGTTTTAAATGTCGCGAGTCAGTTCGCAAAGGAAGACGTCGCAGATGGGTGAAGGGTGGCCCTTAAGAACGAAGAAGGTTCGCTTCGTCGTGGCCTCGACTTAGGGGTAGAGCCGAGAAGGAGATTGAGAGAGAGAGAGTAAGTTGAAATGAGAGAGAGAGAATGAGAGAAAGGGAGGGAGAGAGAGAAAAAAAGGGAAGGGAGAAGTGGCCCATTGACGTTAAATCGCACGGTGAGGCGCTTTTAAACGTCGCCGCTATTTTCATGCGACCTACTTTGCGAGCCGCACCGTAACGAGGTTGCTTTCGAACAAATTCAAAGTACCTTCGAGTCGGTAGTCGAGCTCGTTTCTCCGGCAATCGTTGAATTTTTGGACAGGAGTAACGTATCTTACCTAGTCTCCCAAGTGGCGAGATTTCGGGGGTAGTTTCGAATCGACGTGGAGTTTACCACGGAGATTCGTACAACTTTGGGGATGAGATAGTCTTGGAAACGAAGCACGATGGCTGTTTAGGGTTCGCCGCGATTAATTACCCTGAGGAAGATGTACCGTTTCAGTTTGTTAACGTTCGGTTGCATCCATGGTGCTATTGAGATTTCGAGAAGTTGCTTTTATTAAATCGACAATTCAATTCTGGCATCTTTGGCTGAAGTTTTGGGGAAGGTTAATTCTAACTTGTTAAATGGATTTCAAGTTGGATATCACATTTAATAACGTCGTTATTGGTAATTCCCTTAGCCACGGGCCTTGGATTTTGCATCTCTTGCGACTCTTCGAGAAAACTGCTGTGAAATTCCCCGATGAAACTATGCTTTCGAGTTTCTTCCATAAACTTCCTTCATCGTTGGCGCTGTTATATCAGCTTCGATCGTGATAGAGTCGTTTCGATGATTTCATCATTTACGTACGTTTCGTTTTCGCTAGTTTCTCGAAAATATTCATATCGTTTACATTTTCAACCATCGAAAATTCCCGTACAGTTGTTAGTCGTTCGATTTAAAAGTCCACCCTCTCCCGTCGCATCGACGAGTGCCGGTCCATCAAATTAAATCGAACGTCGCGCCGGTTCGTCGCTCCACTAATTAATTATACGAGAAAACGTCGTTATTAGAAATAAATTCGTGCGTTGCTCGACCCACCGTCAGCCAAAACAGGATCGTTTATCGAGCTCGAAATATCCTGGAGGATCGCTGACAAGGGAACTCTCTGTAGCGTCGCTTTTAACGAGCTTCGACCGAAGGTTTTCGTCTCTCGTCGGCCAACGAGGGAGCTCGATCCGTCTTCTTGCCCTCTTATTTTTATCCGACCTCGTTTTCCCACCCTCTCTCTCTCCTTCCTTCAGTTATTCACCCTTTCATCGTCTCTCATCCCCCAGGAGCTCGTTATTACTACTTTTATCGCACTCTTCAGCCGCAAAACGAAACAGAGTCCTGGGTAACGCGAATTCTCGTCGACGGAATGGACCAAATTAATTGCCCGACCGTCGCAGCTTTCCTTGACCCGTTGCTGACGTTCTCTTGCTTCGAGATTCTTCGAGATTCATCGTCATTCGCTACATTTCTCGCAGGATGCAGCGTCAATTCCTCCGTTCTCCATTTAATTAAATGATTGCACCTCATCAAACCTCGATCTCGCGGCTCGTTTGATTATTTTAGATATCGCATCAATCGAGCCACACTTTGTATACATTTCATATCATCTCTGGTCCGAAAAAACAAAGATCCCCAGTGCCACCCCCTTTGATACCGACATCCTGACACCCTTAATCGTCTTTCATCCCCCAGGAACTCGTTATTACTACTTTTATCGCACTCTTCATCCGCAAAACGAAACATAGTCCTAAGTAATGTGAATTTTCGTCGACGGAATGGACCAAATTAATTGCCTGACCCTCGCAGATTTCCTTTACCCGTCGCTGATGTCCTCGTTGCTTCGAGATTCGTCGTCATTTGCTGCGATTCTCGCAGGATGCAGCCTCAATAAGGATTCCTCCGTTCTCCATTTAATTAAATTGTTGCATCTCATCAATCCACAATCTCGCGACTCGTTTGAGTATTGTAGATATCGGATAATCGGGCCACGCTTTATATATATTTCATACCATCTCCGAACTGGAAAAACAGAGAGCCATCCCCCTCGTCACCGACATCCGGACACCCTTAATCCCTCAAGTATTTGCTTGTCGCGGCAACGAAATTAATTCCGCGATCGTTAATCAACTTGGATGACGTTTCTCGTACACGGAGGAATTGGCTTTCGTTTCTAAAAATCCCAACTTGGTGGAAAATCATCCGTCGTCCGAAATTCTTCTTCCAGTTGGCCGACGATGCGCGATTCTTTCGGTAGCATCTTTCGTGTTTCTTCCTCAACGTCTTCCAAGTGTTTACAGCCTCTCGAGTACAGAGACGAGGTAACACGACTCGTCTCCGTCTCGACGGCATCTTCGTGACTTTCCGGAAGACTCGAAACATACTTGATAAATTCTGTCAGTTACTCTCCGACATCCTCGAAAAATGAATAATGCTCTTTCCGCAGCGTCTGACGCGCACCTTCTTATTCTATAATACTTCGCTTGGTTACTTTTCGCTAGCGTGCTTCAAGACTCTCGGTGTTTTCACCACGATTTTATGTACTTCATTAATTATTCAACTTTTCCTGATGTTTTGTACCTCTTCGACTTTTGTGGCCATTTAGCAAAGAAACTATTTTATTAGGCGGACTTCGTATCGACCGGGTTATGCGACTTGTTATCGTCAATACACTTCATATTACAGAAAATCCAAGACCTGTTGTCATTTATAACAGTTATAAGATCGTTTAAAGTCGTTATACAGTCGTTTATATCTTTTATCCGCATATACAGTTGTATCTAAATTTTACAGCAATATATGACATTTTATCGTTCATTTGTGGCTTGTCATCGTCAATATCCTTCATATTTCACAAAATCAAAGACCTGTTATCATTCATAACAGGTTACGGCACATTTAATAATAATTGCAGAAAAATCTCTCATAGATAAGAGAAAATATGAAATCTGACCTGATTCAGAATCCTTTAACACCATATATCTGTTAGTCTCCTAGATTTCAATTATCTCAAAAGCAGTAAGAAAATTTCCTGCCTCTCTCAATAACTGACTCGAACAAAGAAGTACAAAGCTTCCACTATACAATTAAAAAAGAATAAATTCCATCAAGGACACGTTTCCATCATTATTGAATCCCATTAACACTAGATTTACCAAGCCAGTCAAAATGACTGGTACACAATTTTTTCGAAAAATTCTACGGGTTTATGAGAGGGCCGTAGAATAAATATTCTTTGTCCATCGTATAAAACATAAATTACCGAATCTATCATCTTTTCCACGTCTTAATTTTCTTTGCTTTAAGGTACATATTTAACACATTTAAATATAATAGATTTCACACTGGTAAATGTAGTGTTAAAGCAATATTCTACGTTTTGCAATTATTTTTCACATCTCGAAGAGATCTCCAAACGGGAAGGCACAGAGAAGAAACGCTGTATCGAAACACCGTAGAAACTCGACCTTCCTCTAACGAGTCGAGGTACATTTTTTTTCTCGGCACTGGTTGATGTTAATTTTAAAACGAAATTTTCGTCACCGCTGGCTCGCGTGATTAGGAGAAATGGAAATTACCCGAAGTCCGTCCGACCATAGCTGTCCGTGTTCCACTGGCGAGTCATGGCCAGTGAAAGAACACCGTTATGGTCGGACGCTCAAAAAGGCAGAGCAGGAAAAAAAAACGGTGGGTGAAAAAAAAAACGCGGCTGAAACTTGGTCGTGCGTGATCTGACAAACTTTCCTCGTTAAAGGCACATTTTTATGTAACGCTGTAATGGCTTGGTATTTAAACCACGTAGCGTTTTAATACGTTCGGTCGGGCCTGTGGCGTTTATGCAAACGCGCGTGCCTGACTTTGCGCTATTTCTCAAGATAGATGCCCGACCATTTGCTTTCGTCCTCGAGGAACAGAAAAATCTGAAGGACTCGGTCTACCATTATTTACAGCTCTATTTGATATCCTTGCAAAAAATAAAAAACGGAACAAAAGAATCGTCCTACATTCTGTTTCGTTTAAATCACTTTTTTCCAACGTTTCAAACCTATTTCAAATCTCCTGATGGAACACGAGGATTCAGCGTGTTCGAGTAATCCAATTCCCGACGCTAAAATAAATATCCTCTTTGCAAAGAGACGATCGAAATTCATCCGTGACACGGAGGACGGTTGAATTAAAAAGTACAGAACCGAATTCTATCGGAGATGAAACGAGTCCGTGGATTCTATTCTCAGTGTCGTACGAGGATATTTAATCGAAGTGGCTTTCAAAATTCATCGAAATCGGGCGTTCAACTCTTATTTTAAAGTAACCCTTGGGGCGATGGTGAGAGGGGATGGTGGATGAATACGGTTGGAGGAAGCAATATCGGTAAAGTCACGGCCGTTGGAGAGACAAGAGTCTTCTGCCCTTCCGAAGGAAGTTTCTGGTTAAACTCTCGCTTAAGGAAGGACAGAGGGTGGAAAAGGAGAGAGGAAGGACGAAGTAAATACTGAAAGAGCCGAGGCTCTACTACTGTCATCGATCATCGTGGAACCAGGACGTTCATAAAATTTTGTGCGCCTGCTAGAACAATATTTTTCTTTATAAATCCGACAACACGGAGTGGGCAGCCCCGTGGAAAGCGCTATTTATGCGCGGATATCAATTCTTAATGCCCAAGGGGTGCCCGCATTTTCCATGGCGAAGAATCACGGACATTTATTTGACCGATGATCAGGGAGAAACTTGACTAGTTTGCTGCTTGAAGTAATTATGGTAAAAGCGAGATTGTGATTGGAATTAAAAAAAAACTATCGACGTTGTATCTACTATAATTTAGATATTCTCAATAACTAGTGTAGAAGAAGAAAAATGAAGAGGTGAAAGAGACGAATAATTATCTACTTCAAGATTTATAAGACAGAAGTGGAATATTTAGTTCATAGATGCTATAACAATTTAAATACTATTTAGAAAAAAGTTGGAAGTGGTCTTTTGATCGACTTTGTAGGTTTAGTGTTAAGGAACAATTAAAAATTTTCGGTATTTTTGGCTGAGCGTTACTTTCCTTTTTATGTTTGAAGTTCCTCAGTGGAAGTTCGTTTGAATGGACAGTTCCCGCGCATTATTATGCGATGAGAGGTTCCGAGACATGTATATTTATTAAAAAATGTCTGGTGTAATACACCGGTGTGTTTTAACGACCAGACAATTGCATTCGAAACGAAGAATTCCTTTGAAGTTCGGTCGCACAGGGGAGGGAAAAATTCCAAGTGCAAAGAGTTAAATTTCACCGTAACGAGGTTACGATGTCGGAGGTAGGAGTTCGGATCTTTGCGCGAGTGTCTCGCGTTCGAGTTTCATCGTTATTCTGCGAATCTCTCTCATCCTTTTTCCTTTCTTCAATTTTTTTTTCCTTTTTTTTCAAACCCGCGTATAGGAGTCGCAGTAACTCAAAATCCAGTTAAAATCAGAGATCCTAAGGGAAACGATCAGAGCAGCAGTCGACCTCGAAAGCCAAAGGGAAGAAGGAGAATTGAAGCGAGGCCCTTGAGCTTTTAATTCATCGTCGTTCCGATTCCAAAACCATCTGACAGAGTAAACAATTTCTTCGTTGAACGGCACTCCGGTTTGCGAGCCGACGACGAATGAATAATTCAGAAAAGAAACGAATCAAAGAATGTTCGGAGTCAGAACCATGATCGTTAGGCTCAAACGTCTTTAAAATAACATTAACCCCTTGCCACAATTCTTTTACCGATTACATTTCTAGGCTACTTTCAACAACTTCAAACGACCAAACGTCGATTAGGAAAAATCAATTAGAAATACAATTTTCTCGTAATCTGATCGTCGATCCTTTGAGAATCGTAATAAAAAAAAAGGAATGTTCGATCGTCGTGTAATTAAAGTAAGAACGTTTGGAACGAATAACCCCATCCTCCTTTCTTGCTTTCAAGATAACATTAAAAACGAAAGACCAACATGGAGGTACACTTTTACGAGGCAATGATTTCACTCGGGGTGCAATTGTTTTTATGCATTTCCGCCATCACCGGAATTCACAAGGGGGTGTATTTACGAGGTATCCGCAAACGAGTAATCGCATAGCGCACGAAAACTACCCCCTCGGTGTCGTTTCAGTTTGTATGCTCGCGATTCGAGTGATCGTAACTGAAAAGTGTTTCGACAAATCGCGAGATTCACTGGTCGACCGTAGATCGAAGATTGGCATGTCCTCTTTAAAGCGTGTTTTAACATCCACCCCATAGTTCTGCTTACTTTTCCCTCGTCGACCCTCAGCTATGTATTGTAGCGACCCGGGGCTGAATGGAGGTTGACGGCGAATTCGATTTCCCGCCATTGTTTGGTGGATTTTAAAAAACCATATCGTGAATTTAATATCTGTGTTAGCTTCATCGAGCGCTAAATTAAAATTGTTATTTTTCCCCCGATTACTCGAAGGATTGCGTGAGGGGTGGGAAAAATTGCGCTGAGTTGATTGTCGCCCTTCTCGATTTTACTCTTTTGGAAAAGTAATGTAAAAGTATTTTAGCCACTAGGAAAGTTAAGGGGTAAAGGAGGGATTTAAAAAAAAATGTTATCATTACGACAATGGAATATCTTCGTGAGCCTCTTTAAAGAGGGTTGTTCCTGATTTTCGTCTTTATGCACGATGGATGTATCGTTTAAAGAGTTTCCATTGACACCGACGTAAAGTAGCTGCAACCCCAAGGAAAATACGACTCCAGGGGGATGGAAAGTTCGATGATAAAAATACAGAAAAGTGGTATCGTTAGCGAGTACCGTAGGTGCGAAGTCGGTGATAATCGATAAACAATAAATTCCCCTGGGTGGATTATACTTTCATTTATCCTTATCACACCGTTATTTATCATTCTCGATAAAAATGTGCTCTTATCACGCCTCTCGGGGTATTCCCGTCTCTTTCGCTTTCTGATAATCGAGCATCTAAATTCTTCCGGAATGGACGACCTTCGAAATTCAATAATCTCTCGGAGTACCACCTTCTGCAGCTTTTCTCAGCGTAAAACGCTGCAAAATAACGAGCGGACGGCGAAAAGCGCGAAATCGTAGTAGCAGAATCCAGTGCAAGAGGGTGAGGACAAGAGATACGAGGGTGTTGGAAGATACGCCTCGAATTCGAGACTTTGCTGTTCGCGACATAAACGAACTCCTTGAGTTGGACTTTCTCTTCCTCTCTCTCTTGCTCTCTCCCCCTTTTTTTTATTTTTTTTACAGTGCAAAAGCGAAATACGAGCGTGCAGAAACTGCCGTCAAAAGACGAGGTAGTTTATCGTTTCCACGACGTTAGTCCTCCACGACGAGGCCTCCCCTTCGCGAGCGATGATTGCGCTTTATACGGTCGAACGATTTCCGAGCAAACTCACGATAAACGGGCAAACACTCGACCCCTTTGATGCACCGAAAACGCGATTAACGCTTATTAATGTCTCCTTCGAGATGCTCAATTAACTGGCATTTAATTAGAGGAACGTTGGCCACTGCGTATCGACCATTCTCCACTTCGATCTCTCGCTTTCGACGTCGAGGAAGACTTTGGAAAATTGCAAACGTAGGAAGCGTAGTTTCGTAAAGGTTTTCAAAGAGGATTTTTATTTTACGAGAGAATCGTGATCGGTTTAAAGGAGAAGCATAGGTTTTGGGCTTAGTAGAATATACGATATATCGAATCGTATGCCCGACGATTTCTGGGTGAAGTCGTGGTAAACAGGGTGTAAATATTCTCACCCTTTGACGCGACTTATCGAACCGCTCGGTTGGCTCGTGCAGGTGCTACGTGCACCAGGTATGTAACGCGATTATGTAGGTACCTGCCCGTATGTTCCTACGTTCCCTATATCGTGCTTGGATCTCTGCACATCCGCATGATTTGCATCGATAACGCATTTCCGGCGTGGCTCCCTTCCTACCCTAATTTAATAATTGTCCATAACCGAGGAAGGATTTACGTCATCTTGAACAGATTTCTTCCGGACGTTTAGATTCTCGTGAAATATCTTCTCGATTGTTTGATGTTCGAAAGTCTTTTTCTATTTTTACTATATAATAGAAAGTATCTCTTTGCTTCTATTCTAATTATATGATTTTATTCTTACTTATTATACTTTATGACTGGAGTTATTTCGTGATTTAGGTTTGTACTATATTAGGAGGAGCTTTGATCGATATTGTGTTATTGTACTCTCAAACGATTAGATTCCTAGGCCATCGTCTTCGAGGATAACCAGATTTCTATCGTATGGCACAACCGAATTATCTAGCGATAGTTCTCCGTATTCGAATCAATCGAGATTCGAGAAGCTCGCGGAATTTCGATTTATTTCGACGCTTACAGGACGATCACGTAGCTTCTGACTTGGGTCTGGTCCTTTGTGTCCAGCTTGCATTCAATCGAGAAGATGCATACGATCCATTGCTCCTGGAAGATTATCTTCGAAGCGCGCCAAATTTCCGACTTGCGATTCAACGTTCGACAGGCACCCTCTACAAAGGGGTTTACGTTCAAGGAAATTTGTAGAGGCTTTAGGAAATCAAAATCGACATTTTGATAGTGACAGAATATTTGTAAAGTCTGATACCATACAAACTTCCTCAAATTTCCAAATCAGATAACCAAATTCTGCCATTTTGAAAAGATTCCTCCATAGACGTGGTCCTCATCGACAAAAATAAAATCATTTTCTCATAATAATCTCCCATTTCCACAAAAAGTGATCAAATCTAAATCCCACAATATCGATCAAAGATTTTTTTACCTTTAACCCCTTAGCCTACAACTACGTATGGGACTCGTAGAGTGGAAATTTGAATATGAAATTTTGAAGTCTTTCAAAAACTATTAAATTGACAATATCATCCGATGAAGAAACGGTCTTATTATTTCTATACTATTAACCCTTTGAGGACGACGGGCGAATATATCCGCCCTGAGAAAAAAATTGGTTATAGTTTGTCGGTGCATATATAAACGGTTAGAGTTGAAAAATTGAAAATATAATCGTTGAAATATTATTTTACAAAGAGTAAATTTCAACTTGTATACATTAACAGACTATCTTTCCGATGAAAAAGTGTTTTTTGATCGCTAAATAATTAATTGTTTCTCGATATTCAAAAATGCCTCCGTCCGCAAAGGGTTAATATTACATTCGGTTACACGAAATATTAGAAGTCAGTGAAAACTTTTGATTACAAGAATTAATTTTGTCTTTGCACGCCTTGAGGAAAATGAAATCGTAGGTCAAGGGGTTAAGAAACTCGTCAAACCACAGTCTTCGGTTTCACAGGGGATGTAACCCTTCCACTCGAAGGAATCACTCAAAGATTCTTTAGCTCGTTGGTCAAAAAATTGCCACTGGAGAACTCTGGTCGAACGAAGGGTGGCCGCGTTCCCGAGGTGGTGTTCGACACGAAAGCTCCGCGAACGAGCGCGTTTGCAGGCCTTATCGTGGCAAGGGCCAACCAACGTTAACCCTTCGCTTGGACTCGCCAGGAGATCTAATCGTTCGACTGGTTTCCTTCGTTCGCCAGCCGGCTGCTCGTTCTCGTGCCGGTCGCTCTTATATTCTTGGAAAGCCAGACCGCACCCTCCTACCTTTTCGACCCCCTTTTCGTCCACCGTTCGACCCTCCTTCAACCCCCTTCTCCGACTTCGAGCGTCGCGCTAGCTCTTTTACTTTTAGCTTCGTCCTGGGACTTCCGGCGATCGCGATTCTACGGTTTATCGTTGAATCTTCTCAATTTTTACGCCGTTGCCAATAATACTCCTAGTAGAACTCTACTTAAACTGATTTTCATTGATGTAAAATAGAATGAAAATTATTTACCGCAGTATTTAGGATTTTAGTGGCTCAAATTTAGCGGGAGTTAAATTGTGTTATCAATATTTTATCAAGGGTATTTTAATTCTCGTGACGAGTCCGTATCAGTGGTTTAACTATTTACAAATACAAAATTCTCGTTTGGAGTAAAAGTATTTTCACTTTGCGCGCATTAGTTGACATTCGATGACACACATTTTTCCCAAAATAATCTACTTCCCGATGGAAACAGGTTTCTCTCTATTTTTCAAAGCCAACTAAATCATGCAGAGTTTGAGAAACCATCTCACCCTGATTCTCAGCTTACACTTTGAAAATGTTAGAAGCTCCATATTAAAAAGTATCACGTAAGAATATTCCTCAAGGGTACTCCAAGGTTGGAATATTTGTTTATTTAAAAGATCCATAGTTTATGCGAGAGGGAAAACCTTTCGGGTTTCCATTTCCCGACGGTGTTTTATTTCCCGCGTTTTTCACTTGTACCACGAAGCCCCATGACCACGGGGGAATCGTAGTTGACCGTTTACTGCCGCCTGGGGAACGAACCCCCGACGATGACGACGAATTTACACGGCACGCGGTGGGCACACGCGATTTCTCCGTTGTAACATCGTTACCAGCTTCGACATGCGAACGAGAAATCAGAGCCCTTACATCGAGGAATGCGTTACGTGAATCTAACTTTCCGCCGCAACCCACCGAGCCACCCTTTTCCCCTTAAATTCACCCCTTTCCTTGATGAAACGTTAAACGAAACTCTCTCGAGCGTTCACGTTTCACGAGTGCCGTAAACGACGAAAAAATATCGTACCAATGAGGATGTACTCGCTTTGTTCGATGATTTTCTCGTTGATCGTGAAAGATCGATAGAATACTGACGAGAAACAACGGTGACAAGTGTCAAAGGGTTTACCGTAGATCCTGAGATAAAAAGGATCGATGGTCTTAGGGGAGATATCGATACAAAGAGAATCCTCGTTGTTTTTACTGCTGGTAGTGCAACTGTTAACGCGAGGTTGAATCGGTTTTTCGGTGTATTATAGGGGTAGTTGTTTTTCAACCCTTTGCACTCCGAGTGATTTTTAGTAGGAGGTATCAGGAGTACTTCAGGACTATTTGCACAGTGTGGGTGTACATTGGTGGAAAATTGAGAATCTTATTAATTAACACTAGATTTACGGCTGCTAAATTTAGCATATTTACATATATTAATAAATGTGTTGAAGAAAGATGGATCAAGCGAGAAATAATACGATCAGTCAAGTAATTTGTGTGTCATAAGATAAGCATGAAATATCTACGGCATTGCTTCTCTATAAATTAAAAAAATATGTTTAGAAAAGTAGAAGTCCGTCAATTTGATGTTTGCCGTAAATTTAGTGTTAAAGAAGGAGAGCATACGTTTTAAAATTATGTTTTACAATATTAAAAAACATACAAATATATCGTATTTACCTAACAATGGAATTATCTGGTATCACAATGTAGCTGAGGCGACAACGGAGTGCAAAGGGTTAACTTGATTGCACGTTTCACAAAAATATTATTGTTAGAGGGAAACTAGAATTACTCGATATCTAATCAACACGCAGTCTTTTATTAAGAGTCTACAATTACAGTACACCTCGTCATCATCGATTTTCTTCGGTAGAGCGAGCAAAAATGGGGGAACGTTGGCAGAGAACGTTCGCCAAGTCGGCTCGTACGTGAATCGGCAATGAAAGCGCGGCATTGCGGTGTTCGTTAATACGACGTTAATTCGACGGCATTACCGGTTCGCTGGCATCGAGCATTTTAATGCCGTCGCACCGAACGACGTCGAACGACGCCGGGCGACGTCGACGACGACCGCGTCGGCGACGTCGGCGTTGGGAACTCTGCACGCGATCGAATTTAAAATCCAGCTTGCACCGAGGTTTACCATTTTATCGTGTCGTCGACTCCTTCTAATTTTCACCGACGACGATTCGATTATTTCGTCGATCTTCCATAGGTACTATAGTTGGATTTTGCTAAAATTAAAATAGAATTTTAAGTTCTCGATAGTTCTGCGATTTTCTACTTGCCAATTCTTGGATGAAATTCACTTTAGGATGAGATGATTTCATTTGGAGAGCAAATAATGCATTTTATCGGAGAGAATTTATCGAGTTTTGATTTAAAAGGGAAGTACGGTCAATTAGGAGAGGACGGCAGAGAAAGAATGAGAGACGAATTGAAGGAAGACTTTGATGAGATTCTATCAGTTGATAAAAAGTACTCGATGTTGAAGAATTCTCTGAGAATTTTTGAAAGCCTGATGGAACAAGGGAGCTCCTTTCACGACTCGAAAACTTTGTTTTTCTTGGATTGAAAAGTCATTGGAATAAATAGATCTACTTTCTCTTTCTCGCGATCGCTTTTAATCGATCGTTTAATTTCCGATTGTTTGACAGAGAGAAATAAAAAAAAATGGTCCTTCGTGAATTTTTAGTCGCTTCACTCTTCTATATATTTGTTATTAATTGGAATACATCGTACAGTGGTGCAAAATGGCAGTGGTATTGTACAAAAAAATACGCAAAGCCGAGTAATTAGTCGATGGTTTTTAGTTATCGTGTTTTAATTAAATCTTGTTAACGTCGTAATGCTGACGTCGCTCGTTGTCGTTGTTTTTAACTATCGTGAAACCTGAAACTATAAAAACACGGAACATTGCGAAATAATTATCTCGTTGTTTCGTTAGCCGCTGGTTTTTTAACGATAGTAATTAATATTTCGCGGCATCTCGAGGTTGCATTCAAATCGACCTGTTTGGCGGGAATTTTTTCCGTTACATTTTCCCCTCTCTTTGCTGCCTCTTTTTTCAGTATTTTTGTAAATTTTTCGTCTACCCGCCGAACACTGTTGGCGGAGAAACGGCGAAATTTCGTTTGTTAGTGGAAAACATCGAACAATAACTAACGAGAAATATTAATAGGATCGTCCCGGCGACGGTAATAATAATTAATTAAAATTAAACAGGCTATAATAGACAGTGGCTTGTTGCAGTCAATTTGTGAAATAAATATTAATTGTTCAATTATTCGGGTTTCGGTTTTGAGTTGGCCCGGTAATAGGAACGTTGCTCTATGCTTTTATTTATAACGATATCGAAGGTAATAATGCATTTATCGTTGACCGTATAATCAATTGATAATTATATTCTGTAAGTTCACAAACGTATCGTTACGCGAATTATACTCACCGCATGATGAAACAACGACCGGTAAAATTACAAATTCATCGTTTTTTTTTCAGTGAGACACTTCAGCTATCTTTTGATAAACTTCACTCAGCAAAATGATATCTTTGCTTGATCCTCCGCAGATCTATAGTTTACAAAGGGAAGGTTAATAATTCGCAATGCCATTATCGGTAATTAATCTCGCTACTAACGAACCTCTAATGACAAACATTCGTAATAAACCCATAAATCGACCGATCCGATTGGAGACTCAGGTGCGAGGTAATTTGCAATTCGTCGATAAGTAGGTCAATGCGTTAGTACATTTTGCATCGCTCATTAATTCCTCTTTTCTCGTATTAAATTAAGAATATTCCCTAAATCTGCTAAACCACCAACAACGTCGATACACAGAAATATTTTTATTATAATGATAATCGCAAAGAGAAACAATCTTCCACTTGCACTTAGGAAATAAATAAACCATCACATTGAAAAAATGTATCCCGTTCTATAAATTAAATTAAATATTTCATAGTTAGTCCTTCGACAAGTGGTCGACGTCTGTCCATTGTTTTAAGAGATAGAATACAATTGGAATCCCTTCTTCTTCATTTCTTCTCTTCTCAGCTTAGTTTCTCAGTGGTTCTTTCTCTCAGTTCGAAGAGGACAACCCTTTGAATTAGCCGTTGGACGTTTATTTCGACGAATCGGTGCCACCGTGATGGCGCGCAGCCAGAGACTTTTGGACTGACGTAATTAGCCGGCGCTTCATTTTGATAATAACGTTAGGAGATAATACTCCGTGGCAGAGTTAATTTCATGCTTAACAACAATGGTAGAGTTCGCCTTGCCGTTTGGCAGCCACTCGTAAAACCCTGACGCCCCAGCTATTTCTCAGTTCGTCGAAAGTATGCGTCCCTTTCGGGTAGAAAATTCGTCGCGGATTCGAGGAACTTTATATCTGGAGAATTATTAATAAACATAGTTTTACGAAAAGACTCTAAAAACGGATAAAGCAAAATTTCAAAATAACTGATCGGAAAAGAAGCGCATATGCGTCAAATGTCAGCTAAATGTCAGGGCATGTCTTAGCTAAAAACATTCCCAGATTAATGGAGACATGTGAAAAATTGAAAGAATCCTCGAATAGACGTGTAGAAAATAAAATAATCCTTGTCAATTGCCGAAACGAGAGTAAATCGTGTTTCGCCGGAGCGAGAATCTCTCCGGTCACGTTTTAATTTAAAGCATCCGCCGTTGAATCGATCGCCAAAAATCGAATAGTCGTTCGTTCTCCCCTGCTGTGGAAGAGACCGTTTTACCGCAGTATTGCGAAATTCAATAATCGTTAGAACGTCATTCGTGGACGATATTGAAAATTGTATTACAATGGTGTGAGGTCCTTCAACTTTGGATTTTCAACTTTGACCCCGAGCTCCGTTAAATGAAGGCTCGAACCAGAGACATCTCTTTTTCGACCATTCAGGGGGTTGTAGATACACTGCAGACGAAATTGCACGATCGTTTGTTCCGGGGGGAAGCTTTATTGCCGATATATCGTCGAGCATCCCCCTCCGTCTTCTAACCTCGATGCACCGTCGAGTGAGCCACCTGAAAGGAATCGTGTTCACCCCAATGGAAACGCACGGTTTGTTCGATTGTCAGAGGCAAAATACTCGAGGATTTGAATACCAAAATGGCGGCTAGAATTTGAGAGAAATTCCGAAGTTTCGTGATACCAAAAGGATCTGCTATTTCGAATGGTTTGGCGATTTAGAACGCGGTGAAACTCAACAGGCGCAAAACTACCCCCCTTAGACTCTCTTCGTTCCTCGATATTTTAACGACTGAACGTTCAAATTTGAGTTCTTTCGTTGGACAAAATAATACGAATTTCATGTAATTTGGAGAAACTACTCTGGTCTTCTCTGGTTAACGTCATCCGTCGAATCATCCCCTAGCGAACGCAAATAAGCGCGCGCTGTCGTTCCACTTTTCCTATCTTTTAAATCCTTTAAATTCCGCTCGCGCTCTCCCGTTCCACCCTGAAAATCTCAGAGCATTCCTAGGAATTCTCGTCGATTCTCTGAGCAGGAAGATAGAGAGAGAAGGAGAGAGAGAGAGAGACTTTCAGTCTTTCGGCCCACGAAGGCGTAAATTACGTCCGCAAACGTTGGAAAATCGTCGGTAGAATCACGGCGGCTCGTAATATCCGGATATCTCGATGGCTCGTAGAAAGATTTTCTAAAAGTCCTCTGAATGTCTTTGAATAAATAAAATAATCAGAGGCTTATGATAAGTACGAAGTTAGAGGGTAGGACTCTTAATTAATGCACCCGAGGGTTAAAATTCTCATCAAGAGCAAGAAAAAGAGGAAACAGAAGGGAGAAGACAGTGACTCGATGAAAATCAATATCGCGAGGGGTAGTTTAAAGGGGTGCAATGACGAATGAACGTCTTTCTCGAAACGACACTCTTTGATCTTAAGTTTATCAATGACTCTGGATGATTCATGGCACTTCTGATGGCTTCGATTATGTGTCGTGAGAATTTGCGTGCATGCAGAGAAAAAAAAGTAAGGGAGAGAAATTACTAGACTACTAGACTAACATAATATGAAAGTATATCTAAACAAAACAATGTAAGGTATTCGTTGTAATATTTTATTGTTACTTTTGTCACATAGATTTGTTTACCTCGACATTGAGGGTGATTTTTCTCCATCTTGGTATCTTGGTAGGTCGTCCAACTTGATATATTTTTTTCTACAAAAATTATATAGTTGAATATCTCATTGTTACATTAGAAGCAAGTTTTTTTCAAATTTTTATAAAGGATCTAGTACCAAGTACTTTTTCTCCTTGAAAGTTGCTAGAGTTGAAATCGAACCTTGGCGAAAATATGCGAGAATAACTGAAAAATCCTGTTCGAGTGTAATTTAACGTTTGGTCGGTGTTATTTTCGTTGGTAATCAAGGAAACCAGGAGGATCGGTTTCCTCCCCTGGTGATGTTCGAGACGTAAAGGAAACAAGGAAAAGTACGGTAGGAAGAGTCGCCACAGAAATGGCAGAGAACAATGAGAAAGGGAGGAAATGGGAAAAGCAGTGCTCTCTCCTCTTTGTCGTAGAGAAAGCAACCTGGATGCGTCTTGTTTTCGTTCGATTTTCCACGACGAAGCGAGCCAAGACTTCGGGTTTTTAGCAGACAGAGAGAAAAGTGAGCTCGATCCTCGTTTTTGAAGTTCGTTACGCTTCTTTTTTCTACGATGTTCTCTAGCTCCTCACTTTTCCTTTGGTCCTCTTGTTGTTACGTAGAATGGTGAAAAAGCGCAGGTCGCAGAAGCTACGGGAAACTTTTTCGCGAGCTTTCCCCTGGCATGCTCGCGAAAATCCACTTTGATTTTTCGAACCTCGGAATTTTAGACTTTCTCACCCTTTTATTCAAGACTCGTTCAATTCATCCTGTTGTGTATCTCAAATATTTTTTTCCGGGATGCTTCAACGTTTGGAAAATTAGAATTTCATTATAATAATTTTACAAGCATCTAAATTGTTGAAAAATTACCTTGACGTTATTGCAAAGGGGTTGCTCCGTTATTTTATCAAATTCACCAGCGATATTCGTCAGTCTTGCAGTGATGTAAAACTTCATCCCCCTCTATTTCTTAAATCCACAAAATAGAAATTGTTTGAAAATGTTATGGTTAGAATTTTGGTGAACAGTGATCTTTCTGTCCATTGTCGACAACCATCCGTTCTCCAGGAGAACAATAACCATAACGTCCGTCGATTTGTCCTCTTCCTCCGAGGAGAGAACTGCAGTGGTGCGATGCCTCGAGGCTCCTAGAAAGAGTTCACCCTCTCTACCACCCCTTGGATGAAATTTTAAACCACCACGTCGGGGTGCGCCTTGGGAACTTTGTGGATCAAATCGAATTTCCACCCTCTTTGTTTTCCCCGAAGCGTCGCGCGCTAGACGATCACGCCGAAGAATTTGCAAGAGGGCGGTCGGTTAAAAAGCAGCCACCATGAACCCCCTAAGACTAGTACCGATTTTCCCATAGAGAAATTTCAAAAATTGTTAATAATTTCTTCTCTCTCTCGTTCCTCCTACATCTGCAACCCTTTTTCTCGTTTCTTTCCCCTCTTCTTCTCAGTTTTTCAGAGGGTACAAAAATCTACCCTATCGGTGCAACTGGAACGTCGTGAAATGGTAGCTCGAAGAGTCGCGAACTCCTCGGTGAAAATTGGACGGTGGAATTCCGCTTTCTTCGAAGGGTTGACACGCGATATGCATGGAGTCGCTCGGCTTCTCGAATTCCCTGAATTTTCACGAGCTTCGCGTTATTTTAACTCCCTCCGTTTTCCGTTCTTCGAACTTCAATTCACCGATAAAAATAGTAATTCGAGATTTATCCTCCAGGCGTGTACAGACTCTCTCAGTGAGTCTTTCTTTTTCGTATGTTTTGTTGTTTTTTCCACTTTGAAAATACAACGGTAAAATTGTGTCGGTCGTCGGAGAGGAGGAAGCGACTAGAACCGGAAGATGGTTCTTTTTGGACGCGTTTCGGTGATCCTAACGGCGAGAAATGGCCACTGGAAAGTGAACGAGGGTTTTTCGCGAAGAACGAAGAAAGAGAGATATCTTTTATCCGACGGCAAGTTACGAGCGGTTGTTTGGCAGTGGCCATTGTGCGGCCTCTACGGTCAGGAGAGATCCTCCCGGCAGAATTCTCCCCTTGTCCTTTTTTCGAAGGAGACGGAAAACCGAGAGGGAGGTAAATAAGATTTCACATTTTTCCGTTGGACCTTTTTGACCAAGAATGCATCGTCCTTGCTACGACAGATGGAAAAGGTTTCCTTAGACAAATCGCGGAGCTAGAAGGTGTCTCCGTTTCCTGTTTGTTCAACGGTTCGAGCTGTTGCAGATACGGGGGATGATATTTCGCGGTGGAATATCGTAGAAAATTTTCCAAAGACGATAGAGAATTTTGTATCATCCAATAGTAGATCATTTTTCAATATCTCTCTATATTTTTCAATATTTTTCAACGATAGCTTGAATTCTTGTTAAGTACTTTGGAAGAAGGGTTGCACGATGAGAAATAGCAGCGGTTTCTCGCTTCCGGGCTACGGAGTTTTTCAACAAAACCCTGTAATTGCTATTCTCGTAACGAAGTTGGTAATTTCGAGTGAACTTCGTGGAAGTCGGTTACGACAAATTCGAAACACGGAGATGTCTTTCGTACGACGGAAGTTGAGGTACAATCTCGCGAATTTATCTTCGATTAATTCACCCCCGGCAAATCAACGAAATCCTGGCAGCGAACTACCAAACGTGGAGCATAAGCGATCGCGAAGTTACTCCGTAATTAACTTCAATTAATTCGCCAAATTTTACAGCTCCGACGAAACACGCGAATTCCCGGGAAAATTTCACCCCTTCCTGTTTCAACCTTGCTCTCGAATTCACCGTGATTTTACAGGGGAAAATTCAAACCTTACAGACTCGGCTAGCATGCACGCGTGCCTCGATTACAATTACATTTACGATTATAACGGTATTGGAATAATAAGCGAACGTGGACAAAGAGAGGTAGCGCTCCTTCCGTCATTGTCGTTCTCGCTAATTAGCACTTGGAAATTGTAACGATGCCGATACGACCGGTATTGTTGCGCTTTTGCGTTTGCTGTGGCTTTTGTCGAATATCCCATTCGACGGATAAACGAACTTGCTTTCGCGCTGGTGTCTTTTCGTGCCGATCCTATCAAAAGCATGGAGAAATCGAGTCCCCGTAGACGGAGATTTTCGTGAAACTATGTCCTCCTTCCTTTGACGAGAATTTCGCGAGCAATTCGAGAAAGTTTGAGCCGACGTGGAAGACTGCGCTCGTAAAATGGTATTTCTCCTTGGAAAGTAGAAACAGAGAGGAATAATTCAGGGATGTTTGATTCCGAGGAATCGACTGGAAACGATTTCTGGAGATTGGAATTAGGAATATCGAATTTGTGGTTATAAAATTGTAGCTTGAAGAATGTAAGGAAGAGACGGTAAGTGGATTTTCTTCCGGTGAAGAAATCTGAATGACTTTTTGCAAGTAATTTTCACAACGACTTTTATCTTGTAAAAAAAAAACAACTTTAAAACACCCTCCCTAGTATATTTAAATATAGAAGATATAAAATCGATAGTTTTAATGCTAAATTAAAAATCATCTCTTATCAGCTCTTCTGCACGCTTAATTCCCAATATAAATTAATTACTCCGCACCCCAAGTACATTAATAATTCAAAAAATCAAAATTCAAGCTTCATCAGACCCTCTCCACTCGCTCTTCTTCAAAATAAAATGTTAAACTCTCCCCAAATGGCGCGTCGAGTCATCCCATCGAGTCGAAAATTTTCCCCGGCTGTTTTTCCACTAATTAGCCGTCGGAAAGCAGCATCCCCCAAATCGATGCATATTTCATACGGTCGAGCGGTGACCGGTTAAGTCGTGCCTTAGCTCGAGCAAGGCAAAGGGGTTGGAGGAGTCGAAAGGGGTGGGTTTGGGAGGTTGCGCCGACTCTCGAAAGGGACGAGTCGGGTCGGGTTAGTTCGGGGGTTGTCCCTCGTCTAAAGTCCCGGGGATAACAGTCGGATTAGCGCGCGAGGATGCAACCTTAATGCACCCGGGCTCCTCTCCTTCCTTATGCACCGATGCACTTGGTCGCCGAGTTAAACTACCACCAAAGAAAACACCGAGAGGAACTTTCGACCGGTGTCAGTCGAGTCGTACCCTCTTGGCTTTTGCGAATCGATCTTTCGCGAGTCTCCTACCTTTCTCTTCTAGCTTCGTAGTTGTAAATCAGGGGGTTGATTTTATCACTCTTCGACAAGAAGATATTTTTCCTCTATGAAGTAATTGAAACGCAGTATCGAAGAAATCTACGTTTGATCTTTTCGATTAATTGTCGTCGAGAGATCCTCTATTCCAAAGGTTTATTAGGAATTGTAGCAGGTCACTTTCAGAGTGCGCAGTCTATTCCACAATGGTACTTTATTTCGGTGGTACACGGGGCGCTCGGTACTGTAATTTAGTTAATTGTAATTATCGTAGATTAAGTACACACCGAGAACAGAAACGAGAAACTTGGCGCGTCTTGAAAGCCGAAATTTACCCTCGGAACGTAGGAACGATATATTAGCAAACGTTGAGAATTATTTAGAAACTACGGGCAATTCTGCAACGACTTCAGTACGTTCTGGTGAGATTACTAGACGTATGTAACTGATATATCGTAGTTTCCGTTGATTTTTCACTTTTAAATGAGGATAAACTTTGATATCTTTGAGAGGAAGATCGAGGGATTTTTTTTCTTCATCTTGATTCGTCAAGAAACGTGGAGACGTTAAGCCGTCGAGGGAAAACAGCGTTACGCATTACGGAGGGAAAGTTTAGACTCAAATCCGTGATCCAACCAGGTGCTTTTTGGGTTTTGTCCTACCGTCGACTTGGGTTAGGCTTACGAAAACAGGATTTCACCGGTAAGCCCCATTACGCACTTCCGTTTCCTGCGAAAACAGACCTGCCACCATGACTTCCTCCTCTAATGCATCAGTCTTCTCGCGACGATAGAAACTTTGGCGAAATTTGCAAAGAGGATGATGTACCTCCTTTCCCGATTTCTCTCTTACCGTGCACTTAATGGGCGAAGGAGGAAAGTCGAAAATCGCCGGTGGAAATTCTTCGTAGAAATCTCTCTTCTTCCTCGACTTTTTGCCGCTCGTCAAAGATTTTCCCGCGTGGAAAGTTCTACTCCGATCGGCAAGAAAAACTTCCGACTTAACTCCAGGATTGTGTGTACAGGACTTGGGATTTGTTTTAGCTGTCATGATTTGAGTAAAAGCAGAGCCGGAGTTCGTCTTCTTGCGATTTTTAAAACGAACGCTAATCCCGCCTCGGCTTTGGCGAAAAATACCAGGTAAATTAAAGACGTTCTCGGAGTCTGCGAGATTTTTCAGAAATTTTCTTTTCTCCGTCTTAACGGAATACGCTCGATTTATCGTGAGGAGAGACGCTCCGTGTTTTCTACAATTCTTATAACCCGACGTCACAACGATTCCCTCGTACTGTTGATAAATTATACCTCCTTATTTATCACACTTTCCATCATCCTGCCGCGATTCTGAGGAGGCTCGATTCAAATATCTTTTATCTTCAAAATATCCTGCTATTTTTAACACTAAATCTACGAATTCTGTCAATTTGAAGGTTTCCTATTTTTTTTATAAATATTTCCCTTTGTAGGGGTGCAGTGCAGTAGATGTTTCGTGTGTTTCTTTTAAAGTACCAATTTAATTTCATCCTCCGAAGTTCTTGCTAAAAATATTTAGTACTAGATTTACCAAAGGAGTCAAAATGACTTACACTGAATTTTTTAAAAAATCTTGTTGAAATCTTAACTTTCTATATCTACCTTGTAAAACGTGATAGATTGAATCCATTAAAAGTACTAATTTCAATTTGTTTAAAATACTTTAAAGTATTTATCTAGTATTTTTAAATATACTGAATCTATTATGGGTAATTCTAGTGTTAAGTAATATCCAATTGATTATACTTTTCATCTTTTAATTTCTCTTTCTCAAACATTTTTATTTAACATATTTTATTATTATGCATAAAAGGCAGACACTTTTTAGCGTTAAATTCCAAAATTTTCTCATCGACATCCAAACTTTCCCTCATTTCACCATACAGAAACGAAGCATTCGTCGATTCAGGTCGAATCAAGCTAGTAGAATCGGTGCATCGATGAAAATCATTGAATAACTTAAAAGCATCGGAAACACGAATTTAGATCGAGAATGGTGTTCCATTCTCCGTACGTTTTATAAATTGACAGACCACGTCTGGATCGAGTCTGTTCCCTGGCTTATTCTACTCAACACTGGCATTATATTCGGCAAAGTTTACTCGGCAAAGACTCCTGAAACCATGGAACACCATGGAATACAGTCCTCGGAGATTCTGGTCGTTTTGCGAGTGTACCATGAACGAGGTCGTTGCGAGTGTTGCAAAATTTTCGTTCTCCTTGCATTTTCGCACGGCCTCGAGCTATTGGATTTCATGTATGATGTTTTACGGCATCTTTCTGGGTTGAGAAAGAAACAGAAAAAGAGGAAGTCGGAGGGCGAGAACCAGAGGGTTTCGTTCATCAGGAGAAATCCTCCGTGACACGTTCTGCATGCACGTTATTTCTCGTCGACTGGAACGATTTGGAGGAAGCATTTCTCTTCTTGTCATCGGTTTGGGTAGTATTCCTTCCAAAAATCTTGTTGAATGAAACAATAGACCGGCTATATCTAGAGATATTTATTTTTTATGATACTATCCTCTATCAAGCTTCGATTTTTTAATTTCACGAGGACTCAATGTCCAGAAACGTTCAGAGAGAGTAGGATAGAGCGAAATGCGACGAAAAGCGGAAAAAAACTGGAAGAAAACTGCATTCCTTGGGTATCGGATTATCAGCGAATGCTCTCAGACTCGTCGGACGAAAAGAATTTCGCCGGAAGCGACAAATACTGCTCGTCGAGCGAAAAAGAGCGGCCGCAAACGAGTCTCGCGAGAAAGGTACCTTGGCGAGATCCGCGTGGAAAATGGAGAAGAGATCGAAGTGAATGAGAGAAGGAGAGAGGGAGAAATTGAGAGAAAAGTGAAGAAATAACCAAGAGAGAACGAATCGGGGATAGAAATTTCCCGTGGTTGGCGAATGGCGTAAATGATTGTAAAAAATAGATTCGTACGTGAGAAGAGAAAAGGAAGAAGCGAGGGTGAAGAGAGGAGAAAAGAGATGAGGGAAAATGAGAGAGGAAGAGAAGGAAAAGAGAGAAAGGGAGAGGGGAAAAGGTTGCGGGTGTTTCGTGCGCCCTGCAGGGATTTCCGGCAGGGCTGGCTAAATTCAATTACGCCAGCCTACCGACGCTCGTCCGTCAAAATATTACTTTATTTCGTCCCTCGATTTCGGCTCGGCATTCTGCGCGCGATTTCCAGCCGCTGCCGAGTCTCTCCTCGATTTTACCGAATTTCCGCCACCGATTTCCACGCGTTCTACCACCTGGGATGTTTCAATATCGTCTGTCTCTCGTCCCTGCAAATTTCAAACTACAAGGAATCGTTTCTTCGACCATTCTTTCCCCTTTTGCGAAACGATTCCATTAAAATTTGCAAAAAGTAAAGACGATTGTAAGATTCTTGTTTTGCAGAATAAACGGAGTAGTTCTTTTTCACGAAATTCGGTAGATATCGATAACCGAAAGCCAAGCAAATAGCACTATCCCCTGGAGTAATTAACTCTCGGTCGTTAAATCGCATTGAAACCCGATTTCCAACCAATTTGGAATAATTGCAACGCTTATGAAATCCCATAAATCCTGTATAGTTTGCATCAAGATCTTGAAACGTTTCGTTCGTTTTATCGAGGAAAATCCCATGGATCGATCCGTGCTCACGTAAAATGGAGATTTTCGAAATACCAGCATCGATAAACTTATAAATCAACCAGCCCGTATAACGGTCCGCACTGTTAAATTAATTTCAATTGCAGCCACGATTTTCTGGCCGCATGGTGAATTTAATTATTTCAGTTTACGCGTAGCCACTCGTCAAAATATTATTTTATTCGACGGGGAAAATACATGTGCACGTTTTGGTACGTGCAGGTACATGCGCGCCTCTGCTGTCCCGATTCGCGATTTCTGTCTGAATTAATTTCAATGCACGACTATTCCCTGGCGGACGTTTAAGCGCGATTATTTCACCGTCTATAGTGCCACTGTTAAAACGTTATATCAACGAAGAAACGAGAAAATACTGACAGCATCTATTTCACGTTTTTCTGCGGATCAACCCTTTCGATAGATTCTTCGGACGGGTAGATTCTTCATTATGGCTTGGGTGAGAATCGTTGGATTATCGGTTGACAAAAGAAATATCCGATCGATACGGAGTTACAGATCGTTGATGAGAATCGTTCGATGAGGAAACACGCGGTGGAAGTATCGAGCAGTGCGAAAGAAATTTGTATTTTGGGAATTATTGGATATCTTGTTACGTGGTGTCGGTCAATTTCCAATTAGCTACAATTTATTGTCATTAATACAGTTTAAGAGATGGTTAATCTCTCTGTAAATAGAGATTATTAAATTATCAGGTTTCTATTTTCTTCAAATATAGTGTTAACTGGGATCCAACGTTACACTTAGAATAATTATCAAAATTCTCGAATACAGAGACGCAAGAAAATTCAGGTATTCCATTGCAGAGAATTTCGCAAATGTTTCTCGATACTGTGAACAGAATTTCAATGATACTAGATAAACCGATACTAGCGATTGCATTTAAATCGTTAGATTTCCCCGAAATTTTCCACAATGGCAACACAGTACTGTCAGTTTTTATCATGCAAAATGGTTATCATCCTTAGGCGAGGGGTTTGCACGAAACGTTGCGAAATGGGGAGGGTTATTCCGAAATGAAATTATGTCGGGCAATAATTCACGGCAAATGAAGTGATACGAGGAGGAGGGACCATTCGACGGTACCATTCAACTGCGCTAAATCGGGCCAAATGAAGTGCATCATTTACCCTATTGTAAAACATTCGGCCTTATTTGTAACGGCGACGATGACAAATAACGAGCGTTAATCAATGTAATTGCAGGGAATAATTGTGCCATTGGGTGACCCAACTCGCGCAGGGGTTCGGTAATCCTTTCGTGGAGAACGTTCTCCACCTTTCGCTTCAAAGGCTGCGTTTCTAAGCTTGCGAATATAGTTCTACCTATGCAAATTAGAGAGAGCAGGTTTATAAAAAAAAGGGGATGAAGACCAACCCATATTAACTTCTCAAATAGTATCACTGATGTTCTACCAATCTGCAAGTGGATGTGACAATTGTTAATGCAAGGATAACGCAAGAATAAAGGGGTTAGATCTGAATTACCCGAGGGGAAGAGCTCCAGGTTGTTAGTAGATAGGGTTTTAGTGAACCTAGGGCCATTCGGGCCCCGTGGATCGATAGGCAGGTGTGTGAAAGTCCCCCAGGGGCCTGTCCAGCAAGCTGGGCAGGTACGGGTTTGGCGCACCCGGGGTTCCTGAGCCAAAAGGGTCGAAGAGAAAGGGCCGAGGAGCAGTCCTTTATGACAGTTCAATGAAGTCTTTTAGTTAAATCGCCCATGATGTCTATGGAAATTAAAAAATGACCATCCATTAATGATACCGAGTCTAAATTCCCACCCCTTTTGGAACCAACATTGAAAATGTCCACCATAGAATAACGGAAATCACGTCCACCGGAGGACTATGTCGGAAGGCGAACTCATGTAGCCTGTAGTGCCCTCGAATTTAATAATTCTTCGATCGTACGACACTCTCCGCGTTGAGAGTATATCGCGTTTTCCATTAAATCGGTATCGATCCTCCTGTAATCTCGTTTCCGGCGAACAATTCGGAAAGGAGCTCTCCTCCTCGGACTCGTTTTGCTCACGGCGAGACGAAATAAGAATCGATATGAATGCGGCATATATCCGGCGAGCTATGGGACCGCCCGAGTAGGATCCTCGACTCATAGAAATTCGGCGTGCATACTCGCACCGACGTTATGCTCCATAAAGCTCGGCTCGTGCCGTCCGGAGCCCCCTTTGGAATTGGAATTTTTTCCGGGATTTCCAGATCTGGTCCGATCGCAAAAATGTAGGGCAAAAATAGAAAATCGACGACGATTTCGAGATGAGTGGAGTCGGAACGAGTTTATTTGCTTCGTTTCTAACATAACGCACTTCAGCATCCCTCCTTTCCACCATTTTGGACCACAAAAAACGAAGTTCCTCTTAGAAAGTTAGAACAGAGAGGAATAGAGTTAATTTTCCCCCAACGAGAAACAAAGTAGAACCATTATCTCAAAATTCTTATCCTGCTTTCAAAAATCAGCAACCCCCGAATGTCAGCCACCCGAAATTTCACCCTGGAACAAGAGAACGAAGATACGTTGACGAAATCCCTTCGGTTTATCCCAAAAGACGAAAGTCCAGCGGGAAAATTCACCTGGACACCGATGCGAATTTCTCCCTCGGTTTTTCAAGCCCGTCGACGAAGAGGAGTAGAGTCCATCCAGGGAGAATGGACAGGAGAAGCCAGGAGCGGTCAGCATCGAGCGGAAAGACTCGCCGTCGAGCTGACACGACGAGGGAAACTTGCTCGCCGGATGTTTACTCACTCCTAGGGGTAAACTGGACGTAAAAGCGACAACGGGTTGCACGTCTGCCCTGAAATCGGATACGTTTTTCGGGTTTCCGTCTAAAAGCTCGATGGTTTCTCTCCATTTGCCGGGTCTCTCGCGATACTCGGCCACGCTTCGATGGATCGTTCTTCTTGGACTTCATTTTGCGGATGGAGAAAGAGGAACCCTCTTAGCACCCTTTTCCGACATCCCTTGGATCTTCTCGACGAGTTACAATTACGTATTTCCTCCACCTTCTCTCTCACCCTTGCACTTTTCACGGCTCGAAACCAACCCTTTTTTCTTCCACGTAACCACTCTTGTTTCTACCCTCTTCAACTCAGAACCAAAAACGAGGATGGGATTTACGTTGGAGAAAAGGGAGATACATAGAGACAGGAGGGAAAGGAGTGTTTTGTTGGACACGAATGCAATAGATCTCGAGGGCAATCGCGTTATTGGCACGCAAATGCGAATGATATTAATAATGGCAACAGTTGCGTACGTCCCAGGCCAGAAATATGCCCCAATAACTTTGCGCTTTAATTACGGATCTGCGTGTAACGCGTCGAATGCAGGACCATCCTCCTGAATAATTATACACGCGCGTTTAATTAAATCATCGCGTCAGGAATCGCGGGCGAAGCGATTCCCAGCGAAACGATCTAACCTTACGAATCAATTCTGTATCGTATCGACGTGTCTCCGTGTTTGTCTGGATATTGTCGTACGATTCGTACGGAAATTAGCGGATCGTCATAATCGGTGCTTTCATCGTAAGCGTAATTACGAGGGTTTCGTCGCCGGCATGGAATATTTAATGCCGTGACGAGAGGGAAGCGTTTAATAATAACGTTTATCTTTTATCCTCCCGGAAATAACCGTTAGGGGGTCGCTGTTTGTTTTGAGCGGTTTATACGTCGATACTCGAGGGATAGAATGAATCCTCTCTATAGGGAATTAAGTTCTGAATTGAGAATTTTTTAACGTGTGATTTAACATTGATTATACTTTATCAAAATATTTTCTGGATTTTTGAACAACCTATTTGCAATTTCGAAGGGTAGTTTTTATTTTTAAGTACAGAATTTTAATTCTACGGTATTCAAAGTTCCACTAAATATGCACTTTTCATTTTTTTTAACTTCAAAAATGGAAAACACTTTGCAAAGACGTGCAATTGCACAGATAAATGGTTCCGCTTATCTTGCGAAGAGGATAAACGATATTCAACGACATTCGAGATACAGACGGCTACGTAATTACGCGGAAGAACAGATGGGGTTGAAAGTCGAGAGAATGGAAATCATAAGCAACTTCTCTCTCGAACTTGAAGCCAGCGTAGATGGACAAAACCATCGGCGAGATAATACCTCCCTCTCGCTTTTTCACGGGAAGAGAAATCCAACTCTGAAGTCGGAACGAAGTTATTCCGGTAGACTGGTACGGAAAATCACGAGATGGCTTGGAATTCGAGACACGTACAACCGTAGACAGACACTCGCTGCTAAGGTACTCGTTAAGGTACACGTTACTCGCCGAATTTTCGCGGTACAGGAGAAAGCAGCGATTTTCGATCTTAGGATCTCTCCTCGATCCACGCGTGTCCTGCCAGTAGAAACGTCCTCGAGGGAGTCGTTATTCAAATTTCGTTCCCGTTTCGTGGCCGCGTGCCTACGAGGGGTTGTAACGAATGGAAAATCATTTCTACGTTCCTTTCGTGCGGAAATGCGAGGAAACGACTCGAATCGGAGAAGGGGTTGGTGCATTTTGGCAGACATACGTTGGAAGGAAAGGGTCAATCGTTGTTCACGAGGCTTCAGAAACAAGTAGAATATTTTTCCATCTCTTCCTAGAGGCGTCACAAATGCAATAGGCAGTTTGGAAATTTTTCTAAAATTATTAAATTAAAAATCAGTCAAATAAGGTACATATCATATTAGAAATCAAGAACAAATTGTTATTTCAGAAATTAATTCTGTGTACTTGGGCATTCAGTCACAAAAGAGGGGTTAAGATTACTAAGCAAGGGGTTGATACTACGAAGTTTAAATAACATACAGCAAGAGAAAACAAGCTAGAGTTTGGAAGACCGCGAAAATGTTCGCCAGCAGTCGAAAGAAGGGAAAAACAAGTGGCGCGAAAGTCGTGGAATCGACGTCCCATGAATTCGAAGAGAAGGATCGAAAATTGCAGTGAACGATAGGGCGTAAAATCGATGCGTGCACAGCGAATTCGGAATTCCAGCTCCTCCGGCGTTTGCCAGCTAATTAACGCCGGTTCCAGGCATTCGCACGGACAGTCGGCGCGGCCGAGATATCGGAATGCAATATTCATAGACGCGCCGGTGCATACGCCGCTTCGGGCTCGTGTATGTATGCATGTGCATTTCGCATACGTGAGAACACACACTGAACTCGGATGCACGAGACAGATAACTTGGCTCCGTGTCGAACCTGCCAGCTGCTACGATCGATTCTCGACCTTCCGGCAATTTCAGGCGACCGAGGGATTGCCCTGGATTTCCCGCACTTTTCTCCGTTTTCTTTGCTCTTCCGACGTTCTGAACGTTCTTATATCATCCCTGTTTTCTCCTTGTTTCGCTACATTCTCGTCGGCGTTTGGTAATTTTGAAAGAATTTAGTTTTACCGCTTGAGTTTCGTCGCACAGTGGCAAAATCTCGTCGAATAGTGCCAAGCGGCGCGATAGCGCTTCTTCGTTGAAGATGATAATATACGACGGCTGAAACGATTAATTTTTTCGTGTATTTATCATGTATATTTAATGTTCAGAAATTTTAACGAAACAGAAGTGTTTTTCTTCGGTGGATGTTGAAAGGGTGAAAACAAATCGATCGGGAACTCGCGCTCGTTTGCCAGGCGATCTTGAGACGAAGGCTCCTACGTCGATCTCCATTTCAAGAAAATTGATTTCCACGTCGTTTCGCGAGAATCGAACAATCGTCTTCGCCACGAGCAAAGTCTCTATTCCTCCCTCTCTCGATACGATCTTCCTCGTCGAGCGAAAGAAGAAACTACCCCCGTTTTTCCGCTGCATTTCTTCTCGCTCTTGATTCACCACGTTCAAACTTGCATCCCCGAGAAAAAAAACCACGCGAATGCGTGCAGACGCGCGATTAAGCCGGAAAAAATCTGTGTATCTCATCCAAAGCCCTCAGGAATGCCTTTAATTCAGGAATCATGGATAAATAGTGTCTCGTTTATCCTTTTCGCAAATCCCACCCCCGTTTCTCGAATCCCCCGTGTTAGTTCTCTTCAACGAGTCGTCCCAATGTCGCTCGTCGGCTCGTATTCTCGTTTTTTTTTCACGTTTCAGCGTTTTACAACTAGAATAATCACGGAAATCCTTCACCCTAGACGCAACTCTTCCCTCAGACTCCGTTGTACGCGTAGCAACGACTCGCGTTTCCTGCTCCTCCCTTTTTTCCTCCCATTTCCTGGCTAAAGACTCTCTTCATTTTCTTCCACCCTCATCCCCCTCTGTGGTTTCTCGACCTTTGCATTTTCCACGTTCGCGAGGCATTACCTAACGTCGCGAAAATTCCTTCCACTTTGTCGAAAGATTCCGGATAGCAGGAAGAATCGCGAGAGGGAAAACGTGGCGAGGGAAAGTGTCGTTACGTGAAACAACGAAACTCTATCCTATATTTACAACGAGGCTGGAAGTTCCAAAAAGAAACGAAGATAAAGGACGAAATAACGTCGAGAAATACAACGGTAGAATGGCTATTTGAAGAAGAATACCGACCGTGGTCGATTTATCATCGTCTGCCGTGTATTCAACAGGAATCTGACAAATTTCCCGGATCGTTTTCCTCCCCTTTAAAAGATGAACCTTAGCCACCCTCGATGAGAGAGCGAGGCTACGTCGAAAGAAATAATAACGCGGAGGCAGGAGGCAACGATCGAGGGTAGGTCGGAAAGCTGGCGGTGGGGGACAGATAACGGGGTGGAAAAAAAGGAGAGAAAGGGGTTGGGCGCGAATTCGCCATAATAATTATCGCGGGCTTTCTTCCCGGCATGCCGGAGCGTGCAACAGGTGGTCGTGAGCGAACAAATCGTTCAGGATAACGACGAATCCGAATCGAAGTCCGGTGATTACCGTCCCCGATGGAAATTCGATTTCGGGCTGACCGTCCACCGGCCAAAAGGCACCTGCCCCAGTTGGCCTGCTCGGACGTACGTGGAAAGGGTGGAAAAAAAGAGAGAATCCCGCAACTAGGTCAGTGGTCGATGATCTCTTCTCGAAACGTTCGTGCGGTGGATGCTTCGGGTGGATTTTTCGTGGATGTTGCAAGGGGAAAGTGAGAGGAGGGATGTTAAGGGATGAAGGAGACGAAACAGTGGTACCATGGGTGGTAAGGAAGAAGACGAAGGATTTTCTTGAGAGAAAGGAAAAGAAAGGTGGAAAATTGGAAGAAGCTTTGGTCCTCCCTCTTGGGAGTTTCGATGTGGTGAAATTGCAACGACGGAAATGGGGAGTCTTTCTAGGGTAAAATCGAAGCTTTGTTGTGCAAGAGAGTTAACTGCCCTTTTTCACGTGGAGGTTGTATAATTCTCCAGTAGGAAAATTAGTTTTTTCCTCTTCACAACTTTAGGCCTACTTCCCCTTTTCTTTGGGGGAAACAGGGAGAATCTTCTGCACGAGGGTGAAGAATATTTTCACGCATCTCTCAATAAGCAAACAAATTTTCTCACGCCCTCTTCAATTATGATCCTCTTTTCCTCTTTCTTCGTCCAACTACAAGAATGGTCTTTTTCTCCACCCTCTGTCTTTTATCAACACCTTAACTTCAAACGACAAATCGGTTCACTCTTGTAGAAACAATTTCATCCCCTTCCCGCGAGTTACCGTGCGGAAAAATCCCGTCGATCTTTCCTCTCTAAGATGTAACACGCTCGTTTAGCAGACAATGGCCAGGAATCGATGGACGATATAATAGCATAGCCTGAAGCGATTGCTCGAAGGAGACCGAGGTATTCTCGATTCGATCCTGCGTCTGACGTCTATCATCGAGGAATCGTGTCCATTGAAACGTCCCTTAATCGATACGCATCCCCTCGAGCACCTCGTCGCGACGCTCGGTCGTCTCTATGGATTACAATGCTGGATCGTCCAAGATTATCGGTTCGCGACAATGTAAATTAGCTCGACGTTTCGCAACAGACACCGATTGATGGAAAACGCCTATGGATCGTAGGGGATGATCGAGATCGAATGGAAAAAAGGTGGCTAGTAACGTCTATATTCAAGAAACCGAAGAAAATAAGAATAACGTGGAAATTGTTCAATTAACCCTTTGCCTTAGGATTTCTTTTGTGACCGAACGTGCAAAAACTCAGAACTAATTGTTGGAATAATAATTTATCACTTATTTCTCATATCGGTATAAGTTAACGCGATAACAATAATGTAGAACTAATTTCAACGTCTCCTGACCTATTGATATTTTCAATTTAACAGTTTTTGGAAATTTAAAAATTTTTCCATTCCATTTATCGCATCACGTGTGCCACATGTCATTGTTAAGGGGTTAAGAAGGTTAATGTTCTTGTAAGAAGCATGTTCATTGCTACCAACGACCGTTCCCTCTTGGGACAATATCCCTGGAAGTGAATTAAAGGGGTGGGTTTTGATGGAGACTTGTTATGAAATTTTATATAATGCGGTGGTATCGTTTACAAAGTTCCTATATAATTTAGAATACTGAGCAATGAGAAGATGAAAATGCAGGGATTACAAAAATTCTTTTTTACAATTACGTTCCTCCCCATTGCTATCGGTGCATTGTCGCACCGCTAATGTACCTATCCATTAAAATTTATCTCCCTGGGTTGGATGACAATCGTAAATTTTGATGTCCCGAGTCTCCATGAATGGAAGAAGAGTCGTAAAATGTTGTCGTCGATAGTTGGAAAGGAGCCTCGTCGGGGGTGGATTCGTGGCAGTTTCGTCCTCTCGGCATTCGGAGGCACGTTTTCTTCCTGTTTACTCGGGATCGTTGTATCAAAGTGGTCGTGTCCCGGCGTTTTCAAAGCCCTCGAAGCGGAACTCGTATGGAGGCCACGGTAATACTAACTACCCGCTAATAAGCGTTTTCCGTGCACCAGGCTCGCAGGATTTAAACCGTTTTCTGCTTTAATTGGCTCACCGGCGCGCCGTTCCGCGCCCGCTACGTTTTCTCGAGTGCTTTGTGTACGCTTCGTGAATTCTCTTGTTCTCTTCTCTTTCTTCTACCCACCTTCTCGCTCTCTTTCTCTTTACCTTTCTCTTCTTTCCATTGCCACGGAGCTCTTTGCCCTCTTCGTTTCTATCCTTTCACTTTCTTCTTCCGGCAGGCTCGTCGTTGTTCCTGCAGCTCCCATTTTCAACCCCCTTTTTCTCATCTTCTTTTACCATTTCTCTGTTTCTCGCTTCACTCTCCCTTTCTCTCTTCATTTCCCCCCACTTTTCCCCTCTTCCTTTGTTCCTTTCACTTTCCTCCCTCGACAGATTCTTCCCTTGCTCGAATCTTGTTCTCACCCTTTTCCTGGTTCTTCTTCCGTTCTCCATCTCATTCCTTTTCACCCTCGCTTCTTCCGGAATTTTCTACCATTATTCTCTACCCTCTCTTTTCCTCTTTTACTCAAACTTCTTCCATTGTCTCTTTCTTCCACCCTCTTTTTGTTTGCCATACGTTCGCTCGATTTCAATCCTCTCAACGGCGCCGGCAACTTCCGTTCTCCATCTCGTTTCTTCGCACCCTCCGTTCGTCGTAATCGGAGCCAATAAAATGAAAAGAGTCAGCACAATGGACATCCATGCTATTTGCCATCGTTTTATACCCCCGGATTCTTTTCTGCGCCGTTTAATTATTATAGAAACCCCATGGAAACCAGTTATCGTCTATATATTCCATGGAAGATCGAATTGTTTCCCTGGCAGACTGCATTTCGCGGAGACGCGTGGTCGGAAGTCGAGATTTATCGTTGCTCTTTCGAACACCCGGGGAGATGAGAATTGACGGATTAATGGCTAGACTTTCACAGGGGGGGATGATGAATAAACATCCACGCGGAGTGAATTATTTCGCGGTTTATCGATTCCTGTTTTTGCTCATGTTTTTAGCCGCTTCGTTTCATTGGCCGAATGAAACGGTAGTACGAGGACGAAGAGCAAACAATTGGTATTTCCTGTTGATGACAAAACGGTAGAATCGTTGAAATTTTGAACATCGGTATTTCAAGGATTGTTCGTGATAAATAATAGCCTTGAATAACGTCGAGGAAATTTCGTCATTTTCTATCTTATTTCGGAGGATTATCTCGAGGATCGAAAGGACAGGGGTCGTTTTCGAGATTGAAATATTTTTTGCCATAGACAGGAATTCGAAACTCGACGGTCCGATTCCGTAAGTAAATACGTGACCGAAAATTTTATTTGCCGTGCCATTCGTGAGAAACGAGAAGGTTTCAAATTCCTCTTTGTCCCGCTGGAATGGCTCTTTGCTCCCGTTGGATTTTTAGTTTCATCGTGTCCTTTTTTTTCCATGGTGCGCGCTTTCGAGTTTGAGTTCAATAATGTTAATGGATTTGCCGGATCCTTCGGAATCCTTTGTTTCCCTTTGTTCGTTCAGCTTTGGAAATGGACACCGGCCGATTCAACGCAACCAATCGGACGTTCGAGCAAATTCTACCTGCAGATAAACACCCACGCACTTGCAATTTTACAACGACGAGTCTCTCAGAATAGTCGTCTTTCCTTTCTCAAATGATCTTTCTTCGTAAATGGCTTTTAACACCTTGAAGTCTTTCATTCACAATCTTTCTTTCAGTTATGTAATTAATCTTGCAACTGTCACGACAAATCATTCCTTTTCCCTTTAAATTTTTCATCTCGGACTGCTTCAGTCACTTCATTGAGAACCTGTAAGTTTAAATGAATTGCAAACCGCTGAATTAATTCCTTTCCATCTCATTACTTATCTTTCTTCCCAAAAGTAGTAAATTCTTTTGTCAATAAACTTCTACAACATCCTAGTTACTTTTTGACAAAGTTATTTGACAGAAGAACTACAGGGCGTTAAATCTACTACATTTGAATGTATTAAATATTTTAGACAAAGCAGAATCATATGGAAGGATAATTAAATTCAATAATTTATATTTAGAATTAGAAAAATATAAGATGATCGCTTTTATATTTCTACAGTACTTCCACCGTACTTTAAATATTAATGTGTAATTTTTTCAGATTTTTAGTAGGCTCGGAAGACAGTTAAATAAATTAAAAATCAATAATTGTTTATATTAGGTAAATTATTAATGTGACCATTAATCCAGAAAATTTTTAGACAAAATTAGGACCCAATTATTTCGATTAATTTGCAATTCTAACGCTAAAGAACTATTATTGGTACTTATCGTTACAAAATCCACCCGATTTTCCGACGATTCGAAAAAGTACGATCCAATTAAGAGCTCTATTGTTCGGACGATCGGAACAGTCGCAGATTCTTCGTGGAAAGATTTATCCAACGATTCCTCTCCAGTTTCACAGCTCGATAGTGTTTACGCTTTTCTTACAAACGACTGCCTCACATTCGAAGGCGTTCGAAAGGATGGGCGAGAAAAAAGACGCGTTAATGAGTGCCAATTAACGGAGAAAAAAACACCAGCTAACGAACATCAATCCAAGAATGGTGTTAACGGGTCACTGAATACCAGGATGAAAGGAGAGTCAAGGGGCGAGAAATACCTTTAGCGGATGGAACTCGATATCGGCAATAATAGAAAAAAGACGGAGGAAGCTTAATCCAAGAAAATCGGAACGCCCGGAAAATGATTTATCTCTCGAAGATCGATCGATTCGCGGGTGTTGTGCGTATCGGAGCCAATCTCCTTCGAAACGATTTTAGATCTAATAACGCGGGATCTAATAAAGAGACGACCTCCCCTTTCTTGACTTTTCACCCTCTCTCGACTTGGAACGAGGAGGGTTTATTAATCGAGAAACGTACAGGGTGCACGTATCGATCGCGATGCAAAATTAGCGACGATGTTCCTTACGTTTTTCTAATTTCCTTTTTTAATTCTTTTATCTTATTTTTATTTCTTCGTCTACTTTTTTCTCAGCTGTTCACTTCTTACATACTTTTTACTTGAATTCTATCTTGAAGTATCAACAAGGAGGAAAGAAAGGAAATAAAATTGGACAAGAACCAGTGGGAATAAAAAAAAATTACATAAACAGACCAAGAGAAGGAACCAAGGCTTCATTAAGTCTAGCCAGAAGAGCACGAAGAAAGGAAGAGAAAAAAAAGAAGATCCAGATCGCAGTTCTGAAGTCAGAAGATTTCCAGATCTTCGAATCATCCCCCGCAATTTTTTCCCCGCATTTTCTTTTTCGTACTTTTTAATCGCCAGGCGTTCTCCTGCTTCCATCCGGTCGAATCAGATAGGAAGTGACCCAGTAACCGGTTAATCGATTTCTTTTTTTCCCATCTCTCTCCAAGTACCTCTTCTTCTCCCATTGTCCCTCTCTTTCTTTCCTTTTTCCCCTTTCTTTTCTATTAACGAGGTCTAGTGATTCAAAGAGAAGCGCTTACAAAGGAAACAGCGGGGGGAAATATTAAGGAAATAGGATCCTTCGGCGAGGTTTGCGGCTCTCGAGAGTGTTCTCGATAAAATAAAAGTTACTTTATGCCGGTGCCATCGTCCCGTGGCTCCTTTACCTCGGAGAATAATGATCCTCCTCTTTTACTCTCGTTCCTCGCTACGAGGAGAATTATTATCGGATGACAGCTGACATTCCGAGGACTGTTTTATCGTTTCGCATCGGTGAAATCGAGAAACTACGTCGGCTCGTGTCGCTCTCGACTCTTTTTCTCCGGGAAATTGGATCAAGAGGTTGCCCGATGAATTCCTCGTTCTTCGATTGATCCGTTTACCTCGGCTCGCTGAAGATCTTCTTAATAAAAGACGCTCGCTTCCATCTTGCCTCGATCCATTGCACATGGCGTTTTTACCCTTTCTTACTTTTCCCATCTCTTTTTCTCTTTCTATTTTCCACCCATAATTTTACCTCACAGGACTTTTCCTTCGTGCGATTAAATATTACGATTATTTGTATCTTAGCCTCGTAAATTTGAACATGTTGAACGTGCAATTTTTATGTACCTGTCGATATAAATTTTTATCGCGGTGTACAACAGGGAGAAACCAGTTGTCACGTGTCTCTGAGTTTGACCGATGTGGATTTTTCATGATTGATCCAACACTTGTTATCCCACGAATGATCATCCCTTTTTATCCCAGGAACTTTCTCTCTATAAAACAACGATTATCCTGTCCTCCCTTCTTTAGAGCTTCCCCCGAGGCGTATTATTCACCCTCTTATCAATCTTTGGCCCTCATTCCTGTCGGAGGACAAGTCAAAAGAGAGGAAAGGTCGAATTTAACCCTGGGGCTCGATAGTTTCGCGACTCGAACCGCTTGAAAAACGAGGCCCTAATCTCAAGGATGGCGCGAGCCTTTGCGAATCTGGCCGCACATCCTTCGAGAAAATTCGCAGACTCGCAGACTCGCAGATTCGATGCTCGATGCACTCGATCGCTCGCTAAGCGATTATTTTATCGTCTCGAGGCGATCTGCCAGACGGCAGCACCCTGCTTCCATCGTTGCTCCGAGGGTTTCTTCCAACCCTTGCTAACTTCTCCGTCCTCTTTTCATCCTCCGTCTTTTCTCCTTTGCCTTTTCTTCTCTCCCTTTTCCACTCTGTACTTTCTCATCTTTCTTTTCTCACTGATCTCCACCAGTGTCTGCCTCGTTGTTCTTTCGTTGCGGTTATCGATGGGTCATCGTCGAGCGGAGATATCTCCTGAAAGAACGCTGGAATCTCCTTCGAGTCGGTTGAATTCTTCTTCAGAGTTCTCCTTTTTCCTGCTTTTTATAGGATATCCATCGTGGACAGTTCGAAGATCGTAGGTTTATTAGTTTTCGATCGGCGAACCTACGATCTTACGGGTTTCCTCTTTCTATTTCTATTTTTCAGGATTTGTAAGCAGGATAGGATAAAGGTAATACAGTAAACTTTCGTGTAACGTGGTTGATGTAGTGTTGAAAGATTTCGCCTTGCAAAGATCTAATTAACATGTTGAGAATTTTTATGCTGAATATTATTTTCTATTTCAAGTAGGACAGTATTTTAAAAATAAATTTTAAGTGGTAGGGATAATTTGGTGGTCCTATAAAGCTGATTAAATTTATTACTCTGAACATCTATGTTGCCTTACAAGAATTCGCATTGTCCAAAAGTGGAGAGTAGAAGATCTACTCTTCACTGTTCGACTTTATTAATTCTTGGTTCTATGAATCTACGATTTTACGTGGTATCGCTTTTATAGCTTTTTTCCCGAGATTTCGAGTAGAGCAGAGTGCAGATAATAAAGTAAATTGGCAAGAATTCCACAGGGCATTCTCAGTGCAGTCGAGCCGCGAAAGTTATTCGACAAAGTCCAATTGTTTTTCCGCGGAGCATCCGTGACTCGTTGTTACGAGGGAAGTTTCTTCGCCCATCCGGAAAGCGATTATCCGACAGTGAAGAAAAGATAAGCTAAAAAACGTAGTTGTAGAGCATTTTCAATTTTTTTCCCCATCCCCTTCGTTCGTTGCTGAAATAACGCGAGAAATTGGCCATCTATCGCGGAGCTCGTTTGACTCGCATAATTAAGAAGCAGCAGTTTTCCGTCTTAACTTCTTCCCGTGCTAAAGTTAATACCGTTATCCTATGTCTTTTCCCGCAGTTTATTAGAAATTAGCGTTTCTCCGTCGTTAAAGCACCGCGGTAAAGTAATTAAGCGCCCTGGAAAAATGTTCCTTTATCAACAAAATTACGTTAGAAACTTTCAAGGCGGTTCTGCAAAAGAAGCGCCGGTTAAAATTATTTCTTGTGACGCACTTGCTGTTTTTTCGGTCCTTCCACTTTTTTTCTCTTTATTCCCCTCCTTCTCTCGAGCGAAAAGACGCATCTAATCTCTCTAATCGATCTTGAGATTCGTATAAAATTATCTCGAAGCTCTTCCCTTGGATTTCTCGAGCCAAAGTCGAAAGAAATTCCCCGAATTTCGAGATAGAAATTCATGTTGAGACGTTCTCGAAATTCCGAGTGTCCGCGTATGTCGTAGTTATGGGATGTCCATGAGAATTTCGACGAGACGTTGACAATCTCATCGAAGACCTTCTGGAGTGGCGATTTTCACCGTGGAAATAAGAAATCTGCCAGGTGTATCCTTTGAATTCGATTTGAATAAATATTTAAAAATCACCCCGACGTCGCAAGCTCGAGGGTGTCCTTCCTCCTCTATTTTTTTTTATCGCGATTTGAAAACATCTAGGATGCAGCAGACTCAGAAATCCTCTGTATTTTTCCCTACCATCACCCATGAACTCAAACCATAAGAAATTTCATCGGAAGTAGTAAGAAATAAAATTTAAAAAAGAGTCTACCATCTCAAAAACCACCTCTAAAAGTGAGTACGATTTTCGTGTACAAATTCTTCTGATAAAATCTCGAGAAAATAAGAAATTTCATTGCAACGGGGGTAGTTTCGAGCGTGCAACGTATTACAATAATTTTCTACGAAGCGTGAGTTTAATTTCCCAACGTGTTTCATCCCCGCTGAAAACTCGGGGCAATCTTTTCGGCCTGGTCTTGGATATTCGATTTTTCTGTTCAGCCATCGAGATTTTCCAGTTATTGCCCCCTCTCGTAATTCTTCCAGACTCCTCTCTTTCTCCAGTTTCCTCTGGCTACTCCGTATCTGTCTTTCCGCGGCGGAACCTGCAACCCTTTTGCCATTGTTCCCTATTGTGGCGAGTATATACGGTATATCGGGAGAAGAGCCGCGGAAAACGAATTCCTTCCATTGTTGGATACACGAGGAGAGAGTAATTCGAACGTAGTAACGGGGATGGTAGCCCGATCATTCTTCCGGATTGCAGAAATCGGACTGACGTGCAGCACCATCCCCCTGAGCTCGAATCTGCACGAAAGATGGGCTTTCTCGATCGACTGCTTTATGATCGAAACGTACGAGATGGAAGTGGTCTCGATAATTCGCAATTAATCATCGGACGAGAGAAGGAAAATTATCTCGTTTTCGGACCGTCGATCGAATCGTTTCCGCTTTCAACCCCTACAATCCTCCCGCTATCTTTGTTCTTCGGAGAGAACTCGCGCTTCTGCGGGTACGCAATTTTTTTAATTAGTTTCGTTCACATTCCAATCATTCTCACGGTACTCTCCTGTTTGATCAAATATAGAAAATCAAATTGGATTTCAAAATAATTCTCAACACTTTGATTCAGATATTTATCACAGTGGATCTGTTGACTTTTTGAAAAAAATTCAGGAGACTTTCGCCTCAACAAGGAAATAACATACAAAATGGTTTATTTAATACAAAAAATTACATATTTGCATTTAACTGAACCAGTTATTTAACCGCATTAGGGTCAATCGTATTGTACGAGAGTCTCCTGTAATTGGAAACCTTACTTCCTTCGATGAGGAGGATTCAGCGATTGATTTTGCGCGTGTTTAAGCTTCACACAAGACAGAACAGGGAGATCAATTCGTTGATCTCTGTACAGACAAAGATCACCGAAGATCGTCCAAGTTTCGAAGCCCCGGAGAAGGTGAATCCGGAAGATCGTTGATCTTTGATGGTATCGATGCTTTCCAGTATTCAATAAAAGCACAATCCGTGCAGAGAACTTGGTAAAATGACTCGAAGATAATTCTTAGGGAAACGTTTAACTTGCCGCCGTTTTGGTACACAAGACAGGAAAGGCCAGGTTATCCGACACCCTAAGATCTTATATTTCTCAACGCAAAGTTTCAACTTGGAGGTCGACGTCGGATTATCCACGAAAACGTTTGATCCCTGCCTCACGCCCGGCCCTTCATCCCTTAATCCTGAGGGTTAAGCTCCTTGCGGTGACGACAAAACGACGAAAAGTACCCAACCACCCCTTCTCTACGTTCTTCTTATCTTGTTTCGCTTTGTATATCAGAAATTTCGCGTCCTCTTCGCTCGTTTCTCTCAGCTTTCGCTCTCGAATCTGCGAGGGAAAAATCTAAGCGGTTGATGAATTAACGAGAGACGAATCCTTCGTATTCTTGGGGAATGAAAGGGGATTTTAAAGCCTAAAAGGTATTTTAAAGTCGTTCTGGTTACGTACAAACTATGTTTAATTCATCAATTCAATTTAATTTTCATTTACATATTTTCGCTGATTTATTAGCCATGATATTCGAATTTTAATTACAATTTTATTGAAAATAATTAGAAGTACTTTTTCCTACATAATGCAAATTTGTGTCCACTGTACATATTTTTTACTACTAACTCAATGATTTTCTGTAATCCACCCCTTCTAAATTTCACCCCCAGAGAAACCAGCTATCTCTTCGCCTGTGATCTTGAATTGTGCAACAATTCCTTACAAATTATTTTTCTTCCCCTATTAATCGTGAAGTAAACGAGTCACCCAAGGAGGCTTTAATTGTCCACAACGATCCATAGAATTCTTCCACCGGGCAACCGGAAGTTTCTTATCGCCAGTGCGGCATGTTTTCCGGAATGTCGGCGGTTATCGCGGCATAGTTCGACGACCGTCGTGTAATTACATCGGCGTTTTTTCGCATATTTTCCTTTCTCTTAAAGTGGTAAGGTTTGCAGAGGTGAGTTAAAAATCGCGCGGTAAAGTTAGGCTCGCGCGATACGATCGAAAAGCTAGCTCACAAAGGGGCCTCCGTTGCCGTTAGGCGGCCTACACTTTGTAACGGCAGAATGTTAATTAATGCGGTAATTAATTTTGCGGTCTAGCCGTCGCGGGCTGGCAGCATTCTCTCGATTCTCCAACGTTTCGAGGAGCGTGGCCGTCCAAGTGGAAAGTTTTGACGCTGTCCCGGGTGTTAAGACACTCGAATATTTCACCCCGAAACCACCGACGTTATCCGAGTCTAACGGGTAGAAGCGACACGCCGAGGATATCGGGCTGCTGCAAAATAATTAAACGCGGGAAAACGAGAAGCTTGCGGAAAATAAGTTAGCCGGGGATTGATTTAAAGCTGGGGTGGTTCCTGGTGATCCTAGAAGGCTTAGGCTCATCATAGTTTTTGTAACTAAAACTTTCCTTTTTATTTTTTTCTCTGCTCCTACATCACAGAGAGGTCTTCGCTCCATACAAAATGACTATCAATTGATTGATTAAAAAATTGATTCCAGATAGAATCAATTTTTATTTCCACCTAGTCACACAAAATTTCAATTAATCTTGATAATTATAATTCCCATAGAAGTTAGCCAGTAGCCAAGTAGGTACTCCTTTTATAAAAATTTCCAGGGATGCTTGACCTCTAATCGAACCATTGGGAACAATTTCATGGTGTTCCAAAGACCCACCGTATATTTATTATTTACAAAAATCTACAACCGATCCCGTTTGCCGGTTCAAAAGCGTATAAGGAACTCGCGTCACGAACTCGGAGGCTCGTACGGACGTTTGTAGAATTAATTTGCGGAATTGAAGCGCTCTCGAATAGCCATCCGCTCCCTTTCTCTTTCTCTCCGTCACTTTTCCCAGCAGTTTCCGTCTCTGGTCGGCACGGTTATAGCGTTTTCAGTCTGCCTGAAGGGAATTAATGCCGAGAAAGCGGGCTATTCCAGGATGATTTAACTCGACAGGATGAGAGCACGGCCGGGCGTTACGATCTTCCTTTTCCGGGCGTAACAGCAATTCGAATTCGATTCTGGATTCTCCGGGTCCACGTATGTACGGGTGTGCCTACGTAAATCCGCGTTTGCATGTAACGTCGGCTATGGTTAACGTCATCGACGCATCCGCTGGAAAATTAGCTGACAGAGCCCCGAAAGCTGGAGCGTACAGTTTCGCGCGACGAGGATCGTGAATTCGCTCTCTGAGATCTGTGATTTTCTTGGATCGTGCCATTGCGTCTTAAATTTCCCTCGCGATCGTTTGGCAAGTGGTTGATTATCGATTGCTCGAATTTCACTTAATTCCTTGGCTTCCTTTCCTTTCTTTGTCTTAACTTAAGATATTGACAATGAAAAGAATGATGTTTCCAATTCCGAGATTGGCTTAGAATTTTCCGAATTAAAAATCTGCATAATTGCTCTATTTACGATTGCATTGAGAAGAAATTCTAAATGACTATTAGTGGTAGATTAATTGATTAACGGTTAGCGTAGAATTGAGAAATACAGATTCTCCCAACGATCGATTCCAAAAGTGGACGATTGAGGTGGAGGAACAAAGAATCACGGATGAAAATTCACGGTAGATTTAATTTTACTTTGCGCAAACGTATCTAGAATATCTCGGTCTTTCGTCGACAGTGTTTAGCCGATAATCGCTCTCCGCCAGCGATTTCCTTAATCGGATTAAAAGCAAGTTGGAAGTCACCGCGGCCGTCACCGCGATGCATTCTCTTCGTCGTTGCAATTGCAGTTGCAGTTGTACAAGTATATCAGACATTCGGCGATTTATCGTCTGGATCGATTTCAACTCGCTCGTTCTGTCTTCCGCAAGGTGGGGAAGGAGGTTTAATTAGTTACCTCGACGTCAAAGCGAGTAATTAAACCGGTTTACGCTCCTTTATTTACTATCCGCTTATTATGGGAAATTAATTACTGCCAAGGCGTCCGGAGTTTGGCGTGTTTCGAAGAAAATTACGTCATTCCTCCCTTTCTATTCTCCTACCGGATTCGTTCTATTCGATTAGCTTGGACTTTCTATGGATTTTCCGGTCGAAGACGTTTCGAATGGTGGTTACGGAGCACGTTCATGGTGAAGGAATAACTCATTTTCTTAACGACTCTTTTACTAGCCTTCTTAGTTCTTATGCCGACACCGAGAGGTCTTTTTATATTCATCAAAAAGTTTGCCGTTGGGGTACGGAAAGCTCGAAAAACGAGGGAAAGTTCATTCTTCCTTCAGCAGCGTGCAAGTGCTTCGACGGATCAACTCGTAACGAGTGATACCCCGTAAAACGTGCCCACACCTTGCAGGGTGAATTAACACTCGGCAACTTAGTCAAAACGTCTGTTTTATTATTGTTATTTACAAATATATAACATAAATTACAACATCTCGACCGCATCTGAAAAAACGAATATTCAAACAACCGCATCACACATCATAGGTAATATCATCACAGTTTATGGTTTAAGTATATAACATTAAACACATTTGTAACCTAGCATCTATCAGTATAATGTAACACAATGTAAAATATATATATGTTACAATAGACTCCTGAAGAGGGCACCGAAAGATGCCGAAACATGTTGACAAAAAAAAGGAAAGAAATAAAGTTCCTGTTATAGTCATAATTCAATCAAAACTTGTGCTTCCAAATTTATTGAAATAATGATTAAACACGGTTGAAATAAAGCTTATTCCATTTATTTAAAAATTTAATACGTACAATAATTCAGGAGAAACTATATAATAAAGAAATATATAGAGAGAGATCCTGTAATTGTTCAACTTTACAAGAAATTGTTTAATTATACAATATGATTATTCAATAGGGGTGTTAGCGATCTTCTCTTCCCCCGGATTCATTTAACTTAAAATTCTCATATTAATTCGTTCAACTCGAAACTCACCCCTATGTTGTATTGTTCTCCAATACTCAAGAAAGTAATCTGCCAGTTTCTTTCCTAGCATCGAATGCAGAACAGAGGGCAATGCAACAACGAATGCAACGCCGTGTATTTCACGTCGGATGACCGATAACGTTCATGAATTTGAAATATCACCCCGGGCGTTTGCACGTACGTCACGCGGCTCGGTTTGCCCGACTGAATTATGAATTTCGAAGAAAGTATAAGGAAGATCGAACCATCCCGGCTGGTTCCGATGAGTCCGTAAGACTTAGGGGTGAAATAGCCAGCACAGGCCGGTAGAAGACGGTCGATCGAGTTCATAAATATCGATGGAACTCCCGGGATATTCCTGGAGGATTTGCAATCCCTCGTCTAGGGGGAGACCGTTCGTTCGCCTTTTGCAATATAAACGTTCCGCGAGATCCAAAGGAAGCTCGCCGACTGACAATGAGAAACAGGAGAGTCTCCGATCGATTTCCTTCGGACAGAAGTACACCAACCCCGCTGTCTCTGCACACGTACGTTTTAGGATAGTGGATTTTATACGGGGTGGTGAGATAACTCGAAATAAACTCACCTTTTCTCTTTCGTTCGATGGTACTTCTTTCAAGAATACAGAAAATTTGTACGAATTTATTTTCATCCCAGAATATTGTTTTTTTTTCATCGATATGTTGATATTTTTTAAGTTGACAACTTTCGAGATTGAATTTAAAGCTTGATTTTTTAATAAATGATGGAATAATGGATAAAGCGATGGTGAAATTTGGAGATTAATGGGTTTGAAGATTAGTAAGGTTAATCGGCGAAATAATCTTACGGCGATTTCACCCTCCGATTATCGGGCACACCCTGTATATGTCTGCAAACACGCACGCACACGAGGGTACGTTTTATAGAGGCAAGGAAAGGGGCGCACCTAAGAGAAGTCCAGATCCGGAAACGGAAACGGGCGAGGTTGAGAGGAGGAAACGGTAGTGGCAAGAGAAAGAGACGATCGCATCGCAAGAGGGTGAAAGAAGGGGAAAGATGGAACTGGAAGAAGCAACGTTCCTCTCGAGTTCTCTTACTTATTGACCATCAAGAATCTGTTTAACGTTCGATCGTCGATCCGCTCTTAAAATTCTTCCTCCACCCTCCTCGTACCTTCGAACTTACGAGAAAAAGACTCTTCCAACAAATGACCCGACAGAATCATTCGATAATTTCAATTTCTTGATTGGAACTTTCTCCAAGGAAATTCGAAGATCCAATAAACTTCGAGTCTAAATACAACCCTTCCATCGGCAACGATCCTCAGAATTGGCCGTTCTTTCGATCGTTCTACTTCGACGTTCCAAGTTTTCACCCCCTCGAACAGCAAGGCCCTTTTTCACCCTCGAGAAGTATCGCTCGCGACACGGACATCAGCGGCAGTGTTCGTCGGAGGTCGTGGATGGCAGGAGAAGGGTCGATTCGAGGGGTGTCGGAGATTGGTTCGCGTCAGTTTGTGGCTCACCGACGAGGCACGGCTCGCATCTGTCTTCTCTCAGCCCTATCAGAGGGGTCTCGCGAGGGGTGAGGATCCGGGGGAGGTTCGAACTAGCGTGATGGATACGCGAGCTCCGGGTGGAGGCACCCTTTCGCATATCAACTACACGGCAGCCGTCCTCGTGCCACCCTTCCACACGTTCCTCCACTTGCGGCTTGCTGTCTCTACGGCGAGAGTCACCCACCACCCTTCTCTCTTCTTCGTCCTTTTCCTCTTCCTCCCCTGTGTCCCCAGAGAGACGTTTCCACCTGCCAGTCGTCTCTTTCCTTTCCGCCTCGACGGACTTTCTTTGTTTTCTCTTCCTTCCTTTCTTCCTTCCACCCTTCCTCACATTTTCTATCTCTTTCTCTCCGTTTCTATTCTCCATCGCTACGTTTATCTCTTCCATTTTTGTCCTCTTCGTTTGTCACCGTCGTCTTCTCTCTCTTCGTTTTTCTCAACCACCCCTTTCAACCCCCTTTCAGTCAGCTTTCTTCTCGTGAGGGTAGTTTTATTTCTCAGTTTCTCCGTTTGCAACGCCTAGCTCTCGTACTTTTCCATCTTTCGCGCGTCTCTTTTTTTTTTCTCCCTTTTCAACCCTCTCTTCTTTACTTCTACCCCTTCTTACTTGCCTCTTCGAGTTACTCTCCCCTTGTTCATCCTCGTCCTTTCTTTTATCTTCTTCCGCCTCTTGTTCTTTTCATTGTTCCTCCATCTTCTTTATTATTTCTCTCCCTCTCCAAGTCTCTAGCTTCATTTCCACCCCTTTCTTCTGACGTCGTCAGCTCACGCGAGCAGTGTTTTATCTTTTATCAAATCCCACGTCCCCTTACTCTCTTTTCGGTCACTTTGCTTTACATAGTTTCGCTTCGAAGTACGAAAGGCAGTCTCGATTACCCCCGTGACAGCAACCCCTTCTCGCCAGCCACCCTTCCGAGGAAATTTTGGGGAGAGAATGGAATTGCGCGAGCTATGCTTTCAACGACGCCGAACAGAAATTCTTGGGATATTTCTCCGATTTACATTTTGTAGTGACTCTCTATCTTTTAGAAGAGATATATTTTAAAAGAGAATCAGACTGAACAATTCTATTGACCGGTTAATTAGCATCTCTTAACTCTCTTTCGACACAGAAACAAATGTCAGATACAAACGAGAGATTTTATTAATCCTGCATCACTGATTGGCTCTCAAATGAATTACGAGGGTGAAATATTTCATTCCGTTAAAACTTCATCGATATTTCGTTTGAGGATATTCCCGATTAAAATGTACTCCCATTTATTTCAGAAGAATTGTTACAAAAATCGAGTACCGTAGAAAATGAAATTTAAACTTTGAAGTTACTGCTAGCAATTTTCCGATCGTATTTCTCGAATCTATCTAGTCATAAATTGAAAATACATTTATTTATCTTGGTTGCCTCAAAGCAGTCAGATTTTTCGTTAATTTGTAGCAAATTTGAATGCGATATTCGTCGTCGCAAAAGACGATCCTTCGAGACGCAACGTCAGCCTCTGCAAAGTCACGTTCTCTCGCGGCGCGGTTCGCGAAGGCACGCCGGCCGAATTAGACGATGTTCGAGGAAAATTAATTTCCTGTTCCGAACTCGGGAAAGAAGCGGTTCGTGCGTGCACAAATAACGACGTAGCACGAGTGAATTCGGTGCAATTAAATACACCCACAGATATGAATAGAAACGAACCCAGCTCCTGGAAACACTCCCGTTCGATCTTACGAATTTCCACTGGAGAAACGTTCGTTACCTTAAGCAGTCCCGACCATTCGTCTATCAGACGTTGAAAACAAATTGCACCAATCCCGTATCGACGAAATTTTACATGCCAAATCCAGTAATTAACCCTTTGCCGACAGAGACACTTTTAAGCCCTGAGAGCTAATCATTTATTTGGAAATCCGAAAACACCATTTTATCAAAAAGTTAGACTCTTAATGCATGTAAATCATAAATTACTATTTTTGAAATAATATTTCAAACGATTCTATTTAAATTTTTCAAATCTAACCGTGTATACATTGGGCAACAAAGTGTAATTACATTTTTTCTCAGACCGCATACATGTGTCGTTAGATCTCAAGGGGTTAAATGTATTAAAAAAATTAAAAAAAAAATTGTGGATCAATCATTTCTGTCAAATAATATCTCTGTTAATAACTTATCATTGTTCGACATCTCTCCATTGATCTACCCTTAGCTCCATCTACGATGCAAATTGTCAAAGTTCCTCGACCTCGAAGACCACCCCCATTATTCCGGCACCCTTTCGACTTGACGGAATCATAAAATCGAGCATTCCTCCGCAAAGCGGCTTAAAAACATGAAAAAGCTGCGTGACTAATCGTAATCCTCTTTAGATCTCGGACACACATGCCGTACCAACGGCAAGTGGCCTCTCATCCCCATAGAAAAACGTTCGACACTGCGTCGAACAATGCGTGCGATGTATGACACTCGACACTCGATCCTCCGCGGCTCGACTCGGTGTCTCGAGCCCTCGAGCCGTCGAGCCCTCGAGCTCTCGAGCCCCTTTGGTTCTTTTTGGTCCTTAGCCGTCCGCTCCGTCGTCTGGTCTTCCGTTTTCCCTCCCTTTTTCCTCACTTTAGGCTTCCCTTTAGGCGCTCCGGCCTCCAACCCTCTCATCCTCGTCCCTCTATTGTCTGACGCGGTGCTTTGATTCATCGTCATCGAGAGGGCTGCTCCGTGGCACTCTCAAGCAGCATCGGCCAAGTGATTTTCAACCCCCTGCCCTTACGGCTTGCTCGGTGTCGCGAGCGGCCGACCCTTTCGAGGCTCTTTTCTCGTTTCACGTTTCTGTATACACGCTCAGACGATCTACCTGCCCTTCGGCCCTTTTCTCTCGCGATGAGACGACTTTTTAGATTTTCCAGGCATTTTTTTTTCGAGATTGAATGCTTCTTCGTTGAGGTTTCTTGCAGTCTCCAGGAGACCTGGTGGATTCAGAGAGTTGCTCCAGGGAGATTCCACTAGGTATGGGCCTTACGCACCCAGAGCTCCGAGTAAGTGTGATCCTCAGGCCCTGCCAGTCTCTGGCAGGACGAGACTTTGCAATCTCGAGGTGGCCTAGCAATACGCGCGGGATCCTTTAGATTTTTTTAAGTTCAACAATTGTTAATTTTCCAATGATGATAGAGTATTTGAACGGGAGGTCATTCATTTGTATATCGATTACGAAACCATAGATCTCGCATCGTCGAAGTCCAATTTATAGCTGGAGAGATTTTTTTCCGGATGAAGAGTATACTTGATTTTTGAATAATTGAAATGCAGATGTCGAAAGTTTGACTGACAGAGTAGAGGAAAATGAATGACAGACAATTACTGAACAATTTTCGAAAACATTAGTTAGCATAACTTTAAAAAAAAATGCCAGATTCATGGTTTAATCATCGATACACCCTTTCCACGCGTTTAATTCAAAAGGCCAATGGAAGTCGACATAAAAATCCCCTCCGACTCTCGATGCACCGTCGATTAAACCTGCGCGTTTAATCGGATTTCAGTTTCACCTGGATTCATCACTGAGGGGTTCTCTGAAAATATCATCCTATCTAAAATATCGCTTAATTAAATTACCCTGGTCTCCGCTAATAAATATAGCGTAATTACCAATTGATGTATTCGTGCGGCGAGTGTTTTCATGTCAAAAGCTTGCATTCGGGTAAAATGCACCGGGGGACACTCGTAGAAAATGCTACCAAACAAACTCGGGTATGTTTCGTCGTTGGTCGAGCGTTTAATCGAAAGCCGAACAATGGCGCATTTGTTTCCCTCTCAATCTTCTTCGAGAGGGCGCAAAAGGGGTAGAGGAGGGTGGTAGGGTTGTTCGGATTCCGTGATTTTTTTTTTCAGGGTGAAATCGCGTCGTGGCCTGGTAAATCTCGACGTTTCCGTGAATATGGATCACGGAAATCGAACACGCGCTCGATTCCGCGAGCCTCCGAGTAAAATGGCATTGCGATTGAATGGCATCGCGACTGAATGGCCCATAACCTGACAGTCGAAATGTGTGGTTACAAGACAGAGCTCCGAACGTTTCCATCGATCCCACGGCATTTACTGGAGTGCTGCTCCAATTCGAAGATATCAGCTTGGATGACTCGCGTGGATAATGTTGATCAGAGTAGAGAAATGACGTTCCATTAGCGCTAATTATTTCGCCGGTGGCTGAGCACAAACGGCTGACCGTACTTTTGTACTTGAGATCTCTCGAACTTTGACGGAATTTTGATCATTCTCTTGGTAGGTCAGGACTTTGGATAGGGGTAGTTATTTTTGTCGTAGATGTGGCTGTTTTGGATTAACACTAAAACTAAGAAGTAACTTATTTTTTAAAAATAATCCCCATATTGGTAGGACAGCCATGAAATAAATAATTGATTAACTTCTCGGTGAAAAATATACCAATGCTGGTAGGGTTAATGGTAATGTATTATTTGAGGGGTGATGTTGAAAATGATTCAAGAAGATGGAAGAAGATACAGACGGTGATTCTATATGGTTTTATCGATGAACAAAGCATTCGTTTGGCCTCTCGCTATCTGAAAAGTTTTCATGGTACTTTGGCGTAATGCTTAAACGAGAGGTAAGGTAAGAAGCCTTCCGTCGTTGATCTAATGGGATAAACTTTTCGTCCGTGAGATAAATTGTACCTTGGTACCCTAGGATGCCCTTACAGGTGGAAAGACGAATCCTTTCAAAGGAGAAAAACATTCCGTGAAATCTTTGACTTCTGACGCGGTTCATAGTTTGAATTTAATGTCGTATCGCAAAGAAAAGGTAACTCGATCTCCGTTATTTGCAACGGAGAAGATCGACTCGAGAGAAACGATCGTATTGCGTAATTTACTCGACAAGAATTTTCTCTCCATGAATTTTAACGTGAAAAGTGAACGCAGGAAGGGGGTAAGATTTTCTCGGTCGAATAAATCTCATTGCGGAATCGCGCGGCAAATAGTAACGTAAAAGATCGTTTCCTCGTTCTCGAGAACCCGTAAACGGCTAGCTTTATCTTTCCTCGAGGACGGTGATATCGTGATTAATCGAGAGTACGATTCGATCTTCGCAGCTCGGTCCTCGCTTCGACAAATGATGATTAATGGAAGCACTTGCTGGAAATGCCCCGGTACGAATCGTCCCTGAAATCTCGCGGCTTTCCTTCGATTCTCGTTCTCGAAGCTCCTCTAAGAACCTCTCGATATATCTTTGAAACGTTTCCCGTATCGAGCTACGCTTTTTCATTTTATCATACATATATAGACTGAGGAAACGTCGATGTTCTTTTTAACATCCTTTCATAAATTCCTCCAACACCCCCGACATTTTTCCACCCGAACCTGGCACATTTTAAATTCCAATTCTACCAAGGGTGTCTTTCTTTCCACTTTCACAACGGATACGTAATATTTCACGAACGATCCTTCGCCCATCGAGAGGCAAAAGTTCGTTCGCCGTGAATTTCTCTTCAAGGCCGAGAGAATTTTTCGAGGTATCGTAAGACGATGGCAAATTTTTCGGCCGCTTTCACCGAGAAGTTTCGTCGTTAAGCGGCCTGTAAAGCTCCCTCGAGGTATCCTCTCCTTTCCATAGAGAGGAGAAGATGCTCCAAGGGAAAGAAACGAAAGGGAGAAGCGAGGGAAAGAGAGGAGAAACGAAGATCGAGGATGAGGGTAGAGATATAGGCGAATAGGGGTTGGTTCCTTCCGACTTAAGGCACTAAGCTGACTTTAAAGTTTCTGTTTTGTCAAGAAGTTTCGGCCGAGCACTCACCGGTGAAAGCGCGCCGGTGAATTCGGGCCGTAACAACAATCCTGAATTCTCTAGCAACCTTAATTGCAGGGACGTTACGAATTAATTCCTACCCCTGCTTCTTCGAGACCTCACGATCTCGAAGACTCCACGATTCTCGTCGGCCTCCTGGCCGACTCGTGTAACTTCTACAACTTTCTCCTCGCACGATCGCGAATTTCTTCCCTTCTCTTGCCCTTCTTGCCAACGTTTCGCACGGATTACAAAGTCAAACGTCGAAGAACTTTGAACGAGCGTTAGAACGATTTATCATTCGTTTAGTGTTATATACACGTACATTTGAGAACTATGGAAAAGAGAAAATAACTGGACGATATTAATTTCAATTCTGCGATAAAAATGGCAACGATAGATACAGTTTCATGCGCGGAAACAAAGCTCACTTTAACACTAGAACTACCGGCGGTAAATCTATTATATTTCAATATATTAAATAAGTACTTTGGAAAAGAAGGAATCGAGTAGCAGAAAGGATGACCAATACAGTGATTTATGTCTTCTGTGATGGACGCAGCATTTTTGTTCTATGGCTCTTCTATGAACTTTTTAGGAAAATTTTTGGAAAAAATTGTGTACCAGTCATTTTGACTGGTGTGGTAGTTCTAGTGTTAAGCGTGATAATTGTTTAGGAACTGTGGAATTTTTGTCGATTCAATTTAAAGACCAGAATCGTTTTTATTTTATTTGAGAATTTCAATCAGGAATTATTCAACGGTGGGAGAAATAAAAATAAAATCCCACCACGATTCTTCGGTACATAATTAATTTTCACCGAAACGCCTCAGCTTGTTGGAAAGTTGAAGGAACTTTTTAGAAATTTCGATTTGACTTTAAAATGCATTCCCATTTCTTCCCGTACATTCAAACACGGCGGAGTTGTCGCGCGCAAGTAGCGTAGAAGCAGGTTTGGTCGTACGGACGGCTCTCCAGGGTTTCAGGATGGCGGGAAAAGTCTGCTCGGTCGTTTCGATTCGATCGATCGAATTGGAAAGTACGTTGGACGATACGAATGGCAGGATCGTCGAGTGGGAAACTGCGTCGCGGGAAATTATACGATTTCATGGAGTTTCGGGGGCTCCGATGCATCAATTTTCCACGATGGTCTCGATTTTTGCTGTTCGTTTTTATTTCATTATCTGCACCGACGACTATCCGTCACTGTCGTTCGAAAGCGCACCGACGATCTCGCTCGAAACACGTTGAAAATCCACCTGACTCTTTCTCCCTTCTTCCCTTTTTTTTTATTCCCCATCATCCATGGAAAATTCAACTGTTCGGTAAAAAAAAAAGGAGAAGTTGCAATGAAAAAAGAGCGATCGTTATTATCAGTTTTTACGGCGAATTCAGTCTGCTTTCGCGAAGTCGATCGGAAGTTTATTCGAGGTTTCATTTGAATTTTACAACGTAGAGATGAGTATTGACGTGGAAGGAATGTGACATATTTGTCGAGTGATACGTTTAATTAGCGTATAAATAGGGAGAATGTCATGAATCTTTACTATGCATGATTTAATTCCTCAAAATCTTCAGGTTGCTAATTATGTAAATCAGACTGGTTGAGAATTTCATGAAAATAGAAGTCGACGTAAAATCACCGGTGCTTTATTATTTCGACGGAAAAGCATGGAAAACGTGGAGGCCGTTGTTCGTTAAAGCGAATTATCCGCGATTGTTATAATTTCGACGTTAATCCGTTTCAATTACGCGAGCACATTTTAATTTCAACATCGGCAATAAGGGGGTAGCATTATACAAATTATGTGGAACTTTCGACTTTTAATCCGACAGAATTTTCACCGTTGGCTAGTTTATATCTTCTTCTATTTACATCCCTCCGTTTAATTCCATCGAGTCGTATTAACGGCCATTACGATCGATACGATTTAATTAAAAACCACCAAAAGTGGACGCGAACCATTTCCATTCAATTATTCAAATTATCCTACAGCTCTCCAATACCCCATATTTTTTTTGTCTTTCAAAACGATAAACGATCCTCTCCGCCTCTTTTTCATTCACGGTTCAAGAATCACGATAAAATGTAATTAGAAGGATCGAAATGAATAGCGGAAGTACAGAATTACAGAATGGATTTCGTAGTTACAAACTGACCCAGTATTTTATGCGCTCCTCGTGTAATCGATGCGTTCCACCGAGTAGCGAAATGTATCTACCAGTTTGCAACCCCCTTCGACAACCCCCTTCAACAACACCGTTGCGATGTCGTGCTCTCGATTCGCCTAATTGGACGAGTTCTCGGTTTGGATAACGAATTGAAATGCCGGCGCGATTCGCGCCATCCGGTTAAAATCAGAGCCCGGATGATTTTCGCGAGTTCCGAGTCACTTTCATTCGCCGCGAAATCGTGCAATTTGCGTTCCACCCACTTCCCGGAAGCGCAACGCTCAACATGGGATTTCAATTAGCCGAACGAACATCGCGAGATTAATTTTATTCGAGTCGATCAATCCTACGAGGTGCGAATAGATTCAGGGTGAAGCGGAAACGTTCGAACGGCTCGATGGAAGGGATGATACAGGCTTTAACCCTTTACGGTGGAGTTCAATGGATCTCGGTATAGAGTGTTGTCGATGTGAATTTTCTGCTGATTTAATTTCGACTTTGTATTATTCGACGAAGTAATTGTTGTTCGATAAAACTGGAGGGATTACAGGATTTTAGTAAATTGGTTCTGAGGAAATTAATGTGGATGGCAAAAATAATTCGACCTTTGAAGAATCGATATTTTTTAGAACTGATATTTCTAATGTAGTATCGTAATTTTTAAAAAATAAGAGATAGCTTTTAGTTAGTGAGCGTGGATGGATTTTGTGTATTTGAGAGTGAATGTTTAGAATACGTGATTTGGAAGACGGCGAGTTCGAGGGTTAGAGTGAATGTTTAGTCTGTGGACAAGGAGATAATGAGTGAGTGCAATAGAGAATGCAAGCTGTGAGAAAGACGAAGAATGCATGCCATGAAAAAGAGTATCGAGGGTGGATGCGAGTGTGAATTTTTTGCGAGAGTCAGTTGAGAGTCAGTTGAGAGAGTTGAGACACAGAGTTTGTTGCGAGGAGAGATACAGTGGAGTTATATATAGAGTTTAGTGGAGATTATTAGCAATTAGAGTTATTAGAGTTATTTTATTTTACTGAGTGTTTCTATTTTGTTATTTTGTTGTTTAGGCTATGATTAGTTGTTAGGGAAAATTATGTAAAATAAATATATATAAATAGAGACAGAGGAGAGATTCTACACTAGTTTCATAGGCTTTGCAAAATTTGAAAATTCCTATTGAATTTCTCGAATCACGAGTGTCCTTCGTATGTTGTAAGGGGTTAATTGCAACCCTTTCCAAACGACTACCGTCAAACATCGCGAAGTGAACGTCACGAGTTCGTAAAGCGACTATTTGCAACGAATTTAGGAGCGAAGGACTTACGGGGGGGAAAAGTTGAACTAAACTGCGGCAGTTTCGTCCTTGGAGCGAACTCGCAGGATCTTCCGGTAGGAAGGATATCTCGCTTCAGTCGCGAGATACCATCGCAGGGTTTATTCCGGTGCAGTTGCCGGAAAGTTTGCGAAAGTCGTTAAAGAACCAAGTGACCCGCTCTAAAATACTACCCCATACACAATGAACCGAGGACCGAGACTTACCCCCTTGAAAACAAATCGCAACCTTGTTCTCCAGGAATTCCGCGCGATCGGAATTTCTTCGATACTATTTTCTTGTTACGTCATGAGGCATCTTTGGCGAGAGCCTTTCCAGGAAATCGCGGAAGTTTAATTGAACTCGTTAAAACCTCTGGATCCGAGGCGAAGTTGAGCTCAATGGTGCTTTCTGTCGTGAGTTTTGTTGGGAATTAACGACGGCTTGGAAATTAGACGATGATACCGTTATGGGGGTGTTGTTTTAGATCAGAAATGTCTACCTTAGTTATATCTCTTTTTTGGTTCTTATAGGTTGCACATAGATTTTTATTTATTAAAAAATCTGGCAGAAAATAAAATAGATTTGAAATAAATAACTGGGGTAATGGGTTGGAAAATTTTTGAAATTTTATTAACCTAGTAATGATTCTCGATTGGACGTAGCTGTTTTAGATGTAAAGCTTTAGAATGAATTACACGAAGGGTGGTGAAAATATTTGTATTCATGAAGCAAACTGTAAATATGATATTTATTGTAGTTTGAACGTGAACGTGTCGTTTGCCGTAAATAATGGAAAACAAGAGGTTCTTTGATCCCATTGTTCCGCGTGTAACTGTACTACATATCTTTACGTGTTCATCGATATTCCTTTTACAATTCTGTGCTCTTTTATAATAAAAACGAATATTCAACGGTAGACAATTTCTCTGAATTAACCACAAAGAATAATCGACGGGAGAGAACGAACCCGCGAAATTGTACTTTCTATTACGTTAACGTTGTTCTAACAATTCTTGCGAGATATTTCAACCTCTGTGTTTTAAATACCGCAAACCGTCCATCGTTCGTCGATTGATTGAAAAATGTTTATAATTCCATGCCGTTTTAACGTGAAAGTCCAACCGAAAGTCGAGTTGCGTTGAGAATCATGCGAAACGATTTGAAAAGGAAATGATAAATTTCACATTCGTCCGGTGTGCACCGGTGTTCTCAGTTTTGACCGAAAACTCGATCATAAATTGCAATTTTTTCCCGGTGAATATTCGTTGCTCACGGAAGAGCCACAACGTCAGGGTAAAACAACGGTGCTTTTCCATGCAATTTATTTACCATTGCCCGGCATAATTTTGTGCGACCCGTTCGACATCGATATCAACGATTTTCAAACCAAAATTTCAATCGTTTGCTCGCTGATTTTTTCCTCGCGCGTTTCAACGAACGATTCACGCTGCATCCACCCCTTGGAAAAACAAAAAAGAACGATAATTACATCACGTCGAGCGGTGACTACGGCGGGGACAGCGACGTTCGAGATTTCAATGCTGCAAATAAAATTCGTGAAGGGGTCGTTACTTTTGGGGAGATATTATAAACAGATGACATTCAGAGACAGGTGAAGAACGTATAAGCGATTCCACCGTGTCCGCCATGACCCTTCAACCAGGCCTTCCCAGGAAATCGGACACCATCGACTTCAAAATTAAATATCTCCATTATTTCTTGGCCGATCGTCATGAACTCTTTTCCTCGCCTTCTAAGACTTCAGGCTTTCAAACTACAGCACTAGAATCGTCCTGCAAAGATGAGTTTTTGTACGGCAGTCCCGAGAAGGAGACAAATGCCTCTCATGTTTAAACGAGTAACGATAGAAATTTGTACATTTAAGCACGTTAAACTACGCTCTTTCCCGGTTAAAACGACGTAAAAAACATCCAATTACAATCACTAGAAGCCGAGAGACATTAATTCAAAGCGAACCCTGCACCGCTCCCCTGGTTGCGCAGGCCCCTCGCCCAGACCTAACCCAAAAATGGAACACCATCGACTTTAAAATTAAATATGTATATAAATGATTACCGTGCACGGCAAGAAGCGGAATTAAATGCTTCGATTTTCCATCTTCGAGCAGGTGAATTTCGAAGGGTTTCAAGAGAAGAACCGATGCATTACGAGTCTCATGAATTTTTTCCGAAGGGAGACGCAAATAAACTCGAGCTTAGAAGAGTGCATTTAATTATGAGAGCTCGGTGGCAGAGATTTTCAGCGACGAAAGAAAAAAAAATACCAGATAATCGTTATTTTCAAGCACCGTTTCACGAAAGAGCTCACCGGAGTTTTTTACGAGAAGTGCGGTTCCGTATTAATTTTCCATTAAGTACGTAATCACCAGACCGAAGATAAAAAAAAACAAACTAATAGGCCACTCGTTCCCTTCTCTCCAGTTTGCGCCACGTTTCTTCGCGTTTTCCTCTTTAAGTAATTCCCGTTTGCGTTTCAACGTTCCCATTCTTCTCCTTGAAAAACCGTCTGGACGTCGAAGACCGTCGAGCAAATAGCCGTCCTTTCTTCGTGGACAAATTTCAGTCTTGAATTCCCTCCTGTAAATCGTGATCGTTAACTAAAGGACGAGAATAAAAATGTAAAATGCAACGGACTTCGATAGAAACGGTGAATTCAGACGGGCAAATATTTTCCTTCTATTCTCACGATGGATTTATTCCAGTAGAATTCGAGAAAAGGACGATATTAATTTCCCATTAAGTAATCGTTCGCCTTAGTCGGAGGGGGGAAAAAAAAAGAGGAGAATTGTGGAAAAAAAATGAACCGCGAGTCCGCCCACTCGAGGCTGCGCGGCAAGTTCTCTTGATGCGATTTTAATTAGAGGGTGCCGCCGCCTAATCGTCGTGCGTACATACGAAATGGCGACTCGGCATGCCAGCCTGTAGTTGCCGCATAGTTTGCATGCTTTATTATGCGCGTACCGACTGTTCTCCAGGTGACTCGTTATTACCGATTCGCATACGCGGAAACCTGTTCTAAATTCGCCGACCGGAATCGTCTCTCTCTTTCTCCCCACAACTTTTTTTCTCTCTCTCTCACTTTCTCGCTCTACCTTTTTGCTACTCCACGCAGAGGGTAAGGAGAAAGCACGGTGAACAAATTGCCGCTCGTTTTGAATTTGAATTAAACGATGCAACTTGCGAAAGAAGCGGGGAAAAAAGGACCAGTTCCACCGAAGACTCCGAGCGAGCGATATTTCATGGCTGACACGGCACGGGAACTTTCCACTTAAATCAGGCCAAAATATCTCGACTCCGGAGTTAACGAGATTCGGGTCTGGTCTCTGGTTACAGTTAGGGTGTCGCGGTTAGCCTACTCGGAAGCTTTCTCGGCTAACTGAGCGTGCCACCCTTAGTGACGACGTTTTAACTAGAAAGACCATTTGGACATTCGTGAACAAGTTTCATCGAGCGCTCTTATGGGACCATTGAACTTGAATCTTATTGTAACAGAGATGATTTCGAGTTAACGAGTGTAAATCTCATAGAGAACTCTCATCCCTTCTAGACTTCAAGTTCGATAGTTTGCAAACGCAATTTTCTTTGAGGGGAGAGAAAAAAATTTGAAGAATATAGATAGCATTAACAGCTTAAGATGTTAAGTAAGACATTGATTATTTTGAAGGTTGAATCAAAGTGTTTCCTTTCTCCTTGACATTTCATCGTTTTTCTTATCAAATTCGCCGTTCTTCCGTGAAAAACTTGAATTTCATCGATCGCCCTTGGAAACTTCGAGTCCCTTCTCGTCGAGATATCTTGATCTCTCTAATTGCACGTTTTTATTGCTTCTTCGTGTGTGACACAGGTTTTAACTTTACCAAGGTCAGTACACGCAGAGCCGTTGAATTATTTCGAACAATTACGTGCTTAATAATCACGAAAAGTGGATGTAATAATGGTCAGGCATTATCCAGAGCACCTTACCTTTCCGTTTCGACCGTCGTTCAGTTTGTTCTCCAAAACAGACCTCTACACTTTGTCGCGAGGCTAATTAAGGTCATCCTGCTCGACCTTACGATGATTTACAATCCAACCTGATAAGATGTGCCACCGATAAAACGTTCTTCCATCACGTTGGTAGTTTTCAAAATGAGCTCAACTTTCCCGCCATCGACGTTTGGAATTGTGGGTGATTAAAATTCCCTTTCGTGAATTGGAATTTCTTACGCGATACTTTGTTCGAAATGTTGAACGATTTCACGGTAATATTGCTCAGCGAATTTGTTAACACGAGATCGTGTAGGAAACGTTCCAACTGTCGGCTTTTGTTTCGATGAAATCGTTTAAATGCTCCGGATATCAATTCGCGTTGCAAGTTGCGAGTCGACGAATTTGAAGTCTGCAGAATTCTCTCTCTCTCTCTCTGTTTCCATGCACCGATGGAGAAACGTCTGTCCAAAATAAATTCAACGTTCTCGCTTTGTTCCTATCGACAAATAGCAAAACCCACCCCCCGTGGAGATCGAAGCGGGGATTAAACGTGCACGAGAGAAAGATTCGAGGAAAAATTGAAGGGGTGGGAACCGATCCCTCTCCTGGCAAACTTTCCATAAAAGGGGATAAAGAGTATAAAGAAGTATTTCCGTCGGGGATGACGGTGACTCTGTACAAAAACGAAAGGGGGTGAACGCTCGATAGGAACGTCTCGATGCTTTTGTTCGAAACATTGAATCCATTTACGACCATTTAATCGATCCAGGCTAATCGGCTATTTGAAGGAAACCTCCTAAATTCTTGATTTTCGTCGAAACCCATGCGTACAAAATCATCGAATCTGATTAATAGCTTCTCTAAATTCTTTCAGCTGAAAACTAATATTTCATAGAATATCTATCATTAGGAATTTTCTCGATTATTTTCTGTTAACTAAATTTTGATATTCTTTCAGAAAATGACTAATGGAACGATGCAAAATATCGTTCCACAAATTTGCAAATATTCTCTCCGCTCTACCGCCAACAGTTTCTAATTCCCTCGATAAAAATCGCAACAATAATTCTTCCCGGCTAGCCGATAATCCCCGCGATAAAGTCTCTCGGCATTTTTTCAATAACAACCGTTTGCATTGGTTTTTATCGTTCGTTTAAGCCCAACTATTCTCTTCGTCGGTGGCTTTGCCGTGGATCTCATGGCACTGATTTTCGATTAAAGCGCCGAGGGGGCGATATTCACGGTTACAAACTCTCAGGTTAGACCACGACATTAGCAGCGTAACCAGAAGCAGACCGAATCTCGTTAACCTCTAGTCAGGGTGCGACCCAGCCTCACAGACACCTAGGTTAGCCACTTATTTACCTACTTGAAGGTGGAACTATAAAAGCAACCCGGCCAAACGACGCGCGAAATAGAGTGCAAAGCTAAGACCCGGGAATTTCTAAACGGAGCATCCCTCTGAAATCGAGCGTAGTCTTTGTAACGTGCTACCGACGTCTCTAGGGGGTTGAATTCGCAAAAATAGAAAAGGTATATGACTCCCGTGGCTGTGCAAAGATTTATACAATAGACTAACTCTTTATCATTTTTATAAAACGGACTGCGAGAGGTCAGACATGAATGTTTCTGCTAGAAATACCTGGCAGTCAGAAATTTTATACTATCATCGTTAACTCCTACGATCCTTTTCTTGATTGGATTCCTAAAAATTCATAATTAGGTGCTGAGATAAAAATATATCAAATTTTTTGTATACTCTTTACCTTAACACAGTATCAATAGCATAGAAGTAATTTGAATATTTCCAATTTAACACTAAAACTGCCGACGTTATATCTACTCACATTTAAATATAGCGAATAAGTGCATTGGGAGAAGAAGAATCTAGAGATGAAGATGATGCTTAATTAAGTAATTTATGTTTTATAAGATAGAAGTGGAATATTTGCTTCATGGCTTCCGTATCAATTGAGAGAATTTTTAGAAAAAATTGGGTATCGGTTATTTTGATCGGCTTGGTAGGTTTAGTGTTAATAAGTTTTTGGAAAACTTCAAAGTTTTCTGTTCCACTTGCTTCGTCTCGAGTGTCCTACGTTATTGTAGGGCAAGGGGTTAAAGTTATGGGAGAGAACCGCGGTAAAATCGAGTCGCACGAAATATAGAAGCTTGAAACGTGGATAGAGAGCAGGCTAAAATCTCAGCATTGCCCGTGAAAGGTTTAAATTAGCTCGCTGTGAACGTAGACCAGTGAAATTTCAGAGAGTGTCATCAGCATCGGCGGCCGAGTCGAGAGGAAGCTCGAGCTTCCGCCGACGGGTGGAATATAAACAACGGGTCTACTTTAAACCACATACGAAACTGCAATCTAATATTTGCCAAGCCGTCGTGCCGAGTGCTTAAACTACGACGGTAAACTGATCGAATTTCTGGTTAAACTGTTGGTCATCTAGGCTCCTAAGGGAGTGTTCTCCCTGCTATGAACCAGGGCGGATAACTACCCCTACAGAACTGTTGCGAAATCTCCAGAAGTTTGTCTCTCAGACTTAATTGTTTAACCGGAATTGCAACGTGTATAGTCGTTCGAGAAAGACGATACCCTGGAGATAATGTCGAGGGGGTTCTCAAGTAACGTGACGAAACGATTCTGATTCAGGAACAGTAACGTTTATTTTAGAACCTCATTAACATCAAGAGTCAAAAGAATCAGAGGATGAAAAGGGTTGAAAATCCAGTGAATATCAATTTCTATTAGTTGAACGATAATATAATTGCAACTCCGATACACGAGCGTTCGAAACCAACAAATTTCTACGATTAATTAGAGAGTTTCCTCGATACTTCGGTCGAGCTGAGAACTCCTAGTTGGAGATAAATGCACGGAATCGGACCGCGAGATCGTTTGGATGGTTCACCACGAAACGAGACGCTTGGCAGTTGGTAGATGTTTATTATAAATAGCGTTATTTACCATGGACGTAGGTGGGAGTTTGTCGTCGTTATTCCGCTTTAAATACCAGGTAAATTCGCTCTCCGCTCCATGCTAAACCGAATGGAGATGGAGTTAGAGTTGCTACGGTGAGAGAAATCCCGACGGAGAATATCGAGACGATAGAGCGGCTCGGTTACCCTAGAAATTCCGACGGAAATACCAATCTGTGTACACTCACCGTAGCTGGAACGTCGCACCCTTCGCGCTCGTTACGTTAAGCCGAGGTGCGACCTTCTATTAGGCGTGTAAGTACTATTTACTTGCCTCCAAGTCGAGTCGTTAATGACGATGGAGTAACATGCTTGTCTTAACGGAATCTCTTTGTCTATTTGAATCCGCATTTGGACTGCCAGTGAGCGTAATTGTGAAAAAATCAATGTTTATACTTTGGGAGACTTAGACTTTATTTCCACATTTGCTGCAGACACTTATTGTTAGACATATCGTGGTCATGGATAATTTCCGCGGTTAATAAATCATCAAGTTATTCTTCCATGATTATATCTTAACCCTTTACAGACGCATAATGTGTACTCTGTGAACAAATTTAATTATATTTCCTTGCTGTATCTATACACGATTAGAATAGATAAATTTAAATATGGTTAAAAATACAGTAATTTATAATTCATAAACATTGACAATTCAACTCTCTGATAAAAAAGATGATTTTGGCACGTCGAACAAATGATTATCTGCCAATATTTAAAAATATCTTCGTTCGCAAAGGGTTAACCCTTTGAGGCACGGAAATGTAGATACAATGACAAATGTTGACATTTGTTTTTAATTTAACGAAGCTAGTTTCATTTTATTAATAAAGTTACAAAACAATATAAATTGTACAAAAAGGCGGGGTCATTTTAATACCAGCGTGCTTCAAAGGGTTAAATGATAATTAAGGAAAATTGCTAGGTCCTTTAATTGGAATTTGGTTCATAAAATTTTGAATCGCAAGGAATACTCATATTGAGTTGGTAGAATCATCGTCTCTAAATGTATTTCAATTGTATCGCTTCGATCGCTTCCCTTTCGCAAGGGTTTTTCTTTCGTCACTTCCGACATCCCTTCGCAACGTCGAGGATGTGCGAATCGTTAGAGTACGTCGGCCGTCAGAGGGGTGAATTTTTTCCTAAACAAACAAGCCGCTCGATTATACAAATTTCGAATCTTAACGAGGTTCAACGTCGACGACGCAGGGAAGAGACCATTACGGCGAGTCGTTTATCAACGCGGACGCATTATGCACTTGACTCACGACCCCGTGGCATGTCCCCTTCCGTGGATAATATCACCATTATGAACAATCGATCGTAGATAACGATTGCGGGACTCGCCGAGAGATATTTTAAAGTCTTCAACGTCCTCCCGGACATTAATTCCATGCATCAGCGTGGCGATTCTAGCGATTAAATATCGCAGTTATTTCAACCTCGATTAATAATTATTCCGCACTGTTGCGTCAATCGTTGCATGCTGCTCGATCGAGGGAATCGATGCGAATCATACTTTTTGCGGTTAGTGAATGTCCATTTAGGCGTTATGGTATTTTAGAGTAACTCTACAAGCTTGAATTTTCAAATATTCAATATTAACTTATTTCTATCAATTTTTTATATTGTACTCCCCTTTTTAACATTTTCAAGTAATTTTAAAACCGTCATAAAAACAGGTTGACTTAATATAAAAAATATTCAGGCGAGTTCCTGAGCTTGTACCACCCTGCGTAACGTAACTACCCCAAGTGCATCCTCGAGAGTGCATCCATGCACTTGATGAAGTGCAAGAATTAAATTGCAATTTGTAGTAGAAATAAAATCAAAAATTTCAATGAATATTCGAGAGATTGTACTTAGACAGTCTCCGAATTCGAGGTCCACGAATGTAAATACGATTGGGCGTCGAGTTTGACCGCTGAGCAGTAACGAGTGTCAGTCAGTGCTCGGCGAGTCTTTGAGCAAGACGGACCTCACCTGTGCTCTACTACTTTGTCACAATATAATTTTCATCATTCTCCTTGCATCTGCTGCACATCGGTGCATCCTGTTGCAACATTCTCTTCGTCGTGAGTACTTCTCCACCCTGTTTACAAATTTCTTGTAAACAATGTTTCTTGTTAACAATGTTTAGTATTAAGAATTTTATACTGGACCTATTAGAAGTCTCGCAACGACTGATGAAGTGTTTTAGAATAATTTAATCAAATTTGCTTATCGCTTATGACAGTTTTTAACTTGTCTTTTGTTTAATAATTCCTACCCATCGAAGGATACTTATTTTTAATCCACCTAGAGCTCCTGCCAGTTCCTAGGTTATATAAACATAACACTTGAATGAACGCAATAACATTTCTTACGACCTTCAAGCAGCATTATTCATGGATCCACCATTACATCTACTATTTAACATTACCGTTAGAAATTTAAAGAGTCACCGAGTACACAACTATCCTTACCTCTAAAGTTTCTATCCTATAAAGAGATGATTTTAACACAAGCACTTCTATTTGGGCGGGAATAATGAAACTGCCGAAATAAGAGTAGTATTTAGTCTTCTTAACCCTTTGCCGTGTCATTTACTTTGTGACCGCCTCCACAATAATTCAGAATTAAATTAGTAAAATAAACATTGATCAGTGATTCTTAACATATAGTATAATTTAACGTAATATTAATATGATAGAAATAATTTTATCGTGCCACATCTCACTGATATTTTCAATTTAATAGGTCTTGTAAAACTTGAAAATATCCTTTCCAATTTATAGCATCACCAGTATAACTCGTTATAGTGCGGCAAGGGGTTAATATCGATTAATAGGAAAAATATGGAGAATTCTCCTAAAGATCTTCAAGTGAAAAAGTTCACGTGGGTGTATCGATGCACGTTACCCTATGAATTACATCGAAGAGCAGATCATTAGGGCCACCTAAATTCTACCAGCGCGATTCGAATCGCCGTCGCGTGAATTCCAGTCGTGCCGTATAAGTCGGCGCAAAACTAATCGCGGGATTGCAGATTCTTATCGGTGGGATTAAAGCCCCTGAAACTGCCAGCAAGTCGGAAACGTTTGGCCCTACTCGTAACTCGAGGATCGATCCATGGCTCGCGAGTCAAGCACGCTCACAAAAAAAAAGTGAAGAAAAATGAAAAGCTTTGTCGATTGTCGCTCTCTTTCTTCAAATCGAATCGCCTCGAGGTTTCGTTTTTCACCGCGCCACCTTTAACGGCGATTAAATTAGTCGGCCTCTTTCTCGTGGAATAAAATCATTAATACTCCAAATCGCTTTCGTCTCGAGATTCTTTTAAAAACGAGGGATGATGTACGTACAAAGAGTAATTCATAGAAATACAGTAATCATAAGGGTAAATTAATATCTCGTGGATGGTTCGCGTTCATTGAAAACGTCCTTCCATCCTCGTTTTCTCCACGGCATTATTTTCACGATACGAGCTCAACTGGTAGAAATGAAACGAGAGAAACGCTCGGAGCGTAGAAAATCGTTGGATATACTTCTAAGAGGAGACTTTTCCGGAAAATGTCTCGCTGGTTAGATAGCAACGTTATTTCTGAATTTCCGAAGAGAATGATGGAATCATGGAGCGACAAATGTGCGATCTATGATTAGGATATGATTTCAAAGTCGATAGTAAATGTAGTACTCTGCAAATTCTCTCGTAGGGTTAATTGTTTCACCGACGTTTGTTTTCCATTTGCGGAAAATATTTTCACCTCCCTGCGGGTAGATTAAACCGCTGTTTCTATCTCGTATCCGTACGAGCTTAAGCTCTCTCGTATCTCTGCTCGGAGCGCTGTTATTTCGGTTATCATTACACCCTCATCGGGGTTGGCGCGATTATTACCACACCGTTTTCGCGAATTTCCACCGTAAGATTCCTCTCCCGAGGATGTTATTTTCGACAGCGTTAAAGCGTTCTCGAAACAACTCGATTTGACGCTGCGAAACTAGGAATCTCATTGGGTTTCTGAGACCGGAGTAATTCGCTGGTTTAAGATAATTATTGAGAATTAATCCGAGAATAATCATCTCTTGTAACGCTGAAAATCGTAGGATTTAGAAAACTACTTAAACCGTTTTAATTCTAAAAGTGTTGACTCTTTTATTCTGCCTGGCTTCTACGATTGTCATCATGAGTATTATTAACTTTATTGCTATCATATTATCATATCGACAGGTGTATGCTGGGAGATATGTGTTGCGAATAGATAAAATTAATTAGAAATTTCTGATTTAAAAAAAAAACTATGGCAGGCTGCTCACATTTTCATTAACCCTTTGCGGTCAGAGACAATTTTGAATTTGGAGAGGTAATCATTTATTTAGCGACCCAAAACCACCTCTTTATTATAAACTTAGGCAGTTAATATATACAAATTATAAATTACTATTTGTACAATCATATCTCAACAGTTGTAATTTAATTTTTCAACCCTACCCGTGTACCTGCGGCAATAAACTATAATTAAATTTTTTCTCAAGTCTGTTCGTAAAAGTTTAAAAATCCATGCCATAGCGTTTGCATAAATGTCAATTGTCTTAGCAATAGTATTCTCAGAGCTTGAAATCGATTTCACAAATGCAAATCGACTCCTTTGAGGAAGTAAATGTATTCGTATTAGGACGAATGTCGGGTTATCGCGACAGGAGGAGACTTGATTGATATTTCGTTCGCGTGATTACAAACGAAAGGGTACACCCGTAGAGGACGCCGACGACAATGTCGCCAATAATGACGACGATCACGTCGACAACGGGCACGACTTCTTCGAAGTCCACACGAAGAGAGGAATCCCTCCTGGAAATAAATCCCAAAAACTTTCTCTCTACATATAAGCCGACATTTTAATACGAGGCGGGTGCGAAATGAAAGAAAACTAATTGCTCGTTAACACAGGCAAGAGGAAGGGGGAGGACACGGACGAACTTTTCCATCGTGACGGTCCCTCTTGAAATATTAATCCCATGAAAACCGTGCCGAGCGTCAATTTTTCAGAGACCGACGGAAGTATCGACCGTCCAGAGACAAATGTCACAGTTGAACACCGAGACGACGGATATTAAGGACAATTGGGATTTTTAAAGCGATTACGCGGACGTCTAACGAAAGTCGATTCTCATGGAAACGTATTAACGAGATGTTAGGTCTCCCCCCGGGTGCCGATATTCCAGGAGACGTTGACTCGATCGAGCTCGACGAATGGCGGCGGGTTAATTTTCTAATTTCCACCTCTTGCGTTCCAATTCGCTGGCTAATATCCCATTAAGCTCTGCCAGGGACTCGCTCTGTCGTTAATGTCTAATCAGCCATCGGGCTTGGACGATCTACCGCCTCGAGTTTCGCGAAGATCTTTGCGTACCATGGTGTTCTCAGGACGAGGACGACATGGTGGATTATAGGAAAGATGTCTCGCCTATCCTGGATTTTTTTTCACGCTTTATATTCGACTCTGATTCTAGTGTTGGCAATTTTTAGAATTAGGAAATTGTTTGTAATTAGTGAGGGTGTAGGCTAGGGTGAATTTTTGTGAGAGTTAGTTGAGGTATACACACAGTTTAGCCATAGACATAATTGAGCTCTGAACAGAGTTCAATTAACAACAGTGGAGAGTATAATCTTGAGAGGAAAATTAGAGAACTTCTGAGAGTGTGAGTTAGAGTATTTAGAATTTTTATTGATTTATCTTTGACAAGGTTATTTTCTATTTATATATTATATTCATAGGTCCAGTTTTTTTCTTTAGACTAGGATTCCTTTAGTTGAATACATACAACAATTTAGGAGAAACTATATAATAAAGAAATACATATATATAGAGAGAGAGAAATGCTACATTTATAAAAATTAGAATTAGTACGCGGTCATATCAATAATTACGTTGTCGAATTGCGAGATTAAAGCTGCTTAAAATCCCATTTTATGGTGAAATTGGCAAACGTTTTATGAATGAAGGACAACGAGAATAAATTTAGAAGGATTATACATCATTTGGTTCCTCGTGACTTTAAAATTTTCTTAGTTTCATTCCTTTATTTTCGTTTGACAATTGTAAACGAAAATATGGGTGGAAATTTTGGATAGATTCTTGGGAAGGGAAGATCGAATTCTATTTGCACGAGAGAAGGAAAACGATCGTCCCGATGATATCGAGGATCTCTGTTAATCCGTCGTGATAATCCCTCGAGTGACTTCTTTCATGAAATTTATGTGAAAGCCCGTAGAGCAGGAGGAGCCGAAGGTGGAAGAGGAGTTTCTTGAAAAAGGCAAGAAGGTCCGGAAGACGGATCTCCAACCCCCGTAGGAAAGATAAATGCGCGCTTGAATAAGAATGTCGTCTGTCCGGGATAAAATATTCAAGCGGACGACTTTTGAGGTATAACGATAAATTAGGATTGAATTTTTATTATACGAGCTTATATCCTACCTACGAATCGCTCTCTCCCTCTTTGAGGTCAAGTCAAGTACTACAAAATACTCTGTACATTTTTCCCAATTCCTCTGACGAAACAAAATCAATTTTCTATCTCTACTATCCAAGAATCGAAACTCCAAGGAGCAACGAAGATGCTCCTCGACTTACATTTATTTTACGATCCAACGACAAAAACGTGGCGCTACTTGGAAAAATTCCAAGTACAATCAACAAACTAACTCTTTCCTCCCGAAATAAAAATCTACACTTATGTCGCTAATAACCCTACTAGTGGTTGATGCGACTATAAACAATTAATATAAAAAAAAAATGTATTTGATAGATAGAATACAAAATCCGATGAAAACTTAAGAAAAACACATTAGAATGGATCACTGTAAATATTTCGTCTACGTGTAAAGATTTAAAATTACAATTTATAGGTGAAATTGCCTTGCTATAACGAAGAATCTATCGTAAACGCGCAAGATCGTCTTTATTTACTGGTTTGAACCTTCGAGGAGGATATAATCGATCCCTCCAACCCTCCTGCACTCTTCGTCATACTTTTACGAGGAAGAATCTTCCTCCATTTTCCAGGGGGTTGAGTCCTCCTTGCCGGTTATTCGCGCGAGACAAACGATCGAAGGAATCCCGTTTAATTGCTCCGTTCGAGAAAGCCCCCAGAGCTGCTTCACCCTTCGATCCTTTTCATTCCAACCCCCCGAAAGGCTCAAGTAACTGCCAAACAACCTCTTATTTGTTCCTGTCGGGTTCGATCGCTTGGACGGAGCCGATTGTCCGTCTTTATTTGCGGTCTCGCCTTTAGGATCCTTGATATCCTCGATCGGGATGGAATTTATCGAGGAATGAGTCCAATGCGTTTTCGAGGGGGTTGTTTCTAGGAAAGAGGGTAATTTTTCTATCTAGAAATATGACATTTGAAGAAAGAAAGGTGGATTTGATGGATACAATTAATTTTGAATTGTTGAGACGTTTTATAGATTTTTTACCAAGTGACTTGAAAGAATAGTGTTCCTTGTTGTAAATTAGAAAACTGACCGGAAACTTGTTTAACAAATTTAATGTACAAATTTACGTCATACTTTGAATCTCTTATATGTTTCGTAGCATTACGTGTATTTTGTGAATTTTTGCAGAATTAAATTTTACAGTGATATATCGGTACATACTTTAATATAATTTGATATTTAATTATACAAATTTGCGACAATACGCAAATGCTCCGCGTGTTTATCAGTTTACACGGAGTTAAAATTTAAATACATCGTTAATGATATTCCCATAATTGTAGCCCAAACAGTGATAAAAATTCCCGTCATAAATTGATACTAGCTTGAATATTAACAATTACCAATTGTCCTAATAAACCTCACAATTTACTCCCACGTCGATCGTTAATTTCCACGTTACATTCACCGTTTAACAGTACACGTTAATTAATAATTAAACCGATCATGGCGTGCTAGAAATTCGCTCAAAAAAGAAAGAACACGTTTCAATGAGAAATATCATGAATCGTCTACGTTCTCGGAAAAACGTATCACGTATGTATTTTTCGAAGTTATCTCCGAGGAGAGACATCGTCGACGACGACGAAGACTCCTCGAAAATGAAAATCCCTCGACAATATACACACAGTTGCTCGTAGGAAGAGAATCCTATCGAGTTATCGAATCTCCCGCGGACGAAGAAGGGGGGAGGGTTCGCCAAGGGGGATGAAATTCACGCATCGCGTCATACGTCTCGGGAAAAATAACAGGAAGCGTTCCGTGCAGACGTATAAATTCACCCTACCCCTCTTTTCTCGCGGCAGAACCGGCGCACGGAAAAACGGGATAAAGAGGTCGGCCAAAAAGGACAAAACGGAAGTCGGGCGCACACAGACACGTCCGTCCGTTCGCCGGAAAGTGCGGCTTGATTAACGAGCCCGTTATTGGAACTAGTTATCCGTAACGAGGCTTCGCGGACATTTTTTTCTTCTCTTGGTCCTGTTATAAAACGCCAACCATCGTGCCGGACCCTCGTGGACTCGAAGGGCTCCTTTGCCGCGTGAAATATCGGCGAAGGGGCGAAGGCTCCACGGTCGAAAGGTTAACCCCTTGCCGTATGATTTCTTTTGTTTCTGTCTCCGCAATAATTTCGAATTAAATTAAAAGTTGATAGGTAATTCTTCATGTAGGGCACGATTTTATGTATTTTTAATAATATGGAAATAATTTTATTTGATAAATAATCTTGCTAATGGCTTTGTAAAACTTGCAAATTTTATGGACAGTTTATTGCGGATGTTTATGCGAATTTGAAGTTTAAGAAGTGCAGCTAAGATAGGAGAACCTATTTAGGGATTTGTTGCACTCGATAAATATACTTTGGATATTGTAGATATGTATATTTTTATATTATGTTCTTTTTGTATATGTTAGCCGTATCCGGTTTGTTATAAATGTATAAAAATCCGAAGTCTAATTAGGAGTGTCAGTCGTTATTGAAGAGCAAGAGGTGAGAAAGGAAAATGGAGGAAGGAATCGAAAGAGGATGAGGAAAGGAAGAGATTTATATCTCTGTGTTAACGTTGAGTTCTGTTTAAAAGATTGGCGTTAGTTTTGTCGGGATTTAATTCATGACCGCGATACGTTTTATCAATATTTTCGACGTTGAGAAGAAGAGAGGATGAGAAGGGGTTGGGGATGGATCCGGGTAGTCTTGAGAATCGTCGATAAATTTATGCGAAAAGTTTCACGGCGTCCGAACGAGCCGACATAAATCGTCGTCAACGAGCGCGTCGACTTGGAGTGCTCTGGTAAAAAAGGGGATGAAAATTTTCATGGAAGGATATCGCCAAGTTTGAGAAGATTGTTAGCTCGCTCCGATTCACGGTGACGTCGAAAAGGGTTGACGTAATGACACTCCGGAATGTTCGATGAATTTCAATCCCTGCTGCGTATGAATTTTCTATCAGAATTTCAAAATAGGACAGGAGTTTAAATGAACACGATTCAGAATTAGAGATATCATTTCTTCAAATTATATTCTACCCTCTGCCACACACAATACCTCGTAATATTCTCACCCTGTTCTACAACTAGTAAAATATTTATATCTTAACCCATTCACTGCCAGAGAAACTAAGGAAATATTATCTTATGTGATAAAATTTGAAAAGATGACAGTAAGATTTTAAAACAGTAATTTAATTATTCAAAAATATAATCTCAACACTTGTAGTGATACTAAGAAAATTTTTATTCCAAAAATGCTACACACGTTCGGCTGTTATTGCCAACTTATAGTGCAAACACGAGATATCTCGTCTTTGGCAGTGAATGGGTTAATATAATAATAGCTATCAGCAATTAACTATTTAAAAACTATAATGGCTTCAAACATCAAAGATCCTCTGAATTGTTGGTCCTTCCTCCATCGAAATGGCCAAAGGTTTCAAACTACCTCGTCGAACCTCACGAAAAAGATCCTCCTTCTCTTTCACCCCCAAATAAATCACGATCACGATCTTGTCGTCGGACAGGGATTCAGCCAAGGCTGACAGAAAATTCCCGGAAATATGTCGAGAAGTTTAAGTAGACCGATCCGACTAGATAGTGGTAGAGTTGACGCAACGAAGAGGATCGCGCGATATTCCAGGCTGATCGCGAACTCCTCTTTCTCCATCTTCCTCCTCTCCGTCCTCTTCCTCCAAGGAGAAACGAGGGAACAAGGACGCTCTGAGAAATTTCAGTTTTATGGTCGACTGAAAAATCGACGGCGGCGTTTGGCTGGCGTGAAAAATTACCGAGAAGTCCGGAGGATCCGAGGGCGATCGTCGTTTCCAGGCGCTCGATCACCCTCCTCACGGTTCTCACCCCCGTTAGTCACCGGTCGAATATATATCGAGGTGGAGGGTTCGCACGGTTCGGTGATAGGTAAACTTTTGAATAATTATCGCGCGAACGATGATATATCGCGGTTGAGGGAGACTGATTATATATAGGCTGGATCAGGCAGCCAGAAAATTGGAATTGGTTCGATCGGCGGGCTTGCCAATAATTCGCCTCGTTAGCCAGCCGAGGGCTCTCGAGGATGTTCCTTGGGACGTGCTCGGTAGGAGGAAGCCAACGACGACGACAACGACGACGACGGGTCTTGGGAAACGGGGTGGATCTTCCGGCTCGACATGGACATTTTGGAAATTAGAAAAGTTAGATGAATTTTAGACTAGGAAAGTAAGGATGGCGAAGGTACGGTGATCTTGGATATAGGAAGGGTTGAAATTATCGTTTGAAATCTTTCTTTGAGATATTTGAATTATTAGGGTGAGATCTGCATACTTTTTATTCATATAGAATAAAATGACTGCAGCGTTGACAGGAAATAATTGTAAAATATTTAAGTAACTTTAGTCGAAAAGTAGTAATTATAAAATTATTTACCACTTGTAATATAAACTCTAAGACTCTCGTTACTCAAAGTTCGTTTTGAATTTCTGTCTCAAAGTCACGGGATGTTTTTCTCATTATTCGAACTTCTCCTTTCTTACATTATGTTCCTTATATTGTAGTCATTACTTATTGTTAGTATATTCGCTAAGACTCTTCGTTCACTTTCGAAATCATCTTCAGAAGACTTTGTAAACCGTGCTTAAATTTCACCTATTTACAAAGACAGATGACAAAAGTTTGTTTCAAATTTGAAGAATGAAATTTTCTACTTGATATCGACAGAGCATTGTCACAATTTTTATGTGACATTCATCCATGCGCTACTTGTATGCAGAGTATATCGTACAGTTTATCCGAAAGTGTCGCTACAATTATTATCATTAGTCGAACACTGAACGCATAAAACGGTACATTTACGAGACCATTATAACGTTATCCGAGGGATAACGAGTCATCGATAAACCAGGGGTAGGTAGTTTGGGCGCTTTTACGGGTACACATATTTTTAGCTGGTAGCATATCCGAAGCAGAAAAAAAGTAGTGGCTACTCGTGGCAATTAGGATATCATGCACGCTCGCCACGACGTGAAACTGATTATGTTTAATTAATCTAATAACGGTACATAATAATTTGCATAGGCCCGATTCTCGTGCCAACTTATACGCGCATTGCGTGTACCATCGTCAAAGGAACGATCAGAGTTGGATATTAGCGACACTTTTATAACCCTTCGTGCAACTCGACTCTTAAAGTTTCTCGAAATTGGTCACACCATTTTGAAATCCCTTTTTTCTCCAATCTTTCGTACTTCTTTAATGTCCTTCGTCGATGATGGTAACGATTTATCCGATTTTTTGTGGCAATAGGTGTTATACGAATTTCGTCACGTATCGTTAATAAAACAAGGTTTCTTCGTTGAAAGAAGAACACTAGGGATTAACTGGCTTATCGTTCAGCCTTCGATATTTCGGACTTCGAAGCCATTTCGAACGTTAATATTTCGATTTTCTTCGAGGACGCGCGTTCCATATTCCCAGACGAGGGTAACTCGAAGGTGAAATGGGAAGAGGTAGAAAGAAAGAGAAAAAGAAAGAAAAAAATAGGGTAAGAGGTAGAGAGAGAGGGAGAGATGGAACTTCAGAGCGGGTTTTCCGGCCTTTCGCGGGGATCTTCTGTTCTTGATCGTTGTTTTCCTCGAATGGCACACGTCGCCCAGGAAATTGCTACTCCCTCTTCGGCTTAGAAACTAGCGACGTACCCTCCGCCATTCTTCGTGAGTAGGTTTCGAAATAACGGGGAAATGTTCCATGGTACACGATAAAGTATCAAAACTCGCGCATACACCTCCGCCCCGATATTCCTATTATTCTCCTGTAGATTCGCGTCTTTTCTACCCTTAAGCTTTACGCTCAACGGCTGCACATTTTTCCAACCCACTGGCTAATTAAAAAGTCCTCCCCCGCATATCGTTGCTGAATTACCTGGCAAAACTTTTGTCCAAACATCTCTGACCTTCATAACCGAACCGATGGAAAACCACTACATTACAAACAAATTTACTTCGAAATTTACTCTATACCAATTACAAACCATAATTATTTCAATCTAAATCAATAAACTACTTTACAAATTCGCAAGAAGAAACCCTATATCATAAACGTAGTAATTTAAAAACCACCATAACTTTCATTTCTAGATAAAACACCTAGCACCTAGACTCCAAAAAAATGTTCACCCCCTCTCTTCAATATCCAACGATCAATTAATTTCTCAAGCTCTTACCGCAATCGTGCGACTTCACGATGCACCGTCGCAAACGTGATCTCATCTTTTCTCCTTTTTCCACGATGCATTCTTCGCGTTAATCCAACTCGCCCATGAGAATTACCGTTGGCGCGGTTTCCCGCCGTATCTCGGTACTCCCGTTGAACATAGCCTGTCTGCGAATCCACCGAGAGGAGAAAATAACCGCGGTATTTACGAAACTGTCGGCCACGGTTCCCGTCGAATGCCGGAGGCGGCAGGACGCCGCACTCTTTTCTCCTGGGTCTCGTCGGGAAGCGGTAAAAACAAGTGTCGCACCTTACGCCAGGGCCAGATATTTGTCAACGTGTATACGGTTATGCGCGGTATCCTTTCCGGCAAATTGCCGGCCCGAGAGAAATTCACGGAAAAATTGTCGCGGTTCTGAGAGTGAGAAAGGGTAGGAGAGATAAAAAGAGGCAGGAGGAAAGAAGGAGAAAGAGTGTACCTCTGCCACGGGCCAGTAACTTAACTAAATGTCATGTAATGCCACGAATTATCCGAGGGTAGGGGGTAACAGATTTTTTTGCCACGAAACGAGGAAAAATACATTTCCGTCTGTTTTCGGAATTAACTCCGAGGGATTTCGTTTCTTTTTATCGCTATCCCCTTCCTTCCGCGCTTTACCATCGTCGCTGATATTTCGCTTTCTTTTCCGTTATTTTCATCCCTCTGGAACTTTGGGGGATAATTCTATTACCTGGCTGACTTTCCTTTTAATCGTCGAGACGTTTAACCCCTTGTTCTATGATTCTTCTTTTCCAGAAGGAAAGAAATTATTGATTAAACTAGATATATTTTGAAAACAATTGGCAAGCGTTTTTTTATATCAAAACACCGTTAGATATCCATTGTCGTCGACAAATATTCATCATTCATGCAACAAATCCAACTACTTCTCTAATTAAAAGGAGATATTAAATGCGCCACCATGCCTGAATAAGTTAACCCTAAAACTACCAAGCAAGCCAAAATAACTGGCTGCAAATTTCTTCCAAAAATTCTCCAATATTATTAGACAGTCACAGAATAGATATTCCACATTCATCCTATTAAACATAGATCACCAAATCCATTATATTTCCCACCTCTTAATTCTCCGTATTTCAAAGTACTTGTTTAATATAATTAAACATAATAGATTCTTATATTAGATGTTAAACGAGATTAAAATACTTCGATAGAATTATTTATTTTCTTATCTATTATTTCCGTATTTGAATAGAAATTCCTAAAAATTCCAAATTGCATCAAGTACTTTGACGTTCACCTCATGTTACTTCAGTGTCCCAAGGGGTTGATATTTCTTCTAAGATTTCTTTCGAGGAACAATCGATCGTTGAGGCTCGGGATGGTAATTTAAAGAGATACTTGGACGTAAGGCGAATCGATGGTGCATCGGGAACATCTGCCGTGTATGCGGATTAGTTTAGCGGAGGGCAGAAGTGACTATAAAGTCAGCAGTTACCCTCGTGGGCAGGCCATATGCATAATGCCTTCTACCGGAGAACGTTTACTCGTGTTTGTCTTGGCACAAAGCAGCCTGCACGCCGACGAATTTCCATTGCGGCGGTCTGCCCTCTCGTATCGACGTAATCGAGCATGCAAAAATACGCGAGAGACCCCGGTAAACAGTGTAGTCGCATGATTGATCGAACGATAGAACGAAATTGATTATCCCGATCTCGACCTGGATTTACATAGTTTGTAATTTATTAAATTACGTCGACGTGGCCCCGCTTGATTTTACAATCGACTTTTTCGTAGACGATGGATAGAAGATTCTCATTTTTCTACCATTTCCAATTCTTATATCCTTTTTCAACGTAGAAGAATTCTCTTATATTCTTACACTGATATTCCGCAAGACTAGATGATAACGCGATTCAAAGTTGCGAGAGGTTGGAAACCATCTTCATCGTCCAAGAAAATTTCCCTCTTCCTGGTGTTTTAAAGACGGTACGCACTTCCGGTGGAAATTGTTTCATCGAGTTCCCAAGTTGTAACGAGGGTGCAAATGGAACTTCCACCGTGGTGAATAGGAAACTAAGACATTCTCCTCGACAAAATTTTATAATCCTACTCTCCTCTTCTTTCCACCTACAGAAATCTTCGATTACTCATTTCCTCATTCGATCCGCAATTAAAAATAAACTTGAGAAATATCATTACACGAATATCCTCTAGAAGGACCAAGTTTCGACATTAATTCGAGGTACGTACGTCCAGAAGTAGGCGAGATGGAAGGCAAAATCCCAGCGGGTCAGGAAGGTCGAATTTCGAGGCGGTCGAAGCCACGTGATCTGCGTAATATCCGGTCACGTTATGCGTTCGACTGCAGGTCCTTTAAGCCGGCAATAAAATCCAACCGGGGGCTTTTCGTCGTGTGCATCCGCCATGGTATGCATCCTACTTTTCTGCCCGGAGAACCGTAACGGAGCCGAGTCCGGCTTTTCTTCCTTCGTTCTCCGTGTCCTTAGACTCGCCATTTCGTCCTGGTACCATGTGTGCAAGCTGGTATGTGTGCCTTGTACAAGCGGTGCATTTGTAAGTCGAAACACGTCTTGAATATACGATAAAATTTTCCCCTAGATTTCGGTTCATCCCGAACTCCGAGCTGGCACTTGTGCCTGCTCCTTTGGTCCTTCGAATGAGGATGGGGATACCGAAGGATGTGGAACGAGGACTCGTATGCATTTACGTGCATACACGGTGCTTCGAAAGCGTTTCCTTCAAAGGACGGCTAGGTGGCTTGTAATTTTGGAGATTTCGATAAAAGTTTATGGCGTAGGTTCCAAGTTTTTATTCTATTTCAATCATCTGTGGGTAGAATGGAGGTACTTAATTCTCTGGGAGCAATTGTGGTTATTGTTGGCGTTAAATCAATTATATTAACACTAAAACTACCGGCGTCAGATCCGACATATTTTAATAAATTAAATAAGTACTTTGAAAAAGTGGGAATCAGAAGGTGGAAAAAATAATTAGACCGATAATTTATAAGATGGGTGTGGAATAAATACTCGATAGTTGTTCTACAAATTTTGCGAATTTAAAAACATACGAGAAATCACTCATTTTTACTGTTTTGGTAATTTCTCGCTGCTTCGTTAATACGACACGAACCTCGGTTATTTCAATTCACGTTTTCAAACGGTAGAACGTGCAAAGTAAAAATATCTCACGGTAGACCCCGAACAGATTGCACGTACATTGAAATTCAATTTGGGAGTAACGGTACCGGGGTTATGTTAGAAAATACTCTCGGAAATCGTCGACTCCTTGAATACCTCGCGAATTCTCGAGTTTCGCGCGTATAGAAAATACAACGTAACGTATCAAGTATCTTCCATGTCGTACCATTTCTCAAGTACACCGACCGAAATCGTCGCAAGGTTTTCCATTATATGTCCAAGCCGTGGTAAAGTAGAGGCTATAAAATTTGCGGATCACCCCGTATCTACGAAAGTACGCAGAGACGGCCGTATTTTCCCATACATTCCAGGCTTCTCTTTGCCTCGGCAACGATGGACCGACCTTCCACCTTCCACGATTGAAAGCATACGAGGAGCCATGGAAAACTCGCCTCCACTTTTTCTTTTTCCTCTTTTCCTCCATCCTCCTACCCCTTTTCTTCTTTTTATCCCGTTACCTACGGTCTCGCGGAGGGCCGAGGGGTTCTTCCGCCATTTATGGCAATATGCCGAGTGACCTTATGGATTCATGGAGCACAGGAGACGGGACAGGGACGTTGGTCCTTTTTTTGCTCACTGGAGAAGCTTCGAGTTCACTCGAAATTGCGCCGACTGAAAACCCAAAGCCAACCGGGAAATGTTTGTATCGTTGGAAAACCAGCCACAGGATCGGTCGACCCTGTAATTACGGAGATGAAGGGAGACTCGAGCAGATTACGCGGATAAAATGTCCGGATTTGGACAAATGCCTTTGGCTGAACGAGGAAACGTTTCTGAGGCGAGAAAATATCGAGGAGGTTTTTGCGCGAACGCGATTGTTCTTGCGAGATAGCCGTGGAAGATGGAACACTTTGTTTAACCTTGTTTTGGAAATTTCGGTGGTTGGTGTTTCGGATTTTGGAGAATATTTTAAGGATTATTAAATATTAAAATGATAGATTTTTAGCTGGACTAGAAATGTGGAAGAGTTAATCATCGATAAAGGAGCAAAGTGATATTTAATTATATTAGATGGATATTATATTTCTATGAAATTAAAACCGTCCCTCGCAATCCTACCCTTAGAGATATCGAGGCAGTCAAAAAGGCTGGTTCTTCATTATTTATAAAAATTACCCAAGTTTCTAGAGGAGCCATAGAGTAGATAATGTACGCCTATATTATTTAAAATTATTTTTATTTAATACATTCAAGTAGAATAAATTTACCGCAGGAATTTTTAATATTAAATGATGGAGAATTTCAAAGTAAAGGATGAAGTGTACAAATTCAAAAGGAGAATCAACGACGTCGATTCTTCAGCGATTTTTAACAACCCCGTCGTCGACCATTCGATTAATTCGTCTTTCAAGCAATTTTCCCTCGCGGAATTACAGTTTTAATGATCACCTGACCCTTGAAATCTTACAAGCAACAGAGTCGAGTTTATTTCGTAGCTCCATCTCGCCGATTCATAACGATCGCTCCGATGATTTTGTTCTCATAGTGGCAATAATTCTCGACAAAGTACGTTTCAATGGTGTGCACGCGTGATCGATGAAAAAGGGCGAGGGGCTAACGAGAAGGAATTTTTCGATTTTGCACGCCGCCTCGAAGGATCGGCACGTACGAGCTGTCGCTCGGAGCGTAGAAAATATCGCGCCGACGAACGAAATGGCAATAAAGCTTGGTCCTTCGTTTTCAAGTTTTCTTTAGCACGGATAAATGCCAGAGCTCTCGCTCTCTTTTCGCTCTTTTAATTTCTTTTAACACGAGACCCGCACGTTGCAGTGTCAAAAAGTAATTACGAGCATGGTCGTGGGGAACGTTTATGAAAAGCTCGGCATCGTGAACGACGATAATAAAACAGAGAAATGAGAGTAATAATTTTCAAGACAGTGTTAGCCACATCTTGGAAAGTCGTGGACCGAAAGAATGAGATCGTTGGAGAAAAGGAAGATGGAATTTCTGCGCATTAGGATTTCAAGATTTTTCGTATCTTCTTCTCTCGATCTTTTAGAGATCATTGATCGTAGATCCGAGACAGTAGACATTTTTCGATACAACATAGTTGGAATATTAAATATTGAAAAAATAATTGATTCTATATTTTATCGAAGATTACTTAAAATTTTTTCGAAGTGGAGAGTCTTTCTAAGGACTGATCGAAGCTGCTAAAAATAACAGGTTCTATATTTTATTGCCAGAAACTTAACGATTTAATTCAAACCGTATCTCATTTTTGTCATTTCTCTGAAAAATACAATTCGTTAAGTCGATCAATCATCTTCTCTCCTCTATTCCGCTTTTTCTAAGACATTTATTTGGCACACCTAAATATATCAGACTTCTCATTGAATCCAGCGTTAAAGCCGACCTGATATTAATAACGATAGAAATATTTATATATCCACATTATACCATCGTTACTTTTTTCTTGAATAAAACAACCTCGTCTCGATCCCCCGTCAATTAATACCAAACCTTCGTGTGGCTGTAGGAATTTATAGGTGTGCTCTGTTCACGGATGTTAAGCAGGTTAATTCTATGTATCTAGCCAACTTGAGCTACACTTATTCGAACGAATACCAGCCCGCATACTAACGAGAACGACACGGCACGTCCAACTGTCCCCAGGAGCCTGGTTACACTGTGTACTCTTTGAGCTCGTGTATTCACTCCGCTAATTTCCAAGATCCACTGCAGCCGAGCCTTTGATGCAGCTTCGACCGTTCGTTCGCTCGGTCGACCGATAAAAATATCGAGTTCGTTAAAAATATTATGCCCCGGTTACCGTTCGATCCGCGAAGCGTCAAGGTTTGAAATTAATCTTGGAATTTAAAGTTCCTGATTAATTTCTATCTACCTACCATGCTACATATATATATTTTTTTTTATGAGCAACTCTGCTAGAATCTCGCTAGAAAAGTTTCATCGGGAGACATACGGATCGATGTTGAGTTTGCGAACTGGCGTAAAAATGTCCAAAGGGTAAGAAGATGGGTAAAAATCGTTGAAACTGGCGAAGAAGATCTTTACGGATGGACAGGTTACGATTTGGATCTTAAGAGACGGTAAAATCCGCGAGCTATTTTTCCAAATTCACCCTCTGACTCTTCTTTTCTCTTGGCTCGTTTCTGCGGCCAGTCACGTCGTTCCTTTTCGGGATAGACGGCTAAGCGAAACGTCGATCGACGTGAGTAAGACAAGTGCGAAAGTAACCCCGGTCCAATCAATCTTACGGCATATCAACCCCCTCTTCTTTCACCCACGAAGTTCAGGAACACCTCGTACGTTCCTGACGTTCGTTTTCCATCCTTCTTTCTCTATTTCTTCATCTTCCCTCGTCTAGACGAGGATCTTTTCCCTTCCGTCGTCCTTTTCGACGTCCTCCGTTGTCGATCCTTCGTAGTATCTACGAAGATCCTTGGCTGACAAAAAGGGCTACGCGTTCACGCTGTTATCCATAGTTTGACAAAAAAGGAACACACCATTCTCGATCTTTGCATCGAAAAGACGATTTGTATCGATATCTAGTGGACAATTTTCGATAATCTATTTACCCAGAAAAAATAAAAGGAGGAAATTAAATGCGACAATAACGAAGTAACTTTAAATTTGAAATATTTTCTCGTTTCGTGTATGTATAATTTTTCTGCTTGCTTATCGACCGTGTTACGGGTCTTAATTCCATTACGAAATAATTAAAATCCATTACGAGATTCCCGTAATCACAGAAGTTATTTTTAGTACTTGAAAAGCCAACGGTTGGAACGTCAAACATTTATTCATTGTGTTAAAAATTTTATTATTATTACGGATATAAATTAAATCCATGAGCGAGACTTATCTCCGTCTCCTTTTCGTGGAGTACCTTAGAAGAGGGAAATTTGTGAGAATAATTTCAACAATTAGAGGAAGAGTTTTAAGTCCTCCCTCGACGTGACATTGATCATCCCATAATTGCGTGATACATTTCCTGTTTGTCCCCTGACTAAACGATATTAATCCGTCGTTCTTGCAACATCCAACTCCTTTCCAGTCATGGTGCACCCTTTCTCTATTCCCCGTAGGAAACCCTTCACCCAGAATCCTGCAAAAAAAGGATACACGTGCCCATCGCCACACAGCCAGGCTAGAATCCTTGACCTTCGTCGAGAACAACGAGAATTTCTCTTAGCCTACAATAATGTCTAACACTTTTGACGCGTAAATGAGAAAGAAATTTTGAACGTTTTGAAAAATTATCAAATTGAAAGTATCAGTGGATGATAAGAACAACCAATTTTTTAAAATTATTATGAATTATATATCTAAATTAATTCTGAATTATTGGACGCACAGTGAAAGTAGAAATTTTAGGTCTAACGGAAGAAGAGAATTGTCTTTGTCGTCGTTCAAATTCGTTTTTCGCGTTTAGGCTTGAAAAAGGTACCGGAACTGGAAGTATCTGGCAAAAGGTGTCTTATCTTCCCCAATGTGACGAGGTTCGCGGATCGATCTCTCTTTCACGTTTGTCGACGAGCACTTTCGAAGGGTTGAGAGAAGAAGAGAGAGGTTAGACGGGAGAGGAACGTTTAAGCGACAAGAAGCACAAATTGTTCTTTCACTGGGCGTGAAAGTTGGGCGTGAAGGATCCCCCTCGTTTCTGCAAAATTACTCGATGTTTTCGTACCTGGATGGAGTTCTCGGTCTTCTCCGTGTTTTGTCGCTTTTAGCGTTCGCAGTTGAAGTCAGTTTCCGGTGTTTCGACGTTCCCCGAAACGAAGGGTCGTTCGATGAGATAAAATTAGAGAAAATTGTTACAGCAATTCTTTGGTTCAATGTTTTGCAGGTAGTTGTTCGTGAAGTATCGTTTCTACGGTGGATTATTTTGTTACATTTCCACGTAAACGTTTAACGCTGCGATATTTTAAGATGAGAGTAGAAAAGGGTGAGTCGATAAATTTCTTTTACTCCTGCGGAGAGTCTCTGCTGGCGGGAAAGTTGGTAATTTGCGAAGTACCATCCGACTATTTCTTACGGGAACTGTATGATAAACGAGGGAACCAGAACGTAGTTTAAATTACGCGAAATATTTTTTCTACGCAGACCTGGAAACTTTCGGAATGTTATCCTTTCCTCGAGTGTAGACGGACATATTTTAACCATTGAACGAATGAAATATTAACGCTTCGTGATCTCACGACGAAATGCAGTCGTCGTAGCTCTCTGCTGGTCATTTTTTCTGGAGTAATTCCAACTTTAAAATCATTTTATGAGTTTCTCTAAAGTCTTCTATATTTTCTACCACTACCAAAATGAAAGTAAACCAGGCAAGATAATAATTTCATATTAATTTCAATAACTCCATAAATATTGGAGCTGGAAAGTGTTAAGGGTAGGAAAAAATCTTCAATTTCACAAACCCCCTCAATCTTCTCTCAATTACTCATTAAATTACAGCGAAACACATCTCTGGTGGCCATTTTTTCTGCAGTAATTCCAACTGTAAACTTAGTAGATAATCATTTTATAGGTCTCACTAAAGTGTTCTATATTTTCTATCACTACCAAAGTGAAAGTAAACCAGGCAAGATAACAATTTTATATTAATTTCAATAACTCCATAAATATTGGAGCCGCAAAGTGTTAGATGTAGGACGAAACCTTTGGTTTCTCAGTCTCCTTCAATCTTTTCGCAGTTCACGCCGATAAATCACAGCGAAACTCATTTCTGCGTGTACTGTGGACTGAACGAATGCAATTAAACGTTTGAACCCAACAAACAAGTTGTCTGTGCCTCTGTAAGCATGAATGTTCGATGACTCGGCGCGACTGCCATTTTGATTATCGCACGCCCGCTAAGTGTACCGTTGCCATTGACCGACGCGTTTGAATTTTAATGTTCACCAGTGGAGAGATAATGGCAGTCGGTCGCAGTATCGACGCGATGATTACGCGGTAATTGATCCATGAATTAGCAAACATTTTATTAGTTAACATTCCAGCTCTAGTCGCAACCCGCGTACGAATCGGGAATCCTCGTCGAAGTCGAAACTAATTACTGAATTATTGAGGAGATTTGTCCCTGGTATTGTAACCGGCAAATTTCATCCACCTCCCGTTCCACCATAGACCGGACTAATCTCCATGGTTTATCTTGAGAATGCGTTAATCCAACTACGCGGCAGTGTTCTGGGTTAATTCTACATTTTCAACGATTAACAAAACTCCAGTGGCAAGTTAGTAGAAACTGTCCTGGAACCTGGTAAATACGAGATACGACGGGGGTGTTATTTGCACGAAAACCGAAGATGTAACAGGGTTTGTTGGAGGGGTAGAAAGGAAAATTGGCTTGAAATCGTAGTCGATACGTTTCGTGGGAAAGGAAGGGAATAAAAGTCTCGTTCTTTCAACGAGGGATGAAAGATGGTCGGAGTATCGACGGTGCGTCGACGCAAATTTTCGTTTCTCCTCGACGAGGTCGAAGGGTAGTGGTCGAGGGTGACGTTGAAACATCGGATAAACAAGAAATGGGGCATAAAGGAATAAAATCTTTCGTTTCGTACGTGGGTGAACGTCGAAATTGAGTTTAAGGGTTGCCCATTGGTCTCGAAGTAGAGGGAGAATTTTGGTGGATGAAGAGAGGGAGAAAGAGAAGGGTGGCACGGTGCATTTAAGTGACATCGCATTACGGCAAATCCATCGTAAATAGCCGGCTCGAGATGAAACCGGAGACTCCATGGAGAACTCCGGAGAGAGACGAAACGTCGGTACTTGGGGCTTTAGGATTTTCTCATTTAATTTAACTAGATCTTGCCTTCGAAGGTCGGTGCACGCGAGCAATTGTCTTCGTCGCGCAACCTCGTGCTTCGACGAGAGAATTTCGTGGCAGCTTGGAGAGAAGAAGCAATTTCCATTCGAGGTGAAGGGGACTTTAGAATTTTATTATTAATAAAACGTCATTGATGCGCGAGAAAGGAGCAAGAAGAAAGAGAGAAAGATAAAGAAAGAGAATCGAAGTGGTCGATTTCACGCGACACGGAGTATCTGCAGGCGCAATCGGATTTCTTTGTCATTGATTCCGGAATTATCGCTGGCCCGAGGGACTTGAGTTAGCCGTCTATCGACGAGTCATTCGTTCGTGAAATGTCTCGCGTTCTTTTCATTTCCTTCTTACCCTTCCTCTCTCCAAGAGAATCACAGGAGACGAAATAACGTCGAGAGTAAAAGTTACTTTTACCACGATCCTTAATGATTCCTCTATCTCGTGGATGGTTGAAGGAAAACTTGAAAATTGATCGTCGGTATGCTCCGATTTCACGGAGGTCGAAGACCAACCATCGAGTTTCGAGGTAGATCCCATAAAAGTGATCGAGACTCGTATTCTCCCTTTCCCTCGCGGGCAATTTGCAAGCGCGATCGGTTCTCCTCGTCATTGCCTGCAGAAATTGCTTCGAGGCCAAGAAACTCGAATAACCGTCTATCGTCCAGAGACGTCGGCCGATTCTTGCGCGAAATGCCTCGCGTTCCTACGAATCTCAACTCTTTCCCTCTCACTTTTCTCTGTTTCTTTCACGGTATTTCTCACTTGTTTTTCTCACCTTACTCTTTCTACCCTCTGTCACCGCGGAAACGGTGGCTGTGAAATGAAACGAAATCGATAATGGAGAACGCTCGTGCGCGCGAATCGTCGCGAGATAAAAGCTGTTAAGGAGACAAAGTGCGGTGAGAAAAATAGAGGAGAATTTTCCTACCGTCTGCCAGGCAGTAAGACACCGAAGGGCGTCGTAAAGGGTCCACGACACGCCGAGAGAGAACTCCTTTACTTCCTTCCTGCCATGAGTTCGTGGAAGCTCGAAGAAGGGGAGTGAAAGAAGTCGCGGAACTTTTAAAAACGTCCCCGCAGACCTCGAAACTAACTTACCGGAGTACCAACCTTTCTCTCTCCCCTTTTACCTCGACTTCTCGATAGCGATATGGGAATCTCGCGTGAATCGTTCTCTTCTCTCGTTTCTCTCGAACATTCTTGTCTCTCTTAAGGAACACCATCCATTTGTACGGTGGATGCATTATCCAATGGGGCGTCTCACCAACGACAAGTACTTTCCCCTTTCTCCAAGATTTCTGTCCTGGGAAACGTATAGTTTTGCCCGTCCTCACGTTACTTTTCTTGCCGCCTTTAATTCGTACCGGCACGATGCTTCTTTCCTCGCCTATCCTCGCAACGTCGAGCAAGCTTTTTTCTACTTTAACGAGAATCCACGGTGAGAATCGATTTCTCGATTCAATTCCATCCTCGCTCCGTCCTCGCGGTGGGCGTTATTTTTATTGGGACTGTGCCACGTCGTGGATGTAATTAATTTCGTCGCACGGTTTTATCGGTATCTCACTTTGCACTCGAAAGGCGCCACGTTGTCGTTTGTTCTTTCTGCAGTGACATTATTGTGATCGCGATAAACTGCTGTCCTTGTGTGTCGCGTTAGAATATTGTCGCAGAATTATGAAGTATTCCAGGATTGATATTGTGTCTGTGGGCGATTGATAAGAGAAAGTCAGTCTGTCGTGGAATCGATAATGATAAATGTATGATTGGATATCTACAGATGACCCTTAATTATTGTTTAACGATCGTAGAGGGAAACAGTGTTTATTATTAATTCGTCGTTGGATTATCGATATACGAGTTTCCATTAAGCGCGTATCCTTTGATGGTAAAAAATTCAAGGGAATCGTGAAAGAGCGAGGGCAAGCGTGTTCCTATGGTCGAAAAAGCTAGGGGGAAAGGAAGGAGGAAATTCTCGCGCAGGGTAAAAATAGGGTGGAAAATCGCTCGTGCACACGATAGGCTCCCTTGTGGCACGGCGGCGACAAATCGATTCGTGCCTGGCAATTAAAGTCTTCCACGTTGGCGTGTGCCACGATGCGATCATTATCTGCGCCGTGATTGGGCTACGTTAGTAGCAAAAGAGCCCTTACCACCCCATGATTTTCATTCACACGTTTCGCGGACTTGGAGTAATTTCGATAACGGAATTGCGCGCTGGGATTGCATTGGATTTCCCAACGAACTGTGCCTCGTTGGAGGTATTGCTTTTGTATTATCAATCCTCCGTGCCAACTTTGTAAGACAATGGCGGAGAATATGACAAAGATTCAATATTAACGAAATGTTTAAGCAGAATGTGCGGCGCGTTCGAGCGCTCCGTGCGAAACTTTCGCTCCTTGGAGCATCCGAAAGAATTCAATTAATGGAAAAACAGCAAGTTACCTTCGACAAGTTTTGATTACTCTCTCGACACCTATAAATCTTAATTCTCTTTGTTCCTACGTGTTCAAGGATACATGTATTTAATTATACGTATCTGTCAGCGTATCGATACACAAGCGAAGGGAAACTGGCTTATGAGTCCGCTTTTTTTTGATTTCCCTGGGCGAAGTTTTCATACATTTTTCACCCACGGTCCGTCGATCGGGAAACACGTATTCATTGAAAAAAAAGTGCTCCCGGTGCTCGAATTTTCACGGGCTATAATTCACCATCGACGCACGAATCCTACAGTGAATTCTAAACCGATGGATTTCCCGTTGAAAATCGACCTCGCGCAAGAATCCTCTGAATCGAGGTGGGGATAAAAAGAGACAACGGTGGTATTTCATCGTCTATCTCGTTATTACGTGAATCTATTTAATTTTGCAATGATTCTCTCATTCCCATAGATTATACATACATTATCTTTTGCCGGGATTTTCGGGCACCGGGAAATTCCAATTATTCAGTAGTATGAATTATTGCCGCATCTCACGGTCCTCCTACATATTCCACGACACGCTTTCTGAATTCGAGCGTATCGCACGAATTATATCGAAATCTCCGTCCGTTCTGTATTATTCAGCGCGTCAATTTGTCGAGAATGAAATAACTCTGGCAGAAAGATACCCCGATCTGTCATTCTCCGTGATCGATACTCTTCGTTAACCGTTTTCCATTGTCGGGAAACGGGAAGCAATTGTACGATGTGCGATTATATAACAGAAGGTTTGCTTGACAGAGTAAAAAAAAAAGAAATGGAAGAAAAAAGATTAACAAAAAATTCCACAAACTTCAACTAGCAATTTATCACGAAAGATAAAATAAACGTAGTGAATTTCTTTTAACAAAGCTACGCCTATGGAGCGCTATAAAAACGAAAGCTCTTATCGATAGTAAAATCTCGCGGAATAACTTCCATTCGATCTCCCGCGAAATCGATCTCACCGTCCCCGAAGGAAAGAACTCTCGAGGCCAATTAACAACATCTCGACTACCTTGGCGCACAGAGATACGTTGATTCGCGCACAAACGTTTCCTCGTTATCGACAAATGGCTCGAGTTCTGTCGGATTATATCGCTGGAATAATAATCCAACCCCCTGACCTGACTTTGCGAGCTGCGATCGCGGCTCGCTCGTTGCTTTTCAACCAGCAACCTTACTTACACGCGGCTTCGTTATTAAAACGAAAGGCCTTCCACCCTTTCAATCCACCTTGTCGTCGGCTTTCGACAAAATGAAAGTATCGTCTTGAACTAACAAAAGGAATTTCTTATTCGTTTATTCGAACTTGCGATCTGGCTTGAATTATCGCTCGTTAATTTCATCATTACTGATATTATTGTTGATGGCTCGACAGCTGGCAAAGTTTATTATAAATCTTTGAAGGTCTTCTCGGTCACGACTTTGAGTTTATTTTGCATTTGCCATTTTTCTTAATAGTAATAGCCATATGGACGAGTATTATTACTTAACCCAACGCTTTTGAACTTTTATCTTATTAATCATTTGACGCGACAATTAATTAATTGCTGTTTATCATTGCGATGTACTGTGTCAAGGACTCACTGATAAGAATTTGTAATTTTCGAAGAGATATCGGTATCACGGAAGTATTGAAGTATATGTTGAAAAATTACCGGTTGGTGAAGTGTTAATAGGAATAGCCTTAATAGTAATAATCATAATAGACGTAAGACGAGCACGAGGATAAAACAACTATTATTGTTATTATTATCATTATTGTTGCCGTGTTTCTTACCGCGCATTCGCAGAAATCGATTTCACAGGGAAAACGAGAACGCGCGCGGAAAACCGTCGAGAGGGTGGAATTGAAAAACTGTGGGGCTCGAAAGCGCATTAATTCGCGAAAGCTTCGATGGACATAAATAACGAAAACGTAGCTCTCGCCGTTCCCGACAATTAGAGTATAACTGCTAATTTCTGACACGATGATCCGCGCGAAGGCAACGGCACGATTTTTCACAGGTATCGCATCGCGATCGTCGATATAACGGTGCCACACGAGCGCTTCTGCGAACGACGTTAACGCGATTGTTTTTCCAACGGGGATGGAAAATTGCTGGATAGCTCCGACCAGCGAGTTTAAGTCGATGAATAATTCACCGAATTGCACTCATTAGCTGGCCGATCTCTCTTGACACACGCGTGCCAATCATTCGAGGAAGTTGAAGCGAGTTGTTGCAAAGTTTCGACCGATTTCTTTTTTCGGGAAAAGTCATTGGAAAATACACCGTGTTGTCTCATAGTCAGAATAATATTTCGATAGTTTTTAGGACAGATTCGGCAGATTTCTGTTTTTTTTTCCTCTTCTTTTTCATTCTCTCGTTCGGCATGAAAAAATCACGCGTGTCCGAGCAAAGGGAAGGTAGGAAAAAATGAAATACATTCGGTTCGATTAAAATGGAGCACGATATAGCCATCGATAGGTATCTCCGCTCTTTCACCGTGTAATCCTGATTTAACCCGGGAAGTCCGACGGGGTATTTTCTACCCTCTCCCCGTTGAAGCGGACTTTTATCGAAATTAAATCGATCCTCGCTTCGTGAATTCGTATCGCGCAATTTCATTAAGATATAAAAAAAATATAACAACTACCAAACAAACCCAATAATTATACCCATCGAAGAAAACCCAGAGAGATACACCATAACATAATTCATTCACTATGGTGTTTGTCATCATCTCGCACGTTTATTACCGTCATTATCAACCAGTATCATAGGTATTTCAACATCCAAATTTCCAGGATCGAGACTTATCAGCGAAAAATTGGTCGATTTTCACGTCCGGCCAGTTTTCATGGTATTTTCCACGAGATACGATTATGACGACTGACTAGCCGTGCAGGTGATATCGTCACAGAGTTGCTCGTGCACATTGTACTTTTGCAATCAGGATCTGGATTTATTCCGGCGAGACATGGCGCGTTTACACGGCCTTTATCGAAATTAAATGGGGATTTCGAATTTCCGTGACCCTCTTTCGTCCATCCCTCTGCATCCTCCCTCGTTGTACATGCGTGAATGCATGGCGTGTATGTAACATCGGTGTCCGTCGAGCGATCAGGAACATTTTAATCGCGTTCGAACGAATTCCATGGAAAATCCCTGCTAAATCCCGAGGTGCATCTCGCCTATAGGCGATCTCCGTCGATAAAAGGGGTTGGATAGGGATGAGAACACAGTGGTATGGGGGTGAACGATGATTTTTCGCGCCATTGCACGTGTCGGAACAATAATCTCGCGTTTTCTTGTTCGATTCCATCGGTACGTGCTGCAATTCCTTGCTCGAACGTTGAGCGATGAAATTTATTTGTCAAACGAGAATAATTATTGGATCTATGTAGGAATTTTTTAACTCGGAAGGAGGAGAATTCAATCTGTTCGAGGGAGAAACGAGAGACAGGAATAAAATGAGAGAGGATGGTCGATAGGCTCGTATACCGCGTTATTCCATTAAAGTATTTGGTTGACTTTAATTAACGCATTACACGTCGACTCTCTGGTCGTCGGCGGACAGAGGGAGGGCTTTTAAGGAGAGCGTAAAAGCGCTCGTAGAGCGGTGCATTAATGATAATTATTTGAATTTACGGTGCAATGGATTCATTAGTGCACCGTGAAAGGTTTCCGAAGGATTCGAGCTAGAAGTGGTCCTATCGTGGTCATCTTTTTAGACAATCTTCCAATAAAGTATCCACAAAGTAGACAATATTCCATAAAAATATACCGACATTAATTAAACGACAAAATCAAAGCCAAAAATGACCTACAAACTTTCCACGTGTGACCATTTATTTTTTTCGCACCATTTTATTCTTTCGCTCGTTCGGTAGAGGGTGAATTTTCCCAGGTGGAAATTCCCTGGGGTTAATCCGGTCCCATGGCGATTTCTGACGAGCCTGGAGCATAGTCCGCGGCCTGGCATCGCCCGAAAACGATAACATCTCATGATCTGCTAGTCAGCCACGGATGAACAGGATGGGCGCACGAGTTCTCCGCCGAACCGATAATTGAAAATCAGTGTCCCATATATATCGATTCGCAGGATTGTCCAGCGTACATCGTCCCTTTACGCGTTCTCCATACTCTGCCATTTCTACCCCCTCGGTTCGGATTGTGCGAATATCCATCGGCCACCATTTGCGTCGACTTTTTACAATTGATCAACTTTTCCCAGGTTAAAAATCCATCTTGTTAAAAACTTCAGCTTAAGAAGCTTTCCTAATTTACAAACATTAGGATCTTAACACTTTTTGAACCAGTATTTTTTTAAAATCCTATTCATTTCTCACCGCTCAGCCGCAAAAACTTTCCTGGTACCGATATTTCTTCGAAAATGAAAAATTCTCGTTACTGAATCCTTGACACAGTGAGCCACAATGATAAATAATAATTAATTAATTACCGTGACAACCAATTAATTAGTTAGAACTCTAAAATCGTTGTGAATGAGATTTCATTAGTATACTCCCGCTCGGTAAAATATTACCGAAAAAAAGTTCCAGTTTAATAAAAACAATGAAACCAGTCGAATACAGGTGGCATTCAACGTGTTAATTGTTATGAAAACATAGCCATTACCGTAGCAGTTCAAGCAGCACAACGAATTGGAGCAACAAATATCAACCTCGTCTGTCGCCAGTTACAAAACACGATTCCCTTTTGAAAAACCAGCTTTCGTTCTTTTTATCCTCCATCCGAGTGTGTGTAGGCTCGTGAGCATATGTACAAATATTCTCGCACGAGATATTAAGAGGATTTCCAGTATCTCGGGAACAAACGGTGATACGAGCCGCGAAAAAGACACTCGACAAATTGTGCGACGCGTGTGCAGGGATAGAAGCATCCACGCGTGTTAACGAGGGTGAAAAGTCCGGAGTATTTTTGTACCCTGAAAGATAAAGCATGCCGAAAAAAGGAGTAACGAATAATAAAACGTTCTGGCGTTAAATCATCACTGTCTAACGATTCGAGTGTTTTCTCATCGTGCCAATAATTTGTTTATTCGTCGTCGCGTTTCGATGAAAAGGACAAATATTTTTGACGTGCATGGAAAATTCAAATTTTAACGAGAACGAGAGAGAAAAAAAAAGATTTTCGAAAAGGAGAGAAGGAAAGAGAGGGTGGTAATAGTGAAATAACAGATATAGTTGATAATTAATGAGGTATCCGATTAAGAGTGGAATCGTTTGATGAAACGAATGTTTGATATAAATAATACACTGGCTAGGAAATTGCTGGGAAAAAGCGTGGACGATATTTCGATCGTTATTAGTTATTTACTCGTCGCTGATATTCTTTGACGACACAGCAGACATAATATCAATACGGGTAAAAATGATTGGTAGTCTAATTTCGATGTTCAAATTGACCCTGTAATTTGATTTTCCGTGCATTAATGAAACCGTGAGGTTTCCATCTCCCCACTCTCTATCCCGATGGTGTTTTAATTATCGATGGTATTTCAGATATTTATTGGACTGTAGTATTCGCGATAACGTATTGAATAACGGTTCGACGTTAATGAATATATAAAATATTCTCTCGTTTTCCTTTTTTTCCCTTTTTTTTTTATCGGCCACGTTTGTACGACTTAACGAGTCCGTGGCACAGCATCGAGCAATGTATCCTAGAAAGCGCGTATTAATTATTCGCAATTTATACGTCGTAAATTAATAACGAGGTACACTTGGCCGATTCGGAATACAACTAAATGTCGGGCATTATTTCACCGTATCCCGGCGAGCGTATTATTCGCCGGTGGAAATAAACGTGACCCATCGTTTAAAAGGGGCGGCAATTATTTCGCACGACAGTCTTCGTCGTGATTTCGCAATTCTTTGGCGATATTAGCTCGTCGGAGGGGGATTCAACGTTGCGGAAATTCTCATTCGCTCGAGATCGGTATTAAAGTTGTTATCAAAATTATAAATAGTTCCTTAAGACTTGCCAGTTTCTTTCCCTTTCTCTCTACGCTCCGTTCTCCTCCTTATCTCTCTTTGACTATATATCACTGTGGAACTTTATCGATACTAGTCGTCGTGTTGGATAATACCGAAGGAAAGATCCATTTCTTTGGTAGAAGAAGGAAAAGGTAAAGCGAAGCGTGTAATATCGGGTCCGTTAAGCGCGACAAGCTGGAAGGGGAGGGATGTCGGAGGGATGGCAGAGGGATGGCCGAGGGATGCTTGGAAAGGGACGGAAGGGCCACCGAACGACAAGAAAAGAGAAACGGGAGGAGTGGCGGAAGTAACTACTCGGGCGGAAGTTCCAATTGCCAGCTAGATCTATATTTAATAGGACAGGAGAGTTATACTTTCTGCCGGGTGTTGTAACGCCGTTCGAGTGCAAAAGTTTCACCCACCACCGTCTTCTCTTCTTCCACTTCTCCCTTCCTCCTTCCATTCCTCCTCTACCTTCTTCCTTTTCCACCCTCTAACCTGGAATTATCTTCGCCACCTTCCGTCCGCCATCGCGGAGATAATTAAATATATCCGCGCACGGAAATGCTCAAATGGATTTTCCTCGACGAGGCGGAGGCATGGTATAGGATTTTCTTCCCCCGCGAGCGAGGCCCAAGTGGAAGGGAAAACTTTTTCTCCTCTGCCCTTTTTTTTTATTAACCCTCTTTATTGGCACGATCGGGGAATTCGAAGGACAGGTTGATCGATACTCTCGTCTCTTGCTTCTTCATAAATACTCCTCTCTTCGCGACGGATCGAATATTCGTTGAGACAGGAGGGTGTTTCAATTTCTTTCTTCGTTTTGCAGTATCTCTTCAAATCTCTTGGTCCGAAAGGGTACGAAAGACACTTGAAATTAATCGAAGTGATTATTCTTCTCTATTTTCACCTCTAAAGCTTGCTATATTCGTCGTATGATTGGAATATAAAAAGGTACGGTCACTCTGCATCCACTTCTACTTACTTGATCTATTAAGGTGGTCAAAATGACTTATAAATGCCCCTGAAATTTTTACCTGCTCCTCTTTCTTACAGCTATCGTGTATACTGTGAGAAACTAAATCGATCAAGTTCTTCGCCACCATTTCTATTCTTTTGCCATATTTATTTCACATTTTAGAATAAATTGAATTAATAATCTGTAGATCACGCGTTAAAAATCGTCTCTTCTTCCCCTAATTTCTGCGGTCAGCCTTCCAGCGGAATTTCATCGATCATAGGCATCTTCCGGCCGCAAAATTCGATGGACAGGATTTAAAAACCTTGTAATAAATTTCCGCAATGCTAGAAATACGATTTACGTGACAGTCGAACAGAATTTTCCGTTATATCCCAGAGCCGCCGTAGACGCGAGAGCGCAGCTTTAGGAAATTGTTGCAGGGGCTGCCACCCCTCTTGGGAGGAGCCATTAAGTTCCATTTTTTTCTCTCTCTCTCCCACCCCTTCTCTCTCTTTCTCTCTCCACCCTCGCCCTCTGGCAATTGGGTTACCCGCGCGAACTTCCACTCCGTAAAGTTAGCCACGAACGAAGGACGATAATTATTATGCCGCATAGCGCGACTCGCCTTGCGCCATGGCACTGCGACAACGAGGTCCTCCGGGAGCCCGTTCGCTTCCATTTAATTCACCAAACCGACGGCCTTTGATAACGGAAAGATTCTCTGCTTCTTTCACCTTCTGGGCGCATTGCGCGAATCTTTCATTTCGACCGTACAATTGTAATTCGCGGAGATTTCTTCGCGGTCCCCTTCTCTCCGTACCCGTGGGGGCGTTTAAATAGTTTTGCTCGAAGGGATGACATTGGACGCTGGGTGAATTCTTCTCTTTTTCCCTTATTTAAATGGATTCAGAGTTTGCGCAGCACTTAGTTTATTTTTCTTTGCGCTGGAATTTTTTTAAAATTGTTGAACAGTTTAATTGCAATTTCTAAAGATTTCCTCACTCTTTCTACGGTTTCACCGAGTATCTGAGTATTGAGGGTTTTATTATTGGTAATATGTTATTAAGATGTTTTTTTAGTACTTCTTGTATTTCTTCTTTAGGTAAAATATGAAAAAATTGTCTTTGATTAAAGCGTCTTTTTCAATTTGGAATTTTCACGGTATTGTTTCAAAGGAATGGATGATGGAGGGATTTAAAATTTGCTTTTAAATTGCATACAGAAAGATACTGAAAATTCAGAAGATTGAATTATTCTGTGTACGTATAGAAATACCGTCGCGAATGAACCGTGCGACGTTTCGGTTAATCGGCGGAAAAGCACACGCAAAATCGGCGGTCCTCGAGAATCACTCGAGTATTTCTAAAGTCGTTTGAGCAAACTTTGCTCTCTCGTCGTGCGGCAAATGTTAGAAAGCGGTGCACGTATTTTAAGGCCGGTGGAGGTCGGTCAGAAATTAGTACAAGTCGGCCCTCTCCGAGGCGCGCTGCGACTTTTTAATTTATTCAAGAGAAGTTGCTGGAACTCGCGCCGGTTCGAAGCGAAGCTTTTCATGCTCTACTCTGAATACCGGCTGGTAATTGAGGTAAGCAGATGCGCCATTTGTTATTTTTACGTTCGGTTCCATTAAATTTTACGCTCGGTTCTTTCTAGAAAAAAAGATTCTCCCGTTTCTCTTATCTCTCCTCCGATTCTCGTAGCTTTGAAATGTCCCTCTGCATCCTCTTGCTCCATTACATTCCGTATTGAGCGCAACTGGTTGATTGACTTTCTCGAAGGTATTTAATTCTGTCGCAAAACCTCTTTCAAAATATCTCCCACAATTACTCCCCGTGTCGAGCATAATTCGCAATCTTTCTTCCACTTCCTGCTTATACAAAATCACCCTTCAAATATTCTTACACCTCCCCTTACCCTATCGTTCTCCCCATCAAGTGACTAAACATCTTAAAATACAACCCCTTACAAAATCTTCTTCAAAATATTGCACAATCCCTTCACCCTCTTGCTCTTCATAAATAAATCTACTAATAGACATCCCCAAAATTGTCGATATCCCCCAAACATCCTCCAATCCCCCATCAAATCCACCGAACCACCCACCCCGAAATTTCCATATAACCAACCCCAAAATTCGCCGTTCAAACACCGCTAATAAATTGCGCTAAAATCGAGACCATCGAATCTCGCCAACCGTCCCGGAAAATTCTCAACTCCACGATTCCCAGTTGTAGAATCATCCAGGTAATACCATTCTAGACGAACCGGCGCGCCGGTCAGGAAACAATTTAATCGTCGACGTTACGACGATGAAAATCTTCATTGGCATCGGTCAGCATTATGCGGAGGCGTTGATTTTCCGTCGTCGCGAGAACCAGCAGCCGTCGATCCATGAGGGTTGGCAAGGCAAACATTCGGCGGTCGTGTATTCGCCGCACAGCTGGAGTTTATCGTGCGTTCGCTCGCGTACTAGCGTGAGATCGTGAATCATAATGCGTCGGACGATTACACATTACTGGCGGCACCCTATCTCACCACTCGTAACGCATTACCGTCCGAGTGGGTTCGTCAATATGCCGGGGGACTGGATTATGCTCGTATCCTCGTGGCGATGCTTTATCGTTCCGGTGTTTGCGTGCTACTCGCGGAAATAAAACGCGGGGCGAGAGGCCAAGATAGAGAGAGCGAGAGAAAGAGAGGGTGGGAACGATGGCTAGGAGACTCTTTTACGGTTACACCCCGCTTTCGTATCGATTCGAGTGCTCGTTCGAGTATCGCTCCAGTTTTTCTTCGGTATCTTGCTTTTTTTTTTAGCTTGCCTCTTATGTGAAGCATCCTTTTTTTTTTAAATCTAGAGGTTATTTTGAGATATCGACTTATACCGTGCGAGATAGTGATGGTGGTGGGAGGGAGATTTGAATTTTTAGTTGGAAAGTCTGTTTAGGTTTGTATTTTATTTGCAAAATTGTTTTGATCGATTAACGAACGATAAAAATAGGATAGTCGACGAACCATGGAATTATATTATTGCATATGCTGGTTTACAATTTATAGGCACCGTCAGAATTAGCGTGTTCGTCGTATCGACCTATCAGCGCCAATAATACTGTTCCATCGATGCAATAATATCGCATTACCATCTACCGTACGGTGGAATATTAGTAATACGCCTGCTCGATTAAGGGATTTATTTCACCCGTAAATAATCTACCGTCATTGTCTATAGGTTTTTCGGTGAATATCGCAACGTACCGGTGAGAACGTCGGCCATGCAATACTCGGCCACCCTGTTTCGCCGGGAGAGTGAATCACAATTAATCGCAATTTCACAGTCAACGGCGTAAGTCGCGAAATTAATGCAACGGTGTAACTCGCGATTATGTATTACGTGCGAGCTATCCCGTTGTCGTTGCTGGTTGGAATATGGGGGAACCCTATTGCATGGTGTCTCCTTGTACTTTATCACGCGAACATTCGTGTGACTAGGGAAATAAGAAATTCTATGAGCGAATATTCTACTTACCATAATAGTCAACGTGGAAAGATTACGAGGAGAATAGGTGGGAAATTATTTTATTGGCTGATTTAAATTAGTGGAGACTGATATTCGATGTTGGATACTTCATTGTACGGTGTTGGGTGTTTACTTTGCTCAGATATCAAATTTCATAGGGAAGCTCGGGGAGAATTACATATCGAGATCGATGACGGGGTTGTTTCAAGGGGATCTACGGAGGGTGCAATTAAGCAGGTAGATCTAACTTTATTTAGAGAGTACTAAAAGTTAGAATTAGAAAATCGTGGGAATGATAAATCAAAAATTTGGAAAAGTCAGGGTAAAGGGAACGAGGTATAATTAATTCGATGAAAGGAAACAAGATGGAAAACGATACGCCAAGTGGAGCTATAGAGCGAAATGGAAATATTATTCAGCACTATTTTCTTCCTGTCTGTGCGCCCTTTTTCCTTTGTGAGGCATCGATTAATGGAATTAACATTTACAAGCTTTAATTACACGCTGACCTGTAAATCGAATTTTCTATTGGCGCAACATCTTGTATTGTTTTAAATCTTTGAAGTACTTTGGTATTAAAAACGTCCCACCTCTTTGACACGTAAACAGACATTGTGGGATATTTTTGGTACTATGTCGAAAATTTATATTGTTTCGCCTAAGCCGACACAAAATGTGGGGAAAAATTGATAAAAAATGTAATCTTCAAAGATTTACGAGCACTATCAAAAATATCTAAAAAGCAGTAATTCGATTTTTCGAGTGAAAAAAGTTCCTGGATTTTCCAGGATGAACGAAGAAGCATCATCCAGATTAAAATAGCCTGTAGGGGATATTTTTATTCTGCTAATTGTACTCATTGCAAACGTATCGCAATTACCTACGCACGAAAATAGAGAAGTCTGGAAACATCCATCCTCCGCATTGTGCATCCATTTTCCATGCAAACATAGTGTTATGCGTTTCGATTTATTTGGACAGACCATGCCGATGGTATTTTTTCCGTTATTTTACATTCCATTACACCGGAACACCGTATCATACCGTACGAATATCTAAAATCGACGAGCCAGTGACCGTAGATTTGGTTGAAAATATCTTCCCGTCAAATAGACGAAAATGGATATTATTAAAGTCAACGAATACTTGGACGGCAGCGTCTCATAATTATATTTTCCAAATTGCACAGCAACGGGACACTTTCTCTTAAAATTTCCGCGATTCTTCCGGTGTCAATTGCGATGTGGTTTCCGGTTGGGAAACTTGGTGATTAATTCCAGCTTTATTCTGTGCCCGCAAAAATAAAATTACCTGAATTTTAAGATTAAAAATACATTCAACTGAATAATAATGAAAATATCTTATTTGCAATGATAATAAAAACTTATTCGTATTAAAGAGCCCGTTAAAGTTTCGCAGTCCGTTCGCTTTTGATATTAGACTCTCACGTTTTCACACGTACGACAAATAATTCCCAGAAAGTTCTCCACGACCCTGCACGCGTCTCTAACTATCGTAGTTTTAAGTTGCACGTATTTAAATGGCACTTTCCGCAATCTCCCGCGTGCGTACGATGTTTGGGATAAATATTAGGTAAAACGAAAAGAAACATTGTATTTTTTCATGCCATTTGGTTTAAAATAACTGAGTTACGCCCTTCTAGCAACAAATAGAATGAAAAGCATCAGCTTCGTGTCATCAGTTTTATATTAAAATTGACAACACAGCTCAAATCTTATTTTTAACTTGTACTTTGACAATTTAATTGCAAATCCACTCGGTACAATAGTTTCAACGACACAAAATGATTAAACAATCAAAAGAAGAAGTATCAGCACCGTCATAAAGCCAGGAAGAACGGGTGACGCGCAATAACGCGTTTTTCATAGACGAAAAAGGGTGTAACTTCGAGGGAAAAAAGAGGAATAAAACGGCAAGCTCATATCCATCCGGATGAATCGAATAAAAAGCCGGATATTTTACACCGTTCCCGATGGAAGTGTCATCGATAAAAATTTTCGACCGTGTTTTGTAACTCTTCGATGGAGTAACGTTTAACCGCGAAATATTCCGATCGACTACCCACTGCGAAGTGCAGCCGCAAGTTGCCTCGTGAAAACGTCCGTACATATACGTCGAGTCGTAAAAACTCGTCCGAAAAGCAGAACGATCTTTACGCGACTGTCATTCGAAGATGTATCGTCGTCGTCGCGCTAAAAGCCTTCGAATTCGATTTACGATGCGAAAAAAAAAATCCACCAAACGGAAGTAGGTACTACTCGATTCTCGGACCATGGTGGCGAGCTATGGCGGAGTTTTTTTTCTTTCTTTCTTTTATAACTTCTAACAGTGTCAGGAACATTTCGTAATTAATTACAGTACGGACCGAGGACTCTTCTTTTATCGACTTCCTTTCCGCGAGTGGCTCGTAAAAATCCGCGAGGGTTCGCGCAATTTTCTCCGACTCTTCCGAGCGCCGTTTTTTGCACCCCTTTTTCCTCTCGCTCTTAACCTTCGGTGGTCTCTTTCCTTTTGGACGGCGGTTTTGAAATTTCTCCCAGAAATTATGGAGCAGAAAGTAATTGTGGCGGATAGAAGAAGATTCATGAAGGGGGAGACTTTTTGGATACAAATTTTATCGAAATATTTCGAGATGTTTTATTGGGGTTGTAATTATTATTATATTATATTGTATTATTCTTTTTTTTATGAAATATGAACGATACATCAAAACAGTTTTTTTTTTAAAAGGGTGATGCATAGCAGCGGTTTTGAAGTCACCTGAAACCGACGAACCGAGCATAAACGTCGACGTCGAAAATTACAAAAAACAGACAAGCACCGTGTCAATTGAATCCGTTCGTAGAGTCACAGCTGACGAACGATATGTCGGTTAAAACAATAAAATGAATATAACACTCTATTTTCACGTACAAAGTTTCCTGACCGTTGTTTGCCCGCATAAAGCCCGGCCTTCCTTTATCCGTCGCGTTCTATGAATATCGTTTGTTTATTTTGAAATAGTTCGTGATTAAATACAGTCGTCACGCATGTTTGCAACGGTACTGTTATTCTGCGACGTCCACGTGTCGCGATCCTCGTGGCCATGAAATTCTACGTGCGCAAACAACAGCGAGAAAACGAGAAAAGGGAGGAAAGAATAAAAAAAAGGACTTTTACGTTCCTTTTATCAGAAGAGGCGTCGCAATGGGGTGGTCTCAGTAATATTAGAACAATCGACGATTAATATAGCATGGAGATAATTAATAAAAAAGCGATGGAATAACTGAGAAGAATTATTGACTACTAGATCTGCTCACATTTAGGAAAATAGACATAGAAAAATAAAGAAATAGGAGTGTTAGGAACCCTGAGATTTCTACAAATGATGAACGAGTCACTTCATCGCCTTTTGTCTCGATAGATCTAGTGTTAATAATAAAAGCACTTCATTATGAAGAAATTCAAATATCTGCAATATGCTCTCTTGCATCGATTTCTCATTTAACTTGTGGCGGCCGTGGCATGAAGTTCAGAAAATCATAACAATTATTTTAATAATTATTAATGAATGTATTTAGTACAGTAAACTCACAGCCGCGGATAATAAGCAAATGATGAACTTCATGACACGAGGTTCCTTATATAGACTTACCTGCTTAGGGCCTTCCCCCCCCATTACCTCCTTGACCAATTGCAAGCGTCGGAGGGACTCATCTAGCGAGACATAGGTAGACGCCCCCCACTCCGACGCCCACAACTGGACCATATATATAATAAGGCAAATAAGTGTATCAACCAGTGTGTAATCAGAATTCAAGGAATAACTGTCGCACTTCAATGAACCTCGGTTCTGAACCACTCTCGCCTACACGTTAGTTCAAACTTATTCGCCCTTTTTTAACTCACTTCTCTTCATTTTTTCCCTTGCCTTTTAAACTCCGAGTTTCATCCTAGGGATATTTAAATATCCTCGATTTCCAACAATTAACGGTGAATACCGTGAGTATTTTCTTCGCCGTATTATCGGTGATTAATGATGTTTTGAGCGCCGTGACGATAGAAGGAGAAGGATAGAGGGAATGGTAGTCGATCCATTAATATTTTCATTCGCTCGAGAAACCCCTCGTTATAAAATTCCACGTTCAAACTCCCCCAGTACATTTTTTTTCCGCCCCCGACATGAACGAGCCCCAGCCTGACGTGCATAAATGCGCTCGATATAACCGGAAGGCAATATATCGGAGTAACACCGAATTGCAATTCTGTTTGCACCGTTGGATAGATAATGGAATTTAATATCGCAATGTTTCTGCTTCCAGGTTCGGGCATCAAAGTGCCGCTTGCTATATTGAACTGTCTCTACGCGCGTCAATTGTGCTTCGAAGATCCATCTTGCAACGCTATTTTGGAAATCATTCCGAGGGTTTGCGGCCCGGAATTCGGTGAGTTTGCAACATTCTTGATTTTTTTCCCCTAACGGTGGCATTTTATCGATGAATTTCTTCATCGAATTGCCAGCTATTTTCGATAAACTGTATATTATCCGTCGATGAAGTACTGTAAATAAATATTTCGATCCTTACAATGCATTGGAATATAGTACGGGATAATTGAAATATTTTCGATAAAAATAAAATTCACGTTTGAACAGCAAGGAGAATATAATTTTATATGGAATTAATCTACGAGGGAAATTGTATCTCTGACGAGGTAGAAGTCTTATTATTTTTGAACTCTTCGAGAAAAGGAGTCTTAGTTCTAATCGTTGAAACTTCTCTCACGTTTGCAATCTTCTCTTATTTAATTTGTTTCTATGAAAAAAGGAAACAGGCAGTTCGTATAACTCGATGGTTTTTTGACTTTTTAACTTTACACAGGCAAGTAACGTCCGTTGCCGACAAACGCTGGGATCGTTCCAGGAAAACGTTAAATGCTCCAATAGTGTAATTTTCTTCTGCAAATGCGATTACAAGAAAAATCGCCGTCCCGGCCAAACGTTATAAAGCGTTCTCGGATTTTCATCCAAAGCTCGCGCCTTTTTCAATCGTTCGACCGTGCTATTCGATTGTTTTGAAAAACAAAGAGAGAGAAAGAGAGCTAGAGAGAGAGAAGAACATCAGCGAATACCATAAAAAAATTCTCCAGCGCAAAATTCTTCGATATAGGTCGCGAAATTCCAGGCAAATCGAATCGAATCTCCACGTTCGATTTTCCATTTTTTTTCCACCCCACTGTTCGCCTTGCGGTCACATTCCGCGAGTGGTCTGCTATCGTTCGAAATTCAACCCCCTGACGGTGTGTTCTCGTCCAACCCTCTCTCTTCCTCTTTCCTTCTCCCTCTGTTTTTTGTTTTAAATAATTGCTCCCGCGAGAGCGATTGATTCGAGCCACGAGGTCGCGAAGTCGAAGGGTGTCGAGTAGAGAAAAAGAGGGAGGAAACTGAGAGAGAAAGAAGGAGGCATGGTTTCCTTCTTCGACGTCGATGTAACGAGAAGCGGAAAAACGGGGCCGACTGGAGAGACGGTCGACGACCTCGTTCTTTTCGTATTTCTTCCTCCTCCACTTTTCGTCGTCGTGCTCTTCTCTCCTACAATTTTATTTCATCTCATCCTCCGCCACCTCCTTCTACCTTTTCCACCTTCTCGTTGCATCTGCAGAGAACGATGGAAATCACGTTATGCGCCATGCCGGACGGCCGTGACGTAAATTGTAAATTATTCCGACTAAACCGGAACTACCTAGCTGCTCGTGTCGTCTCGACCGAAACGATGTTTACTCTTTGCCGATTAAACTCAGCAACCCTTGCGAAACTCAGCCGTTGATTTGGACAATGATCGTTGATATCCTCGCGGACACTTCGATCGTCGAGTCGACCCCGTTGATCGGAGTATTTTCGAGCATCGTTGATCCGTTGGTGGATAATGAGTAGTAATTTAAACGGTAGGTGTATTCTGGGTTGTTGAGAGATATCGAAGGGTTTAGATTACTAGGACGATGTTGGATGTAGTGACGATGGATAATTGAGAGAGAAGTTTCCGTCATATTCTTCTGAAGTTTCCTTGGAAGAGTACGAAAAAGGGTGTATATTCTGCGAAATTTTATCGATGGAGTTTTATCAATTAATTGAGTTTTAAGGTATTCACGGAAAGGATGGACGTGAATCGCATTAAAGTTTCAGTGGATCGTACTTTCGGATAGAGGGAAGATTAATTTCATGAATTGTTAATAAATCGAGCGGCTGTATTTGAATCCCAGACTTGACCGGTTGATGAGAGGGGGTTGGACCAAGTTGGAAATCTTTTCATCTGTCTTTTTCTCTTGTCTGTTCTTTCACGTTTAATTTAGGATATCGAGTAATCGTCGGAGATATTGGGAATCGATGATCGGAAAAACAATACTTTAATGGTATCCTCACGAGGGAATTTTCCTCGAGTTTATTACCAATCTGATATTAATATGGGAATCCAGGGGATTTAGATTCACGGTATATTTTTCGCGCATGCCAATCTTTCAGATTGAATCGTACTTTTTTAATGAGTATGTGCACGAAAATAGACCTTGCAATTCGTCGATTTAGAGCAAATTAATTTCTTCGAGTTAGTAGGGAGATTTGGTAGAGTTAATTGCATAGCTATTATTCAGGCATCATTGAACTTTTTAAATACAGGTTGGAGCGAAAATATCAACAAATAGCAGATAAAAAATCTGCAGGATAAAAAATAAAAAGACCTTTCTTCTTCTTAAAATTACCCCTTACAGTGTCCCACCCCCAGAACACTGTACAAGTGCTCTCAGAAATGATACTTTTCCGAATTTGAAAATTCACATCGCCATTCTTTTTGGACTGATTCTAATGAGACTAACTTCTGAATGTTCCTTAGAGTCTTGGCTCTGGATACACGCAAATAAAATAAATTTGCAATCATTAGCTTTTGCGTCAGGCTCCCAAGACGGAAAAGTGAGCTTGACACTTAAAATAATAAAGATCGTATTTATCGGCTGCAAGAACCATAAAGTACACTCTTTCGCGATCAAAATCACATAAAAAACATCCCGTTACGATCACCAGAAGCCAAGATACGGAAATTCAAAGTGAACCCTGCACCGCTCCCCGTGACCCCATGACCTATCACCAGGGGCCTCCTGAAAATCGGACACCATCGACTTTAAAATTAAATATCTCGGTTATTTCGTGGCCGATCGTCATGAACCTTTTTCCCTCGTCTTCCCGAGACTTCAGACTTTCAAATTATACTTCCAATATCTTTCTGCAATGGTTAGTTTTTATACGACGGTCCTGAAACTGAAAAATGAGTTTTACTCTTCGAAACTGAAAATTTATTTCAGTGTGTTAAATTTGTTTGTAGAGAGAAAACTATTTCTTCTATTCGACCGTTCTTTTATTTTGGCGCGTTGCTGAATCAGCACAACTTCTCGCGACACATACAAAATTTCTGTAGAATAATTCGTTCTTTTGCGAGTCGAGAAATTGGCGCGGTGCATGGAACAGACAGAGACTTATTCTCGTTCGTGCGGTTGTTTAACTCTTTGAGAGAAAGCAGAATAGCTAGGTGGCAGAGGTCGACTGTGAGATGCTTCTTCTTTTTTTTTCGTTTTGTAGATCGAATTTTTTTTGACGGCCGATACGCGGTCGAAATATTGGGAATTACGTAACCGCAATCTCGCGTTAATTTTCTTCATCCTGCTCTTGCAAATGGCCGGTGAAAATCTGCCATTCTCTCGGACTATCTCCGTTTCACGAGGCAGTATAATTGCAAAATACTGAACACCTTCGAAGCGAAAAAAAAATTGGCGAACAACGAACGTGGCGACAGAAGTCACGGACGATGCGAAACGGTTTATTTTCTGCGCGGCTGCTTCGGCGAATTAATTAAAGCGTTTTCCCGTCGCTCTTGCTGGAAGGTCCAGTTGGCCGGAAAGGTTTCGGAATGAAATTAACAATTCTCAATTCAGCTGACGCACCGACCTCGAAAAAAAAAATGAAAAAGCATAGAGAATGAGAAAAAAAAGTCTTTCAGAAATTCATTTTCCAGTAACAGCTTTAGACTACTTGCATCAAACGAAAGAACGTCAGTCACGATGAGCGACCAAGTGTTTGATCTTTTCGCGATACATTTTTCATTCTTTCCCTCAAAAATAACTCACCCATCGAAGAGTCGAGCGCACTTCATGACATCGTCCCTCGTGCATTCCCAAAAGTGTTCTTTTTTTTCACGAGGTAAAAGCACGAAAACACCGCCGTGCCCGAGAGGTTTATCAATTGTTACGTTTCGAAAGCTTTCCTGCATCGTTTTTGCACGTCTGAAATAATAATCGTCAATGTTTTTTTAATTGATCGCACAAGAGGCTGTCTTATCTTTTCTCAATTATAACAATTAACCCCTTGCAGTACAATAACGAGTGACATTTGTGCCACGGTAAATTAAATAGAAAATTTTCAAATTTCGCGGTATATATTAAACTAAAAATATCAGTATTGCAACGGCTCGTCGTTCTCGCCTCGAGTTGAGCGCCAATTTTATAACAGTTGATACCCCATTTCCTCCCTCGAATCCAAGAACTCTCGTTACAGTATTTAATTGTGTGATATATGAAGAATCACCGTTTAATTTCAAGATTCGTGAAACTTCAACGACAAATTACCGATCAGAGAGGAAGTATCGTAAGGTCGATTATAAATTTAACATGCATCTCTCTGAGTAACCGATCCTCCTCCTTCGTCTTTTACGGCATCTCCCTGTCAGATTATCGCGTTACAACGTTCGATAGGGATAGTTGGAAGGAGGTTCGTTATAAAGGAACTTCACCGAGAAACGTCTGCCTCCTCGATTTCACGGCTGGCCGAGTAACCTCGCGAAGATCGTAATTTCTGGATTTAAAGGAGGATGAAAAAGATTCCGCACGATAAGAACGAAGGGAACGTATCTACCTTTAAGTCCGTTGAGGGTGTCTCGCGTAAATACTTGAGCTTCAAAATTCTCAGTTCCTGATAATTCTTCCAATTCTCCGGGGAAATACGCCGTGAAACTGTTCAGTTTTCCTTCGAAAATATGCCTTTCCCACTCTTCTATTACGAGATGGCCATTTTCCCCGAGGTTTTTTTACTTCTCGCGAGATTCCACCGATGGATTGTTAAAAATTGGAAGAACCAGGGTCCGTTTTGGGAGATTTTCGTGGTGAATCGTAGATACGTAGGGTTTTCTATCGGTTATACCGGGTGAATGGAAAATCACGGGTGGAGAAATCGACAGGAGGATCGTTAAGCCGGCTGAACTGAGTGATGGGAAACGAATAACAAATCTGACGCTGTTCGACAAACGGAGAACACAAATGGAAGTTGTAATCCACGGGGGAATCGACGAATGGAAATTGACAATCGTAGAAATCCCATGGTTTCGACTTTCTTCAAGTTCTCGCTATGAGAACTTATTTCATTTTTACGATTTTTTTATTAATTTTGTATATTTTATTTATATCGTATTTCTGTGTTGCAAAAGGATGGAATAATTGATGTAGAATCATGTGAAAATCATAGCATGAGGAAACAATGTTCAAAATTTGTAGTATTTGCGCGTTCGTACATCGAATTCAGAGATAGACGTTCGTCCAGCTCATAATCAGCCATCCATAAATAGTGCGGGCCCCGAACACGTATCGAGATATCGATCTGCGAGGCTTCCGGCGGTTCGAGCGAAGCCGAAATTTCGCTGCTGCAACGGCCAGAGATAGGTCAATCGGAAGTTGTCGATATACTCGACGCATTTCCGTTCGTACTATCGGTTTCTCTTAGAGACGAACACACGCGTATTCCAGCATCGTGCTGAGCCTGTTGATAGAAGTCGCTTTTCTCAGTTTACTTGTCGCTCTGTCCCTTTCAGCATAGAACTTAACGAATTGTATTGCAAACCGTGAACGAGAAACGACATAAATATTAATGGAACAAAAGGAGATTAAATTAGAAATAGAATCACTAATGACATTCCCAATTGAATCTTCAGTTTGTAAGAAGGGGTGAGATAGTGAAAATTTTGAAATATTGAAGTTCTAACCCTTTGCGGTCTGAATTATTTCGTTAATTTCGGCATTAAGCGATATCAAATTAATTTTGCAATATTTTCTATCACTGATTATTCACTTTTTTTAAATGATATCAATAATTATAGAAATTGGAAAGTCGATATTTATAAATCAAGTGAAAATCTATGTACTGCTCCACATAGGACCGCAAAGGGTTGAGATATTTTCTACTACCAATATCGACTGTCAATTATATTAGAATATAATGAAACATCGGAATTTTGTAAAGTTTCGAAATTTATTTTGATAGCATTGAATTTAATATCACTTTAATTGTCACCAAAGTAGCAATATTTTCGTTCCAAGTTTCTACGCTCGTCAAGCAGAAATCTCGTCGTGATTTAAGTGGAGAACTCGGTGGATGTTTCTGTATTTCCGGCGTTAAGGGTGGACCAGGGGGATGGTCTGTAGTAGCAATTATACCTAACGTACGATACATCAGGGGCGTGGAATAAGAGTTGTAGGTGATGCCGCATCATGGTCGTTCTGGGAGCTCTAACGAGCATCTCGGATATTTCCGGTTCATACACCGCCACCCTTGAAATTCGTCCTCGTAAAAAAACATGCATTATTTCGCGACAATAGGAAACTCCACTCTACGATCTCGAGATATGAGAAATTCACAGAAAATCTTCCAACACACAATAGAAAAAAAAGATGAGATAGAAAGAATAAAATCTACACGTTCGATCGATCTCTCGCAGAATCGTTCACCGTTTGCAATAAAAGACAAACGGAAACGTATTGTATCGATGTACTCCGTTTTCCAGATCGTTAACATTCCCATACGATCGCAAAACGCGTCGTAATCTCATCCTGGAGGCTTGTTTCGCATCGTAGCACCCCATAAGAGAGGAATACCATGGGATGCTCGATTTCGTCGCAAGCTGGTTCGAAAGCTCGTCGAAAACGATCGTCCCTGGGAAATCTCTCGAGATAACTGGGTTGCGATCTCGTAAAACGTTTCGTTCGGGATGTTTGTCTCGACACGTTAAAGCTAATCCGTCGTTGATATCCGAAACGGGTTGATTTAATATTTACTTAACAGTGATCGAATAATCGACGCAGCAGGATCGTTTAATTACCATCGGATCTGCCCTCCACTACCCTCCTACACCCTCGTGTCCTCGTTTCGTTTCTCCGCAGTGCGATTTTGTCGCGTTGCATTTTCCAACCCTTTGTTTTCGGCTTGTTGCCGACACATACGGCATTGTTTTAATTTGCGTAATCGATCCGCCGTTTTCCCTCCCTCGTCTCTTCGTTCAACGGCTGATTATTAAATGCTTTTATTTTATTCGAAAATAATTCGACGATTCGTTATCCAGAATTCGGGCAAACCTGAAAATCATCGATGTTGTTTCAATTTCAACGTGGAAGTTAAAATTGAACGGTGTCCGGTATGGAGTGTCGTGAATTCTGAAATTTAACGTCTCGTCGATTATGTCGTTTCGTTAATTGCCAAAATGCGAAGGGAACAGCCGGATGTTTCTGCCGTCCGACAAATAACGGATTTCCTGGCGCGAAGGATGGCAAAAACGTTGCCGCGAGCGATCAACGCGATCCACGTTTGAAATTGAAATTTTACGCGATCCTGTTTCGCTTTACGTCCTTTTGAACTTGCAAAATGCGCGGAAATGCGCGCGCAAATGGCACGAAAGGTACTGTTCGATGGTTCTTTGTAATAACAATTTTCAAATTTTACATTTACCCCCTTTTTTTTGTTTATCCCACGGTCGTTTGGTGCTGTTTTGTTCAGTTTGTTTTGCAACTTCCTGATAGCCTATGCTTCCTCGACAAATTAAATTGCAAATTTCTATTGCATTTTATTCTTTCAGCATATCCTTTACGATTAAAAAATCAATTACACCTTCTGCCATCTCGATTTAAAATAATAACAAAATAAACCTCCCCAAAGATTCATCTAAAACTCGTTGACAAATCATCCTGCAATAGCCTTCTCGCGTTGAGACCAAAGAGGGTACGATTCAGTTTCCATTTTCCCGTCCAAAGTGAAATTCCACGTGCCTTTGGAGTTTCAAGTCAGCCAGTTGTGCGCTTGACAGCCGTCGGAAAATAAGGGTGGGCGAGGGTTGTCCAGAGAATCGGGTGCATCGAAGGGTGGTCGGTGGAAGGTGCGGCCTCGGCATTTCGCGGCTGCCGGAAGCATTGAGTCGTGTGTGCGCAAAACACCTCTAGAATCTGTGAACTTAACCTTCATTCGTTCTTTAAAAAAATTCTAAAGTCTTCCCTACCCCTAGTTACTACACTGCACAGCACTATATTTGGTAAATGTGATCAATTCCTGAATATTTATCAAATTAACTGGAGAGTTAGATCAAGCACGTTACCCTCAGGGGCCTGACCAGCTCGCTGGTCAGGTACGGGTTTGGCGAACCCGGGGTTACCCGAGCCACATACGTGAAAAGCCCGCAAGGGCTGCAGAGGGTAGTTCCTGAAGGTCTTGCGACTTTGGCCTCGGTTAAATCTGTGTTACACCTCGTTTAGGTCCGGAATTAATCACATATATCCTTACGTATCGACTATATCCAATTTATTTCGAATTGATTCAAATTAATTTTCAATTTTAATTTAAAAAAATCCCAGAGACGAGTGAAGGTTAAAGGTCATATCGAGTCTCGTCGTCTTTTCGACTCTTTTGAGCATCCAGGATGAATTCGTGATCCTATGGAAAACGGCAGGGTGGAGAACGGCAAGTGGAGAACGTCTGGGTGGAGCTGGTTGGTCGGGGGTTGAAAGGGGTGTCGGTGAGGAAGGCGCTCGAAGTATGCAAGTATCCGAAGTAATAACGTGTCGGCCGGAGGATATGGCGCGGGAAGACTCCCTTATTAAAAGGCTTCGGTGGCACTTTGGGGTTGGCACTACTTATGGCCGGTCGGCCATAAATAACCACCCTCCGCACTCTCCGCTAGTTCGCGGAATACTTTGGTAGGGAACCGACGTTCTGGCATCTTTATCTTCGGATTTTTTTTACACCTCCTTTTGCACGCCTGAGGAATTCTTCTTGGATGTAATTGGTGGGACGATCTTTCTAAACGAGAAGTATTTGTAATTTCAGAAGGTCAGGAATGTCTCTATGAATTTTAATATTCGTCCTACGATGAGAAAATTTGTAGAGTCAGATTCATGGATGAGATAAAAGATGTCGAATCTTTGATTTCACGATTGATCTTGAATCGAACTCGTTGCAACATCCAGAATCTGTTTATGGATCGATTGGATCTCGAGCACGGGATATAATTATAATAAATTCCATGAAACTCGATGTCACCTTGAATAATTCATCGGCTGACCTGATTGGAGTGTGACAAGTCATCGGTCAAAGTGTATTAGCGTCGCCTTGTTTCCAAAAATGGGTAAACATGATATCTTTCGAATGCAATTACTGTTCCATTTCTCGCCATAGATTTTTTTCAGCCAATGAAATTATTAAATAGCAGCCAATGATTATTATTAAGTCGGAAAAATCTATTGGAACTAAAATTCACGAGCAACGATGCGCACACATTTTTATTCAAGCGTTCCACTTTAATACGAAGACGTCGAGGATCTTTTACGTTTAAATTTTCATTCTTCTCGCCACTGATGCATCGAGATCTTTGAAACTCAATGTTGTTTCTCTCAGGATAACAAAAGGGAGAAAAGTTTCTTGATATTTGCAATTACTCCGACTGGTAGCTTTATACCAAGTTTATCCCGGTTAATCAAAGAATCCCGATACATCCGTGTAACGTCCATTAGAAATTCCAGTCTAAAATAATTTCCCTCGGCTTCTGTCGACGATAATCCTGGAATGGCTCGATTCCCTTGAAAATTCAAATGTCAAGTCCCCATTAAAGGACCCTTGTCCCGCGCCGTCGGCGGATCATACGTCGGGACAATGAATAACGCGAAAAGAGGGAATATTAAGCGCAGGTAGAACGAGAAATAGAGAAAGAGAGACGTACGTACGTTCGTTTCGGTCCCGCGATCGTTTGAAATCTGCAAGGCAGAAGAGGCGTTTCCAAATGCGTTTATTTGGATTTATGAATCTCCCTTGACTTCTCTCCCCGTTTCCCCGTTACCTTTTCCTTCTCACTCGTTATTCCATTCTCTTCCTCGGTCTCTTCTTTCATCCTGGCTCCCTTTTTCACCCTTTCCCTTCCATTCTAGCCGATTCTACGGCCCGTCGGGCGAGTAAAACTCAACGTTAAAAGGGATACCGTCGACGTTCAAATTAATTCTGATTTATCGCCCCATACTAATCCCAGTACGCTCACGGTGCTCGGTTTGTCTCTCGTGGTACAAGAGCTACGCACGATGGCCATTTACGATCGATTCCATGGGATTACTAGGTACAAAGTTACCCTTATATTTATGGAAAATAAATGATTTTTGCGCTACTCCTTTACGTGGTAAATCCTCGCGAAATATCGTTTGCAGAGACTGTCAAAGAGAGATACTTTCTGCATGCCCTTTACTTAGACCATAAACTTTGCCTACATTAACCCTTTGCACTCCTATCTCGAGCTACACTCTACACAGCTTTTTGTGACACTTAATGTTTCATATACTAATTATCGACTTTTCGAAATCAACAATAATGTTGCATTTTAACAGGAATACACCGCAGTATCTACAATTGTTCCTAGTATTAAATAAAAACGAATAATCAACACTAGAAAATTTTCCGAGATTATATTTACTTATCTGACAAAAAGTTATGAAATTAATTCGGAGCGCAAAGGGTTAATGTGACCATTTTACTAATCCTTTCGCGAATGGTGCCATCAGAGATTGTTTTCTGAATCGCGATGCAACACTTTAAGAGAAAGGGGAGAAGTGAGAGAGAAAAGTATCTACATCTCGAATCCCAACGATAGCGGTCTAAGTTTCCACGTGTATTTACGTGGATACGGAACAACCACGTAAATGGAAAGGGAGTTGTACTTCACAAGGGGAGGTAGAAGTTAGTCGGTGTAGATTAACCGTGAAACGGAGTATTTCGAAAGGACGAGAGAAATTGCAGTCCGAAGGTAGAAAATGGATGCTGGTACCTTCGATCTATCTATCTATCGCTTCGGTATTTATTCTACCTCTTTAATTGCAGATTTGCATCCCATTTAGTATCAAGGATTTTTGTTATCGTCCGATACGCATTTAGAATCGATCATGGATTAAAATTCCAATTTGTTCGACACGGGGGGTAGAGTAATGTTCGATGGTGTTTCGTGCCGACAGATATTCCATTATTCGAGCCGATGTAATATCAAACGAGGGAAAAGTGGCGGATAAAATACGCCCCGAAATTCACCGTGAAATTGTTTCTGCGAAAGTCTCATTATTCGTAGATCGACAAGCTTAAATGATTGGCATAATTAATGAAACGCGGGCCGGGTTATTTACGTTATGGTTAAACTACCGACTACAAATCGTAGTACACGTATGATTATACGAACATGGAGGGGTTTATGTTTCTGTCCCATATTCGATATTCTGGTTAAAGGTTAAACTGCACCCGCACCGTGAACTACCCTTCGTGCTAACCGTGTCATTTGAAATAACGCTTTCATTTGGCCAACAGTTGGGCGAGCGAATGATTGATCGTTTGTATTCGGGCCAAATCATCGATTAGCCCGGAAGGTACAAACGAATTTGCTTCGTGTAACTGTTGGGTAAATTAATTTACGAAAAACCCAATTAAACTGGGAGGTGGATTCATTTAATTCGATACAATCGGAATTGCACTCTCGTCCCTTCGTTTTTCTTAAATACTCAAGATTCCCTTTTTAACAGGGAAACTTAATGTTTAGAAAGAAAATACTCGGTTAGAATCAATGGAAAATACATTAATTAATGTTTTACAATTTTACAATGTATCTTATTAAAACATTTCACAATTATTAAATAAGTAACTCCTGTCTTTGTAAATCTGTGAATAACGTTATTTATAAATGCAAGAATAATTCGAGGAAAATAATTGACACATTGAGTACAAGCCGGCAAGTAAAATCCATCAACTACGTCAAAGTTGTCATTGAGATTCGCTGCTATACAAAAATATCAGCTATTCAAAAACCGGGTCAAAAAGGACAGGTTTGAAAAAAGGTTTCGTACTCGAAATCGACCCCTAGCATCAAGATACCCATCTTCGTACGAGGCTGCATCTTCGAGATGGAAACGTTAGAGGAGGATTTTATATTTATAGTTCCAAGCAACTTTCCCCGAAGCTCTTGAATTTCAACGGAACGATACGAGCGTGCTCTCACGATAGCAAGTTTCTTTGGCAAAGATTTTCTTTGATTACTGGATAGACTCCGTTACACACGCGGCCGGCGCGCTTCGTTACCTTCGGCTTCGAGTTTCGCAACGAGAGCTTAGGGTGTAATTTTCTCTAGGCAAGGGAGAAACGGCAATTGATAGGGGAAGAAAAGGAGAATCCCGGACAAATTTTCAATCTGAAAATGCTCGAGTTTTTGCGGCAATTCCATTTGCGCCAAAGAATCGTAGAATGGAAATGGGGCGACGAGCAGAGCGAATATTGTCTCTGCTTTGGCGATCGTTTCGTTGAGTATGATCGTATAATTTCAACCCTTTACTGTTCAATTTTCCTGTTAAAAGATATTTGTTAATTTTCCGATACCTTTGGTCTTTCTTTTTCTTTTGTGTTCTGCACTTTTAAGAGATCAAACGCATTCAAATCAGCCAAAGAACTTCAATTACCTCTCACGATATTAATTTTATCTTCTTTATATTTCGAACTCTATCTTGCCACTTTTCATAGCTTTCGAGTCCCGAGGAAAACATTTCCATCCAGTTACCATAAACAGGGACACCATCCTCGAGGATCTTTTTCACGGCGTTTCAACGATCGTTCAATTTTCATAGAAACTCCGAGCAAAAAGGTAGGAAGGGCGAGGTGTCGTTAGACAGACCCTTTAACGTAAAAATCCCTCGTAAACGCAACCCTACCGTGACAAGATTACCCTGGTTAACTATGTATCGATAAGGAGCACTTCCAGAGAGAACGGCTATTGACTTTAATTCCAGTTCAACGACAGTTCCACCCTACCATGGAACTTCTTGCAGAGATAAGCGAACGTTTTGTACGTCGAAATAGAACGAGCAGAATCGCTTGTCGAGGGGGAGGAAAAGAATTTCCACCCTTGACGCGTGTCCTTCGAGAGCTCGCTTGTCGCAAGGACCTCGTAAATGGGTTGCTCCGAGTCGTCCGATGGTGAAATTACGAGGGTAGAATCTAGGGACGAGACCAATGGTCATTTTTTTCCTCCGATGTCACGAATTTCAATGGTTCGACTTCATCGGGCGTTGCCACCCCTTGGAAGACCGTATTGGTACCGAAGAATATCTGCGATTGCAATGTTTCATGGGGTTTAGATGTTAAATTAAACGATCTTCTTGCTATTTTGCATTTGTCGACCTTGATTGATGTGGTAATTTGTAGAGAAATAGTAGCGGTAGGGGGAATTTGAATCCCATTTCTCTAATTGATAATTCGAGCTCCTTATTTGATAGAGTAACTTCCCCTCTTGCTCGTTAATCATCGTCCATCCCCCTTCAACCCTTTCGGTAGCAATTTTGCAGGAAATCAGGAACAGGTTCTAAATGAGACCTTCTTATTAGAGACTTCATTTCGATGATCATATACTTTTAGAAAGTTCTCGTAAAGTGATTAAATTCCAAGTGTTTTATAAATAAACATTTGCCTCGTCAGTAGCTATTAACACCAATCATTCTACGTATATTTATTGTCACTGTAATCTTCTAGGCGCTTCTATGTCTCAGTGATTAAGTAATCACAAACTATATCCTAGTGATTAAATAAGGGTTAAATAACAACAGGAAAAGGGACGATTTTCAATTGATTAATCCTCTCACATTTTTCCTCAAACAGCTACCATCCGTCATTGTTCCATTGTACTGATAAAACGCGATAAACGAGGCCGTTATCACTGATCGGTGGTTGATAACTGTCGCCTAATTGCCGGACATGGTTCATAGAAATTTGCGCGTTTGATTACGTCGCACGCGATTTCGTCGGTACGTAATCGATGATCGCGATTACATTTATTGGGTTTAACATGAGCCGTAGGGGCAATCAATTTGCTGCTTAAACGTTTATACGGTAAAATGATCCGGAATATACGACCGACCGGGCCTTCGACCCTTGTTATGGCAACCGGTAGACAAACCACCCTTCCGTTAAACCCTCGATCGCCGCCCTTCCCCCTCGCCCTTTTCCCCTGTCGAGGGAAAGTCTGCCTGCTTGCTGGTTATTATGCGCACGAACGAAAATCACTTTGCCGACGAATATCGTTGCACGCAGACGTTGCGTAGCTGGAAGAACGTTATGGTGATGTCTATGTCGTTCAGGGTAGTCAGGGGGAGGAAATGATCGCTATTAAGTCTCATTTTGTTTGCTGAATTGTATAGGGGGGTTGACATTGGAGGAAGATAAGGTGGAAAGAGGAAGAACTCGTGCCGGAAATGTTGGCTTCGAAGGTATACAAGTTGCAGCGAGCAAACTCGAAGGGAATCGACTTAACTCTTGTTGCGGTTACGGTGAATTTTTCATGGGAAACCGAATGCTTATTTAGACGAGCAATCGATGGTCCTGAAAATTGAATGAAGGTAAACAACGGTCCATTGAAATTCACGGCTTTGGTATCACAGATTTCGACGTTTGTGGACGCAGAGTTTTAGACAGACTGGTGCCATTTGCGAATCTGTTTCGTATCGAAACGTTTCTACACCTTTGTCCGGGATATTTCGTGGGTGTGATGGTACCTGATGGGATTTGAATTTTGTTGGACGATTGCAAGAATTATGATGCACTTTGTTCGACAATTCCAAAGGTTCAATTCTGTTGAGAATTAATCGAAAAGTGTAATTATATCTCTACCGTTTCCCTCGTTGCTTGGGAATTGGCAAAGGGGATGAGATACATTAGTTTCCAAAGCGAGATTCTCGATACTCGATCGAGATGAAATCCGTGGAAGAAACTTGGAAAGTTTCATCCCCGAAATATTGCAGATCTTCCTTCCGTGCCTTTCATATTTTCACGCTCTATAACTTTTTAATCGTTCTCCGGAAGAGAGCTACGTTAACTCACCCTTTCTTCCTTTTTTTTCTTCTCTCTCCTCTCTCATTCTCTCCCCCTATAATAGCCAAAGAGATTTACAACCAAAGACAATCCCGCTCGCGGAGACACTTTACACAGAACCACCCCCTTGAATTACGACCTGCAGCGAAGGATATCAATTGCACCCCAGGAAAAAAAATCTCGTAAAGTATAATTCAACAAGAAAACGTAATTCCATCCTGCACTTTTCCGTATACCCATCGATTTCCCAACGATAAACAAACTTCTCTTGGAAAAAAAAAAACACGTAGAGATGATAATTCAGACGAGGATGCAGCTGAATATAATCCACGATCTCGGATCGAAGTCCGGCAGTTGGTAGCCGCCATTAATAAGCGCGGAAAGCGTGGTCTTGCCGTAGAAAAAAGGACCGATAAGGTGGCAAAGAGGGGCGAAAAGGGCGACGGGGGTTGTAGAAGGATCCCATTGTTCGGAAATACAATGTACGTTGTTACGGCAAAGCGCCGTGCACAACCCTCGAGTACAATGGGGCGAGAGGGAGAAAGGTAGCATGGTTCAGAGGGAGGAGGTAAATTGTATGGGTGTATGCATCGCTTTCTCTGTCCGCGTGTACTCCTAGGTGAATCTGCGCGAGAAAAGAATAGTTAAAAAAAAAGGAGAGCCAGGGTGAGAGGGGATGAATGTTGCGCGTCGTCTCCCAGATTTGGTAGAAATGCGAGCCATCCTGCTAGTACTCTTTCTCCCTCTTTTCCTCTTCCTTCTCCTCTTCCTTCCACTTTTTTTTCTCTCTGTCCTTTTTTTTCACAAATTTTTTTTCCACCATCGATGAACTATAACTCACAGTTGGTAGCACCGGCAGCAGAAACGGTCGGGGGTGTTCGATCGGTTGGACTTTTTATCGGCACGGCAGACTGTTCATCATGACGTGATATTCCTGGATACGTATCCTGATAATTAAAGCGGCAGATTGAAAGTGAGAAAGAGATATTAAGAGTGAACGAGAAAACGGAAGGATTTACAGGGGTGAAAAAGAGAGAAAGTTGTAGAGAATGAAGCAAGAGAGAAGACGAATACGAGGGGTGAGATTAAAATCGGAGAATTCAGGATTCCCTCTCGTAATTTAATACATCCCACGTTACATTTACGTTCTATTCGGCGATTCTTCGAAATTGCAAAATACCGAAACGGACATTGATATGTAACGCGTGACTCGCGGCCGCCGTCGTGTAATAAAATCGGATCGCGTGTACCCGGGCCGTACAGTTTTACGGCGTTTTCCTCGCCGTTGAATATCGCGCATCTATGCGATTACACCAGGTGCGTTTGCATCTGGAGAGCGAGCAACGGTAAATCAGCTATTCGGTATATCGAGACGAAAATATCACTGGCAAAGGCGAAAGCAGTTTATTTTATTGGTAAATGCAGCCGCGGAAATATCGATAACTTCGATCGTTTCATACTACTTTCCTCGAGCGTACAATTACGCTTGGTATTTATTTATTTTTTATTTATATATCAGCTCCTTTCACATCTTCTCTGCTTTCGTTTCTCCCCCGACTCTTTTTCACTTTTTGTCTCTAGAAATTCTGATTCGTTTTTCATCCAACGATAACGTACGAATTTATCGTTCTCGTTTCATTCTCTCTTGCGTCGATCTTCCATGGAATACGGAATGCGCGACAAGTATCGCGGTTGATTTAAATCCTGAAGCGCAGATACTACGCTAATTAACGTGTACACTTACAATAAATGCGGACAGGGATAACTAATGTCCATCTCTCTGGAATAAGAGGGAAAAAAACGTGGAATAGAGGGAGGCAAAAAGTAATTTCTATTTTCATACGTAACGAATATGGGCCAGCTTTGAATACAAAGCGGTACTATCGTTCTTGAAATCTTGCTTTCCAACGTTGGCCGAATGTTTCGCGATGCAGAGGACGATAACCGCTAGAAACGATCTTCCCGCGGTTTCGTTGGAATAAAATGGTTATTAAACTTGTAAAAGAACATTCCTTCTTTTTCTATAATTAAAGTTATTCACAAGGTTATAGATTCGTTGAGAAAAAAGAAATTCTCCAGATTTTTCCACAGTATAGTAACCATTTCGTGACTCACAGTAAAACACGAAATACTCTATTAATTGAGTGGAAATTCGTGGTAGGCTGTAAAACAGAGGTTGCACATTATTTTTGCATTCCCGAGCAAATACACTCTCGGGGATTTCCTGTTCTCATTTTTCGACCAATTCGACCGGACGTTATTACGTCCTCCGACATAGAGGGTGGTTTATTCTTCCGCTTGGTTATTCTCCTACCGATGAAGTCGTCGGGGTTCGCCGAATTCGCGAGAAATTAAACATTTATCACTGCCCGAGTTCCTTTTCGTCTCTCGAGAAAAATCCCAGCAAGACTAATGGTGAGCTATCAGAAAGAAGAAAGACGTTTGTTCATAGGGAAGGAAGAAGGGAGGAGGGAGAGACGAGAGACATCGAGGAGGAACGAGACGGAAAAATGGGGTGTAGTAATTTTTATTTCAGTCTCTCTCGCGAAAAGAGGAAAAATGAGTAGGCAACGAACGAAATAAAGAGGAAGGGCATCGCCTCTCTGTTTCATGAAGGCACAAGCGCGTGTTTCGGACAGTGGCTCGTGGTTTGGCTGGCTGAATGCAGATGGGTACCGCACGATTGCAGAAACGTATGATCTCCTACCTTCCTCTCTCTCTCATTTTCTCCTCGTCTCTCTCTCTATCTATCTCTCCTCTGTACAACGAGCTTTCTCGGTTTCCTCTGTCGTTCCTCGGAGCCGCTATCTGCCAGCGGCCATGCAAGCTCGTGGCGTATGGTTCATAGGCGCGGCAGAGAAGCATTAAACGGGAGAGAACTCGGCCAGGTTCGGTATCAGCCACGATGCAGCTGCAACTGCAGTTGTACCATGCACCTACGTTTTGTATAGCCACGTATCGTCACGGCCTGGTCGACCTTTCAACCAATATTCTGGACGTTTTGTCGGTTATGTGACAAATTGCGATATTTCTTCGACTATTTTTTCATCCCCCTGAAGTTCTTCTGGATGGTATCTTCTTGCTTGGGAATTTAGTTGGATGATTTTTACAAGATTGATTGGAGTTTTTGCTACTTGTTTCTCGATCGGGGTGTTTTTTTTTCTTTGGTGTATACTTCAAAGAGGATTAGGGGGAAGAGAAATGTCGGATTATTCGAGAGTACAATCTGGGGGTGAGATAAGGAAGGTGTGGAAAGAAGTGGCTTATCGGTGGAAAGGTTTTTAAAGTTTGTAGATTTAGCCGATCGAAATTACGAAGATATATTTGATGTGTGAGTTTTGGAATTTTTTGGGGAATAATTTGAATATTAGTGAATTATAGTGGAAGGAAATAAAGAGGGAACGGATGGTGGTAATTATTCGCACGATGATTTTAAGAGTTAAAATATTTCCTCGTTAGAGGAGCTTCAACTTTCCATTCCGTTTCTCCTTCTTCTTTTTTTTTTTAGAGATTCTTCCGTACGCAGATTAATTAGTACAGCGTCGTTCGGCGAAAGAATGGGAATGAGAGAGCGCCTTAATTACTATCCCGAGACACCGTAAGTTTCGTAATAACCGAGCAGCACTGCTCGGGATATAAGTAATGAATCCAGATGTCGTCGCCTTCGAATGTCAGACGGAAAAATGACGAAACGTGGAAAGTTTCAATTACCTTCTCTCTCCTTCGCCACCCTCGTATTGGCCTTGTATTTCGACGTTTAATCATTTTCAACTTACCCTCCCGATTTGTTTTCTCTTATAACCCCCAGGTGTAATCTCGCTCCTCGACAGTCTCTAGTCAAGGGTGTTTTTTTCCTCTTCTTTTCCTTCAAAATTAAATGTTCCAGCATAACTGAGAATTCGCAAAAATTCACAAAAAATCTGGTTATGAAGGACATTGAAACCGGAACCTGCTGATAGGATGTTCTACCCTCTAGTTTCACCCCTTTGGTCTCTTACAACTCCTAGGTGCAATCTCACCCGTCTATAGTTTCTATTCGAGGGTGTTTTTCCCCTTCTGTGTTTTCCATAATTAAATCTTATAGCACAAGTGTTAATTGAGAAGTTACAAAAAATGTTGATGTGAAGGACACTCGAACTGGAATCTGCTGATAGGGAGTCCTACCCTCTAGTTTCACCCCTTTGGTCTCTTACAACGTCTAGGTGCAATCTCACCCGTCAACAGTTTCTATTCGAGGGTGTTTTTTCCCCTTTTGTTTTTTTCAAAATTAAATCTTATAGCACAAGTGTTAAATGAGAATTTACAAAAAATTTGGATGTAAAGGACACTCGAACTGGAACCTGCTGATAGAGAGTCCTACCCCTTAACTTCACCCCTTTGGTATCTCACGACTGTATTTTTCAGTAAAAAATTATCCAACGATTTAAAAACTTTTCGGCCTGGTTGTTTCGAAATTTTCCAGTTTTCTCCAGGAACGAATCGAAACCACGTTAATCGTCGCGACCTAATTTGGACATTTTGCCGACGAGGAAATAAGAGTTCCAGCAGGCGTTCTGGTTAAAAGAGAAAAGAAATCGCGAGAAAGAGGAGGGAAAGAATGGTAAGAACGAGTCGGTGCTACAAAGCGAAAAGTAAAATTCTCCGGCAGGCAGAAGTTAATGTTTAATTTAAGATAGAGCACCGGGGGAGAGTCCTCCTCGTTTGCCATCTTTCCAGCAGCCACCGGAGAAGTTATACTTGGCCTCGGTGGCTGCTTTCTAGGATCGATTACATTCTGGACTATGTAAAAGTCACGGTTTCCCTTGCGAGAAATTTGTTTGAAGACGTGATTAAAATTGGCATCGACTAATGGAATTATTTTATCTCACTACGTTGCCTTGGAATAAAAAATTCTTGATAAAATTTCAATTGATATTTTCAAAACGAATGATACGAAATAAATGAAGAAATTCGCCTCGTTTTTGGCCCAAAATCGGGGAACCGTAAGCACAGAGTTACATTTGTTATTCCAATTGGCCAAGTTGAGAGGCAGATGTGCTTAGCAAAATATTTGCAGTTATTACTCGAACGATCCGGAATATTTTGAGTGTTATTATCTCTCACAGGGACCTAGTAGCGAATTGCTGTCGGGGTTGCAACGCGAGGGTTTCGTTCTTGCGCGATAATCTCGCCGTCGAGAGTTCCGGCTTACGTTACGTCGAATTTCGCGATGGGATTTCGTGGCTTTCCCTGGTAGGCATTACCCACGTCCACCGACACGCGTTGCAACGATTATTATTGCGGCTTGAGAGTAATCCTCTTAAACCGGTGAAAGAGAAACGGCGTGTCGTTGAAATCTTTCGGTAGTCGCTACTTTTTCGTTGAATTTATTATAATTTTTATACATTTTACTCTTCAATCTAAATAAGTGAATCTAAAATTCTACGCTGGTACAGACTGATAAAATTAAAAAATTAATTGTTTATTCTAATTTGTAATCGAGGGAAAAAAATGCATCTACGAGAGTGCATATGTGCAGCTGCAGCGGTGCAAGGATTAAATTGCAACTCACCGTGGTGAAAAAATCGAAGGGGTGGGATTATCTGGTATCTTAAAAGTTTGATAATTTCAATGAATATTTGAGAAAACGTACTAGATAGTTTCCGAGTTCGAGGTCTTCAAATGTAAACACGGCCGGGCGTCGATCGTGACCGTCGAGGCGAAAGGATTATCAGTCAGTGCTCGACGAGTCTTCGAGTAGGACACACCTTACCTCTGCTCCCGTACTTCGTCAAAAGTGAATTTTCATTAATTTTCTTGCATCTGCAGTGCATCGATGCACCCTCTTGCACCATTCACCCTAACGTAAGTGCACTTGCATACCCTTAACGATTCTTTTGCGCCTTTCGCTCTTTAAGATCGTTTTGCCCAATTTTTTCGTATTTGTTTATCCAATTTGTCTCTATAACTGATATGTCTTATTGTATACAATATATTAAGCTATTGTATCGCAATATTCCAACACTATTAGCTATATTTAGTATGAAGTATTGCATTTTATTTCATCCTATATGGGTGAATATAAGATTCTACATTGACACAGATTGGTACTATTCTTCTTTATATTAGAAATAGTGTATTTCTATTATAAATAACCATTAACAATAAATAGAAATAAACTATTTCTAATATAAATAATAATTGTGAGAAAAATGCATCTTCGGGGGTGCATACATGCAGCCGTCGTAGTGCAAGAATTAAATTGCAACTCGCAGTAGCAATAAAATCAAAAGGAGGGGATTATCTGGTATTTTAAAACTTTGGTAATTTCAACGAATTCTTGAGAGAATGTTCTACGTAGTCTCCGGGTTTGATGACCTCCGATGTAAACACGGCAGGATATCAATCGCGACCGTTGAGGTGAAACGATTCCCAGGCAGTGCTTAGCGAGTCCTTGAGGAATAAACAGCTTACCTGTGCTCCTGTACTTCGTCCAGAGAGATTTTTAATCACTCTCCTGATATCTGCAGCACAACGATGCATTCTTTTGCACTGTTCTCTCTAACGTAAGTGTACTTGCACGCCGTTAACGATTTCTTTGCCCCCTTTGTCCTTTACGATTGTCTTATTCAATTTTTCCGTATTTGTTTAACCAATTCCATTTCATAACTGATACATCTTATTGTATACAATATACTAGGCCATTATATCGCAATATTTCGCCACTATTAGCTCTATTTAGTATTAAGATTTGTATAATTATTAATGGAAGCCTCACAACAACTGACACACTTTTCCAGAACTGTGTATCTGCTGTGATATAATTTAATTAATTCCAGTATTATTTACTCAAACTACTGTGGATCAATGTTTAGTATTTACTTTATCTCGAGGCGTTCTCATTAGCAATTAAGTATTTATCTAACGATTACTGCAATTTGGAGAAACAAGCAAGGGTTTTTGGTCCCCCACAAACACGTGTTCTCACGTCCCGTTTAACACTAGTAGTTCATAAAATTTGTTCGCCCCAAGAGCCGTTAATAACGCGTATTTGTCAACGGGAAAGGTCGGCCTCGCTTAATAATAATTTAACTGTTCCAGTGGCTTGTTCGACGGTGACAGTGACAAAGTGTCAAGCGGCTCTGCACACTCTGCAAGCATTCTCTTTCTTCCGCCCCACGTGCCTCTGCAGGGAGCCGCATGTAGATCCGGACTGCAACAACTTCCGGGACTTCCTCTTCGACCATCCTTGCATCTACGTCCTGAAGGAGAAGGGTGAGTTTTTCTTCTACAAAAACTGATGTACTTCTTATTCATTTCTTTCTCGTGAGAATAATTTTTCTCCTCTTCTTCGTCGTGACTTTAATATTGACCTCACCGATATTTTGTGGATATATATTTTTGTGGTATCAGATCTATTGGTCAGTTATGAAATAACGATGATACTTTTTTTAAATAAATTCAGAAATGTGTCAACTTAGTGCAGAAAATAACGTACCGAAGTGTCTTTAATTATTTATACAAGAATTTCTGTTATATTTGGTGAACGTAGAATATTTTACTGCCTTGGTACTTTTGGTGATAAGAGATTAGTTATTCCGTTAGATAATTCAACGAACAGATTCAAATAACAAAATGAAGAAAGAAGTCTTCGTCCTCGGTCCTCTCAATAATCATTCTCGTTTATTATGCATTTTGAAATCACCTCTCTCTTGATCGTTTAATAGCATCCTGACAAATAAGAATTCTGATTGTCTCACAAAAAAGAAACGAATACCAGCATTAAAATTACATTCCCTCTCGGTACCAACCGTCGAAATGTTTCTAATCGAAGGAATCGACCTCGAAAAATTCTCTACCCGAATCTCATTCGGCGTGATTTCCCTTTTACGACACCATAGTTTCCAGAATAGCTCGTCGAATTTACTGCAAGATCACGGTAAACCTCGAAACGTTTGAAGTCGAACCATGAAGAATTGTTTTAAAAAATAGTTTAACCCTTTTGCTCAAAATATCCTCCAAGAATCTTGATACGTCCGGCCACCACTTAATCATACTTTTAGTCTCACACATAATTCATTCAAAACAATGATTCCTTCTTGTTCATTCTTGAATTACTTCTCCCAATAAATGACTCTATTTGTGGTCAACCGTTTTGTCATGGGAACTTAACCCATTCACTGCCGGAAAAAGTAAGCAAATATTACTTTGCGTGTTAAAATTTGAGAAAACGGCAGAAAGGCTGTGAAATATTAATATAATGAATCAAAAATATGATATCGACATTTATATAGATACGAAGAGCATTTTTGTTCCAAAATTACTATACACACTCGGTGATTATTGCAAACTTATTAATTCCAACTAATAGCGCAAGCACGAGATAACTCGTAGTTGGCAGTGAATGGGTTAAATAACAAAGCAAGGGTTAAATTCTCTGCGCTTCTCCTCGAGAAGAAAACTTCTCGGCCCTTTCGACCTCGACCGTAAACAATGTCCAAAAACTTTAAAATATATTATATGTGAGGCTAAAAGTAACTCGTTAAAATAATAATTCTTTCTTGTTCACTCTCAAATTATTCTTACCAATGAATAACACTGTGCGGTCGCTTTTCGTTGACCATGACACGCGTCATCTGAACTTAAATCGCAAGGCAAGGGGTTAAACTCGCTGCGCTTCTCCTCGAGAAGAAAACTTCTCGGCCAGCACTCTCGATCTCGGTCGTGAACAATGTCCGGAAACTTTTAACGAGTTACGGACACGCGTTCCGCCTACGACATTTCCAATAATCGTGCAGGCACTCGGTTCTTGTTTAACCTTAACTTCCTCCCGGTGTTACATGCACTCGAAGCTAGAAAGAGGATGAAACGCAGGGGTGAGAGAGGAGATATATACCCTCGAGGATCCTCCACGGAATCCCTTCGCCTTTATCCCTAAAACCGTCTCTGATATTTGCTCTTCGAGGTCCTCCGTGAGAATTTCTTCTTTGGTCGATCTCCTACGTTGAAGTCGACAGAATTAGCGGCAAATTTCACGATTGTCGTCGGATCTGCGGTTCGATGTTTCTATTATGCATCAAACGCCATTGTACCGACGACCTAATTAACGCGAAAAGAGACTGAGAGTTTTGCCGCAGGGTAGTTCTCCTTTTAGGGGTTGAAGTGCGTAAGCTTTTCGGTTGATGTTTCGGCCAATGGAATTTATGGCAAGTGTCGATCGATCGGATGCGATTGAGGTTGTTCAACCCTTTGTAGTCGCACTAATTTTGAACGTGGAGGAGATGCTTGGTGGACTTAATTTTCATTGAACTTGAACTTTAACGAATACATGATGCAAGGTTACGCAGATTAATTTTTTTCTCTCCTAGAATTAAGTAGAAAATAAATTGACCTTATTCTGACAATCTACTATTCATCGAGACTTCTATTCATCTTAGAATTAAGTAGAATATAAGTGTCACTTATGCCCGTTTTCACCGCCGACCCCTAATATTTAAGTATCTCATAATAAAATTTAAGCACCACCTTTAACTTAGCTTATGGGTATCTTAAGTAAGTGATAGTTTAGGAGACCTTGGTGAAAACGGGCATTAGTCTACCAAACTTGTAGTATAACTTATAAGCAACTAGTAATTCAAGACCATCGAAAATTTAAAACATATGATCCCATCTCCTTAAATCCTCTCCTAGACATCGTAAGAGTTCATTCCAACCGAAACGTTCCCCTTTGCAAAAACGCATCTAAAGTTTCCCCCGCGAAGAAAGAAGTAGAGACAGAAAAAGAGGAAGGAAGGAGAGAGTGAAATTTCAGACCGATCGTACGTGCAACATATTACACTCCTTTTCGTAACCCGACGAGGAGAGAAAGCAGGCACGATGGTCTTCGTTTTTCCGTAATCTTTTTATGGCTCGCCGAATGCTCAAAAGCATCGAGGCAGGCCAGTGCATAAACTGCAACGCGCTGCTTTCAGCGATCAGCCCCTGGAACTGACGTCGACTCAGGGGGTTGAAATCCGCGTGGATCTTTGCGCTCACGTTTAACACGAAAAAGGGAGGCGCGTGCCTTTGCCAGGCCTCCTTCCTCTTTCTCTCTTAGTTTCTCTCTCTTCTACTCTCTTTCTATATCCATCTCTTTCTCCATGTCTCTTTCTTCTTTTTTTATCCATCCAACCTGCCGCCGGTTTCCCTTTCTTCCTTCCTTTTTTCGAAGCACGAGAGCGAATTTAATCTCATTAAGTGCCGAAGCTTCCTGGTTTCGTACCGGCTGCGGCGAAGCTTTCATTATCCACGCTGCCCTCCCGTATGACCGGCTTTCAGCCGAGCGTGCAGCTTATACATCGAGATAAATGTAATTAAGCTTCTACCGAAAGCGCTCTAATTGCTGCTCTCATTACTCCCGAATTATTTGGCTCCGTTCGATCCGTCGGATCTTTCGCCTCTTCGAATTTCTTCCTTCGAGACTCACCCTTCGAAAATCATCGACAAATCATCCTTCTGGTAGTTGGACATGCAGGAAGATGTCTTCCCCTTTTTGTGAACCAGTTTCAGGATTATTCTCGTCAGATCTAAAATTCTCTGTTAACATGGAATTATTTCTTCCTGTTCTGCTTTGCAAGTTGACCTTTTTCGAACCGGCGGATCTTTGACCTCTTCGACATTCTTCCTTCGGAAATTCACCCTTCGAAAATCATCGTCAAATAATTCTTCTGGTCGTTGGACATACAGGGAGATTTCTTCCCCTTTTTTTAACCAGCTTGAGGATTACTCTCGTTAGATCTAAAATTCACTGTTAACATGGAATTATTTCTTCCTGTTCTGCCTCGCAAGATGACCTTGTTCGAACCTTTGGATCTTTTGCTGCTTCGAACTTCTTCCTTCGAGACTCTCCCTTCGAAAATCATAGCTAAAATAATCCTTTTAGTCCTTAAACATGCAAGAAAATTTTTGTTCTTTTTTTTAGATCAGCTTAAAGATTACTCTAATAGAATCTAAAACTGCCTGTTAGTTTGAAATTATTTCCCTTCTTCAATTATCCTCCGTGTCTTCCCTCACAAATTCACCCCGTCGTTCCGGCAATTGGAGCTTCAGATTCGCTACAGTACGACCGCCGCTAATTGCCGGAATTCTCGTCTTTTGTTTAACAAAACCCCGCTAATATTTTTCTTCGTTCTCCGATCGTCCCGGTTCTTTTAGTTTTCACGGAAAACGTTCGCTCTTGGACGTTGCAATTGCTTTCCGACCGAGCGGCACATCCACCGGGATAGCTGTAATTAAGGCTTCGTCCAAAGTGCTCTAATTGCTCGGCTCTTTGTCCTGAAATTATTTTTTACAGCGGACTCTCCGCGAGCGGAGAGACGCCGAGTATAAATCAAATTTATTTTCTCTCTTAATTGCATCCCTTCCAAGAATTCCCCTTGCTTTCATTCCAAAATTAAAATCCTAATTTCCCACGGAGAATCTTATTCGATTTGGAACTTCCGATTATTAACATTTTTCTTTTTCATCGTTTTATACTTCACCGCTATTCGTCTCATCCCTTCTACCATTCCTGTCACAAAGAACTATCTTGAACACCGCTTGAAAACATTTGCCAATGAAATATCCTGAATTAATCAGCCCCTTCTATCATCCAACTGTCGATACATCATTCCTATGCGTTTCGATAGGATCGCGTAAATGTCATTTCGTCCATTTAATATTACATTAATCCGATATTCCGACAGAGTGTTTAATAGCGATCGGACGTCAGATATATCACTGGACAGGCTATAAATAATGCAAATCGCTCAAGATCGAAGTACGTAGGGAAAATCTTTCAAATTAAGTCCCATGAAAGGATAAATCCTCATACCTTTCACATAGAAACCGTCAAAAATTTCTAATCTTCCTTCAAATTATTATAAGATATAAAAAAATTCAGGAAAAATAGTGTAAAATTGTTCCTTTAAGTTATTTTAACAAATTCTCCGTTTTATCGGGCATAGATAGTGAAACAACGGGAAGAAATGGATAACATGTGTTATCAAATATAGAGTAGGAAAATTCGATCGACATTGCAGTGAAACGTTGGTCTCCAACGTCTCCGTTCGAAGGAAAGAAAGAGGGACTCGCTCGCGGCTCTTGGAAGAAACAAAAGGCCCGCGATATCTTTGACTGCGGCCCCTTATATAACCCCCGCGCGATTGCGGTTTCTCCTACGATCTCCATTGTTCATTTTCCCGAGGGCTCGCTCGTCCGTGCCGTCGAGCCTTTTGAGCATTTTCGAACGATTCACGGATAATTCCCGATGCGCTTCTTTTCACCCACGTCCGCCGTTGCAGCCGCGATCTCTTTTTTTTTTACTCTTCTTTTCTCCCCTTTCTTTCCACCCTCTCTCCCTTCTCTCCTCTTCTCTCCTTCTCTCTCAACCCTCTCATCCACCCTCTTTCTCTCTGTCTTCTCCCTCGTCGACGATGAAAGAATGGTTTTCCTTTTGCCCGTCGATTCCGCGAGAAGAGAGCTCTCTTTCATCTCGCTCCCTTTCTTCCTCCCTATTATCTTACTCCATCGAGCCTTTTGTTTATATATTTCTCGCATATTTTTCGCCAATGGTGTTCTCCGCTCGTTTAATTCACGCAACGGCCATTCCGACGTTTCTTTTTATTTTTATTCCTTTCCGTTTCCACCGTAGGAGAATTAGTCGGTCGTTTAATTATGACCGTTCTTATTATCGGCGTGTATCCACCCTCTTTCACTTTCTCTCCCTCTTGGAACGTCTTTGAAACTATTCGGGGGAAATTTCACGATTCTCTTGCCTTTATACGCGAGAAAATTCCTTACCGCCTTCTTAACACACCCTTGCGGCTTTCTTCTCCTCCTTTGATAACGGAATACCCTTATTATTTTCCATCCCTCCCTCGGTTTTTTCCCTTCCCTCTATTTTCTCGCCTGCCACGGGGCAGTCTTCTTGTTACTTTCATTGCCTTCTCGTAGAAACGTCTTTCAGCCTTTTTTTCACCGTTTCTTCGTCACGTAGACTAGCCATTATTTCTCTAATGAACTGTTCCTCCTTTGCAATCGTTGGCTTTGGCATCTGCGATCGTTTAGATTTGGAATTCATTTTGTAAGAGGATTGTAAACTTGCGCTGTACTATACGCGACCTTCATACTTCTCTCGAAACGATTTGTTGTTATTACGTAGACAGTTTGAACGAAGGAGTGAAGGTTACAGAAAATTTAAGAAATTTAAGATCTACTTTGCTGCCCGATAATTTCACACAGCTAAGTCGTTGAAGCAAATCTGCATTCTTCAATGGAAAATTGTAACAGAAATATTTACTCTTCGTTTAAACAGTCACTCGAGTACCAATTTCTTTTTAATTATTTCACGCAGTACGTTCACTCACGAAAATTTGTGCATTCTAATAAATAAGTAGAGTTCACCGAACAGTTCTTCTCTCTTTTCGTAGCAAGAGGATCTTCTTTCGCGAAATAACGGAATATCGTTGACTTCTTTGCCGCCTCTTACTTCCGAGCCCTCTCATTCTTCCGCTCTTATTTTATTGCCATTTCAGAGAGACCCTCAAATGCTCCGACTCTATCTCTAGTTCCGGCAAATCCGCCTGTCGAACACGAAAATCTGTCGCGATCACGACGATAAGCCGACCATCCCCTCGCGATCGATGCATATCGGCCGCACATTATCCGTCTTTTTCCATGATTTCCTCGACGAACCTCTTTCCGAGGCTCGATCCCTTTCTCTGTCGGTTGCTGAGTCAATTCGTCTTTTTTTCGGGATGGTACAGTCTCTTCTTGTGACTTCTCCGATTCTGCGGAGTCTCGAGAAAAATCGACGACGTTGGCGGATGCTTTAGTGTCGTTTGGGATGAGTTTCTTGGATAATATCTCGTTGCAGGTATCTTTTATTTGTACATTGGATTGTATTTGCATCGTGGAATAAGAATCTACACTTTTTTTCTACGGAAATCTGTCGAGATAAAAATGTCAGCAAAATTGTAACCATTCTAGTAACTTTATATTAGCGTATTTGGTATAATTGAGGCGATTTGATAATTTTTATTTGAGCAATTTAATTCTGCACCCCTGCGAGTCATTTAACATTTGTTAGAAGTGAGCCAATTTGACTCACACAAGAAAATTGAAGTTTCTCGCAAAGAAAATAATTCCAAATCTAGATGAAAGATTTATAATTCAAAAATTCATTGAAAAATAATATTTAAGTTTTATATATATAGTAATCAAATTTTTAGTGAGTCAAATTGACTCAGTTCGTAAATCTAGTGTCAAACATGGATTAATCGACGATTCTTATCCCACCAGTCAATCTCCAATCTCCAACTTTTAATATATTAATTAAATAAAATCAATTACAACGAGCCAAATACATAATTATGCTCAGACATAACGTAAATCTCACCTCTGCTCCCCTAATCGTCAATCCATGGCCATTTCCGTTCTCAGTGTAGCAGCCGCCCAAAAAATTTAATCAGGGATGTAATTCCGTTTGTTCACAGACAAGGATCCTTACCCCATCGACCAATTACCAACGTGCAATCATGCACTGAGTGTATGTTCACGTGGCAAACAGTGTAGCCAGATTTTCGAGGACTTCAAAAGCAACTGCAAAGCGCGAGATGGGAAATGCAGGATGGCGAGTCGGTGAGTGAAACGTTGCATCATTACCATAGTTTATTCTACTTGGCCGATCGGTCGAAGCTCGAGTTGGTTAGCTTCGTATGTTGCCTCGTGGCTCTTCTCCTCGAGCTTCTCTCATGCTTCAACGGAACAGTCAATATTTACGCGTTCAGTTTCTCGCAAAAATTCGATCTACGGCGAAAAGTTTCACCGGCATGTTAGCCGCCCACGTTCTTACCGGCCCATTCATAATTCAAGATAAAAAGTGCGAACGGTGTTGTTATTAAATATCTATCGGCTAGCGAGAATATACGTTGGAATTTCTCTGCGTGCTGCTATAAATTTTCTACCATTAACAATTCAGCGAGGGAGAAACAGCGCGGTGTCCTACATCGCTGAATTTTCATTTGAAAATTCACTGCCGACGTTTCAGTGCCTATTGGGAGACACTTCTTTTTCTTATTTTGAAAAAAAAAGATTATGCGTTTTGAATTTCCCTCAATTTCCTACTTTCCTTCTAATTTTCTGATCAAGGATTTGAAGTTTTCCTTGATCGGAATAGTCTCCTTGCAGGAACAGCCTCTGGAAGGTGCAGAATTCCAGTAGCAATTATCTTCACCATGGATCAATTATTTAGAATTAGTTAATTAGAATAGATACGAGTTTTAATTTATTGCAGTCCTTAATTGTTACTTTATTTTTAAATTATCAACGTTCTCAACTTGCCAGGGTTTCTTCCCTGCCAACTCAAGGAGTACGCTTGTATCTGTGAAATGTTAATTATAAATTTACTATAATTGCACGAACACGGAGTGTGATTGGTATTTTTAGAAGAAGAATAAATTAGATATCTGCAGTGAACCCGATTGCAAAATTATCAAGACGGTCGTTCGTATTTGCGTCTTTTACTCAAATATTCAATGAGTTTGATCGAGTCAGATGTAAATTTGTTAATAATGATGTATATGCGTCAACTTGACGTCGAATTTGACGGTAAATTAAGTTGGAGCAGGGCGTGGTCGAGTGTAATTCTAAAAGTTTCACGATACCGGCTTCGCGGTGTCCCGTTTTACCGCGGAGGAATTTCCGTGGCCACTTTGTCTCGGTCCCGTTAAGCCGAGATACGGGCTTCCTAATATCGTAACTCAGCAAGTTAACACCACAACGAGAGAAAACTTTTTAAGACACCCAGTGGCACGTTTCGAAATCAATTTAACGATAAAAATGCGAGAACATTGTAAAAACTATGGTCAAAGTTTTCTACGTTGCGGCATTATCGTTTATCTCAATGAATTGCTGGATCACTCGAGAAGAAATTTCAATATTTATGAATTTTTAAATAGCAATGCCACTCTTTTAATATTCCTGACAAAGTGAAAAGAATCTACAGATATTTTATTATTATAGAAGAAAAATATGTCAGGAAATATCTTAAGAAAACAGATAGAAGGACATCCGTTAACATTGTCGAGAGAAACTCACGAATCCTCCATTTCCTCGAGCTTTCCTCCGGATTTGAACACGCAATGGCAGGAGAGTAGCAGGTTTCTCTTTTTTCCATAGTCCTCTCTCGCTTTTATTCCACCGTAAAAGCCATTAACGAGCACGCGTCCACGCACTTTTAATTACAGAAGCTCCTCGCGTGTCCAAACTTTACGAGCGTGGCACGATTCCTCCTGAGTAATTGCCTCGTATTTTTCTTGTCTTTTCCATCCCTCAAACCACCACCATCGTTTCCACCATTGCTCCAAAACCCATCGATATTTAAAAGCCATATTTATCACTTTTAAAAAAGAATAATCCTAATCCACTCCATCACCGAACGATTTACCACAGCTGCAAAAACATAGATCAAAGTTCAACTCCCCCATCGAAGGACGACGGTGATAAACCATATCATCCATTCCAATCTTCCCTTCATTCTTCACGTCCAACACTCAGAGTAATCGTCCTCGACGCGAATGCGACTGTTAAAAGACGATAATGCAGCGTCGAAATGGCGAATGTCGTTGAAATACCATAAGCCACCTTCCAAGAAGTCTCGATCCATTCGCTGGAGGGTCGCATGCGACGGCTAAGTAATTTCTTCATGGAAACGTGCCGTATACGTTCCCTTGTTTGCAACTAATCTACGCTTCCTCTCTCGAAGCTTGGGTGAAAACTCTTTCGACGTTTCAACGAAACTCCTACCCTGGAACTCTCTTGGAAAACAACCCTGTGAAATAAAAAGAAGATGAAACGTCTGACGAGTAATTCTCGTAACTTCCGCTCTCAATTGTTCTCTATGTGCGTAAAGATTAATAGATTTATGGTCCTGAGATATGAATTCATGGGGAGTTTATCGCTAGGTTCGTAATTGCATCGATTATTAACGAAGCCCGACGTTGAAGTTGGATAAGGGTAGTTTCTTAAAGAGGGTCGGCTTCTCGATTCTTTCGTGCGCGTTAATCGCCTCGTTCGTTAAGATTATGATTACCGACGATACGCGAGAATTATGCGCGGTAATGGGCCTGTAATTTGTGCCGAATAAATTGCGAGGAAATCGAGATAGCAGGAAGGAATCGGGGGATGAAAAATATAACGTCGAGGCTAAGTAACGCGGCGATTCGAGTCCGTCTATTTTTCCTTTCTTCTTTGTCCCTTTATTGAGCTCCATGGAAATTGAATTTGTTGTGAAGTTAGTCTTACAATTAGTTAATTAATACTTGACACTGAAATTACCAACGGTTTGTCTATTAAATTTAAATATTCTGGATAAGTATTTTAGAAAGAGATGGAATATTTGCTGCATGGCTGCCATATCAATTTGGAGAACTTTTCGATAATAATAGAAACTAGTCATTCTTATCACTTTGGTAATTTCAGTGACATTTAGTCGACCAAATACAGAGATATCTCCTGATTTCAAAGAAAAACAGTCGATGACAGAACGGGGAGATTTAAAAATTTGCCTTGGTGTTGAAATGTGAGCGGTGTGTAGCGTGCAATTTGTCTTTTTTTAGTTAATATATAGTTAACAGTTTAGCTTTTTAGCTGCTAATTGACCGAAATGATTGGCCGAACAATGTTCTCCATCAGCGAGTAGCAATATAAATAGAAGTGTTGCTAAATGGAACACTTTAGTATCGGTTCACCCTGATGAAGCCAGCTGCAATGTTGGCGAAACGTCGAAAGTTTTGCAACTCTCGACGCAGCTTAAACCCGGAAATTCCATAGTATTGTTTGTAGTTTTAGTGTTAATTGAATTTATTATCGTGTCTGTACTTCTGTGCTGATATTTTTGAGGAAGAGCGTAGGAAACCCTCGAAATAGACGAATTACACTCCTCGTCGAGAAAGTTTCTTCGTCTCCTTTTTTTTTTTACCATTGGAGGAAAAAGCACGAGTAATTCTGGCTTTCTGACGCCGCAAATTCCAATCGTTATTCCGTCAGCGGAGAAGGTGGAAGTCGTTTTTCTACTAGGACTAGAACGGTGGTACCTTTTGAGGAATTTTCGTGGCTCTTCGACAGTGAACTGAGTGGAACATAGGGGTGAAAAAGGAGGGGTTGTTGAGGAGAAAACGAAGTTGAACCTTATTGAAAAGGATACTGTACCAGAGAGGGTTGGAGACAAACTTTCCTAAGCTTTCGCTGCTAACTCGTTACGTTCCAGTTTGTTGACGAATATCGTGCTAATTAAGTCGAAGAATAAAGTTAAGACACTTCCTCTTTTTTTCCTCATAAATATTTAGAATTTTGTTGAATTTTCTGACGTAGAATCATAGGGAAATGTACTTGGAAAATTTATTTTATAATTTGCTAAGGACAATTATGCGAGAGGATTGCAGAGGGTGAGTGGATACCGAAGAACCACCTTCACATTTTGTAGAATCGTTTTTATTTTAAAATTATCAGTAACTTAATTAGACTACTCATTAAATAAATTATGCCCGTTTGTAATTCTTCAAAAGAACGTCAGTCCAGCAAGGTATTAATACTCTACAATCTCCAAACTGTTCTTGTCAAGTTAAACGAGCAATTAATAAGAAAAAGCCTAGCGACTAACGATAATTCATACTGTGTAATGCATTATTAACGTCAATTACATTAGTGACGATGTATGTCGTGAAGTGGACCACGTAAATTAGCTCATAAAAATTTCAGAAATACATTAGACCAGGTGTAGCCAACATTTTTATACCTACCCCGAATTTTTGTCTTCCCTGGCAGTAAAATTTTCCTACATCCAATTCCACAGTAACATAATTAATCTCTGCTACAAATTCCTCCTAATTATCTAGTCGACATTTAGTAAAAATACTTGGTTAAATTTATCTTTGTATTTAAATAAGTAAGAATTTTACTCGAGTGATAGTAGCTGGTGAAAAATAAACAAGCTTTAATTTATTTTCATCAAGTTGATTATATCTACAGTAGAATAATAATAAGTACGATAGAGCAACTCTACTCGAGTGAAATTGAAATTAACGGTGAAAATGAACGAGAATCGATATTACAGTAACTCTCAGGATTCTCACCGTTGAAGAATCGCGAAGGAAACTATGTCGAATTTTCACGGAAACTCGGTGACACGGAATACCAACCAACTTCCCCTCTTTGAATCGCCGGATTTCCCATTGTGAATTCACGTCGAATTTCACGCTAGAATATTTTTCTACCTTAATGCCGCGGAGTTAACCGAAAGATTAATTCCTCGGGGATTCCGAGGGTAGCGTAAAACATTTATGGAAACGTAGAATCACAGCTTGGATAGGACGAATCGCTGTGAATGGATTTCTTTCTATTATCCGCATATTTTGGTCGATTTGTCCGCGAAACCAATGGTGGCTCTCGTAGATTAATGGAAAATTGGAACAAACTCGGTGGACGATGATCCGGATACGATTTTACTGGTAGGTTTACTTTTATGGATCGAAATGTCGGATTGAATTTCAATGTTATTACCGAAAGGAACGGGAAGGGCGAAAGGGAATCACCGATACGACGGGGAAATACTTGGAGAACTTTACGGATTTCTTCTGAATTTAAAAACATGCACGTGACGGGACTCGTGAAATCATGTTATTATTTCATGGCATCGCCGTGGAAATAAAACGGAATAATATACGATCACGGACAATGCAACCAGGGAGAATGTAAGGGGGTTGTTTTTGAATTCTGATTCCTCGGTATTGTCGTAAAGTCGAGGAATACCTTATGGGATTTTTCGTCATGGACTTAGCCTACTTGTTACTTCAACTTTTTCCGCTTTGGATTTTTAACTCACCAGAAAATCTTATTTACTGAAACATTTGGAATAATGGAAATTCAAGTGGTAAACTTTAACTTTGCGAAGTAGGATGTGCTTAAGAATCATTTATAGTTAGGATTATTTCTGAGTACCTTTTAGAATTAGAACTACCAGGCCAGTCAAAACGTCTAGTCCTCAATTTTTATAAAAATTCTTCAAGTTCATAGGGGAGCCGTAGAATAGAATCGATCCTTCCCACCTTCTAATTTTCCTTTTTCAAAGTACTTATTTAACACTAGAACTACTGCCAAGGAGATAATTACATTTCAATATATTATTTAGTATTTTAATTTATGAGAGAGATGTAAAATATGTACTCTATAATTCTTCCAAAGACTTCGAGATTTTTTGGAACGGATTACAAACGATTTTGACTGTCTTCCAGCATTAATACAATTAAGTACAATAGATTGAACACATCTCCGTTAATTCTGCCTACTATCTGTATCTTTTTTTCTACTCCATGTTATCTTTCGCCACTTTATTCTCACAGGCATCTATCAATTTTAGAGATCCATGAAGTTTAAAGTATTCCCCGATCAATTTTGTCCGAAGATTTAAACTACCTCCGATTTATCTCGCGCAACTTTCAACATCCCCTCGAGATAAATTCGAAATAAATTCAACGAGATGTTCCTGATAACCCTTATCCTTTCAACGGTCCGATATCGATACCGAAACGGCGTAAATTCACAAGAATATAGCTCGTACCAAAGGCATGTTTTTTAAGCATTCCACCATCGGTTGTTTTGCATGATAAAGAGAGAAAAACACAAGTATGCCGTGTCAGATAATTCGGTCGGATTTGCAGAGAGGTGAATTCTACAGGAAGACGGTAGGCCGCAATTAATGATACCGTTAATTTAATTAATGTATGCCGTAAAAGCCACGGCTCGTTACGACTGCGAAAAGTACGACCTTCAACGTGAACTTAGGCGAAGAAAGGGGAGAAAGGTTCTCGTTAAAGGAGACCAGTGTACAATTTCGAAGATGCACGGCCGTCGAGTGCAGAAGTCGACGATCGTTCTCATCGAGAAATTAAATCGTCTTTGCGAAGTTGAGCCCGCGCTAGGTGAAATTTTCACTCGAGAATACGTCGGGAAAACGGACGAGAAGAATATAGAAGTCGCGAGGAGGAAACTACTAACGTGTAACGTCGGAATAAACAGAGGGACTTGGAACGTTTATGAGAATGTTTCAAAGGCCGCTGTTACTTCGGGATTATTAAAAATTCGAGGAGGCGAGAAAAACATGGCCCGGGAGTTTTTAATATTTTACGCGTTGAACTGTCAATTAGATAGAAATTCAAACATAACCGTGCTAAATCTTGACTCGTCAATGTCAAAAATAATAAACGAAGACTTTGGTTATTAATGCGGAGCAACACATTTAACCAGGTTTGTTTGAGAATGAGTGACAAAGAGATAATATTAAACGTGAGAAATGTTATACAAATTAGCACATAAATATGTTATCAACGTCGCTGAAAACGAACCACAGAGAAGACTAATTGAATTAGAAGAAATAAATAAATAAAACAACCACCCTTCGTTCCAAAGTTAGCGAACAAAAGACTTAAGGTAGTTCTAGCTGGATTCAGAACTAAAAGTTTTTTTTTTTTCATTAGAAATGAAAAAAATTGCGTAAGAATTAATGCAGAGGCTAACTTCACAGAGGTCACTTCATTCACTTTTTAGATATTAAAAAACATCTTTCTCTATAACTATGAAGTAAAAAATTATGAAAAAATTCAATAATATTCCAAAAGCATAAAATAATACATTGCTAATTTTTTATTAGAATCCATCGACTCGTTTTTCCATTAGAAAAATAAAAAAAGATTTTACGGACTCAGCAAAAATTTTTTTCCATAAGGCCCATGTCAAATATGTTATTTTTAAACATGATTTATTCATAAACCGTGTGGACGAACTCGTTGAAATTCCGGTTATAATTATAAAATATCATGAAGAATATATTTTCAAAATTTTAAGGAAATCTATCGAAAAATGAAAAGTGTCTAGAACTACCTTAAAAATCCGTCTAACCGTTGAACGGATTTTTCCTTTTTAAAGCAGAGATCTCGAAGAGCTCGCGGATTACTGAAATTGATATTAATTAGGACGATGAGTTGCGTAGAGGCTGGTAGGAAGTCTGAGGGTACAGGCTTAACTACCCACTTTCGTGTTGGCCGAAACTTAGGGATCCCGCGGGCGATGGCAGCAGTACCGTCTGCTTTCAACCCTTCGGCTTCTCTCCCCTTTCGTACGACTTCCGTACAAGTATCATTAAAGGATACAACCACCTTAGGAAGCTGCAAGAAAGAGTCTTTTCTTAAGTAGCACGAAAAGTCTTCTTCCGGCTGCCACCCCAAAATAGTTGGGGAGGTTTTCCTTTTTTTTCCTTTTAAACTCATTCCGCGTACGTGGCAGTAATAAAGGCCACGACGTGTCTTAACTTGGATTACAACTGACAAGCCAAGAATTATGGGATGCGCGGCTGTGTAACGCTCGACAAGAAACTGCCGTCGTCTTCTCCGAAGACTCCAGCGCGGTACCAATTGTTCTCCAGACGCGGCTAAAGCGACACGACGACGCGACGCCGTTGCAAGTTGGTGAAATTCGTGGATAGTTTGATCGTAGAGTTATTCGGGATGTAAAATAGGATCGAAATAACGTTAGTTACAACGTCGTCATGGCGTTAAGACGTAGGGAAAGCGAATGGAGAAACTATATGGAATTTCCATGATGGCTGAAGCCATTCTTGGAGGTATGAAAATAAAACGGTAGATAAATTCTCATATGACGTTTTATTATAAAGGAACCAGCGGAAACCAGTCGACAGGGTTTCGAATTTTTTTTTCATCCCCCTTCGCTATCCTTCTGGTAACGGAGTTATTCATTTTTCAAGCGGCAGTGCACCATCTTTTCTTCCGGCGGCGAGTGGATCGTTTCCACGAGAGGACGGACAGGAGAATGCGCTTTCTAAAAAGCTACCACTTTCCGCTCCTTTCGTCTGTCTTGACGAAGACAAACCTCCTTCCATACCGGCGCGATCCTACGGCCGCGAGACTCCGAGAGGAATACCTCCGAAAGTGGAAAAAGAAAGGGGATGAGAGTGGAAGGGAAAGGGTGAGGGTGAGAGAGAGGGAACCACTTATCTTCGGTGTGCCTCGAGCAATACCGTAGGAACGCGCTAATGAAAACGTGCCTCAGACTTGAGGATTAACGCACGGCCGAGCGAAATGACATTACGACTATGAGTTTTATCTTTTGCACCTTCGTTACGTATTTTTCAATTTTATCGAAATCAGCGGAAGATAATCAGGATTTATTGTATCGACAATTTAAAATGTACGTTTAAGTGATGCGTGGGTTACGATGAATGTGATTAATCAGGTGATTATTTATAATTAGTACTAAATTGAAAGGGGTAGTTTTGTGGGAAAGGAATTACCTCAGGGGTCTGACCAAGTCGTTGGTCAGGTACGGGTTTGGCGAACCCGGGGTTACCCGAGCCACGAAGGGGTGTGTAAATGCATTTCCCTTGAGAAAAAAAAGATCTGGGTTTAGTCTAAGTTTTAGTGGTAATTATATATAATAATCGGCAGTTATACATAAATTAGTGGATTAATTACATTGATTTTAACATGTATACAAAAATTTGGGTTAACGAGTAAACTTTCAGGACTTCGAAGTCGTTGAAGATCCGTGTCTTTCTTTCCCTTCGTTGGGATTAAAATAATACGGTGAAATAATTTAAAGAGAAGAGTACACGGTAAAGTTATTTTAATGGAGATCTTTAATTCAACGACCAAGAAGTAATTAATTGGCGAAGAATGGAGAGTGCCGCTGTAATTCATTTTTTGCGGAAATATTTGCGTCGAAAGAGCAAAAAGGAAAATGAGTCATCCCACGCGAAACTCCAGCGGACTTTCCCTTTTTTTTTTTATTAACTGGTCAAATAGCATGAAAAGAGGTTTCTTTTTCTTTCTCTCGTCGACGAGGCACGTTAGGCGCATTCCTTTCGCCTCGTCGCGGGGGAAAATAAATGCATGGAGAGACACCGCGAGCAAAGTTGGAAGTCAGTGTCGTTGCACAGGCTGTTGACATTTAATTTAAATCAAGTCGGAAGGGAAAACTTTCGTGTTATCGATCCTAAGTAGCTGGAAGGACGACCTGAGTGTAGTTACATCCGTCGAACTTCCATTTCGTTCTTTCGCACGGATAACGAACGGTTAGAAAGAGATCTCACTCCTGAAAAATTAACCTGCCAACTTCCCTGTCTCAATTCGCTACCAATCGAATTTTCCCTGGAAAATTCCATCGACAAAGATCCACAGAAGAATTTTCAACAATTTAAAAAAATTACTACACTTTGTATTAAATCAAGAAGCAAGGAGAATCAACTTAGTCATTTTTATTTTATAAGACAGACGTGAAATTTTTCCTGGCTTCTTATCAATTAAGAGAGTTTTCCGAAAATTGTTGTAACTGGAAATTTTGACTTGTTAGGTTGAAATCTGTCAGAAAGGAATTCATGAATTTCGATTATCATTACCTATGATTGAATAAGGAAAGAAGAGAAAGAGAGGAAGAGAAGATCGTGACACAATGCGTCAGGTTGAAAATATTCACGACGCGAAATGGCCGAGCTGTGTAGTACGTTAATTAGCACTGCCACGAACTTCCCAAGGGAGGGGAAAGCGAAGATAATTACGGATGTGTCGACGATACTGTCGCTCCCTGACGAAGGAGCTGACGTTCGAAAACGAATGGATTGCATCGACCGGGACGTATTCCGATATCGAGTTATCCTCGAATACTCGAAACGATTGCACGCGACAAACGTGTCGTGAACACCTCTCGACAGACGTTTGGACGTGTCTGTGGAGGCCAAGAAAAATGTAGATGCGTTACCGAGCTCGAAAAAGATACGGTGAAATATGTATCCTCAGAATTTTTCACACATCCGGGCTTCTCTTGGATGTCTCTCGAAATTTGTCTATCATTCTGTGATTTCTGGTTCGATATACAATCTGTAAACAAATTTAAAATACAGTAGACTCTTGTGAAAAATGACCAACACTAACCGTACCATGTACAGTAGAATAATTTGTTCAATGGAATAAAAACCTGCAACTTTTTGTATTATTAACTCATTGGCTGCCATGAAAGTTACTGGTGATCGGTGTTATCGAATTTAATAAAATTTCATGTGTCTTTTGAATTGTAATATTTACGAATATTCTAACACATTTAATTTTGAAATATTGGAGTTTAAAAAATAGAATTCTGCTAAATATATATCTATTTGTTTTTCAATTGACGTTATACGAGAGTCATTGTACGTCTAGTGAAAATACTTGGAAAGAATTGTTCTTTGAAACTGGATAAACACCTTCAGAAAACAAGGGTAGATGAAAGTCCATGAAAATGATCAGAGAACAAGCCCCGAGAGAACGTAAATCAATCGTGGGGGTGTTTTACGTCGCGTCGCGATCTATGTAACTGGAGGATTAGAAAAAGGGTAGGAGCGAATGATATACAAGCTGCAAAGTCTCAGTGGAATTCGAAATATCTCCGTATCTCCATTATCACGTCACGCTATCGTTTTTTCGGTCGATTATACCAGCCATTATCTTCCCACTTATTTCTTCGACGTCCTTCCGGTTACGATGGGCGCACCAACGGAATCGTACTTGAGCGCTCATCTCCATAAAACTTTCTCGAGTAACGTTCGTATTTGCCGTCTATCCGGAGAAACAATTATTTCTGTAGGGCAAGAGGGTATTAGCATATTTTACCATATATGTTACCCTGCCTTCAACGGCTGCACGATACTACGAGGAGCATCGAGAACCGAAGAAGAAAAACAATGGGGCGAGTGGAGATAAAAGAGGGAAAACGGGCCAGCTGAAATTGAGTTTTTAAAGAAACTTCCGAAAGCACCACGATATCTCGTATTTCCTTGGAAATATTCGTAAAAAATTAATGACATAATTGTTCTCCAATAGAACAATGAATATCGTACTTTATAACCAGAGTTCTTGCTTCAAGAATTTCTTGTAAATTGAATAAATCGTATTAGTCGGAAAAATTTCATTTTAACACGGAGAAATTTCAATCAGTAAATAATTGAATATATTCTTTTACTACTTTCTATTTTTAATACGAATGTTGAAATACCATCTCTGGTTACGAAGTAGGAGGATACCAAATAGAATTTATGAGGGGTAGGAAATACAGAGGAAAAGAGGGAAGAAAAGGGAACAAATCGAAATCGAAGTACTCGTCGAATGGCTAACGAAGTCCAAGTTCGCCGGAAATGACGACGTCCCTTTCACTTCCACCCCCGAGCTGGTGGTCTTAAAATCAAACCTCCTTTTTCTCCTCGACGACGTCCGAACTGGTGTGAAATTGCCAGTAAATTTCTACCCCCTTTTCATGCCGGATAACCAAGAAATCCTCCTGACAAAAGAACTCTTTCGATTCAGAGTAATTTCTAAGAGAGAGAAGGAAAGTCGTACAAAGATCGTTCGAACCATGTCTCTTTCGAGTGTTCGAGACTTTATCCTTTGAAAACCATGTATAAATATGTATCCGTGTCAAGAGAATAGGTGGAAATAAAATACTTTGGCCGTATCTACAAAGCCTACACGATCATACAAGAGAAGAGGCTCTTCGAAGAACCGAGACCAAGTCCCAATTCTCCAAGCGGCACCGTAAAACGTTGAATTCCAAACGAGGAATCCCATTCGACTCTCGATATTTTCACAGACATTTCCCTGCATTTCAAACGACCGTATATCTCAAACTCCGCAATTAAATTTCGTTTGAACGCAGTCACAATTCCCAACAGAATTTGGTAAAAAAAAAAAAAAAAAACGAACACAGAGGAAAAAAAAAAGAAAAGATTGCAAAGCTACTTTTTCCAGAACGTCGTTACGCGATTATCCAAGAGACGATGAATCACGTTCGCGTAATTATCCGCATAATTAAGACATCAATTTCCTAAGAGGTACTTGGGTCGAATCAAAAGGTCCAGAATCAATCGAGTTCCTTTCATCGGCACAGAAGTCTCTACTCGGTTGAATAAAAAGCATCGTTACCCTCTCTCCATCACCCTCCATACCCTCTGCGAAGGTACATTAGCCCAAAGTTCAAAGATCGATCCAAGTATTAGTCTTTTATTTACGAGACCTCGATCCCCATGGAGCGAGAGGCGACAGATTTCAATAAATACCTCAGGAAGCACTAATACGTATGGAAAGTTCGTCCTATGTATGGAAATTTCTCGACGTCTGGCTTTTCTTGGTCGAAAGCCTTCGAGGAAGCCTCGAGAGCTCGTATCTACAGCGTACAGGAGTCGAATTGTATCGGGCTGTTTGAGAAGGGGGTTGAGAGAGGGATAAGAATGAGAAAGAGAGGGTGGAAGTCGAAGGAGAACGCCGGTGGGTAAAGCCGATTGAAACAATCGGTGATCGGTGTTCGGTGATCCTACTTGGAAATGGCGGAGGGGTTGGAAACGAAATCGTCTCGACATCGAGCGTCTCACCCCCTTGGTCGTTCGACTTGGAAGATCCTCCTCGAGGCGTCGACTGACTAAAATCTCTCGCAACTGGTGCATCTGTCGGGAATATACAACGATAAAGGAAACAGTCGGAGTTTCTGTTTGTCGTCGCGATACGGTTTTTTTTTCTCTCTCTTTTTATCTCTTCCTCATATTTTATTCCTTTACGTGATCGAGCTATTTTCGCCGGTTGGAAGCGTACGTTACGCGATTGATTTGTAAAATATTTATTATCATAAGGGAAATCCTTGTTGGTGTTGAAACATTAAAGAGGATTAACGTTGTAGATGAATATCGACGAATTAAGGTAACTGTTTACCCGTGAGCTTAAAACCGTCAGTTTTTCTCACGCGAGAATGGAACGCACGTTGCAACCGGGATAATACTTGGGTCGACGATGTCGCGAGAATATTTTCCATTGGAAATTCATGTTGTTCTGTTCATACTACGTAATCTCTTGAAGCCGAAGGAATTTTCTTTGGATTTTCAACACACGTATGATCAATCTTAACACTAGAACCATAAAAATTAATAAATTAATGGGTTCAGATTATTTTTGAAATGTTTCTCCTTATGGAGAAACAGTGCAGAAGGTAATTTCATGGCTTTCTTGTAATAGAAAAATTATCTGTGATCTTTTCTGTTTAACCCTTGCCTTACAATAAGGTGTGACACACGTGATGCGATAAATGGAACAGAAAATTTCTAAGTTTTTTAAAACCTGTTAAATTGAAAATATCAGTAGGTCAGGAGACGTTGAAATTAGTTCCATGCTATTAATATTGCGTTAATTTATACTGGTATATTGGAAATTAGTGATAAATCATTATTCCAACAATTAATTCTGAATTATTTCACGTTCCATCGCGAAAGAAATTGTAAGGCAAGGGACACACATTTTAAAGTTAAGAAGGGTAGAAAGTGAAAATATGCTCTTATCGTCCGGCAGTACTTGGAGGGAGAAAGAACTCGGGGGTTGAAGGTTGAGTTAACGAATAATACTCAATCGGTCGAATGTTTCCCTGCATACACGGTGTGCATTTGAAAACTGATACGTTTGATAACCCACAGAGGGTTCATCCAAGTGGATAAATGCGTTATTGGAAACCAATCGGTAGGATAACGTAATTGCCAAAGTGTGCGCATGGTATATATGCATACCTGCACGCATATAGAGAGACAGAGGGGGTGAGAGTGAGGGAGAAAGAGAAAGAGATAGACTGGTCATAACAGGCAGCCCTTTAGCATGCTTCAGGAAGGACAGTAAAATGATAATGGATATCAAGTGGACGGGAATGTATCTACGCAGATAATTTAAACCGTTATCAGTAGCCAGTCGATAGAATACAATCTACTGCCCAATCGATTTCAATCGCGATAAATAACTCTCTTTTGAAGCAATAAAACTTTTCGTTATTTTCCTCCGATGTCTATTTACAGAGGGATGCAATTTCACGTAGGTTTCCTTTGATATCCCCTTCACGACTGGAGGTTCATGTCTACAATGTACTACGTTCTCTTACCCTACGATTTCTTTTTTCACTGTCCTCTGCAATAATTCGAAAATCAAATGAAATTCAAACAGATTCAAAATATATTACAAAATAAGCAGAATCTTCTCTACAACTAGCGCAATAGTGCTCGTGAATTTCAACGCAAATTTCAAATTCACCTCTCGAGTGGTCCTCAGCAAGAGGGTTAATTTCAACCACCGAGTTCTCCCATATCACGATGTTTTTTCGTCTTTCCACCCTACAACGTAATAACCCGTGAAATTGACGACTAATCGCCGACAGATCATCGATATTTATCCCCATCTACATCTCGATCATCCCCCTCCCTGAAACTAATATACTTGGACCGCGTGAAATTCGAAAACGGAAAGGAAAATCGTGGAAAGGAGCGTAACGTATGCGCCCCGGGGAGGGTGCGAGTAACTCCCGTGGAAATGGAAAGAGGGATGGAAAGCGAGCGAGTAAAAAGCTATTCACCTGGGGGCCGGATAAATATTAACTCTTTTATAAATATGAAACGCGGCCAGCACTTGCTCGTTGTTACGTCAACGTAGAGAGGGGTGGGTGCGAGGGATTTAGAGTGAAGTTGCAGGGTTGAAAGGGGTAAGAAAGTAACGGATAGACGAAGCGAATGTTGGATGAAGTGAGAGAACGATTCAACGGAGATGGATGCGAAGGGAGACGAATAACTAGAAACGTGGAAGACAGCCCTATATGTTCTGTATCTATGGTGAAAAAGGGAGAGGAAAGAATGAGGGCGGTGGGGTTGAAACGAATAACCCGTAAGAGTAATGTCGACGTTTTGTATATGTGTAGAAACCACCCCTTCTCTATTTCAGGCTTGTATTTGTGCGCGAGAGCACAGAGGAGGAACGAGATAAATTCTCGCGGATTCTGTGGAATCGGCGAAGCAGAGTTTATTTTACGGCTCGCGAGAATATTCCGGTCTCGATGTAATTGTAATGATGATTTATCGTGACCTCGGGATCGTTACGCGTCGATCTCCTTCTGGGATTTCGAGGGCCGCGGGAGATTTAAATAAGAAGTTACTGTGGCTGAGAAATAAGGAGTTGTAAATCCACGTTTATTCTGGGCTTGGTGACACGTTCGCGAAAAGGTCGATCTATAGATCTTCCAGACGATGGGGATATTCTGGAAGTTTGAACGATAAAATAGCAGTTGTAGAAAATTCGATATTTATAATTGGAATGAATTCAATTATAGTTTATTGGAGCATGTAGAGCACGTGACCATAGGTCGATTTTGTATTCCTTCTTTTTTATTTCTTCAGCTTGGTGCGTGCACGTGTGCTTTTTTTAATACAATAGAACAACGAAAGTTCATTTGTCAGCAAGAAGTAGAGTCGATCGAGCGAGAGATACGTCAATCTGAAATTCAACTCGAGGAGCAAACCCCGCTAAATCGATCGCGAGCTCGTTTTTCCGAAGCAGTGAACTCGTTCGTACTTTTGAAAATCAGAACACTGATAAGACTTTGACACGATGTTAGAGAAGATCGAATGGTCATTTCGAGCTTCGATATACTCCGTGTCATTAATCTTCATCATCCTTCAGTTTATGACGGTCACGAATTATTTACGCGAAGCAGCAACCAATAAACAATCAACAAAGTTCTAGTCTTCCTTCATATTTTATAATTTAGTGGAAAAAAAATCATCAGCCCGTCCATCAATTTTCACGACAGAAACTCAGCCGTTGAAATCATCCCTTCCGGAAACCACCATGAAACGAGAGCTTGAAATTTATGCTTGCGCTCGATCTTCCAGATCTGCGTGGAAGTAAAAGTCGAAAAAGAAATCCAAGCACGTTTTTTCTATCCTCCTAGGCCTCTCTCCTTCTCACCCGACGAAATTCAACCCTCAAATTATCCCCATTTATTTCCCTTTGTATGCATAATGCGGAGACTCAGCCGGCCTGCCGTTTGCACCGACTTCCGCACCCCCATTCGCGCTAGGGGTCGAAAACCCCTTCGTTCGTCCCCGCTTCCTCGACTTCGTTAGCTCGACTGAACGTTAATGACCCACGAGAATACATTCAACCCCGTAGTCGAGCCCTTCCTGGCCCTTTTCACCCTCCCCGTCTTCTCCGTCTCTTCTTTTTTCTCTTCCTCGAGCTCCTCGAAGCATCGCGATTCACCCCTCCGTGCCGGTTGGTCGTCGACCTTTAAAAAAATCAAATGCCTATTTTCAACCCCCTTAAGACGATCGATGATCTATCGGAAAGGGATCTCTCGTTGATACTAGATCGACTACCCCTTTTTGGCAATCACGTTATGGGGACTTTGGTATCGATACGCCTTTCTTCCTTATTTCCCTGGAGAATTTGTCCCGTACTTTTTCAACGTCCTTGCGGATACGCTGGGAATTCACTGGAGATAAGAAATTAATCGATGGAAATTGATACGTTGTAGGATTATCTCAGGATAGACAATTTTTTTTAATTTTATTTTCTTTTGTATCTCTCAGCTTCAAAATTCTATCACCATTTTACATCACGTAAACTAAATAAAGTAAAGTGGATGCAGAATAGCTGGAGCTTCGATAAAGTAATTAATAAATTTTTAAGAATCTGCCACTACGAGAAGTCAACCTTGACACCATTCATCGAGAGTGTGACCCTTTAACTCCATACCCACCATAGGCACCCTTCCGCGGTCGCGACACAGATGAGCTTACTTGAAGGGACCTTCAAGTAAGAAGTAAATTTGATAATTGAGATTAATGGGAGATACTTTGTTCCTTTACAACGACGTAAGAATATCCAATGAACCGTTCTCCTCGAACGAAGACGAAGATCTTCGGTCGAAGATACGAGAATTCGATTACACATACTTGGAAACGAATTTAGGTAATTACATCGTGAAACTGCGGATGCAACGTTGCATCCTGCAATGGTGTCGCAGATAGCTAGCCCAGGCCGGCAGGTCGGCGCAATTTCATTTGTTAATTAAGATTAAGACCGCGGTAGGATGAGCGTAGCCTGGTTACTCGTTCTCCCGGTGTTCGTCAATTTTATAGCGGCTCACCGCGAAGACGAACCCAAAGAATTGCCCGGAATAATACGTCCGCTTGTGCGCATCGTTCTTTTATTCCGCTTTCTCTTTGTCCTTTTTTTTTGTTTTGCCCTTTTTGTTCCGGCGGCTTCATTTAAAATCCCCGCTTCGAGTTCCCGAGTTCCGCGGCAACGCTCGCCGACTTTTATTTCATTCATGGAAATAAAATCATCCCGTGGCACGACCTACCCCCTTTCAACCCCCGTCCTGTCGTAATTAAGTTACGAACGTACGAATTAGAACGAGATCGACGACAATTTTCAGGCGAGAGTCACCCCGAGAACATCGTTCCTCGATACACTGGTTATTCGACTTTCCTTTTAGGTAGTTGTTGATCAGCTTTTTCAACCCCTTGCCGTACAATTGGTCAATTGTGAAGTGCACCAAAAATTATTAAATTAGAAATATCAGTGAATCATAATAAAATGTTATTAATTCAATGCTATTCAATGTTGCGTTATGTTGTATATAAGAAATTCAGGATTGATTGTTATTTCAGCAATTAATTCGGAGTTATTGCGCATTCAGTCACGAAAGAAATGGTACGGCTAGGGGTTAATAATTGCGGAATTGAAAGAAGGCTTTTATTTCCAATTATAATTCTTCTGAATTAACAGAAAACTCAGTGTTTCTATTTTCTTTAAATCTTAAATAACTTTCTATTAGGATATTTTTCTAATTTTCTAGTTCCCTGTTTTCTATTATTAGAAATTTTCAACGTCCTATTTTTCGACGTTTAGAATTCATCACTTTTTCATTTTTCCACTCGTAAAATTTTTTACCATTCTATTCTCCTATTTCCAGAAATTTTTAACGTTCTAAATTATAGCACATTTACTTTCAAATCGTGCAAACTTTCCTCGTATTTCAGTTGCACAAAATGAAATTCATCCACTTGTAGAAACACTGCCACCAATATTTACGACTCCGCCGTCGTCTAATTTTCAAAACACCACGAAAACCTTGGAGTTATAGAAGGTTAAACGCCACTGAAAATTCCAGCCAACTTCACGCATCGGCGATCGTGATTTTTCCAACGTGAATTTCATTTTTTTTTTTGTTGAAACCCTGACGTAAATTTTTCGGACTCGACCACGGTAGTTATTAAATATCATTGTTGCCCGACGAAACGCTCTCGCAGTTTAACGAACACCATGGCGACGAGGGAAAAAAAAAATCGTCGGTGTACGTTGCGTGGGCAGTGGTGCGAATTATCTGGGTCATTTCTCTCGCGAAATGAGCGAGGAACGGTTATCCTTTTTCCTACGGTTCGTGTCCTTCTCGCGAATAACGTCCGAGAGAAGTACGAATTTTCAAATTCGCCAAACGAGACCCTAAAGATTCACCATGTAACGACAGGATTCTCTTGCTGGCAAAAATAATGCCAAACGAAATGGTGATTCGCGAAACCATGAGGTACGGCTAGCAACGATTATTGCCATTGTAAAACTCAGCCTAGAAAACTCGGGTTAAAGTCGATTTGAGCTTTACGAGCGAAAACAATGAGTTTTTCCGGCGTTTCAAGAATAATTCAGATTCGTGAAAACAGTACGCGAGGGTTTTGACACTTCCGATGTATTCTTTTTCTTAAAGGGGAACTGTGTATTGTTGACTATCTCCATTGTATTATATTAATTATATTGTATCTATTTGAAACTATTTTCTTTACGAAAGAACTTCAATTTTGTTGTATGAGTCAAACTGACTCACTTCAGCAAAGGTATAAAATCAACATCCGTAAATCTAGTGTCAAAGAAAATGGAAAACAAAAGCAAGGATCTAAATAACATACAAATTTGTAATTCGAGAAATTTTATTTTCTCTAAATACAGCCAGCTTATACATATTCATCGATAGCTTAAGTACTAGGAAAGAATGTCGTTTAAAATGCGAAACTTCATTTTCAATCCAGCATCTGTCACCGTTCTCATAATCTCCGCGAACGTGTAACTCCGAGAGTCGGAAAGGTTCGAAGAGCTTAATCAATTAAGCTCTCGAAGGCCGATAAAAAGTTAAGCGCGAGAAGGGAGCAAATCGAAGTGGTATTCTCTCCTTCATTCTTTTGAAATCTACGAACGAACAGGGACCATCGAAAGCAGTCGGAAAAGCGAAAAGAGAGAGTGAGGAATAAAAAAAGAGAGAAGTGCGAAAAGAGAAAGAAAGAGAAACAATCGAGCCTCTTCCCCCTTTGTGCTCGATTCGTCTCGTTGTTATTCGAGGGCAATCGAATTTTCGGAATCGCGCTTCGAAAGTCCTGTTTCGCAGCGGTGCGCAATGTCGAACGGGGTCACGCGAGGTTGCACTTTTGCTCCGTTGCACCGAAAGATATCCGAGAGGACGCGCACCCCCGTGCAATCCCATACAATCCGCGGTGAATCCTGCAAGTGCTGTAAAACCGTTATTACGGACATAAAACCGGTGCACGTGTGCGAACCGGTTGGCATGGATTAGGGATTCGATGTAACGCACCTCGATTTGTAAGCGTTACGTGTAGAGCAACCTTCTCTACCATACATAGAACATTTTCTCCATGAGAAAAAGGCTGATGAATAGGTTTCATTAACTTCTAAAATTATTACAGCCATAGAACTGCAACTGAGTCGAAGGAAATCGAACTTTCCTATTTTTAAGATCTTAACTATTTGAATTCTAAGGGTGAGCATTGACTTTTTTGGAGGGTGAGAATATTAGACGTTAGATAGTGTAAAATATTTTTCTAGTTTCTCTGAAAGAGGAACTGCAGGGAGAAAAATTCTAATGGAGACGTTTCATTCAATTTTCGTGAAGCCGGCACGTGAAAATTTCGTATTGGAAAGTAATGAGGGGAATTGGAATGGCAGAGTGTTTTTAGAGATCTCCTGAATTTTTCAATACATTAATAGTATCTTTGAGAAACGAGGGCGTTGAATGTTTTATTACGAATTCGTCTCTTATAAGTTAATTGTAAGAGAATTGCGTTAGTAGTAGAATTAGATTTATCTTGGATAAATAAAGATACGTGTGCTCGTAACCTGATGATTTTTATTTCTAATGAAATCAGACGAGGAGTATATGATACGATATATGAATAGTATACGGAGGAAAAAGGGTTAAAACTGGAATGAGATCTTTCACACGTTTCTTCGAAAGAGCCACGATGAAAAATTCCAATGGAAACGTTTGATTTATTTCGTACGATTCCAGCTGCATGCGAAATTACAGATACACGGATATCCAGGGAAATAAGAACGTGCAAGGGAGAAGTCGAATTCGCTGGAGTTTCCCCCGTTTGAAATTTCGGCAGAATTATATTGTTCTTCCAGAATCGATACTAGGGCGCGACAGAAACATCGATTTTAATGATTACCAGGAAAATTGTATTAGACAGGAAAATAATTCGCGTGGAGAAGCAATTTTTCACTGAAATTCAGCCGACTATTCCATCGATCTATCGATATTAAAAGTTCGAGGAACGACGAGAAAGAACGTGGCGAACGTTACCTTCTATTTTTTATCGATCCTTAAAGGAACACTATTTAAAAAAGAAAAAGAAAAAGTAAAATATAACACTTTCATTCTTCAATCTCTGAGCATAAATTGCAAAGATAGAAATCGACGGAAGATTAACGCCACTGCCACCATACCTGCCGTAATATCAGCGTAATCGCTTTGGAACAATTATCAATTTAGCTCCTCTCGAAACCATTCTCGACACGATAGATCGTTTAAACGTAATGACAGTAATAAGGCGTGCTGCGCTGCTCCGTCGACGATGTAATTTTGTTGTAAACTCATCAGCATTTACGAGCCGCTCGACGCTCTCGCCTCTGCCCCCGTAAACTCCTCGCGATGCGAAAAATGTATTAAATTTAATATATTCATATATCCACCGTGCAGACAGTCGCACAGAACACGTCGGATCGTTAACTGAATTTCAGGCCGGGACTTCTTCTGGAATTAAACGTCTCCGTGAATTATGAAATTCCCGAATGTGTGTCGAGTACTTTCGCGATATCGTCGAGCTCGATGGATCACTTTTTTCCCCCTTTTTTTTGGGGAGCAAGCCGATTAAAATTTTTTTTCCATATTATCCAAGAACCGTCCCGTCAAACTAACATTTAAATCTTCGAAAAGGATTCTTCGAGAGGATGCTGAAAAGGTTCCTTTGTATTCCTTTCCGTGATGGAGCTCGTACGAAGTTAATTGAGAGAATAAGACAAGGTGCGGCGAGTAGTTTTAGCGCGTATCCTTCTTTCGGTCTCTTGTAAAGTTGTAAGACGTTTGCGGAATTTCAACGAGCCCTGGAGCCGAGTGGTCGATCGCTTTGCGCTTACAAATCACACCATGATTCATCGCAGCACCCATCGCCTTTTTCTCCATCGTTTTTCTCCTCTTGTTCTCTACCTTCCGCTTCCGCGATGTAAAGCTTCCGTGTGCCATAATGGCCAGCGAGACTAATTAGTCGATGGACGTGGAAATCTTGTGGAACTGTGAGAATGTTTGCACGGAAATTTTACTCCTTTTTGTGGACGGTGATCCTCTTTTTTATGATAAAGTCGCGCGCTAGGGATTTTCATTGATCTTGGTAGATATTGCGATTTTTCTTCGATCGAGGGTGAGAGAATTGTGTCTATAAAAATGTCTATTAATTTAGGTAGTAGCTGGAAATTGGTACAAAATTAAACGAGTGCTGGAAGTTTATATATATAAAAAAAAATGGTGATTCAATTCCGATAGGTCTACTCAAACACTTGCCATCTTTTAATAGCACAGTAGTTCTCAATTAATTTAACGCTAGAATTATCAGTCAGATTTCATTATTTTAGAAAACTATCGATACTTATAGAATAGCCATTCACTGAGTATTCCACTTTCTGCAAATTTCCAAAGGGGTGAGTGGTCCACAAATTTTCTAAAAATTGGACTCTAGGTGAGCGATACAGTGAAAATGCTACATCCGTCTTAAAAAACATAAATTAATTGTTTTAGTATTAATGAGATGGTAGAATAATTTCACACCCCTCGGAAACGGCGCGTGCAAAAATTTAAAGAGGTTTCTCTCTCCAGAAAGCAAAATCTTCTCGGCATTATTAATTCGCAAGGATTATTGACTCCTGGAGCGATATTTGACAAAACATGGAGTATTTCGAGCCACTGTCTCGATGAAATTAGCAATTACTTTAATCCAGAAGCCATCGTCGGTGTCTTTTGACTGTAAAGGCGGATCGGGACAGCAGTCATGCGCACGACTATCGAAAATCTGTAAACTGGGCGAGTTACGAGGACAGGCGAGACCCTCGGAACATTCGATATCTTCCCCCGGTGCAATTTCTCATTATTGGAAAAGTCCATGAACTTTGTAAAACCTGTCAATTCGACGAATAGAAGCGCGCCGGAAATCATGGACGTATCGATGCTCGCGCGTTTCTGCATCCAAGGAAACTTTTTTTTTTCGCGATGGAATTTCTACCAGCGGATGGAATTTTGCAAATTGTTATCCACTGAGTGGTAACATTACTTCGGTATTAATTAAAATTATCTAGAAATTGATAATTTTATATAATTCAGTTTAATGAAGAAATTCCACGGAATTCCCGCAGTTATTAAATCCGCCAATTTTTCTGCCACTGTAACAATTTTTTTTTACTGAATCTAGAAATACTAAGTTAATCTTTAATATGTCCGATTTGAATTTCAAACCGTAGATTTTCTAATCTTACTAAGTCTCCCTCCAAAATTCCAACACAAAGGGGTAGCATTTGCTCGAGCGACTTGAACGTTGCTTCGACGAGCACAAACTTTCCAACAACTACAACATCGTTGTTTCCTATCAAAATAATCGTTGCAGAGCGAAAGGTTTAATTTACGAGCATGGTAAATGAAAATAAACGATCTCTCCATGCTCCGGCAGTCCATAATACGTGGACGGAGGTAGCAGCGGTCGGACAGTGGCAATTACACGCGCCATAATCAAAACTGGTTGCATCGACTAGAAATCTAATCACGCAATAAGTCAAGTGTCACAGTCACGTGTTGCTAATTAAAGGAAACGTAGCGATCACGTGACATGGAACGTATGTACATACACGGTCACAAGGATCGATAGATTTGTGGGCCATCGTTCGAGCGGACAGTTTCATCGTATTTTCGGTGGGATCGATGGAATTTAATAATAGATTGCTGTAAGAGGTATGTACATCGTAACCTCGGTAATTTATCCGTCGAGGGAATCGATAAGAGCTTAAATTCTAAGGGTGAGATGTATAATAAAAAAATGTTTTCCCCCAAAGAAACTCTCAATTGAGAGTTACGTAGTTTACACGATGTACTGCAAAACTATAAGAAATAACATGAAATAATTGACAATCTAGGAAAACTACGGTCTGCAATTTATATAATTACACTTGAAATTTCCACAAACATCCGCAGTGTATCCATAAGCCACTTGAAACAGTGAGTATTAAAGTGCACAAAACGAAATCCGTCCATCATCGTAGAGCTTCCGATTCACTCTGATCCCTCGGAGAGGTTCGAGAGCTATGGTAAATTTCATTGAAACAGGGTTCCGCTTAAAATAACCCCGTGTGAGGATCATGGGAGCGTAGCGTGGCGCGTATAAACGAGGAAGAAGGGTAGACGAGGTCGTCACCGCGTCACCTTATTAAAATGAGGATAGAGAGAGAGAACGAACCGATATCGGTTGCCTTTGGATGATCGACTATCGATTCTCAATTACGCCTTAATGGCAACGAACGGTAGCGGTATCGGTCAGGTGTATCGGATGCCTAAGTTCAGGGTAGATCGTCTATCGAAGTTCCGAACGGGCGTCGAGGGAGAGAGTGACAGAGGGGTGAGTCCCACAGAGGGGTTGCAGAGGGGTGAGTAGAGGGTACGATGATATTTCTCCATAAATCTCCAGCTCGTATATATTATTTAGAGAAATATGGAAGGACGGAACTCCGCGATCGAATGATCCTCGAAGGCTACGCGCGACATCCCTTTTTGTCGGTAATGTCCTTCTGGAAATCTACTATCTCACCCCTCCTGATATCGGGATCGGTTCGAGACACCCCTCGGTCTCGTATCGCTGGTGAGACTTATCTTTCCTACTTTACATACGGAAGTATTCGAAATATGGGATTTCTTCGCTAAACCAGGATCGATAAGAATTTCGTCCGCGAGTTGGGAATGTTTCGGTGAAATCTCGCCTCGTGGTTTAAGTAATATTTTAGGGAGGAAAGTGTGCCGGTTATTTCGCGCGTATCGTTGCAGAGAATCGATAGCGTTATCGAGACGATATTCGCTGGAGAATTTCTTGTGAAGAACGAAGCAGACGAAAGACGTTCTTGTGGAATTAAGAATAAAAGAAAAATCAATTCAGTGATTAAAATGTGTCTGTTTTTATGATAGAGAGTGAGAAAGGGTGAATAGAGTAGAAACGGAGGGAGGAAGAGAAAGAGATCCGTTCTGTTACTCCCTCGGTTCGTCTTATCTCGCTTAATGAACCTGCCTGGAGTTGGTTCATGATCCTCACACGAGAAACTCGTCGATGTTGTATACACTGACCTGACAGAGAGAACCTGATAGACAGAGAGAGATAAGTAGAGAACGAGAGAGAATACCAGCGACGACGACGACGACGTGTTAGCAACTTTGCTCGTGTTACTCGAGTTGCACGTTCGCAAAGGTCCACCCACCTACCCTCTCTCTGCAATGCTCTTGACGTCTCTGAAGCTGTTAGCCGAGATTTGCTTCTCTTAGGCCCAGTTTGCAGCGGACGTCCGTTCAGAAACATGCCGGTACTTCTGTCCAACGGACTTGCGGTAACACGTGCGCAAATCCGTTTGTGCATCAGAAATCACCCTTCTACGATAGGATTCAGTGAGAGCTAAAGCAATGGAAACACGGAAGATCCGTTCTAACTTGAATTCTCTTTCTCATTCTATCTTCTCTAACCGTTTTTTTCGACAGAGGTACAAAATGAAAAATTCTAGTAAAAAAAAAAGATGAATAAAAGGAAACAATTCCTTTCATCGAGGTCCGAAAAGCAGCCGCGACTTTCCCGCGTTTTCATCCCCTGCATAATTGCGAGAGAGGGAATCTCTCGTGCAAAAACTCGGCCAACAACGAGAGAATCGTACTTTCTACCGTTGCTTCTCGTGGCTCTTAATATCATAGAAAACACTGTCGAGGGTAGTATTATGTCCCCCGACGACACCGTGGCAATAAAGAAGCATTATTACCGCCGTTATTGTCCTTAACGTGATTACGTTTGCTTGGGCGGTCGAAAGCGACTTGGACTTTGCGAAAGGATGCAACGATCCTACGGGAATCCGCCTAACGAGCCTGGGTACAATGAAAAATTTCGTAGCACAAGCTCGTTAGCGTCTTCGTGCTTCTTTGTCGAAGTACGACACCTTCTATTACTTCTACGGTACCTTCTGTTGTCGTTACTTTCAAAACTGTCTTTGGAATTTGGAAAGGAAGTTTGACCAAGTTCATAGGACTAGAGGGAAATTCATTTTTGATGGGATATTAGAACGAAATGAAATAGGTGGAAATTATAAGGTGGAAAATTATATTTCATTATACATCGTGAAGAATTCTTGATGCGTCTACGTGGAGAAAGCGGAAATCTAGGATTTTTTGAAGTTGGAGGAAAGAACTCCCTCGACTGTAACCTGAATTCTCGACTTTAACTCCAATTCGTCCGATCGGGGGATGTTTTCCGGCTGCGGACAAACGCGTCGATATATCCGCCTTAGAGGAGGATTTTCCCGGAAAATCCTACGGAATCGACTTGATTTTTCGGTGGAAAATCTTCCCTCAACCTGGTCGTTCCGATCTCACACTGAGCTTGCAATGGTGATATTTCTTTTCAAAAGTTATTTTATAACCGAAGACGGTAATTAGGAAGTAGGGAGAGAAGTTGCACGTTTACAGCAGCACGTGAAAATTCATGGTAGCGAATGTGTTTCATAAAACGCTTCTAGCAGATCGTGTCGCAGAGTCCACTTAAAAGTTGGAGGACTCCGTCAGGACGAAGTCTTTAACGCTTCCAGATGCTTACCCATCCCTGATATTTACCGTTCCATTAACAGGAACGATCCCACTTCATCGGTCGTGCCAGTTTCGAAGTAATTAAACCGGTATCCTCGTCTCCCTTTCCGATTTATCGTTGGATGTCACGCGCGCTGCTCTTCTCGTTAGGTCCAACAACTTCTTTCCTCTCTATCGGTAACAGAAATTTTCTACGCAAGTAGCCAACAAATCACACTTAACACTGTAGGATCTCTATATATGTTTCTTTTTTACGCCAATACAATCGTTCTGCAAACATTAGTTTCCGTACGATGGGCTCGCGAAAAAGTAAAAGCATCTCACGTTTTAACGAGTCAAGATAGAAATGTGTGTATTTAAGCACGTTAAACTACACTCTTTTCCGAATAAAACGACGTAAAAATCATCCAGCTGCGATCACCAGAAGCCGAGATACGTAAATTCAAAGCGAACTCTGCACCGCCGCCCTGGTCGCCGTGACCCCTCACCCTGGACCTCCTAGAAAATCGGGCATCATCGACTTCAAAATTAAATATCTCCGTTATTTCTTGGTCGATTGTCATGAACCTTTTTTCCTCGTCTTCCTGAGACTTCAGGCTTTCAAACTACACCACTAAAATCTTTTTGCAAACATGAACGATTCACTTGCACGATTCCAATGATAACAAAATCGTCGCGCTACGACATCCAATTTCTCATACAGCACGGTTTCCTAAAATCACTGCAATTTCTAGGATCTACTGAATTATATTCAAATATACCCTCTTTCGATCAGAACATCCTCCGCTAATTGCTCCAAAGAATCAGTCTTAAATCGTCAAATCGACGAAGAAGAATGGGACGGTGAATTGTAGAGAGAAAAGACCACGGTGGATTTGTATTTTTCGCGGTATTATCTCGCGCGCAAATTCTCATATTGTCGCTTTTATTCGAGACTTCCGTCAGCGAGGAACGGATTGTCAGCCGGTAGCACGAGTCTCCGGGTGCGCGGTTTCTTTTCGACCGCGATTCTTTTTATTTTCCACCCCATGCGGTTGCACGTACGAGGGAGGACGGCTGACGGTGAGAAAGGGGCGAGGATGGGGGTAGAAACGGAGGGAGAAAAAAATAAAGCGGGTTGGAGCCGCTTTCACGCGGTCTCTCCATTCACGGGGAAATTAGGGCAAGCGCTTTAAAGTTCATTGAAAAGCTCGCGCACGGCGAATCCAGGTGAAAAGAAAAGGTTCTTGCGCGAGCGAATTTTGAGAGTTCCTTATTTCGTCCGTGAAAGAGCGCGAAAGTAGCTGCTTTACGTCGCATCCGGTATTTGTTATCGCCCTTTATCTCAATTATCCTTCCCCCGTGAAAGTGGAGACGGTGCAGCGGCCTTTGGCTCGTTAGTCGATGCGGCTTATGAGGTTTCCTCTCAATTTTCCTCTTTGCGACCACGACCCTCCAAACCCCTCTCTCGGATCTCCCTCGTTTTCTTTCATTTTTAATTACCGGCCATTATTACGCGTATTATTTTTATCGATCGATCCGATATCATCGTGGCTGATTAAAAAACTTTTGTAGAAAAACCTTTTTTCCCTCCCCATGGAATTGGATTTTGCGGTTGGTATAATCTTTTGAAGCTGTTAATTAATTAAAATTCATTCGATAGTATACTCCATTGTTCCGGATTTACCATTTTCCGACAATAATAGTAAATGGAAACATGGCATGATTTTCTTGTATTATAAATACAAAATTACATCTCAAAATCAAAGGTATTTCCAATATGCACATAGCTACAGTGTGGAATAAAATGAAATATAATTCTTTTTATCACGTTTAATGGATTCCTGGAACTATAGAATGAATTTCTACCGATATTTCGAAACTGTACGAAGGCATTGTTCCATGGTGATTCACGGAGGGGTGGATAAAAAGGTATGTAGCCTAGGAGGAGACATAAACGGACGCAAAATGGTGGACACACGACGTCCGCTCGCGGACACGAGCGCAGGGCACGAAGGGGGAGAAGAAAATTTACCACCTGCAGCTGGACAAGCGGACACGTAATTAAGCTGAGCAGATAAACACGCAATTACCTCAGCGACGACGAGAACGAGAACTCCAAGCGGGTGGTCGAAGTTGCTAGAATTGCCCTGGCCCGACATAGGTTCCTATGCCGGAAGACAGGTCAAGAAAAATGGCCCTTCCGGATTTTCGGAAATCGATCGTTCCTCCTTCGAATTTCTAGTATCTCGTACCTCCATACATTTAATCCTTCAATTTATTTTATTCCTCGACACTATTTTCAATGCGACAAATTATTTAATAACAAAGTTATTTAATCATAACTCCCAGATAATTAAATCGCTTTTTGGAAATGAAAATTAAGTTCCATAGAACGAGACAAGTATGAAATTAGTCGTGAGACGAATTTTTTTATTACAACTTGAATTTCCAACACTTTTTTCGCTACGATTAAATCAGTCTGGCAATCACGAATGTGCATTTCACTTAGGAATCTCAAAGTTCAACTTCCCATCAAACAATTCCGCGCTCATTCGTCGAGAGCGGTTCTAAAATTCGAAAGATCCTCCACGAAAATGCGAACGATCGTAAAACCGTCGTCTTACTGGATCGAGAGTTGCGTTTAACTATGCAGATCGAAAGTTCTCGAGCGATGTGTCGCCATAAAGCAGGAAGCGGAGCGTTCAACTCTCTGGAAGCTAGGAATACGAGCATCCGGAGAATCGTTAGATTATTGGAGTTCTCTCTCTCTCAAAGTCGGAGACGTCGATCCGACGTAATTCTGCCGACGGTGTCAGAGCACAGTCCGTCATCGTCTTGTCGGGCGATTGACACTGTCGTTGAGAATTGTCTTCCTCCTTCCAAGTATTCCAACGAAACGTGCTTCCTCGAGGAACTACGACGAGGCCAGACACATCTGTTTGCGTGGCCGACAAGCGGAATAATAATTGTTCGCTTGGAGCGACTGCCAGCAAACTCGGCAATTTGCTGGTCGTGTTTCGCCGGTATCTCGACTGTAATCGTGGAGATTCCTATCGACCTCGATCTCTCATAATTTTCTGGACGAGGCTCGATTTTTCCAGCACGCAATTACATCTCAATTTTGCACCCTTCGATGGCAGACAGAAATTAAAATTGTGATTTTCGCTTCAAAGGCAGAGTACTCAAAAACGATAAGTTACCACCCAGTAGAATTGACTACACGTGTTTTTAATTTTTGGCACTATTTGTGAGCCAATTACATCAGAAGTTTATGGTGCACCGGAAGTTTCAATAGTGAAGCACTTGATTGAAGTACGTAAGTGGATTGAAACGGAACAACAAAGAGTAATGATTGATATTTCTCAACGAAATAAAAATATCCTTTTATGCACAAGAGCACCATTGCCTCTGTGCCCTTCAGATTAACTCGAGAACTACCTATCTGCGAATAATAGGTGGTTCTTTGGAGAACATTGACGCGTTAGTTCTCAAGCGAGATGGAGAACACGAAGAACGCAAAGGATCGTTCCTCGGGGTAGTCGTAAATTTGGTGTTTCTATTTTTAATATCTTCCGGCATGTCGGACTTGCGAAAATAAAGGAGATACGTCGACGACGAGGAAACGGGAGAAGAAGCGAGCGGATTCAGCAGGAAAGAACGTTCGCCGACGGAATTTTCGTGCACCCTTTCCACCGTGGATGCCGAAAAGGCCAGACAGTTATCGGATGATAACTTTCTGGAGCATCGCCGGCAAAACGGAGGACGATAATAACCGTAGGAGCAAGAGACGTCGTTAAACGGTGGTACGGGCGAACATAAATCTTGGGAAAAACACGCGTGGCAAAATTGCCACGGGCCGACGTTGCTCTCGGAAAATATGTCACCTTCCTCCATATCCACCCTCTGCTTCTATGCTTCTCCCCTTCTTCTCTCTCCCCTCTGCTTTCCGCCGTCTTTCCCGTCCCTTCCGTTTCCTCTTTTTGTTCCAGCTACGGCAACACCCGCGTACTTTTCGAAACTACCACCCCCTTTTGCCATCTCGCTGTCCCGCGCGAGAACCTACCCCCTTTCGCGCACACTTCACGAAGAACAATCGACCCATCGAATTTCCAAAGTGGTAGGAATTCCTCGGCAAACTACCACCCTTGGAATTACCTTCGTTTCTCGTCTTTCCTTCATTCATATTGCACACCGTAGTTTTCCTCGATTGGCAATTATTTCACGTAATTTCGAGTACTTCGGTTTTTTAACTCTTCTCGTTTCAGAGTTGCATCGTAGACAGAGTCGAATCGTGGACAGAGCTGAATCGTAGACAGAGTTGAGCTATGAACAGAGCTGAGTTTAGAACTGAGTTGAGTTGAGTGGAGACTATAATTTTTGGAGAAGTGTTAGAGCATTTGTGAGAGTGCAAGTTAGAGAATTATTTAGAATTTCTATTGATTAATGTTATTTTTTATAGTTTTACGATATCTTTAGTGACGTTATCCACTACCATTTTCAACCGTTTAGTTTGTCGGTCAGGCTACGACTATATTAGTATAATATGTACAATAATTTACAAGAAAGTATATAGGAAAGAAATATATATAGAGAGATTTTATACTATTTTTACCGGCGACAAATCGAAAACGATCTTGGAATGTTTGGTCACTCGTAGAGTCTCGAACATAGGTGGATTCCTAGGATCGTTATTTTTCTCGACACGATTCATCCTCGATCGCACGATCCTCAACGAACGATGCGTTTGGAATAAGGAAATCGCCAAGGCTACTCGAAATTGTTAAGGGAAACGGATAAAAGGTGGAGGAGAAAGCGAGAAAGAGAGGGCTCGATAAATTGCGAGCATCTCCCCCCGTCTCTTTCTCCCGATGCAGGCTCCTTCCCTCAGCGCACGCTGCCTGGCATATGGAGGAGGTACTGCAATGCAGTTGCCCGCCGCTGAGCCTGCCGGGTATTCAGGCATAGCCAGGCACGAGAGTCAGCCACGAGTCAGCCGCGCAGGGATCTAAGGCGGCCAGCCAGACCAGGAAGCCCGACCATTAGCGTAGACGCCGGACTCGTTTTAAGCCTCTTTCCTCCCTTAAATCGTTGCTTCTTTATCGCCCTGACGACTCTGCGAGAACTTAAATAATTAGCGGATATTTCGGCGAAAGAAGGGAATTTTTCATCTGTTTATTTGTTATTTTTGAAAAGATGTGTGAGGAACGAAAAATGAGAAATTATTATTAGAACTATTGGTGTTAGATCTATTGTATTTCAATATATTAAATGAGTAGTTTAGGAAAGGAGGAGGCGAAAGGTGGAGAAGATGATTAATTTAATCATTTATGTTTTATGAGATGGAGGTATAGGATGTAGTCTACTCTCTTAGATCGAACCAGTGGAATTTCACTGGTTCGGTAGTGGAAACTCACTTGTTTACCAATGACACTCACTGGTTCCGCCAGTGATCCGGTGGCCATCAAAATTCACTGGTTTACCAGTGAATCTCACTCGTCAGCATATTTAAAAATAAAACACAGCGCATGGCGCTGCGGCAGCGGACGCAAATTTCACTGGTTTGCCAGTGAGATTTGTATTCACTGGTTGAACCAGTAAAATCTCACTGGATGGATCTAAGAGAGTATGGTTCTTCTATAAACTTGAAAAGTTTTTGAACGAGGAATGAGGAATTTTGATTATTTTCGTAATTCTAGTGTTAGGAGGTAGGAAGAAGAATCTCGAGGTGGCTACGCCATTGTGATCAATCTGTAAGATTTTTCGTTTATTTATCTGTTCGTTGGATGAGGATTTGTAAAGGTGTTCTGAAAAGACGGTATTAATAAGAGGAAAGATCCCTCGGTGGTTACGCCACTGAGTTTGACCTGCCGTATCGCAGGGTCGGTTGTTTTTAAAGTGGCCACTCGGCGACATCGCGAGCACTTACGTCGAATTAATACCGAAACTTTCCACCTTTCGAGTTTTTTTAATTACGAAATCGGAACGCCGGTAATCGTCATTGTGGAATATTTGATCTTTTGAGACTGCCTCTCCTTTCATCTCCCTCGATTTTCCTCGAGTGCTCGTTCCACGGTAATCGCCCTTTCCGACGACCTCGATCGTTTCTTCCCCGAAATTAGCGCGACATTAATAACTATTACGAGACCCTCGACCCGTCTTCTCCGAGATGCACGTATTTCCGTTTGCATCGTCGCCTTCCACGTCATATTTCACCCTGTATTTTTCCACCCCTCTCCATCATATTGTCTTCCTTCTCCTTCCTTCTCTTTTTCTCTCACCCCCACACTTTCTCTTGTTCTTAAGATACAATATTCCCCAACACACAATCTCACAAATCACCATTTAAACTTTCCACCCCCAACACCTTCTCCAATCTCAAAATGACTCTTCACCTTCAAAAATTAACTATCCCCCATATTTCAAATGTCTCCACAAACATCTATCACCCCCGAAACTTATCAAACCGCCCAAGAAATTTCCTATTTCTTATCTCTCCACATTTCTTCAACTCTACATAAAACTACCCCATCCAACCACCCCCCAATTTCACCCAGTTCCCGTATTCTCCAAGCTTCACTTTAAATAATAATTTCAAAAAGTTTCTCAGACAAGATATACGTTAGAACTTCAACCCTCTAATTAAGAGGTGAACTCTTTAACTCCATAGCACCCCAGGAAGTTCTACGCCAGTGTCCACGAGACGGTCCGTCGCGACGGCGTGCGCCGGGCGTTTTTAAGGCTGGCCTTAATATTGCACACGCGGCAGAACGCTCGAAACGGAGCTTCGAAGCGGGTCGTGACGAGGCTCGACGTCGAGCCGCGGGCTACGACTCCCTCGCGATAAGACACGACTTAAATCTACAATTCTTCGAGCTACCCTCCTTACGAGCCTCTGGCGACACACACGGCCACGTACGCTCGCACACCCTCTGACATCCCTCCCTCGACGATCCCTCCTCCGCCGAGCATGCACATTACACCTCCATAGTGGAACATTGGCGTGGAGTTCACCCTCGAATCTGGTTTACGAAGCCCCTTGCATTACGCGATTGGAGGGTGAAAGTGTACCTGATTTTTGTGAGCACTTTCGTTGACTTCCTTTTAGACAGTTTTATCGCGCGCAGGGGTAGATTTCGCGAGGAGTGAAAATTCAGAATTTTTAGTATTTTGGTGATCGGAATTTTTCCTGATAGGAATTTTCATTTTTTTTTGGAACGGAAGTTTGGAAGAGGCAGAATTTAGAATAGTTTGAGATTTTTTTATGTCAGGCTGCGCGGAAGTTTTTTCTGATAGGAATTTTCATTTTTAGCGGCATGGAAATTTGAATAGTGAGACTTTGGAATGGCTGATGATAGATTAAGACCGTTTTCTCACTTCAGTTTATTTCTAGGAATGGAATATTTTTAATTTTATAAAATTTCTTTCTTTTACGGTACGTTCTTTGAAAATTTCCAAAAAACTCAGTGTTCTATAACGATCAGCACCTCGTATTGCAAATCACCGGTGGTAAAAATAAAAAGAAAACAATTTCAACGTCCATTCCCGTTAACGGCACCGCGGGCCGGCAGAATAGCTCGTAATAAAGTAAACAATAAAATACGAGGCAAAATGAACCGTTACCACGGCAAAGGAACCCACCATCATACAATCGATATAGAAAACGGAATATTTCGTGAGCCCCGGATAAACGGGTGGACGGAAAACAGGGAATATTCCGTGTCTCGGGGATAATGCGTTAAAGGCACGAACTTCATCAATTTTTTAATGTCTCAATCTCGACGAACAAAAGCTCCACTCTCCACGAGGAATTAATTCTACCAAGCATTCGTCCCATTTCTCCTCGTACTTCTCCTTCCTATGAAAAATCTCGCGATACTCTCGTTCCAACGATTCGACTGAAATAACCGATCTCTCCTACGCGAAAGAGGGTGGGACAGAGTTTCGCGACAAAAGCACCCTGACTTTCCTATCCGCGTCACTGATTTTCTCCTTGCAAAAGAGAAACGAGACAAAGACGCGTGCTCGTTTTCTTTTTTAATGCAACCTTTCGTTCGATGGCCTAGCATTTTCCTCTATTCGAAATATCACGTTCGTTTCGATGCCAGGGTGGAAATTTCATTGCTCGAAATTCACCAATGAATTTTCAACTGTCTCGAGGAGAAGAAGAATACGTTGGATGTGCTCGATGGATCGGTACGAATAATTTCGACGAGAGAAGGACTATCTGCCTTTCTCGGTGAATTTGCAACTGCGTTAAACGCCTCGCGGGTTCTACATATCGGAGGATAATCGCGGAACGATTTCACGTTATTTGGGACGGTGATAATGTCGGATGAAATCGCAGGGAACGAACGAAGAGAGGATTTCACGCGAGGAGTTCCATTTCCGTGTGAATTGTTAAAATATCGTTAATATCCGTAGGATGGATTTTTGCGGAGATGATCATTCGAGATTTTGTGGGATACGATTTAATTTTAGCTTCGCTGGAAACATGTTCCATGTATGGAAGAAGAGAGAATTTGAGGAGAAATATAAATATAATCTGAATTACTAAAAAAAAACTATTAATTTTAATAGTTTAAATAAATTCCAAGTAGTTTAACTAAAACTTTTAGTTCAATTTTAATAGTTAGGAATTACCAAACTACTGTGGACACAGAAAAAAATAATTTGAATTCGTTGAAGAAGTTTCAACGATTGTAATGTTAAATATGAATTTCCAGGTGGAAAATTCATTGAGAAATTTGTATAGAAAATTGTGGAACCACTTTTTTAATTAAAGCTACCCCTTAATTCACTAGAGACTTCCTCTCGATTGATGCATCGTAAACATTGCAACCGGTGCAAACAGGTGTCCCAATATCGGTCTTGCTTGCAGCTGGATTAGCGATTCTATCGGATACTTCCTTCCTAGACTCTTCTTTTCCCGTGCACCGGCAGTTTCGGATGAAATTGCAGCGCGCCATGTTGCACCCTGATTTATTGCACCGGAAGCCTGCACCTTGGGTCACGTTGGTGTCACCGTTGTTAATAGGGGCTGATTTTTCACGTCATGTTGCGTCGTAAAATCCAAAGAAATTTCTTTAACGAACTTTCAAATATATTTCTTAATTCGGTTAGTTAAATTAATAATTTAACTATCCCTCTTAACATTATCGATCTTTGCGACTTTTCCAACGACGTTGAGCGACTCTACGATGAAATGAAATTAACGAGACTGACGATAGAGCAAGTGAAAATGACACGGAAATTCTCTCAAAGGATAGCACGCACGTTTCTGCACGCGTGCTCGATGAAATCCTCGTCGAATGAACCGTCGAAAAGAGGAGAGAATGGAAGACAGAAGAGACAAAGCTCAATGGAGATTCGCTCGGTCGGATTTGGACAACTGGACGCGTTCGATGGTCGATCTTTTGATCGATCGTCCATGGAAATGCATGCGTTTAATCCACCATCGGCCTATTCTCACGAACGCTCCCAGTTCGTCATTGATTGCACCGGAAATGCAATTCTTCCCTACGACCTTTCTCATTGACCTACTCGCCAAAGTACGAACGACCTTTCAAACGATCTTTCACACTTAAGAAGGTGAGATTATTTTTAATCGTTTTACATCAAAAGAGAAAAAAAAATCAACAAATACTTATATTTTACAAAAGTTCACTCTGCCGTATGTTCAACCAGGGGTAGTTTTATTTTCATAAAACCTGTGATCACCGTCGATGCGCATTACGCTGCGACGGAAGTTTCCATCATTTGGATAAGCATCGGGTGTACATGGAAAAATTTCGAGCCGATATCGTCGATGCTGCATGTTTTTTTTTTTTTTTAATCGGAATATGGAAAAATATTTGCATTCGCTGGGGGAAATTTTTATTTTACAGAAGAGGGCAAAAGTAGATAGGGATGCAACGAAACAAATTCTGAACGATCATCGACTTTTGCATGTAGCAATTTTTTTTTCTTGCTTTTTTTCTATCTGTTCATAGCGACTGGATGATACGCGATCGAAGGACAATTTTCGAAATCGTAGTCGAGAATGTCAACGCGTAAGCTTTTGATCGATCAGTCATGAAAGCGCGTATGCTTTACCCGTGTCATCTAATTTCCATCGACAGGCCTCGCTGGCTGATGTTGAGGATCGTGTTACTGCAAATCATTTCCTGGTTCTTGAACACAACCCTTCGTATCTGTCATCCGTGAATTAATTTGCTTCCCGTTAATACACCTGTACTGGTTTTAGGTCTGGAAAATTATCAGTCCCCGTGAATACCGCGTGGAAAGTGTTCCAAGTAATACGATTAAAGAGTGATCATTTCATTAACGTTTCGCAATTGGTGGGCAATTTATATCTCCGGTGAATATGAACTGTTTCCTGACTCTCAATGCGGCTTTATATTTAATAAGCATCTCGTGGAAAATTTTTAATCATTTCTCATTCAATTTGAGATCTTTTCTCGGCGATTTTATTGCAGTAAATGGTGCACGAATTTTATGGAATTTTCATCACGGATATATTTATTGGGAGAGGTATATTAAAATTTAATAATAGAGATATGAATTTCTGTATTATTTTAATATCCTCTGGAATATTATTTGCAAAGATTAAATAAAATATACGTGAGTATTTGTACTTCTTGGTAAATAGAGAGGTTAATAAACTGAAAATGAGCACTCGTATAAGGTTATCAGAGCATTTTTGTAATCAGCAACGTGTAGATGGTAGAAATGACCTAACAATCTGACAACGAGGAATACGTGTCCTGTTTCAGAGCAGCTCTGATTAGTCCTTTGTCATTTGAGGGCCCAATATCGTCCGATCCCTGTGTCCCTTCAACCTACTTCATCGCGATAATACGAATACCAATCAATACAGCTATTCTAGACAATATCAGGATCAATTTGAACCAAATCAATGTGATTCCTCGTCCTCCAAACAACCATAGGACAACTGTCTCGAGAAATGTCTTCGAGGCTATTAATTCTATTCCTCCTGAATCTGCAATTCGTAAAATCCTTCAAGACGATTGCGAAGAAAGCACTTGTTCCATTCTCTTGGAGTACGAGGTTTAACAATGCACGTGGTATTTTCCACGAATCAACGTTCACCTTTTAATTGCTGGAGAAAGAATTCGGAATCTGTGGCCGGCTCGACAATTAAAAGGCAACAATTAAAGATACAAAGACCACTTCTTTTCACGAGAATTCATCGATTTAAAAAGAGAGTAAGGGTGCAGTTATTTTTTTTTGAGGAAGATAGAAAATAATCGTTAAGCACGGTGAGAGAAATTTTTTTTTTCTGGATGAATCTATGTTTCTATTTTATGAAATTCGAATACGCTGGATTTTGTCAAACGATATAGAAAATTTTTAGTGAAAGTCTCAATTTGCATTTAAGAGGTTCGAAATGAAAATCGGGGTTGCTCGCGAGATATAATCGAAAGGGAGAGAACCGAAGGGTGAGAGAGAGAGAAGGTGGCGCGTTGAGAAAAAGACATATGACAAGCCAAAGGATCAAAGGACCTTCCGCTTTCACATTTTTGCGAGGCGATTGGCAATCTTGGAGCACGGAGAAACAACCGAGCAGGAATTTGTACTCTCCTCTGATTTTCCAACTTTGATGTCTACCATCGAAGAATTTTCTTACCGATTTACCCTTAAACCACGATCTCGAATGTACCCGTAATGCCAGGAATCGACGAGCGAAAATTAATCTCCATTTTGATCGAATTTTATCTCGGATCAAAGCGGCAATTTGCAGAGAAATTTTTTTTTTTCAGAAGAAAAAAGAAAAACGACACACACACACCGTGTTACGTTGTTCAGTTCACGTAAAAACGTTTCTCTGAAAATTCGCTCTGTTTGAAGCGACTGTCGCTTGCACCAGGATGCAATTAACGCGGGAAAAATCAATCCGTGTCCTAGGGTATTATCTCCGTTTAGTAAGTAGAAACGCGAGCATCATCGTGAGTCGTCTCGGGACGGTAGAGAAAGAAAATTCATCGCGTTCTCTCCCCACGGAAATCGAAGTGGATCACCGCGAAAGCTACGAGCCTTAACCCGATTTGCGGATGGAAGGTTCACCCGGAACGAGGAGGGATCGCTTTCTTCCTCCCTCCAAAGGCTATATATTACCTCGCTAACCGAGCCGGAAAACCCTCGAAATAACTTGGAGAATCGTGAGAGGGCTCTCGGTGGATCGGACTGGAAAAGAAGAGTCGATATCTCGATTAAACGATTGCCCCGTCTCGTCTTCGACGACAACAACGAGATCTTCGTGCTGCCGGATAGCTGCGAGAGATTGTCTCGATCGAGCGCAAGAACTACCCCTTACATAGATACTTGGGGTGGGTTTGCGCCTTTTCAAGGGATTCGATGTATTCTTTGCGATAGTTGTAGGGAATTCTTTGGAAAAATTGTCGATTTCAGTTGGGATTGGAGGAAATTGAGTAAATGGTTAGTATAGATATATTGTTATAAAAAAAAAATTCGATTCTTGGTAGTTTCAATATCTATTTTTATTTAATACATCAGCCTCGATAGTTTGAAAGTCACTTAATCCCTTGTGGTCTTATGCCCAGCAGTATTCGACATAGATTTTCACTTGATTTTATTTTCTGACGATTTAATATCGACTTCATTTCACAACGATTTTGTAATACCACCTAAATATCCGTCAATGTCTATAGTTACTGATATCATTTAAAAAAATGGATAACCAGTGTTAAAGAATATTGCAAAATTAATTTCATTTAGCTCTATCGAAATTAACAAAATAATTTGGATCTCTAAGGGTTAAAATCGTTGGTTCTCGAGGAACGAGCAAGTTAGAGCAAAAAGGTGACAGAAAAAGACAGAAAAACAATGAGAATTCATTTGACGCTGCTTGAAAGCAGACTTTTCTATAATCGTTCACCTTGCAGAAACAGTTTGATCATTCGTTCGCTCCTTTGCAAACTTCAATCCGCTCTGTTTACATCGCCGAGACGACTCGTCGCGAGAATCGTCGATTCTCCCTTGGAAAAATTGCCCCGAGAAGTATTTCAGTCGCGTCGACGATTCTCGCGAAAAATAGACATCGATTTGCACGAGTTAACGAGTAAGTTGCCGGTAGAAAAAGTCCGCCGTTGAATCCAGGACAGGCTTTTGATTTTCTCTTTACGTCGCAGCTGAGATTCTTCGCGTAAAACGACTGCCTTCGAATGCGTCCTCCCGTTCGTCGTCGACGTAGTGCAGCGTGTTTGCACACGGTGCATGTTTGTGCAGGCGCATGCATGTGCAACGCGAATGTGCACAGGCCGCGAAAAGTAAACACGACCCCCCGGCACAAAGCTGAGGGTGGAGCATGGGCGCGAGAGTGTAAAATGGCCAACTTTTCTCGGAGCGGAGTCGACGGTTCCTTTTCGTCTTGTCTTCCCTCCACTTTCCGCCGTTTAACTTTTCGTCGAGGCAGCCTGTTTCCTCGGTCGGCTCGTTTCTTCCCTGTTTCTTCTACTCCTTTTTCCCTGTTTCTCTGTTTGTACTTGCGAGCGGCAAAGTCGACGAATTTGCCGATTTCATTTCGCGAACGGAAGAATCGGAGGAAAGACCTGCGAGTTTCGCAAGACCTAGACTCGCTGAAATGGGGAAGAAAAGTTTAAGGTGTGGTGTTTGAATTTGTATTTTCTAAACGTAGTATAGAGAACGCATAGAAACTAATTTTTAACACTAGATTTACCAGCGTGAAATCTATTATATTTAAATATGTTAAATATGTGCCTTAAAGCAAAGAAAATTAAGACCTGGAAAAGATGATAGATTCGGTAATTTATGTTTTATTCGATGGACAAAGAATATTTATTCTACGGCCCTCTCATAAACCCGTAGAATTTTTGGAAAAAATTGTGTACCAGTCATTTTGACTGGCTTGGTAAATCTAGTGTTAATCATTTTTCTTCCTGGTATAAGTTGATATTCTGGTGACAAAATTAATTAATATGTTAACTCCTTGTAGCTCCGTGTGACATTTCAGTAACAAAATAAAAAAGATCCTACAAAAGACCATATTTATTCTCTTTTAATTCATTGTATCAGCACTGCTACATACCATACTATCGAAATAATACACCACCTTACGCAGAGCTGCCGCTAAATAGTATATTACTGCAAATTAGTTTTGACAGTTCGGTTTTTATTTATTTTAGAATTTATGATCATGGGTTACAAGGGGTTAACTATTATGTGAATAGCTAGATATTAATCTTGTCAGTACTAAAATACGATGGAACTCTAATGAACAAGTAGTCCGACAAGTAGTACGTCCTTGAAACTACAATCTCGGACAAGCGAGTTAAGTCTCCCAAGGGACTGGGGTTTTTGCAAATCGCAGAACAACTCGATCGAAGACTCGCGAATAATTAAGCGATCGGTCGTTATCGAGTCTCTCTCCTGGTCCATCGGCAATCCTCCGGAGTGTAGAGACCAGATTCTCTCTCAGCGATCTTAAATTCGACATGAGTCGGCTTACAATCGGACGGAACTTAAATCCCTGTTTACTCTCATGGGAGTATCCTCGTTGGCTCGCACCTCCTATACACCGATTTTCGAGATTCTCCCTTGGATTGTTATGAGCTAGTATTTTCGTTTAGTCTACCCTTTCTCCTTCTTTCATCCTTGCTAATTCTACCATTTCTTCTTCGTCCCTTTCTCTTCTCTCCAATCTCTCAGTCGCCTTCTTTCCCTTTCTTGTTAATTTATATTTTTTTTCTCTACAATTTCTCACCCCCTTTCTCTTTCTTGTCAGTCGACATTTCTATTTCTCCTTTTCCTCCTCTCCATCCTTGACATTTTCAGGGCTTGGTTTCCATCGTTTCGCCTCTCGAGGAAACTCTCGGCGCGGTGACCATGTCGAAGGTCCCTTTGTTTGCAACGTGCCGTTTACTTGTTCAGGAAGCGTGCGTATTTGCGAGGGCGCGGCTCGAATAATCTCGCTTCGACGTTCGGCCAGTATGTATGCATATTCCACGAACGCTATTCCACCTACGATGCTTCTTTCCTCAGTTCCATTCCCGTGCGGCTCTCGTGTTTCTCTTCTCCGTCATTCTCTTTGCCCGGTTAAAGAGTCAAATCAAAGAGAGCGGCGGTCCACTTGAAATTACATTTGTTTCCCCGAGTGATTGTACTAAAGAGATTTCTTCGCTCCACGTCCAAGTACGCTTCGTCCGATGTAATCTCAAATCGTGGACCGTGAATTTTTAATTGCATCTTCGAAACTATTATATTTTTTAAACATTCCATCTTACTGGAAATTTCATTGGGGATAATAAAAGCTGAGCAGTGAGAAAGAATTGTAGGACGACTGCCCTCCAAATCTCATCCCTCTGCGTTCACCAGAAACTGAGAAATGTTACCTTAATCCACACGTCGCCAAAATGAAAATTTTTCAAATTTTCTCGTGTCTCGATTGAATTAACGGAGGTGTTTCTCGTGTTGAGAACTATTTTTGCAATTGGTAGAAGAAATTTTGCAGTATTCAAAGTGAATCTATTTTGCATGCAACCCTCGCTGGTCTCCTTGCAGTTTTGTTCTCTGTGCCATTTTTTTTCACGCCTCAAAGGAACAACCTTCTGCTAACTTATTTCACGAACTATCGATGGAGAAGTATAAAACAAAGGGGGATGGAATGTCAAGGGAGTAGCACGATGTTTGCGGTGGCGTTGAAAACATTTCTGTCGGTGCAAACCCTCCCTCACCCCCGTGAACCCTCGGTCTGCTACCCTTCCAGGCGACTGAATTTCCTCCGCGTATTTACAAACCGAACGTTCGAATAACTTGCACGCGCGAGAGTAAATATAATAACGGGTTTACGAATGTATATTTATAGTTTCACCAATTTATATGCCCTTTGTCGCAAATCGAAGCTCGCCGGATTTCGTTCGAAGGGAATTGAAGAAAATTGGGCGATCGACTTGCTCGAGGATTTTGTGGATTTACTTGGGTCTCAACTTGTTATTTATTTACTTGGCAATGGGAAAATACTCCTAGGTGTTTGCCAACTATTGCGAGAGGTATCTTTTGTTTCGAGATATCCAGAAATTAATTAATATAATTAAAGAGGGAGTTTAGTAATTAGAAATTTTAGTTAGTAGCTTCCTTAACAGTAGATCTGTGAAAGCAGCCAAATTGACGGGTTCCTTGTTTTTTAAAAATTGTTTTCAAAGTGTCAGAGAAGTAGTGCAGTGAATATTTCACCTCTATCTTATTAAACACAAAATACTTAACTAATTATATTTTTTCGCGTTTGATCTATTTTTCTGCAAGGTACTTATTTAATATATTTAAACCTACCAGATTTCAGTTCCGTAAATCTAGTGTTAAATTTCAAAATTTCTTCACTAGCTAAATAATTCTTACGATTACCCACTATTAATTTAAATAATCCAAGACATTCAACTATTTAAAAAAAAAATCCCTCAGCACATTTCCAATTTACAATGCTCCGGATTTCTGTAGATTCTCGATAAATGTCTTTCCCTCGTCGCTCTTGTCCTCTTATCCACCATGGCTACTTATTGGTTTCTTATTTCGTAATTCCGAAAGAACGAGCAAAGCGAAGTTGCCGAACAATCGTATACCTCCTTTCGAGTCTTCTCCATTTCACGTAAGGCCTTTCCCCGGCTGTCCAAAGTATCATGGCAATCCTTATCCTCTTCCATTCTTTCTCCAGAGCCATCCACCTTCCAGTCCACTGGATTCCGTCGCACTGTTTGCAACTCGAATGTTCTGGGAGTCCTATTTGTCCTGAAATTCCCCGCGGGGAAATCCTTCTCCAAGTACGTGCACCGGCCTTGCCTGGTTTCATTCTCTTCCAAGCCTTTCTCTCTGCCCCGAGACGCGGCTCGAATGCATCGAGTTTTAAGTAAACTTTCGCACGCACGAACCGTGCGTGCGTGAAATTGCATTCGAATTTTACCGCGACTCACCCCCGCCGTTGGGAACTGACGGAGATTGAAATTTGATCTCTCGTTTAAACGACAGAGGGGTTCTTTGTCGAGGATGCACAGGGGTGGCTTGATATTTTGCCCATTTTATGGAAGTGGGAATATTTTTATTATTCATAGACATTCTTCGTGTCATTTCAAAATTTCCAGCGGTAATCTAAGCAAACTGAAAGTGTTCTACCACCCTCAATTAACCCCCCAGGGGCCTGTCCGCATTAAACGGACAGGTTCGGGTCTGACGCACCCGGGGCCTCCCGAGTCCGCGGTACTAATTAAAGTACATTGATAGCATTAGATCAGATTAGAAAAATTAGTTCCACGGGGGCTAGTCTAAGTCCAAGAACAATGCTTCGTCCTGGCCCAGTCATTAGGGTTGAAATTGTAGGGGTAGAAGTGAAGTCTGAGTCGCTAAAATTGAAAAAACAACCGTCAGACTATGATCGGTACTTTCGCAAAAATATCGCAAAATTTTCCAACATTTCTCGACTTTCCAAAGGTAAACATGTTTGTCCTCGTCCTTTCATCGACACTTTCTCTCCGAAAGACGAAGGAATATCAGTGGAAGATCGGCGATCGTTGTGAAATATTTAATGCGAGTCGGGGCGACGATTCATCGATCGACTTTAGACGCCGTTCTGAATCGACGGTGAAGGAGGTCGTCGCCGTGGAATCGATGTCGCTTATTCATTGTCATATTTGCTCTTCTATCCATGCACATTTTCTCCTTCGGCGAATTCTCCTTGCTGCCAAAGTCAACGTCTACCACGACAATCGTTATTGCCTCCGATTCCTGGTACGCAATTACCAAGGTAATTTATGGTTATTAGATATCTCTATGGTTCGAAGTTTTTGCCAGTCGTTCGTTGGGAGTCCGAAACTGCAGTTACCTATGAAATTTAATTCCCTGAAATCACGGAAACCCCGTCGGCCATGGGTATAAAGGTATCCACGGTGGAATTCCTTGAATAAACTCCGTGAGCGAATACAAAATAGAGTTTTAACCTAAGAAAGCGGATAGAATTTAAATTTTCCGTACGAAAGTCTTCGAGATACGGTAGAGAGTCGGGAGTTTTGGGATTCGAAAGTTACGGCATAAATTCGGCGACGTTCGCCGACGTGGCGGCAGATTTTCGAATCAAAGTTTGCACCCTTCGCTGGCGGGTAGGTGCAGCGCTCGTGGATCTTAAAAGAAAGTCATTCTTGGCGCGAATTTAGGCAATTCGCATTCCTTCCTCGTGCAAGTTATTATTCTCCATAGATAAAACTACGTTTCTTCATATTTCAATGAAACTATTTCACTTAGATTACACCCTCTTTGGTGCAATTAAAAGAAAAAAACTTGTATAGTCGAGTCTTCGTGAATTCCTAAAATTCTTGGAATTATTAAAAGTAACTTTGTTCCTTTCACAGATATTTTATTCTACTTTGCTATAACTTGCAGTGGCCGAAATAACAATCTTCTTCGCGATGTAATACGTAAGCACTTTAATACTTTCCTCATCAATATTTTTTTAACACCCTACTCACTTCTAACCGATCATTAGGCTGAAAATACTTCCTTGATACCGATATCTCTTCGAAAATGGCAGATTCTCCTCACTGAGTCCTTGCCACATAAAACTACACGGATAAATAGCAACTTATTAATAGAATTGTTACTATTTATTAATAGAAGAAAAGTCTATTAAGAGGCTACCGGTCGTTAAAGTGTTCAAATCTTCCTAAAATAAAAAAAAACATGACAGCATGAAAAATATAAATTCAGACTAATGCTCGTACAATAAACTTATATCTTCCAACTGCAATCGCATGTTGTGACTTACACTGGAAATACATTAACCAGAAACAAAAGAGGAAAATGATACCACCAAAGATAAACGACAAGCCCGTTCGAAAAATTCTAACGAACAATAAAAAAAAACTCGGATCCCTCGATCACATCGAACGATAAAACACAAAACATTATGCTCGATAGAGAGAGAGCGAAAAAATACAACTCGCGAGGGGTGAAAATAAAATTTGCCTATCGTCGAAATTGCAGGAAAAGTCCGTAGAATGAAATGTTTCTCGTAACGGGGGCGTATCGAGCCGAAGTTGATTTACACGAAACGTGGTTAAAGTTAATGCGAGAAAGGAAATGTAGGGGAGCGAAACGTTAACAGCGAGTCGGACGTTACGTGAAATAAAGAATCGCCATCGAAGTTTCCACGCTTGGTTTTCGGGCGTTGCGGTGTTCCAGGTTTTTGGATGGAAAACTGCGGTCCCATGGGTGAACTGCCGTAAAGTATAACTGTTTAAAGTAGACGGGACAAGCGGCCGCGTTCACGGCACCGCGTTCCAGCCAGGAATAGCTGCGGCTCTATTCTCAATATTGCACAATGCAATTTCCATCGTGTACACGCGACCCCCGGCTGCATAGCTCCGGCTATGCAATCGCCGCGACGTGCACGTTTTCGCTGCAAAAACGTATTCCTTCCAACGTTCGGTATTTGAAAGAAAATATCACGCTCTCTCTCTTTCTCTTTCTCTATTTCTCGTTTTCGTGCCCTCGCTCTGCAACCATTTCTTTCTTTTCCTTTCTTCGACCAGATTTTACATTTTTATTCCAAGCCGGTAAATTATTCCATGCCGCTCGCGTAAAATATCATACTTAATACTTTCACCAGCGTTTTCCTTCTGGGGGAGAAATCATCCCCCCTTCCTTGGAATAAGCACGTATAGTACTTTTTAACACTTTGTATAGCCGTTACTCAAATGAATGCCAGCACAGGCAACGAGTGTTTTTTTAAGTGATGCGATGAGATACACACGTAGACAACGCTTTTTTCCCTTTATTCTCTTGATTCTTGAATCTGTTGCAACATAAGCTCGCTATCGTTTGGACCTCCGCGCTGAGAAATTTGCTGGGAGGTAATCTCGCTGGGTGTAATCATAGAAAACTTACCCCTGACTTGATATTTCATTGGAAATCTAATGCGTTCGTTTGTATTATTAATTGTTCTATTATGTGTATTATTAATTTTGTAAAATATTATTTATTAGACGAGCCACGAGTTTTGCTTTGTCTAGGTTCGTAGAAATTTAGAAAGTAGTATCCACAGTGCAATTAGAATAGTCTCCGCTCATCGGTGTCGATTAAGTTCTCGATGTTTGGAAAGATTGTGAGGCGAGATCGATAATAAAATCGAAACGTCGTCGCGAGAGTGGTCTACCGAAATCTCGTTTCCGTTTTCAACAACATTCACGCTCTTTTCCCGGTGAAGGAAAGAAGGTAAGCTGCGAAGGAGGGCCGACGCTGCGAGGAAACTCAATTTGTCGAGATGGGCAGCTCCACCTCGGACCCTTCTTCGTCCTCTCGATCCTCGTCTACCTTCTTTTCTTCCCCGCCCTTCTATTTCCGCTGCCATTACGGGCCAGAAGTCTATCTCGATGCATAATGCTCTCAGCCAGAGATATCTCGAGAGAGTGCATCCCTTCTACACCATGCCGAGGATCCTTTGTCATTCGTGGAAATCCAACGCGCTACTCGATGCACCCCTTTTCGGATAAAGCCGATTCCCTTCGCTGTGGTTTACCCTCGATTTCAATCTTACGGAATTCTTAATGTACAATCGAATTTTTCCACGGTGTTTTCTTTATAGCGAGACAATTCGTTGACAAACATTTTAGGAAAATGTAGTTAAATTCTGTGGCGATAGAAAGTATAATTTTGCTGATCAAGCTACTTCTCTATTTGACCCATTTTTTTAGTAAGATAAACATGAAAAGTCCATTTAAAGAAATACAGTAATCCGCTAAATTCACTGACCCCAATAATCCATACTTTCGTTGAACCAAAAAATTGTCTAGAGTTCAGCATTAACTTCTAAACGAACATCGAGTACATCTACGATATTCCAAGCGCATTGTCCACTTTTGGCCGTCCGAGCTTCGTCGAGTGTAGCAATTATTAAAAACTGCACTCTCGTCGAGAAAGATCGGTGAATAATGAATGTCACAGAGTCGCGACACGAGACGCGCGAATTGCGAATAAACGTCGCTTTCGCGAAGGATCCTGAGGACCTTTTTCCATCGGTGGTCGCAGGTCGTCGTTGCAGATAGAGAGAGTTACCTCGGGCAAATAGCCTGCAAACTCGCCGCGGCGTTAATTCCGTCTGGAAGCAGCCGGAGGCTGTGTCACTTACTTTACACGCGATATCATCCTGTCGTGACTTTGCACCTGACGATGCTCGTACGGCCGTGGCCGAGAGCGGACGATGTCGCGTTTAATTTACACACTCTGGAGTGCCCTGAGGACACTTGCCAATTCCAAGGATCGAGACGAGGGAAAATACGGAAAAACGGCGCACCCGATAGCTTTGGAACTCCCTCTTTTAGCGGGAAATCTAGTCGTGAGTGGAATTTTTTTGGAGTTGAATATGCAATTTTAAAAGGAGATTTAGCGATAGATTTGTGGACGCTAAATCTGTTATGGTAATATATATTAAGTAAGTACTTTGAAAAAAGAGGAACCAGGCGGTATAAAGGATGATCGGTTAAGTAATTTGTGTATTACAAGATACATGGAAAAATGGCACAGCCGAAAGCTCTGGATTTTTTTTTGCAGCGGGAAATCTAGTCGTGAGTGGAATTTTTTAAAGTTGAATATGCAATTTTAAAATAGGATTTAACGATAGATTTGTAGATGCTAAATCTGTTATGGTAAAATATATTATACAAGTACTACGAAAAGAGAAAAATCAGAAAAAAAGATAATCGATTAAGTAATTTGTGTATTTGAAGATACGCGTAAAATATCTCCAGTTTCTCGAAAAGTTTTAAAAATATTTGTGAAAAAGTAGAAGTGAATTTTGACGACCTCTGTAAATTTAATATTGGAGAAGTTGATATTTTTACACTAGGTATATTAAACGCGCGAATATTCAACGGTTAAAAATGATTGTATATTTAAAATCTGGTTTGATGCAGAGTTCAAAGTTTCATGGAATTTTGAGACCATTAATTTATATTCCCATAACGCGCGAAGCCACTCACCGATTCCGAGATCGCGCGACTCGAGCTATCGTGGTCTCGCGAAAATAGTGAAAAATGGCGTCTGTGCATTCCCGCGGAACGAGTGGCCCTGGCAATTTAGTTTGCATTATGGTGAGCATCAATCGTGCCGCCTTCGCGAGAGATGAATGTTTAGCGCCGCAACGGGTATTTTCCTCTCGGAGGTTAAGCCCCAAGCGACCTTTCCCCGAGGTTATCGGAGGCAACGTAAAAACGGAGCCACTATCCACGGAGAACACCATTGTGATATTTCAAATTGGTTCTTCAACCCCTAACCTTTCCGTTAATTGTAACAAAATTAACTCTCCCTTCACCTTTCCAATAAATTGAATTTTTAACCCCCGAAAAAACTAACTTCATCATCGAATCGATCGTCTCTCCTTTATTCCCTCCAGTATCAAAACTACCCCTCTGAAAATACCACATTCTCCATAATGTCAAAAACGATTCCGTATTTTTTCCGCGTTCTTCGATCGTCGGACAAGAATAACTTACTCCAGCTCGAAATTACCCCCTATAAATCCTCCTCCACCCCCTTTACGTAACCCGTCGTTACACGTCGTCGTGCTCTCGCAATTCCACGTTGGAGCGTGCCAAAAAAATTTCCATTTCACCCAACCCCCATTCAAACCACCCTCCTTTCTCCCGTTTCACATTACGTAACTTCCACCGTGTCTATCCACAGAGGCGTGCAATTATTGGCGATCCGACCTTGACATTCGGGTCGGCGGTCGGGTCGCGAAGGTCGAAAATAGAAAAGCGGCCACACAGGATGCACGCGACTACTCGCGACACAAATAGGTACTTAAGAAAGCCGTGTGCGAGCACGAAGGTATACGCGAGGGTGTATCAACGTACATACGAACGTACGACCCCCTTATCGATTCTTACCACGGAAACACGTGTATCTCGCTGCGGCCACCCTTCAACCCCCTTTTGTGCATCGAGCTAAAGAGGGGATGGTTACTCGTCTCCGTCGTAAGGAAAGAGAAAGATACGTCCGTCCTTGAGAACCACGGGCCACCATTCAACGCGAGAATGTCGAAGGGTCCTTTTACGTAACTGCCTTCAAAATGGCGACCTGCCCCACTTTTCGACCAGGAGAGTTTGCTTTTAATTATACCGGTAAGCTGGGTATATTTAGGCGTCGTACTTCGTTCGTGCCGAGGGCCCAAGGTAAATATCGTTAGGCGCGCGGTTTACATTCGCAGTTTATGCCGCGCTTTTCCACCCCCGCGCGACCATCTACCAACCCCCTATTCACTCCGATCGTCGCTCTCACGTTATCTGCGAAACGATCGGGAACGAAAGTGCAGATCGGTTTGTTGGACGTAGTGGAAAATTACGATGGTGATGACGGGGGTTGTAAAGGGGTTGCGGAAATGGATGGAGGTTGAAAAAATCAATGGAATTCGGAAGTAGCATTGGATTAGGTCGTGGTTGTTTTTTGGAGGGGTAGTAGAGATCGAGGATTTGTAGGGAAAGGTTCCTTTTGAAGAAGAATTTTGGGCGGAGAGTTGAGAATTTTTTGAATAAGAGAAAACGTAGTCTTGAAAGAAGTAATTTTATTTTATACATGACTTCTTGAATAAAAAATGTACTTCGATATTTTCTGAGATTCAGATCACAATCGTAGATCTTCCTGCAGTCTCTTTCGTATTTCAGTGCAGTTATCCAAAGAGGAACGAATCATTCTTGCAATCTCGCATCTTTAAAACTTTCCCCCTATTGCTTCTTTTGTATACTGATGCAAAAGACGACGCAATCTCTCGTCGCAGTACCTTCTTTTCATCAAAGAAGACTCTCTATTTGCATCTTTGTCGTTTAATTAAGTTTCCAACCGTTTCGTTAAGATGTCGTACGGTCTATTTGAAAGTTCACGGCGAGCATCGTTCCGTACACGCGGACCTTCTGACATTTTTTCAACCTTTACCCTCTCCCCTTTGAATCTCGAGAAAAAAGAGGGTAAAAAATATCGTCCGGTTAAACATCCTCTTTTTTTTATTCATTTCGATTCAATTCTAGTTGAGATTCAGTGAAAAAATATACCGAAAATTGCCTTTCAGTTTACATCCCTTTCTGGTGTCGGCTTCGAAAACGCCACCCCCCGGCGTTATCGTTTCTCGGGGCGATATCGATCTCGCGATTCTTCGAAACGGCAAGTTGTAGGGCAAACTCCTCGAAACTGGACGTACGTTTGCTTTCTGAGAAACGAACGATGCCCTTACGGACGACCGTAGAACTGTCTTTAGAATGGCAAGTGTATTTCCCGAGTATGTAACTTTCTTTGCCTCTTATCGTGTTGTCTGTAAACGAAAGATTCGAGATGTTATTTTTACCTTTTTTTCTTAGAAATCTTCGATACGTTTTAGCATTGCTAGAAGAGCAAAGAAAATACTTTTGAGGTTTGTAAAATATTGTAACTAAACTCCGGATGTTTATGCACATTTCAAGTTTAACTAATGCAGCTAAGACAGGAGAAACTATCTAGGGATTTGTTGCACTCGATAAATATTACAACGAATATCATACTTTGGATATTTTAGATATATTTTTATATTATGTTCTTTTTGTATATTTTAGCCCTATTCAGTTTGTCAGAAATGTATAAAAATCTGAAGTCTAATTATAACGTTGTCATTAATCGTTTCTTTATTATTATTTATCCATGTTGGGACTAGTTAGTACAGACACTTTATGAATGTTTATTTTCAAGAGTACAAGTGAATTGAGTCAAGTGATACAATGAAATAAATTGAAACTGGAATGGTTGACGTTAGAATAAAGTGCCACTGATGACTAGTCTGGGAATCAATGGGTTCAAAATGAAAAATAGAAATTGTGGAAGTTTCCGAACGGTGGAAAGATTCGGCATTTTTGCATCGATTATTTTGACAATGAATTATCGAGAATTCGTGCACAGTATATCTCATGTTCTTTCATCATTTTTTTAGCGCGTCATCGGCTGTCCGGTCTGTTAAGAATGGTACATGGCATCGATATCGCTGACTGAGTAACTGCATTGTTGTCAGGATAGGGTTGCTTCTCGCCGATATGGCTAATCGAATGATCGATTAATCGATCGATCAATCACTCCGTCATTTTCGTAATATCGGCTATTTTCCTTCTTTCACCAATTTTTTTTTTTAAATTCGAAACTTCTGTTCGCCGTAAAAACCATGGCGATACGAGGAGCTTCTCACAAAAAAATAATGGTCTCGCAAAATCGAGGCCGGATAAATCATCCCCTCGTTGTCAGTTATAAAAAATAATGCCGGTCAAATATTACGAAGATATCAGACGCATTGTACGTCGATTCACGAAAAAACGTACAAACATTTAACAGCCTTGTAATTTTTTGTTATTCAGACAGAGAAAAAAAATTGCGAACAAACGTAGCCTTCGAGGATGAGAAAGAAAGGCGATGTTCACCAAATCGATTCGTCGTTAATTCAAATATTTCTGGCCACTGTAAAAATAAATGGCTCGGCCATTTTTTTTTAATTGCTCAACCAAATTCGAACCTCCGCTTTTATTAGCATACGTGGAATAATTTCAGTTGAATTTCGGCGCACACAATCGAGCGAAATAGCGCGAGGACGACGAGGAATGGAAGCGAAAGGGGTGGAAAAATAAATAACCCTTTTCCCATTTAATTCCACCACCTTTCATCCACGGCGTACAATTCATTGGCGGGTCAAATATGCTTCTAATTATACCAACTACACTCCAACGCGTCGATTCGTTCTTCTCGAACGATTGTGCCGATTGTATCGGTTTACAGTTATTCGTTTGACAAAATACACCATGGGAAAAGTGGCGCCCTTTTGAGGCACCACGTTAATTAAACTTTCCGCGTTTATATAAAACAAATGTGCATAGTCTAGAGTGATTTTGCATGGTATCGAACGATTTCACGGTTTAAACAATTCCTGCTTGTTCAGCGGAGAACGGAAACAAGAGGATTGTTTGGAGAACGCACACCGGAAGTGGAGGAACGCTCGTTTCTTGCGTCGAATTAAGCGCCACAATAGTGATTATAATTCTCCATATTTTTTCCTTCGGTAAGAGTGGTTCTTCGTGCTACTACTTACAAATAAATACAAATTAAATCGACTCGAACGACATAAGCCGACGAGTACAAAACACGTTGGATATATTCGTCCAATTGGCCACCGACGAAGATACATCGTTGCGTATTAAGCAAAAAGAAAAGAAAAAAAAACGAAGCAGAAGGTAATGAATGACCACGAAAGGTCGATAGGGAGTTGCAAGTTTACGTTTCCATCAGGGAGTTCCCCGATAATGCGAATCACCGCGAATTCCAGCCAACTCTGTCAGACTGGCATACGCGTCTGGAAATCTTCTGATCGATGATGGAGAAACGGCCTTCCGGCCAATTTCAACGGAGAACTTTGCAATCCGACCTCTAGTCCGATGCATTTGCAATTTGATTTATTCTTCGGACGGCGATAGAGATACTTCGATGGGATTCTTCCTCGTTTTTTCCGATTTCTCGACGTATCTGCGAGTTGCGGCCGCGAAGAATCGACGGGATTGATAAACGACGTTGCACGAGCTTTTATCAGGATTTCGAGACGATTTCGAGAAGTTTCTAAAGCCATGGGATTAGGAAAGAGTGGTATTTTTTTGGCTCATTGTGTAAATAGTGCGGGGAAATATAACAGTGGTGGATTTCAGAACTTTGAATTTTAACACTAGAACTACCAAACCAGTCAAAATGACTGGTATATAGTATTTTCCAAAAATTCTCCAAGTTCACAGAAGAGCCATGGAACAAAAATTATACGTCCATCGCAAAAGACATAAATCACCGAATTGATCATTCCTTCCGCGACTCGATTTCTTCTTTTTCAAAGTAATTATTTAATACATTGAAATATGATAGATTTAACGCCGGTAGTTCTAATGTTAATTCTCAGGGCAGAATTAAAGTCCACATATCTCGGAGTCATTTTAATCATTTATTGTGTAACATATCATTAACTTGACGATTCAAGATTCATTCAGAATTATAGGTAAAAATATGGGAAGCAGAAACAATAGTTATAGCAGCAGATTAATTCTAAACCGAACTATCGACAGTGTTCGAAAGTAGCTTAAAATTGTACTTGAAATTCTCGACAAACTTTAAGACTTCAACACTAAAGGGATGCGAGGTATAAGCAGAAGCATCCCCCGAGCAGGAGTAGTTAGAGTTACGACAGTAATAAAGTCAGAATTCAGGCGTGATTCGGTGCGCCAGTGCATTAAAACCAACGAAGAACAGTTGAGCCAGCAATCTCGGATATACCTAACTCCATACACATAGAATCTCTATACAATTCCACCTCAAAATGCCCCAAAATTCCAAAATTAAACGTCACTATCCCCCAAATTGGACTTCCATCTGCCGCTGTCCCATTTCCCTCAATTTCAATCGAGCAAATCTGACATTTGACCTTCTAACGTCCGTACTCGATCGTCTCGTTACATCTCTCGAGATTTAATTCGATTAGCGTAATGTTCAACGAGGTTCCAGTCGATGCTCGACTTCGATCGAAGACGAGCGACTGTCCGTGATTCTCCTGGGAATAATGGGATATCTTCCAGGAAAGAATTAAGAGAGTCGACTGGAATGACTCGAGGGATTCGTGAGTAGGATTAACTGGAAATTAATTTGCGACTGCATCGAGTTTACCGCGATAATCGTAATCGTCGAAGTGCGATGGAGAATCTGCGATAAATCGAGAAACGAGGGTGAATTAATTACTTAGAATTATATTGATTAGGACTGACTACGGTTGTTCGAATACTTAATTAGTCCTTTTGAATTAAAATCTTTAATAAATTATATCTTAACGATTCTATTTAAAAATATAGCTCGTAGGCAAACAGTCGTATGAGTTAAAGCAGAAAAATACAAAGGGAAGAAAGATTCATTAGGTAGGCTCGATAAAAGTGTCTTCTCCCCGGCGTTTCAATTTGTACGAAAGAACAAAGATACTCGTTGGAGCACGGATTTAAACGAGTCTACCAGTCGACATATTTTATTCAAGACTCAGGCTCGTTCAAATCGAAGATCAGCCAGCTCACGACCCCGTCGAGGATACAAGGAAGATGGATATTCCTTGGAAAGAATTAAGAAGAATCCGCAAGATCTTCAGAGATCAAGAAATCCCATAGAAATTCATTTTCAAGCTATCCTAAATTCTACCCTGTAACCGTGACAAGTGACCTCGACTATCGGATACAATTGATTTCAATCCCTTCAATAATTCATCCCCTCAAATACCGGAAGTTCATTAACGATACAAAAACGAGTTTGGAATGTTTGTACTCGAGTAGATAGAAGACTCTAGAGTACACGACGGAATGTAAATCATCGAGTATGCAAGGCTACTCTCATTAGCGAGTTTATTCGAAAGGTATACCCTACGGTCGATTCGCCCTCTCGACGTTTCGATTACTCGCAATCCCCCTTTGAAATTCTCCCATTGAAATTCTTCCCTTCCCGTTCACGAAGCGTCTTAGATCAACCGAATAACGAGGAAGGCGTTAAAACGTTCTCCGCCTCGAAACACGAAACGCGATGATATTCGATTCCAGAATCGTAGACTGGATAAGAGACTGGAATAAGGAATTCAAGGTGGTAGTAGAAGATTCCAATGGAATCGAGATCGTCCTTTTTCCCGCGAAATCGTGAGCACACACGACCTTTTATTATCTCGACGTTGTGGATTCGCCGATTACCGGAAACGCGGCTCCACAGGCACTGATTATCCGTGGTGCGAATTAACGACTTTTTCGTGGCCTCTGCGTAATTACCTCGCCAACGAAAGATGCAGCTCACGTATGAACTCGTCGAAAAGAACTACGAAGCTACCCTTAACGAAGGACATGCTTTTTTACTAGAAATACCAACGTCTTTCTCTTCATTTTTTCGTCTTGTCTTTTAGGTTTCTGTACTCGTGAAAATTCCATAGGAAACCGGGCGGAAAAGTACGTGTAAAATGCATCCGGCTGTTGGGCAGAGGGAGATGGAGAGGGGGAGGTGAGGAGGTCGTTAAACCTGTCGAAATAAATAGGTTAATTCTTAAGTGTACCGCTGTTGCTCGTAAATGAGAGTCATTTCCCTCTGTTTCCGCTCTTTCTTTCAGCGCGAAACGATATTCGCGCGCTCGACCGTCAAAGAGAAGTTAATTACTTTTTTTTTTCATACGGAAATTCCGCCTTCTTTCCTGACACGATACAATTCCTAGGCGATTTTCTCGCGCTGTGTAATAAATCGAATGTGTTGGAATAACGTATTCTCAAAGAGGTTTGCTGTCATTTTCTACGCACGAGGTTTCCCTCGTGTTAAATGTGTTTATAGTTCCACGGTGAAAATCGTCGTAGATCGGTCTTTCTCGATGGTATTATAGGGAGATGAATTTTTATAAAAAAAAAATAGGGTGAAAAGAGGCAGTCCGGTTCGAAAACCTTTCGTCGTTTGTAATGTCATTTCGTTCTATTTAATAACTCTGCCGCGTCCGCTTTAATTCGGTTGGCGGACCGCCATGTGCAACGACAGAAACGCATAATCGCGAATTTTGGGTAGCACGCGTGCACGAATCCGCTTGCGTATCGGCGCGTTCTAATTTGTCTGGCTGCAGCTGGCCTCTCGCGTAATCGCGTATGAACACCAACTATCCCTTTCCCCTTGCACTCTGCACCTATACATCCCATTCTATTCACCTTTTGACCGAACCTCGTTAGATGAAAATAAAATACGAAAAATAATCCACGATTTAATTGTCCCTTTTTTCACGAATTTCATGCGATTCGTTAAAAAATCTCCAGTCAACACTTCTTAGCGGATAAGACTTTTCCTGAAGAAGTATTCACGGTAATAGACCCATAAAGCGACTGCTATTTAAACAATAGAAACATCTGCGCATTGATAAGTAATTTAAGACGAATTCTAAGCTACCTCTGTGACCTTCAGAGGCGTATTTTTGCTCCGCAACAACCCTTCTACAATCGGTGGAGGAATCTATACTTTCGACCTTCTAATAAACCAATTTCTATTGGTTCTCCTTTTGATTCTGTCTGGAAGAGTCTCCATCCTTTCACCTCGAATATATCGTACGAGTATCGTTGCATAGAAGCGTTTGGCCAAGGAAATATCCCTCGGTATTGCAATGAGAGAGTAGCAACGTCGTTTCTGGAGTAAGTCACGCGAGTACTGCGTTGCGACACGAGTCACAGAAAGCGATAACTACTAGCTGCTTCCGGAGACTTTGGTTTATGGCTACGTCGTCGAATCGGTCGGTTGCCTTGCGCATTATTGACTTAACTCTTAATTCCTCTATCGATTAACGCGAGCATATTAAGCGACACGCACCCAAGGGGTGGTTCGTGAGCATGGTTCATTTCATTTTCGTATCGTAATTGCAAGAGGGTGGAAATACGATGAAAAACTTTAGTTCACTTTTGATACTTTAAATGACATTATGGTCAGAGGTCGAAGATTGCAGACAGAGACCTTCGTAAAATCGAGGTCGTCGAACGAAATATAACCTCTGGTTCTGCGAAGTCGATACTTTTTTTCCGGTGGAAATATTCTCGCAAAAATATGCAGATTCCGTTTGCCCTACGCCACTTACGACTTCTCGCGAATTCCAGAAGGAAGTAGAAAGTTCGTGCGGAAACGAGCTTCGGAAATCCTTGGCGAGGGAGCCTGTATCGATAAAACTACTTCCCGGAAACGAGTAAATATTTACTGGGCACCGTTGATTCGGTCATGCGAGGGAAACGAGCCAGTAGTATGACCATTGTCACGATCAGACGCTAACGAATACCAGGCGCAAGTTCGATCAGTGAAAAGTATACTTTTTCTCGTTTTTTTTCCATTTCGTTTTTCGTCCTACTTCCTTCCACAACACGTATTACAGTTCGACTTGGATAAAGCTTCGTTTTATAGGCGGCAAAACGATCGAAGAAGTCCAACTCCAAGGATTACTTGCCCTTTGACTTCCCTCTATCGCATCGGATTACCATTTCTAACTGAAGGTAAATCAAGGATACAACTCTCAACGACTATTCCCTGGCCATCGTGCGGTTGGATATTACCATTTGCCATTACCAGAGTCTGACCGGATACTAGGACGATACTACTTAAGTCTCTTGGTCTGACTTTTCATGGATTACTTCTACTTTCGTTAAGTTCGACTCTGTCGTCTCGATGCTACAATCAACTTTTATTCTATTCACGTAATGTCGACTGTATAATTTTGACTTGGAAAATTGTGATGTAGTTTACATTTGCCTTAATGTTCATCAATGATGGCAATGAGCATTTATTGGCTATCTTTGGATATTACCATTTGCTATTACCAGAGTTGGGACCATTATGGAGTGAAATAAGAATGTAGCTGGTCAATACCTGGAGACCAGAGGTAGCCTAAGGTAAAAATGGATGATATTAATAAGCTCCGTTGGTTTGATTTTTTCTGCATTATTTCTACTTTATAGAAAGTCACAAAAGAAGTCGGAGGATAAGGAGTTGAGATGTGAATGTTGGTTATTAATTAATTAATACAATAATTAACATATAATATTTATTATATGTTCGTTACAAATTATACGTATCAGTAAATCATCGTTTTCCAGCAACATCAACAAAGAACCTTCGAGCCATAAACATTCTTTGTTTTTATATGTCACTACGTACATTCCTGGCAATAAAAACAATCATATTCATACAAGAGCGTGTCTAACAATAGGAACGGATCAGGAAGGCAGTCAAGCAAGAACGTTTGAAGAGATCGGACGTGTTACCGCGTGAAAAATTATTTTTGTATTGTAAATTCCCCACTTAATTATTTTAATTAATTATATATTGTAAAATAGGGTCCGTCAGACACCTCTGCACCACCCATTTCTATATTATCATTGTTAAGAAACATCCACAGTGTAGTTTAATTTTGAAATTGAAGAACAAATTCCATCTATAATATATTTCATCCAACGAATCTACCGTGGGGTGAATTAATGCGGTGTTTGTGAGAAAAAAAGCAACTGTAATTAGAAGTTTAAGCAATCTTCGGTTATCTTGCGTATCCTAGTTTGCTTTAAAAGATACCGCTCCCTCTCTAGGACCGTTAATCCGTTGTCCCGGGTCGTTGGACGGTTCGCCGGGAAATTAAATTAAAAGTTTAATTCTAATTATTTAAACTCGTCGAAATTCCAGCGAGAGGTTAAACACGCGCGTCGAGTGTTATCTGATTAAACATTGACTGGGAAAACACGAGCTTAGTATCCGGAACAAAAAGAAGCACAGATGAAGAGAGAGGGCTGGGGTGAGGAATTAAGAAAACAGTAATTAGAAAGAGCTACCACTCGGTGCCGCAAATTCTCCTCAACTTCTCTTAAAAATCACTGCAAGACGCGCCTCTCTTTCGCCTTAAACCGAACGAACATTCGTCAACCAAAAAAAATACGCCCCTCAAGCTCACAGATATTGCTTAGAACTCGTCTTAAATCATTTATCGACACGCAGATGTTTCTTTTGTTTAAATAGCATTGTACTTCGTTGTACTTCATTTATAATTCCAAGATTAATGCACTTTGTGGGTCTATTGTCGTCAAAACTTCTTCAGGAAAATTCTTCTCCGCCAAGATGTTTTGACCTTTGACTTTTTCTCCCACGCAATCTGGGTTCTTCCGGTTTCTAAAAATGCAAGCGAGGCTCTTGACCTATGGAAGGGATATTTTCTTTGCTCGCCAATTATAAATATTAATATTTCGCAATTACAGAGCCTCTAATAATGACCACCCGCGGCAAAAATGAAGGAAGCGCATCTTCGCTTATCGCACATTAAAATATATCATTTAGAATAAGGGAAATTGGGCCTCTTCTCTCATCTTTCCAACGACAAGAGTCGAGGAGGAAAGAGGCGGTTTCCTCGACGTCGTTAAGACGTAATAAAATTGCACGATGTAAAAAAAAAAAGAAAGCACAAGTCCGCCGAGGGCTAGAAATTGCCAAGAGCGATCCTCGTAATCAAAGTACGGGGGTTCGGTACCTCCTCTCTTTGTTCCCCTCGGTTTCTTTCCCTCCGCTTCGTATTTCCTTTTTTTTTTTCTTCCTTCTACCCCCATCGAGCGACGAGTATCGCTCGCGGCGGGGTCGTTCGATTTCGATTGAAATGCCACGATAACGAGCATAAATTTAACCGACGTGGCGTGACTTTGTTCTGCTTGGCACTAAAACTCTCGGCTTGAGACCGTGCCAAAATTTGTGGAAAATTTACACGAGCCTTTTTTCACCCTCTCTTCCACCCCGGTTGCCCGATCCGGCTGATTTATTTCCAAGATAGAAAGTTCGAGAGTACGGAATCGATCTCGGTGCCCCGTTCTCGTTGGTTTCAAGGTGATTGCCGTCTCTCCTCGAGTCGATAAGAACCTGCATCGACCTTCGACGGTTTACGCGAGAAACCTCTGCCCTTTCTGGTACCAGCAACCCTGAAACGTCGAGGGTTTTTGCTCTCGCTTGAGCGGAATTTCCCTTCGCGGAAATTAACGTCATATTTCGACGACTTTTCATCGGCAACTCGTCGGATGAAAGGTTCGTTGGTGAAAGCGTGGCAATTTTGGGAGAAAGGGTGCCGTAGAAATGGTGAAGGGGCAACGAAGGGGGATGGAAAAGCGTTTGCTGGTCGTTCGTTTTCTTAATTGCTCCGTGACTGGTGCCGCGGCACGCCGGCACTATAATTACTCGGTAAACACTGATTACGTGGCATCGTGGCTGATTATACCGAGGAATCTGGAATCCATTTTAACGGGCTACACTCCTGGATTTTGCAACCCCCCATAGAAATCCCGAGGATTCGTCGAGCCGGAAGTGACGAGGGGAAAATGGCCCTGAACGTCGAGCGAATCCTCGCAGGATTGCGAAACGTGTCGTTGCATTATCTGCTGGACGATAATTGCACGATACCTGCACCCACCTCGTCGATACACTCAGGAACAATAGAACAGTATGTGATGGATTCCAGAAACCTTCCAGTTCATCGGTCAAAAGATCTTTCTATCTCATATCGATCCCAAAGCGAAATTATAGCCCTCACATATGAACTCAAAGATGATATATATTCCACGATCGTACAAACAATTCGAGGAACAAAAAAAAAAGTTTCTTACAAATGTATTCCTAGATATTTACCATCGATAGACACCTAAAACTCCTTACTCAACTCTTCCAACGATCACTCGCTCGTAAACACGCTTGTCAGATACCACGCTCGTCGATTAATCGTCTCGAAGAAAATACCTACGAGAATACACCCTCCACGAGGCACGTGGCAGGTTAATCCAACTCCAGCCACTTACCACCGCATTAGGATTATCATCCGAGACAATTGAACCGACCCTCTCGAGTAACTCGTCCGCAACGGGTGCTATTGTCACACGGAGCGATATTCAAGAAACGTCCAAGTCTCTCGACCGCCCGAAGTAACGTTAATGTCGGCCCGTCATTAAATTAGAGCCCTCGACGTTAGATCGATAGCAGGGCGAGGGCCGGAAATCGTCGTCCACGTTGATGAGAAAGGGCGAGAGAAACGGGCGCGACCATCGTCGACATGGCAGAGGACGAAGAGGAGGAGAAGGAAGAGGAGGACGTCGAAATGCGGCGCACGGGGAAGCGCATAAGCGACGATTCGACGTGTGCATATACGTGCACTATCGGGATTCTGCAGTGCAGGTGCTCGCAAATGTGGGCCAGCCCCGTACGACGACATTGCAACGCCGGGTTAACGTGGGAAGCGCAGATAACTCGAAGCGACTGGCAATGCGAGCCTCGTGCCTCTATGGTTAGGGCCGAAGGTGGCCCAATAGCAACCGATGGCCTTTACCGGCAATGGCAATCGCCCTTTCGATACCTACGGACCATCCTCTGTCTAGATATCACCAGTCTGCAATACCATTACGCTCCTCGTATCGAAAGGAAAGGGTTGTTCTATGATGGGGACGTTGTCTATAAGATTCAATTGCTTGCTGCAATCTCTTGGTTACTGGAGTTTCCTCTAATTGCACTTTTTTCATCTTAGGAAATTAATTCGTGGGTAGTTCGGTCGCTGGGTGAAAGTAGAATTTTTTTTTTAGATAATTATCTTGATTTTTAACACGTTGAAGTCCATGGGTATTTTGCTAGTTTCATGATTTCTACAAAAGCGCAACTTTCTGTTAAATTCACATCTTTGGGAAGCAGAAACTTTGAAGGTATGGATAGATAGATATTCAGCAGTCTTTTATGTTTTTAATGCTGGTATTTAAATATTGAGTGTGTTAGAAAATTTATAAATATTGTAATTTAAAAGTTAGATGAAATTTCATTGAATTCAGTAGTGACGGTCAATGGTGACACCCATGGCAGTCAACGTGTTGACGGGAAACCTTTTCTATTTAAATCACATGCTTGTACGTGAGAAAGTTTAGAAATACTGGTAGATAGATGTTCAACAGACATTTATCTTTATAACGAAAAAATATTTAAATATTGGGTATGTTAGAAAATTTATAAATATTGCAATTTAAAAGTTACATGCTTAGAATTCAGTAAATTTTAATGCAAAGTTTGTTATAATGTGTTCAAGGAAAGAGGAGATTGAGTGTTTTGGAAGGATCATAGGGTTAGACGAATCGAATTGTAATTTGAGATTGGCGATAGAAGGAATTATCTTCGTGGGCTCGTCGTTGGTTCGGATAGGAAGGCAGGTAAAACTTGCGAATGTGCCGACTTTAATTAAGGTCGATCGATGTCAAGTAGTTAGTGGTTAGAGCGGTTGCGAAACGTACGCGGGAGCATGCGCGAGAGAAATTCAAGCGCGTTTGAACAAACTTTGTTCCGGACTTCGATGACGTTGATTGAATCACACGAGAGCTTAGTGCCACTTCGGCTGCTCTGGTTTGTTGCGCCTTTATGTAATAACAATAATTAAATAACAACTAACGGTTGAATTTGCGTGCGCGATTATCAGCACGAGCGAACACTGGGATAATTCAAATTCTTTCGCGTTTACCTTCACCCTCGTCCCTCGATCCAACTTCAATCGAACAGCAAACAATCACTCCACCTCACTAAAAAAATAATAGTCACTGCCAACAAGGAAAAAAAATTCAGTAACACAAAGATAAAAGCTTTTATCTTCAATTAATACTCCCCTGGGGAACAACACCTTCCGGGGGTGGTAGATTTCTGATTTCTCAACCTCTGCAGGTGTTTGTCTACAACAATTGTAAAAGAAACCGGTCGAATTTTCATTTAAAAACTACACGACCTTCCATAAACTCTCGTAGCCAATAAAAGAAGTCTGTAAAAGTCCCGTAAACACAGAGAAGACTCGTGCGCTTCGTAAACAAGAGTGGAAACGAAGGACGAGTATACATCGGTAGATTTTATTCAAATCCACAACTCTATCCGTCTCTCCCTCCAGTTGAAGATGAAAGCCCAAGACACAAACGAAGAACGAACTTACCTTCGGAAACAGTTGTTTCCCTATTGATTCAATCCAAGTCCATCGACCTCAGCCGAGTTTGTAGTTTCGCAAACACGAAACAGATATCCACAATGGAATCTCTCGGAGGGTAGTTCCTCTTCCACGGTCCCATGTCTCCGTTACCGCGTCGGACATCGTCAGGCCGGAGGAATTGTCCTCGGCCGAAACTTTGGTCTTTAACGATCGACCGAGTACAGATTCGCTTCTGGCTTTGATGGCTCGCTTTATCCAACCTCTCCTTGTTTCACTTGCAATTCCTTCGACGTAAACGTTATTTCAACTTGCTCTCCACCTCCACTTTCACTCTAACCTCCGCAGTTCTCGCCCGATCCTCCACTTCGGATTCGCTTTGGATCCTCTTCTACCATTTAGTTCGACGGGTTTTGTTCATATCTTCTTCAGGCCTCTTTCCATATTCCTTTTCGTTCTCTTCGATCTCTGTCTTTGGTTTCGTATTCTCTCAGCCTTTTTCTACATCATTTTCGTTCTCTTGGATCTCTGTCTTTGTTCTCATTTTCTCTCAGTCTTTTTTTTGTCCTTTTTCGTTCTGTTGGATCTCTGTCTTGGTTGTCGTTTTCTCTCAGCTTCTTTCTACATCCTTTTCTGTTCTCTTAGATTTCTTTGTTCTCATTTTCTCTCAGTCTTTTTTTCTGTCCTTTTTCGTTCTGTTGGATCTCTATCTTGGTTCTCCTTTTTTCTCAGCCTCTTTCTATAAACTTTTCGTTGTCTTGGATCTCTGTCTTTGTTCTCGTTTTTTCTCAGTCTTTTTTTATATCCTCTTTCGTTCTGTTGGATCTCTGTCTTGGTTCTCGTTTTCTCTCAGCCTCTTTCTATATCCTTTTCTGTTCTCTTAGATTTCTTTGTTCTCATTTTCTCTTAGCCTCTTCCTACATTTTTTTGGATCATTTTCTTCTTTGTTCCTCTGGATCATGGTTCGACGTTGCTTCCGGCAGGAATCGCAACCACGTTCGTGCCAGTTTCTCCGAATGCAACTCCAGGAATCGTGACTCCAGTTTTGCATCCCACGGGAAGCATACGTAAAGTCTACCCTTTGCCCATTTCATTTTTATCGTTGCCTGAAATTTTCTTCCTCCTTTATATCTATCCGCTTGATTTCTCTCTCATTCTACTTTCTTTTGGCCTAGCTGAGAAAACGCCGAGGGGATGATTCGAGGGTGAAATTTCGAAGGATTCTAAGAGAGGAGTCTCTTCCGTTAGGATCTTTGTTTTGATTGGTTCGAGCGTGAGTCTCGTGGTTTAAGATTCTCGTTTGTTCACCACGAGAGTCCTTGAGAGTTCCTCGATTGGATTTCTTTTCGAGAGGAGAAACTTGAACCGAAAAGTTCTAAGGTTGCTGATGGAACTAGGAGTAGTTTTTAATCGTTGTTTCACGTTGTGAATACGCTTTTTCTTGTTTTTCGAAAATTTTAGTGGGAGAGTGACCCTATTGATCTCGTGCATCAATGATTTTACGTTATCGCTCGATGCCATTGAGATTTCCGATGTTTATGGGGCCGCGTAAAAGCTGCAGCAACGGAAATCAGATCCGCGCACACGTCGACGGATACGCGTGCTCGAAACAAAATTACGGCGCTATTAACAATTCAGAATTACGGCTCTGGCTGGGAACTTGTTGTAAATGTAGTAATTAATATACATAGTCATGGAGCCTGCTACGCGATTCTGCCAAATTGTGCTACAACCGCATCGCCGCTCATAAAGTCATCCTAATTTCACAGATTTTCTGCGCCAGCCGACATTGTCACGGCTAGCTCGCCGTGCCTCCCAAAATTCCAACAGAATTTTGCGCCAATGGTTCAAAATAGCTGATGCAATCGAAGAAATTGTAGTTTAATATTGAACATCACTTTTAGTAGAATTAATGCTAATGGTACCAGCGCAGTTCCTGTTGCAAATTAACAATAATATCTTCCTGACAATAATATAGGAGACTGTCAATTTAATAGAAAATAGCTTTCAAAATAGTCTTCAATTGATTGTACAAAAGTTATATATTTTTATTATCACCTATGAATCATTTGCAACACTAGAACTATGGACGATTATATTTCACTCCTCTATTAAAAAATATAAATTAATTACTTTATCATCTTTTTCAATATCTTGATTTTTTTTTCCAAAGTAATTATTGGGTATATTTAAATATCAGACGTATATGAAGGTATCTCCCGCAATTGCTCAGTTTTCAACAGTGTTTGAATATAAAATTTATGGCGAGAGATTTTCAAACATTACCTCAGAGAACTTATAACAAGTTTCGTTGAATTTCAACAGTGATCCTTCGCGGGGAAGAGGATGTAGCGGTATCTCGTCGGAGAAACACTTTGGCTCCTGTCTTCTCGCGAAATTTCTGCGAGTTGCAATGTTCGATCCGAGCGAGGTGGCGGAAACATCCGGCGCGTTTCTATTTCGGCGTATAAGCGCGTCATAAATTCGGCCTCGGCCAGCAACCGCTGCCGGTTGTTTTATGCTCTCTGGCCAGGAACCTCGTCGGGTAATTCTGCAATGCGGTCGAAGGTACCTATATTCTCTTCCTAACTCTAGTTTACCTCGCTTTCTACTTTTGCCTCTCCTTTCTTCCCTTCTATTCTTCCTCCTGCTCTTCGTTTCACCTTGGTAATAATTACCTTGGATCGACAGGTCACCATGTGTTTGCAAAAGAGAATGTAGGGCTTGCAAATTTTTGTTGAACTTATGTTACGCATTTCTTTTGTTACGTGAGTCCTTGGCTCAAATCTGTCCACGGCTCAACTCTGTCTGTGGCTCAACTCTGTCCATGGCTCAACTCTCTCTATGGTTCAACTCTGTCAATGGCTCAATTCTGTCTATGTTTCAACTCTGTCCATGGCTCAACTCTCTCTATGGTTTAACTCTTTCAATGGCTGAACTCTGTCTACGTCTTAACTCTGTCTAAGGCTCAACTCTGTCTATGGCTCAATTCTGTCTATGTTTCAACTCCGTCAATAGCTCAACTCTCTCTATGGTTCAACTCTGTCAATGGCTGAACTCTGTTTAAGGCTCAACTCTGTCTATGGCTCAATTCTGTCTACGTTTCAACTCTGTCCATGGCTCAACTCTCTCTATGGTTCAACTCTGTCAATGGCTGAACTCTGTCTATGTCTTAACTCTGTCTAAGGCTCAACTCTGTCTAAGGCTCAACTCTGTCTATGGCTCAACTCTGTCTATGTCTTAACTCTGTCTAAGGCTCAAGTCTGTCTATGGCTCAACTCTGTCCATGACTCAACTCTCTCTATGGTGCAACTCTGTCAATGGCTGAACTCTGTCTATGTCTTAACTCTGTCTAAGGCTCAACTCTGTCTATGGCTCAATTCTGTCTATGTCTTAACTCTGTCTAAGGCTCAAGTCTGTCTATGGCTAAACTCTGTCTATGGTTCAATTCTGTCTATGTTTCAACTCTGTCCATGGCTCAACTGACTCAGCCAAAAATTCCATCCGCACTCAAGAATTATAAACTGTTTTCTAACTCTAAAAAATTCCGATACAGTGATGTATTTTATTATTTTCACTTATATATCATTTACAAGAATTTCACCGCAAAGAATCCCTTTCTAATCTCAGCGTTAAATTCCCCGACCAATATCGCGAATTCCGTTGCCGAAATAGCCCAACCGAAACACGAGTATCTGGAAGCTCGGTGTTCGTTTAAAATCCGAAGCTCCAGAAGCGGATTTTCGAGTGGATAAACTCGATCGAACTGCATCCCGTTGTATTTTACAGTCTCGTCTTTTTCCCTTTTACGAGTTGTTCTTCCTTCCCTTTGCGGCTTCTACCCCTTGCATCCCGTTGCATTTCGTCCTGGCGAGAACTAACCAGCCAGAAAATGCAATGAAAGCAACCCCGAGACCGTAGAAGACGGTCGCGGTAATTCAGCCGGTTAAAATTGCGACCGGGTGCATCGTTGCATGCAGATGAATTGAACGGTGCCTTCGCTCCGCAACCCCATGGCGAGTCATTGACGTCGTAAATACACCACCAAGGATCCCCTTTGTTCCTCGATGTAATAAGTTACATGATTCTCCGTTGATCTTGCTCACGCACTTGCCCCATAGCTTTTCATCCTCCTCGATCTCACACACTTCTCCTGCTTTTCCTTCCCTTTCCATTTTTCCCCTCCGCGAGGATGGAAAACTGAAAAAGATCCGCTCGTAATTTCAGACGAAGGCATCCCTTGTAAAGTGGTTGGTTTGGATTAAAACGTAAATGAATAATTAAAAGGAAATCCAGAAGAAATCAGGTGAATCCTCACATCGGGAATTTTTTATTAAAAAAAACTTGATTCCATGGCAATAAATTTTTGGAATGAAAGATTCGACCCTTTATACGATGTATGAATCTTTACAATTATTCCCTTCGCATTTTCCACATGGGATGGCATTACATTTTCTCGTTTATTTCGGCATTAATTTAAACGAGATTACCTTTACCACTGAATTCTGTTATTCTTTCTACATTCATGGAACTTTAACTGAAATTTCCAAGCAAATTCGTTGAAGCGAGGAATAGATTTCTCATTAAAAATCATTTATTAAAGTGTCTTTGCTTGTTTCAAATACACGATAGATTCAGTGACCAGAAGTTAGTGTTGGAAAAAAAACGGAAAAACGGTCGTAAAATCGTCGAAGATACACGTCCACCGTTAATTTACGACGGAGTGAATCGTCTCACGTGTAACCACGAGCAGGATTACCAAGCGACCATGTGAAGGCCACCTCCAACGCACGCTCCAAGCGCATTCATCCATGCGATAACTTATTTATATTGGGATTTCTATTGCGGCCATTTTGGAGAAATTGTGTTACAATGCCGTGCCACGGGAAAGTGTTAATTTATGGGCGACTCGAACGGTTTCACGGACGCTCGTACGGGGATTACGAGGGTGCGATGTTACAGGAAGAGAGAGAGAGAAAAATGAAGAGAAAGTTAGAAAGAAAGAGGAAAGTGGAACAGAGAGAAAGAGAGAGAAAAGAGGAAGAGTTAGAGCAGTGGCCAGAATGTCTGAGGAAAATTCGGTCGCGTTTGCGATCGTTTATTTAACGCTTTTGCGAGTCGCTGGGACTTTTTCCACGATTTTCCCGTCCATTCTGCCGGAAGCCAGAATTTAAGGGGCCCGCCAGTTTATCCGCTTCTTTGTGGGAAAGTATTTTTCCGTGATTTATACACCGTAACGATTGCGCGCAGGAGAGAAAAATAGCGGAGAGGATTCGCTACAATTCTCACTCTCCATTTATTCCAACATCGAAGAATAGAGATAGACGCACCAGTCGTTTCGAATTAGCCGATTGCATTCCAATTTAAATGATTACACCGCAAAGACTCTCATACCATCGAAGAAATCTCTCTTAAATTCTTCATAAACCTTTGCTCCAAAATCTTTCTCAGCTTGCAACATAAAATTAACACTAAAACTGCCACAGAGTGTTCCATTAACCCCTTCTCGACAAAAATTTGTCTTTAAGAAAAACTATCGGTACGTTTAGTGTTAATTATCTAAGCTCAAATTCTCTTCCACTCCGACAGATTTGCATTAATATATTAATTCCTCTATCGTAGCGACGGTGTATCGAAGCTCGCCTAATCAAATTGAAATCCTACGACCTTGGCAAACCTGACCGTAGCAGACAGATGCATAAAAGTGCAAAAAGGAGAGATATTTATTTGCAACTCGATACAGGTGTTAATTTACTTATCCTCTCGCTCGAGGTTTTCAGCGAAATTGACCGGCAGCTGGGTAGAAAAATGGTACGTTAATTTATGAGTTACTCCGGTTTCTCGAGCTCGCAGGAGTTCTCGCGCGAGAAATTAAACCGTCGCGTCGTCGCGTCCAATGTAACCGAATTAAAGCCCCTCTGCTTCTCTTTATCCTTCGTTTCCGATACGCTCGAGCAAGGCAGGCGAATTAACATAGTCTCCGGTGGCAAATTTATTATCAACCCCGTCCGAGAAGAGTTACGCGGGAAGGAAAGGTCGAAGTGGCCGTAGGAAATTACTCGCGGGTGGTCACTCGAGGTTCTCCATTGGCAGAGAGACAGAGCCAGAGATAAGAGAAAGAGAGAAATCGTGGAAATGCATGGGAAATCAGATGAGCGTCAACTCGCTGGAATTGCAAGTTATTTCGTTGGCATACGCAAGAGGGGTGGAACTAAGCGTGGCCACCGATGTTAATTTATTTACATCGAGACTCTCTCATACTCGTGGAAAGAAATTGCATCGTTGAACAGAATGCAACGCTAACTCTCTACGTTTGCTGTCCGAATTTACAGAAAGCTGACCGAGAGGGAAGAGGAGAAAGTAGGGAGAAAAGAAATGGTGGAGGAAGAAAGAGTGGAAAGGAGACAAGAAAGAAGAGAGGGTAGAAAGGAGACGAAGAAGAAGAAAAACAGAGTGAAATGGAATAAAAGAATATAGAAGTGACTAGAGGAAAACATGAGATGACAGAGCAAGGAAGAGAGAAGAGGAGGAAAATGTAAAGGGAGAGGGTAGAGGATTACAAGGGTGCAAGAGGCACGAAGGCAACCGCGAGAACGGGAAGGGAAACTCTGGCTAGGTTATTCAGTGCGGTAAACTCGTAGCAGACGGCATACAATATGCAGGTGAGAATGGCTCTCTTCCACCTGCCACCACTTGCACGTATCTCTCGCTCTCATCCGGCCTTAATTCGTTGCGATGCAAGGAAGACCGAGGAGGGTCGACCTCCCTGGCGACATTGGAATTCGATGCGTTACGCTCCTCTTGCGTGTAATCCTGTCTCCGATCTTTATTAACCCTTTGCACCTCGAGCAATTTCTGATATGACCTTTCAACGACTCACTTTTACTCGACGACTGTTTGCAATCATGCGAACATGCTGCTGGAAGATTGAAAGTTTTGCTTTGTCGTTAAAAAAACGTATATACGAAGGTATAGAATCTCTCTCTCCCTTTCAGTCTCTAGATTAACTGCAAAGTAGTTTCTAAATGTCGTCGTAACGATAAGACAATTATAATCAGAGTAAAAAATCAGCTTCGTCCAAGAGCAACGTTTCTATCCCCAGAAATAAATGAAAAGCCACTCGCCATGAAAAAATCCCTAGCAACGTTACGCATAAAAGTAAAATACGTGGATGGGGAAAATTCCAAGTGAATTTCCGACGAATTTCTCGCACGGTCGTCTCTCTATTTTTCCAATCGGAAATTCCAATCGATCATTCCGGACGATGCGGTAAACGCGGAGGACATCGAGCGAATTTCCTCACCCGAATGTCCCCGTTTAATTCTGTAACTTAAACGACCTTTCATCGACGAATCGTCGTTTAAATTTCCCCTCATTTTTCGGGCGGGAAACGTCCAGTTCTCCTCGTTAGTCCGTATCGAAGCTTGCAGTCGTTACATAGAGTTCTCCCCTGGAATAACTCCTCACTGATGGCATTTCGAGGGAAGAGATATTCATAGAGGCAACTACGAATGCCTCTTGAACCGTTCATGGGCTCGAGACGATGAGTACGTACCCTTAAGTGGTCCCTAATGTGACCGACATTCCGCTTCGACTAATGATGCATCAGACCCGCCACGTCAAAAGCACCATTATTGGACCACCCTTTCGTACAATTTAATTAACAATGTCTATGACAGTGATCTAATCAACGGTTAGATGCGAGACACTTGCTTCGAGAGTGGTCCCTTAATTTCCTGTGGCTGATTCTTCGTTAAATCGACGGCCTGTTGGCTTTAATTGCAACCTAGAATCGAATCGATCGGATCGATGACATTTTCTCAGCACCGGAGAATACATGGGAAACGGATCTCGATCTGTAAAGTGAAAATACCTCGTGTTTGAACGCGTCACCGCGAGTATCGGATAAAAAATGCAAGCCGAGTCTCTTTGCGATGGAGAGAAAAAAAAGCTCGGCCACGTTGACGGCCTCGGGCTAGCTGCGTGCAACGCGATGCATCGTTGCGTCGAAAATGTCCACGAGGACGTTTTTGCAAAGGTACTCGCGTGATTATGAACCCACCGAGAATAAAAGAAACGTCGGACAAAGGTAGAAGGATGGCCGGAATAAAAATTCTCTTCAAAGTCGCGATTCCGTAATGTCAAACCGATTTCACCGGCGACGTAAATTCGATTTGGGGAAGTGCGTTGGTTTGGGGAATGTCATTTTTTAATCCCTCCTCGTCGCCTCTTTGTCTTTGACGATTTTTCTTCCTTTCTTTTCGCGGGGAAACTGGATGGGAATAAAAATATTGTATTTCATTAACTTGGTACGCGATGCGCTTAAATCCGATTTTCTAGGAATGCAGGTAAATCGATTTACCATGTATATTAACACTATAACTACCAAGGTGGTGAAAATGATTTATCCTGAATTTTTTAAACGTATAGGTGAAATTTCGAACACAATTTTTGCTCCAATTTTATACTATCTCAAACACTGTAGGCGATTAAATCGACCAAGTTTTTTACTTCATTTATTTTATTGAGACATATTTATTTAATAATTTTAAATCTATTGAATTAATCGTCGGCAGATTTAGTGTTAAATAGTGTATGCGTCTAGGATTGTGAGCTCGAAAGGGTAATATAACAAACATCAAACGTAACTGTACAAAAATTTATTAATTTCCACAAAATACAACATACATATTAAATATCTCCTCTACAAATATATTAAAAAAAAAATTGAAACCAGGGAATTTCCCAGTTTCCACGGATCCAGCGTGAAAAGTATCTTAACGCAAATAAGAGTTCACATTTTCTCAACGAAGCCAGCAAGGTTTCGCGCGCATTTGCATTCGTCCGCACGCAGTTGCAAGCACGCCGATACAGAGAACAGACTCGTAATTACGAGCCGACCCTGTAATAGAATTTTCGGCGGTTTTAGCACGAATTCCTGGCTCGCCGCTGCGAAGGAGAACGATGGTTATCGTAACGATACGACTTCCGCGATATTCCGCCGATTGCGGGCCGCATAATTCACGCGTGTGCACGTGCATGTGAACGCGACGCGGAATGTGCACCGAGATGAGAGAATTATTTTCCGCTAAGCCGACAGGTCTGATTTAGGGTGCCGATTATTACGTGGGAAAAACCCTCATGAATTATGGCATGTCTGATAAATCCACGTTGCGCATAAGTCTGCCAATCGCTGAGAGAAATTTCGAATAATCTTGGTTGAGAGAAGAAATTGTTTTTTTTTTTTTAAATGGAAGACAATTTTAATGGAAATTAACGTAGACGATTATTGTTAGAGACCTTTGTGGCAATTTGCAATTAATGGTAGATGTCGATAGATGGAGATCCTCCTGATTGCAAATTCGAGAATGTCGATGCACTCGCGCAAACGATGGGGAAATTGCATGGGATTAATTGTGTCGCTCGAATGGAGTTTGTGATGTCCATGATAAATCGTCCTGCGCTTAAGATTGTTCATCGTCGATGAATCTATGAATTTTCTAGTAATATCATTGATCGATGAAATGTCTTTGAAAATTACTTTAAATTCGTTCAAAGAAAAAGTGGAAAATGTAGAGTTAAACTTAGAAATTTATAATGCAAGGGCAAATAGTCATATCAGGATTAATCACTTTTCTCGAAAAGCAAATGAAAGTGTCTCTTCAAACTCTATGAAGTATTTTCACGAAAACGGCTTGACTCATGATAATAAATTCCAATTCGCTGAATTGAATTTCCATAAACATGGTTTATGGTAATTTCGACGCACTAATAACCGGAATGATAGATGTCATGAAAGTTAAATGAATCCTAGTGTAGTATGCTAGCGAATAAATTTTAAATATTACTGCATATAGCTAGTAACACCGGTAAAAGGTTGGTACGCCTGCCATGCCGGGCGACCGAACAAAAGAAGAAGAGACCATGCGGTCGTAGTTAGTTAGTTAGTTACGTTATGTGAGCTCGAACGAATGTTTCGAATTGTGACTGATTCTTTTATGTATTTCTTTCCTTTTATGTACTGACTATTCTTTTCACCATTTGTCAAATAAAGACTATTTTAAACTGTAGAAGTGACTACAGACATCAGAAGTGGGATAAATATTGTGAATTCATGTGCAACGTTCGCGTATAAAACAAAGAAATGGCGACGTTAGGAAGCATTGACTCAGTGCGTAGAAACATCGGGAAATCTTCTACGAAAGTGATTAGAGCACTTCACAAATTAGTGTCCGGGGAAGAAGGCGACCGTGGAAATCGCCAGCGCTTACGAGACTTTTCGGGTTTTGAATGTTCGAAAGAATCTGCCGAGTTCGAAGCAAAAGTTGCATCAACGGCGTCATCACTTACGTTGGGTGATTTAATTAGTATTTGCCATGTGTTAAACATATCGGATTATAGCGGCACCGTGGAAGTATTGGCTAGACGAATATGTGGATATTTAACGAATCTGGATGCTTTACAAGGTGCGGAAGAAGAGTCGGAACAGGAGACTGACGACGAATCGGACGATCAAGAGGCTGATGTTACTATACGTCAAGGTCGAGGTACGAATGATGTACTGCCTACGCAAAACCGCGGACAGTCGCGTACCGGCTTTGAAAATCCGTCAAGAAGTTTAAGTGATCCAGTGTACTCGATGAGTTTTCGTGACGTCGAAGATACTATCCGGAAATTTGATGGTAGTGATGGATATCCAGTGGAAAAGTGGATATCGGAATTTGAGGATAGTGCAGAGTTGTTGAGATGGTCCGAGTTACAACGAGTGCTATTCGCGAAGAAGAGGTTAGGAGGGTTGGCTAGATTGTTTGTCCAGGGCGAGCGTGGCCTCACTACGTGGAATAAATTAAAACAATCGTTGCTGGAGGAATTTTCTACCCGTGTAAATAGTGCACAGTTGCATGAATTATTAAGGCAACGGAGGATGCAGCGCGGTGAGTCTGTACACGAGTATTTTCTGACGATGAAGGAAATTGCGTCTAGGGGAACTTTAGAACCGGACGCATTGATTCAATATATAGTAGATGGGATATCGGATCCTACGAGCCGCAAGATCACTCTGTATGAAGCCAAAACGTTACATGAACTTAAGGAAAAACTAAAAGTGTACGATAGAATTAGAAACAAGCTATTACTTCCGATGGAGAGAGACAATGTAGTAAAAGCGGATACAACGAAGAAGTCGACGGCGAAGATAAGGCAGGAAACCGAGTTGAAACCACGTTGCTACAATTGCAACGAAACGGGACACCTCATCAGCAATTGTCCTAAGCCGAAAAGGAGCCGCGGATCGTGTTACCAATGTGGATCGACGGAACATCAAAGGCGTGCGTGTCCGCAACTTTCAAAGGAGCCGAGAGAGGTATCGCGGCAGCCGGTGATCAACACTACCACACACATGGTGCATTCGGACTTGAGTATTGTACCTTGTTATACTGTCGACGTCGTATTAGATGTAGGTAAGACTGTTGCCGTTTTAGATACTGGAAGTCCCGTATCCTTCTTATGTCAATGTTTAATACCAAAAGAAATAAGTATCGAACCGCAGGCAGACGATGTCCAATTCGTAGGTGTGAATCGGAGTAAGATAGTAGTTTTAGGGCGACTTAAGCAAACGGTTCGAGTGTCTGATTGCGAAATAGATTTAAATTTCTATGTGATTCCTGATAGTACTATGACTTGTAATTGTCTTTTGGGTCGAGATTTTACTACGCATAGTGACATAGAAGTAAATATTGGAAAGACTGTTAAGGTTAGTCGTAGATTGGAGACTGTGACCGATTACTCGTATGCATCGGAGATCATGAAAATTGATATAGTCGAGGATTCTAATCAATTGGATCATATTGCGGTAAACGAAAGGGTAGATTGGCACTGGCAAAAGGAAGCTAAATCTATAATTAATGAATACTATATGAAGCCTAAAAGACCAGAAAATCCGGTGACCGTGTTAGAAATGGAAATAAAATTAAAGTCTAATCATCAACCGTTTTATTACAACCCTCGAAGGTTGTCATTTAGCGAAAAATCTGCCGTCACGGATATCGTAAATGACTTATTATCTAGGAAAATTATTCGACCGAGTAATTCGCAGTATTGCAGCCCAATTGTTTTAGTAAGAAAGAAAAATGGTCAATACAGAATGGCAGTTGATTACCGGGATCTGAATGGGATGACATTGCGAGATCATTTTCCCATTCCACGTATTGAAGACCAGATTGATTTGCTAAAAGATAAGGTATATTATTCACGGTTAGATTTGAAGGATGCATTTCATAATGTTTCACTAAAAGAAAGCTCGATTCCGTATACTGCTTTTATTACATTCTTGGGTCAGTTCGAATATCTTAAATTACCGTTTGGGTTATCGAATGGACCCTCATTTTTCATGCGTTTCATAAATACGGTTTTCCAAAAGCTGTTAAGAGAACAGAAAATATTAATTTACATTGACGATATCCTGATCGCAACAAAAACTATCGAAGAAAATCTGGACATTTTAAAGGAAGTTTGCGGTGTTCTCGTTACGAATTGTCTGGAGCTAAAGTTGGATAAGTGCGCCCTTTTGCTTACTGAGATTTTATATTTGGGTTATCGCGTTAATGCAGTAGGCATACGTCCGAGTGCGGATAATATTAAAGCAGTAGTCGATTACCCTATACCCCGAAATCACCGGGATTTACAAAGCTTTTTAGGTTTAGTCTCGTACTTCCGGAAATTCATAAGAGGTTTTGCGGTTGCAGCTAAGCCTCTGTATGATCTCTTATCGCACAGGGAAGCGTTTAAGTGGGACGAGGAATGTTTGAGCTGCTTCGAGCGATTGAAACAAGTTTTGATATCGGAGCCTGTTTTAGCAATTTATTCGCCAAATGCCGAAACAGAGTTACACTGTGACGCGAGTATACAGGGTTATGGTTCAGTGTTGCTTCAAAAGCAAGCCGACGGTAAATTCCATCCGATTTCTTATTTTAGTAAGCGTACCACACCGGCAGAGTCTAGATATCATAGCTTCGAGCTGGAAGCATTAGCTATTGTTTACTCTGTTGAGCGTTTTAGGATATATCTACAAGGAATTCATTTTAAGTTGGTTACGGATTGTAATAGTTTAAAGCTCACCTTGGAAAGGAAAAATGTAAATCCGCGCATCTTGCGTTGGTCACTTGCATTGCGTAATTATGACTATACGCTTGAGCATCGCACGGCAGACAGAATGCAACATGCAGACGCCCTAAGTCGCGAGTTTGGTGTCCTTATTATAACAGAAAATAGTTTTGAACGTAATCTTGAAATATTGCAAGATCGCGATCTGAAAATTTGTGAGATTCGGCGGAAATTGCAGCGGTCTGAAGATAAACACTATGAATTTAATAATGGGTTAGTTTACCGTAAAGTAAATGGCAAAGCATTGTTCTACGTGCCAGTTTCAATGGAAGATTCTGTAATTAGAGCAAATCATGAGGAGGTGGGGCATCAAGGAGTGAACAAAACAGTTGAGTATTTATCACGCGTCTACTGGTTTCCAAAAATGAAAGATAAAGTCCAAAAGCATATTGCAAATTGTCTTAAGTGTATTACCTATGCTACAACTACGAATAGAACCGAGGGGAAACTACACTGTCCCGACAAGGGAAATTTACCTTTCTTTTGTATTCATATTGATCACTACGGCCCGTTAGATCGAACGCGGCACCGTCATAAGTATGTATTCGAAATAATCGATGCATTTACGAAGTTTTTGAAACTTTATCCGACTGTTAGCACGAATAGCGATGAGGTAATTAGGCATTTGAAGTCTTACTTTGCTACCTATAGCATCCCGCGTAAGATTGTCTCGGATCGGGGAAGTGCATTCACTTCTAATAAATTCAAAGAATTTACAACAGAATTTGGAATTCAGCATATTCTCATTGCAACCGGAACGCCTCACGCTAATGGACAAATAGAGCGTGTGAATCGATCATTGACACCTATGTTATCTAAATTAAGTAACAGTCCGAAATTATGGAATGAAGTTTTAACGGAAGTTGAGTATGCTTTCAATAATACTGTAAACAGAGCGATAGGCGATACTCCAAGTAAACTGTTGTTCGGAGTTAACCAGGTAGGAAAGGTCAATGATGCGTTGCGGAAAATTTTAGAAGAGAAATCTAACGAAACACGTGATTTGGAGCAAATTAGAGACGCGGCTGCGGCAAAAATCGAAGTTAGTAATGAGTATAACCAAAAATATTATGACAAAAGACATAAACTCCCCACTCAGTATGCTATCGGAGATTATGTTGTAGTAAGGAACGTAGACGTAACCCCCGGAGTAAATAAGAAACTTATACCTAAGTATCGTGGACCATACGTAATTAAGCGAGTTTTAGATAAAGACCGTTACGTAATATGCGATCCGGAAGGTCACCAGGTAACACAGGTACCTTTTGAAGGTGTATGTTCACCGGAAAACATGAAACCGTGGGTTAAACCCGAAATGTAAATAGTCATGTAAATATGTCAAAATAGTAGATTAAGAAAAAATTTGTTTGTTAGTTAAGTTTGTTGTCCGAATCATCAGAACAACAGGAGAACACAGAAAATGTAAACGCGAAGAAGGTAATTACTACATTAAGAAATGGTACAGGGATACCGTGTATGTTTACCGAATAGTTTACTTATTTCTCGCTATTATGTTACTTTATGAGCTGTTATGCCTTATGAGTTAAGCGCTTATGTTACACTTATGTCCATACTTACCTTATGTTGTAAAATGTTGTTCAAATTAGGATACAGCATGATTGAGGACAATCATTTAAGTCAGAATGGCCGAGTTGTAGTATGCTAGCGAATAAATTTTAAATATTACTGCATATAGCTAGTAACACCGGTAAAAGGTTGGTACGCCTGCCATGCCGGGCGACCGAACAAAAGAAGAAGAGACCATGCGGTCGTAGTTAGTTAGTTAGTTACGTTATGTGAGCTCGAACGAATGTTTCGAATTGTGACTGATTCTTTTATGTATTTCTTTCCTTTTATGTACTGACTATTCTTTTCACCATTTGTCAAATAAAGACTATTTTAAACTGTAGAAGTGACTACACTAGAACGAATAAATTCGATCATCCCTCACACTAATAGCCAGAAAATAAAATTAAAACTAATCATCTAACATCAATAATGAACCTTTCCAAACGGCAATTTAATTCTACTCAAAATACATCTTTCCCTTCAATCATATCGTCAAGCACTAATAATAACCTTTATTACAAACAATAAAAATAACAGATACCTAAGAGAAAAGATCTTTTAAGCCGATAGACGTATCCAATATTCAAACATAAAGGAACACTGAAATTCTAAAGGCTAGAAGTAAGTATAGAGGAAAAATTCATTCAAATAGATCTCAATATCGTCCTATAATATCGTCAAGTGACGATCAATCGAACGAACACATTAATCGGTCGTTCGATTTCGTCGTAAAATCAATCCAAGGGACTCAACATTCCGAATGTCCCCCGTTCTCGAACTCCGGACATGCAGGTAGAGATACCTCAAAGGGATCTCATTGGAGGCAAAGCCGATGGTACCGTCAAGAACAACCTTCCGTTTTTACTCGAATCGATCCGACCGTAATTAGTACTAATTGGAAACTCAACGTACCACCGTGAATGTGGGTGCTTGGGAATGTATGCACACATAGAGTCACAATGACAAGAGAGATCGTCCCGCAGTTGCAGTGGCAACTTCAATGAAACTTGCTCTCCCTCTGCGCGAGTCCAGCTGCAACTTTCTCGTCAGCTTGAAAAAAAGGGGGCAAAGAAAGCCAGGTGAGAAGAGGACGAAAGGGTTGAAAGAGAATGAAGAGAACGAGAAGAAGAAAAAAAGGGAAGAAATGCAGAAGAAAAGAGAAGAAGAGGAGGAGCAACATCTGGCACCGATGAAGAAAGAAGAGAAAGAAAAATGACGATGCTAGGAGGACCAACGGGAAGGAAGATAAGAGTAAATATATTTCCCTTTGATGCGATCTCGAGTAATTATTCAGGACTGGAGCTACGAATGAATCCTTCTGTCGGAATCCTTTCCGTCTCCTGTGCTGATGGCATTAAAGGGAAACGTCGGGAAAGTGATATGGCAGAAAGTGAATCATAATTTTCTACTATCCACGGTTTCTCTGCATTCCATCTTTATTCGCTGCCTCTCTTTCTCTTTTTCTATCATTCACTCTTCCTCTTTTTATCGTACAAAGCTGCAATTGTACAAGCGGTCAAAATTAGGCTGAATTTGCTCTGGCGATTTAATTAAATTTTTAATTCAATGATACTTCTATTCGAACTGAATGGAAGAGGAAAAATAATTCTGTCTTTTTTTTTCATTGAGATCTGGATAAGTTTTCTCCAAGCTCTCTGTTTCTCCATACGTTTCATCGACACGATCTCCGGCTTGCATAGCCGCGATTTCGGCCATGCGAGGGAGGAAAATGCATTTCGGCACGCCACGGTTAATGGCAATTTTCGACGGTAGTCCGTAGGAGATTGCATATAAAATACCGGTGACGTTAAATCGTTTCATACCCCCGTGCAAAATATCATCTAGCTCGATCCTCAAAATCCGGTCAGTTCTGAGGTTAATTTTTCTATTAATTAAATCTTACTCCATCTTATCCTATAGGTTTATTTAATTTTCTCCCTCTTAATATTACGGCGAAGAGAAAATACGATTTTGATGTCACAAAATTCCCTCATTATTTGTGCATTAACGACACGGTCGCCAATGAAATTCTCATCTCGCAACGAACGAGATTTGCAGGATGTAATCGCACGTGGAAAACAGATTTTTGTATCCTCATTACTCATGGTAGATGCATCTCGAAAGTTGAATATTTTAAAAGGCAAAATCGCGCTTGCAAATCAATTATTCGCAGACGTATTCGGCCACTATGGAACTCCATCGAGTTCAAACGATTACTGTATGCGTGATTCGCGAATTACTCGGAAAATCATTAGTCAAATCTCAACCAGCACGGTTTTATTATCACTCTCATCCTTGCCACCGAATATTTCACCGTCGGATGGTCAAATTTTGTTTCAAGTTTCATCGTTATCTCGAACTACAACTGAAACAGCATCGTGAAATATCTCTTTCCCTGAAGGCTCGAAATAAATTCATTCGTGGAAACAATATAATTCTACGAAAAATTAGAAGAGTTGCCCTTCTCTCACTTTTTCTACCCCCGTCAAAACTCTAAAGTAGTGTAGGATATTTATAACAAATACACATTTTTATATTTATATAAAAGAGCAAAAAATTCATTACTCTTTCAGACACGCAAACACATAAAATTAATAATACAAAATATATACTGTAACATCCCTCCAATAACGTCTACTCGTCTACTCTTCTATTACTTTAGTCATCTATTCGTCTCTGCTCTATCCGCCTACTTGTCCATTACTTTTTAGATCTCAAAATAATCTAGAAAGATCCTCGCAGATTTTATAAAATGCCCAAATTAGTTAGACTTCTAATTGATACATACATCTATTAGCAAACTTAATTATTTTTGTAACCAAAAAAATACTCCGTCCGCGATAAAATCCACCCCCTTTCATCATCACAAATACATCCTCCACAGATTTAATCAATTCTACCGCAACTTTTTCCCAAAATCCCTTCGATCTTCCATCCCCTTCGTAAAATCACCCTCTCTCATTCCCTCCAACCCTCTCGCCCCGTCAAAACAGTCTCAGCACCCTCAAAGACAACGGTTGATCCGGCAGTTACGCTAAAGCCAGGAATCTCGCGATCTCATCCCCGTGAAAATTCGTTTAGCCGAAAGGACGATAGTTTCGCAAACGACAAACGAGTGGCCCGCTGAAAGTTGTTTAAGGGCTGTTCGACAGCGAGGAGAGTCCGTGTGTGCGCAAAAGTTGCCGTAAGGCTGCCAGACACGAGACAGCCCTTATACCCATCACGTGACGATACGGTCTCATTAAAATTCATAAGGCAACTCGCCCATTCCCACTTTAGCACCCCGCCAGCGCTCTATATGAGCCGCGTATTATATATTTATAGATGCCCTCGATGGATGGATGTACCTACCCACCCATCTACGTATCTCTCTGCGCGAATGTACAGCCCGAGAGACACCTTGCGGGAAAACTACCCCCCTCGATTTCGGTGTAGACACCCAGGTATGCGAGTTTCTACGAGAAAATCCCGCTGACAGTGATAAACTGAAACCTCTTGGAACGAGACCGAGGACGATATTGACACGATGACTGCCAGAATAATCGTTTAACTGGGAGTACACGCTTTTGGCAAGGTGCTTTTGGCGGTACGGTGAATTTCGTGGGAGATTGAAATTTGCAGGGTGAGATGGAGACTGGAATGTTTGTAGGATTAGGGGTGAGGTTGTCTAGGACCAAATTCTTGGTGGATGAGAAAGGTGAGATGTGGAGGGGAGGTTGTTCAAGAGGGGGTAGATGTTTTTCAAGATAGTTTTGATTGTCAGGGAATTTTCAAGGGAAATGAGAATCTACTGGAATATTTATAATATTGTATGGTGTATCTTGTGAAAGTGTTAGTCTGTATGTAATTAAATTTTTTCTATTTATTTGAAATATTAAATGTTTAGGTGGAAATCCAGTCGAAAGGATTTCAATATTTATCATATTTCGTCTATCCCAAACACACGTTCGTAGCCATGAATCTTGAATATTTCTCGCATGCGAACGCACGATGACACTTCAACCCCCTGCCTCGATCTCGTCTCACCCTACGTGCGAACGTCGGTAAGCTGACAAATTGTAGTCGAATGTAAGGTAACACGGGGGTTCCAGTCACGAGTCAGCACATATTTTCTGACGAACGGCAGACGAGCTTCCTAGCTTTCTATCTCTCGTTATTTATGAATCTCCAGCGCGCACGCGACGCACCGTCGAGATTATTCTTTAACCCTCCATTGCATCTCGTTGCCTGCCCTGTAACAAATCTAATTTCACCACGGTTTTTTCCCACAATTTTTATCAATTTTTTCCCACCATAATTTCCATCCCGTCGTTACCACTTCCACTTTTTTTTTTCATCCCCTAAAAAACCTGCGAGAAATATAAAATAAAAATAAATAAATAATATTCACGAATTAACCGATTACTTTTATAACTTCGCTGAAAATTCACCGTTTTTCAACTAAACACGAAACTGTCGGTATTTTGTAGAAATTTATATATTTTCTGATATTTCGAGCCAGAAAAACATAGTCCTTCGATCTCGCTATCGAACGATCTCCAGGTCATAATTCTCGCTCGGTGAAAACATCAGCACGCAGGTTGAAAATATACGCTCGTTCAACCGCGAGGCGATAATTGTATCTCACAAATCTCAATTAATAAAATTAGCACGCTCCGATGGAATCACCCTACCGAGCTACAGTCTCGTTCAAAGTGCAGAGGGCATGGATACATCGGTGGAAAATTGTTGATGGATAAAACTCTTTGGAGATATTTGTCTGTGAGACGTGCGAACGCGATTATTCGCTTTCTCACGAGGTCACGTTGCTAAGTTTTGCTATCTATAACCCCCCCGCTGCGAGAGAGGCATCCACGAAGTTTGCCATTGCAAATTCTATCCGAATGCCAGAATAAATCTTTGAGGTTACGCAAGAAACCGAGAGAAATATCTCGAAGAGGGAAATTGGAGGGAGTCGAGTATTCACGTAAAAATCTATAATTCAACGATAAAACGTGGCGTTTCGAGGACAAATCTGAAATATGTCGAGTAATGGAAATTAATTTCTAAAGAGTCACTCCAACGAAGCATTAAACATTTCAGGACGCGAAAGCCTTTTGCAGATCTTACGGGGATGATTTGATTGAATGCCCAAGATTATCACGATTTTAACTTCGTTAAGTCAATTACAAGTTTGACGAATGAAACAGCAATGTAGAGGGAAGAAAAGGGCAAAATTTCACGAGGATATTGGAAGTGGTCGATTCTTGTCGACTGATAACGAAAACAGCTCTTTGAAGTGACGCACCCCCTTGATGTCGAAGGGAGAGTCGAGAAGAAAGAAGAAGAAGTCTGTTGGAGGAGAACCAAAAAAGTGGCGAGAAGTTTTCGGAAGTTACAAGCGGGTCACCGTCATTAATCATTTCTTGGCCGTTCTATAGGCGCATACATTATTCAATAGCGTTTCGACGCCACCTATGCATAACTTTTGTCGATGTTCACGCGCTGGTATTCGTTTACCCTCGAGCTGTTTCCTCCTGGTAACAGAACAGGGAAGAATACTTGCCAAATTGAACAGCAAAGGAGATGCAGGAGACTTGAAAATTTGGAATTTTAAAGATAAATTGTCTCGTGGATTTTTGAAAGTCGTGGAACTCTACAATTCCAGGACATTCGCTTAGGAGATTGTCCTGTGAGTTATAGACCGGTTAGACTAAAAAGTCACCCCTTGTGGGGGTACGGGTTGAGAATCTCCTCACCTTATTCCCATCACGCTCTCGGAATCTTACATATATTTTATTTATTATTATATTGTAATCTTCCACTATACCTACCGACACATCATTAATATTTCACCTACCCCCTTATCTCCCTTTTCTTCTTACTCAAATCCTACCACATGAGATAGTACATCCCAGACGAATTAACCATAGCAGGTGAAGCAACAAATTACAAATAAATATATCACTTAGGTTTGACTTAATACTAAATTTATCGACGATTAATTCAATATATTTAAAATTGTCAATTAAATCTGCCCTGATCAAATAAACGAAGCGGACAAAAAACTCAATGTATTCAGCCTCCTATAGTCTTTTACAATAGATTTACGGAAGCTGTCAAATTGACGAAAGTAGCAAATTGAAAAGGAAACAACGTTAGGAATTTTAGAAATATTTTCAAAGAAATCAGTGCAAGTCATTTTGACCACCTTGATAATTCTAGTGCTAAGTCCCTGAATCCCTAATAAATTTCCAAGTACAAACAGCTCTCCAAAAATGTCACCACCCCCATTTGTAGCCAATTGCCGAAAAGTCAGTGGAATTTGTCGATGAGGGTAAGCGATACACCACGGCCGGAGGAAGAACGGGGTGGAGGGTGCATCAGTGGCCACGTAGGTGCACTTAGCACCCCCGGTTGTACAAGACCACTCGACCAGCACGTACCGGATCCTTCAGACGTACCTACACACGAGCAAATTACCGGCGGAGCGTACCTCGGTGGTTCAACGTGCACGAGGAAGCGCTCCGTTGCTCTCTCGTTGTTTTACACCCTCTCTTTCCAACTACTTTCATCCCTCTTTCCATGCGTCCATCGGATCACACTCGCTGTGCACCACCGTCGGGTTACTCTTGGACTACGCTTCTCTCCTTTGTTCTTTCGCGCTCGTTTTCCAACCCCCTTCTGGCTTCACGGGTTTGCGATAAAAATGAGATTTGCGGATTATTCGCGGCAACGGGGATGAATTCTCTTCTTTGCTTCGTCGCGGCTTGGGGTTAATCTCGTTTTTTAGCCGCCGGTCTAACGATAATGTTGCGACGACGGCCTGTTTAGTTGGAATTGTTCAAATGGGAGAAAGAATTTTAATATGACCGATTACGAGGTCACAGAACTCTTTTTAAAGGTTGAAGATTGGTATTTAAATTTGTAAAGAATTGTGGTATTTTTAATTCTGGTAGAAGGTAATTTTGTAATTTAGATAATAGACTGAGACATTTGCAGATTGAGGAGGAGTTCACGTGATTTTTGAGATACATTTCTTAAATTGGATTCCAGCTCTGGAAGAATTGTGAAAAGTTGGACGATTTTAAAAACAGGGAAATCGTTAAAACGTCCGTATTTGTAGTAGCTTGAAATTCTCCAAGTTTTCTTTCGCATTTACGGAAAATATCTGTCAAGCGCGTCTGCTCTCCGTAATCTGTCAAACGTCGTATCGTCTGTCGAATGTAGGAATATTTTCGCATGGTGCCCTTTCTCTAACACTTTCCATCCCCTTTGTCGTTCCTCTCGAGTTTCCCAGCCAACGTTTCACCCGGCAGAACTGACATTTTTTAAAAAATGATTCGAATACTTATCACGGATCCACAAACGGCAAAACATCTCAAAAGAATTTATCATCATCCACAATGTTTACTGTGACAGTCATTGAAATAATTCGATACCGAATTCATCTTTTTCTTCTTCGTCTCTTTTTCTCTCAGATTCGCAACGTAAAAAATAAAGTTACGGTCAGAAATAAGCGAAAGGATCGTCAAGAAGCCGGCAGTAAAATCGAAGGTTGAAATGTCACAGGGTATATTTCATTGGCACCGTGAGATTTTCAATCTCCGCGAATGTCCATCTGCGAAATTCCCCATAACCTTTCCTCTTGACGACCGGTGCACCATAGCGTCGGTTGCTTCGGCCATCGAATAACGGGGAAATGTAACTCCTATGCTTTCCAACTCGGCTCGACACGCGCCAATTCGGGGCGGAAATATGTGGACGCAGAGCGCACAGGGAATGCCAAAGTTCTATTGAATTTTTCGCGGAAGAAACCACCAACCCCACGGTGGCGTAAAATTTTTATATTCCTTTAAATATATCAAACCACTAGGCTACACACAGACACGTAAAATATTCCGGTAAATATACGGTGAGATTCTTTCTTTCTACCCCGTTTTTTCACCAACTTTCGTTCTCGAATACGCTTTAATTTCGAGGTTCTCGAGCGGCCGAATTTGCGGACCCTTAAATTTGCAAATATGCTAATGCACGAATTCTCGAGTATCCGAACATTTGCATTCTCGGTTTAAGGGTATGAATTTCCAAATTTCTGGAACGATTCAGAATTCGAAGGGGTGTACTAGACGGAGTATTTCTCCAAATAGTTTTTCGTAATCTATCAATAAATTAAACTTTGAACTATTAATCAAAGTCAATAATGTAGGATACTTGTAACAAATACACGTTTTCATATTTATATACAAGTGGAAATATGAATATCGTCAAATATAGAAAACGCACTACCCTCTCGGACACTTAATAATCTAAAATATTTATATCCTGTAACGTTCGTCCTAGATTCTATTTTAGAATGATCTAGAAAGATCCTCGACGGATTTATAAAATTCCCACAATAGAATTAGTTTTCCATAACACATTACGTTTTGATCTGTGACTGCCTCCGCCATAGTTGAGAGATTAATTGCTAAAATAAAAAATTATCAGTGATAGTAGACTTCCAAAGTCACCGTAAATTGAAATGACTCGGCTTCTTTAAGTTTTCGACCACCTGCGTTTCAGGGTAGCAATTTTCGCAACGTTTAAATATTTGCAAACACATTCAACAACGACCGCAAGAACATGAAACACGTCTCTCTATTCGAACGTCGAAGTGAGCGATTAATCCGGCAGAATTAGCATATACAAACAATGAATTAAGAAACCAAACCACGGAAGCATTCGCGAAGCCTATCCGTTTGTTTCGCAAGGTCGGTGAATTCGGAGGAAAAAGACTGACGGGTGTTTGCAGGGCGCATTATACTGGCAACACGCGCCGCATAGATTATACTAACAAATCCACCAAAGGATCCGACATCCCTCCGAACTTCGTTTCTCTCCGAAAGGAAACTAACGTTTGCGCGAATGCAATTTAAAGCGTTAGCCGGATTTCAACGTCTTCTCTCTTTGAACTTCGCTATTAAATTTCACGTGTATCAGGAATAACTTTCACCGACGCTGATTAGCGTGCAGGAGAAGCAACCACTTTCCGAGATCTTCTCAAAGAGATTCCTTCTGAGATTCATAGGATAGAGATCGAAATAAATCTTACCGAGGGAGATCCACGAGAGATGGATAATTAAGGAAGATTTTCGGATTGATGTTTCGATTTTTCGAAAGAAGTAGGAAATATTTTTAGGTCGATTCGTTGAAAGCTTAGAGTCAGGATTTCATTAACTTATTAGTCGTGGCAGGAAGATTAATTAATTCTGCCAATTGTGCAAAAAGTACTACTAATTGAGCAGAGTTTCCTAATATCTCAGAATGCAAATTAGAAACTATCAGATTTTTATATCGTGGAATTGATGCTTAGTGAAAATTTCAGGGTGTAAGACCCCATAGATATTCAACCTGTTGAAAAGGAAAAAGCTCTCGTTTTCGAAGAAATTAGGAAATATTTTTAGGTCGATTCGTTGAAAGCTTAGTGTCAGGACTTCATTAATTTATTAACAGTGTCAGAAAAACTAATTAATTTTGCCGTTTGTGCTAATTCAGTAGAGTTTCTAAAAATCTCTGACTAGGATAGAAAGGATAAGTTTATACATCGTGAAATTGATGTTTAGTGGAAATTCCAACTTATAAAAGATCCCATATCGATGTTCAACCTGTTGAGAAGGGAAAACCTCTCGTTCTCGAAGGTTGTCGAGCGAAAATTCAGACAGAAGAGCAGGTGTAGCGATAAATTCGCCAGAGGCTGCTCGAAGCTGCTCTCCTCGAAATTTGCGAGGAATGTCTCGGGGGCTGCTGCTTCCGCCTCTGCGTTCGATGTGAAACGAAACCACAGGACGCTCGAACACGTTGCATTTCGGGTATCTGTCAGCGACACACTCCCTGAAAATCGTCGACGACAGCCTCCGAGGAAGCTTTGCGCGAATCCTCTCTCTTCCTTTCGTTCCGAGGGACACCCGTGGACTTTCCTAGCGTTCAACGTCCAACGAAATCTCCTTGGCTCTTTCGAGGGATTAGCAAATAATGTAATCGTCACTGGAGAACGATCTGACAATCTTAAATCATCTACTCCTTCGCTCATTTCATTTTCTTCTGTTACAAGAGAATCTGAAGTATCTGGAAAAATCATTAATTATTAACACATTGCACGCTGGCTAAATATCTGCTACCGAATTTATTTTATTTGATAATGTTGCCATTTAACCCTTTCAATAGGGTGAAAAATCCAGTCCGAGTGCGCCCCATTACCGGGGTGTGTTATTTCTCCTCCAAGCGATTATTAGATAAAATAATTTTTATGCCGAAAACTGAGCAACCTTAACAATTGTCACTTGTTTGATTAGATCGGGGACGATCGAGATGAGAAATTTATGGATTCAGAAGGATTGAGAATCAGTTTGGAGGCCCAACTTGGCGTTATTTTCTGCCTTAGATGTTTTTCAGTAACTAGGACATATGTTGTCCCAGCCATAACATCAAACATATTTCAGACTGGAACAGCACATGTCCCGTCCGGTGCGAAAGGGTTAAATCAATATCAAATTTGAGTGCAAATAATGCGCAATTTAAAGAGAATAATATAGCCTTCTTTGTTCACTTTACCGATTTCTGCAAGACAGAATAGTATGACTGATAAATCATTTTCATCTCCATTACTCTCAAAGTATTTGCACGACCTCCGTTTGAGATATAAACATTATTGAACAGCGTGATTAGTATGTTCAAGTAATAAGCAAACTCTTGAGGAGGAGGAGGGCTCGAAGCCCTTGGAAACTCGAGGTTTCGTGAAAATTCTGGGAAGCAGCATCAAGCGGATCGAAGATTCACGAATCTTCGTTGAAAGATTCCCTCGTTGGGAAGTTAGCAAGTAGTCCCTTATCCCGATTCGCAGCCACGCAAACCTAGGAAACGTCGGTCGAAGTTGGAGGACATCCCAGTCGAACGAAACCGCAAGACTTTCTCGATCGAACTTACCTCGAACGGAATTGCAGGCATGGAAATTCGTCGTGGTTTTTCCATCTTAGAAACCTCGACTATAAACGTCGTAATATAATTTCTATAGGATCGAACCGAAGAGAAATGAAAAGAACCTTTCTTTCAAATTGTCTCTGATCAATCTTTTTTTATTTGTGTAAACTTGTAAGTCAAAAAACTAATCTCTCTTTCTCTCTGTTCGCTATCAACGAATATAAAGCTCAAAGAAAAAGCTCTCTTTGCTGGATATAGCATCGCTCTTTTCCTCGTTTCCGTCATCGAGTCTCTTCGCGATGGTTCCTCGAGGTTCTTCCTCCATTTCAAGATCGACTTCCGCATCTACGTTGGCTCGTTTACCCTCGAATCCGAGCCAGAGCTTACGAAACCGTGTGTGCTATTAACCCAAATAATTTTCAACTACCTTACCCTCTCAAATCATCCCTCTTTCTATATCTACTAAGTCCTTCTCATCTACCATTCTCCTTTCTGTCGTCCTTTTCTCTTTTGACGCTTGCAAAATACTTGCCAACTGGCAAATTTAACACTATTAATCCCGGTGTTACATCGATTATATTGAAACATTATAAGTAAGCGCTTTGGAAAAGGAGAAATGAAGGTGTTGAATGCAATAATAATCACTGATTTTCAATACCATATTTATTGAATACGTTCAAAGTAACAGTGTAATTAAATTACAAATATAATTCAGTTAAATTAGTAGTTGCAAATCAGCCGAGTTGCTCACGGTCTTCTTCCAAGGGTCGTTTTTAACGGGTGGTCGGTCAGAAGTCGAATAGGGGTTGTTCCAGCTGAACACCAGACATTTTACGCCACGCAGAAAATGATGTAAGTAGCAATCCGAGAAAAAAATGATAATCCGCGGAGATCTGAGCCACGAGATCCTTTCGACGAGCAGCGATCCTCCTCTTTGAAATGTAGACCTCCTACCTGGATATTTATAATCTTCTTACCTTTACGGGGAGAATAGCGTAGGAAGGAGAAGAAGGAGCTTTATTGCCGCTCGTCATTTCGGAAGAGAAACGATCCTGTTGCTCCTGTTACCGGTTTTATCCGTGACCAATTATGAGCTTCGTTACGAGGGTTATTTAACGCTCGCTTGATCCTTCGAGCAAGAACGTTAAACGGTCAACTCGGAGGAGGATGATTTTAAGTGGATTATTTAATTAGCCTCTTGCTAATTACTTCCCGATGAGATTCAACGGTGCCGTTCTCCTTTCCGCTGTTACTTTCTTTTCGTTCTTATCTAAGAGGTCTAAGTTACCCCTTCAAGTCAAGTAATTGGATGTGACTTTTTTGGGAACATTTTCTAGCAAGTTTTGAAAGCTTCGATTCCAATTTTAAGTACCTGTGATACGGTGAAAGAAGAAGAAAGTGCAGGACAATTGTATAAAATAAATTAAGGTAGAACAGTTGTGAAATATTAATTGTAAAATGTAGATGTTAAATTTCTAAGTTACATCACCGTGAAACTTATCAAATGTCGATACCATAGATGGAAGATTAAGACGAGGGTATGGGGAAAATTTTCGGCAAACTGTCGATATCAGTTTTGAGCTTCTATCTGTTCTTGAAACGGAATAGAAGTCGTGGAGGAGAATTCAGTAGTGTTAATCCCTTCGTGGTCAGACTCTGTCCTTTTCGATGTCCTGAACACTAAACCTACCAAGGCGGACAAAATCAACGGTTACTAAGTTTTTCAAAAACTTCCTAATCTGATATATAAACAGCTTAGTAAACATTCCACTATCTTATAAAACATTTCTTTTTTCGGAAAGTTTCTATGTTTCTTGTCATTGTCAGACGAACGAGCCTTGAGTCAACAACAAGTAGTACTTCTAACGGAACGATAGTGTGCTATGAGCTTGCAAATATTTTAGTTTGACAATTTATCATAGAATTATTGTTGTAATTGAATTAATCCAGTATTAATCTATAAGATAATATATCTATCGTAATTCACTAACAATAAGTTGTGAGGTAGATAAATTCGTTGTTCGTCAGTGAAAGTGCTCGTGGTCGAAGACGAAGTTAGCGATCTAAATAAACAATTTGTCATTAACAAAATCACGGTACATATGCTAATAAAACGTCCACCATAAATCTCTTTTCGGGTATTCTGGTGGTCGGCTCTTTAAATTCGTTTCTTCCCAGAGTTGAACTTCGCGCCGACGCTAATTCAATTAAAGTACTGCGAGAAATATTTACATAAAGGACTTTCGACCTTTGCTCCGATTTAATTGAATTTCCCAACGATTCCGTCATACATTTCTCTCGTTTCATTAAATCTCGTTGAATTCCGTCCTCAACGAAATACACGATCGACCGCCACATAATGTCACGTTCATGGTTTCAAGTTCTTTTCATTTCCTTCCTCTCTTTAGTTCAATATAATCTACAAGTTTCAACGATTAAACGAAGCCACAATTAACTCGAAGTTTTCAATAGAAGATATCACTTATTACGATTAATAATTATAAATCACGAGAAGATAAATTGTCATTAAATAAAATCAATCCTCTTGTCGTTCTACGCCGAGGATTTTTATTTGTCGATATTGTGCCATTTTTTCGCCATTCTTCGTGGCAATAAAAGGAAGCGTATGTAACTTCCTCTTATCGAATAAAGATTATACTGCACGAAGACGTGGAAAAGGTATCGTCTACCTACACAAAACATCTGTGAGAAAAGTTTTATTATTGCATTTACACCGGACCCGTGTTATAGTTATGAATCGTAGCATCGGGTGGATGCGAAGTTGCACGAAGAGTTGCAGTGGTTACACAAAGAAAAGGAATTTCACGTGGAATGAAAATATCCTGGAAAATTGTACTTATTAAATTCGTCGCGTGGAAGATTGGGATTTTGCTATTTTTAATTAATGTTACATTTAAATTTTTAGATTTGAAGTCAAAGTTGTTTAGATTTTAACTCTTTGAGGAGGGATTAACTCCTTGCCCTACGATAACGAGTGATCCTGATGAAGTAATTGGGGTAGGAAATTTTAAGCTTTTCCAAAAATTATTAAATTTCAAACGTAAGTGAAATGGGACGCGATAATAATATTTCTATAACATTAGTATTACATTTAATTACACAGCATATAAAAAATCACAGCTCAATATTTATTTTAGCAATTAAATTCTAAATTATCATCACGACACAAATAGTAGTACAAGATGTTAAAAGTGTCTTTGCTAATAAAAATAAACCTACTTTGTTCGAACAAAAAAAAGAGGAATGTCTGTGCTACATGGGTCATTTTATTTTCTGAATTTCCGTACCTCGAAGAGTAGAGGTTTATTAATTAGTCCTGAGTGGGCTAAAACTTACCTAAAAAAGGACCTATGACGAAAAATCGTGGACACTTTCGACCCACCCCATATACCGCGCGAAAAACGACCGAGTACCAAAACGTGCTTCGAGTTTCTTCCATTTTTCTTTTCTTTCCCGTCGAAAAGAACGTAGGAAAGGAACTTTACGCGAGTCCGATCCAATTGACTTTCGAACTTGCACGCGTTTACTCGAGAACAGTTAACAGACTTTGGATCGGAAGGATCTTGTTGTACCAGCCGTGTACCCTGTGGAAAGTTCGAGAGCATTCCCGATCTACGAGTATTTTCTTTGTCGGCACCAAAGTACTAGCTCGATCGACCATCGACCTTTCCAATTAGTGGAACTTAAACTTCTCTGGGACATCGAATTAGAATTTCGACAGATTTTTGACCCGATTTTAAACGCTGTCGTTTGCCTTTCAAGTATTCATTTCGTTTACCTGACATCGTTGAATTTTGGCTTTATTTTTGATTTTTTGACCTTCTACCTTTTATTTCACGGAGAATATAGGATTTCAAATTTACAACGTTCGCAGCTATCGAATTCTAAAGTTTGCCACTCTATTTTTACAGTGGCCACTAAACTCCACTATGAATATAATTCTAAATATTCTACCCAATAAGAACTCAAATATTTAGAAATTAGTAGCAGAATTACCAGAGTTATACCTATTATATTTAAATACACCAAATATATAAAATTGTTTGAAAAAAAGAAAATCTTTCGTATTATTCTAACCAACTACCTTAATTTTTCTGTTTCAGGGATGCTTGCCACGATTCCTGGACCCAGCTCAGATGGTCACCGATGTTCGGTTGCATTTGTCCAAACAATCATGCGAAACGACGATGCGACAAGATATTCCTGATGGTCAATCACAATCCATGCGTTGGTGAGTCTCGAATCGAGGAAACCTCGATAATTTCACTCTCTCTCCGTCTATGTATACGTGTCTACGTCGTACATGCAGGCATATGTATGAGTGCCAAAGTAAAATCTTTTCGCTTTGGATTTGTTTCGTTGTCGATTAGCCCCGAGCAGGCAGTTTTATGACCTTGAATGAGCGAGTATATTGATTATTGTTATTATTATCATTATTTCTTGTTACTGTTATTATTGTTATTGTTATTATTATTATTATTATTATATATAGCACCCTGTGAAAGGTGACTGTTGATGTTGTGAAAGTAATATATTTATTTGGACATGACGAGATTCTTTTACTTTCGTCAGTTTTCACTGCGGGGTGCAATCGGTAGCAGTGCGTCTACCTGTTTGCTCCGCAATACAATTGCGGAATTTTCAGTTTCGTTTCACCTTCGATCGATGTCTATACATCACGAAGAAACATTGTCGATCCTGCGACGAGAAGCAACCTTCGAAGTCTTTTCGTTGGAGAACGCTGGAGAACAAAAGCTAGAAAGCTATCTTCAGAAGGGATACTTTTTAGCTTGTAAATCCTTGAAGTCCAAATGCAAGAAATCGTCGATAAAGCACAGAATTTCGAATGATAAGAGGAATGGTATCGAGTTAACTTCACTTCTATGTAGAAGATACACCCAAATTTTAACACCTTGAATACCAATCGTGTTTCTGTACTTTCATCGTGTCTATCAAAGCGAAAGATTCTGTTTTAAAATTAGATATTATTATTTAACTCTTTCCAGTCCTATGTCGAAGTGTACTCGACATAACTTTTCACTTGACTTCATTTTCTAACAATTTAATTCCACTTTTACAATTTCACAGTGGTTTTGTATTATCAACAAAATATCCGTCTATACTTACAATCATTGCTATCATTACAAACGAAGGATAATGAATGATGGAAAATTTTGTGAAATAAACTTTATTCAGTTAACTTCCATGTTATTAAAATAATTTGGACCGCAAAGGGTTGAAAGTCTTAGTATATTTTATTGAATTCAACATCGCCAGTTTCTGGTGATGTTTACGGCATTCAAAGTGTTAATTATCCACTGTAATTACTTGTAGTAATTAATTATCCTTGTGAAGGTCATATAAACGTCACCTGTCATATGTCTATCACGTCAAAGGGATAATTCTACTTGGCGCGATCGGTTCTTCTTCTTCTTCTGCTCGAATTCGAAGGGCTCACGACTTAGCAATTACTTTTAGCGATCCTACGGCATTTAAGGCCTCACAGGACGACGTTACGGCCTCCTTCGGATAAGCTCCTTTCTCCTTAATTAACCAAAGACCACCGGTATCGAGATATAGATAAGGATTTCATCGCGTGGCAGGCTCGACCTTAATTTCCCTGAAATTCCCTTCCTCCAAGGGAATTTCCTTTCGTTTCCTCGCTTTCTTGCCTCTTAACGACACTTAATAGCCTATTTTTGGGCATCCCACGATGCTTTGATCGTCATCGAAAATATGCCTTATCTTTGCCGAGGTATCGGAGTCGAGAATTCCTTCCGAATTTCCTCGGTTCGCCCTTTCATTGGGATTTAATGTGTTACTCTACCGGATGGGTTTCGTTATCTTCCTATCTATGGGGTTTTTTATCATCGTTCAGACAGCTGGTTACTGTTTTTATTAACAGTGATCTATGGTTGCCGTCAAACTGACAGGTTCCTTTTTATAGGTATTTCTCGAAGTGAGAAAAATGAGCAGTGAATGTTTCACGTATTCTATAATTCGCAAATTAATTAATTGGACATATTTTGCCACTGGATCCCTCGTTTTTCAAAGTATTTAATTAAAATGAAGAAGTTTCTTAGCTGTAAATTTAGGGAAGTCGTAGATATACGTATATTAGACGATAATTCTTTCCACTTTGGACATCGAGGATTTTCTAAACTTTCAAGATTGAGGATCGACAGTGTTTCATTTTGTGCCTCGCAAGGATCGTTTCACTTGGCATCGTCGAGAATGCGAAAATGCATAGAAAAGAAAATATCCGTTTCCATTCGCGCGATTACGTAAGTACACACGTGAGAGGCGCATGTGTGACGTGCAAATGTTTCTTTTCTTTTTGTTTTTTTTAATCATCTCCACCACCTTTCTGTGATTTCTACTCATCGATTGTTTGCCAATCGAGTTTGTACAGTTTCGATGGATAAACGAGCAACAATCTGCGATCAACATACAACAGAATTTCGCAATTCTCGTACGTAAAAGAGCGTAACAAAATTCACACAAAATTCTCAACTATTTTCACAAACGACATTCGAATCGTCTTTCGTGAATGAAACGTTGCAATGGAATCTTGCGTTTCGATAGAAAACATAGTCGAAAGGTCGTTTCGTTAATTAAAAGAAGTCTATCGTCGAAAAACTCGTGAAAATCTGTGTTAAGAGATTTGAAAGACAAAATAGGAGCCTCAACTACCGTGAGGTTCTTTCTTGCGCGAAACTCGCGCTACCAGATGACGGAATATGAATAGAAACGAGGACAAACGAAGGGTAAAGTCGTTCCTTGCGATTCAACTTGCTTCAAATTCGCGAATTCGACATCGTGCACGGTCAAACGCGCAACAAATAACCTCGGATTTTTGCAAGAAGGAAACTTTCAAGAAGGACATTTCTCCTCTTTGGTTCTTCGTTTTGAACCGAAGGAGTAGGAAATATTAAAAAACTAATAGAAGATGTAGGAATACTCTCTTCACGAAGTTAAACGATGGAAAGATCAAAGAAGTATCGCGAAAATGAAGAAGCTTTCGAGACAAAGTGCACGATTTCGCAAAGATCGAAAGCTAGAAGAGGAACCACAAACGTTCAGAAAACCTGGACTTGTCGTATCGATGGGAAATTCCAATTAATAGCGATCTTCCACAAGAAGCAACCACGGAAACCCGAAGAAGAGGGAGGATTCGCCCTCGAAATCCTCGAACCTCAAGGAACATCTGCACGAGCACCAGCACCCCCTCTAAGTACGTACTCTGCCCGAAAGATTTGCCTTTCGAAATCGATCCGCAAACGGATTCTTCGTTTTTTTTCTTTTCAGTTAAGTTCAATGTTACTTTCCTCTCTCTTTGTCATTCGATTTTTCTTACAGTAGCCATTGAAACTGGGTCGACATTCTCGTCAAAAGGTGGATCTCCTTCGAATCCTTTTCTAATATAGAGATCTTGAATTAACGATGGAAATTAGCATATTTCCAAGTACTCTTTTGTTTTTCTACGAGGACAAACGTCTGTGATCATTCTTTCTTCTTTTTTCGCGTCTTTGATTTTCCAGTGGATCGTCGACTTGTGGATTAATTGCGAGGTTATTTGAAAGATCAAAGGATGGTTTCTAGAAGATAAAATTAACGAATGGAATGTAACATCTTGGCGATGTAGATTACTCGGATTTGTGATTAAAAGCGGCAGATGAATTCGAAAGGATTCGGGTCAGAGTGCAGTAGATAATTTTGCACCGCATGCTAGTACTACAGCATGGAAAATTCTTTCTTGTAGTGTCGTGTATAGATTAAGCCTGCATGATTGCATTTTTCTACTACTATCTCGAATGTGCATGCTCGTCGATTTGATCGTCTATTACGAACTATCTACTCTCTATTACTCGACTCACTACTCTCTCTCCTTTCGCTCCTTTCCCTTGGAATTCGCCTTTCACTTATCCTTCAACGCGTGGTTATCAACCCCTTGCCGTAAAACAGTGACACTCGTGAAATAGTAAATTTAGAAGTGTTTAAAAAATTGTGAAATTAAAAATATCAGTGGGTCAGGATAAAATCAAATTAATTCTATTATATTCAATATTGCTTTAAGTCATATCAGAAGTTAGATTGCTGTTTCAACAATTACTTAATTCAGAGTTACTGTACATTCAGTCACAAAAAAATGGTACGGTAAGGGGATAAATTTAATCAAGTTTCTTAGTCAAACTTAGAACACGATAGGAGAATTATCAACTGGATTTTAGCGAATTTAAGACACTTTTTTGTCATTTCGAGATAAATTATTACTTTGTTAAATTATATTTAAAAAGAGATGTTTTACTTTTTCAACGTGATAGAAGCGAGGGAAGTTTGAAAATTTCGATGTTGAAACAAGTGGGATAATTAGAGAGAGCTTTTAAGAGTTTGCGGGGGTGAAGGTAGGGGCGCAAAAAAAAGTCGGTGAAATATTCTCCGGGTATTTTCCTAATGGGAAAAATCTTGGGGTATCTGAAAAGTCACGTTACGAAGACAAATATTACGAAAGAAATTTTTCCAACGTGGGTTGTGTCAAAAAAGGATGAGAGAGAAAGAGGAGGATGTCATGGGAGTCCCAATATTTCCTTTTCCCTTCGCTCGATTGCGAGCGAACTCGTACGGAGGAGAAGATGCGAAATAAAATAGTCGAAAGATGCTCGAGTCGGGAGTTTAACGAACCAAGTTGTAATCGAAATCGTCGATCGAGCTCGGTTGCGCGCTTCGAGGTCCTGTTTGGCTGTACTCGAACTTCCCTCGATGCTTCCGAGGACTTTCAATAAGTATGCAAACGTTTTTCGTCTCCTTTTTTCACGCAAAACTCATACCTCCGAAATCCTCTTCAAGAAGTGATCCCCGACAAAGAACTCAGAGTCGAGATCATCCTTTTCTATCATTAAAATAAAATAAAAATTCTACCGAACAACTACTTCAACAATCGTCTGCATCTAATTCCACATCAACTTCACCGTTGCAAAATTATTTTTACCCTCCTCGTCTCAATTCGATTCTCCCTATATTTTTAACCAACCCCGAAAAAACTCAACGGTACATATTAAAATCACAAAACGTTTCCTCATCGCCAAAGAAGCCTAACAAAATCAAAGTTCTCTCTGTACGAACCAAGTTATCGATTAATCTCTCGGAAAATTCGGAGCAAACGTACCGCAAATGTCGTCCCCGAACGTGATTCAAAGTCGGAGAACTACCGGTAGGATCCGAGGAAGACCTCACAGGATCGAGAAGCATAAAGCACGCTAAACCACTCTAAAACCACCATAAACCACTCGCACCACCGTCACACCATGAGAGTAGCACGTACCAGCCACGCAGACCCAGCAAACCCTACCGTGCACGTGTACCGATCTCTCGCGGCGATCACGCACCCCACTCACCCCGTTCTCGTCCGCGTCTCTGCTTCTGTGTTACAGAGTTCCTGCCCTCCTCCACCTCCGTAGACCTGTCGGGCACGGACTCAGCCCTCTATCCGTTCGACCCGCAGCAGGAGAGCTACCAGGAGATCTGGTTACCGCCGACCAGTATGTACCCCTATTTTCTGTTCCCCGGGACCGCGCGCACCTCGTACTACGACCACGAGAGCACGTACGACGTCCAGGAGCCCGGAGAGAGGCGTCAGCATGGCCATCACCGTCATCATCATGGAGGCCAGCATCAGGAGGCACCGGAGTTACCTGGCAGACCCGGTGTCCTCGTGGTCGAGGCCTACGATCCTCGTGCCGAACAGGATTACAGGCATGGGGATCGTGCTGGCGCCGACAACGAGCATCGGCCTGCTTACAGGGAGAACCTGCCGGATGATCGTTCGATCGAGGGACTTGGAAGCTTCTATGATCGCGACTCTTCTTCTTCTTCTTTTTCTTCTTCTTCTTCTTCCTCTTCTTCTTCTTCATCCTCTTCTTCTTCTTCTTCCTCTTCTTTTTCTTCATCTTCTTCTTCTTCTTCTTCTTCTTCTTCCACGTTGTCCAAGCATGACCGTGCCTCCAGCACAGTGCACCTGCAGCCAAGGCACTCCCAAAGCGAGCATGACGCGCACCTGCACCATCATCACCATCACCAGCACCATCAGCACCACCCTGCACCACCCGCACCACCGTCGGTCGCGACGTCTTCTTCGTCTTCGTCGTCGTCGTCCTCCTCCTCTTCTTCGTCGTCATCGTCGTCATCGTCGTCGTCGTCGTCGAGTTATCCGCCGCCTCGTCCAACGCCTACCGTGGACGAGTCGATGCGAATCGAGAGGCCCTCGGTGGTGCAGCCGAAGAAATTCGCACCAAGTCCGACCTACGAGCATCGGGCGATCTTCGATCGCGCCGACGACGACCTCGATGACCTCGAGTTCAGGATCGGCGCGCTGCCAGTCGACCGGCTCTTCGACCTCCGCGAGGCCTTCGAAGGGTTCGTCGACCAAGGTTCGTACACCGGTGTCAAGGTGCGAGACGGAGAGAGCATCGATCGCCGCTCCTCGACACGTCGACGAATTAACGACGATTTTCCTGCGTCGTCCTTTTTTTTGCGCGCCAAAGTATCAAGGTTTCGATGAGTAGTTGGTTGTCGTTCAAACTTTGACTATTTGAAAATTGGGAATTTTTATTCCATGTACCTAAATGGTATTAATGTATTAAATTTGTAATCGAAAAAAGTCGAGATCGACGACAACTTTCTACTCGGTGTCTTCGGGGACCTCGTGAAACGAGACGTCGCAAGTTGCCGGTCGAAAGTACGACCCGCATTTTCTAGGTGAACGTCTCGTAATTGCAGGTCGAAAATCGTTATCGACTAGCTCACGATAACGAGCCCGTAAGAATTTAAGGACGTTAAGCGGTTCGTAAAGTTTTTTACCGGCAACTTGCCTGGTGAACGATCTCGCTGGCGCTCTGTAATGGCCGATTAATAGCGGATCTCCTCGAACGAGGCGTGCCGGAAACCCGTTCGAGGTTCTGTCTCAGGCGTCGACTTGCAAGTATCTCGGTATGTAACTTTAAGTTCACCACGACACGACGTCGAGACGGCAACGACCGTATTTCGCTCTCAAACTTCTTCTCTTATGGATCGCATTTGGACTCTCGGCATCGAGCGTGAAAACAAAAGCAGTCATGGGGTTTATTAAAATTTCAAGAAATTCCCATTACTCGATTCCCCTGTGCCTTCGCGTCGGAGGTAATATTTCACGTTCGGCGCACTTCTCGCCGGAAATAACGTGACTGCTCGACGTTTTACATCCAGCTGATTCTCGAATTTTTCTGGCTATTCTTTCACGGTTCGTTCTACCGTCCTGCGATCGATTTCGGTTGGTGAACTTTGAAACGTTTGAGGAGAAACTTGATCTTTCTCTTTTCAAACGTTATCTCGATGCTTCCGTAGAAAAATACAATCCGATGAGGATGCAAGAGCGACTCGAAAGCGAAATGTCGCCTTTAGCATCGTCGCGTTCCTCTCGAGAGAACTAAATCCGTTCTCCATGTTCTCCACGTTCTCCAAAGAGTCGGAGGAACGAGAGGAACGTCGGAGTCGGTGCTTAAGAAGTAGGACGATAAGACGAGAAGTCCCTCGTCGATCGCAGGGGAAAAATGCTGGAAAGCACTCCTAGAATCGACGAGACGAGACGGGGATGTCGCACCATGCTCCGTTACGCTTGCTCGTTTACAGTGAAGGTCATCTCGCATCCGGACAACTCGACGAGCTTCGAGGTGATCGAATCGCAGCTCGAGAATCCACTGATCGATTCGGACCATCAGGATCTCCTTGCGATGAAGCAGATTCCCGTGCCAGGTGGACATCATCATAAACCACACCATAAAAGAAATCAGACGGAGGAGCACGATCGTAAGTTATTTTTTTCCTGTAGAATGAATACAATTTTGATGAACATTTTACAGGATATTCATTCGTCTCTACAGGATAATTGAGATTTTGTAATCACGGGGACTACGGGGAAGATTGAAAGCCATGGGGTTTAATTACCCTCGAATCGACAGGATCGAGTAATTTTTTGTCGGTGGGGAAAGCCTGGGCTGGAAGTCAGGAGAGTGGTGTTTTTTATGGGATAGTCGGTGTTCTCTGTTTAGGAGAATTTACAGCTGCTGAAACTGCATACATTTAGCGCTCGAGCTAGAATTATGCTGACCGTATTTTTATTTTCCTTGCGAGCGCGAAAGCTCGTCTGTCCATCAACTCGCATGAGTTACGGGGGTGTAGTTTGCAGAAAAATATGTATTCGCTTAACGCGCTTAAACAAACGAAAGTTCTCGTGGCTGGTCTCTCATTATGCCCGTCTTAAAAGCTCCGCGCGTTTTTCCCGCTGGATCGTTCGCATTTAACGTTTTCCTCGTGAAGAAAATCATCGTGGAAATGCAGAGACCCGGTTTATTCTCTCGGTTATTATCTCAGCAGCGATAATATTTGGTGTAAGGCGCATACCGTTCATAGTGCCGATATCAGTATGAATTATTGATGCGTTTGTAAAATAATTCTACTATTATTTGAATTATTTAATTTTTTTAATATAGCGTTAAAACTTAAACTTTCATGTACACTTTAAAAAAATTATACTAAATTTTCTAGGATCTGTTTCGAGAAAATTCATTTCGATTTGGGCCAAATAATAATCTCTCGTCAAATCTAGGTATTTATTTAAAAAAATTAATTTAAAAATATTGCTTATTTGAGAAACGTACGCCGAAAGTCGCGACGTTTCTTTTTCATGGCGAAAACCGATCGAATCTCTCGACATATCGTGAAGCAGCATCTCGAGACGAGACTTATCGCGAGGAAAGTTTAATTTAAATTTGGCCCGAAGTCGTCTCATTTCCTGTCCTCCTGGTATCTCCGTGCATATTATTTCCCGAGCCGCCGGATTTCAAACTTTAATCCCAGCATCCAACCAAGTTTGCGCCAGGTTTCGATGCGTCGCGCCGCTTTAGCTTCGATCGAACACGAAGCGCGGCTGAATCGTTGCAAGAACCCCCAAAGATTCAATTATTTTCTTTGCAAATTCAAAATCCTTCCCTTCATCACATCCCTACTATTCTACATTGTATAAGAAATATTCCTAATTATCTTTTTCCTCATTAATTATAAAACCAATCACCTTAAGTGACAAAATCCTCTACCACTTGGAGAACGTTCTCCAAACTGGTACCAATAAATCTACCCATATTCCCAGATTTTCCGATACCGCGAAAAATCATCCACCCCGTTGAAAATGTAGGTCAGATGAGCATCGAGCATGTTTAAATATTTAATCGCAATTTTCTACCAACCACTCGATCCCAGTTGAGTCCAGAGATTCAAGGAAGGTCGATCGTTCTTCGTCTATTCGCCGACCTATTCTCCTTCGAACCGATCGGAACCGAGGATCGTTCCGCGTTGCTCGTCGAACCGTTAGGAATCCGTTTTGCCCGAATCAATCACCCGATGGAACATCGATACGCGGGTAATCGCTGGATTAAAGGATAACCAAGGATAATTACTCCGTGCTCGATCCGGACGTAATCAATTCTCGATGCGTTATAGTTGGCGCCGGTGCATCGATCTCGCTTCTTCCGTCCCTTGGTGTCCCTTCGTTCGACCTTCTCTCTTTCGTCACTTTTTCCCTCGTTGCCCTTTGACCCTTGGAGTATTTCGAGCGAACAATTGCTCTGACAAGGAAAACGCAAAGCCGTCGAGTCGCTGATTTCATTGAAATTTCCCATATTCGTAGAGTAAGTCATCCTGATTATTTATATACCCTATTATAGAGGCAGACGGCCAATAGTTTTTAAGATATTTATTCTTAACTTCTACATTTGCACGAATAAAAACTAGGGCTCGTGTCTTGTCGCGGCAAGATTTTTCAAATTTTTTTTCTTCATATCGATAAGTCGATAGATCGATATTCGATAGGTCGATATTCGATAATCGATAGATCGATATTCGATAGGTCGATAATCGATAATCGATAGGTCGATATTCGATAATCGATAGGTCGATATTCGATAGATCGATGATCGACCTATCGATATATTCACCTATTAATATAAAGAAAAAATTTGAAAAATTTTAATACAATCGATAGATTGTCAGTTCCACGGCAGTGGAATTTTTTAAAGACTTTTTTAGGAAATGATCCGTAGTCAGTGACTGTGAATAGATTTTGTATAAGCGTAAGTATATATAGAGAAAGATTCTACGCTCGTGATGTAGGAAATGAGTTGGGAATCTTTTTTATTAAGTTATACGAGGTAGCAGAAATCAGTGATAAATCTTTAGTTGATCAATTGATTCTAAGTCATTACACGTGAGATTAAGAGAAATCGTAGAGTAAGGTGTTAAATAGTCTTGATCCTCGAAGGATTAACCCCGTTTTTTTTTCTGTCCACCGATGTGGATGCACGTTGGACACTAGCTCTCTTTCGGGTCGAGCTTTTAACCCTGACCCAACCCAAATTTAACCGAGGCCGAGAAGAGCGAGGCTCTCATGCTGTCTCCGGCTTCCGCGGCCAGGAAATTGTCGATGCTCGTGTGGAAAGTTGAGGAATTTGTTCTTTCAATTTGAAGACTCGCGCGGTTTAACGGCTTCCGTCGAGGAGGAAAGACTCTTCCGTTTTACCTGAAACTTCTTGACGGAGGATGCACGAAGGATGAAGAAGGATTTATTTAAGTTTATTCTCGGCGAGAGGATGTCTGTTGTGAACGTGGAGGAACATAGATGAATATTAAGATCAAGTTATTATAAACTAGTCGCAGTGATCGGAATGGAGTTAAGAAACGAAGGAAACTTTATTCACTTTAGTTCCTTACCCTCCAACTACTGTAACTATCCACCGTAAACTTACTATTGCCCTCGGTAGAAGTTTTCATCCCCCTTATTCTACATCAGATGAACATAGGGAAAAGGTCAATTAAAATTCGTCCACACAATTATTTCCATGGCGATTCTATTAGAAGGTAACGAAGTGCTATTTCTTCACGCTCTCGAAATTCGAATTCTCAGCGGGTCTGGACGCACGGGAATTTCACATTCATATATTCAATTTCGCAGGAGCAGTCTTCCGGGACTGGAAGGTCGTTCTCTGGAACGACGAATCGGATATCCCGGAAGGAAGACCGAGTTTCTCGATGTTTCCACGAGAGGACGATTCTTTCGGTGGTATTCGATTCGCCATGAAAGATCGATAGATCTATTTCTTCGTCCTAGTTTCATCTCTCCTCGTCTCTCTACCGTACAATTTCTCTGAAGACACGATGAATACCAGGACGTTGAATATCCTTGGACGAAGTTTCTCTTAATCCTTCGTCCAGTAACAGCTGTACCAGGTCGAAAGGACGATCAGTGTACTCCTGTTGCAAAAACGATCGATTGGTATCCTAATTAGCCCGAACACGAGCGGCTAATCTACGTAACCCTAATTACTCCGCTTAAGCGCGACTACGTTTCGGAATTTGCCGCTCGATAAATCGACGGGTAAAACAGCAACCGAGGTTTCGTATATATTTTTTCCCTGTGTTCACTCCCTCCGGTAGTCCGTTGGCTTTAGATCGAAAGAAGGAAGGAGAAAGGAAAAGGAAAAAAGAAGAGAGAAACGAAGAGGCCAAAGGAGAGAGAAAAAAAGTAGGCGCAAAATCGTTGCTCGTTATCGGTGGAGTTAAACAAACGGGTCACCGTAATTATAACTCACACCGGTGCAATGTTACCTGTACCTCTCCGAAGTCCGAGCATGCGCCTGCTTTTCTCCTTCTCCTTCTTTCTCGCTTTCTCTCACTCTTTCTCTCTCCTCACCTGCAAATACGTTCGAGTGTGCTCGTCAAAAGTACGGCCCTATCGATTTCGGATATATCAAGTGAAATCCGTCCGCGAGCTCCGGCTGCCCCACATTTTTCCCTTTCTCCGAAAAAAAAACACGGCCGTTTTCCTTCCGCTACGTTGACCGGCAACCTTTCCACGACGTGTCCGTTTTCGTTCGCTCTAGAGCCAGCTTTTCACGTGTTTCAGACTAGGTGCAATTGTTCCTCCTTCTCCCTTCTTTATTAACAGCGTGGATAGCAATCTCGATACGTCGACGGAGAAACGTCCCTGTAAATTCGGCAAGAGGGGGGGAAAAAAAATAACAAGAAAAAATCTCGTCCAGTTTTATCGTGAACGTGACTTATCGGTGTTTACGGGAAAATATTTTAAATGTCGGACGAGGTTGAATAAAATAGTGGAAATTAGGCGTCCATCTAAACGTAGGTTCATTAGTGAGCTTGCAATTAAAGGACAGTCGTCGGGGAATATTTGAAGACAATTCGCGCAGGATAATAGCCGTTGGTTTTACCTTCGTTTCGTGTCCTCTCTTTTCCTTCCTTTAATTCCGCTAAAACGTTGTTGTTCGGCTACCTCTGGACTTCGTGGCAATTGCCATGGATCTATCTTCCCTCCGATGCCTCGAATTCGTACAACCGCTGGTCGATTAATGGCCCGACAAATTTCGCAAACGCGCGCTTTCCAGCCCCGAAATTGGCAGACGTTAAGCGGCATCCTCGAGCTTTCGCGCTCGGTAATTATTTTCTTCCCTTCTTTACTTTTTCTCTCATTCCTCAACCTTAACTTTCGACTTTTTTTTTCAAGGGTAGGAGAACTAGAGTAGGCTTCCATATATAATTTATTTTCAGTGAAAAATTCAGAAAGAAACGGTGTTTCGTTCGTCCTCGACTAATTTTCACAGTGTGACTAAAATTTGAAAGATTGAAAGTCGACGTTTAAGATCTGACGACCTAAAGTACTAATTCTTAAAAACTTTTTGAACACCAGAAAAAATAGGCGTTGATTTGTTTATAATTTTCCAGGGATTTATCAGGTCCTTTCTGCATTTTTAGAATATATAATCGCAACAGAATATTTAGAAAACGCGAAACCCATTCCCGAGATCAACGAAGCTAATAATTGTCGTGGAATAATTTCTCATCGACGTCAAAGGGGCGCTCTTTCGTGTGGACGTCATCCTTTCGCAAACAATCGATAGATCGATTGCCGAATCGATTGGAAATTCACGATGGAACAGAGGACCAGCCATCATAAATTTTGTCCGACAGTTTTGCTTATCTGGAAATTTGTTTTACTGCCCCGTCCCTTCCGCTTCCGGTTCACCGCCCCCGTTCTCCCGCGCCGACACTCCTCGCCGGTAATTACGGCGGTTGATTGCTTAATTATCCAATTAACTTCAAACATACGAAACGCAATTACAATCGCAAACTGCGACTGACCATTTGAGGTTTTTACCTGTTTTTCGCCGCTATTTTGTCGTCTATTAGCGGGTCACTAATTGGTTGGGCAATGCGAAATATCCATTACAATTTCGGGAGGACAAATAGATGTTAAAACGAACCGCAGGATACAATTATCACCGGGAGATGAAAGAGGATAAAAAAGAGAGTGGAACGAACTATCTGTCTCCTATTCAGAAGAAATCCCATCGATTTTCCAAGCTGTCAGCCAATTAGCCATAAATATTCTCTGTTTTTCTAACACTCGATATTCTTCATTCCCTCTTGTCTTCCTTTTTCCCTCGAAACTTTGACGAAGTAGGTAAAGATATCATTTCACATCGTGTGAAGTTTCTCAAAAACTGTTAATCTAAAAAAATATATTAACATTGCCCTTAATAATACAGTGTATCAGAATTCAGCGAGGAATTTTTATTTCCAGAAATAATCCTGACTTATTGCTCATGTACTCACGAAAGAAATCGTCCAGCAAGAGATTAACTCTCGGTACTTATTTATTACAAAGAAGAAAACTCGAGACTCAAAAGAAAAAGGCGAAAATATAGCAAGAGAAGTAGCTCCCTCGAATTTTTTATCAATCCGAATTGCCAATTTAAACGAGCATCCATAATCGACGATTTTAATTATTCAATCGAGTCTCGGTAGGATAGTCGACGAAAAAAAGTGTTTATTTTCGTCAATACAGGAAAAGTCGTTCCACCATAAGTGGCTGATAGGACGCAGTCGTTTTTAAGCTACCAAACGGCAAACGATTTCGCTCTCATTCGCGAGTCTAACGAGCTTCAGCAAGTTTCCGCATCCCTGCACCTGCGTCACCAAAAGCCATCTCGGAGATCCTCCTCTGCGGAGAGATCCCTCGATATACATCGAAATGTCCGGATGTCCAGGTACACGGCATCGATCTCGAGAAACCCAATGGCCTCGAGTTCCAATTACCGCCAGTCGAATTGGCCCTGTTTCTGCGAGCGACTCGAGGAATTTAGCAAAGGAATCTGCTAGACTCGATCCACCCAATCTTCGACCGATGTTAGAAAGGATACTGTGTTTTGTGCTACAACTTTCGAGCTATGTTTTCAAGGACTCTAAATTTAAGGTGTTTTTCTTGAGAGGTAGCCCAACTATTCTCCTTGGAGATGAATTTTTACGGTTTAACACGGTGTCTCCTTTTGCAAAGGTTAACAGGAATTGTAACTGTTTGACAATTCTTTGCAAAAGAGAATCTCAACTACTCTAATTCTTTTAAGAGTCAAAGAATTTTGCAAAAGATACACTATCGTTAAATGGTAATATAAATCTTTGAAAGGAACTGCAGGAGATTGTTAATTTAATACCAGAAATTATGCAGAAAGGAGCCTTTTATTTATAATACAAAAAATTACATATATCTATACCAGTGAAGCTTATCATATAACACTTGATATTATTGTTAATTAACTATACAGAATAAAAATATGTAAAAAAAATCTCCAGTCTGCCAGTGGTCTCTAAAGATTGAATCCAACTATTAGGAGGACGAAGAATCGACGACAAGGGCTTAATAAATTCCCAAAGACGACGAAAACCGTCGGACCTTGTCGAGGGGTTCTCGGCGTGGAATTAAACGATACGGGGATGCAAATTTAAACGAAAGAAGGTTGAAAGTTTCCCCCAAATCGGAGGGTGAGTCTCGCGTTAAAAAAGTCGAAGCCCTTTTTCGATGGACGAGCCGAGGGCGACCCTTCGACGTGCCATAAGTTTCGACGAGGCCACGGAAGAAGACTTTATTCGGGGGTGGATGATCGGCGTCATCGATTCAAGGCCACCGAGTTGTATCTTCTACCAAGTGGCTGTAACGTTTCTCGGTTATCCCTCGTAACACGAGCCACCCCTTCCAATTCTATGGGAATATCAATAGAGTAAATTCACCTCCCTTTACTCGAAAGGGGAGTATTCGTATTCGAAGGGTGAGCAAACCCGAATTTATATGCGGACCTACTTCTCCAAGAATTTTCGATGCCCGATGTTCTCGTCCATTGGCTCGAGGCTGAGTTACAATTTAATTGAGCATAGAAAGAGTACCGACGGAATTTCATTTCATGGGATGGGGGTAAATTAAAGAGGACTTCGGATGAACTTTGTCTTAGCTTCTTAAGAGATTCGAGAAATCGACAAGCGCGACGAAGCATGACACAGTGAAAAATCGTTTCGTCGATAATGACCTCATAATTTCTTTTTTTAACCAAACTTATCACAACTTCAACGACAGCAGAGGGATGAAAGATGTATTTGAGAATCTTGTTTGAGAACTTTTTAACGAACGGCTTCTCGAAGCTTTAATTGATTTCCCTCGAACAGCGGAATTCTTTAACGTTGCTCCGATCTCTGCCGATTTTCCTTCCCAATTTCTAACTTTCTCTTCGTGGCTATCTCTTAGAAAGTACCCCTTCGATTCAAACAAGTAAAGCCTCCAAGTCTCGTTTAAGATAACTCGCTTCGAATGATCTTTCCTTTAATACAGAATTTCCCGCGTGTTCCACGAACAACCACGAGAGTCCAAGGCAAAGGAGAACTTTGTCTCTCAACTTCTACCAACCTTCTCTCAAAGATTGCACGAACGTTTCGAGTTACAAGCTCGACGTTTAAATTCACAATTTTTCCATGCATTCACGAATCAAATTTTCCAAGAGATCCTTCCATCGAGGGAAGATCTTCCCGGAGTTTCTCAACCAAGAGACCATAGTAGCTCGACCTTCGAGACTCCAAGGGTGAGGTAAAAGACAAAGCAACCCCCGTAAAGGAACAGCGATTCGAGGGTAGCGATTAAGGCGGTCGAACGGTTGGAAGGGACGAAAGGATGCCAGGAGCTCGTTTGTCTTAATAAAGTGCGTCGAAGGCACGCTCTTCACAGTGGCTGACTTATGGCCAGTCATCTGGCCATGCTGCACCCCTCTCGTTGCCTCTTTCCCTCTTTTCCATCTCTTTTCCTCCTCTTTCCTCCACTTTCCTCTTTCGATCCTCCTTCCAACCTTTTTTTCCCTCGACACTGCCGAAAAGGTGGACCGGCCGATATTCAGAAGGCTTCCAGGATCTCCAAGGTCGTTAACCCGCGGTACCAAGTCCATCAATCGAAGAAGGGTCGTCGGTTAACGATGCCGATCATTCGTCATCGGGAGGATACCAGGTTCTCTTGCTCCCTTCTGGTCTCTGCTCGTCACGATTTCCTCCCTCTTCCACCGACACGAGATCCTTTATTTTCTTCCGTCGACTGGAAGTCGTTTCCTTTTTAGTTTCCAGCGATTCTACCCATTGGACGGCTCGGAGTTAATTGGAACGAAAAAATGATCGGGATATTGGCTCATTCGATTAGTACCTCTTTGTGTTTAATCAGTGGAAGGGAACGATTCTTTCTGCAATATGGTTAACGTTTAAGTGAAATTTAATTGTTTTTAATGACATTTAAAGTGTCAGGATGGTCGAGACGGTAGGAGTTGTATTTTAACTGAGATTGTTTGCGGGAATTCTGTTAGTAGGTAATGTCTTGAAGAGAAGCTGATGAAATTAACGTGGAAACTATTAAAATGACATTCTCCTTGACTCTTTAATAAAGGTATCGCTGTTCCTTTCGAGCGCACGTAAAATATACTGTTGGCGATACGATTTTAATTCAGGACGAAACACGAATCCAACTTCAATTCTGTTCTTAATCTCTACCATCTTATTTTTCCATTATCTTGGCCGACTTATCTTCTCTCTTTTAAAGGAACTCGCTGGCGAAACGAGTTCCAACTTTCCGCGAAACCAAACTCGAAGCTATTTGCATAAATAAACAATTATTCGGCTCGATTCCCTTCGCGATCGTCGAAGAGGAATAAGTGTCGCTCGATAAATATTCACGTTCTCGTTATTAGAACTCGTTATTATTCCTTTCTTGTACTTAGTTAGAACGTTCTCACGATTTATCATTTACTTCGGCTCTCAGACCGTTGGCTTTCTTTCAAAACCGTTTAAATAAAAGCCACATTTGCTCGATACAATTCGTTCCGGAATGTTTGACTTCGCCGATGCTGACTTTAAAGAGAGACGAATGGAGCAAACTGTAAGAATGTTCAAAAGAAACTTCAGTCATACGAGAATTAATTTTTTTATATTAATTCTCATAATTTACCTTTCTATGGAAATCTAAGCTCTGAAATAATTCATTGCAATTTCGTTCCTCGAGGCGTAGAATTATAAAAATCGAGATTAAAATTCACTAAAACTTGTGTTCCTGTAAACGTCAAAACATTCTCGTCGATACGATTTTATCAAACATTTATCAATTTCATTTTGCGCGCAGAAACGTCGGTGGTATTGCCATCGGCCACCTCGGACCTGGATAAAATTCAGCAGCCGGTAAAAATCGTTCTTTCCAGCACTTGTCATCATGCGTACACCTCTTGCAAGTGAGTACAAGGAGACTTCATCTTTCTATTTGATACTGCTGTTGAAAAATTACATAATTTTCAATGATTTATGTCACAGAAACGATCCAGATTGCAAGCTCCTCCTAGAACCTGTCTTGAATCATTGTGATTCGGCAAGTTGCGCGAGAAACGAGTGCATGGAGGCCTTGCAGAATTTTTACAGGTCCGCGAATCTCAAACATTCTGTGGAGATCGCCTTCTGCCTATGCAGGTGAGTTGTTGATAAAAAAAAACCCTTTTTTTATATTATTTCGAAGTCTATTTTGTTAAAACTCAATACACCATCTTCCACTTTTATAATTAGTCTTCAAATGAAAATTTATAATTTTCCAAAAATTCCAAATAATTTCCATCCATCAAAACAAAGCCTTTGTTGAGAATAAAAGTATCGAAACCCAGCGAATTCGAGCCTTCGAAATTCTACGTCGACTCGGATTCACGGAACGATCGAATGGCGATACTCGATGTTCGATAGAGAAGGTTCCTCGCTAATTAATACCAGGTTTGATTAATGAAGGATCGAGTAACCGTGGCTAGGGAAGATATTTCATAATCGGTGCCGATCGAATCGCAACGTACGCTCGACAATTGCTCGCATCGATGCAACGAGAGGGGCTGCTGCAGCGATGCAACGTGACGTTATCGGTCGTTGCCAGCGAGAACGGCGCATTTCGTGGCAATAAATATAATCGAGGGCTTGCACAGAGAGAAACGTGCAAAACTCGCGGCCTGCAAAAAAAAACAACGCAACTCGGCGACAGATTTGCGAGTTCTGTCCTGAAACGATCGGTATTTCTGCGCGATAATGTGTCGCGACGTCGTCGGTCCCCGTGGAATAAAAATCTACGGTTTTAGAAATTTCAAAATTGCAGAACGAAATTGCAAAAAAATTTCACTGGGTTTACTCAGAGATTTTTTTTATATATTTTTTTTAATATGAACGTAACGCGATATCACGGCAGAACGAGGTAAAAAAGGAGCCGTTAAATCGAGATCAACGAGGGAAGCGCAAAAGTACGGATAATTATTTAAATAATTGGCTATTATATGTAACGTCGGGCGATGAGGAAAAAAAAACTGTAATTCCGGGTATTAAATTCCGCGGGAAATTATGGAAAAATGGAGAACGAAAGTAAACTAATATCTGCATTAATTGCGACCCGGCAACTGTATTTGCACGCCGCTTAAAAATGGAATTGGGAAGATTGCGTTATTATATTTCAACGAATCACCGGACAATCGAATTATTTCGATAATACCGCGTTGTGCCGTGCATCGATTACATTTTCCCTCGTATTTTTTTTTCCTCCTGTATGAATGGAGAGGTTGAAAAATAGAGGAAAATCGAGAATTACATTCATAGGATAGATCATGTCCGAATCCGTCTCGCGATCCTTCGGCATCAGTGAGAATAAGGAGCAAAATGAAGGCTCCTTTTTAAAGAAGCTCCTTTAACTTTTAAGTGGCTTTCGGCCGCGAAACAATGCAGAAACTTTCCATTCTGCTTTCCTGTCCCTTCCTTTTTTATCCTCCGATTTCGTTCTCCAGGAGATGTCCTTTTGTCCCGGTATCTCGATGAGATCGGTATCCCCGTCGAATTAATTAATTCGAAAGAAGAGAATACGTAAGAGGATAGTCCTAAAATAAGACACTCGAGAGGCTCCTCTACCGCTTCTCGAGCCAGCTTCGGTCGTTTCCTTCATAGATTCTCTGTCAGAAAGTTCTCCGAATCTTCGAAATGTTGAGATCCTTGAATTTTCCGTTTCGGTAAGATTCGTGTTAACACTTTATCCACGGTAACCGTCAAATTGACGGGTTCCTACTTTTTGTAAAAATTCTCTTCTGATAGATAGAGATGTAATACAAGAAATATTTCACGTGTGTCTCATTAGATACCAATCACTTAACTGATCATATTCTTCACCGCTTGATCCATCTTTCTGAAAGGTACTTATTTAATATATTTCAACCTTCCAAATTTAACGTCCGTAGATCTAGTGTTAAAAACCACAGTAAAGTGCAAGGATAAAGGCAGAGTTGGGTCAAATTTGACCAACAGGTTGATCGCGCAAATTAAATCTTTCCTTGGAATTAAAAATGTCCTTTGTAGTGCGACTCTGCCATTTTTTCTTTCAGGAAAACCGGGGATGAAAATGACGAGTGCATCATAGCGCAGGAAAAAATGCATCCAGCATGCGCTCAGAGGATCGAAGGAGCTGAAATGCCGACTTGCCAGAGTCTCGCTGAAACTTGCAAGGAGAACAATGCTTGCAGGTATGAGAAAAATATTCTTAACGATGGAGAAGTCAAGTATGCATTTCTTTAAATAATTCACCTGGCAGAACTTAAATTCTGGCTGTATAAAAACACCGTGCCTTCTTGCGGGAGAAGGTGCGCGGATGAACATCTTATTTTTTTTCCCCCTGTTGCTTTGCATCTAACTGCAAGAGGCCTTCTCTGCGTCGATTCTTTATCCTCATGAAACATGCACCGTATCCTCGATGCACTTTCTTTTAAGAAAGTGCTTATTTCCCTCGGAAGAACAACGGTCATTGGACGTCGGCCGCTTAACTTTCCCATGCTGTTTACACTTTCGAAGATTCTCCCTCGCGAATTTATTTTTCCCGGTTTTTATGAAGTGCAGGTGAAATTCCTTGTTTCGCTTTACACTCGTCTTATCTTTCCAGCGAGTTAATTTTCTGCGTTTATTGCAATCGTTGTGCTAGGTTGATGTAGTAAGAAAATTTCTCTAATAATTTCATCGTCGAATTGAAAAGAAAAGGAAGAGGAATATTCCATTTGGAGCACTGTTTCTCAACGTAGGTCCTTTAATTTTAGCTTGTAAAATTATTAGTCTGGCTGGAGAACTAAATTTGACATGACAAATGTAGTAGAAAATTTTTAAATTTTTTGAAAACTATTCAATTAAAAATATGAGTGATCCACGATAGGCACAAATTACTCTGCTATTAATATTGCATTAAATTATAAACTCCATCAGAAATCAGAGACAGATTTTTATCTCAGCAATTAACTCTGACTTGCTGCGCATTCAGTCACAAAAGAAATGTAACCGCAAGGGGTTAATTCTACATAATTTTAAAAGGTTGTTCAGCAGTCCAAAAAAAAAATTATACTAACTAAAGAGGTTTAAGAATCACTGATTAAGAGTGTACGAATTTTCCACATTGTTTCTCGCGACGATAAATAATTTGAATTTTCGATTTCTCGGGTGAATTCCATGAAAGTGTTACCATCGAACGACAAAAGGAAAAATGTGAAAGAAAAGAGGATTAATGAAAGAGTAATCGAGGACGTAGACGCACGCTTCTGACGAACGAGAGTCGTAAATACGTACGTGATAGTAGCAACGACGAACAGACCGGACCTTTTTATTAAACCCTGCAAAAATCCGCGAAGCGTTCTTCCTCTCAGTCCTCCTTTTTTTTTCATCCCTCTCTCTTTCATCGCCGTTGCTGGATGGTCTGTCGATTTGAAAGTTAAATTGCGAGTCAACGAGACGCGGTTTGATCCAGTTTCTTCTCGTAATGAAACACTTTATTACCAAGAGGGACGTTTATTCGATCCGTGCTACGAAAACGTCCGATTCGCTTTAACGAGGTCGAATTTAAGAAGAGAAGAGGCTCAGAATGAGACGGAAGGGAAAGGGTAGAAGATAAAAAGGGAAAGGTTGAGAATGAGAGAGTAAGAGGGATGGTTTGAAACGACGGAATCTATTTACCGCGATTCGATTAACGAGATCTAATTAAAATTCAGCCGTCGATTAATTCGATTGAAATTGAAAAGAAATGGCAGCACAGGACGGCCGGATCGGGGATTCCTGGAGCGTTTATTAAAATGAAAATTTCCGGGGTATCGATTTAACGATATCGATCCTACCATAACGGCCGAGAAGGTGCAATCACGCGGCGATTAAATTACAACGCGCGTACGCGCTCCTGTCCGAGAATCGCGTCGGCATTTTAATTGATTTATTAACGGACCCGTGGCAATTCGTTTTTAATTGCTCCCTCGAGATGGATTTCTATCGTGTTTCTATTTGTTCTTTTTCAGTTGCCTTTTGAATGCCGAAGGAACAGTTTGAACGTCTGGCCTCGTTGAACTCCCTGTTTTTATGTCCACACTACCAGATTAAGATTGACGAGCGAACAATAAATTCATAATAGTTGCAATTAAAAAATATCGAGCTATTACATCATGAAATTAATTAATATAATCTGCTAGATTTTCAAAGGTATTGTAATTTCGACTGTAAAACTTGACAATATTTTATATCCTCCCCTAAATTTCTATCATCCGATTAAGAGCAGTAACTCATAGTAAAAGCTTTCCGAAAATTAACATCCCCAGGTGAAAAAGAGACAGTGAAGTAACAGAGACAGCAAAGTGTTAATAAAATTCCAACATAGAGTGTCAGAAGAAATATAGAAGTAAGGTTTAATTATAAAAATAACAGGGAACAACATTCATCATCCGCACGTCCACTCGAGTTTCACGATCGAAAGGCCAGCTCTCCGACGATTAGCAAAAACTTCCCGAAAGTCCTCCACCATGAAACGTCCCAAGAATCCCATCTGCGTCGTTAAAAGAAGCCAGAAGTAGAACACGATGCGAAGAAAGTATCGATCGTGCAAATAATCGTCTCCAAAACAAACTCATTAGCTGGAGAACTCGCACGATCGATGCAAAAGTAGACAACCAAGTGGTTTGCGCGCTTTGAAAAAAATCCCTAAACGAGTTCGATTAGTAAACTACTTTCGTAAATTCATCGTTTTATCGAATCTTCGTCGATTAATATCGTAAAACATCCTTTCCGTTAGGTTTTTCGCAACATTTACCAATCGTAAATCGACGCCTGGCGAAAACGTTGAGTCTAAGGTCGTTAAAAAGCAATTCTGAGCTCTGGCAAACGCATTTTACAGAACGAAATTGGAATATTACGAGCAGAGCTGTGCAGTGGACATCGTGACGAAGAAATGTGCCGGTCCGACGAGCGAATGTAGAAAAGCGATGCTGGGAATTCTCGGCACAGAGCTCCGATCGAATTGTGCATGCAAAGGACCCGAATTCACGCAGCTTCACGACTGCCTGGGATGGCAGAGGCTTCTATGGGTGAATTCTTGCGTTGGTGAGTGATCGATTGTTTCAATTTTTACCTTTAATATTCCATTAAATGCCTGTCCAAGGCTTGCACGAATTGAATGCGAATATCTAACCAACGGTTGTTTTATCTCGCGCGATTGTTCCGAGAGGATCTTCACAAGGATTTTTCTAATTCCATTTTATAGTTTGAGTTTAGCTGGAAGTTTAGAAAATTTCATTTTAAATTAAATATCGAGAGAAGTATTGGACTCAGGATTATTGAATTACTTGGGTGAGAGTGGAGTGAAAATAAATAGAAAACCAATGTGAGCAGACAATATTTTTATTTTGTTTTGTACATGTAGCTTATTAATATTGCGCATTGCATATAATATTTTTGGTAAAGTAACACGAGCTGGTCAAACGCAGAGGATTCCACGAAATGGCAATTTGATCGGCAACCCCACTTTCAGGTTAACCCTTTTCACCGGTCATTTGCCTCTTTCGGCCGGCCTGATAAAATCATCCGTCGGGATAAACATTTGCCGAAGAACGGCCAAATATTGGAACAATATACCGTCGGCCTACGATGATTAATATCTCCGGGACGATTAATGTCTCTGCGATGACGCTGCCGATTGCTTTGCACGCGTTCTTCTTATTTTTAAACTCGTTCCCTCTGTCTGCCAGGGGTTATGGGGCTTTATCGTCGTTTACAGCGTTCTCCATTTATCCTACTCCGTGCGGCGAGTACCGGTTTCCACGTTGGAGCAGATAAATCTCGAATTAAATCGAGAGCGAAACCGCACGATCATCCCTGAACTCTGGAGCGTAACTTTCGACCGGTAACTTTGCGTTTAATTACATCCAACTTTTAATCGACGGTAACCTGCCTCCTCTATGGAGTTTGAAGAAGGCTCAGACCTTGTTGAGCATAAGATCTCCCATTTTCAGGAGCTCCCATAATATCCTAGAAGCTCCTAGGACTCCATATGTCCTCCCAGGACTGTGTAAAACATCTCGAGATCTTCCAAAACCTCCTGAATTAAAAAGAACATCGGATAGAATTACGTAACCCTCCAATTTGGTCCTCTTGCATCGTGATTGCAAGTTAAAGCGAGTGCATCGGTTCTCCGCAATCGTTCGCCGATCTCTGCTGTTCGTTATGACCGCGGCAGAATTGCAATTACATCGGCTGAACGAACGAAGAAACGAAGTGAACGAACGACACGAGGCTTTTATCGATCTTCGACTCTTTCCTGCCTCCAGTCGAAGTTGTGTAAACCTCGAACGGTACTCCGGACGGCATTCACCCAGCAGATAAGTCATTTAGATACCAAGAAATTGCGTCTGCTACTTCGGCAACGAGTGCATCGCTCTCTGCACTCGATGTGCTAACTGTGCATCGAGCATCTCGATCGTTTTTGCCGCTTCTCTTGACGATAAGAAGGTCAAATTGGGACACTTCGACTCCTCGTTTCTCGATTGCGTCGTGGTACCGTAAAGTCCTCCTGTTCCTTGAATCTTTTCAAGAATGTTGAAGCTCTAAAAGTATCTCATTCTCGCTGATATCTTTCAAACTTTTGAAAGGATTCTCTAACGAGTAGGTGATCTCAAAGAAATTCTACATTGAGAACAATTAAGGAAAGTTTTAATGAATTTAGGAGGCACGGTACTTTGTAGGGGAAAGTCTAGGTTGAAATCCATGCGGAGATACAACGATTTACTATTCGTTATTAAATAATTAGCGGAGAAACTTGGCAGCTCTCGAGGGGCGCCATTCGTTCGGAAGATAAGCCATTTAGATAAGAAGAAATTGCATTCACCGTGTCGAGGTACGAGCGCATCGTAATACGCGTTCCCTGCTGTGCAAACTGCATCGGGTCAGTTGATTCTTTCTGTTATCGTACGATAGAGATCTGCAAAATTACAGATAGCGTTGAATATGTTTACGACGATTTTTCTTCACGATCTCGCACCATTTCGTTTCTACGAATTTCTTTTTTCAACGTTTATTTTTCCTACAGAAAATACAACTCTTTGTAATAACACTAACCGGCATTCTTTGTTTATCTGTTCAGGCAGTAACTTGTTTACAGCAACGGGTACGAAAGAACGATTTTATTTTTGTGAAATAAATAGAAATGTCATTGCATAACTAACCGTGGAAAGAACACAATGGTTGTTGCTGTTAGAGGGAAACTCCGACAATTTAAGCTTAGCCGTGGAAACAAATTAATTCATGAAACTCCCCGAAAATTAAAAGTCGTGAATACAGAATAACGCGAAAGGAATGAAATCGCGATATCGCGAAAAATACAAAACGGTCATGCCCCTGGTGAACCCTTTGAAAGCGGTGCTCCAACCACCTTGACCACTGTTTAACTTTTCAACCCTCTGGAGCCGACTGCGTTCGCAAACTAACTTTTTCCACATACGTTTTTCTTATTTCACGTTTCATAAAGTTCTCGTGTAATTTGAACCTTAAAACGAGCGGAAAAGGACGAGAGGATTTTACTGAATCGTTTAGATAACATTTTTCCTATCTCACTTAATATTTTGTGACCAGAATCGATGTTTCAAGGGTTAAGTTACAAATGATTTATTTCATTGGAATTTAGCTACTTTTGTATGTTTTGTAATTACATTTTCATAATCTTTTTATAATTCGATCCTTGACGACGACTATTTTCCATTTGGAATAAATTCACGGAATAATTTCTTTTGGAGAACAATAAATTATAGATTGTAGTTGCTATTGTTAAGAGTAAACCAGGTGAGTTTGAAAGGTGGTTCAGTCAGTAAACCTCTGATTGATTCCCATCGATCCTTTCAGTCGATTCCCAAAAGGACTATCACGCTCGGAGGAAACACCATCATTATCCTCGAACCACAACGACGACGGTCTCGGCGACGACCAAGTCTCCGGTTAGCACGACGATGACCACCATGTTCGAACAGGTGGAAGATAATCAAATACCGGAAGTGACGAGGTGGCCAACCACCGAACCCACGGAAACTTGGGAAATCACTACGACCACCATGAGCACTACTCCAAGCACCACAACTACTACGACTACTCCACCGCGTGAGTAGCTCCATTGTTTTTCTTCTTCGAAATTATTTATTCTTATTGATCTGTTTATTTCGTCTTCGTTTTCTCCGATTCTTGCTTCAAGAGTTTCTCGTATCGTAGAATTACATTACGGAATTAATAGTCTTAATTTGACAGATCTCTGAGAAACGCTAAAAAAGATAGAAGGATGGGGAGAGCTCGAAAGTAAAAATAGTAAGAAAAACAAGTCAATGTTAATAATTGACTTTTCTTGGAAGCTAATAAGAAAGAGATTCTAGTTCTTTGTATTTGCTGTTAGAATTGTAGAATTTAATTCTAAGATTTCTATTTTAATTACGTTCGCAATAACTCAGAATTAATTCCTGATATTAAAATTTCTCTTACTTGTGATATTTCGCGCAGCTCGATTGAATATTAATGATATAGAAATATTTACTTCCTCTTCTGGCCGACTAATATTTTTAACTTAATAGTTTTTGAAATATTCAAAGTTTCCCATTTCACTTTCCTCGTTGCAGGTGTTATACATTATTGTAGACTAAACAATTAATAGTTTCACCTGATAGCGCTCAATGAAAGTGATATTTTATGTAAAAAGAACTCCGACATTTATTTTTCACCTGTAGATTAAATATTGAAAAACATTTAGAATATTGGCAGAATATAATTATTTGACGGTGAACCATAATGGCGAATGTCGATTACAAAAGTCGATTACGAAAGAAAAACGTATCCCACAATGACAAGGTACTTGTCGTTCGAGAAGGCGATCCCTTTGATCATTCTATATACGAGAAATTCCGTCCGAGAGACAGAAGGAATTTTCGTTTCTCCGTTGCGAACTTGCGTTGAACGTTACAAAGCGAAGTACTCGAAGCGAAACGAGAGAAAGATTCGAAACTGCCGGATGGAGCATACGATTTGGAGAGAACGAGAGGAAACGGGGGAAGAAAGAGAGTTTAGAGTGAATGGTAACGGTTGTTTGAACGTCCCTCTCTTTATAGGCTTCTGCGTGGTTCAAAGGCCAAGACAAAGTCACCAATACATCAGGGAGGGCAAAGGAAAGAGGGTGAGTTACTTGACAATCACGGAGAACTTTTTGGTGAAACTTGTCGATAGGTGAAACTTAACCCTGTTCGATTAGCGACAGTCTTCAACTAAAGTCTACAAAATTCCCATTCTTTTAATGTATTCAACTTTATTATTTATATTATCCAAATTCTCTCTAGCCTCCTCTCACAGTTTACTTTTTTTCCTTCCACTTTCTTTTTAATTATCCACCCCCTTAAATAACCATTCTCCCTAAATTATAAAACTTATTTTTCAAAACACACCAGTATATCCTACAGTGTTTTTATTATTAACGTGAAATTTCATATTACTTTCAAATTCATGAATTTTCTAAGATATCGAATATATAATATTTAACTTAGGACGATCAATATTTCATTCATCTGTCATCGTGTAAACTCGACATTACTTGTTTGAATTTCCACGATTCTGAATTTTTCCTTGTTCAGCTGTATCGCGAGGATGAACCAGAGTGCTCAGAGCTCTGTCAATGCGGCGAGGGTGAGGTTTTGATCTGCCACACGATCTGCGTGGATTCTTCACCCTGTCAGACGGACTTTGCTTTCTATAATCACGAGGCGCCGGCGTATCAGGCTCATCGTGGACCTTGCCTCTGCTACAGCGGTGGTTTTATATGCATGCGACCTTCTCCAGGTGACTGAAAAGTTCTTAGAAATTTATCTGTCTAGACGATCCCATCCCTCGTCGTTTTTGTAATTTGATGGTTACATCGAGTGAAATTAGATGTGTCCGCTACGTTTTCAACCGGAGAAAACGAAAGGGGTGATGTAAGGATCGTAGGTAATATGAATAATTTGAATTCGTCTAGAAATGTGTACTTTAACCCTCTATAATTCTAAGTTAAATTAATATTTTACCAATTGGTATTAAAATAATTATTTACGAGTAATTTTACACAAATGACGGAGAAGGATTTGACTCTAATTGGGAGTTCATTACCAGCTTTGAAATAGAGAATAATTAATTGCGTGGATTGTAATTCCAGTTCTTACAGCTACTTTTTAGAGGTAGATGAATGATCCAGAGCAGCTCGATTATTCAAACAAGGGAATAAACAATTTGAATGGAGTGGCTGTATTGTTTTTCGACGAATTAATTCGACGATTCTTCTCTGCAGATGCTTACACTATACCGCACGGGGTTTTCATGTTCCTGGGGTACAGCGAGAAGGACGAGAGTTTGTTAAGGCAGCACAATAATCTCACCGTCCTGGACGCCGTGTCATCCCTTGATAACTTCATGAGAGAAGAAGTTAATAATCAGGTAAAATAATAACGAATTGCTTCACACAATAAACTTAATAGAAGAAATTTCTAACTTCGTAGAATCTTTTTATATAATTTTTAAAATACTTAGCAAATATTATATTGTTGTTTAAATGTGCCAGTAAGATTACAATTCTCTTAAATTGTATCTAATCAAAAAGATAAATCCTTTTCGACACGTCCATCGTGAATATTTCCATCCCCCAGAGGGATTGAAGAAATTAAAAGAATTTCATCCCCAAACCTCTAGAATATTCTGGAAGTAAGTTCCCAAGGAAGAAGCTCCGGGTATCCATAAATGTAAAGTTGTCTCCTCAATTTTTAAGCTCGAGGATAAAAGTAACGGTATTATTGGAGAACGCCTAATGAATCTTATTACCCAGAGTAAACTCCCGACAACGGTGAATTTCGTTAATTAAAGTCGAGGAAAGTAGAGGATTTTTCCCTTGGACTTTCGCGGGACCGAAAGTTGTCGCGTAAAAAAGAATCAACGAAAGAAAGAAGACGGAGAAGAGAGGAGAGTAAAAAAAATAGGAAGAAGAAACACGAAACATCTCTCTTTCTTCGTCTACTACCGAGGGGTCTGAATAAATCGCGACGTGAAAGGTCGCGTGGCGGGGTGAAAGTTAATAATGCGAGATAGCGCCCGGATGACGTCGCGACATCTCGTCCTTTTCCTTTTTATTTGCAGACAGTGTGCACCCTCTTCCTGTACAATGCGACCCGAGAAAACGTGATTGCAGTGGCGCGTCTCGGGACTGACAATCCACCCTTAAATAGCAGCCAGGCTCAAAGTCTCCAGCACCTTCTGCGCGTCAAGGTAAGTAAATTGCAAATAGCGTAGCTTCGTTCCTGAATTCGCGTCAATTCTGATCCTATTTTCCGGCCAACTTGCTCTCGTTACGTTCTCCCGTAACTTTCACGGAGACATCCCTTTCAGGTGTTCCTGTTTATTTAGACTCATCGCAGACTGACATGTATCGTGTTATTAAATTGCACGAAATCTACCTCCTTACTCTCCTGATTTCCTCACTCTGATCTCTCCTATTTCCAAATCTGATTTTTCTCTGCCACTAGGGATTCTTCTTTTTCCAGTAATTTCCTACCTTGTTTATCTGAACATTCTCTTATACAAATATAGTCCGTGTGTGCTAAAATACACACTCCACATAATCATTTACTTTAGGACACTGGGCAGGAATGGAGATGACTCCCTAGCCATCTTTCAGTGGTCGGACTATACACGAGAGTTAGAATTAACCCCTCATGCAAATTCGACTTATACTAAACAAATAACTAGTACGAGGAAGGATAGGTTCCAGAAATTAAAACACATATATTTTCATAATTACCATAAATATCTTTATTAAAATTTTCTTAACAACTAATACATATCAATATAAATTACACAACATTTTCTTCATCATCACTAAACACTATTACCCAAGGCGATTTTCTTCCGGGCAAAATATCCTTATCTTCTGAGGATTTTTCTGCACTATCTTCAGATCCATGCAAACAATCTGTTATTGTAGATTCATGGATTTAAGTGAATAGATCAGTTTTCCTTAAAGTCCACAGTGTCCATCAAAATATCTGTCTAACGAAAGCCATCTAAAGGGTCTAAAAAAGAATTAGCCCGACAAAAAGAAATCAACAGCTACGATAGGAGGGTCGTGCAGCCAGTAGATCGTGATTCGTAGGAGTTGCAATAAAAAGGAGGAAGCCGGTTCGCGTGCACGCCGCCGATTCAATTCTCCAGGACGCGTGTGCGTGTTTCCAGGAGTTTGTGCGTGCGTGAACCGCAGGCGGGGGTGGCTGCGTGCCACGCGCAGGAAGTGCGTGCAGTATATCCGCAATGCGATAACGAACTTTGCGAAACTTTTCATTTCTCTCCCGAGGGGGAAACCCGGCGAGACGTGCACCGTCCCTCCCGCCACCCCTTGTCTCGCGATTATCGCGATTAATTAACCCGTACGCCATCCTTAATTTCCCCGAAATTTATCCTCGCCGTACCTCCTATCAGATTTCGCGAGTCGCAGACTTTTGCCTGGCAAAAATCACGAGTTGCATGGAATTTCAAGAGAGGCCGAATTGCAAGGTGTTTGATGCACACTGTGGACCTTTTTTTGGTTGGTCGATTGGCGTCGATCGGAGTAGAGAACGTTGGTATTTCTTCTTGGTCCTTTTACTCTGTGTCCTAGCTACGGTCTTTGACGAAAAATCGGACTTCAAAAGAATTGAGTTTGTTCTTTGTGAAAGTAAAAATGGCTTGATCTTTGAAAGCTTTGATAGACGTTGCTGTCGCGCTGCGAGTGACACGTAATTATAACTAGGTAAAAAAAGGATGACGTCGAAGAATAATTTGAATGGTTGCTGGTGACGTCATTGGAGAACACGCGCTGGAGAACGAGGGGTCGTAGAAAATTGTGGTATTTTTGAGACTTATTAATTTACTTTCTTAACGATCCATCGAGGAAGAAAAGATAGTAGGTGAATACGAGTAGATAATTCTTATAGTTGTAATACTTGTATAACTATTTAATTAGGTATTTGATTATTTAATTTATTGATACTGTAATTAATATTTTAAAGGAAGTTATTTTCATCCTAAACTCTTTAAACTATGAAGTGCAATTAAACCGTATTTCAATTCGATCCCAAGTTCTTCAGGCAGACCCTTTTGGGAGTTTTTTTTCCGAAAGGACGCGAAATCGAACTTTGAAGGGAATTTTTTTGCCCGGCAAAGTACTCTCTCGTTTCGTTCCGGATCGCAAAAAGATATCGTTCAAACGGCTTCCCGAAATATTTGGCAAATAAATGCAACGCGAGCTTTTCCCGGTGAAAGGTTCTAACGAAGGAAAATACATGTGGATCCATTGTCTCGATTAGAATCGTTCGCTCGGCGGAAACGCGAACGGCGATTTTTCGCAACGACGAGCGCGTAGAGGTCGGAGAACGGGAAAAAAGGAATGTCGGGGAATAATCAAAAGCGAAAAAAATTCTCAATTGTACGCTCGTTACAACGACCACCGGCTGACTTCGGAAATCTGTCGAAATCCGTCTAATTCGCGCTCGTGCATAAACGAGAGAAATCGAAACAGCCGTTGTTGTCCCAAAGCTCGAAACAAAAGCCGATTGACCGGGAAAAATAACGCGCATTAAGGCGCGCTTTTCACGAAAATTCGCGGTTAACTTCCACCATCCCGTGTACACACGGTGTACCGTTTTTTTAACTCCGTGAAAAATTGTTAACATGCCGCCAATTACAAACGATACAATAATTATCTTCCATTTGACAAACATCACGTCTACAACCGAGCCTAAATTCTCTCAGTCTCCATAATGTAATATAAATAACTACATAGTTAAAAATGTTAAAAACAATTCTTATTTAACATTACTATTCAATTGCAAATTTTACATATTTCCCACGATATTTACCGAAGCCCCACATTAAGCCACTGTTCCTCTTAACGCCGATACATTGGTACCACTCGCAGACCCCATAAAAAGTTACGGAGGGTCTCCGGTCGTGCGTCAGTGCTTTTATGGGACGGTGCCATATAGAAACCAAAGAGTTCCACCCCCTATGCGTCATAAATATGGGACTAAACCTCGCTACAGTTTTATTTTCTTACTTTAAAGTGCAACCACCCCTCGTCCCCGTTCCATCACATTGAAACTCCGACCGATGATACTAGACGTACGAGAAGTCTCGTTTACTTCTCGACTTCGAACTTCCGGAAGTCGACGATACTTTTCGCACACTGAGTGCATTCGCAGAGAGAATGCTCCGCCGAGCAGAAAGTGTCGGAGCATTTTGCGCGGGTCATGCGAGCTCCCGCGGCGATTTCCAATTTGCGATTAAGCGCCGGCCGATTTGCAATTTGATGGAGGGATCGCGGATTTGAATTGGCGCGCTCTGCCCTGTTTCGTTGGGCAATCTAGCTTCCCTTTTTTTTCACCCCCGTGCCACCGGTATCGTCCTCCGTTCTCCTCTTGCCCCGTTCTTCCTCGTTTCACCCCCTGACGCCTCTTTCGTCGACGATTTTCGAGCCACGGAAAATGTTGCTGTTAAAAAAAAACGCACACGGGAAATTCCAGAATCATCCCCCGGTGGGTATATATCTGCGCTGGGAAAAAATATCACGCGCCAAGTGATTCCGAGGGGGATGAAACGCGAAAGACACGCACTGTCGGCTCATGGTTATTTGCATTTTTGCGAACACTGTATGCTTTTCTATTGAACAATTTAGATTATGGCACTCCCTAGTGCGAGGGTTGTTTAGGAGTGAGTGATAAAGTCTACGATTAAGAATGGTTTGTGATAATGTAAGTGAAATGTATTGTATGAATTTAAAGTCCTTATTTTCCAGTCCTTCTTTTTTGAATAACTGTATTTTTCTTTTCGAATTGATAGAAACTTATTATTACGAATTCTATGACGTGGACAAAGCAGGCAGGAAAGAGTCAGGACAGACCTATAAAAGCCTCGGCGGAACAAATGACAACCAGTAGCACAGGACGACTAAGACAGACAGATCAGATCCAGGACAGTCAGTACAGGTACATGCCAGGCACAGGACAGTCAGGATAGACGCAGGATTGCTCCAGCAAACATCTGGCAGCCAGGTCAAACATAGAACTACCAGGACAGCTACAGGATAGCCGGGAAAGCTGCAGAAATGCCAGGGCAAACACAGGACAGCCAGGGCAGCAGCAGGAATACCAGTACAAACACGGGACAGCTAGGACAGCCGCAGGAATGGCAGAACAAACACAGGACAGCTAGGACAACCAGAAAAGCCAGGATAGCCGAAGGAATGCCAGGACGAACATAGGACAGGCAGGACAGCAGCAGGCAATAGGGCAATGTTTATTAAATAAATAATATATAGTAGTAGGAACACAATTGTACTTTATGATTATTGTATTACATGATTATGGTGGTAACACAAATGATAAATAAAGAATTTGTTAAATCGAAAACGTTGTTAACCTTTCTTAACCGATACCCTTATCCCTTTCATAAAGTAACATATCTGGCGCATTTTCCGTTCTGTCTCGTTTATTACCGATTTGTACTACTTGTCAACTTGTGAAATTCTCGTCGAAAAATGTTCAATCTTGCAATTGGGATAAACTACAATGTCTCCGATGGGTTGTTCGATCTGTCTGACTTATCGTCGACTCGTACTACTTATCAACTTGCGAAATTCTTGCCCAGAATTGTTCAATCTTGCAACTGGAATAAACTACAATATCTCCGATGGGTTGTTCGCTCTGCCTGACTTATCGTCGACTTTACTACTTATTCACTTTGAAATTTTCCCGAAAAATTTGCGAACTTTGCAAGTAGTATAACCTAGGATAAGTCAGACCGACTTTTAGCTCCGTCTGACTTATCGTCGACTTTACTACTTACTCACTTTGAAATTTTCCCGAAAAATTTGCGAACTTTGCAAGTAGTATAACCTAGGATAAGTCAGACCGACTTTTAGCTCCGTCTGACTTATCCTAGGTTATACTACTTGCTCACTTTGAGATTTTTCCGAAAAATTCTCAAATCCAGCAAGTAGTATAACCTAGGATAAGTCAGACCGACTTTTAGCTCCGTCTGACTTATCGTTGATTTTACTACTTACTCACTTTGAAATTTTCCCGAAAAATTTGCGAACTTTGCAAGTAGTATAACCTAGGATAAGTCAGACCTACTTTTAGCTCCGTCTGACTTATCCTAGGTTATACTACTTGCTCACTTTGAGATTTTTCCGAAAAATTCTCAAATCCAGCAAGTAGTATAACCTAGGATAAGTCAGACCGACTTTTAGCTCCGTCTGACTTATCGTTGATTTTACTACTTACTCACTTTGAAATTTTCCCGAAAAATTTGCGAACTTTGCAAGTAGTATAACCTAGGATAAGTCAGACCGACGTTTAGCTCTGTCTGACTTATCGTCGATTTTACTACTTGCTCACTTTGTGATTTTTCCGAAAAATTTGCGAACTTTGCAAGTAGTATAACCTAGGATAAGTCAGACCGACTTTTAGCTCCGTCTGACTTATCCTAGGTTATACTACTTACTCACTTTGAAATTTTCCCGAAAAATTTGCGAACTTTGCAAGTAGTATAACCTAGGATAAGTCAGACCGACTTTTAGCTCTGTCTGACTTATCGTCGATTTTACTACTTGCTCACTTTGTGATTTTTCCGAAAAATTTGCAAACCTTGCAAGTAGTATAACCTAGGATAAGTCAGCCCTACTTTTGCGTCTGTGAATTCAGTAGTATAACTCGAAATATATCAGCCGAAGTTTAGAATACTTACCCACTTGTAAAATTTTGCCGAAAAATTATCAACCTTGCAAGTGGAGTAAACCAATAATATCTCAGACGAATGTTTGATCTTGCCTGCTTGCCTGACTTTACGATTGAAGACGATGTATACCACAGAACTTATAATTAAGGTATCGCTAGGTATATCTTTGGAATATGGAGTTTTAGGAATGGAACAAGAGTAAGGGCTAAAATAATTTAAAAGTGTTTTCGATTGAACAATTTGTTTATTCATCATTTCTATTACACAACAAACACGTATGCGATACAATATTTATAAAATAAAATTGCATATTTCTACAAGAACGAGTTATTTATTAAATAAACTCTGCACTGGCTGTCCTCTGTCTGCCCTGGTGCTTTTGAGGGTAACCTGGCTGACCTGCGCGTCTCGTGGCTTTCCTGTGCCTGCCCTCGCTTTTCTGCGCTGTTCTGCACCGTTTTGTATATGTCCTGATTGTCCTGCGCCTATCCTAGTTGTTCTGTGCCTGTCCCGGTACTCCATACTGTCCTGGAACTGTCCTGGTTTCTCTGCGCTGCCTTGTACTGTCCCCTATCTTTTCTGCTTGCCCTGCGCCTGTTCTGGATGTTCTGTGCGTGTCCGGGCTGTTTTGTGCCTGTCCTAAGTTTGTCCAGGCTGTCCTGCGCCCGTCCTGTCTATCCTGTGCTTGTGGTGGTTGTCCTCGGCCTGTCCTGAGTCTGTCCTGACTGTCTTGAGGTAGGTTTTACCATCCTGCCCCTGTCCTCACAGTGTTATCCCTAACCTGACTGTCTTGCGTCTATCCTGGCTGTTCTGCGACTATCCTGTGTCTGTCTTGATAGCCCTATTTATATCCTGGCTGCTCTGTCAACGTCGTTGAATTCGTAGTAACAAGAAGTCTCTATCGATTCGAAAAGAAAAATACAGTTATTCAAAAAAGAAGGATGTGACACAGTATAACTCTTATTTTAACTATCTTATGATACCTTTTGCTGTTTGCCACTGACAAGTATATACATATAAAAGGCAGCTCGTTGAAAGGGGTTGATATCTTCTTCAAAGTTTAAAACAGAGTCGAAGGAATTCCAGCTATTTTCTTAGATATGTCCAATATCTATGCAGAGTTTATGCAGAGTTTCATCAGAAATCATGTGTATCAGTTCTCGAGCTTCACTTATTAGGGATTTGTGTGGTACCAGAGGATTCCCTTCGACAGAAAATGTCGGTAGAACGTTTTTTAAAAGTCTGCAACACACGAGAACATAGGAAGCGAAGACTCGTCCAATTTCATGGAGAAACTAACGCGTGTTAACTTGCTCCAAGTGCAAGCAGGAAATTGGCGGATTCTCGTTGACACCGAAAGTCGATTTCCGTCAAATTGGAGTACGAACGACCGCTCCAAGAAAAATATGTTTTTTTTTCTCCTGCTACCCTTGCAATCGGAACATTATAATTAGAAAGGTGCAAATGAGATGTTTTGCTGCTGTTTATTTTTTCAACTTTGATGGTAACTGGAGAATCGTATCTTAATGATGAAATCCTTTTAACCCTCTACCCTTATTTCGCCAGATTCCAAGTATTCAGATCCATTTTCCTGACACCCACGTTCCTTTCCTAATTGTAAGATAATTAATTAATATAAATTCTAGAATGGATTGAGGAAGTTTTAGCTTTCTTCTTACCTGATTCCGTGCTCGCGAATTATCTCCGTCGGATTCCGTCTGCGAAATTGTTCAAATTGCAAAAACCGACGGACGCATCAATCACGAAACACCTTCCGGAAGGCTGCGCGAAAGTTTTTGCATCCTCTGACTGTTAGTTTCCAGGTTTTCCTTCCATCGTGGACTCTGGTCAGTGAGATTCTCTAAAAAGATAATTTCCTTCGATTACAGGGATTTTGGAAAGCCCTTAAACGAGTCCGTTTTTTCCCATTCGACGTTAATACCATCAGATTCTTCCACTGCTTCAATTTCTGTCTGCATTCACAATTTTGTATAAAGTAATAGTTAAACAAAACTCATGGGAATTAAATAACTCCAGACAGAGTGCCCCTCTTGTGTGCTTGGGAACCAAAAAGGGGTTGCTTTGTGGTGCATTTATTTGCCCGATCTCTCGGTTTATTTAATTGAAAATAATTTGAAAAAAAAGTATCTTCCGCAATCCGATATTTACTTTCACTTGAAACCAGCAAGAACCGCAGGTATCGGAAAATTCTCCATTTAAACACACGAAAAATCATCATCCAATTTCCCAGTGTTATCAATTCGACGAGAAATCCCCAATGTTTCCCCTCCTGCTAATTTCAAAGCATCCTCAAAATTCTTCCCTTTATATTTTGTCGCCAGCAATTTCTGCGGTTATTTCGCTTAACAAAGTGTCTGCTAAATTCCAGACCATTGATTCTATCTCATATCTCATAATAATTTACAAAGTACCTCCAATAAATCGCAGATATTAAATAAATAATATCTCAACACTCTAACGATCAATATTAGATACATTATATCTAAATATATCAACTACATACTTTGCAAAAAGAAAAATCAATAAATGAGAAAGATATTCAATTAATTCATTTCGAATTTGTTAAGATAGAAATAGAACATTTACTCCATGGTTTTCGTATTACTTTTAAAAATTTGTAGACAAGATTCTGGGCTATATAGTTTGACTATGTAATAGTCTTAAGTAAGGTTAATAATCTGAGCTCAATTAATTGATAATACCACCGTTCAACATCATTCTCACCCCTAATATCAGATAAGTCTATAATTCGCATTGGAACTTCGAAGATATTGGACTCCGCCTCAAACAGACAATAACACGTGCCACAGAAGTAGATCGACCGCCTTTAATTCGGCATCGGCGCCATTTCCTCGATCCTGCAAATGAGTTGCTAATAAAGCAATTACCCGATAGACCGAAGTTATGGCACGCGGATCGTGCACCATCCTTCGGAATGGAAACCGTCTGCCAACGTAAAGCACGATTGCGGGTGCCTCTCGTAAATCGATTCTCATGCTTCCGGGCGACCTCGACCGGTAGTTTCTCACCCTTACCCTCTAGGTATTTCGACTGGCGGCAATGTCGTAGGGCATACCTCTGTGGAAAGTCAAGTCACCAGTTTCCAGCCTCCGCTTGTCGCCATTTGCTTTGCCTATCTGGATTGATTTAAATTCCCGCGAAATTCAGAGACCCTGGGTCGTAGAAAAGACGAGTTTCTGAGACCGGAAGCGAGACGCACTACCTGGAGAATGATTCCATAAATATAAATATCTTACAGAAAAAAATACTGAATAATTAGAAACACTATAATTGATAATTTAAATGTAGCAATATTTCTAAATAATTTTAGATTCTATGGAGAAAAAAAAGATACGAGATTGTAAATGTAATAAAGCAATCGGACTTCGCTTTTTCTGCTTTCAAACAATTACTTCGGCAGTCGATTTCGACATTGCCTTGTTAGAGCAACGATTCTAGAAGTCTTCCAAGACGATATTTCTTACGGTGGCCACTGGTTCGGCTTTAAAACGATTAAATTATTTTTCTTTCCTTTCCGAAGAAACCGATGGCCGTCGCGGGGGTGAGTTCTAGAGGGTTGTATCGCGAGAGGTAGCCTTCCATCAATGATAACGGTCATCCGGAGGCTAGTAAGTCCATTCAATTCCCTAAACTCACCTTTCTCTTCGTCCTCTTTCCTCTTTGACTCCCTTCACATCTCTTCGATTCCCTTGCCCATGTTCCTCGACCTTCTTTCTCTATTCGTTTATCTATATATCTACCCTTCGACCTCCACCCCTTCGACTTCAACGTGGCCGATACTCGTTCGTCTGCTGTAAGATCGAAATGCGTTATCTCGAAGCTTCCTATGGTAGAAACGAGACACCGCAATCCCATCAGCCAACGTCCATCATGGTCGTTTGAACATTAGCTTTCTTTGATTCTACTTCCAATAGTTTTGTGCTTCCACCTGAGACTTTTTGGTGAACGTTAAACGATCGAAGTTATAATTTACTAATTGATAATTTAACACTAAACTTACGGAAGCCACGAAACTGATGATTACCAACTGTTTTTAGAGACATTTCTCAAATTCTCAGAGGATCAGTTCAGTAAATATTTCAAGTATATTTTATTAAGTACTTAATATATTACTATTTATTAGTATTTAATATACTTAACGTATTGTCGTCTTTGGCGCAAGATCCCTACATTTTTCAAGTCCCTATTTAATATATTGCAGTGTAACAGAATTCACGCCCGTAAATCGAATGTTAAACAAATTCTATAGTGGTAACGAGAAATTCCATTTGGACATACTAATTAAAATGATCTGTCTTTAACTTCATACCTCTCATACTTACATCTTATTCTACTTAATATATTTTCTTGTTAAAATGAATCTAATTAATACGACCCAATGTTATTCGTTTCATCGAGATATACATGCTTCGAATGCATGCTAAAGCAAGTTTAAAATTCAGATTGAACTGCGATTTCATAAGGATTAACGATGTCAGATTAAAACGTACTAGGTACAACTTTATTATTTTCAAAAGAAGCAGCTTCCTTGGAAAGCGCGAGGAAAAAGTCTAACGTCGGTGAGGTTGATTTTGAAGTTACGATCGGGTTACCAAGAACGATTAATCTTTCAGCTCTTACGGTTTAGCAGCTCGCGTGAGTGAATTAGCAAAACCTAACGAATTTTTCAACCGACGAGTCTTTTTATTCCTCTCCCATCGCGAATCTACGAAACAATTACAAAAAAAAATAAAATTAACGATTCATATCGCACACAAAAGACTGTACATTTAAAAATACTCACATTTGCATGTAAAAAGGAAATTTGTAATGATCCAAATGAAATTTGACATCTGTTAAACTCGAAGTTTCCGTTCGAAAACTGAGAACAGTGTGAAGTGTTTTAATTGAACGTTTTCGAAATGTACATTCCTACTGGTTTGATATTATTCTTGCATGAATAATAGCACGAAATGAACTCCATCGACCGAGGTTGAACTCCTGTGACATTAATTGAATTCCATGGAAAAACAACAACCTTCCCGGTACTTTCTACTTTCCAATTTTCCAAAAAGCACGACACTCCGATTGGTAAGGACGTGCGAATGCATAATTGAGACGGTGAGTCTCGAGGATGTGCAAATACAGCGAGTCCATTGCGATCGTTTACCCTTTCTATTTTTTAAAAAGATCACTTTTTTCAACACTGTAACCTCTTCTGCTAAAGGGACATCATGAGCGATTAAACGCTCGAACTTTCATGGCGGTGTTAAATGACTTGAAGTCAACTCGACGTTGAGGACGCTTTTAACTTCCCTTATTTTTATAATATTATCACCCGCCTGCATCTCTGATTTTTTAGATTAAAAGAACACGATGGAAAATTTCAGGAGATTCGACCTGAGAATAAAACTTCAGCTTTTTCAATCGTCTTGGAAAACCTGCGAAGAAATTTGTTTGCAAGTAAACTCTTTGGCAAAAATAATATTAACAATCTACAGATCTCTTATTATATTTTCCGTCTACTATTTCATACCTACGATTTTTCTGTTTCAACCCCTATAGTTATTTCATTAACAAATCCGCTTCTATTGGATTGCAAACTACTATTAAATAACTTGTCTAATTTTCCATTTTACTATAATAATAAAAACAATTTTAAAAATCAGTAAAAAGCACCATGGAAAATTCTATTTTTCACTTTCACCATTGAGTAAAAGATATCGCTGTGCAGGGAAAAGAAACTATTAATATTTCTAATAGAAATATATTATTAAAATAAACCCCATGAAGTGCAGAATTTAAAAGCTCCAGAATCCGAAGACCGATGAGGAAAATTCGCGCGGAAAGCTGGAGCTTTTTATTTCAATTCTGACAGCTGTCGTGGTATTCATCGGGCTGCATCCCCGGCTCGCTCCCAGAGGCATCGTGCTCGAAGTGGTGCAACCACGAAGAAACTTACATTTTTCCCACCAGCAGCACGTCTTGGGGTACATACGTCATAAAACTTTGCTAATATAGGAGAGAAGAGCAGTGCCATCTTTATGCTGCCAACTCGAAATCGCCCTCCTCTTCCACCTCGCTGGCATTCGAACCTTTACCCCTCATCTTTCACTTTCCCCTCCAGTTTCCGTTTCTTCGTGACTTCCGCCGTCGAAGATCCACGGAGAGTTTCGTTCCTCGGCGTTCCGCGGAAAAGTTTCTACGATTGCTTCTTTTCGCGGTTAACCCTTTGGCTTTTAGAAACGTATATCCAAGTGTTCTTTTACCTTCGAAAGGATTTCTATGAGATATTGCGTGGATTTTCAAGTAGCTGACCTTTGAGCCTTCATCAAGTTTAATGAAATAAGTCCGTGGCAATTTTTGATTGAGCTTCACGTCGTGAGACAACTATCAACACCAATCTGTTCAATTTTTAATTACTTTTACAAAGTAGCTACACCATATTGTACATTACATTGATGTAATACAAAGTTAGAAATAAATTGAATTTTTCAAATTTCTAACTTAGAGTACTTTTACAAAATCCTGCATTTCCTATCTCCATCTTTCCTCCTTCAAAAAAATATATAATGAAGTATCTCATCATCATCCTGCTTCGTTAAATGTTGATTTTCACTCAAGGGGCTTCGGGCAGGGGGGTTAAATAATTAACTGAATTTAAGTCGTATAACAACGTGTTAATATCTTGGCAAAGTCGGTCGAGAGGTTGCCAAATAATCGTCTCTTGAATCTGTCGGCGATTAAAAAAGAATCAGGTCTCTTAGAGCGCAGAAAGGGACGTAACCTCTGATTAGGGGGATGGATCTCATTGTCAGGAAATGAAGCATGGTGCGCAGATTCTTCGTGGTTTTTTGAGAGAATCTTCGGGGGAGAGTTAAGAAGCGGAACAAGGGACTGAAGAATAACCGTGTCACTTAATAATTCACCCTTCTTCTTTCACTTCTGATTTTACTTGGGTGTTTCAAAACGTTCTGTATTATCTCGTCGTGATTTCTTTTGTCCGAACGTCAGCCGGATCCACCGTCGCGCTATTGTTACTTTTTCTATGCAGACTCGATTGACAAAGGAAATTTACGAATTGATACACTCCGATTTTGATGAAACTTTGCGGAAATATTTAATTGACTTGGAATTGAATATCCTCGCTGTGCCTGACCTTTCGCTGTCGCTGCCTTTCTCTGCCTCTCACTTTCTCTGTCTCTGCCTTTCTCTGTCCCTGCGTCTCTCTGTCTGTGACTTTCTGTGTCCCTGTCGTTCTCTATCTCTGCCTTTGTCTGCCTCCCATTTTCTCTGTCTCTGTCTTTCTCTGCCTCTGAATTTCTCTGTCTCTACCGTTCGCTGTCTCTGCCTTTCACTGTCGCTGCCTTTCTCTATTTCTGCCTATCTCTATCTCTAATTCTCTCTGTCGGTGTATTTCTCTGTCGCTACCCTTCTCTGTCTCTGCCTATCTCTATCTCTAATTTTCTTTGTCGGTGAATTTCTCTGTCTCTGCTTTTGCTCTGGCGCTGACTCTCTCTGTCTCTGCCTTTCTCTGCCTCTGCATTTCTCTGTCTCTACCGTTCGCTGTCTCTACCTTTCACTATCGCTGCCTTTCTCTATTTCTGCCTATCTCTATCTCTAATTCTCTCTGTCGGTGCATTTCTCTGTCGCTGCCCTTCTCTGTCTCTGCCTATCTCTATCTCTAATTTTCTCTGTCGGTGAATTTCACTGTTTCTGCCTTTCTATGCCTCTGACTTTCCCAGTCTCTACCGTTCGCTGTCTCCACCTTTCTCTGTCGCCGTCTTTTTTTTTCTCTGTCCATCGCCGTCTCTGTTCTTCCAGAAAAAAGGTACTCGACAAAATTAGCCCGGTCGAAGAATCGAGAATCGGAGTCTCTCGTGGAAGCATCGGGCAAACGTCGAAGCAAGCACAGGTGTTCCACATAGATAGTCGAACATTGGCAGAAGGCCAGCCAAGGCACCTCTGCTCGCCCTCGGCCCTCGCTGTCCTCGCACCCCTTGCAACCCCCTCGAAACTCTCCACCTCGTCTCCTCCCGCGTGCAACCCCCCCGTCCTCGGGGGTCCGAGTATCGATCTCGGGCCACTCGTGACTTTTCATTGAATTTCCATGTGCCACTTAAGAGGCTGCTTCTCCTTTCTCCGCTGCCCTTTCGTCCGTGTTCTTTCGCGTCTCCTCGAGCGGACGAGACAAAGGAGTTATACGGGGGTTGCTTTTACTCGGAGAGTGCAGTTCACGGAGGAATTTTGTTTGGGTGTTTTCCAACGACGCGACCTGAGCTCCTTTCAAACTCAAGCAGATTTTTCAGAACGAACAAATAGGATAGATATTTGTGGACAAGTAGTATTGCCATTTATGGCAATATTTAACAGCCAGGATAGATAATTATCTCGAAGCTGAATAGACAAGTTTATCGATTAAAGAAAAACATCATAAAAGTACGGAAATATAGATGGTTCAGCATTAACGGTTTCATACAACTGAAAAACTTGCTCTTCATTCCATATCGCTACTATTGTGCTCGAATTTCTTTTTATTGCATCACCAGAATAATTTTCCTCCTTTTCACCTGTATTTCACTTGACATAATTCTACAATGTGTCCCTTCGACACTTAATTATAACATAATTTGCCAAGGTAATGATCTACACACAGAAATTTATATTATTTACCTCAGGTAAGCCAACGTCACTAAATAATTACAACGATAAAATTGTTAAGAGTCTTCGTACTTAACGACTCGATCGTCAGAATCGATTCTTCACAAAAGGTTCACCAAAGATACGGTTGAATCTACGAGGAAACGTAGCAGGTGGATGTTAAAGTAGGGGATGATGAAAGTGGAAAATCGCAGAGGGAAAACGTTCCTTTTGAGCAAACGCACTTTCCTCGAAGGAAAGAAAGAGAAGAGAACCCGAAGAGAAGAGGGAGAATTGAAAGGAGTCGGACAAAGGAGTCGGAAAGAGGTAGGATACCGGAAGAAACGACATTACATCGTAAGATCGTTCTCGCGAGTAAGAGATCGAAGTCCAAGGTAGTACGAAGAAAGGAATCGTAGGTGGCCCGATTAGTTTCCCCCTGTTACTTCGGCGAAACTGTAGGAATTTATAGGTGTAGGTTGTTACAGGAGCTGGATTTCCAACGTCCTCCGTCCCCACCTCTTCCTTTTTCCACCTCCTCCTCTCTTCTCGTCTCCTCTTCTGCCTCTCCTCGAGCTACCACCGTCGGCTTACGGATAATCGCGACGACGTCGACGACGCCGAGCGCCGAAGTCACCGCTGGAAAGTTAATTAAGCACGTTCCAATAAACTTTGCTCGACGAGCGACGTCGACAAACGAGAGACGACGAGAACGCGGATTTATCCGACGGGATCGATCTTACAGGAAGGGTGGCAGGGGGTGAAAACGAAGGCCGAGGGTAAAATCGATCGAGAAAACGGCTGGTCTAACGTAGAATTAATTTTTACGAGAGACCCGAGACTTGCCGTGCCCTAATTCACCGGATAAAAATCCAAAAGGACCTTCTCCCTTTGAACTACATCTACGAGAAATCCAGGGATTACGAAAATTCGACAAGTTCGAGATATTCCGGTAGACTGTTAAACTTACGATCTGACCTTTGAACTTACGGTGAAAGGATACTTTGAAAATTGCCCTGTATGATTTGAAATTTCTACTTCTTGTACTTTCAATCGTCCATGCCTAATCCTTTGATCTACGATTTTCCGACTCGGCGTGCAATGATTCGAAATTAATTCCTGAAATCAAAAGTTCTCACTGATTCCCAATATTTGTTATGACTGAAAGTAATATTAATAGTGTAGAAATAATAAGATCGTTTGTCGACCAGCAGATATTTTCATCTTAATGGATTTTGAAAGACTACAAAATTTCCTGTTCCATTTTTCTCGCCACGAGTGTCACACGTTGCAAGTAAAGGGGTTAATCGAATATATACGGTTTTGATTGTTATCCAGCTGGTTATTTTGAACTTACAGTTAAAGAATTCTTTCAAGTATTGAACGTCGAAAAATTCCAATGAATTTTTGAACGTATGGGGTAGTTCCTCGCGATTTTCGCATCGACGGATCGTCGCGTTCCATTTAACATTTCGAAAGGACAGGAACGAAGAGCCGAGCGGAAACCGATTCGCATTGTTAAGCAGAGCTTCGGGATTATAGATCACTCCGTTCCTGGTATCCTCTTCGACCCTGAATTATCGAGGGAGGCAGCAGTGTCACGTCGACGGAGGATGCCTTTTTTCCAGCCTCATCCAGACATCCCGGGGTTCATTCTTCTCTTAAATTCTCAGATAAAGCTTCCTCTCGCTCCATTAAGCCTTTGCCACAAAAAAACCTCCAACGCCGTCGCGTTACATTTCGAGAAATCGAACGACTCTTCGTCGCTTCCTCTGTCCATCTTTCTCTTTCTTTTTTTTTTTTAACTAGAATAATAAAAACCTTCTCCCTCCTGTGGAGAATCTTCTTTGGAATCCTCACGATGAATGTACTTTGTCACCGGTAATGGTAAAAATGACCGAAACTTTTGGAACGATTATTATTCCAGGGACTCCCGGAAATCGTTATTTTCAAAGTCTCAGAGAGCAGAGGGTGAATTATTCTGCGGAGAGGGGAAAAAATGAAGATAATGTATGCGCACCCTTTAATTTCCATGGTACATCGGTTTCTAGAAAGGGAAATATAAAATGTTTTGTTCACTTTTCAACGATTATGAGGCAGAAAGGTGAAGAAACGTTTTGAGGATGTTCTGGAGATTCGTTACGTCAAAATTTTTGTCCATGGTCGAATCTACCTCGCGAACTGTGACAGTCTCCGGTGAAGGAGAGCGCGAAGGGACGTTTTCATAAAGAATTCAAAGTTACTTTGCCTTAAAGTTACTTGGGCGAACTTAAATTCACCTTAAATTCTTTATACAACCAAGCCTGAATACTTGCCGCGAAGAATATCATTTTTCCATAATACTTTTTCATTAAAACTCACTCCGGCTACGTGGAAAGTATAAGTCTCGGGGAGCCGCAATTAACTTGACGCAAACAGCCAACCATTTTTCTCTAACAAAGAATCGATGATCCGTTAAGGAAAAAACGTTCTTCGAGACATCGTGATTCCTCTTTAACCATCCTCCTCCTGGACTTTCCACCATTCACAAAAACTTCTTTTCCTGTTCCTCCTTATAGTCTAACAGATCACTTAAGACACAAAATTGATTTATTCTTGTATCACCTACAATATATTTCAAATATTCTTCAAAGACACAATTTCAAATACACACCATCTAAAAACATCCCTCCTTCAACCATTCATTCTCCGTCTTACTCTTTTCCAACCCTCTCCTCAAGACCTACACAAAAACTTCTCATCCTCTCCTAAACTCCAAAACTATCAGAATAAAAAGTAAAAAAGAAACAGGCCTCACCAACAATGGCAAAAAATTGCTATCCCCCTCGCAACCCTTGTTTCGTCGTCTACCCTTTCGAACCTTAATTTTCCACCTTAAATCCTCGACAAAGGTCCAGGCAGTCGTTGAACGGGTATCGAAATCGTCGTCTATCTCGATAGTCGATTCTCCTCGACTCGTCCTCGAGAGCAACGTTGGGCCGACAATGCGCGAGGACACCGTCAGGATGGTGGCCTGGCTTCGTCCGATAGGCCGACCCATTAAGGTATTGAGAGAGAGACCTTATCTCAATGAAGACGACGATATCGTGCCAACGGCTGCCTCGCCATTTCGACTCCCATCGGTTGACTTCGATCGTCGATCGCCAACGACGAACGTCAGAACGTCGACAAAGCAACGATCCACCCCCTATTGCCACCCCATGAAACTCCATTCCTCCACGAATTCCCTGAGAAATTTGCAGAGAAATTTACCGAGTACGCGACCGAGCTTGAATCGTATTGGACGATTTATTCTCACCTTGGTTATCGGCATCGTACGACGATCGAAATGGAACGCGAGAAGGTGCTTTGTTTTAACGATAAGATCGTCCCTCTTCTTTGGAGATGCTCGATGGATGCGCTTTGAATACAGGGGAGAGGAAACGAGTCCGAGGTTGACAGACGGGAGAATAGACTTCCGGGAGTGTCTTTGATTATTGGAGGAATGACTCGAGAGGGTGTTCTGAATTTGAGAGGTTGAGGGATGCTTCCATTCTTCCGCGATCTTTTGAATCGGGGTGATATCGTTGTTTTCCTTTGGCACTATGATGTTTTTGATAGGTGTTGCAAGAATGATGATATGATGTTAATTTTAAAAATATTATTGGAGGAATGATTCGAGAGGGTGTTCTGAATTTGAGAGTGAGGGATGTTTTTATTCTTCTGCGATTTTTTGAAGGTGGGTGATGCGACTGTTTTATTGGGGTATTATGGTGTTTTTGGTGAGTGAAAGAATAGGGATATGATGATAATTTAAAGAACGATTACTGGGGGAATGATTTAAGAGGGTATTTTCAATTTAAGACTTTGGTGGAGGTTTTTGATTATGGTAAGCTGATTAGTTTGCTTGGGTTTCACGATTTTTTAACCTAAGAAATTCAGAACTTTTGGCAATTTTAAACTACAAAATTTCCAAGATCTGCAAATAACTTCGCGAAGAAACGAATCGATCGCACGTCCACGTAGGGCGTTTTCATTCGTCGCTAAACATTTTATTCCATCTCGATCGACGTAGATGTCAAAGAGAAAGCTAATTCTCCCAGGCGAGAATGAAAAGCACGACAAGGCAAATATTTCCCGGGTATAACGGTGCCGATGCATTTTCTCCTCGTAGGGGTGTTCGCGGGGAGAACACGGGGAATTCGCGAGAGAAATGAATCGGCGTACCTTTGAGAGCCGACAGAGTTCAAGAGAAAAAAAGAGGAGGGAAGGAATAAGAGAAGAAGAGAGAGGCCTCTGGGTAGAGAGCTTCGATTAATTTCGCCCGAGGGAGGAGGCTCGATTTTTCGAAAGAAAGAACCGAGAACAAACGAGCACCGCGTATTCTCGCTTTTGAGAAGACCAGCCGGGATTTTCACCGGCCCAGTTCCAAATTTAATTCCCGCCTCGATGTAATATCTCCTTTGCGACGTCGTCATTCACTGTAAATGCTCGAATTTTTTTTTTTTTTTAATAAGACATTTTTATAAGATTCTTCTCTATTCTTGAATCTTGACAGGGTAAGATCTTAATTAGAATCTTTTCACTTTTCATCTTTTAGTGTTACTACTAACCTGAGGGGGTAAATTCAATTCAACGGACTGAAAATTTATAATTTTTATTATTATTAAGTGCAGACTGCTTTCTGGATTCTCTCTAATATTAAATTGACTATCTCTTGTATATCTCTCGGGAAAATGTTATTATTCTTTTATAATCAGTCAAACTATTCACCACATACGTAAACTACGAACACGGTTAGTGTCAAGGACTTTTCAAAATCCACAATTATACCACTATCTAAATTTTCACAAAATAGTCACCGTGAAAAGTAAATTACAAGCAGAATAATAAAATTAATGCTCATTGAACAAGTTCACGCCAAATAAAAAATACTTTCGACACAATAAAAATGATAGCCTCTCAAATAATCCTCAAATAAAATCCAATCCCCGGATAAAAATGGTGCTCGATCGAATACCCTTCGCTTGATATATTTAAAGCAGACACCAAGATTCTTCCATCGGAATTACAAGACGTCCTTCGTCGTCTCGTTGCGGGATGTTACCTCGCGTTAAACCGGGGCGTCGCGACGGCGAAATTGCGCGCGAAAATTTACGACATCGTCTCGCGAACGTCGCCCGCGATGGATACGTTGTTCGGTAGGTATACACGGCTCGTCTGCCAATTTGACGGAGAAAGAAACGGCCCTCGATGGAGCACGTGGGCTACGTGAAAAATTTCGATATTCCCGGCACGTTCCGGGACGATAGCTTTCGACGATCGACCACGACACCGGGACATCGCGGGCTTCCTCTCCTTCGTCTTCGCCGACGACAGCAAGACGAAGAGGAGAATGAGGATGGGGATGGAACATTTTTAAGCCGTTCTTACGATCCGCCTATCAAAGTCTTAAGAAGTGGTGAACACGTTTGTTCATGTGACTTTTAAAGGGCTTTGGTATTTGAGAGTATCAGTATCGAAGGACGTTGGGAATTTTCCTGGCTGTGCTTCTAATTTATTAACCCTCCGACGTCCCATCTGAGGGGACATCGTAGGTCCACCATATCACTCTATAGCCTCCTCTAAGGGGACCGTCGAATTTATCGGTGATCGGATGAACTTATTGCAATGTAACAATTTAAGCTATGTATATTTACCTGAACTTTTCTATTGAATTGGTACAAGATAGCAAATAGTAAAGTGTCGCAAAGTTGCTAATAGATAAAGTTAGAGAGCACCTCTTCCCTCTTCGAACTAATTTCAAAAGAAGTAGCCCTAATCCATCGAATAATTTATCTATCAATTTCCCATTTGGAAAGAGCCATCGAACTGAACACGATCATGGAGGACTCCCTCGTAGAATATTCGAATGATCTCTCCTTTTTTTAATTTTTTTCCCGCCATCCGTTGAGATTGATCCGACGGTTAATTAACGCGAACCGTCCTGGCAGAGATTGTTAGAAAAGGAGTCCCAAAGAAATAATATCTCGACACAGTTTTCGCGAGGAGCACGGCGAAGCTACGAGCGATTCTTGAAAGAGGCGGGTCGCGGCAGAGAAAGGGTGGCTTTCATTTTTAAAACAGTCCAAAGATGCACGCGCGCCAGAGCGCTCACGAGGTATCTTTAGAGTTTAAGAGCGAGAGACTCGAGCACGGGAAACGAGGAGCTTTCTTTTAACGTTTCCTTAACACCCCGCTCTTCCAGAAAATGACGGGATGCCTCCTTTCCGCGCGCGGGGTCGTTAATTTCAACGGATTCAAGAGAAACGCGGAAAAAGGAGCATTCTTCGACTCCAGCCGACATTTTTCCACGTTTCTTTTTCCCCTTCTCCTTCATGTAGAAATGGATGGAGAGATTTGAGAAAGCGAAAATTCATGTAGCTTGGACGGACGATGTTATCGGAGGGAAGATGACCGATGATAATCAGACACGAGACAAAATCCGGCACGTCATCTTCCCGGGCGATCTAACGGTTTGACAGTAAAACGAAGCTGCGAGCTAGCCTCGAAGGAAGAGAGGATGGTGGAGAAAGAGTGAGCTTTTTCATTTTTAAAGCAAGTCCAACGGCCCACCGACGCCTCGAGAGCTTTAGACTTTAAAAACGAACAACCCGAACACGCGAAACTGGCGGGAAAACCCTTTAACACGCAACCTCCCTTATTTTCGACGATTTAAAGAGAAACGGCGCGAACAAATATCAAACACGGTTGGCTCAAGAAATTGTAGCTTTTGGAAATCTTCAAAATTTTCTATTCCATCTGCCATCTTGCAAATGTTACTCCTTATTATGGGGTGAGAAATTAAATCAATGAATAGCAAAAACTATCGCCCCTTCCACATTCCTATGGCAATTGCAATTTAATATAAAATCATCCCTCCATCCAGGACTACCCTGAACTATTTACAAATCAGATCCAACTGGAAGATCCGTTTAAATCAACGTTACAAAATCCACTCCGGTGCGTTTTCGCAAAATGCCTTTTCTCCAATGTCTCGCAATTTCGTCCTTTGAGATGCAACGAACTGCCATAGAAGAAATACACGCCAGTTTCCGTCGAAGTCGTCACGACGGAACAGGCGGAGAATCGAACCGTCCAAGAATTCGATTGCCGTTCGAGAAGCGTCAGATCGTGGATGAAAATGTAGGAAAAATGAAAATAAGGGAAAGAGAAGAAGGAAGGAAGGTAGGTGCGGACCCTGTAGGGTGCACCGTCCGACGTCGCACGACTCGAAGGCTCATTTGCATCGCGTGACAGGGCTGTTCTCCGGGACGGCAACCCTTTACGTGTTATAAAGCTGGCATGCGTTGCATGTCGTTATTCCTTGCCTCTTTTTTTTTCCCCTACCTTTCTTGGAGATTTTTATTTTTCTACCCCTTTCGCTCCTCCTACCTCTTCTCTCCCTCCTCGTGCTCTTTTCTTCCCCTTTCTCTCACAATCCGTCGTCCCACCCATCGCTTCTTTCTCGCCACCTTGTTTTTGCTCCCCGTTTTAACGACTAACGTCGAGCAGGCTCGACGTCGTTATTGATTAAGTGAGCACGCGAAGGTGCACCGTCTTGCATGCCGGAATTTTTTTAACCCCGGAATTTTATTGGTGAACACGTATGGACGATGGGGTTCTCCTTCGAGGGTTTTTTCTTCGGGATTCTTGCAGCGCTTTACCTTTCGCTGCTGTTAAATGTTACTGCTTTAACACAAGAACTACCATTAAATTTATTATATTTCAATACATTAAGTAACTCATTTGGAAAAAGAGAAATCGAGAGGTGAAAAGGTGATTCGTTTATAGAATATCTGCTCGATGGGTGTTCTATAAGCTTGGAGAATTTTTTAAAAAATTTGGGAGTCAGTGATTCTAACTTGCTTGGTAGTTCGAGTGTTAAGTTATGATTGCAATTGTTTAGATTTATGGAATGTCGTGGTACTGCAAAATTTAAGAGTGGCTGGGTTTGAGTGTGAGTTAAGGGTAGAGATTTAAATGGGTGGTTGAAGGAGAGAAATATCTCTGTTAAGTCTGATGATGCAACGAGCAAGTAGTATAGCTCAATGAATTGTCCAAAGATTAAAAAACAATTTACGAAAGAAGAAAATGAGGGTTAGGCCTAGATAAAGTCTCCGCTCCTCGTCGCATCATTCGTCGAGTTGCACTACTTGTTCCTTGCATCGCTGGACCTAACAGAGACTTTATTAAGAGTTTAAGACAAGGAAGATTTAGCTGAACTCACCACCAGATCTTGATTATTCCTGGCTAAATCCTTTACCATACACTACAATATTCTTCTCTTCCCATCAGATACCAATTTGTCCAGGTCTCACGACGTTAATCCTGCCCATTGCGCTCGTCGCTCTTTCAAGTTCTCTGCCCCCAGCCGCGTTTCTCATCGCTGGGTTGTAGTTCTCCGAGATCCTAGATAATTAGCCCCGTCAGCCATTAATCTCTTCGAGCGCCCGTCAAATCCTATTACAGCACCATTATAAATTGACACCGTCGTTTAATAGCGCGAACAGGCTTGTAGAAGGATCATCTCGCCGAAGGAGGTGAGGTACTCGCGCCGGCAAATTCGGAGGAACAATCGTTCCCGATATCGAGGGCATTTGACTCTCTGAAAGGACTCCCTAGGACGAAAACGGCTGCTAATGGAAATCGTGTGGAATCTCGGCGAGTCCTTCCGTCCTTTCCCTTTACTCAAACTTCTCTTCTTCGTCTTCCTTCGAACGAGGTGCTAATAGTCTCAAATTTCTCTCTTTATCTCTCGGTTTCTCTATTCTCGTTCTTCCTATGTGTTATTCTTACGCACCCTTCGTTGTTATGCATTTTCTTGTGGCCAATTCGTCTTCATTTTTTCCATTCTTTTCGATGCCTCCTTATCGTCTTCTGGATCAGGCAATAATAAATATTTCCGTGGTAATCTACCAAAATTTTTCATTTTGTCGATGTCCTTTTCTCGTCTTCTCTAAACCAAGCGACAATAAAGTCATCTTTCTGTCACTATTTCACGAATTTTCCACCGACATAAATTTTTCATTCGCTGTCTTCTCTCATCCCCTTCGAAACCAAATAGTAATGATAATCCACTGTTTCTATCTTCCTTCCTTCTTTTCCACAGTCTTCTCTTTCTTCGGTGTTCTCCATTACAAACCCTTTTTCCTCTCGTTCTGTCTTCCCCTTGCCTCGCCCTTTGCCCCATCGACCCTCTTTCCCGTAGCTCCGACAGGCGCAAGACCGCGTTGACGTAATCGTTCCTCTGCCAAGAAATCCAATTAGCCAACCATTAATAAGGGATTCGCTCGGTCGGAGGATAATGGTACCTGTCCACCGTGATGCAGCTTGCTTGCACTCGCAACGTTTTCCACCTGTCCCCGTTTTCGCGGGGATACGAATAGATGGAATACGGTGCAGTTACTCTAATCCATTGAGCGATTTCAAGAAACACCATTAGTTTACGGCATTCAGAATCGCGGAATATATTCGTTCGAGCTGACAAACGGCTGCTTTGTGGATGAAGTTGGAGATTACTTGCATTTCTCCGCAATTGGAATTATGTTTCTCTAAAATGAAGACGGAGTGCCTCGGTAGGCGAGGGATCGATTTTTGCCAAAGTTTGGCCACGCGATTTTCTGAAAGGATAAATCTTTTTTTGCTGGAGTCGTCAGTTTGCCTACTTTCCTGGACTCCAACTTAGAAAAATGTATACTTGTTTGTTAAGATGTGAATTTTATTATTCCGTCTTCAGAGGAGGGGAAATTAATCGTGCTTCTTTGTAACTTCAAGATATGACTTTCGTATCGAGATATGACTTTTCCAAGTTGTACAGCCGTTTTTGCGAAATTACAATCGAGAATAATTGAAGATGGAATACGAGGCATATTAGAAATGGTTATGGTCAAGGAATTTTTCACTGTTTTAAAACGATCGTCAATGATTTCGTCAGCAGTACTTTTTATTTCGAGATTTCTTGAATTTCCTTCAGCCAGGAGCCGCAGATGGAGAGCTGTTTTAATAAAACGTAAAAATCGTAATAAGAAAGGCGAAAATACGTGGTTCCTCGGATAGAAGAGGAGATGGAGAGTACTCCGTTGGAAGTGCGGATAAATTGGGCCTGGCAATATCCGTGGCCAAGCTCGTTATGATGAACGTCATTAGTTCTCCGTACTCTGAATGGGAAACGTTATTTATTCGAGGGAAAGAGGGATTCGTGGCCGGCATGAAACCGATCCTCCCTGCTTGTCCTTGCTACATATACCGATGCAACTGAGCACGCAGCACGGCATTCACACGTACATTCGATAACAATAACTCGAGTGCACGCGGATCGATTTGAACACCGGCTTGGAGCGCGTCATTGTTTCGGATAGCGAGTAATTATTATTCTACCAAAGTGCACCATTTCTATCCTCTCGTTCCTCTCTTTCTCTCTCTCTCCCTTTCTGCCTCTATATTCCTCTACCTGTCTCTCTTCCTCTCTCTCAACTACCCTACGATAAGCTTGCTGAAATCGAGCACGAAAAGGCGACTTACGTATTTCTTGCTCGACACGGTAGGCAAATTAGAACGAGCGCAAAACTCCTGCGAAATTAACGTCTCGCTAATGAAACCACGGCCCGATAGTATTCCTTCTGTCGAGAATCTGCGACGTTTCGCGATACACCTCGAACAATCTTTTTCATCCCCTTCGAACAAATGCTGTCATTTGTTCTACAGTCAATTTTTAAACATCTCCTAATTAGATTCAAGTAATGAAGGATTCTTCGGAGATAAAAATCGTCGTATTGCAATTAAAGTGATTTGGGCAATGCAAACACGGTGGAATTATCCTGAGGGTAGCTAATTTGAAAATCTTAGTCGGCATTCGACCGACGAATGTTTATAGGGGGATGAAGTAACGATGCTGAGGCAATGAAACGCTCCGTGTTCCGTTCGGATATTCGGTAATTAACCCGCAACGTGCGAGAAACTCGAAGCTACAATTAGCACCGGCCGATATGTAAAATGAATTATCGCCCTGGGCTTTGCCCCGGTCGTGTATGGGTCATTATTACTCCGCGCCGTTCTATTCAATTACCCCAAAAACCGGACGCGGATATATGGACACGTCGGAACGCATCAGCTCGATGTTTCTTTTCCATTCCGCCTCGGAGATCCGGATAGCCGAAATTGCTTTGCCGACCATGGAATTGAAACGGCGAGGGATTTAAGTTCACTGAAGACTTTTGAAGATAACGAAATCATCGTTTATTGTAAGAGCGGAGGTGGAATTAAGATGTGCGCGGAAATAGACTTTTGGGGAGGATTGAAGGGTGGTGAAGATTTTGAAAATTATAGCACAGTATTTTAATAGGAGTTAATTGTGCCAATTTATTTTTTTTATGTCAAAATATTATATATGAATAAAGCATTTTGTATTTTATTTACTTGTTCTTTTGTTATTTCGACATTAATACCCAATCGATAGATTCATATTTGTAAAAACGTAGCAAGTAAAAAAAAAAAAGCGGTGACAACTTTGACGAGTCAGGTTTCCCGTTAATCGCTCAATTTAAAGCCCCCTTCCAATTTGCCATACGTCGGAACATCGGCGGATATCACATTTCTGTCAGTGGAAAAAAAAGATCAAAAAAAAAAGGGGTAGAATCGTCAACGCGGTAAATCAAACGCAACCGCGGTATCTCTTTCCAAGCGCGAAACTACCCCCTGGAAAAAATGACTCCACGAATTCCGATCGGATAGATAGTAACAATGAAAATCACGTAGGACCATGGAATCGTGAAAAGAACTATTTTGAAAAGCGAATTCTCCGTGAATCGGTAATTTCGATCGCCTCCATCGAGGCCTCTCCTCGCGAAAAGTTATTCGAGAGGGTGAGCGGGGTGTTCTCTTTCCAAGGGAGGAATTTAATTTCATTGAAAACCCGACGTCGATGCTCTTCCGAAAAACGAACGAACGTGGAGAACGTCGGTTCCTCTTCGTCGGAGTGCTCGTCGAACCACGTGGCGCACACCCTCGGTTTCTTGGCTCTTGAAAAATATCACCAAAAATCACCCTGGCCATTCTTTCATCCCTTTCTCTCTTACTCTCTCCTCTCTGCCGGAAATTAAAGATTCAACGAGCCGAGGGTAATTTCGGGAACGAGGAACAAGAAGAAGAGTACGACAGAGGGAAAAGAGGTGGAGGAGGGGGTGCGATACGAGGGATGAAAATGGAAATCGATGTCGGTTCTACGAGAAGAGGAGGACGAAGTCACATTCGACGTCGTTAAGTCGAAATCGGTGGAACTGGATTTCGATGAAAATATCGGGGTGACTTTTTAGGGGATGCTGAGAAAACATCTTCAAAGATCGTCGTTTTCTTACACTTTGAAGCAGTTTGTGCTATTGATATGGACACGTGATGATCGTAATTATTATTGGATTTAAGGAGAATCATTCTATGGGAATACAACAATATTTTTGGGGGTGGAATAGAAAATGAGAATGTTTAGGATAAAAGTTTCGCCGGAAGTAATAAACTCCAGGTTGTTTTATACGAAGGAAGAAACGGTCCGGAGGAGACAAAGGGATCTTGTTATTGTTAATTTAGTATAATTTCCCGCGTGGAGTCCGGTTTAAACTCGGCAATGCCTGGGGAAAAATTAGCACTTGTTATCTAAAATACCAGTGCAACCGGCTACCCCGGAATACAATGGAGACCGGTGAAACAAAAGACCGCGAAATTTCAAGCCCGAATAATATTGTAACTTGATTTACCTTTTAATTACGCTCAAAAGGGAATCCTGATTTTCCTTAAAATACATTTTCCAGTAAGTTTTACCTTTCATCCGTCGATCGTTCCAATAAATTGCATTCATCTTCGATTCGCGAGTCTGAGAGCCACGAGAAATGTCGACTCGCGACTCGTTTTCGAAACCCTCCTAGCATCCTTGAATCGCTCATATTTGTTCAAAGTTCCAACTGCACATTGAATCATCATGACTCCGACGTTTCACGTCGAAGAGTGCATCTGCATCGCCACGGTGGCCTTCTAATTGCGCGCTCGGATTCGCGAGGAATTGCAACTCCAAGTTGAGCCAACTTACAATAATAGACGCATTCGCGCGGCACTTTTCAAACAACCCCCATGAAACTTCTATCCAAATCTGTCTGTCGAGAGGTTGATTCTCAAAATCAACCCGTTGTTTTAGTAAATTTCGCAACGACCATATGCTATGAATTTAAAAAATGTTTAATGAGAGCCTAACAAGAAAACGTATCCCTCTTGCCATCATTTTATCTTCCTCCAAATTAAAAATTTGAAAAATAGATTATTTTTAATAAATTCTCTTCTATTTGCAGGAGGAATGCGCCTCGATGCTGCAAGATCTGAGCGACAAGATCAACAACAAACACCATGAAGTCCACACGCACCCTCTGCTCTCGATCTTCAAGATGGCAGAAGTCGAGGTCAAGCTGCCATACAGCAGTGGGGTTGAAGGTCTCTCGAAATCTTCGAGTTGCCTTCTCCTGACGATTGTCCTGATCCTCAGCCTCCTTCGAGTCTCGTCGACGTGTCTGTTCGGCTCGTGACACGAATAATTTGTGGATAAAGTCGTAGAATAAAAGAAAAGAAACAAGGGACTCGAATGCGTAGGAACATATTGTCGAAGAGATGCGAGAAGATGAGATTGGAGATTGTTACTCCATCAGTGAGAAACCCCATGGCCTCGAAGGGCGCGTATCAACGAAGGGAATTCTAATTTGCACCTAATCGACGAGGCTCTAAATCCTCGCGCCTCGTGGATCAAAATGTTAGATGATTCTGAATCGTTCCTGCGATCGATGATCAATAGAAAAGAGAGATTCTTATCTGACGTCGTATTTTTCTTTGGATATTTTATTAATTTATTGATTTTTTCAGATTATTAGATAGTCAAGCTGTTAAGGTGTTTGAGATAATTTAATTGAATGGGATTACTAATACGAAAAGAATTTATATAAGATTTTAAAGGTGAATAATAAACGAAGTTTTCGAGGTATAAGATTAATGAGAGTAGTCTTCTATCGTCATGAATTTTTACTTCGATGTTCATAATTAAAGCGGATCCAAAAACGTCGAAGAGAACGAAGACGTTATCGAACGTACGACGTTAAAAATAAAGAGGAAACACGACGCGCGAAAGTCATGCGAGAGAATGCCTTTAAGGTTGAATTAAAAAACCGCTTTCATCGAGAAATATCGTAATACTCTGCTTAAACGATGGATTTATTATTCTAATATCGCGTTCGCTGAAATTTCCCATCCGTGCGCCACTTTATCGCCGGTTTTATGGCCGTCTATTTACAAGACGCCAAGGAGAAATTCGTATCTCCGCAAGAATGCATTTTCGTTCATATCTTCTTTCTCCTCGTCTTTCTTTCAATCGGTAAAAACAACCAATTCGTAAATTAATCAATATCAAATTTCCACCATCTCAATATTTCTTATCTCGAAACAAGCAGGAATATTTTTCCTCCAAAAAAAAGAAATAAAGTAGAAAAAAGTATTGTCGTTCTTTCCATGAGAATGTAGAATTTTAATCCACCTCGCGGATCTTCGTGGCTCGGCCTCTTTTTCGCAATAGTCGAAAGAAAGAGAGACACAGAGACGGGAAAAGGGAAACAGCCCTTTTTCCATGCTACGTGGGCAATAATAAGAGAATCCCATATGCAGAAAATGGGCGTGGATCCAAACACGTGGCCCTGTTCGCTGCTGGATCAGCGACGATATTGCAGCCACCTCGAAACGATCTTGCTCATTATAAGAGCGCGACGTTTCGTGCATCGCGTTTATGGTAACTACGCGAAAGAGTTGCCCGATAACCGTGGCCCCGTTTCCCGGAAAAATAACGGATCGTGAATAGTTTTTGATAAGGCCTTATACTTTTGGCAAATTTCTATTCTAACGACCCTAACGTCGCGCCGCGATTTTCCTATCGCGCTGAAACGTTCGCTCGTTATTTCAAGTTGGAACTAGCAGTGCAGTCAAAATGACTGGTTTTTCGTTCGTTTTTTCTTTGTTTTAATTTTTTCAAGTTTATAGAACAGTTGTAGAGTGGATAGTCTATGGGCCTCTTATGAAACATTCATTACTGAATTAATCGTCTTTTCCATCTTTTCGTTCCTCATTTTCTAAAGTGGATATTCAATATATTTAAATATAATAAATTTGTGAGGAAGCTGCAAAGTATTTTTCGCTCATCTGATAAAAAGTTAATTACTGAATTAATCATCTTTTCCACTTTTTCTGAAGTATTTATTTAATATATTTAATATTAAAGTTATTAGCGTTCGATCGATTATATTTCAATACGTTAAATAAGTATTTTGAAGGAAGAAAAATAAAGAGGTAGAAAATATGATTTTAATAATTAATGGTTTATGAGATGAACGTAGAATATCTACTCTATGGTTCTCCATTAAACTTTAAGAATTTCTATTGTTAAAATTATTTCCTTACAGTCGAGCGGGAACTTTTCACTTCTGTAATAATTTAGAAAATTGACATGAAGACTTCCAAGTTATTAAAGAAAATGACGACGTCTGTAATTAAAGACAAATCTCAACGATGGATGAGTGAGGAAATTAGAGGCATCTTCAAAAAAGATCCTCGATCGTCAGGAACGACGGCGCGTGTATAAATCCACCGTAGAATCTTGTAAATGGCTATCACTAATTTATTGTATAATTAATAACGTAGCGAAGCAAGCTCCTCCTGTATCGGACCATTAGGTGTTTGTTAAAGTTGAAATCTAAACCTAACGTGCGTTTGAGGCATCGCGAGAGGCTCGAGTGTGTAGATAATGATTACTATAGACTGTTAATAGCCATGTAACAAAGGTGTAATAGAAATAGATTATACGAGAATGAGACGATCGAGCAAGCACGAACGTCGATCGGCTTACGTGCTCATCGACATTTACGAAAACTGGATTTGCCTCTGCGAACAACGTCGCCGATGGGGGAATATCGTGAAATTATTATCGATACGCTTTATTTTATCTATAGAAACACGAAAGATTCTTTGTGCCATTTACTAAAGTATATTAACCCTTTGAAACCCCTAGGCACCACTCAGCCGTAATTTACTACAATTTTAAAACACTTCGATATGTTTAATGGTGAAATAATTGCAACAACATTAAATATATTTTTCATTAATATTAAACTTAATTATATCCTCGAAATAAAAAATGTCTGGAAATCACAGTACTCATAAAAAAGGCGGGAAGTGCAAAGGGTGGAAACGACGGCGTTCTCCAATGAAACCGGAAGCTCCGAGTTCTCCATTTGCTCACAGCATGAAAAACGTACGGAAAAAAATCATGGAAGGTTTAAAATATTCCCTCGATTCTTCTTTGCAAAACGCGAATGGAATATTGACGCTAATTGGATTTATTTGTCCTCGGCGAAAGTAGAATTTTTTTTATCGGAAAGACATCGTCCGCGAAACGTGACGGGAAGAGAAGATTCGTTCGGCTTAATTATGTTTCACTTCACGAGAACGATAAAGTGTCGGTATTATCATGTCGGAAGTCCAATAATTTCCCTCGGCATTTCGGATGACACGTTTGTACGAGGCAGCCCGGTTAAACGGTCGATTTGTCAGCGGCGAAGAAAAAGAAGCGGAATAAAACGGGGAAACTTCTAAACAGTTCCCCGGTTTCGCTTGACGTTTACAAACGACGCAGAAATACACGACCTCAAATTATTCAGCGGTAACACCTCGTTCCGTCGGCTCGATTATAATCTCGACAGAGGAGACAAAGAGAAAAGGCAGAAGGGCGCGAGGCGAATAATAATTTTCGAAATTCCGATAACCGAGCTGTGAGATGATTCTTCACTTTCTTCTTTAGGCTCACGAAATATTTCCAGTTTTATTGTGAATTATTTGGATGATTAATTAATGAGACATCTTTTTCACCAGAATTCTTTGTAACTTGAATTTTTATTGGGGCGGAAATCTTGCGAGAATTAAATTCTAGTAGGTGTTGAAGTTAAAGAGACTGTTTAGAGAAATTAATTTGAAATAATTTAAAGGCACAATGAATTGCAAAGTGTCTATCGATACAGGCGAGCTATGCTTCGAAAATTGCAGACAATAACTCTTAGAAAATTTTCCCTCTTCCTTTTACTATCTTGCACAAAATTAATTTTCCAATTTCTATAATTTCTATAATACTTTTAAAAGTGATTCTTGGAAGAATCCTTTGAGAACAGTTCGGTTATCAAATTTCAAGGATTATCGAAGCCTCAAAAGCCCACAAAGAAATTTCCAATGCGTCAGGCATATTCTATGATCACGAATAACACTATAAATATACACTTAGATAACGCAAAATCGCAGAAAATGGGGAAAAAAACGATAAAAACTCGACGAGTCGTGCTCGTTTCAACGTCGCGACGAACGACGACGACACGTCGATTTAGAAGAATTAATTGCGTGTGCGATTTTGCTCGCGAAACGATGTAAAAAAAATGCGCAAAAATGCTGATACACTTTTGGCTCGCGTTCATCCCGTATCAATTCTAAAAGCAGTGGATTGAAGCTTCTACCATGTATCTCTTCAACAAACTTCCATACATATCTACAATCGTTATTTCAATTTTACTCTCCTCGAGTCGCTTCCACTTTGCTACGTGACTTCTTAACATATCAAGCGAGACTTTTCAAATTTTTACAATTATTAATAGCCTCGAATTTAATGGAACTCAATAGAAAATAATCTCTAATTCAAACGATTTTTAAACATGAAAAATCGAGAGTTTCCAACCGTTTTTTATCGTTGAAATTGAGATGGTTAATTGATGGAGGATATATATTTATGAAAATTTCCAAAAATGGTAATTTAAGACGAGTGTATTGGACGTATAGCAGAATTAATATAATTTCGACCCAAGTGGGACGAACGTGAGCCAGATCGAACGTACGTGACGTGGCTATCGGCAAAGCAATAATGTATAAAGTTTACGATCCACGGCCACGTCGCTCAAAAGGGGCCGCAAACGCCGGAAAATGTATAAATGTCACGTTATACATAACACGCACGTAGAACAACCTTATATATATGTATACATACATATTTATTAACCTCGAAATCACGCGATAGCAGATGGAAAATCGTCCGAGACGAATTGAATGAGAAAAATGATGTCACGAGGAGGATCGAAAGATTCGCGGTTTAAAGGAAGTCATTCCTTAATTTTTTCCAGCGAATTGAGATCTGCTAGATTCGATCCTCGTCGTGGGAAATGTGAAGAGATGTGTTGGAGAGAAGTGGGAAAAAATTGGAGAAAATTGTACGATTGAAAATTGCGGGAGAGAAAACGAAAGTCTCGGCGAAGTGTGTGCACTTATGGTTGAGATGTTCTCCTGAGACGCGGAAGAATATTTAAGGACGTAGCCTCCATGTTCGGATTAAAGGATTCGAGAATGTTTTGAAGAGCCTTTGCGATTTTATTCGAAGGATTATTTGAATGGATTGCGCTGAGAATTTTGGGAAAATTCTGTAAATCTTTTTTTACAAAAGGTGGAAGTGTCTTTTGAAGATATGTTACACGATGGCCTAAGTACTGAGTTAATTACTCAGTGAATAATTGCAAGAATGTCTCCTATATTCGTTACTAAAATTCTTGTTGAGATAATTTCAGGGTTTCACGTAAATTTAACAATTTTGAAACGAAAGAAATCTTAAGAGCGATTGAGCTGTAACTTAAGCGACTGACCCTTAAGACATTTCTATGTTTTGTGAAAAAAGAGAGAAAATTTGACAGAAGAGGCAGGAAAATATACATTAAAAAATGTATAAGAAAGCGCATAAAGTGAATAATTGCGAAGGCGCATCGCGCGTTTGGAAAATAAGTTGTTTCTTCCACTGAGTTGCGATAGTTGAGTCTTGGCGCGAATGTCCGAGTCTACTTGTCGCCTCGAAGGCGCTAAATTCAAAGTAACAGAACGAGCCCTCCGTCGAATAATTTCTCGTCACTTCCGCTTACTTTGTACAAACTTTCCGCATTTTTTCTATCCGTGAATTTTCGAAGCAACTTTTGAAAGTCTCTCGACAAATTAACGCACGCCAAGACTCACAAAATTAAATGCAATGTGCACGATTATTACTTTGAATTTTCCGAAAGCTTCGACCGCATCGAAATCCAAATGACACTAAAAACAGATAAAAAAAAATTCGAGCGAACAGTATGTAATTCGATGCAGCAATCAGGAAAATTCGTAAAAATCGACAACAAATAAAAAAAAAAGACACAGTGGTTCCAATTTGAACATATCAAGGCCTTTTAGAAGTGGCCAGCCAATAAGCGATTTTACTCTCGTTTCACGTAGATTCAGTTTTTTCGATGCTTTTTTCGAACGTGGGAGCACAAAAAACAAAAAACGAAAGAGCCAAGTGAACCGTTCGCATTGCGTTGCCGTCTGCGAAGCTCCGTTTGTATGAATAATTGTTCCTTAAATTATGCGAACCCTTAAACACATGCTTTATTCTCCATTTCCAACGTTCGCTTTGGAAATTAACAGAAGTTTCTTTTAAAAAAAGAAAAGACAGTACACTTTTATCGCTCACGTACAAAGTACTCCGACATTCCTTGGGGAAAAAAAATCAAACGGAGATATAACCAGACTGGTAACACCGTGTCATCGACATGGTAATCATTGCGAAAGCAGTCGCGAACGAATCACCTTAAAATGACTCTACAAAGTGGCAGGGGTCAGAAATCAATTTTCCACGTGGAAAATCGTGGGCCTCTTGTATTCGATTCCCTAGCTAGTAAGTAAGCTCACGTTCGCGTTCCTGTCTTACCGACAACGAGAAACGTACCGTCGCCCAGTATCTTATCGCGAGTAGTTTCGCCAAAACTACCTCATTTTCGAGCCACGATAAGGCTCAAGGTATCGATCTTACTTTCGAGAATGTTTTGCCACCTATCGACAATGAATCGACGAAGTTATGAAGCATCGAGTAAAAAAAATGCGCTCTATTTGAAATAATCTAAGCACTGATTTTTACATTTTATTCATTTTAATACAAGAGAAGATCTTTGAACATATCGCACTATTTTTTTGGTGAACACTGACAGAGATTAGATGTGCAATAAGTTTGTTTTAAAATAATTCTTTTGTTCGTAGCTTCGTTTAAAGATATGAGAGATGGAGTAGTATGGTTTTTAATATTTTAGAGTACCGGAGAAAACGTGCAAAAATGTGAATTTGCAAGAGATACCGGTAAAAGACAAGGCTCCACTGGGAGATGGTAGATTAGCGAATTTCTCCGTTGGTAAATCAGAACGATGGCTCAACCTCTCCGAGTACACAGTTACACTAACTTGCGCGTATACTCAGCGTATATTCTCGCGCGTAAATGTATACATAATATATATACATATACATACATATATATATTATATATTTTATTACTTGAAACGCACTCTGACCCCGGCCACGAGTGTACCATAAAACGTAAGACTATGTAATCTAAATTTAAGTAGCGCACTATTAACAATGCTTCATCCTTCCCAAAGGAATCGCCCCGAATCCTCAATCAGCCGCCAAATTCCACGATGACCACCTCGTCTCGTAAGCAATCCTAACTAAATTTCAAATATATGAGAAATAATTAAATAAACAACACCCGTTGCGGTTAATCATCCGACAAATCTTTTACAATCGTTAACAATTTTCCTGTTGCAAATAGGACATCTCTCGGGTCTTTTATATCAACAAAATATATCCAAGTTGACGAAGGAAAATTCAATAATTTCCTTTGCAATGGAATCAGCTTTCGATCTTCCTCGGAGTATTTGTATTTCCCGCGCTAAGAAGAGCCGGAAGTGGAGCGGTACCAGAGATGTAAAACTCCAAGAAAGCCTCATAAAAAACCTACCTACGGCTATCCAGCGTAAAACGTTTGCGATTTATCGAGACAATTACTTCATCCTTGCAACAGAATCAACCGCAACGACGTTGTATAGTGTATTAATAATTAATGAAAAAGAGATGCTTACGAGACGACACTTAGGAGGTCACTTTAGAAGCTGGAAAAGTGGGACGATGCTTAACGTTAGATCTACCGGTACTAACGCGAAATATCATGATAGAATAACGAAACCAAATGGGACGTATTTCGAGGCTCGTCCTACTCAACGTGAATACCCGACATAATCCGGGTGAACGTTAACGTATATGTACGTGTCCCCCGAAACTCCGTATATCGCCGTGCTTTTTGCTTCGATCCGATGAGAGACATATAAATCTATACGTGAATGGAAAGAGAAAAAAAAAGAATTCGTAATCGTTCCAACGTCGAATGCAACGACAATTTACGATTGATATTTCTAATTGTAAGTAAAGATCCTCCTTATTTCCTTCAACTGCGATGATTTGCAGAATGATAGAATTACGACGAGAAGGAAACGAAGAAACGAAAAAATATCAATCGTCCTCGTAGGAGGTGTTCCGAGCGGATATCCGATTGTAAATATGAAGAGATAGCTGTTACGTTATATTATAATAGTAATACTAATGATAATACGTAAGCACCAAACGATAATAATTAATTAAAGCCGACAGCGGAGATAACGATGAAAACAATGACGATAATGGACACCTCATGGGTATTCATTTTTCGAGAAATCAACTATGATTGATTCCATAAATCACATCGAACCTCCGTTCGGCTCGTTCCTCTCGTAATTCGAGGTAGACCGGGGAAGAAAAGGGGAGAAATCGTGGAAGGGTGAAATCGCACGGAACACCTCCTTCGAATTTTCAGAAGCACCCTTACGACTTGCCCTTTAGAGCGATGTAATGTTGACTGTATATATCTATACATATATACATACACACGTAAATATATATATATGAACATATACATATATACATAATATAAATATGCATATATATATATATAAATACGAAGGTTCATCACAAGATGTACCTCTATCACCTAGTTAATCGAACGAAACGATTAACTTCGAGGGCCTGCCGTTGTCTTCGAAGGATCACCCGAGAATTTTATGGGGATGAAGATTCTCGAAGGACGAAGGGCTCGCTCGAAGTTGAAACTGCTTAGTAAAATTACAGTGAGACGACGAAATTGAGAGAGAAAGGGAGAGAAATGCGAGAGAGAATGCGAGGAATTAGAAGGAGAGGGGAAAAATTCGGAGACAATGTCACTAGAAAGAGAGAAAGAGAGAGAGGGAGAGAGAAAAAGGGTGTACGATAATTATTAAGAATGCGTGAGAGTACGAATGAAAACGGTGATGAGAGAGAGAGAGAGAGAGTAATTGTTATAACTTATTATACAGACGACTGCAAGTTGCCGAGGCGTTGGTAAATAAATACGAAAAGGTCCTCTAGGGCCTCTGGAATTATAAAATTATCATCCCTTTTCTTTTTCCTGCCTTTACATCTTCCATCTTCATTTAGAATACCCTGGGGTTTCAATATCAAGGGCAATTCCGTAATTTGTTCTTTTTTCCACAAACATCCATCGATTTAACATTAGAACTACTGGTATTAATTCGCAAGATGGACATAAAATATTTACTGTGTGATCTATCTATAAATTTGAGAACTTTTTAAACAAAGGAATTAGGAAACAGACATTCTGACTGCCTAAGGAGTTGTATATCGACTCGTCTCGTGGAAGCCGCGTGAAATACCTTTCAAACACCCCATACATATGGTGAAGAGAATCTTGCATAATCATTAATAATAGCTGTGCTAACTGTAAGTCATAGTTAGAAACACATCTGTAACGAGCTGCTATTACAACCCCCATGGGAGGGTGCGTTTCAGGAGAAATGCTTCGACGACAACAGCGAAACGTCTTCCTAGACGAAGATCTACGAGGTAGAATCATCATCAATTCGCAGTTGTCGGTATTATTCAACCCTGACAGCCCAGTATTTCTCGTGTTTCTCAAAACGATCGTTTAATATACCAAAATACTCCCGAATCGTTGAAATTAATACTCTTCCTGATTATAGGTCTGAGTTGATAAATTTTGAAATAGTTTGAGAAGAGATTTATCATGCAAATGGATAGTGTAACGTCGATTACTAAGTCTATAGATGTTGTGAGTCATTTATGTAAGTCGAAGGAGCCTCTGAGACTGATTTACATCAATTAAGTGACTAGACTGCTCACGAATAGGAAGAGGAAGGATTCGTCGACAAATTGGACGGTTCGATATCGATCTTGAATTTACCTCAGCTCAATTATTGAATTCTATCCACCCTCTGTGACAAATCTGAGTTAATTGTATCGCGAGATTCTACGCAGAGATACTTGCACCAGAGTTAAGATTCTCCATGAAACTAAACCATTGAATATCGATCTTGCGCGTATGTATCAAATGAATCTCATACAAGCACTATCTCCTACAATTTCAAACAAAATTTTCTTCACAAAAACTCTATATTTTGAAAAAAGATATATTCATCCGATTGGTCTCACGAGTCTTCCACCATCCACAAATCGGCGTCGATTAAATCCCAATAATTCAAGCCCGTCCTTCATCGCGCTTGCATCTATTCACCGTAAAATCGACCGGTTCGATATCGATCTTGCTCATGTCTATCAACTAAATCTGATACAATAACTACCTCCTACAATCTCAAATAAAATTTTGTTCAAAAAAACCCTGCATTTTCCAAAAAGATTTATTCTGCCCATTGATACCAACTGATTGATCTCACGAGTCTTCCACCATCCACAAATCGGCGTCGATTAACTCCCAATAATTCAAGCCCGTCCTCCATCGGTGGCATCTATTCACCGTAAAATTGGCCGGTTCGATATCGATCTTCGACGTGCCACGGTTGCGGATCAATCGTCTAATTCGGCCCGGTGTCCACGTGCGCAGAAATGCGAACCGCAGAAGCCTCTACACATTCTCAAACCCTGCTCACACACCGCCAAGATCTATATCGTATAAGCATAACCGGGTAACCATCCCTCTTACGATCGGTTTGTCGTGACCTCACGACCAGGCCAGCTTAACCCCACTTACCCCTCGGCTGCTCGCCGAGCGGAGAGGATTTAAAAGCGTATTTCAGGTCTGAACACTGGCTGGCACCCCTCTACGTTTAAGCGTGCGAACTGTCAAAACACCGGTCGAAGAATAATTGGATTTCGAAGGGATAGCCGGCCACTATGGAACGTGGTTTCCCTCGGAGGGTGTTACGTAAGAAAATGATTTTTCGCGCGTGCACAAGATGCCGGGGATGGGGTCACCTGTCATCATTGTGGACCGTTAAGTAGCCTCCAAACTGCAGGGGGTGTATGGATTTTTTTTCAGTATTTTTGAGAGAATTATTGCTTGGAATGATATTGAAGGTTTCTGACCTTAGATGATAAAAGAGGTTTGATATAATTGATGATATGGAAAGAGATGACGTGGTGAGGTTTCTTAGTTGGGCGATGATCTTCGAGATAGATAGATATGTTGGACGTCATTTGGATGGACAGTGAGGATTATTTATTCATAGCTAGAGGATCTATCAAATGAACAAACACGAAGATACTATTAAAGAACACGTAGGTAGGAGTGATGAGTTAAAAATACATTTTTGATTCACCGTCACGTATCGTGATTCATGTTTAACAGCCGACTATTTTGGTCCACCAGTCTCCACGATGGAGCACTAAAAACCTACGATTCTAAAGCAACTGTTTTTACCGTCTCGAAATAGTCAATTTTCAAGTTTTAGAAAACTTGATCTCTCTTGTTACTTTCATTCCATTCATCAAGAACAACTTTTATCTCTATCGACACAGACATCACCTGTAATTACCACCGATTACAGCTCCCTCAAATTCAACAACAGATTCATCTAATTTTCCCTCTTCTCTCAATTCCAATCTCACTAATTAGCACCGATAAATTTAAATCACTATAATTAATCTAAAGTAATTCACGAGCAGAAATCCGTTCGATTCTATCTATCGATCGACTGGTATCGGCTCGAAAACCTTGTTCTTTTTGAATCGTGCCTTCGGCCTAGGGAATCTCATTAGACCGGGGCCAAGAGGGTGTCGATACTCGCACGTACACCCGTTATAGTTCCTATGTGCCATGACTGAACGTATATCGCACGTAAACGCATACGTGTACCACACTGACTCGTCGACCTGCTAGCGACCTCCCTCTTCTGCGAAAAAAAAATTATTTTAATCCACTCAGCGTAAAGAAATCGAGATGTGCAGCCATTTCGTTGATCTATATAATCGATGATCTATTAAGCTCACTTGAATCGTCCATTGTAAGAGTAACTTCGCTCGAATCATGCCTCCAAGTTGATTCAAGCTGGATGAATGGATTTTCATTTATTGGACATGGCGAGAGTAGTGGAACTGAGTAGATAGTACTGTCTAGTAGAGCTCTGAATTCGTAGCAATAGAGCAATCGAGTAGATCATATTCGATAGTAGTATTTTGAGTTGGTAGAAGTAGAGCAACTGAGTATGCAGTACCCTAGTATGGTAGGAGTTGAGTAACTGAATAGGTGGTACGTAGCAGTTGTTTTCTGAGAAGAATCAGTATAGTAATCGAGTAGGCAGTACTCTGAGTAAGCAGTACTTCGAGTAGGCACCAGTAGAATACTTGAGTAAGTAGCAGAAGATCAACTGAAGAGATAGTAATCAGTTGTACCACTTTGAATAGTTAATGAAAGAGTATTTGAGCAGATGGTACTCAGCAATACAGTAAATGAGTTGACAGTACTCCGAGTAGGTACCAGTAGAATACTTGAGTAGGTTGCAGAAGATCAACTGAAGAGGTAGTGACCAGTTGTACCACTTTGAGTAGGTAGTAAAAGAGTATTTGAGCAGGTGGTACTCAGTAGTACAGTAAACGAGTAGACAATACCCTGAGTAAGCAGTACTCCGAGTAGGTACCAATAGAATAATTGAGTAGGCAGCAGTAAATTAACTGAAGAGATAGTAATCAGTTGTACCACTTTGAATAGGTAGTAAAAGAGTATTTGAGTAGGTAGTACTCAGCAGCAATATTCCAAGTAGGCAAAAGTAGACTAACCAAATAGGAAGTACTCAGGAGTGCTACCTTGATGCAGGTAGTAGTAGAATAATTCAGCAAGAGTAGGTAGAATAACTAAACGCCGAAGAAAAAGAGCTTCTTAAACGAGAGTTTTAAGTCAAGAAGCGGGAGCATTACACTAATAACAGACGTACACGATTGTAGACACGATCGCGAACACGTATCAACGTTACTAATGCTCACGTATACCGACATCACTGCCAACGCCAATAATGCTAGCGGGGGCGTATTTGTCGAGGATATTTACGATCGTTCGTGTTAGTGGCAATAGTGCGACAACATTATCGATGACAGAGGTATAATCGCGATTGTTCTTTGTTCACACTCACGAAGAGGTGGAGAACGAATCGAGATTGTGCCGTTTAATTGAAGATCTTTGCACAATCTTAAGTGTCTTTTAATTCCTTGCCCTTCGATATACGACAGTCACTTCTAATCTATCGTGAATTAGCCGTATGCCCTATAATTCCTATTCTAACTGCGAGCACAATAACTCAGAATTAATTCGCGAAATCAAAGTTCCACAATTTCAAATAGAAATAAAATTGAAAAATCACAAAAAAATCACTCTGCCTGAAAATGTGAGCACACAGGTCCATCAACCTCGGTACCAATCAGCCTATAATCGTATCTCGCAGGTATCACGTTCACCGATTCTTCCCTGAAACACCCTCGCAAGCAAAGAGGCATCAAGCTGTGCATAGTTTGCACAGCCAAATACAAACAGCGAGGCCTAACACACAGAAGGCCCACCACCGTCTACGTCCACCACGATGAAAGAGAGTAGGGCTTAATCAGTTAGTCGATAGGCAAATTGGCTTAGAGGCACCGACCGACAGGGTGGTTTACAGAACCAGCAACCCCCGACAGTGGCCAGTGGCCGAGTGGCGAATCAACCCTTCGCCGATAAGATCCACGTCGCGCGTCCCCGATCCTTCCAGGGGTTTCCTCGAGGAATCGTGGCAACGAAAAACTATCTCTGTTCATTCGAAGCTTTTAAAACAAACTCACCGTGTTTTTTTTTTCTCTCACTGTGAAACATCGAAAATCAACGTGACGAAGTTGACAGGAATTATAGTCATTTTCTCGTCGCGAGACGTCGTTTACATCTTTGGATTTCTTTCCACGATTATCGATATGCCGATGAGGTGCCGATGATACGAAGATCGTGGCTCTCGGAGACGCGAGGAAATCGAGGAGGATCGAGACGTTCGTCTTTGATGGATTTTCGAAGGAGGTGCTCGCAAATGTGCCTTACGGGTTGATAAGCCGGCTGTGATTGTGACAAGGGCACGATATCGGGAGGGTTCTCGAGGGTGGCGAAAGGGCTGGTGGATTGGACAAAGTGGATCGGCAGGGTAGAATGTGCAGCTGATCGGTGAGTGGAGGAAAATTATTTTCTAGAACGAAAAGAAATATTTTTTCTGTGCGATAGAATATTACGGATGATTCATGAATTATAAAAATCTTATCTACTGTGTGCAACTACATGGATTAAATACTATGTTTTTTTGTTAATTAACACTAAACCTACCAAGGCGGTCAAAAGACCGATTCCAAAATATTTTCTAAAAATTATCTAATTTGATAGAGTAGCCATAAAATAAATATTCCATTTCAATCTTACACAAGCAAAATGAGTTAATTAATTATCTTCTTTATCTCTCCACTTCTCTTTGTGTCTGAAGAAAAAATATATCTTTTCGCTCTACCTAGTATGCTAGTGATGTTTATTGCTGACGGAATCGGTCGATTCTAACGTCCTCGATGTTAATTGTACATTGATAAGGTAAGAACAATGAAATTATAAATTATTCTACAGTTCCATTACCATTTTCTCTTTCTCACGATTCCCCATTGCGTTCTGATAATTGGATAACCGGCAGGATCTATCGATATTCGATCCTCTCTCGATAATGCGAAGACCGCTGCACCGGCAACTTTTTACCCTCGAAGTGATTTTAATTAAGGCGAGATCGTTCCGGGTCGTTTGCTTGGAAAATACTTGAAAGCATTCACCAGGATATATTTCACACGGAATGCTTTCAAGTTTCGACCACGAGAGATCTCTTTACAGCCGTGATAATTGATTATCACTCGATTGGCAACTGCATAATCGACTCGATCGAAACGTTTCCACCCCTGAAAGTAACCTTTCCACCCTCGTGTCCAAACACGCGTTACCCGCTTTTCAGAATCTTCTAAGAAACATGCTGTCCCAGTTACTGTCACTGCATCGAGCACGAGGGAAGAAACTCGTGCGACATTTTAATCCAGTTGAAGAAGAATATAAAATACGTTGTTACTCCATCGTTTACTTTATTTACTTATAATTTAAATTTATTCTCGATTCTTGGTAACATTGAAAACCATGCTGTGTTTTAGGAATGACGAGACACTCTCTGGTGATCCTATGCTGCTACCTGTACACTCTCTTTGACATGGCGGCTCTACATTTTCCGTGAGTAGACGAACATGCTCGAAAATAAATCGCGATCGATGGAATTTTGCCGAGAGGCCGAGACGCGATACCTTTAGACCCTTTTAAGATGGAGGGCGGAGAGATTTCCCGCGTGTTTAATTATCCTTGGACTAATTTTATCGGTGGGATATCATTAATCTGACTGAGGAAATCTCTCGAGTCTTCTCTCTCGTAATTTCCCTCCACGATCTCTGGATAACGCGATACCAAAGTGGATATCGTAGCTGAGTTGCAAAAAGGACGAAGATGCCGATGTCATTTATAATTCATCCGATTTCTTCTTCCACTTATAACCTTCATCCGTCCTCGAGGTTTTCTTTATTTTGTATTTTATTTTATTTATGGGGTAAATCCTTTGATGTAAGGAAATAAACATTTGTCGAGTTTAATTAATTGGAGTATTTTTTAAACCAAATTGAAATTTCATTTGAATTAAATCGAGAAACGTTTTACACAGCGAATAGATATTCTTTTCGATGAAGTTATTATAAAGAAAAAGTAAGATTTCGCTTTTTTAATAGAAAATATTATTACCGGTCAGTACCTGGGAATTTTACAGCGATTTTTTTTCGAGGAACGAATGGATATTTCCTCTGCAGGAATATTATTTGAAAATAAAGGATTTTTTAGCCCTAAAATGGAATATCATTTGGATTACATCTAGAAAGATTTTACACAGTGAATAGATATTCTTGTCAATAAAGTTATTAAAAAGAAAAAGTAAGATTTTGCTTTTTTAATAGAAAATTTATTACCGGTCAGACTCTGGTAATTTTAGAACGATTTCTTTTGAAGGGGCGGATGAAGGTTAATATTCTTTTGTCAAGACGTTCATTAATTATTCGAGCGTCGATATTTCAATAGTAGAATGCAATGAATGAAGTACAGATCGAAGTATAAGAGACGATGGAAATTTGCAAATAATTCAAAAGCAATCGGGCGAACTCGTTCTTGTTGCAAAATGGCGACAATGCAAGCTGCCCCCGCATCACCCGCCACTGTGTCGAGTTTCAGCGAGAAAATATGCGAACCGGTTCTTTCCACGGAGGTCGAAGGGTGGCATATTAAAGTCGATAGCCTATCGTCTAGTACAATTCGACTTTCGGCGAGAAAGCGCGGGTACCGGTTTTTTCCGAAGATCGAAAGGTAACGCATCAAATGATCGACATCACCAACCGTTACGATCTCTCACGATGAATCGGTATTCTCAGATAGGTCGACAATTATCAAATCTCGATTTCCCAAGGATTAATTCACTCTGAAAAATTTCCAATCTCAATCGAAGGATCTTATTGGAAGATCGCTGGAAAATTTGAATTTTCTCAATGCTCGAAATTCTACATTAGATTATTGAAAGTCAATTGAAGGTTGAAATTATGGGAACTGTCAGGTATCTCTGAATTATCGGAGAATCGTTAAACGATCGATTCGGGATCTCATGAAAGGAATATTCTCAGAAGGTTTCTTTCGAGCACGATTGAATTTGCCTCGCCGTGATTGAAATCTCGGAGGAATTGAATGGTGAAAAAAAATGGCGAAGAAATGGAGATAGAAATTGCAAGAAAATTCTTAAATGTCTCGTTATGGATTATCGGCTTGGCAGGTTTCACGATGCTATAAGACGGCGCGTTTGACACGAGTCCACTTGAGTCGAATGTCTGGATAAAAAGACGTCGATCCTAAGAGGCGGCCGTTATCGCCAGTTGTCATCTCGATAACAAAGCTGTTAAATACAAAACTAGCAATCAATCTTCCACTCTATTGCAACAAACAATTATCAAATTCATCGACAACTATCCATCAAATTAATTAAAAAAATAATCACCAAAAAAATCTATACAATTCTTTCTCAAATTTCAATCAAAAGTTACCTCATCGATTAAAAATTCCAAAGCAACAAATCATCCGTTTAAACGACGATGCAATATCTGTCAAATATATCATAGAAAACTGCCCGCTTGGAAAATAATTAGCAAACAATACAGCTAACTAAAACATTTATTCGTCGTCTCTTTAATAATCGTAAAGCAACACCACGTTAAATCAATAGGCGCGTTAATTTCACGTTCAATTTCAACTTTCTCTCTTCCAATTCGAACTTTCCCACGAACTTCGCGCGTAAACTTTCCAAACCGTAATTTTTGCCGAGCATAAATTCCCATAGGAATTAATTGTTCAATGCGAAGAGACATAATTCTCCGTCGAAACGATGGCGAACGTTGAGGTCATAGGTTAGCATATTAAAATATCCGAGCATAAAGAGCACACGTATGTACCTCGGATGGACTTAAAGGTGTGCCAAGCACGAAGACCTATTATGGCTTCTGCGATATTGCTGTTTCATCGGAATCGCGCCAATATTTTAGAAACCCTCATACCGTGCATGCAGACTTCCCTTGCAAAAGCCAACTTCCATTCTGGCGATATGTACACGAGAACAGGGACCAGTTTTTCATCGGTTCAAACTACCCTCGTTTCCTTTATTCTCCGCGAATGCTGACGACGATGTTTACGTTTTCGCAAATACGAAGAAACTAGCCAGATGAATTTTTTCAGGGAGAACAATCGAATTTATTCAGACCTTTTGTAACCGTGGAGAATCTCTGCTGCTTGAGTCTATTGGAAATTAATTATATTTTATTTTAACTGTACGTTAGATTTTTCAAACATTGCGGATTTAATTTTGTATCTCCTTGAGCTACCATTTTCTTTTTCTAACTTTGAAATACAAATGATAGTAGTACTATTTTTATTTTTATACCGTGGAGAATCTGTGCTGACTGACTCTATTGCAAATTAATTATATTTTATTTTGACTGTACGTTAGACTTTTCAAATATTGCGGATTTAATTCTGTAACTCCTTGAGCTACGATTTTTTTTCTAACTTTGAAATTAAAATGATAGTAGTACTATTTTTATTTTGGTACCGTGGAGAATCTGTGCTACCTGAGTCTATTGCAAATTAATTATATTTCATTTTAACTGTACGTTAGACTTTTTAAATATCGCGCCTTTAATTCGATAATCCGTTCACCTACGATTTTTTTGTAACTTTGAAATTACAATGATAGTAGCACTATCGGCAGTAACTGCCCGGCTAATGAATTACAAAATTAAAATAATAATTCCGAATCTTCGAAAAACTGAGCGAATATGAGAGAAACGTGCGAGTAATAAAGACCAAACGAAAATCCAGCGTAATTGCGAGACTACAGGACGTCGGACAAATTGGTTTCGGTGAAAACGGTACAATTCAGGTTTATTCCACGTCAGACTGGCTTCTCTTCGTTTCTGCCTTTTCCAGAGAGGCGGACCTCGAAGAGTACGGCAGAAAGGAGGCCTCCTTGTCGCTGAGAGACATCCTCCCTTTGAATCCAAAGCAATACGACAAGCACAGGGCACCGAAGTACTTGGGCCAGCCGACGATCGTTTATTTCCACGTCACGGTCCTCAGCATCGACTCCATAAACGAGGAATCTATGGTGATTTATTCGTGCATTCGAGTCGAACCTCGCAATTACCGTAATTTCCTTTAATTAAAACTGAGAAGGCGGCCTTCGGATTCGAATGAAACGGGTTCCGTCAGAACCTGTGCCTTCGTATGTCAGAGCATACCAGTCTGTTTCTGCTATTGTGAATTTTTATGGATTTTAAATTGGAATTTTAATTATGCGATTTAATTACGGATGTAGAATTCTACTATGATTTTGCATCTTTGGTGGAATACTTGATACTTGACGCATGATTCTTGGTACTTTCAAAAAATTAATTGGTCTTGATTGATGTAAATTTTCTGCAGTTCTGTTCTTCATTGTCTTGAAAGTTTAATTACACGGTAATTGAGATAGTAGAATTTCAGTACAGTTCTATAATAATTGCAGTTACTATCGTCCAACGTATTATGATGAGCAATGAATAATTAGCTCGAGAAGTTTGCTCAAAATTAATTATTATTCGGTGGTGGAAAATCAGAAGGATAATTCCAACAGCAAAGGGTTAAAAGGTTTCCATGCAGCCACTGTATTCTTCAGAAATAGCCACGATGGAAAGGAATGTCTTAAAAGGCTGCCAGCCAAGAGTGTTTTCTTTCGTTAAGTCAGATATTTTCCCGACGTTGTTCGACGAGAGGTTAAAAGTCTGATGGATCTTTATCTTTTTTCTTCCACTCAGACTTACGTTGCCGACATATTTCTCGCTCAGAGCTGGCGAGATTCTAGGTTACGACTGCCGGAAAATATGTCCGAGGAGTACAGAATATTGGACGTAGACTGGCTGCACAATATCTGGAGGCCCGATTGCTTCTTCAAGAACGCGAAGAAAGTCACATTCCATGAAATGTCGATACCTAATCATTATCTGTGGCTCTACCATGACAAGACGCTTCTCTACATGTCCAAGTAAATGTGAAGAATCAAGAAATCTCTTCTCGAAGTTCTTCGGAATATTTTACAAGCAAATTTTCTTCCTTTCAGATTAACTTTAGTACTATCATGCGCCATGAAGTTCGAGTCCTATCCTCACGATACTCAAATCTGCTCTATGATGATAGAAAGCCGTACGTATAATTACTTTCTCGAATTTCACGTTAGAACTATCGACATTAAATCCATTATACTTTGATATAATAAATAAGTACTTCAAAAAATCATGAATCAAAGATAATTGATTCAGCAATTAATATTTTATGTGATGGTCATAGAATTCCTCTTCCATAGACTTGTAAAATTTTTAAAAATAACAAATCAATCTATTTAATCGAAGTGATAGTTCTAGTGTGAACAATTTTACTTCTCATCTCTGCACAAGTCAATTAGATTGAACTTTACTTCATCTCTCCTTCGACTCCTCTCCATTCCTTTTCATCCCCTGACTTACATTCACTGAAATCTTGGATTTCTTACAATGTGATCCAACAAATCATCATTCCAGTGTCACACACGACACAGGACCTAGTGTTCATATGGAACATGACCGATCCTCTGGTGGTAAATCCAGAAATCGAGCTACCACAGCTCGACATCTCCAACAACTACACGACCGACTGCACCATCGAGTACTCCACAGGAAACTTCACGTGCATACAGATCGTCTTCAATCTACGTCGAAGACTCGGCTATCACCTGTTTCACACTTACATACCGTCCGCCTTGATCGTCGTCATGTCCTGGATCGCCTTTTGGATCAAGCCCGAGGCGATTCCAGCTCGGGTCACCCTCGGCGTGACGTCACTCCTGACCCTCGGTAAGGTCATGGCGCCTGCGATTAAGCGCTAGACTTAGCTTCATGGATGTAGAGGAAAATTGTTCGGAAGAAAGGTGTCTTCTTTGGGTTTTTCTTTCTTGAGAAGATCAACTGTGACATATCACAGTATCCCATAGGAGGAGGGAAGGGTGAGATTCTAAGGTGGTGAATGAAACACCTGAGGGTGTGTTCGGAAGAAAGGTGTCTTCTTTAGTTTTTTTTTCTTGAAAAGATTAATTATAATATGGGAGGAGGGAAGGGTGAGATTTTAAGGTGGTGGGTGAAGTACTTGAGGGTAGATTTGAGTATTTTCTTGTTAACTAGGGAAAGATTGATGGTGGTAAATTGAAAGACTGGTATTTTCTTTGAAGAGTTGAGGATTATAGTAGTCTTTGAGTGATGCCAAGTGTTTGTCAATTTTTAATCGAACTTCTGCAATTTCTGCAATATTCTTTCCTCAAATTCCACGATTCTACAGTCTTTGAAAAAGTCTCTCGATCCATCGAGACGGCGTGTTATAAACGCAACGATATCATCGACATCCAAGTAAGCAGAGTCATCGGAGGCTGAGGTAAGAAGGTTCCATTGGATGACCGCCAGCATTTTCTTTTCTTCTCTGCTTATTTACGTTAGGAAATAAAGTATCTCGATGGATCGATAGACGGCGAATAAAGCGAAGAAGTATCCCAGGGTTGCTATAGGTAGGGGAGATTTGAATAAATGACTTTATTGAGCACGTATAAAAGTAGAGAAACACGTTCACATAATTCTTCCATCCTCAGCGACTCAGAACACGCAGTCTCAGCAATCACTGCCACCAGTTTCCTACGTCAAAGCCATCGACGTGTGGATGTCCTCGTGCAGCGTCTTCGTCTTCCTCTCTCTCATGGAATTCGCCGTCGTTAATAATTACATGGGCCCCGTAGCGACGAAAGCAATGAAAGGATACTCCGACGAGGATCTCAGAGAGGCCATTGACGAGTTTAAGGTATGATTTGTTCAAATTAATCATCTAAACTTTAACTTAAAAATCTTTTATTCTCCATTAAACATTACTTTTCAAATATAAATGATCTTCCTTTCGGCTCCAAGTATTTCATCTGCAAAAGAGAATATTCTGAAAAAGTCAGAAGAGTTAAAAACGAGGCGTGTTTTCACGATCTGGAAAATATTTGCGTTAATTAACACGATGAAAGGAGAAATGGAAAACAAGTGGCGCGATGAAAACTTTCGCTGGGGTTGTATTTGCACTGCGATGTCTGTGTAAAAAAAAAATGGGAAGTTAAAAAATTTCTAGACCGAGACGGTTGCCCGGAAACCGTCCTCGGGAAGTGCTGAACATAATTCATACAGCGGTTGAACAAATAGCGACTCTCGGTTGGCCATTCAGACGTAGAATCGTGTATCTCTATGTTAACGGAGGTAAACGATAAGTGTCGCGCGAGAAAACGAGAAACGATAAATAACTCTTTTCTTGTAGTGCTGGAAAATTCGAAATGAAAAACTATTCGATAATAGTGACTCTTCTGTTCCGCTCCGATATTTGATCTTGACTGCCATAGAAGTCACCGGTGACTGGTGCCATTGAATGTAATGAAACCTCATATGACTTTTCAATTGTAATGTTTACGAATTTTTTTAACACCTTCAGTATCTAAATAATGGCTTCCAAAGGTAAAATCCTACTGAATATATATCTCTTTGTGTCTTTAAAGTTTCTAATTTACAAAGATCGCATTGTAACACGAAATATATCACTACCTGAGAAATGATAAAACGAGCAAAATGTCAGTGATATTTATCCAATATTCTTAACTGTTTTATACACCGTAATTTTCCGAATATTCCAAAATTATTGATCTTCAGAATAAAAGCAAAATAAATCCCGTTGCAATTTCTCGCCAACGTTTTCAAGCAACAACTACAGACTCCTAACGGGAAACTATCTCGCACAATTAATTATTCCAGCACCGAAAGACAAAATTTCGTTTGTCAGTCGACAAGAGAATTCCAATCGTCTCGAATTTCGGCTAATCAACCAATCCACTGTTGGGCTCGTCCACGTCAGAGCAGGTCCTTTAAATTCTCCATGATCCTGCGCTTCCACGGACGCAACGTGCAAACGTCAATCGGAAAACGGAAAAGTGGAACTATTTGCGCAACCGAATACGCAAACACGGAGACCCTGTTTCGTGTGCGAGGCTGCGAATAAACCGGCTCGACGGTTCGCGTTAAATGTTTCAAACGCTCCGTGGAATCTCCTTCATGTTTTACCTCCCCATTGAAACGAAGAACCCGAAAATTCCAATGGACGGCGTGAAACGTTCCATAATGGATCGTTTCATTTTATTTGCCGCATAATTTCGACCCCACATTTCGAGGCATTAATTATCAGGGATTTGATGAACGTGCTGATAGCATCGACGAGTCACCGCCACCTAAAAGAAAGTACATGTATTAGTTAGGCGTGATGTAATTCGTTATTGGGATAATTAATCAAAAGTGTCTTGGCATATACTCAACATCGTGGGCTGGAATATTTGTGGAAGATTTCAGGGTGCTCTTTTTCGCGATGTTACGTGTGACGGGTTGGAATTTCTGGGGTGAAATATTGAGACACGGTGTACTGCTAACTTGTTGAAATTTAACACTAGATCTACCAAGGTGGTAAAAATGACTTGCTCTGAATTTTTTTAAATATTCCTGAAATTTCTAATGATGATATTTTTTCAATTTTCTCCATCTATCTTCAAGATCGTAGGCCATTGAAACGATCAAGTTTTTTGCCTCCGATAGTTATTTTATTGTGACATTAATATTTGATAATCTTATGTTGAATTAATCGTCAGTAGATCTAGTGTTAATCACTCTGGGAAAAGAAATCACAGTGGAGTACTCCGTTTGTGCGCAGACACTCCAAAAAATAATTGAAGTACGGAAGGATTTAACGTCGGATCTACAGCATTAAATATCTTATATTTAAATAAATTAATACTAACCGTACCGGCACTTTGCGTGTGTCTATTCTTACAGGGGCCAATTAGCTACTGTGCTGCTTATCTATAAAGAAAAAGATTTATAAAAAAAATGTAGGAGCCCGTTAATTCGACAGGTTAAGTTGATTTTTTTTTCCATGATAAAATTGGAAGGCACGGAAATATCGAAATTTATCTTTCAATATAATTGAGCGGATAAAAAAGAGCACCCATTAGCAATGGCCATTGTACGTCGGAGAACGCGTTAAAAAGGTATAAAAGCTTTCCGGTGTACTTGAAGAGTGATCTTAAAACTTGAAGGAAAGAAACCCATTTCCCAGGCAGAACAAGAAACTCTTTAATTGCTCCCGCTCCTTCTCCGAGTACAATATCCTCCAATTATTCCAGCACGATCATATCTATCCGTTCTGTTTCACGCTAACCGCGAAACGATTAAACAGCGAGCGGATGATTATCAAAATTTACCGGCGTTGCGATGCATTCCAAGTTAAACTCCTTTCTTCGGGAGGCCGCGAACTGGGAACAAATATTTCTCCAGTTGAAATGAGTTCGCCTCGGGCACCGGATAAAGTCCTGAACTCGTTCGGCTGAGAACTTTTACCCAGGAATACTGCAACTTCTTTTTCACGGGATTTGTCGCGCGTAAATAAAGAGCGATTCTTGATGCGATTCTCTCGCCATGCTTTTTTCGGCTGTTTGCGAAAAGGAGGATGAAACAAAATTGAGAAAAAAACTGTAAGGAACTGAGTGTTTGGGCTCCTGATCACTACTTTTCTAAATTTTTCTTGAAACATTAGCCATCAGGAACAAAAGATTCTAATCAAAAATTCCTTAACAGTTAAAGCCGAAAAATAAAATTAAAAAAAACGCGTGAATGTATGCGACGAAATTAATCGTTCGTTTCCCTTGCAAAAATTCCTTAGCAGTTAAAGCCGAAAAATAAAATAAAAAAAAAAACGCGTGAATGTATGAGACGAAATTAATCGTTCGTTTCCCTTGCAAAAATACTTTAACAGTTAAAGCCGAAAAATAAAATTAAAAAAAACGCGTGAATGTATGAGACGAAATTAATCGTTCGTTTCCCTTGTCGCGTAAAAATTCCTGACGAGTTTAACGAACTGCTGAGACGGCGAAAGTTCACGTTTTACGATCGACGAATGACGACTAAACTTTGCGCTTTACGGTACCACGGAAACGAGGATCTCGCTGGGAGACTTCGTGGGCCCTGCAGATTGCAAGTAAAATGTAAATTCGTAACGCTACATTAATTTAACTTCGGAAGACTGCAGAATCTAAAGATTACCTCCAGGGCGAGTAATTTAATCGACAAAATGAAATTACGTGGTGACGATTAATTTATACCCAATTTTTATTCCCTCTACGCAATGTAGACTTTCATACCTTACAGCAACTTCATGCAAACTTTGTAAACTGTCTTTTGATTGTTCCTAACTTTAATAGAGTACGGAAGATCCTTCGACTTGAAAAAAAAAATAGTAATTCAATTACAAGACACTCTCGTAAGAAGAGCAATCGAACGCATTCAACCTTTTAACAACGTTACACGACAGTCTTCCCTCCTCTCTCAACATCAACCCTCGTAAAAGGATCTCAGATGCAATTAATGACGATTTCCTTTGACAGACTCCAATGAGGAACGATTCCGAGAGAAGCAGAAGTCCCGTGAGACCACTGACGGTTCAGTACGATACTTGCTGCCAGGGTCGTGCGACTGCGATCTACATCGACAAGGTCTCCAGATTCTTCTTCCCGTTCTCTTTTCTGATCCTGAACGTCGTTTACTGGAGCACCTTCCTGTAAAATGGTCCGCCTCCCATGGCGCGCTGATTTCCGATGATCCAGCGTAAAATGAAGCCCGTAAGATTGATGGGAAGGAGAATCGAATCGTCGGCAGGTTTCGAGGGAGGGTTTCGTCTTTGTTAACCGCTTCGGGGATGCGCCGTTTACGGACACCGGGGGAGATAACGTCGAAGGATGAAAATAAAGGATAGGATAAACAGACGGTCCCCTCGTGGCTTCGGGTTTCGGAGTAGCTTTACTCTATTTTTCTATTTTTTAACGCGACAAAACGAAAACGTGACGAAACTTCCTCCCTCGAGGGAGGGCGTGTTCTAAGCTCGTGACACTTGATGACCTGAGGACTGATTTTTAGGATAATTTCCAGGGGCAAATGGGAAGAGGTGTTCTTTTTTTTGTGAATCTTCTGAAAGGGGAATATATTAATTGGTGTCTTTTGTAAAAAAAGGAAAATATTGAAAGGTACCGTTAAAGACGGGTTAACAGTTAATTAAATATAAGTTTCTTAGAAGTTTAAGTCAAGCTCTTCTAGGGGGTGCGTTGATGATGTTGCCTGTAAGGTGATTCTAAACGTACGAGAAACAAAGTCAGTTTTATCATTGTTTCATTTATTTCACGTTCGATTGACCCTGTTTTGTTACGATAGATATTAAACATGACATTTTGGTAGACTTAACACGTTCAGCCCCGAGTAATATTGCAACAATGACGATGTAATTTTACTGTTTTGGCATTCGTAGATGTTGCCAGTAGGTCAGCTCATCAGAACGAAGAGACGTCTAGAATCCCGGGGCTGTATATGTTAAATTCGAAATGCTTACGTCACTCGCAGGAATGTTAATTTGTTACGCGAGATCGCAAGGTTTCGGGCCAAATAAAAGAATATTAATATCGAGGATAAACATGGACCTTTCCCGTATCTCTGTCTCTCGTTAAGGACCAAATTACCCTGTTTGAAGTTCTCCAAGGAAAAGAAAGGAAAAAAACGCGAAAGAACGGCACTGCGAAGCGGAAAAAAGGGAATGAAAGAGGCGACAGGGAAAGTAGATAATAACGGTGCTTTAATTCTCTCTTTTTCTTGTAGAGCTTCGGGGAAATTTTTTATTTATTTCCGTGGATATAAATGTTTTATTTCACCGTTTAAGAAGCCCTGGGGCCGTGACGTACCCTCGAGATTTTATTTATTTTCCATTTCCTCACGGTAATGGATGATTCTTCCATCTCCTTCTTCCATTTCTTCTTCTTGATCGATCGTTTAATTACACCTGCCGCACTTTCGGATGATAATAACTCCAGCTCGCCGACAATTCCGACCTTGCTTACCTTTCTCGTGCCATTTATTGGGGAAAAGCCTCGGTATTAATCATCGTCGCGCTTATCGAGTAAAGATAAAGGGACCTTCAAAACGAAGAACCTCACGGTCTCCCTTTTCTTCCGTTCTCGAAATCGAGAAAGTCACAAGACAACCCTTTTCCCTTTTCTCCTGTTCTTTCGACGGAGATTCTCTCATCGATAAAATTACGAATAATCCCCGTCATCCTTGCACGAGTTATTCCTCGTTATCTCCATGAAACAACGGAGAACATCATGGACACGTCGAGAGAAAACAACGCGAATGGAGGACACAACGGACACGTTAAAAGGTATTTTCCCAGTCGGTCTTCTTTTCAGCCATTCCCCCTTTCAAATCGCGGCATTTCCGACAGAAAATCTCACCGCTAAGCGATGAGAGCTCGACGAATAATTAAATTCACTCCGAAGAAAACGTCACAGCGATACGACTGAACGAGCCACAGCCAGATACGTGTATTCTCGGGAAAATGTATTCTAATTTACATCGACTTAAACGCAAACGTTTATTTTCAATTTTTTGAAAGATCATGTAGAACGTATTTCTCAGTTCAAGAAAGAGGAAGAAAATCAGAGACCAATTAAATTTACATGAAGTTTCTAAACTTTCCATTCGGGCTACCCTTTTTTTAATTCTTTTCTTTTAACTCTCTCGTTTTCCCTCTCGTTCTTACCGCGGAACTCTAGAGAAGAATCTTTTCCCACGAACGATAATAATTTTCCGGCAGTCTTTCTCCCAAAGCAATCTGTTTTCCCCGAGCACGCGCCGGCACTTGAGGTCGTTTCACTCGTTGAAAACGGCGCGCTCCGCGAACCGATCTACGTGCTTCCTGCGTCTCACTCCATTTTTCACTTTTTCACGGAACTTTTCTCTCTCTTCCTTCTTTCCTCCGTCACCCTACATATATTTCCCCTCTTGCGGTACCTGTGTCTCTTATTTACAAACGGAAAGAGGGTTGGGGGTGACGAGACGCTCAAAGGGTGACAGACGTTCGCTTACAAACGTACGAGACGCCAAGCTTGAGGTCTGAAACTAGTTTGCAGGCGTGTGCACAAGTACACGGAGAAGGCGAGAGTTTTTAATCATGGCATTTTATCCTGAGAGAGCCTTTGTACCCGCGAGAACAGACACACGATGGAGATACTTTTGGACCGTGTATCTCTTTCTCGCTCTTTCTTTTTTTTTTCTATTGCTAGCATCCTTTCCCCGCCACCACTACCTTCTCTTCCTTTGCTTACGCGAGCTTTTAGGAGTTTCTTTTGTGCCGCGCCCGTGCTTCCACGATTTAACCCTCTTTCTCTAGGCCGACTTCACCCTTAATCCATCCCACCCCTTCTCAACCTCACACTTTTCAACCGGTCCGGAAAAGTCCGCTGGGTGATTCGAGAATTTGCTGTTTTCTCGTACCTAACCATCTACACAACCTCACTTCAACCTCGAGTAAACGATAGGTTTTTTTTCGTTTCGAATTTTCTTCTTTTTTGAACCCCGGAGGAAAGCTTTTTTTTATCGGAAAAGCTGTACCCATAATAGATACTCACTCGACAGCTAGAACCCTTTTTTTATTACAAGAACCCTTTTTTTATTCATTTTCCCGAGCCTTTCAGAGCGCCTCGAGTTCCTAAAAGTTTTTTTCGAAAGTAAATCCCGTCCAATTAATTTAAAATTTGATTTTTTTCTGTTTTGCAATTGGGAGTTCTATTTTGAGTCGAGCCTCGGGTCTATGAACGATGAAAAATAAATTTTCCCGATAATTCCCTGGACCGGATTTGATCTCGAGTTCTCTTCGTGCGAAGACAGTGCCTCATGCGTTGAGCCATAATCCGCTATGACGTTGTAGCAACTATTTCCGTTACATTTTTTTATAGACTGTTTTATGAGAGCAAATCACTATTTCTCGATGATCGTAAGTGTACGCAATAATTGAGGCCGGTTGGAAAATAATGATCATTAGGGAAACGCTATCGCATAGAAGCCGACGCACGTAATTAACATGGTCCAAATTAGATTAAATGCGGCTCACGGAAGGATCGATCGTCGGTAGGGAATCGACGTTGCTTCGAGATCGATCCGATCTCTGTTTTACGGCGATCGAGGACAGTCGCGTTGACTGTGTCGGCTCTTAACGAGATCCCTTCATTTGCGTAATTAACTATCGACTTTCTGTCGGCAATCTTGTTAACGAGAACCCCGCCGATCGTTAATGGATTCCGGACACGAGAACCGAACGCCATGATAGAGACAGTGAAATAATTATTTATTCCCGGAAACGCGATTCCACAAGAATCGACACTAAAGGTAAGATCGCGATCTTTCTTTACGATCGACGAAAGTACCTCAACGATTTAATGAAACAATTACGAAAGGTATCGTCATGCTTGCAATTTTAGAACGAATTCAAAGAACACGACGAAACGAGAGAATCTTACAAATCGACGTTGTCCTGTACGATTGAACAATGTTTATTTTTTGTTGGAAAATCCAATGAAAACTTGCACCGTTTATCATTGTACGGTAAAAGGTGTTAAAAATATTAAGCGGCACGGTAACCCAGATTCTCGCTATTCGAATTTACCAGCGATACGTTCCCAAATAGTTGGACGAAATTAGCACAGAAGGCATTGATTTGCGACCTACAATCGTACCGAAAATTGCATTGCCTCCGCGGAACCTTTTAAAAGTGAAACGGGAATTTTAATTAGCAGGATTTTCCGCCGCACTTCGCGCCATTCATACAAATTGTATTTTCCATCATTAACCTAATCCCAGGCAAGTTATTTCTCGGAACACGAATAACCCCGTTTATTCGCAAGGATAGAATCCTTCTATCGACACAATTTTCCCGCCATTGTCTCTTTCTTATATTCGGCGAGCTTCGGCACTCAAATCAGCACCGTTTTCTTTAAACAAGAAGAACGAAATTGCAGTGACTAACGGATCCACGGTAGATTCGAGTTAAATTTACCTTAAATCCAGATTAGGTTCGGCTTGAATCTAAATTAGATCTCATTTAAATCTGCCTTAGGTATTGCGGTAGAATTCGGATTAAGTTTGATTCGAAACCTCGTTGAAATCCGACTTAAGCCTATCCTCTGTATAACATATTTCCCTACGATTTCAATTAAATCCATGGTTAAATTTCTATCTCTATCCAATACATCAATATTCTATACTTTACAACTTGTCGAATTTTCCCTTCCCTATAAAATCCACTACCACTTCCAATTCCGTTCTCCAAGTCTCCACTTGGAGAACACGTCAGACTCAACTCTATCTTCTTTCCATTCATAATTCTTTCAATCCTACTCCAAGATTGATAAAATTCATTAGAATATTGAAGAAAGATATCATTGTTTAGATAAAGTGACTATGTTTTGTCGTTAACTTCGATCTTTATTCACAAAATCAGAATAAAATTTGGAAGCTAACGATACAACTAGGACGAACATTCGGTTCCCAGTGGAAAAAAGCTGTGCTGTAATGTCCACGATCTGTCCATAAATTCCAACGGGGAAACGACGTTTACGCTCCGCCCTGTAAACACCATACTGTTCCATTTAACCCGTCGAGTAGGTAACGAGCACGTCCTCCGTTCGTATGTATGCGCAAACATGAATCGATTTCGCATGTGTGCCCGCGTAAACATACGTGTCCAACACACGGCCGCATCTTTGCGCGGAGGTTTGCGCAAACACCAATTAATTTCAGGAGCGCATACACGTGTGTTTTCTTTTCCTTTCGTTCGCGATACAGTTCGCGGATGTGGGAGAACGTATGAAAGTGTGCGTACACGTTTGAGAACGTATGCGCAGTACGGTTGAATGAGAAATAAAAAGTCGTTCCTCTCTAATGACGAAAGAGCAATAAAAGTGGCGGAAGTTGTGCGAGACTTTCAAGGGGATGACCTGAGAGGTTGGATTAAATTAAAATCGTTCCTTACGTATGAAATGAATTATTCGAGATAAGAAGGATTATAGTACACTGATCTTTCAGCATTCGACGAATAACGGATCGTTTGACAAGAAAAAGAGAAGAAGATAAAGGAAATCGTGCGAGTGGTTCGACCGAAGGGAAACTTTCCAACAACCACTTCGATTTTCCTTCCCTTTTCTCTCGCACTTTGCCAAATGACGTTCCTCGATCCACAAACGAGGCACGTTCGTCTCGTGAAAATCGACGAGAACGTGGTAGCTTCGTTAAACTACCGCCTATAACGCGAGCACTGTTTTTTTTCCAAAAACTACCCCCTGGGAATTTCCTTCATCCTCGTCTCATCGTATTATTTTTAACGATATTTTACAAAAGGTGTAAGAAAATTCTCCAGTTAATATTGATAAGAATATCAACCGACTTTCACCGCGTAACACAATCGTCTCGTTCCATTATCCTTGAGCCGGGCTATCGATTGAAATAAAGGACGATATTGTTAAATATGAATTTTAATTTATTTTCACTTTGGGTAAGGCGTGGAAGCTACCGAAGACGGACAATACCTTTTGGCTAAAATGTCTTCACCCCTGTCCTAGTTACATCTATCTCGGGTGTACTCGTTACAACGTAACCGGCACTCTCAAAAAAGTAAACCATGATTCGCGTTAACGAAATCCCCATAAAACTTCAACGCTTCTCATCTCTAACATCGTATTTTCTCTTCCCTTTCTCCACTTGAATTCGATTAAAAATATCATTATTGCCAAAAACATCGATACACAGTGCATACCTCGGAGTATCTGACCGGAGAGACAATTGTCGTCGTGTCGGTTCACGAGTCTAAAATCAGTGCATCGGAGACTACGTCGTACGAGGGTTGATCAAGAGCGAGTAAGTAAATCCCATCCCTTAAACTGTCACCCTCCTTAAAGTGCCTTAGCACGGGGGAAAAAAGAACGTCGTCGATGTTCCGTCGAAATTTTTCATCGAATCTCCTCTTACACTGTTTCTTTAAATTTTTAAGTGATAATTGAACATAGAATTTTGTCGTTATTTCAACGTCTTCGATGAGAGTCTATTGATACTATTTTATCGAATTAATTTGTGAATTTCATATTATTGTTACTTATTGCGATTGTTTTCCTTAGAATCTATGATTTTACATTAATTATAGATTAATTTTCATCCATCCCTGTAATTAATTAACCGTTTGAAAGAAACAGTTTTGAGAGGAACTTTGAAAGAAGCGCGGTCGCGCTGCTTGGCACTTTTCGTTGGGATTTTGCCACTGTGCGTGGTAAGTCAAGCGGTTAAATAGTAAATTAAAGAAGATCTGTCAAAGATTATGGGAATTTCACCGTGGTATCACTAATTGGAAGTCAACTCCTGTAATTATTTATCATAATTCTGATCCAGATTTAATTTTCTTTAATTTCAGGTTACTTTGAATTACATGTAAAGATGCAAAGATGGAATGAGATTCTGTTAAAAAAAAATTTCGAGGAAGACCGACAGACGTTCGTTCTTGTCGCGGATAAATCGCGGATTGATTAAGAAAATATACAAATAGCGAGTGAAATTTCGACGGCCGTTTTATACCCGGCCGAGATCTGTCGCGCGGCTGACAGCATTTCCGGCGATTCTTCGGACATCCGCAAATCTTTTCGCGTTTGCGTACACGTGCGAGTGTGTATAATTAGTTGTCACGTTTTACGAGCGTACATTACGTCTAATTTGAATCGAGAAATAGGATTCTGAAATGTAAAGTAGAATTTCGCTGCGAAAGGATTGAGAATCTTCCTCTTCTTCGATCTTGAGACGATCAAAGATATCGATATGTGTCATAGTTAAAATTTAAAATAACAATACTACAATATGTTAACTCTGTATGACATTTGCAAAAATAAAAGTATTATTAAAAATATTATTATTCTAATAACTTCCTTCCACCAATCACATTTCTTCCTCGATTCGAATCACCTTGTCATCAATTTTTGGAATTTCCATAGACTCGTAAAAATCGAAATAAGTGTCTGACGATAAACGAAAGCCTCAGAATCGTATTTCTCGACTTGATACCGTAAAACATAATTTACGGGCGAGCGTGTCAGGAACATTTGACGATCCTGGTACGCTTACAGGTCCATGGACGGTGTCCTGGTTACAAAAGGATCGCTTTTCATAAACCTTGTAAAATGAAGATGGAGGGAACGGAGCCGAGTTCCGCTTTTAATCGTCGACGCGTAGAGTGAACGCGAAAAGGATCTCTCAAAAGGATCGAGTCTCACCAAGGAGGTAGATTTTCTCCCTTTTCGTTATCCTCGCTAAATGCACGAGCTTGTGGAACTTTTTCGCAACGAAAACTTTCGATTCCCGCTTTGTGGAAATTTTCGGCAAACAATAAAGAAATTACAGAAGAGAAGTTCGCTTGAAAGTTAAGCTCGCTGGGAGAAAAAGATATTAAAATCGTCCTCGATGCACTTCATTTTCTCATCGTGGAAATTTTTACATCCCGTCCGGGTTCACGCTACGCCAAATTCGATGCACCCAGTAAACGAGCACCTTTGGAGAATTCTTCGTATATTTCTACCTTTTTTAATATTCGAACGATCCTCGTATAATTTTCAATTCAAATCTTAAATCTCGAACGATTCGAAAATCCTCAATTTTGTTCCTTTTATTTCTCGATACGTTGGAATTCATAAAGGGGGAGAAAAATCGTAGACTCGACTGCTCGGTGAAGCGAATTCGCGACGTTTACTTTGTCGTGTGTTTTTTCACATATTTATATATATATATAGATATATATATTTTTTTCTTCCTTCGTGTTGTCTCCTTTGTTTCTCTTTTTACAGTCAGTTCTGCTATGAAGCGTATCTTCGCTATTTAATTCTTCTCGACTCTAACGAACAACCATCTTACGTAGACCTATTTGCGAGTTAGCCTCGCGGAAAAAGGAAAACCTCGCGACTATCGTATCTTCTTTATATTAAAAAGTCCTTTTTTTTCTTTCTGTTTTTCATCAAAGAGGAACGAAGTTGCGTAACCTATTCTCAACGACGAGTCACGAGAGAGAAAGAGAGAGAGAGACAAAAACAGAGAGAGATAGAGTGACAAAGAGAGAGAGAGAGAGAGTGAGAAAGAGAGAATAATACATCTTCATGTATCTCTTCTCCCAGTAGTTAATTTCATTCAGCGGGCTTCGAATTTTTTTTTTCAACTTTTGCCAAAGTTTTTCGCGTTACAACAGAACTAACTGCGATTGTTTCTCGTTCTCTCTTCAACGATCGGGAGCAGAACCCTCTGAGGATGCTTCCCTCCGATAAAATCGCGGCACAGCCCTCTGATAGGACTTCGGAGCGGCGAAATAAAACGAATAAATAACGTAGGAGCGACGAGTTAATCGCCGTTGGCTATTATTCGCTCCTCGTCGTTTCTCGATTTACCTTAACCCGTTAGTAAAGTTATTAACGTCGCTTCAGAAATATTGGCAGTACGGTAGTGAATTGAAAGACTCGTTATCATGTATCTACTTTTCGATCTTCCCGATTTCTTTTTTCTTCATCTTCTTTTTTTCGACTTCATCGCCGACTTCTTCTGTTACGCTTTCTCTTTCGATTCGCTCGCAGTTTTGCATCCACTTTTTTTCCTGGAGATCGCACGGAGAAAAAGAATTGTAAATTTGTCGAAGGGGTTGACGACTTTGGCGTTTTAATTTTTTATTGTAAGAAAAAGATCCTTCAAATTGACCATATTCTTTTTCTCTGAGCGATTCACACGAATTAATCAGGGCAGCGACGAGACTTTTCTATCTGACGATGTGCTTTTTTTCTGCTCTCTTAATCGCTCGCTCAGATCGCTTAAGATTAATCAATTATGGGCTAGCTCGTGGATCGTTTCGTACTTGGCGCAAAGTATGCAACATTTTTGAAATTCAATTTAGTAAAAAGATTACTCTTTTAGAAAGAGCTTGAAATAAATTTCTCTCCCGGTATAGAATAGATTTCATTGAAATTTGATACGGATTTGTTTCCAAATAGAATAAAAATTCGGATAGAATGTCGAGAGTAAAATTAAACGAGGATTTCGAACGTAGAGATTTTTAATTGACGCGAGATACATTCCAAATGGAGAATAGATCACGTTGCGCACCAGGAGCAGAGAAACGATCGTCCACGAGGAACTAGAGATGAATTATTTAGCGATAACTAATCCTGAAATTTCTCGCGTTATTCCTCATTACAATAACATCTCCATTTTTCTCGCTAATCGCTGTGAAATTTTGCGCTCTCTTAAACGGAAATGGCGGGACTCTGTCTCGTCTTTCGCTCTTAAACCGTCACGGAACGAAGCTTTACGATACTCTAAGTAAAATTAAAATCCGTATTTTTAATCCTTGCAAGGAGCAGAATCCTCGATAAAGTTCGAAAACTCAACGTTAAATCGCAGCCATCGTCGTTTCCGTGCTCTTTGTCTGTCTTCGTGAATTTCGTTCGCTCTTTTTATTTTTAATACTATTTCGCGTAGTCGATACAATTGCAGCTCTTGGACGACAAAGGACCAGAGACTCGTTATCCTTGATTATCTCTACGATCGTATAATATAATAATTTATTTGTTTATTTATACTCGTATCTATATCTTTCTTAACCCTCGAGGTACCAAGTCCGCGTTTCTACGGGGTTGTACCACGATATCATGCAATATCTCCGCTTGCAACCCCTATAGAACATTTCAATTAACCTTCAATTAATATTTCCAAAAGAATTTACCTCAATTTCAAAAATCTACATTGATTTCAATATTGTACACAAAAGAAAAATGTCAATCTTCAAGTTCTCCTTGTGAAGAATTTTATCCTGTGCAATCTTATCGATAAGTTTTATGAAAATTATTCCCTATGGTTACGAAGTAGGATTTTAAATTGATATTTATTTCGAGAGTTGAGAAACCTCTGAAATTCGCATGTGTATTTTATCCTCTTCAATCCCAGTTGCATTTTATTTCAAGTCTACGAGGATGTTCGGAGAAAAATTGCGGCTTCGACGGATATGACGGTTTGCGAATCCAACGGCAAAGGATCGAAGGATATTTATTTAATCGATAGAATTTTCTCTGTAGAAGATTCTTAGTTGAAAATACGGTAAAAACGGTTGTCAAAAATGGGAGAGAAAATGTGTTAAAGTGGAACTAGAAAATAGGGTAAAAACTGGAAAGAGAAATGGGGTAGAAGATATACAACCAGATGGATTAAATTGGCTAGGTGAGATTTAATAGAAAATAGGAAATTAAATAGGTAAGGTCTCATAGAAAATACTAAGTAAAATGATTAGGAAAATAAGCAAGGGGTTGATTAAGCTGTGAAAAATTTGAATTATTTAAACAACGAAGAGAAGAAAATGGGCTTGGTACCTAGAAGGATCGATCTCCCACGCACTCAGGCACGCACGCTAGTTTTGAAACAATTTAGAATTTATTTTATTGCACGACGCGAGGGTGCTGCAAGTGTTAGTGACGCAAGTGTATGTCTCCTGTTATTCTCCGTGTGATGTGTGTCTCTGTGTTTTAATATATTTATTTATATATCTGTATTTATACGTATATAATATACTCTTTCTTTATTTTTATTTATAATATAATATATATATATATATATCCTCTCTCTCTTTTTTTATCATTGAGTTCGTCTTCCTGTTAGAACGTTTATAGTTAATTACAAAGTTAATTACAGACAACTCGAAACTCCCCTCGTCGGCTTCACGATTATTTACAGCGGACATCTGACGATATCGTCAAACGAATTTAACTACTGATTTCTCTTTCTTTCGTCGAATTCCTACCAATTTTAAATACTCCGATCGATCATTCTGAAATTCCTCGATCTTCAGATTTTTTAACGAGTGGGAAAATTTTGAATACGCTTACAATTTGAATACTTACATCAAAGATGTCCATTATTTTAGTCCACACGAAAATACTTTTGAAAATTCGGCTAAAACTCAGTGTTTGAATATTTTCAGAGACAAAACTCGACGAACACGAAAGAAAGATCAGAGCCGCGAGGGAGGAAAGGATTATCGACGATCGTTCGGTAAAAACGAATCGACGATCGATGGTGGGATCAATGAATTACCACCTAGGAAAAAAAACAGAACTCTTCGAAGAGCTTTGAAAGAACGAGGGCATCATCTTACTTTACTTAAAGTACCAAGGTACGTGGGGGTCCCTACCTGACCTTATTCTTAAAACGCGTATTCCGTTGAAATTCTTTTCAACTCCCTTTCTCGCGGGCTGCATCCTCTGCGAAGGGACCCTTAAAGAAACGATTCTACGCGGATACCTCGAATTCCCTTCTACAGTTTCCTTTTTTTTACGATAGCAGCCGTAAATTCTCGACTTTTATTGAAATCCTTCCGACTGCTTTTTTTTACGGACTCTTATTTATATATCCTTTTAATTCTATCGGCTTAACGGAGGATCCTTGGGCGAATCTTTCGCCCGAAGGATCAACCGATCTCCATTGAATTCCATATGGCTCGCGTTTTCGCGGCGTGTCCTTTATCCTGGCTTAGAAATTTGTCAAAAATTCGCTTCTCCTTTTTCTCATTATTCTTCTCGTAGCTCAAAGCTAACGAGAAGTTTCTCGAGTGACGCTTAAAAGTCTTTTGATAGATCGACCGATCGTCATCGTTTCACGATAGGACTAAGAACGAACCATCCGTAGACGTTCTATTATATTCTTCTATTTTTTTTTCTGTGTAAAGAAGAACCCTCTGGATCGATCGGCCGATCGATTTCTTGTGATTATTTTTTCTTAATTACAATTGATCCGTGTCCAACGAGAAATCGGACTCCGCGAGAATGGAGAATCGAGAATCGCGTCGATCTGCTTCGAAGTATGTCCTTCATTTGTTTCACGGTTATTTTTTCAAATTCAGAACAACACCGCGAAAAATGTGCGGCTGCTTTGCGACGAGAAACTTGGAGGAATAATTGATAATCGTCCTAATGAGACGTTTCCGCGAAAAGGGACAAGGACGAGGCCGAGTCGACACGATTCGAGTAAAAAAAAAAAGACCACGCCGTTTCTCGAATTGAAGAGGAAGAATTGCACGTCTCTGAGGGTGCACCGACGGATCTCTCCTCTTCGAGGAATCACGAAATTCGTATCCGACGAAGTGAAAATTCCTCGAAATTGCAGGGCTCCTAGATTCTTCTTTTTCAGCTTGAACTCCTGAGCGGAATTCCTGTTCTTCGTGGACGTCAGCGGGCTTCCGGTTTCTCGAAGGACCTCGCAAATCCTCCATTCAACACCGCCGAATATTCTCAGCCTCGTAGGATCCAAATTAAGAAAGTTGCGCGTGCCATTGACTCGCGTTTGTCTCTCTTTTCTTACTGAAATTAAAAGTCCTGCGATACTGGTCTGCCTCGGTGCAGGACGAGCACACACGCAATGATTTTCGACGAACGAGGTGCTTGAAACTTTGCCACAAATGTTTCCTCGATTTTTATACCACTTTTATTCAGTCTCCATGAAAGTACAGCGAGAATGTGGAGCGAAATGTCATTTGAATATTTTTTAATAATTATTTAAATAGTTCGAAAACGAATCGTCGATTCTAGAAGTTCAAATTTCTTATTATCCATGAGATTATTAACTGATTTCTTTAATTTCCTTCGAAGAATCTCCTTTTGAGATGAGCTACTTGCAATCCTGATCAATTTTATGAGTTCAATCACTTATTTCATAAAGACAGTCGTACTCAGAAGAACCGTGAAATTCCACGGGATTAAGCTCCGCGTTGATTTAATTTAAGGGAGCTTTCACTCGCGATAAACTTTAGCTCTCGCTCAATCCGTTCCTTTCTCAACGTATTCAAACATAAAAGTAATTCGAAGAGTACGAAAAGCCGAGGAAATTCTTTCTCTCAGCGAGACGTTGCACGATGAAGTTCTTCCCAGAAGAAACTTGCCACCTCGATGGCCGAGAAATCCTGAGAGGCTGTTTCAGGCTGTATTTCAAAGAGATTCCTTTTAACTCGACAAAATAACCCCGTTGTTTTCCTCCACGTTGCAAGTGCTCAAATTTACCGGTAGAAAACGGCCGCGCGAAACGGAGAATTGGTGAATACATAGCATCCCCGAGTTTCTTAAGGTTCATTCGAACCTCGGCTTCTTCGAACGACTCGTTTCGTGCCTTTAAAGAAGTATTCCTTCCCGGGAAGGAGTGTCTACATTCGTGAGGAAGTTTTACACGGTCCGCAGGGAATCTGAATGCTCACTCGACGATGTATTTCAACGTTCTGCGACCACGGAAACGTCGTCGAACTCGTTAGCGAAGATGGGAAGCCGAACAAGTCGTGAAAACTAGGCCTGTACTTGGTTTCTTTCAGAGGATTTTGCAAACGATAAGAAACGAAGAAAAGTCCGCGAGACTTTTGATGAATGGCAGAGTTTCATGCGTTGAAGAAAGAGGAGACGAAGATAATTTATTTTCTTCGTCCGATTTTCGGTATCGCTATTAATTCTATTAAAGAGCGTTGAAAATTTGAAATAAAAGGTGTCCAGTACACTTTCCATGGAGAATGAATGGAATTGAAAGCCAATATTAATTGAAATTCAACAGAGACGAAAATAAGACGATTTTCTGAGTTAAGGCGAGAGATTCTGACGACCAGAACTACGGTCCACAGCGCCGAGGGAACGTCTTTCACTTTTAAATTTCACAATTAATTCCACGATACAATTTTCAAAATATCAACTAAAAATTGTCAAAAGGAGTTCTATTAGGGATCAAATATACTTATTTTATCCACGATTCAAAGGAAACTACTCAGAAAATACCTCAGACAAAAAATTCTTCCAAACGAAACCCATCGCACAGACTCCGGACATCCGTCGAGGATATGTCTCTCCAAAGAGCAATTCCCTGGCACTTTCCACGATTACGTTCCTTCGATCGAACAATTCCACTATCCCCGACAGTCCCCTATTTGCGACAATGCCGAAAAATGTGAGAGACAATCTACCGTTCGGTCGTTGCTTCGCGCACATTGTCCGTGGAGTTTGAGGAAACCGAACAAGTTACCGAGCGAGAAGTAGGCCTTCTTCGAAAGTCGGTCAGAGGGTAGAAGAGAGAAAGAGAGATATAGAAAGGGAGAAAAAAGGGAGAGAAGAAAAAACGAGAGAAAGGGAGTCGATTGTTGGGCGAAGAGCAACCCTGGCAAAACGGACCAGACCAGAGAGAGGGTGGAAAAAAAGAGTGGCTGGTCTGGCTCGAGTACCTTCGGTGTAAGTGAAGCCTTTCGCAAAAGTGCTCGTGCCGGCTAGGTGTCACTGACGACGAGCTTACCTGTGCTCGTGCAAGAAAAGCCAACGATAGAAATAACACACTTCACCGAAAGAAAGAGTTCCGGCCGGATTTTTCTGCTGATCGATATGCACACGTTGCTTTGTTTCACGCGAGCCTTCTTCCCGCGACGAGAAACCACCCTCTTGGGATTTCACTGTGACTTTCACTTTGTTCTTGCCCTGGCCGATGATAGTCGACGATGCCAACGCGACGGATGGGGCGAGAATAATCTCTGTGAGACGAACTTGACTAGTAGGAGGGTTGATCTTTGACACTCGGTACATATTCGAAAGATAACTTTGTTTCTCATCCCTTTAATGGTCGATTAATAATTATTAAATTAAGGTAGAGAGGGGATGGTACAAATTAAAGTAGAATTTCTCCTAACTCTACCTAATTTCTCAGATTGTATCACTATCTAAAGATTCTTTTACTACTTACGAGTAACTAACAACCGTGGAAGTAGTAGAGGTCAACGAAATGTCGCTCCGAGTGTCTTCCCGATTTTAAATACTACGATCAAATATAGAATTCATCCCTAAAAATCAAGCAGAGAAATTTGGCTACCAAAACACTTCATATATTTCCTCTCCCGCGTTTTCACCAACTGATAAGAATTTCCAAACTAAACTCTGCAACTCGATCCACCATCCAGGAACCTTATCCAGCATCCAGAAAGGATCGCGAAGCCGCAGAATTCCTCTCGGCTGTTTCATCGCCAGGTATTTCGAGGGACGAGCAAATTTGCCTTCGACCTCGTTTCCAAGGATCGGCTCCTTTCTCAGCGAGAGCCTCGTTGCTCTTCGGTCACTTCAAACCGCTCGAACCTCTCTCCGAACTGATATTCGAGTAACGCGCTTTGCCTGATCGATTATCGGCCAATTCGGCCGACTCGAAAACGAGGTCGAATCGAGGCGGACTCGCGCGCGAAAACACTCCGAGTCGAACCAATTCTATCGGCGGAATGAATCACGGTGTAAAACCGATTAAAAGAGACTCGATGCTTGGAGAACAAGGGACTTCATTTTTCTATGGAAATTCGATGAAATTTTGGAGAAAGAAGTGATCAAAATTAACGATGCGTTCTGCCTCCTTTTCAAACGGAATACAATTGGAATTTCATCGATCTGCCGGACGTTGAAACTTGCGGTCAGATGCTGCCATCAGAGGGGGTAACTTCGAGGAGTTTCCGGAACGTCGATACTGTTATCGAAGCCTGGAGATACCGTACGATCCGTAAACTCGACGATGAATTCTTGCAAATATCGATCAAAGTATCTCTTCGACTAATTGATAATTTTGTTTCTCATCGCTTCGCATTCTCGGAAGAGGGGAAGAGGCAAAGTTCTTCACTGTAGCAAGCACCTCGATCGTACCGTTCAGGTTTTTAGTATCGCGATAAAGTTAAGCCCCGATGCGTCCTCGTAGATCGCGGTAAAGCTCTTTTGGCTGGCACGACCGATAAAGCTTGATCAACGTCAACGAAAGGACTTTGGGGCAGATTTAAGAGGGAGATCGCTGATAAATCGTCCCCATACACCCGAGTATAAGCTGCCCTTTGGGAGAAATCACGCTGGATGCAAAATTCGACTTTAAAGGGGATGTTACGCGTGCCGATGCGTTCGCGAGTTTCATCGATGGCCATGCAAAAAGGGGTGGAAGAATGTAAACTTAATCCTTTGCTCTATGATTCCTTTTTTCTCTCTGTCCTCCCTAATAATTTTATTAGCAATCTCTTAATTAATTTCCACCACAGACCGGACTAATCTGTGGCAAATAAAAATTATTTTATTAAATATTTTTATAAGCAGATTAAATACAAAATTCGTCAGTGTTCTTACCATTTCTGCAACATTCTTTAAAGTAATATTGACACAAGGAAGAATTTAATCATAGGGCAAAAGATAGGTGATGAATATTGTAATGAAGGGATGAATTTCAAAGAATAGAAAATCAGTCTCGCGTCTAAATCCTAAACTACGCACACGATGCAATCGTTCGAGGGTGCGGGTTATAAATTCTCGGCTTCAATCCGATCGATCACTACTGGAGAACGCAATCGTGTTAGAGAATCAAAAGCGCGCCGGTGATACGAGCGAAAGCGCGGATCATCGGAAGTAGCCTCGAGACAAGTGTGCATGCTGCGGAAGAAAGAGAAAATGCGTGAATAATCGTGGGATAAGAGATCGATTAATTATAAATGCGAGAGTTCATATCAGCGTGTTCGATCTGACAGGAATTATCGACTACTTCCAGCGATTAGCGACCTCGCGATGAGTAAAACGCTGCAAACAACGTTAAACGTTAAAAACGGGGTGACTTAAATTAAAAACACAGACAAAGAGAACGTCGGAAGTAGCCGTCTTTCAACGTCATTCGTTCGATCAATTCGAACTTCTTCGTTCATAAAAGCGAAACATGAAAGAAGAGAATAGAGAGAATATAATTGACAAAGAATTATCGGACAGAACTCTTCCTCTAAAAGAGCAAAAACGATATCGTCGAATGAAGAATTCAAAAATAAAGCGTAGGAATTCGAAAATGAGAGCGGGAAAATCGCTCGATTGGATTGACTCGAAGAATTTCGACTACTTCCGGCGACTCGATGCCGAGAAACGCATCTCGGCTTTAAAACTGAATTGCAAGCTCACCGTTCGTTCGGCCAGTCGGCCATGTTTCTTTCATCGAGTAGAAGAGGAGGACGGTGGTGGTTTATAGGTGATTTTTTCATAATAGCGGATATGGTGATCGTGATTGGTCTCGGTGATCGACTCAAGCGGTCTCCGATACCGGAAGCGGTGGCTGTCCACCGGAAGTAGTCATGGCAGGCGCGGTGTTGGTGGTGGTGGTGGTTGGGACCGGAAGTGGCTGTAGGGCCTGCATGTCACAGGTGTGGGAACCGCGCTTCTTTAGGTCCTGGAACAATTGGCATTTCGGACATGTTTGAATGTAGCCTCCTTTCTATCATTCTGAGCTTTTATTTCTTGCAATTCTTCCACTCTCTCTCTTTCTCTCTCTCTCAATTTTTCTTTCTCTCTGATGCTTCATTATACTTTCGTTCTTTCTTTCTTTCGTCCATTCTCTCAGCTTCATTCGTCCTTACTTTCTCTCTTGCTCTCACTCAATTTCCCTCTCGGTCTCTAAGATTCTAGAGCGACTATAAAAATTAGAGTGAGATATACTACTTTCTACTTCTCCTCTCTCACTCTCTCTGTTTCTCTCTCTCTCTCTCTCTCGCTCTATTTGTACAACTATCTATCTATCTACAGGTTTGTCTCTTTTTCTTAATATTTTTCAAAGGATCCCCTTTTTATTCTCTGAGATTCTTTTGTCTCTCGGGCTCCTCGCAAAGAAATTTAGAAGAATAGAATCCGTTTGCCCGCTCGAGCTTTCCTCCGAAAAACTGGAATCGTGCGTTAAAGCGAACTATTATGCCTCCTCGATAAGAATACACGGCGAGTTCAACTAAATTTGCCAAAACTACTCGATCTCTACATGAGATGACATGAAATGCAATTTTCACGTGACGCCCGTCGATTAACCCTGAGGCATATTTTAATTAATTTTCCCACGTTCAAGCAAATCATCGTTATTTATTCAATAGAAAAATCTAGTCGAACAAAGATAAAATTCTAATAAAAAAAATAAATAAAAGATACTATTGAGTTGTTTCTAATTGCAGGGTTAATTTCCGTGGCTCGAACGATGCAACGACGATCGACAGAAATTTTCTTTTTTAACGAACGACGAGAGAAAATCGTCGACGAAGTTAACACGCGTCGAAAGAACGAAGAGAGATGTCGAGAGGAGGGGAGAATGAAAGAGACACGTGAATCACGTGCAAAAAGAGAGAGGAAATTAACAGATCATGCGGACGGTAAACGAGAATAACAAGAATGAGAGCCTGAAAAAGCGGACAAAATTTTACTATACGGTAACAACAGCAACAACATTAACAACGATACTAACAGCAATACTAACAACAATCACAATACTAAGAACAACACCAATAGACATAAAAGTTAAAGGTAACAGTAAGATACACGTAACAACAATTCGATTAAAACTAGAGCAAAGGGTCGAGAGCAAGGAAACGAATTTCTACCAGTGATCGATCGCTTCAATCAGCCGCATGCTAATGTGCGCTAATTGCAAATACTAACTTCTCCAAATTTCCCATTCGACGCGTTTCCCGTAACAAGGATCATCCGTAGGATCCTCCTAAATGATATTCCTAAAGGTTTCATTTCTACTCACGTGCATTCTTTAAAGGATTCGTATCAACGATTGCCATGGTCGTAGATATCATCTAAAAATGCATCCACGATGCAGTGCATTGCATAATGTGCATTAAATTTGCTCTGTGAATACGAATACATACGTCGAAAGCTTCGTAGTTGGCTCAACGACCGGCATGGTAAAAGCAACTTTATTTTTTCTCTCTTTCTTTTTAATCGATTATTAAAAGCGATCTTTCCTCAACTATCGGAAGCAGACTCCTCGAGCGTCTCGTATGTACAATTATACAGTCCTCGAAATGACGTCCAACGGCAGCGTGTTTCGATTGGTAAGTCAAAAAGGTTAAACGATACCTCGATGTTTCTCTGTCATCTAGGATCGTTTGAGATTATGCTACAAAGTTCCTAGAGAAACTTTCAAGATTTATCCGCAAGATTGTCCTTCCGCAACGTCGCAAGTATCGAAGAGAAAGGGAAAGAAAGAGGAAGGAAAAAAAATGGGAACTTTGGTATAAAACGTATCGAAGCAGCTGCAACGTATATGCAAAACGTTGGATTTTTCTCAGATAAATCCAACGACTGCATCCCTGCATTGCAGCTCAATCTTTCTCTCTCTTTCTCTTTCACTTTCTCTCACTCACTCATTCTTCCTCTATTGCAACTCAATTTATCTCTCACTTTCTCCACGAGAGAATAAAGTCAAGACGATCCTCGTCGTCTCGAGGACATTTAATCCTGTCGCTCCAAGTCGGCCATCCGCGACGATAATTCGTACGAACGAGCCGTCTCTCCTGTCGTTTCACGCTGCACCGTTTTCTCCTTCGGTGCAGCTGCAACGTTGCACCGTTTTGCGTGCGAGCATCGAGGCGATATAGAACGCAACGGCTGCTCATTTTATTTCGTTCGGTGACGTGACAAACACACGTGTGCTCACCGTCAAAACGAGCGACCCGGTGCACCGTGAAACGACGTTTTATTTCGGTTGCAAGGAGATGCATATTCCACTATTATTCTTGCGAGCAACCTTGCCCCGGGATAAGGCGAATTAATGGGACCTCGTAATGGCACGCTACGCGAGCCGTGTAACGCGCTCGGAAGGATTTCGGTTGAGGAACGTAAATTATTTCCGTTGCGGTTGCAATGGGAACGAAAAATCGCCGGGTTTTCCTGCAATCTTTCTCGGTATTCGAGACACGAAGAAGTGTGGGAAAATAGTAGCCTGATACACGGAAAAATTGTGGGAAAATAGTAGCACGGGCATGGAAAAAGAAATGTATGAAATTACGGCGTGATTGAGATAATGCAGAATCAATTGGGAGGATTGAAAGATGGACGAGTTCGTCTTTGAATTTTGTAGCTGCTGGATGGAGGAAAAATTGTGTGAAAATACTGGTTAAATGAAGAAAAGAAAGGTCATTGTTTGAGTCGAATGCAGCTCGATTGCAATTTTGAAATTTCATATTGAAAAGACTGTAATTTATAGAGAAGCGCCGTCGCGCTGTTTGGCACGTTGCAGCGATATTTTGCTACTGTGCGCTGCAAGTAAATTCTAACGGTCCTCGCTGAATTCTCTTCCGCCTAATATCTACCTCTTGTAGCATTATTTTCCACAGTTCCTATCAACTATACAGCACAAAATATTTCTTTTACATAAAAAATAAAATATAAACTACCCCAATACAAGTATTAAAACCCCAACGCTACAATTCTCCCTCAAAATATCCACATCCACCAACCACACCAAAGACTTCAACTCACTCAAAGTTACAAAACGGGAACAGACAAATCTCCAAATACAAAATCTCCAAAACAGAACCCCTCATCAAGCGAATCTCGACTCTCAGAAGCGTTCCTTCATACATATTCATGAAAAATTGCTAGCATCTCGCTGATGCTTCCCATCAGCGTTCTCACGCGACTTATTTACGTGTCTCCGTTACGAGCCTGGTGGCGTACAATACACGGGAAATGCATTAAGAAAGACCGTAAAATACGAGAAGAGCAACGACGTGTAAAGGAATCAACCAGGACGTTTAGATTTCTCCTGACGTCTTCTCTCGGCTAGTACATTAATCATCCGAGGCCATGGGGTCTACGAGGACGCGATGGCTCGCTTATTAAAGGTCCGAACCCATTAGTTCCCATACACCATGCCACGTTTACGAAGCTCCAACTTTAAGAAGGAACGTTAACACGCTGATCGTAAAATATATCACGAGCTACGTCGCGAGGCATTAAAACGTCGGGGATAAAGGCGACCGGGAAACTCTGAGACCTCGAGCCTTTTCACGGAATTAACAGCACAATGGGAGCTTGATACGGAAGCTTTTGCGAGACGTTAGAATATTAACTGAAAACGTACGACCTTGTTTTTTTTTTTTGTTGGAAATTATCTTGCGATTTTCACGGAGACGTTGCGAAAGAGAATAATAAATTTGGATTGTTGGGAAAATGTGGGGCTGGATGGTATTAACCCTTTGAGAGAAGTATTTTTTTTATATTTGAAGAAAATTGCGAGAGGAAAAATTAACTTGGAAAGATGAGATTTATAGCGCAAATACCGTAGCGAATATTATTTTAATTGTGAACAAAAAGATTAACTTGTAGAGTCTACCAGTAGTTTCTAAGTTGATTAAATTGACAGAGATTGCGTCACTGAAAAGATTAGAAAAATAAAATATCCTAATTACAGGATTAAACACGCAAAGTTCTCCATCCTCAAAGGGTCAATACAAGCGAATCTCCGTTGAGAGAAAGAATTTTGCGGATTGTAGGATCCTCTTCTCTTTGTTCACCGAGAACAAAGTTCGTTTAGCCTACGGGGAGGTCTGTCTCCCGGATTTTGCAATCAAGTGCACCGGTCAAAGACGCAAACGGCTTTTTAAACGGCCGAAAAAACAAACGTAGAAAACGAGGCGAGAGAGATCTCACCCTGGACGATTTCGAGGCTGCATCGTCACCTTTTGTTCAAGTTTTTGCAAGCCTCGAAAAGTTTGCGCTCACAGGCCAAAGAAAATGTACGGAGAGCAATCGAAGCGAATCGCGCGACAATGAAAACGTGCATCGGCTTTTTCCTCGTTGAATGTCACGTTAACTTTTCCCGGACTGTTTAAGCTATCTATTTTCTGACAAGCCACCTAATAGAGCTAATCTAGTTTGAATTCTCACGCCTAAAATCCTCCCTACGTTGTACTTGTAATAACAAAGTCTTCTCTATCAACAGAAATCAGGAAATTCACGATGACGAAACGTTGCAACTATTTATTCGACTCTTTGAGTAATATTGATGCAACATGTGCATGTGGTGAAACTTCGGTGTGGGCTAGCTAATTGGTAAATAATAATTCACCTAAAACTAAAGAAAAACTGAAGTCCTAGATGAAATAAAATTTGAGGCGGATAACTTTGTCAATTTTTTCAATGTTACACATATTAAATAAATAAATCTACGTTTCTTGTTAATCCAACCTTAGAAAAAGTATGTCATCTTCAACGATTTCAACTTGGAAACAACCCACACCGAACGTTTCAACCGCAGATCTTTCACTAAGATTGAAAATTATTCAAAAGTCAAAGAGTTAAACCTACAACGATGGCAGCAGCTGTCTTTCACGACGTGACACGCTCGTCTAGCAGAATAGAAGCGAATTTTTACGTATGCAACTCGTGCTCTACATAGCGAAGACATCGCAAAGCCACCGTTGAAGGATCAAAACCGGAATGGAGGACGAAGAAGGTCGCTGTCGAATGGAAAAAGGACTCTTTTTCCTTTCCTTCTTGCACGAACACGAGGAAGAAAAAAAACACGTCGACGAAAGCGAGGAAGCGTTGCTACGACACGCGAGAATGCATAAGTCAGAAGCCAGATCAAGAATCAGCCGCAGTAAAACGATAGGTTCGAATAGGCGCCATGCCAAACGGGTTGAAACATCGAGAGATTTCGTTTTCTTCCGTGGATGAAGCGCGATCATAAAAGGGAATGCTGAATGGCGGAGAATAAAACTAAAGGAACTGAATTTTCAAAAACCAGGAGATAAATGTATCTCGATAATTGTACAACACAAAAGAGAATCATTTTCTTGTCAATGTAAAAGAAATAAATCAAACCAACCACTAGAATTATCGACGATAGGGTGAGTCTAAAAATTATTAATAAAATTGTCAAAAGGAAAGGAATAATAGTGGAGAAATAATTGGACGATCGAATTGCTTGCATTTAGCAAAATAGACATAGAAAAATGAAGAAGTTGGAGTGGTTGAAAATTTCAGAATTTTTCAAAGAACTAAGAATCAATCATTTCGACTGACTTGATAGATCCAATGTTAACAGTACGAGGAAGAATCTTGATAAAAGCAAGTATCGGATGATAGGTATGATTGGTTTCTAAAAAAGCGAAAGAATATTGAAAAAAAAGTAGATATTTCTCAGGGGAAAGCGGACACCCAGAAGCCAATCCAGGGATCAGCCACGCGACACGATATATATATCCTCGACCACCAAGGGGGATGCATGGGAGGCCTTCGTGTGTGCTTCGTCCTGATTTTCCCGCCAAAAGACAAGAAAACGTGCCTCATATCCGTCCAATCGCCACACATGTATCTTATACACATTTTATAGAAACACCATGGAAACACTATACGTGTAATGTATATAAAACACGACAAGGACCGTTGAACACAGCGATGGGCAAACTACGGTCGACCGTAGACTTCAGAATAATAGAAATTTTCATCTTCAATGTGTAAAAAAACATTCATTCGAGATACTTCTTCTACACATAGAATATTTTCCACTGAAATTATAATATTTCATGAATTATATTCACTGGTTGGAATTTTTTATGCTTTTTCTGGCAAGCCGCAATTTTAACTTATTTTCTGGCCAGCTTTCAAGTGAGTTTGCCCATCGCCGGTTTAACATATAATATGTATACGATTTAATGGATGGCTAAAAATAATTATCATAGTATTATCACGTCTCACGGTATACAGATTATATGTTTAAATAGCAATTCTAAATTGACACGTATGTAACACACTTTAAGTGATGAAGTCAATGTACGTATAATGTTTATGAGTATGTATATGTATATAATAATATATATAATATATATGTATATAGAAAGATATAATGTGTGTAACATATTATCATCGTATCCACAATGTTTTCCAGGCAACACAATGTTCTTTACCTTTTTCCGCACTTGTATACGGTCTCCATATACGAGCACCACTCTATCCTTGCTCTCGTTCGAGGTGAGCTGATAAGACAAGCTCTGAAAGTCGACATTTTTTTTGGCAGTCGTTGCGAGCAACGTCGCAATTATATTTTTCACACGTGCGGAGTACGATGATACGTTTAGATTTGTTGCATTGCAGTTGAGCATTGTTTTTTTTCATTCGCCGTCACATGGCGGGAGATGTTTTTTAAATTTCACCCCATCGTGGTGCATCGTCGATGGGTTAAATTTTTTTGTTCATTTTTGGCGTATATTTTTTTTTGGACGTTCGTTTGGACAATTTGAATTTTCATCCACGTTGCATCAATGGAAGCGCGAGGAAAAGAGAGATAAAGAGCGCGCACGCGAGAGAGAGCGAGAGATCCATTCGTGTCCATTAGTGGTTCCGCATGATTTCACGTGGGCGAAATCAATTTTTCATGTTTATCCGTCGCATTTCGTGTGTGATATATATATATAATATTTTTTTGTCGTCGTCGTTGAATTTCATAGTATATATTTTCATTTTTTTCGTTTCGCATTTGTCCGTTTATTTTTTTCCACCGTGAAGACGAATGTGGATGATGAAGAAGAAGAAGGGTGGGATTTGAGAAGAGAAAGAGATGCCGATTCGCAGCGAAGAAGGGATGAAACGACGTGTATATTTGTTTGACGGATGGCGGCAGATACGATGACGTCCATGATGACGATGACGATGACGATGGGTGGACGATGCGAGGTCATCGTTGGTCCGGATTCCAAGTGGATGACGGTCATCGGTCGTCGATGATGGGGTGGCACGGAAATGAGGAAATAGAAGAATTTGATTGGTTTTATAACTGTGGATTTTTGCTCGGTGTGTGTCTTGTGTCATTTTGTTTATCTATATTTATATATATCTATTTTTTTTATTTATTTTTTTTTTTATTAAAATTGTCTTACACATAGATATTTGTCTATATTTTCTTAGGAAGAACGAGATCGTTTCATTCTCGCGTAAAACGTTTACAACATTACGATAAACCTGAACGTCTCCCAGAGGCTCGTCTTTCTTCCGTGTCGTATCCTTTCGAAGATTACGACACTTCTCTCCATTCGTCGGCCTCAATTCCGTCTCATTTCATTCTTACTTTCGATCCTTCCGATCGTATACTCTCCTCGAACCTCTCTAATCTCACTTTACAATTCTATCCATCTATCGTTTCGACTTTCGTCTCACCATTTAACACGTAATGTCTGGCTCATCGTTCTCTTAACTTTCATCAAGTCTGTAATATTGTACTGACACGGTGTCTTGTTTTTTTTTTGTACGATATTTGTTCAGACAATTTTTTTTTTACTTTTTGCTTTGCTCTAATTCTATGGCGCTCAAAAGGAGGCCTCGACGAGGTAAGTCCCGTCCATGGCTACCCCGGTCTGCCCACCTTGGGCACCCGATACTTGCGCCCTTGTCGCTGGGATGTACTGACTGTACGCCTGCTGAAATCCACACCACAAGCACACACTACATTGTTGCACGCTAGGCTCACCTATCCTAATTCTTTCTACATCGACCTATCTAACGAGAATTCGCCGAGAATCGAATCCATGAGGATCGACGGTCGTCCTAAGCCCTTTTATTCGCGAGAACGTACTAATTTCAAACGTCAGCCGAGTCCCAAAGGGCTTTTTTTCTGTTTGAAGTGTTTAATACTCGATGATTCTATGATTTAACGATGCTTTCGTTGAGATTCTACCTCGGAGATTCGGCTAGTGCGAACGAGAGGATCGTACACGGTGTGATCAAAGTATGGTGGTCCTAAGCCTTTTTATTTGCGAGAACGTACTAATTTTAAGTTTCAGCCGAGTCCCAAAGGGCTTTTTTTCTGTTTGAGGTGCTTAATACTCGATGATTCTATGGTTTAACGATGCTATCGTTGAGATTCTACCTCGGAGATTCGGCTAGTGCGAACGAGAGGATCGTACACGGTGTGATCAAAGTATGGTCGTCCTAAGCCCTTTTATTCGCGAGAACGTACTAATTTCAAACTTCAGCCGAGTCCCAAAGGGCTTTTTTTCTGTTTGAGGTGTTTAATACTCGATGATTCTATGGTTTAACGATGCTATCGTTGAGATTCTACCTCGGAGAGTCGGCTAGTGCGAACGAGAGGATCGTACACGGTGCGATTAAAGTACGGTCGATAGTGCATCGTCCGATGATGCATGGTTTCATGGGGAATTTTTGTTTTCTGTCATGACTATACTAGAAGAGAGTCTCTAGATAGTATTTTTGTTTTTGAGAATCTCTTCGACGTTCATCTATATTTCTAGGCTCGTTGATCTAGCTTCTTCAGGAATTTTATGTTAATTTGTATACTAATTGTGGTAGTTTTTGATTGTTACATGTAGATTGAGGTAGCGATATTTTTTGTAAACGGTGAATGTCGGTTCTATGGATTTGGTTTTGTCTGGATGTTGCTAAAATTAACACGTAATTGTTGCGTGAATACGTGTTATCCTAATTTCTCGCTGACGCTACTGCGACGAATTTCATTTTCCAGTGGCAGTACGGCCGGGTAATTCGATTTAATTAATTTCGCACAACCCCCGATGTCTCCGTCAGTTCCGTCGAACCGGTTGAACGTACGATCGTTCGGAAGTCGAGTGGTAAAATCCGATCGGCGAGAATTAACGGAAGCGAGGACGAAAACTCTGTTACATCGCGAAGAAACGAGACGCATTAACGTCGCGCTGATGGACACGTTTTTCAATCACGGAATATCGGATAATCCTGGTAGAACCGAAAAAAAAAATCGTTCGAAACAATCTGCCGCGTCGACGTTACATTTTTCGTTTTGCTAGAAATTATTAATTTTCCTGGCTTAATCTCGTCGATGAAATTGTGTCCTGATAACATTTAAATACTGGCAAATATACTGATAAATGTTATCGAATGCCAATCTAATCGCAAATATTGCAAATCCATAAATAAACACAATTTACTAAAGTTTGATCGATGAAATCTCTCGATCCATGTGACCGTAGTTTAGTAAATGATACCAACCGTTGTAATTAATTTTACTAAGACTTAAAAAATCAATAGAAATGCTTGAATCGTCACAATCACAGTAGAATTTTCCACCATAAACTGTAAACTGTGTGCAAAATCATATTCCCGTTAAATTCCATCAGTGCCTTAGATGCCTGTCAGGGTTCTCGACAAGCATGCAATAATACGTGTCCAATCAACGTCGAACAGTGTAATATATAACGCAGAATTCGATTTCGCTTCGACTTATCGGACGAGACATTTCGTTGATAAACTGGCCAACGCGGCGTCACCGATCAAACGAGCTTGAATAAATCTTCCAAACCATCGTGAATAATAAACGAGAACGTGGAGCGTTTCAAATTGATTCTATCGTCTGTCAAATTTTTCTCTCGACATACAAAATTTCCGATCACCTTTGACCGTTACTCTCTGAACGACGTCAAAGCAGCGCAATTACCGCGATCATTTCTGGAAAGAATGACCCTTCACGTTTCGCATTTTCCTATTCCCGAAGACCGTCGAGAACCCTTTGCGAAAATAACGTAAATTACGCCACAGTTGTTCCGTTAAAGTGTCGTCATAAAGTCGAGAAACAAACGATCGTACGGCGAAATGGTATTTCCGAATGTTTGTTAATTAATTATAACGAATTTTACGTGCACTCGTCGAAAGGGCCACTAAAATCGAGTGTTCCATCGAGAAATCTGACTTTGAGGGTGAAAGAAACGTGTTGGCCATCGAGTCGAGAGCAATTGCCCCCAATTTCTACGGTCTCTTTGCTTCCTCCTACAAATACATCTATATATTCTTTTGTCTCATAGATTCACCTTAATCAGGATGATTTTTACGAATATAAAAACGTTGAGAATATTCGACATTTAATAGACGTGCTTGTGATACACCGAAACGAACAGAGGAAAATGTGAGGACGATTTTACTCGACGTAGAATCGAGAAATTCATCAACTACCTTCGACTAGCGGGATACAGGGTTATGGCGGGAGTTTCACAACATCTTTACATGATTTCTCAATCTTACCTTCAATGGACGATAACTCTTTCTACTGTACCGTGTGCTTTTTTTTATGTTACAAAATATACAGACATATAAACACAGATATATACACATGATTTTTCGTGTAAAAGGGGGTGGATAATTTCGCGGATCACCTCCGGCGACTGTTCGAAAATATTTTTAATAAATATACATCAAAAATAATGTATTTATCTTGACAATATTCCCATCGAGATATCAATAAATCACTGGTAATTTGAATATCACAAATAATATCGTTAAAATATCATCCCTACAGTGCAAAAAAAAATGGCAACGTTACATCGTTCAACTAGCGGGGATTTTGGCGAACACGGTTCCGTCAAATTTGGCGAGAGATGTTGAAAAATGGCAGCCTGTCATCTCACGACGTTTACAGTCGATCCGTCGACGACTTACCTGTTGAACGGTAATTAATTTCGCGGCGATGGGACTGACATTGATAGGCGGACAGAAACGACCAGTGATAATTACCAACTACCGGCCGTATGCGAGGCAAGTGCCGATGAAAATAATTACGAAAGGAGGAAGAACCTTTCGCTGACTACTCGATTACGGATCGATTAATCATCTCGCGTACCATAATCGACACGGGCAGACAAGCTATAATGACTAATTCGTAATCAATCTCTTTCACCGAGCGGGCCTAAGGTCCCCTGAAATCCGAATGATTAATGCGCGATCGTGCACGAGGGAAGGCGGGAATTCGATGGTTTGATTATTCTGATTGACCGTAAATTTACGAGGGATGATTGCAAAAATTTTGTGGACACTGTTGATGCACCAAAGCGCAGTTAATTGGGGTGAGTGTAATTTGGAACACGGCAGCCATCGAGAATTCGTTAATACAATGACTTTCACAGCCAACATCAAGCTTGATAATATTGTTTGTACTTTTATACATTCGAAATTGATATTTTCGAAATAAAAATATTTAAAAATACTGAAGACAGCGGATGAATATAATTAGAAAATATAATGTACTATTTTATTCAAATCCTAAAATCCCAAGGGTCAAGCAGAATGTACTCTCTTAGATCGAACCAGTGGGATTTCACTGGTTCAACCAGTGAATACAAATCTCACTGGCGAACCAGTGAAATTTGCACCCGCTGCCGCTGCGCCATGCGCCGTATTTTATTTTTGAATATCCTGACGAGTGAAATTCACTGGTAAACCAATGAACTTTGATGGTCAGATCACTGGCGGAACCAGTGAGTGTCATTGGTAAACAAGTGAGTTTCCACTGGCGAACCAGTGAAATTCCACTGGTTCGATCTAAGAGAGTACAATCCGTTCATACTTCAAGAAACCTCAGAGTGTCTCCAAAATCATAATACCACGAATTAACCCCGGCCGATTCGCAATATCCAAACCCGAAACGTTAGTCTCCGCCTCTCAGAACTCAATTTCTCAACGATCCCGCGCGATTACCATCGTACTAGAATATTTAAATTCAAGCACCGCTCGTGCACGATGAAAATCTACCGGTGTACCCTAAAGGTGTACCCTCACGACCATCCTCAAACACCGCAGTTCAACGATATTACAACGATTACGTGATTCGTGTAAATGAACCATACCATATGTACACAGGTGAAGTGATGCGAGTTCATTATATACAATTGAAATTCGATCGTAACGTGAACGAAACAACGTACGTAAATGTACACGATCGATCCTTCTCTATTTCAAAACAAAAGGGGGTCAAGATCCAAAGACAAGTTTCCACAAACATTAAAATTACGAGGATCGTAACAATACAAGAGAGATTCGAGCTATCATGGAACGAGATGCAAATAATTTTCATCGATAGAAATATATCAAAGGCAATGGGGGTTAAACGAGAATAGAGGGATGAAATAGAATTAGTGACGAATATAGTAGGGAAAGAAGGGGTGGATTGATTCGAAAAAAGATGGTGCTCGTTACTGGGCTGACGACGAGTGAATTAACGGAGCTTTTCAGACGGACACTTAAGATTCAATTTTGTCTTGCCTGGCTGATCTGAAGTGGATGCTCCACTACAGGCTCCCGCTGTTCCTTCGGCTATGCATTATTCATGAAAGCAACTCGTGTTATAATTATAATGCGCATCATGGGACTCTGGTAATTTTCAACGCGACCATTCATTCGACTAATTGATTCGTCATCGTTTCTAAACGATGACTTTGTTTTGGGGCGGATGATAGAGGGGTGGATTTTCTAGCTTGTCGACTTGAGTGAAGATCGAGGGATTGTTACGACGATTACGATTGTTTGGGAGAATCCAGTGACTGGATAAAATTACAATACTTTTAATGAAGCTTTTAATCACCTTTGATTTAGTATTGGTAATTTGAAAAGTTTCTGAAGCATCAACGAGTGCTTTTTCAACATTTCAAAAGCATCGCTCGATACACTGTTTTATCTTCTGGCATCGATAATAACGTGACACATTAATTATTCTGGATTGAAAATGGCACGATAGTTGAAAGAAACAATAAGACTCGTTGCACGTTTGACGTTGAAATTTCTCAACTATGTTTATATTTAGCGCAAAACCACCTGTTATTGGCTCAACCACAGCTTAATTTCCAGAAGAGAAATACTTTCGAGTTGGCAAGATCCATGGAAAAGAATAAAAGCACGTAGTAGACGTTTCTCTGATAAAGTCATTACTATATGCTATACGATATCTAAACAGAACACACTGTTCGGAATCGACGTTTTATTGGCAGAAATCTCGACACTCTGAAATTACGGTCGTAAACGAACTTCGTTAGAGTTTCCATCGGAAACCCGAGGCAAGAGATTTTCATGACAGAAATGTCATAATTTGGCAAACACATCTAAAACAGTGAGCCACGATCACTGTGAAAGCTACGATGGCGTTTATACGACTTTAAACGTGCGCTAGTTATTCGCATTGGTTAATTAACGACCGAGCGAAACGTGGAAACGTCTAGAAAACGTTAGATGGCTGATGAAAAGGAAGCCAACAGAAAGAATGCGAAGAGAATGAGCAAAAATATTGAAGAACTGTGTCTTAATGTTGCTTAACGATTGACTATCGATTGTCAAAGCATCTAGTTCTTCTAGTTCAAGTCTATTTTATAAACTATAGTGTTCCAAAGTATAAACTTTCTTTTTTATTTAATATGAATTAAAATCGAACATCGGCGCAGCTGGTTTTCTTAGTAAAAGTGTAAGTCTATAAAGTTTGGCGTTTCAGAGTATAAACAAACTTTCTTTTTATTTATTAGTTTAATTGAAAGGACTGTGCGCGATGTCCGACAATGTAATATTCGAAAGACAAACTTTCTTTTCAAGTTCTTTGGGAAGAATGAAACCAGCACATTGGAGGTAAGATCGAAGAATGCTAATGTAAGTCGTTGTTAGTGAAAATATTGACTGTGCCTGTCTCCTTGAAACGGTGCTTTGCTGCGGATATAAAAAGAAGTCTATACAAAAGGAAAGAAGATAAATATTTATGAAACGGGCCACCTCTCGGTTTCGATGATTTTTGAAATGTTTTTCAGGCCTTCGCACCGACAAGCATTGTTACGGTTTCAATTTATAGGCTATTCATACTTCCATTTTCTATCTTTATATTACATGTATCAATAATACAAGATAAAATATGGAAATTCTGGCTGGAATCTACTCTCATTGACATTATTACAATTCCTGGCTTGCAATTTCAATTTAACACTAACTTCGATCACAAACAAATTAGGGGTGATTTCTTTCATTTTAAAATTCTATTAAAATATGTTTCAGTACGTTTCTTTTACGGGAATATTTTAATTCTCGGGAAATTCTCGAGTAAAACCTTGGTCCTTAAATTGTAAACTTTGAAGACACTCGAAAAATGATTGAAATTATGGAGCAAGTCTTATTTGTAAAATGCTACAAAAAAAGAGAGAAATAAAGGAATATTCACGATACCGTGGAACACAATAGAATGAAATTTTTCGTTCGACGTATCGCTCGTTCGGTTGACTGAGATTGCTTTTTAATTAAAGTCGGAAAAAAAAGGAGTGTCCGGTGCTCGAGGTACTACTCGCCGCTGACGTTTCTCGCACGAAAAAGGCGGACGTGCGACACGCGCAAAAGGAAAAGTATGATATTTAATATTTGCCCGAGTGCCAGGAAGAATAATCTCCAGGGAGAATGTATGGCCGAGAGAGAAGAAATAAGTTAAACGTCAGAAGCTTTTTTTTCGCCAGAGAACTCGTGGAAGGAGTAATAAAAAAAGGGACGAAAGACTGAAAAAAATGGCCTCACAGTGTTCAAAATTCGCCGACGGAAAAGAAAGACTCTCTGTCGTATGTCTTGCCGAATTTTAATTAAATTTCAACCTAATTCGGGCCTCCGAATGAAACTTCAAAGGGGATAAATATCACCTTCGAGACGTCGAAGGAAAAACAAATTAAAAAGCCTATCCTCGGAAACAAAAGACTCACACTCTCTGCTGTATTTCTCATCGATACATTTTCAATGGATCAAGAAAATCAATTTTTCACTTTTTCCTCGTCCAGTTTTCCATCGATAACACCATGGAAATTCAACTGCTTCGACGAGCCAAGAAAAGGGGTTGACGCGTGTCACTTTTGCCCTTCAACCTCAACCTGTTACAAAATATCCCAGAAAATCATGTAAAACTGCTTGTACGCATTACTCTAATAAAGAAATTTAATTAAGTCAAAATTATATCGTCAATTAATCCCCTTAAAATCGACATCTTCCTTTCAAATTGTAATTTCGAACAACACGAACGTTCATCCGCCACCCAAAGGTATTCTATAAGCATATTTACAATACGACGTGCACATTTTTTATTCCAACCCTTCCGCCAGGATCGATACGTATTTTCCCGCATTAATTTCACCGTCACTTTGAACCAACGATGATACAGGCTATGAAAAGCAATGAAAATTCTTAAAGATTCGCGCCCGCGTTTTTTGCCGGTTGCTCGATTCGACTCTCTTAAAAAGACATCCACAAAAAAGGAAATGAAAAAGGTGGAACGTTTACCTTTTGAATTTGATTTAAAAGCCGCCATCTTTGTAGGCGTTTAAATGACGAATAGAGTTAAAAAGAGTTCCCGCGAGTCGCGTTTTAAACCACAGAATATTTTTATCCGGCGACGTCTCCTGACCGTAATCACGTGCAAATCGTGCCAGAAGATCGATCATCGTTTTACACGCGTGTGCGCCACTTACCATTCATCGTATGCGACCTATGTAATGCACATACATATGCAACCACCCTGCTCTCTCTGATGCGTGCATAGGTGCAGGTGCACCGAACAAAAAGCGATTGCAGGGACTCGAGCAAAGTTCACAATCGAGTCGTAATAAAAATTATATCGAATCGCTCCGACGAGCTTTACAGCCGCTTTGCGATGCCGATGGAATTTCGCGCGGCTGACTCGATTCTACCGAAAATTTACGACTCGTTGATCGTGTGGTGATTTTCTCGATTTGAAAGAAAAATTAGAAGCAAGAATCTGTTTAATTGAGAGTACGATTAATGGGGATTTGTCTTTCTAAAAGTAGAGAATTTTTTGGGACTTTTCGAGAGAGAAGTCTTCCAAGCCTGTACTTGTAAGTTTCTTTTGCGATAGAGAATCTAAATCTAAATGAAAATTTATCACAAAATTAGCCTTCGAATTTAACTCTAAATTTATAAAAATTGTCACAAAATTGTGCTCCAAATTTAACTCGAAATTCATGAAAAAAGTTAGTACAAAATGCAGGAAAAAATCTACCTCAGAATTAAGCCACACTGTGGGATATTCTCACTTGGAAATTTTCTAAAGTCTCGTCAAAAAAATAGTGAGATTCTCTGTTAGTAAGAAAGGAAAAGTACGCGAGTGAAAGTGAAAATAAAAATTCCAAGCCCCGAGCGAATAAACGGCGAACGGTCGAGGCGTGAACTCAGCAGGGTGTCTTCTGTCCAGCAGGAAAGCGCAGAGAGACTTCAACCCCCTTTCTATGCACTTACTTTGGCGCCAAACAACTATACGTATACGTATACCTACTGGATCAGTCCCTAAGGTCAAGGTGATACGTTGCTGTACAATTTTCTAGTCGATAACTGTGCAAGGATGACTGTACACCCCTATGCATGTCCAAGAGCAACTGACTCCTCGAGTCACACTGCGAGTATTTACAAATCTCGCGACCTGACGGACGTTAATGATTATCATAAATCGTCTCAATGATTCTCAAACGATTGCAAATCATTTCCGTCTTCAACAGCCGCGAGATTTTTATCTAAAGCGTCTTTATTCCGCGGGAAAAATTACGGATCGTCTATCTGCACGGAAAGGAATCAAATCAACAAAATTCCTGAGAGTTTCTCTTTTGATAAATTTCTAAAATTGTGTAACGATAAATAACTACGTTTATGCACTGACAAAGGTTTAAATTTATTTAATAAAAATCTTAATTAATTGATAATTATATATATATATTCATTCATGAATCTCTCTTTGAGTGAACTTTTTTCCGTGCAGACTGGACGATTATTGTGGAAACTCTAAGGAAGCGTTTGTTTTTTTTTCTTTTTTTACATCGACAGATGAGTGCGCATCGTGATGGCATGTTGCTGAAAATTAAGAAGACGTCAGAACGGAAGCTCCTTTTTTTAAAGCCGCTCCCGCCAATCGCAGTTATCGTTTAGAATTCAAAGTTGAAATTGGGCGCGATTCTTTTACTTTCTCGATTTCGAGAGTCGTGGAATTTTTCAATTGGTCTTAGGTTTTTCTTTACACGTTCAATCGAATGCTAACGGTGTCGATCTATCGTAGAACGGAGGATCGAAGGGACGAGTGTTGTTAAAAAATCTCAGTTTCTTTATTTTTCCTTCAATTCATCTCGTTAAAGGATATATCTTTGATTTCTCTTTTAACTCGCGCTCACGAGCGCAATATACGAAAGGATGAAGCGCCGTAGAATCGAATTTGATAACAGATCGCTGGAATGTCGCAAGTATTTCGTAGCTAAAAATACGACGATTAAGGGCTCACGGAATCCTCCGAATTCCCTTTTCTAACCGCTCCTCTTTCTTGCCAGAAAAAAAATCTTACTTCAAAAATCATCGACACAAAAATTTCCGCAAAAAAAGACGTTCCTTCCCAATTAAAATTTCACCTCGTGTAATTTCAAAGATGAAATTCACTACGAGCGGATCTTCGCCTGGAATTTCGGAGAAAAGTCAAAGTTGTTGAAGAAGTTTAATGAATTTTTTTTATCATAGCAGCCCTTAATCGTTGTCCAGGTCTCGTTAGGATTACGAATAAAAGGATCGCTCGCGGAATAAGCGAGATTTTATAAATACGGTCAACCGTATTCCAGGCTGGTCAACGTTGAATGTCAAAATTGAGAATAAATCGCACATTTGTAAATTCGACCGTGAAATTTCTAGAACGTGAAACCTCGACGAGAATTTATGTTGCTAATACGATCGATTAATCGGAATATCGTTACGTTATTACGCGAGATAAATTACGACGATATGGAGGACATGAATTACGATGAAAATCTGAGAACGATCGAGAGATAAATCCTTGCTGGGGATAATAAATCTCTACGACCCTCTCAGCTCATAGTTTTTCCTCCGGTGACATTAAAATGACAAGATTTAATTGCCAGATGTTCTTAAAATATTCACAAAATTATCACGCAGAAATATCAAGGAATTGAGAATTATTTAAAGAAATATTTTGTAATATTTGTAACAATTATAAATGAATATAATACGTAGACCAGCCGGAATCCAGGATGAAAGTAAAAACACGTTGATTAATCGTTCGAGGAAGAAATATTAGCGAAAGCAAAGAGTCGATCCTCGAATGAAATCGATCGACGATCAGGCTTTGTTTTTTTTTTTTACGTTATATACAATTCGTTCGATAAAACCGCGATCTTGCATTCGATATTTCACCTGTTTTAGTCTCTCGTTATCTAACGTTACTCCTAATAATTCGAACGTTCACTTTTAATTCCTGTTTCATTGAGCCTACCTACGAAGAAGAGTTGTTTTCCTTAAATCTACTTAGGGCCGAAAGCTCGCATCTGATCAGCCTCGTGTCACCTTCGACAACCTAACTTCGTGTCACGAGGGTATTCGGGTCTAATATCATACAAAATTCAAAGAATAATAAAAAAAACAATAAATAAAAATCATTAAAAAAATCCAAAAACAAACCACACGGTTTGTTCGCACGTTCCAAACAAGTATAATTCCGAGGACGCACCAATGGAGAACAAATGGAGAACGGAAGAAGCGTCAAAACTGCGTTAAACGTTCTCCACTTTCATTACCTTATCCTGTAAAGCCCTGCCGATCGCGATAATTCCAAAGTAGATACATATTAATTACGTAATTATACTTCTGTTTGTTGTTTTTTTAGTAGTAGCTCATAATCGCGTTTAGTCCGGCGTGAAAGCAGCGGGGTTAGTCGTCGTACGGACGATAGAACTTACGATAAAAGTGACGGTAAAAATGACGGTAAAAATTTCACCTAAAATTGGGGACGTGCGTAAAAGTAGAGGAGGGTTGTTAGTCGGTGCGATTTCAACGAGAACAAGGCGGGCACGAGCTCGGGCAGGATTCGATGCGCGGGTTAATTAGAGTTTAATCTAATAATGGAAGACGTAGGGTATATAGAGGACAGACGAGCATACGTATCTCTCTATCTGCTCGTCGTCTACGTGGGGACGATTGAATACCGCCGGTGGAAGACGACGATCCGAACGGATCTCTCGGTTCGACGCTCCGGGGATCTTCGATATGATCGAGAGAAGAGTCGCGTGGCTCGAGAACGGTTTCGCGAGGAAAGACCAACGTCTTGGATGATAACAATCCGATAAGACTTCCTTGGATCGACGTGCAAGCGATTCTCCGAGGCTACGGAAACCTTGGACCACCCTGAACGTTGGTTAGAGGCTGGTGGTGAACGTTGTATCGACGATGGAACGAGATAAGGAGTCCTTCAGAGGTAATCGTTCCTCTTGGAATATTCCAAGTGCCATTGAGGGTTGATTTATTTGTTTCATTCCGTTTCTGATAAGATTTGCTTCGAATAAACGATACAGATTTGAGGGAAATGGTAGAGAATACTTTTCAATGATTGATAATAAAGAGAGATAAATATGGATGGATGAAATGACCAATTTTAAATGTATGAAACATTAAATAAATCTTGGTAAATGATGGTAGACTTTATCGAGTTTGTTGCCTGAAAGTTAGAGTACGTCGATAGGAAATCGTATATATTCGTCTGTATAAATGATTATCAACGAACCGTCGAAATCGGTGTAGACAGATATATATGCTGGGTTGTGTCAGAAATGTATTGCCGTTTGGCTCGTACATTTCGGCAATTCTGAACGGACCCTACGGGGGTGGTAGGTAGACGAGAAACCCATACGTATACTGCCAGGAACACATTTATTGTGTTCGTGACGGCACGTCGTGCCAGGCCGTGTTCCTTCGTACATATGAATCTTATCATTGATTTAAACTCAGCAAGAAAGCCATTTGCCATGTGACGTCAAGTCGTGGCCCCTTCGTTAACGTTTCACGTTTATGCAACTTTAATGCCGTCAAGATCGTGTAAACACACGTGCCGTGACACGCTACGGTGTGCCATAGATAGACGACCATTTTAATTCATTAATTTCCTTATCTCTCCGATTAAAGTGGCTTCCGTGGAATTTCACATTGGCCAGCGAGAAATCGTCTAATGACGCGGGAATAATTAAAAAACCGGCTGACAGTTAAATTCAAATGGAACGATTTATTCTAACGATATGCCTGTTGTCACAAATTGTGGAATAGTTAGTGCTAAATTAACGAAGAAACTATTTTAATTTACTAATTTTCTTATCTCCCCGATTCGAGTGGCTGTCGTGGAAATTCACAATGGCCAGCGAGAAATCGTCTTACGACGTGGGAATAATTCAAAAATCGGATAACCGTAGAATTAAAATGGACCGAGTCATTTTAACGACATGCCTGTAATCACAAATTGTGGAATAGTTATCGGTGAATTAACAAAGTAATTATTTTAATTTAACAATTTTCTTATCTCCCTGATTCAAGTCGGTATCATGGAAATTTACAATGGCCGAAAAAGTTTGAAATTTCCGAGCGAATAATAGGCGAAAAAAATATTCCATCATCGAGGATGTAACGAGAGATTGAAAAATTCTAGGTGAATTTTCAAGATAATCGACTATTAACACGATAGAGAGGAATGACGAAAAACGGAGAACGGTGGACCGTTGAAAAATGGCACACGGAAAAGCGTGGAAAGAAGAGGCGACACTTAATGCGGTTTCAATGAGGTCTCGTCCCCGATCTGTCAGACGATCGAGCCATTTATTACTTCTCATTTTCCCTCGTTAACGTCCGATCTCGCTACGTGGAAGCTGATTTACTGACTCGATATCCTATCGAACGTACAACTCTGCTCGATGTACGTAGACCTATCGACGTTTCGAACTCTCCTGGCTTGGTTTATTTGAAATTTTATACAAAACCGAGTCAAGTGGGAGTCCTTGAAATTTTGTAAAATCTAATTATTCAAATGGGATGGTAATTCTTAAGGAACTCTTACGTCGATGCCATTAAACGAGATAATTGGGAAGTTCCGAACTCGATGTACTGTTGAGAGCTGACAAAAGAGCTGTCTGCTTTGATTGCTTCCGATTCTTTTTCAATAATTTCTTTTCTAGATTCAAGCAAAATGTATATTTCTTTTATTAATATTATATCTACATACCTAAATTGAAGACGGACTAAAATAACAAGAGCTTTTTCTACCTCCTTCGTGTCCCATTAGCCAACTTTCAAGCTCTCGACAGTACATTGAGTACTCACTGATTCCAACGCCTCTAACTTCGTTTACTCGAAACCAATTTAACTACAACCACTCAGAATTTCATTTAAATATGAATCATTCCAAGAGGAACATCACATATTTTTTTTCTACAAAGAATCATCACCATTTATTTATTTCGAATAACCGGAAACACAATTCCGAGCCACGTTTCGACTTGTTTATTTCTTGCGATGCTCAAAGTCACCGTCTGGAAAAATAGGGAAGTCTTAAGGGCCTGGAACTACCGGTTTTCGAAAGGACCAAGGACTTGGAAAGGGCTGGTTCCTTTTTCAAAGGAAGTTCTACGATTTTTTCAAAGAGACCTATCGACTCCAACGTGCAGATGTACTGGACTTTTGCGGAAGTTGAAGATCTTAATTTTTTTAATTATCGTATCTCTCTATTTAAAAGTCACTATACTTTTTCGAGACAGAAGATCGATTCTAGAAAAAAAAAACAAGGAGAGACAAACATTCCGCATTTCTCTCTCTTCCCGTAAAGATGTTGATCTTATTACACTTTCGAGATTCAGGTTAGACGAAAATAAATCCAGTACTTCTCTCTCGTCGTTCTATTGGAAAGACTACGACATCGATTTAGAATTCGGCCACGAAGACAATAGTAACCGCTAGATAATTTCGATTAGACCGCAATCTCGGCTGTTGAATTGACCGAGGAAGAATGGCGACAATGTTACAACCTAATGCTACGCTAAGGTCAAGTTCTAACTTTCCTCGAATCCATGGTGTAACCGTGAAAATTTCCACGCGCGACTCGTTTTAATATAATTCAGTCAAATCTCCGAAGACTAACGAAGTCACTCTTCGATTAATTTCACTCGAGATAAAAGCTACAAGTAAATACAATCGACAGGAATGATGTTAGAAACCAATAAAGCACATTTTTAACTTAAAAACTATAAAAAGATCCAGAACATTTATCACCAATGAAATATTGAATGAGGTGGAATTATTTCTACGATACCATCTTCTTAAATTAGTAAAAAAAAATGGGAGAGAGGAAAATACTAAAGGAGAACAATGTAGATACAAAGTATCGATTTAGAGAGTCTTTGTGAAAATATTCGTCATCTTTTCGAGTCGCTCTCACGGCATAGATCAACTTGAAAAATCTCTCGAGCGTGTTTCGCCGTCTGTTTCGACGAATTTTGGAGTAATTCCAAAATACAAGGACGAAGGTGCTTCCGTCTGAGCGATCGTTCGAGCAAAACTCGAAGAAAGCTGGCTCGAAACTCCGAAGCCTCTCTCTCTTTCCATTTCATTCTTTCACTCTACCGTTCCCTCTCTCTTCCTATATTCCTACCAATTGTTTATTACGCTTATAACAAATAAACTTCGTAGAAAGATAGCGATTCCTACGAGAGGAATACGGCCAACTGCAATTTTTATCGCGAGTGGCCTCTCGAGATTTTCGCGGACGCGAAACGCAAGGGGGGAAAAGATTCACGACGGAGAACCCGACAAAACGGCATTCGGGACGAAAAATAATCGAGCTCTCGGTTTACTCCGGAAACCCAGTTTCATTTTTTACCGACGTGCATTTATTTATTCCTCTTTCTCCTCCTTCCCCCTCCCCATCTTTATTCTCTTCCTCCTCTTTTTCTCCACAGCCACGTACCTTCTCTCCATTACGAGCGATACTTTAAATAACTTCCTCGAGGATATTTATGCTCGTTTAAATTCACAAAAATATTAAGTTCCTTACGTATCCCGTTTTCTATTTCCACTTGTTGGCCGGCTTTCCAGGAGTTACCGCTGCCTCTTTAATATTTTTCATCCGGGATACCGGAGGGTTTATCCTCCTTCATGGTGTACCCAAGCGATCCTCTTGTTTGTCTAGGGTGCACACGAGGAGATAAAGTAACGAGAATATTGCCAAAGAGATAGAAAGAGAGAGAGAAGTAGTACCAGTGCGAAATTCGAACCCTCGATGGCAGTGCTTGAGGGAGAGTGAACCCGGAGGGAGAATCGGCCTCGTTCCTAACAAACCAGGATTCGATATCCCACGATATCCATCTATCGAGATACATTTTCCTCCTTCCGATTCTCCGATTACACCGATTCAACGGCATCATGGACAACCGATCTATCCTCCAACAGGGAATGTCTCTACGTGACATCGAATGACGTAGATTTTTGGCAACGAACCTCGCTGTTGATCGAATGGAAGAGAACACGATCGTATCTTTGAATTAAATGTCAAACTTTTAAACGCCAAACTTTGTCTATGATCTAAACACTATCTAGATACAGACCTAAAGTTTACACTCTAAAAGAATCGACTAAAAATGAAACTTCATAACGGAAATATATGGAGAACACTGGTACCCACCCTTATCTCTCTCACCTTCGTGAGATTCCTTTGAAATCTACCTTATCTCTCCCAAAAAGAAAACCTTGCAAACATCACCCTCCTTCGATCTCTCTTCTTTTTCGAGCATCAAGAAAGATCTCGATCAAGATTCAATCACCATACGTCTACATCGAGGCGAGAATGAGAATCTCCTACATTTCTTTCAAAAAAATCTTGCAACTTTCATCCTCCATCGATCTCACCCTCCCTTCAACCACCTCCCTCTGCCTCTCAAGCTTCAAGAACGATCTCGATCAAGGTTCCATCAACAAACCACCCCTCGATCGAGTCTAGAGAAGGACCTAGATCAAGGTTCCATCAACAAACCACCCCTCGATCGAGGCTAGAGAAGGACCTAGATCAAGGTTCCATCAACAAACCACCCCTCGATCGAGGCTAGAAGGATCATCCTCCAAGATCCTAACCCGTAGCTCGGCTCACACCCTTGTCTCGTTGTAAGGACTCGAGGAGCTTGTGCCATGGCGACGTTGACGATCGTTGTCACCTGGCACGTTAAACGCGACATTAGGTACCGTGGTAGGGTCAACCGTGGTAGGCTGGTAATGGGACTGGCCGATCTGCACCGGCTGCCCGCTCGGCTGCGATTGGTGAGAGTGGGAGGAAGACGAGGGTGGACCCTCGCTTATGGAGGTCGTCGAAGCGAGAATACGTCGACCGCGTACCTGGTAACGTTGGGGGTAGCAGCGCCCGCAGCAGGAATGCAGCAGGCCGCCCCTCGAGGCAGTGCTGTGCGCGGGGGAGGTCAGGGGTGACGGCGAGCCCGGCCTCTTCGGGGCACCGTTATACGGCACCTCCATTTCCACGAACTCGCGATCCTGAAACAGAGAAATGTACTTTATCAGAGGGGGTGGCTTTCAGTCTCAGCTGGGAAAGCATTATCAGGCGCTGGAAAAATAAGCGGTTCGGATAGAGGGGATGATGGAAACTGGAGTATCGGTACTGTAGGATGCAAAAACGTGATGGAGTGAATGCGAGAGATAACGGGAGATAAGGAGAGAGAAAGAGAGAGAGAGAGAGAGAGAGAGAGAGAGAGAGAGAGCAATGAAGGAGCGTGTATGTGTGAGAGAGAGAGTGAAAGAGGGTTGCAAGAGAAAGTGCCTGTGAGAAGATGAGGGTGTATGACTGTGTATATTTGTGTGTATGGGGTGTAGGGCCTTCGGAGGAATCCGAATGCGTAAGAAAGCCCAGAGTATATTTTACAGCGACAGAAAACAGAGTTTTATAGCAGCGTCACAGCGAATAGAATATTCAGAGTTTAGCAGTGACCAGTGATTTAGAGAATAGCTTAGAATAGTTTTTGTGTGTTTTAGTGTGCCTTTGTTTTCATTTTATATATTATACTTAATAAACTATTTATTATTCTTTATTGAATAATAAATCCTATAGTATTTTGTTCCCGAAAGGGATGATAGGAATAGGGGGAGTGTTTCTTGCAGTGGGTTTAGAGAAAATTGCAGAGACTGGGTGGTGTGTCTTTGGCTCGTTTCAAGGGGGGTGATAGAAGGGGTTGGAGGAACAAGTAGGTAGGAGGTCTCGTGAACCGGCTACTTTTCCAGGCTCGGTTAATTAGAGGGTGCAAAAATATGAGGTGGACGATGATCAATGTTAAGAAATGTTGCGAATCGGCTGATCAAACGTCACACGTCTATTCAACTGAGGATAATTTGGTAAGAAATTAGTAGAACTTAACACTAGATTTAGCAGCGTGAAATTTATTATATTTAAATATGTTAAATTTGTACCTTAAAGCTAGGAAAATAAAGACGTGGAAAAGATGATAGATTCGGTAATTTATGTTTTATACGATGGACGAAGAATATTTATTCTACGACTCTCTCATGAACCAGAAGAATTTTTGGAAAAATTGTGTACCAGTCATTTTGACTGGCTTGGTAAATCTAGTGTTAAATAAAAGACCGCTTGGTTTCGAGACAATTTTGAATAAGTAGAGTACACCCACACTTTGCGTGATAATCGTTCCATTGAAACAATACAGTCGGCCAAAACGAACGGAATTGGCGATAATAAAATTCTCTCCCCATCTTAAAATCTTTCTCATTACCGAGAACCCGTCACCGCAGTAGATGGTACCTGTGCGGAGTCAGACGCGAAAAAGTAGATCGAGGACGCGCTTTGTCAGCCGTAGAAACTTCGTTCTCCCAATTTCCGCAGCGGAACTCGAAAACCTCCGTTTCTGTGCCCGAATGTAGTCGTTTTACGACAGCAAAATTAGAGTTGGATCAAACGCGTACGAAGAGCGAGCCGCATAATCGTCTAACTGCATTTTCCTCTCTACGTTTACGAGTCGACAAAACTATAGATAGACGAGAAAACGAAGACAAATTTCCTGCAACTCGAAAATTGTCGAGAAAAACGAGTTGGTCAAAGGTATCCGAAGGAATTCCAACAGCGTAGGGTATTTCTATTCTCACAAAGTCCAATTGTTACCTAAACTTCGGTCCGTTGAGTATCGCTCGACCCTCGTACGTTGTTTCTCCATTGGAATTAACCGTCCAAAGAGAAAGCAACCCCTTATGCAAAGCTCCGTTGTTTCGTGCATTTCCACCTGGATTTAACCTCCGACCGCGCAATAATACCGAAAATGGTACTGCCTGGACGTTAAACTTAATTAAACCTTCAACACGATTTTACCAACGTACCCAAACGAACCCCACGGCATTGCGAATTACAAGTGGCAAGTCAAACGTTGGATTTACAGCTGGAATTATTGTTTACTCCAGACGAGCATTAACGATGGAATATTTAATGACGGGACGTCAATGTCGTTCTCGAATCCTAGATTTGTGAGATCACAGCTGTGTTAGATGTTAATCATAACGCGCGTTATTGTAGGCTAAGAGGTCAAATGTTAACCCCTTGCCGTGCCATTTCTTTTGCGATTAAATGTGCAATGACTCTGAATTAATTACTAAAATAACAATCTAACCCCTAATTTCGGATGTACTTAATGACTTAACGTAATATGGAATAGCGTAGGATTTATTTTATTTTATCAGGAGCCACTGATATTTGTAATTAAATAGTTTTAGGAGCATTTCAAAATTGACTATTCTATTTATCGCCGCTCGAGTAATACTCGTTATCGTACGGCAAGGGGTTAATTGACCCCTTAATCTACGATTTCTTTTCTAATGAGACGTGCAAAGACTCAAAATTAATTCCTGAAATACAAAAGTTTCACTGATTTCTGATATCTCGTATAACTGAATGTGATATTAATAGTAGAAAAGTAATGGGACCGTTTCGTGATTCAGCTGATATTTTTAATTTAATAGTTTTTGGGAGACTTCAAAATTTCCTATTCCATTTTCCGTGCTACGAGTCTCGCACGTAGTTGTAGGCCAAGGGGTTAATTGATTCAAGTACCATGGTTGTCTACAGGTGGTAGAATGTCCAGAGAAAATAATCGGCTTCATTTCCTCGAGGAAACTTTTACATTTACTCTTGGAACAAGGAAGGACAAATGTTTCTTAAGGATATGGAAAGAGATAACGTCCTTGGAGGGAGTTTAGAGAATTTTCTTCCACGAAAGGAGAATACGTTGCTCCATTCTACGGGGTCAAATCCTTCCAACCCCGCAAGGGAGAAGCTCGTCGCGCGAATGACGTCGAGATCGCTCGATAACCACTCGTTTCCTCGCATTTCAAGAATCTTCCCATGAGATTTTTCGCGCGTAAGCCGTACACTATAGCTTTTTCGCTTCATCTACAGAACCGACTTTCTATGGATATCTCGATAGCAATAATCGTACGGATACGATCATTGAGATTTTTCCAGGCAGATTTAAAGATCTCCATCCATTTTTTCTTCCACCACGAAATATCAGCAGATCCATTTAATCTCCGCTCGTTTTACTTAACCGGCGACCCGAGAATGTATTTGAATTTCATGAATTCCATGTAATCCCTGACAGCCGAGCCGGAAAATTTCGACTACCCTAAACGTATAATACACAGGGTAGTTTTTCTCTCATGGGAGGATATGAAAAATATTTATCCTTTGGCCATAAAGGAAAAAACATAGAAGGGTGTCCACGTGGACGAGTCCTGGATAGAATCTAGGGTGTCGTAAACGAAGTGAAACAACCCCTTGCGCTATCCGCGGGTTTATTCGCGCTTCTATTTTGGAAAAGGGTCGCACCATTTTTACTCGGGGGTTGGATTAAAGTCCTTATCGTTGAACTCTGTATCAACCCCTTTCCTCTCGCGGAGGGTAATCGTGGAAGTAAAATGAGCTTGTCGTGGAAAGAGTAGGAAGAGATATCCTTTCCACAAAGGACAACCTCGCGTTTCATCCTGTGTTCCTTATTTTTCCTTCTACCCTTATCAATGTGTGTATGAAACTGTGGAATGAATTTGTAGAAAAATATCAAGCTTTGCGAATCTGATGGAAGATATCGAAGGGGGTGAGTTTTAGTTGGAGCTTCGAGAATTCATGTGGTTTTGATGGATCGATGGATAGAATTGCAAATGATGCCGGGAAATAGAGAAGACAGAGATCGATTTTGGGTAGAAATTATGTAATTATAATATCGCGGTCGTTTCGCACGACAGTCGGTGGTATTAGAAAATAGAAATGGCCATTTGGCAGGAGGGTAGGGCCGAAGGAATCTCTATAAACAGAACGACGTCGTTATTTTTGGATGACAGATTGTAAAGACAGTTATAAATGCACTGACCTCTCCAAGATAGCGACGACTGACATGACACCGTTTTCGAAGATACCGATTGCGGTTTCCGTTCACCAGAATATCGACAAGTATGATTCGAAATTCACATCTTTTCCTAACATAAATAATCGTTCATTCCTTGCTAAGTAAATTGTATTTTAAAATGCATTTTTATATCTCACCATACTCCTTCAAATCACGTTCTCCACTACATCACTCACATGTCCCTAAATCCACCGTTTTACACCCCCGCGAAATAGCTAGGTAAGAAACCAACTTCGACAATCGCGCTCTACGTCTTCGAAGGACAAATAGGGCAAACGATCGTAAAAGGAATCCTTATTCGAATTTCTCCCGCAGGATCCCGCAAAAGGGAGCCATAAAGTCGACGAGGATCGAACTAAAGCTCCGCGCGACACGACACCATTTACACGAGTGCATCCAGTGCATCAAATGCACCGAGGACTGAGGTGAATTCGCGTCGGGGAGGATGGATATGCATTCCTCTCTTAATAGAGTCGGCAATTGAGTATTCGCCCAGCCACCGGGCCATCCTCGTACCTCGTAAATAAATCGTTACGACATCCTGGAAGTCCGACCTGACCTCGAGAATGCCACACTTGTCGCGATTTTATAGTCTCACCTATCGATAGCCTTCTATCGAGACATTGTTCCATCCTATTTCCTTGGGATTATGGCAAAAAATTACGATAACCGACGACCTGGATTCTCGACGTGTCTGAGTCTTCATAGAGGGGGATGAAGATATTTGACGGGGTTTCTCTGCCTTTATTTTTTAAGATATGGAAGTGAGAGAGAGTTTTAGGGGTGGTAGATGGATTCTTGAAATGGAAGGGTTGCAATTAGGTGGAAATGAAAATGTTTGCAAGTATCAGCAAGTGGATGGATATTTGATGGAGATGTTTGAGGGGGAAAAATTGTGAAAGTGTCAGGGGTAGGTGGGAATAATTTAGAAATGAGAATGTAAGATGAGGAATTGAGTAGATGTGGTTACGAAGGGTGGAGCAACGAATTTGAAAATTGACAGGTATCAGATTGATGAAGTTGATCACAGAGAGGAGGTAATCGAAGAAGTACGATGAAAGGGTTGAAATAATTTAAAAATGAGAATATTGTAGGTGGTATCAAGTAAATGGGATAGTTTTTGAACTCTGCAATCTCATAGGTATCTAATAAACATTTGTGGAGAGATGAGAATAAGTGACGAGTATATTCTAAATGGATTTAAAATAAAAAAATAAGTAGGACTTTCTGTAAAGGACACTGTTTCAACGAATAGCTACATGTCGAACAGAGATGTTCATAGAGACGGAGAGAAAAAGTGAGGAAGAGCGATGCTCGAGGAATATCCGATGCTGCGTATGCATTGCCCGCCATTCCCATCGGAAAGCGGTGACACAGCCGGGCACTTTTGAATTTAATATCGGCCAGCTGGAAATAAACGTCCCGGAAAAAGCGAATTCGAGAGAGAAAGGAGCTATCTATCCGAGAGGGAAGAAGAACTCCTGCAAGACCCTGACCCAATACGTTCGACCAACTTCTTACCGAACTTGCGATCGACTACTGCCATTTCTCATTTTGTCCTCACCTTCGATAATAAAAATTCTTTCCACACAGGTAGAATGGGTAAAAGAACACAAAAGATTTTGTCAAAGACAATGAAAATTCACCGACTAGGAATAAAAAAATATAATTGTCTCTGCGAGGACATACCTTTGTTAATGATTATAACTTACAGCTAATGATTTTTCATTTCACCTACGACCTACTGGTTTTCATTTCTGAATCTTCAAAAATCACTTCATCTATTTTTCAAGACCTAGAGATATTTCTTTGAAGATGCAACTTAATCCTTTTAGTGCCGGACGACGATGTATCGTCGTTAGTAATAATGCTACGAAGAATTAATATTAACACTAGATTTACGGAGTCAATTTGGCTCATGCAAAATTTGATTACTATATGTATAATCTATTGGTTGATGAATTTTTGAATAATAAATCTTTCATTTCAATTGATTTGAAAATATTTTCTTTGCAAAAAATTTCAATTTTCTTGTATGATTCAAATTGGCTCGCCTTCAAAAAAATAGGTATATCAACATCCGTAAATCTAGTGTTTAATTTCCAATACACTATCAGGAATTTTATGATAGGTAATTGTAAACTCAATTTATGTTCTATATTGCGTGTTCTATATGAAACTATCGCCAAATGACAATTTTTTTTTCTTCACAATTACATTTATCATTGATACAATCAATTTTTTCCGATCGGCACTAAAAGGGTTAATTTCTTTCTATAAGATTTGTAATTATGACAGCCATCGTCCACCCCTTTCCAAAAATCCTCGCATCGAGCCTCGACAAATTCCAAGGTGGCGGAAAAATCTGAAATTTCTAGCATTTTCCGAGCAACGCGAGCGCCACGATTAATCCGGATTGAGCGATAAAACCATAGAAAAATGTGTGTCCTCGAGAGACGACGTGGAGCAAAGGGGTGGAGGGTGAATCGGTGAAAGAGAGTCTCCCCTTTGGCGCGTGCGTCCGATGTGCCACGTGAGTCGGAAAATCCGGTGGAGCTCGGCTGCTGTTGGATCTCTTTAACGCCGTTTCCCGGCTATAATTAGTCCCCGGTATGACGTCTCGCCCCGACGACTACGATTCCGATGATATTCGATCGAGGCCTACCACGACCCGGAAGAAATCAATACGCCGACACGAAGACACCGATTGGCCACGTCTCATACTTCCGAGCTGCGCAAAACCCGCCGGAAGCCCTCAGAAGAAACGGCTTTTCCATTTTTAAAGGGATGAACTTGAAGATTTTCTCTGACTTTCTAAACCCGGGGCAGCGGTGACTAATTTTTGCTAAGCTAAGACTCCGCGGGTTGTAGCGGAAAAAGTTGAGGGCTAGAATTTTCTTCTGATGCTAGATCGATAGTTTAAAGTTCAAAGAGCACAGTGAAACAAGTTTCATTGAAATTTGGCGAAAAACAAGCGAGATATGATTTTTCAAAGTGGAGGAACTTTCGTTATTGTGAAGTAAGGAGCAGGAGTTTGGACGATCGGGGAATAGATTTTTGTTAAACTTTGACTAAGCGTATCTCGGCTTCTGGTGACGGCAGGAAGGTGAAAATTTGTTTATTCGACTCGTAAATTAGTCTACTTGAAGCACTATGGGTTAAAAGTAAACATCTTCTCTCGTTCAAACGTGATTTTCACTTTACCGCCTCGAGGGAATCGCGGAAGAGGTAAATAAGTTTTGGAAGATCTATAGACCACTGTTATCTTCAAATTCCGAGCACTAATTAGCTACCACTATTTTTTTACAAATCAAGAACCTAAAACTTCATGTGTAAACTATCCTTATCTAAAAATTCCTAGCACTAATTTCCTACCACTATTTTTTTACAAACCAAATAGCTAAAACTTAATATAGAAATATTTTTCGCACAAACAAGAGAGCTCAAATTTTCTCTAAATTTTAGCAGAAACATTATGTACATTAAAATCAATCCTTTGTTGAAAAAAAAGGAGTAAGGAAGCTCTAGGCTTCCACTCGGCGAAGTTAACAAAGAGGAATTGCGGTAACGCTCGATTTTTCAAAAGTCCAGGTGCTACGAGCACGAAGAAAAATGTTCCTTCCTCCCTGGTATATTCGCCATCTTCATCAAACTCCAACGTTTTTAATCACTGTCCAGAGGCGACACAAATTGCCTAAGGGAGCTTCCAGGAGTGGCAGCTCCAGAGGTCCATTAATCACAATTCGAAAGGAAACTACGATAGATCCTGAAGCATGGAACAACGTGTCCTGGACGATATCCAAACATCCTCTCAGTGTCGCGATCGAATTTCAGACATGTTTTTCCTCCTCCACCTTCTCTTACCCATCTTACTCCTCCTCAACCTCCTCCTCCTTCTTCTTCTTCTTTGTTCGCAGAGGAGAAAACATTTTCATCGCTCGAGATATTCTCGAGAATCCAAGGAAAAACGAGCCTCGCGAATTCTTCCAGGGCGGGTATTTCGTTCGGATGGAGTTCGACTTTCACGGAGGCTTGATCGATCGTTGGAAAAAGCCGATTTTGCGAGCCGATGCAACGTTCTCGACGCCCGGTGCATCCGAGGAACGCATTCGGGGGTCGTTATCTCGCGACGGTATTGGAAAACGCATCGTTGGATGCGGAGAGATTCTTCGAGACATTGTGTGCAGAAAAATTCGGCTGGTTCGTGGAAATTGAAGAGTATTCTTTACGTGATGCAAAGAGGGAATTTACTACACTCTATTTGGGACGTTGGAAAAATTTTATATTGAAATGATAGCACAGTGAGAAAATTCAAATTAAATTTGTGATACTCAAACTGTTCTACAACTCGGGAATTTTTCACAATTAAAATTCGCAAGGTTACGAATATCTGTAGAATTTTCAATTCTACTGAATTCTCTTCAATGACGAATCTTTGAAATTAAATTAGGAGGAAATATCAACTTCTGGAGAATTTTCAAACTATCTGTATTATCTGTGTCAATAATTCTGGAATAAAATACTAAAATTCGTTTATCTCTTATTAACCCATTCACTGCCAACTACGAGATATCTCGTGTTTGCACTATAAGTTGGAATTAATAAGTTGGCAATAACAGCCGAACGTGTGTAGCATTTTTGAAACAAAAATTTTCTTAGTATCGCTACAAGTGTTGAGATTATATTTCTGGATAATTAAATTACTGTTTTAAAAACTTACTGTCATCTTCCCAAATTTTATCAAGTAAGCTAATATTTGCTTAGTTTCTCTGGCAGTGAATGGGTTAAATACAATTACTATCAAACCACATCAGCCATCTAGGTCACCCTAACAATCACCCCTTAAAAAGGGAAGCCTAGAAAACCATCCCCCTTTCATCGAAGCAAGCAATATCGCTCGTCAAATATAAACTTCTTAACGTGAAAATTACAAAAGTTGTGGCCATTGTATCGCCAATAAAAGACACGCCATGAAAGCAAACGCAAAAGTAGACTCAATGAGAAAGATGGTGAAATAAGAAGTCCTCGCGAAAGATCGCAATTTTTCCAGCTGAAACGTAAGATTTTTTTCGCACGACACGGTCGAAAAAAGAGGTTTAAACGCCGGCAGGAAGAAGCAGGAAGTGGAGAACGTTGCACGTATCCCAAAAAGCATGGAATGGCCGTCGAAGGGCGTCGAAGGGTGCAAGAAAGCAGGAGGAATTGGAACGACGCGGCCTCAGGCCGTGTGCACGGTTTTCCGGGGACTCGACAAAGGCAGCCGGAATCGCATTGCTTTCTGGGTTAAGTACACCGACGAAAAACGGGGGCTGCGAAGGGTAAGACTACTATCAAACGAGGAAGGAAGACTTCTAAAGAAGAACGTTGCCCGATTGACGCGCGATAACGGAGGGATGGGTAAAAATAACGGACAAAGGAACGGATAGAGCTGAGTGAAATAATTATGATAAGCTCCATGATATTTGATCGCGGAGGAAGAGCTGAATTATTATACCTAATTTCCAATTCCGTGACTGTGGTCTTTCCATTGTTGAGAAGACCTACGGCTGATATTTCACTGGCTGTACTACTTACAAGGTAGGTCGGTGATTATGATGACCTTTGTGCGATAAAAAAAAGAGGATAAAGTTATCTGTAATCCTCTGAATTTCAATTGCTGGTCTTATAATAGACTGCAATGTTAAGTGGAATTTGGGTAGATATTTCTAAATTATTATTTAATACATGGTAATCTGAAGGATTTAGAATCAAGCTAAGACAGTAAGACATAGGCGAAATAATTGTGGCAGTTAAATTAAAAAAATATAAGATACAACTTAATTAGGGGCAGCATGCTCTCTGTGGAAATGAAGGTCAAACTCGCTATCAGTGAGAACGGCTCCAAATCTTCCTCCACTTCTGTGTAATATTTCCTAACTTTTGATATTAATATTTATTCTTAATTTTCAATTCCATCAGCCTGACCTTTCCAGTGTTGACAAGACCTTCGGCTGACATCTCACGGCTATACTACTTACATAAATGTTGGTGACTATAATTACTATAATATTTTAATATTTCAATCAAATTTTTATTTGACAGCCTAAATGGTCAGAATTCCGCCTTAAACACTACCTCTTAGCCAAAATAACCGCATTAACCCCCTACTATAAGACAACAAACGCTCATTCTTTCAGTGCTTCAGCCCAACTGTAAATCCACCTAAAAAATATCACCTAACATCCCAAAATAGCCACAGCAATAAAAAAAATCAAAAACACTACAGCACATCGCAAACTACAATTTCAAATCCCGCAGAATTCTCTGCCACCAGAGGACACAAACAAAGTTAAATATCTCTGTGGATCTTTGACCGGTGCAACCGATATAATCAAACCTATCGACATGGCCCGTTCTAGGATGCACAAAGATACAAAAGGTGAGGGTGGAAGAGGCAGTGGATCGACGGGTGTGCAAGGTTTAGAGGTGCAGCCATCGTGTACTCGGCAGAGCGACACACGAGGGTTATTCTGTGCGCGCACAGCCGGGTCTCTCAGTGGGTGTGCTTAGCGGGTGGCACGACATCCCCTGCAGGAGTGGCGAGCTAAAATTAGACGAGAACAGACGGGGGTTTATTCAAATTACGCCGCACCGCGCAAAGCGGCCTCCTGGATTTTAAGCACCGGCGTTACTTCTCACCTGGGAAAGAACCGACGCGAAGAGGATGACGTGCCTACGAGGAAATCTTTTCTTGGTACTTTTAAACACCGACGGATAATCAGATCGAGGTAAAATGACGTGGAATTTATTCGCAATTTTTTATAATTGATACGGTTATTTTTTCTTGAGAGTTGTTGCTTTAGTTGTTAGAGTTGTGGTGTATTGATTGTGAAATTAATGGAGTTCAATTTATTAAATTAGTATCCTTTGGAAAAGGGACTAAGAGGTGGGAAAGATAATTAATTGAGGCATTTATATTTTATAAGACGGGCGTAGAGTTTCTTCTGTGTGGGTGTACTCGATGACTATAAATTTTCAAACGATACCACTGTCTTGGTAATTAGTATTAATGGTAGAACTATTGGCGATTAATTTTGTATATCTAGACATATAACTAAAGTAATATTGTAACAAATTTGAGCCACGAAAAATTGGAGTTCAAAAATTCAGGAATTTTTTTAATAACATTGAGAAACAGTTGTTTTGTCGTTGTAGATCCACTGTTGATTGGTGATTAAGGAAAAATCTTTTAGAGACGATAAACTGTGGGAACTCGAATTGACTGATTGAGAATCAGTCTGAGTTTTTAGCTCCGCAGCATCGTGACTTTCAAAGGTCATGGAATTTGGACAGACATTTGAAACGAGTTATTAAATGAAGTGTTCGTAAACTCACCGTGGTCTTCTCTAAGCAACGAAGTAAATGATGATGCTGTAATTCGAAAATGTCCTCCTCTTTGTAGTTGTCTTCGAGCTGAAGGCCGCTTTCCTGCGCGGCCAATCGAGCCTCAGCCGCCTTCTTTTTGCTAACGAAAGCCGCGCCACTGGACGCCTTCGCGATTCTGATACGCGCCAATCTGGCTTTCTGTAATTTAAAAAAATATTCCCGATTAAACATATAATTATTCTTAAAAAATTCACCATTGTCAAATTGATGAATAAAATATTCGCGTGATCGTTCAGGGGCCTCTGATTTCGCATTATTAATCCGTTATTTTAACTAGAAGTGACTGATATTTGAGATATAAAATATTTACAAAGTTAAAGTCGACTCTCTGATAAATCTAGCGACGTTTCTGCAATCTTTGTGTTTCGCATTATCAACTTATTATCGTGAAAGAGGTATTTAATTTTAAAAACTAAGATTATTGTATAATTAAACTCGATCTCTGTCAGATCACACTGTCTTCATCTTTCGTATTGTCAAGTATTTCTCTCACAGTAAATATTAAATACTTACATACTAAAAAATACTGTATAATTAAAGATATCCGTTAAATCCAGAGACTGTAAAGTCAGTCTAACATCCTACAAGAAATATAACAATTTTTCATACGAAGAATAACTCCACAATTGAGATACATAGAACAATCCTCAACATCGATGCAAACTCATCAAGAGATGTAACAACCATCTTGCACTCTTTGCCAGAAAAAGAGGGACAGAAGAAACAGCGAAATTAAAACAAATTGCGGAAACGGAGCCCAGCAACTGTCTTTTCGCGCCAAGCGGCAAACAATACCGTGAAAGTGTCGCGTGGAAAACAGGGAAAACCATGTAAAAAAAGAAGAAATGAGAAAAAAAAAAGCTCGTAGAGAAAGAGATCGCCACGAAGGGAAACGCGTTGGAATCGTGATTCTAGAGCGCGCCGATTCGCGTAAAAGAAGTCATTACACTAACAACGACGCATTGTTCCTAGTTCCGACTATTTTCCCGCTTTTCCTTGTCAGCCCGAAGTCGACCGTTTTCTCCCCCCTCTCGGTCAATTAAGCTTTTAACAACGATTTTCCCGCGAGAAATTGTCCCATGCCGTTCAATCCTCGCGCTTTAAGCGCGTCCGAGTCCATTTCCGGAACGATTATGCGAGAGAACGAAATTTTCATTTTCTCGGCTGCCTTACCACCTCGACGAAATCGACGGTGGTACCCTCGTAAGCACGCCTTTAGGGTTGTTTTTTTTCGCTTTATGCAAAGCCTCCTGGTTAGGATATTTCTTGGGAAATTAACGCGCAGTCCAGGTGAAAAGTAGGGTTGGCTTGAGGAGTGTGAATTATTGTACTCGTAGAAATTATAAGAAAATTTTGTTTGCTTCATTTGGATACTCGAAATTGGTAACTCGACGCTATACTTTTAATAGAGTATTAAAATTCTAACGTACTTGTCGTCAAATTTAGAATACAATATAATAACACAGCGAGGGCGACAGAGGTCGTCGGTGACCAATGCTGTGATCGTGGAAAATACAAGAAAATTTTAATTACTTTGTTCTAGTATTCCAAATTGGTAACTTTCCACTGTACTTTCAACGGAGTATTAAAATTCTAACATATTTGTCGCCACATTTAGAATACAATATAATAACACAGTGAGGGCGGCAGAGGTCGTCGATGACTGATACTGTGATCGTGGAAAATACAAGAAAATTTTAATTACTTTGTTCTAGTATTCCAAATTGGTAACTTTCCACTGTACTTTCAACGGAGTATTAAAATTCTAACGTATTTGTCGCTAAATTTAGAATACAATATAATAACACAGTAAGGGCGGCAGAGGTCGTCGATGACTGATACTGCGATCGTGGAAAATACAAGAAAATTTTAATTTCTTTGTTCTAGTATCCAAAATTGGTAACTTTCCACTGTACTTTCAACGGAGTATTAAAATTCAAACGTATTTGTCGTCCAACGTATAATACAACTTAATAACAACACAGTGAGGGCCGCAGAGGTAGTCAATGACTGATGCTGTGATCGTGAAAGAGGCTCAGAAAAGTTCTTCTAACTAGCAGCCAGAAATATATCATTATTTATAACATCAACTTATTATCTCACGCTATCTGGAGCTCCCTTTCTCGTTCTCCGCTTTATCTTCAATTTTATCACATTTCTTTCACAACTCTCCCCTCGGAAGTTGGTTCAGAAAGCTCGTCCAACGAGAAGAAAGGGTTGCTCGAATGCAGTCCAAAAGTTGCACGTAAATGGAACTTGCACGAAGCGTGAATACACCGAACGAACATCCAAGGGGATTATCATGGAAGAAACATTTATTTACGCTCAGAGAGTCTATCTACCTTTTCTATGGCGGTGAAACTTGGTAAAGCCGATCGGAACTATTCCATCGGATGGTCGAGCCCTCGTGGATCTGGGTTAAGGCAACTAACATCGAACGACCTTCCCTTTTATCGATGGTATTAAAACATCGAGTGATAAATACGGAAATACCCTTAAAAATCCCCTCATAATCCGGTTGTCTCCTTAACATCTACGGCGAGTACAGGACTTTAGGATATTCTGCAGATTCCGTGTAAACACTTTCTCATTGTTAATTAAAAAAATAATTTACAAGACTGACGAATTTTTAGAGTGAAATTAAAATTAAATTTGTCTCTTATATCCCTTGTGCAGAAGAGAATACTTAACACTAGAACTACCGACCTCAAATCTATCATATTTTAATCAATTAAATAACCACTTTGAAAACGGGGGAATCAAGCGGTGGTAAATTTGATGGATTGGGTGATTTATGTTTATTGATATAGACGTAGAATATTTATTCTATGACTCTTATGTAAACTTGGAGAATTTTTGGGAAAAATCGTGTACCAGTCATTTTGACTGGTTTGGTAGTTCTAGTGTTAATCCTCATCAGAGTGAAAAGAATTGTATAATTTCACCAAATGGGTATTTTCAAATTAAAACTAATTATTTATTTATTCATTTTAGAGTAGTATGTGAATGTAGACTGCATTAGGAAATACGTGAACGTTATTGTTAGATGACAAGAAATTTCATCGAATCTAGGAGTGCCGGTCATCGATAACCCCTGCGGTCACTCACTGTTATTATTTAATTATATTCTACGTTGGGAGAGAAATGCTTTATAATTATAATATCACAGCGAGAGTACAGTAATATAGCAGGAAAACTATTGAAAGTAAGATAAACTAACGAGTTTTTCCAAATAATACCCTAATAGTTTAAAATTGTATGTACCTCTGATACTTGAAAGTTTTTTGTTGCACCCCCTGACGACCAACGGTTGCACAAGGTCCCAATGGTGACCCGATATCACAATAGCACACACGAATGTTATAAATAATTGTAAACTACTTTTTAATACAAAAGAGCACGACTCGGAAGAGCTGTTGCTCCTTCAACGACCGTTCATAGACTGAGGCCTGCGTCTCTTACGGTCACCGACCTTCGAGCGCTCGGTCCTCGTCGCACCTATGTTTACATCCGCGAGGATTTACCGATAAGATCCAAAATTTCGGTAACCGCTTCCACACCGTATCTCGACAAAATTCTACACTCAAATTTAAGTACATCCTATAATAAATTCAGTACACTGAATTTTAAATAGTCCGAGGATGACGAGGGACTTTTTAACACTCAAACTACCGGTGTTAAATCTACTGTATATAGAAATATTAAATAAGTACTTTAAAAAAAGAAGAATGAAAAGTTGGAAGAGATAATTAATTCAATAATTTATGTTTTATGCAATGGACATACATTTTTTACTCTGCGATGGGTCTATAAAATTGGAGAAATTTTATAAAAAATGTGGAACCAGTTATTTTGAGTGTCTTGGTAGTTCTATCGTTATTTTAGCGGTGTTTTGCAGTATTAAGTTTTCCATAAATGCACAAAAATCCGCAGTCTAATTATGAGAGGCCTAAAATATCTATTTTACTGCGAAATATTTTTTTTTTCGTCAATTCAACGGTAGATCTAGTGTTAATATCCTGAGACAGATCTAAGTAATTCAGTATTGTACGTTATTCTAGAAGGAACTTTTGTAAGTTTGGGATTTTTTTTACAAGAGAACTGTAGAAGAGATATTTTTACTTGGAGCTGGCTAAAATAAAAGTGTGGTAGTTAAACGTGATTGAAGATAAAACGCAGGTAAAAACGAGGGAGAATGTTCCATTAAGAATTTAGAATTTTGTAATGGCAACCTTCCAAGATCCAGTATCTCGAACAATCTTCCCAGTAATTCAGTAGACTTCGCGAAAGATAGCCTTTGAAAATATCCGCGAAGGTCGACGTAAAATTGAATAGTCTTCTGTGCTGCTTCAAGAAATTCCCAGTTGACGAACTTGCTGGGAAAGTTATCGCGGAGAAACGGCTGCAGCATCGTTCAGCGTAAAGTTCTCTTAATAAATAGATTTACTTGGCATTGTTTCACGATTACGTCGCCGTAAGGAAACCCATGGTGAATCCCAGACGGCCGCGAATCTCTCCTCTCGCGAATAAACTTCTATCTCGACTCTGACGCACGAAATTTTATTCTCTCGCGAGAAAAATTAGCATTTTATTTGCGGACGTGGAAAACGCGAAGAATGACCGACGACTGTGTCGTACTTTCTGCCTCTGGGTATTTCGACGATGTATTGTTTGCCCTAGGAGACACAAAGTTCCTTATTTTTTTCTCTCCTCATTGGAATAATAATTCTACGAGGATATATGAAAATATAAATATTATTCTGTTAATTTTTTAAAAGGAATTAAGCTCGAATTAGATGTACAAATATTTTATACGGAAATATGTGGATGAATAAACAGAAATCTGATAAATAAAATTCAACAGTGTCGTGGAAAATAGCTGTATTAAATTTTGATTCTACATCGATGTAGATTATGAAATAACTACGTGAAAAATTTTACATTGACCTAAATTAAACTTTAATTCCATCATAATTTAATTACAAATTGATTTGGGACACTTTTACTCCGGTATTGAATTTTGATCAGATATTTTGCTGTAACCTTTACAGTTATAATATTTCACTAATAGCCAATTTTAATCTAAAATTACTGTCATTCATCCTCGCCACCTAGCTTATTCGTAGAAAAAATAGTTAATTTATCTCACAATAAAATATCTTAGAATTTTCAATTGCAAAAATTCCTAAAATACAAAACTATCCAATTATTTCCATGCTCCTAAAATTACACTAAATTATATGGTATATCAGGAATAAGTGATCAATTTTTATTCATTTAATTTCATTCTCAATTGTTGCTAAATCAGTTTAAAAAGAATCATCCGACAAGGGGTTAATCTCCGTGAAAATTTCTGCTGCGACAAAAGTCGAGAAAATTTTCCGTAAAATCATTCTCAGATTTACAAGACAGCCAGTGTTGTTTAGATCGATAAGTTAATTTACAAAACGCCAGGACGATATTCATCTAGGTCCACCAGTCACGCGTCGGCACAACGAGCACAATATTTCTACTGTTCGCGACCTACGACGCGGAAAGCATAAAACACGCGAGTTAAACGACACCGTCCGGCAGTCTGCACGATTCGTCGAATTCGTTCTTAACGCGTTATTTCTCTTTAACGAGCCTTTTACTACACCCGCAAGCCCCATAAACTACGAGGCTCGCGAGTCTAACGCCCCTCAAAGACCAAGTCGTCTCTTTCTTCGACCTCAACTTCCGTTTCTCTCGCAATTTCACCCTCCGTTTCTGTCAAACGCGGTAAATCGAAATTTTCTAACTTAGATACCATTCGCATTCGACAACTTTTATAAAAACGTCTCCAAAACCTTGATAATCTATTTTTATCAAATAAAGAATTTGAAAATCTGTTCGTTTAACAGGTTGAACGCCAACCGTATTTCGCTAGTTTCACTGTTTCTACTGAAGCGAAATTTTTCTATTAAATTCACATCTTTGTAAAACAGAAACTTTAAAGATACAGATAGAGAGGTATTCGGCAGACCTCTATATTTTAAACACCAAAATTTAAATATACAATATGTCTGAAAATTTCTAAATATTGCAATTTCAAAGTGACATCAAATTTCATTGAATTTAATAGCGCCGGTCACCGGTGACCCCCATGACAGTCAACGTGTTAAAAATGATGGAAATTTTTTGCATTATGTCAAAACGATTGGTAAAATTTGTAGGTCGATACTGTCATTGATAATGTACAAAATGGTAATGTTATCGAAATGAACGAGTAACCGTTAATTATAAAATACCATGTCACTAATTAAATTTGAGCCTCGACAACGAGAGAATTTTCCAAAACGATCTGTCAACGACACCGTGCAAAATTTTAGTCAAACTGGGAAATCTGCGATGCAGAAAAATTCATAGGTGTGGAAATACAAGCGGCATGGTGTTTCACACAAATTTGGAAAGCTGTGGCGACTATGGTGGCAAATATAGGGTAGAAATAGAGCCAAGGTGAAATGATCATGTCTGTTGAAGCTAAAAAATACAAGAAAATGAAGAGGAAAGAGGCAACCACCGATGATGCTCGGTCACGACGTAAATGCGGCATGGTCAGAAGGTAGTAAACCCGACGAAAGTGCACGCGATCGCAAAATGCAGTCGAGGACAACTTCCTGACATTTTGCAGACGCGAATCGTGAACGGTCGAGCGCAGTAAACATCCGCGGACATAAGCGTCCCTCGTGACACCTTGCAGACGCGAATCTGCCGCATCGAATGGCCCAACCACGAAAATATACGATTCGCCGGATATAAATGAAGAGGAGTCGAGAGGGGAGACTGACTGACTGACTGACTTGATGCACCTTGCACTTTGTATAATTAAACGCGTACGTTGATCTGGCAGTTTCATCGGAATTCTACGAAGCTTAGGTTTACATCGTGTTTGAGCTGTTTGATGTAAAGGAGGATGCTTAGCTTGAGATTTAGCATGTTTGCAAATGACTTCAGGGTCATTTGATGATAAAACACGATAGTCAAGATGGCTCGGAAAATAATATCAAGGGGGTGGAGCTATAGGTTTACCAAGATCGAGGCTGGATTATCTAATTAATGGAGTTAATTTTGAAAAGGGGTGCAAATCTGAAAAAAGATAAGTAGGTAATTGAAAGGTGACAGAAAATTAGATGATGGAATGTGAAAAAGTCTGTGCAAAGTAGACAGGACAATGCTTGAAAGAGAGATGAATCTGTGAAAAAAATTTCTTCTGGAAGAGCGGCACTGGAGCGACGAAAAAAATAATAACGGAGGAAAGAGGTCTCTTGGTGTATCCGTCGACCGGATGGAAGAAGGGGACCGGAAGAGAGCGACGACGCGGAAGCCTCGCGTCATCGGGCGCGAAATGATCGATCGTCCAGGAACCCCTGCCACCGGAAGCGGAAAACAAAAATTTCCTGCTGGCCATCCAGAGTCCTACGACTGGATAAAAATAGGGATAAGGAGGATAAATTGTCCACTATTAATTTCACAATTTATACCTTCCTTCATATACTCATTCAAACATATTAACACTAGAACTACCGGCGTTAAAACTATCATATTTCAATATATTAAATAAGTACTTTGAAAAAGAAAGAATCGAGTAGCAGACAGGATGATCAATTCAGTGATTTAAGCATTTTGTGACGGACGCAGAATTTTTGTTCTATGACTCTTCTATGAACTTGAAAAATTTTTGGAAAAAATTGTGTACCAGTCATTTTGACTGGTTTGTTAGTTCTAGTGTTAATAAACAATTAATTTCCACTCACAAATACAATTGCTTGATCTTCCATCCTTCTCCCTCATTAACACCTCCAAATTGTTCTAAAATTTCACAAAACCATGATAAAATCTCCACGAATTATAAATTCACCGATTCTCCTTGAAAACTACCCTCACAATGAAAGTCAGTAGATCACCGTCGACTTCATGCCCTCCAATTTATTTCCAATCGTTGACACAGGCCAAGAGACATTTATAAACTACCCCAAATTCCATTTCCGACCGCAGAAAACATTTCCATCGAGCGTGTACAAACCACACCCCTAATGGTCAGGGTTAAAGTCTCGTTCACCCTGGAGAAAGGCCATCGGTTCGCGGAGACGCGAGTTGGATCGAAAGTATCGCGTGGTACTCTGCGATTAATTCGATGGAAGATGAGAGAGCGTGAATGCCGCTAGACCGATAAGGGAATGTGCGATTAAAACGATCGACAAGGGAAAGAGAGAGAGAGAGAGAAAGGGTGAAATAGAGAGAAAGAGAGGAGTCGTAGTCGCTTATCCCGACGTAAGTTAATTAAACGAACGCCGACAAATAACGCGGGTCATGGACGAGCTAGAGGGGCGAGGCCTTTTGCATTTTAAGAAAGGCCCGCCGGAATGAAGTACGCAAGACCTACTTTCCCGGGCATTGAAAATTAAAATAGTAAAGTGCTCTATGAAAATACCCACTTCAACGGTGGATCCATGTTTTATCGTGTGCTTCACGTGCAGCCGAAAGTTTACTGCTCTACCCCACTTTCAGTGGGGGTTGAAAAATGAGATAAGATGCGGAAGACATCCGGGTCATCTTTCCATTAATTAGGCAACAAATCGATATAATTCGGAATTGCATAGAAGATAAGAGTGTGTTTGATATTTGGGACATTTTTAACACTTTACCGATCGGTAGATGATTTTTCGGGCCCAACACTTTTGGACTTTTAACTTATTAATTGGTCGCTACGGCAATTAATAAATTATTATTTTTTATTGCGGTTAACTGTGCCAAGGACTCTGTGAAGAAACTTTGCAATTTTCGAAGAGATATCAGTGTCAGGGAAATATTTGCGTGCAAGTGACCGATCAGAAGTGGGTAGGATGTTCAAAAATACCGGTCGTTAAAGTTAGAATAATTCTAAATTAAAGTAAAAAAAAATGGTATAGTTAACGCTAGATCTACTAAGGTGGTGAAAATGACTTGCTCTGAATTTTTCATAAATAGTATTGTAACTTATAAGGCTGTTTTTTTCGATTTTCTACACCTTATCGTATGCTGCGATGCAATTAAATGGAGGAGGTTCTTCGTCTCTCTCATTTCTTTTTCTCCTATCGTATTTATTTCACACTTTGAAATATATTGGCTTAATTATCGGTAGATCTAAAAAAATGTGAAGATAGAGATGGCTGATGAAAGCGATGCATCTTAAAAATTTTAAAAATGTAAGAGCAAGCTTTCAAGATCCAGTATCTCGATCGACAATCCTGAGAAGATTATCGTTCACTTTGCCGTCCATTCGAAGGCGCGACGGCGTAAGGTGTTTCCAATAACGGATACGGATCATTATTCCCCCGGTGAATTTCTTTCAAACACCGCCGGCGTTTGCTCGTTCGACTACCGAAATTGTTATCTCGCCGTTATTGTGCCCGCCAGGCGAATGCCGTTTGAATATTCGATTCTTGTTCGGGACAGTGAGAGAACAGTGCCAGCCATAGATACGCTTCAGAATATATAGCTGCATCCTTTCATTCCTGCTCGCGATACTGCACCGTCGATGAATGCGTTTTGAAATCTATGCGACTTCCGGTCCTTCGCACACGCTCCTGTAGCCTGCTGATAAATTCTGCGTTCGAGGAAAATCGTCGTTTAGTCATTTCCACGGCGCTAAACAGCACTCAATTTGGATGCTTAATCCGTGGAATGTCATTCTTTGCATTGTGAACTATCCTCCCTCTTTTGTTTCTCTCTATATATAACTTTTGGAGAACTTCACAACTCCTTCCTTAATGCATCAAGTCACGAGTTATCGTACGCTAATGGGTTTACCCCTATTTCTATAAAAGAAAAATCTATACTTTGAAAATATTCTCCTTTGAAAAGTCCACCCTCTAAAATATTGAAAACTATACTGCATCCGAGGTCAAAAGTTATTCTAGGCTAACGGGTTAACCCCTATTACTATAGAATAAAAAATCTATTCTTTGAAAATAGTCCCCTTTGAAACGTCCACCATCTAAAATTTTGAAAACCACCGCATCAGAGGTCACAAGTTATCCTATGCTAACGAGTTAAATCTAAGTAAGTTTCTTGAAGTAAGAATCTTCATCATTTGCACGTTTCTACAAAATAAAAAATCCAACCTGTGGAAATATTCTCGAAGCTAATTGTGGAAGAAAGAGAATCAGCTCCATCCAACCCTCTCCTTTGAAACGTCCACCCTCTAAAATATTGAAAACTTTACCGCCCCGGAAGTCCATTTCAATTTCAATCCAAAGACTTCCAATTAAAAGTCCCTTTAGGGAATTCTCGCCGAGTTAATCCGCCCGGGGGGATTCCCTCCGGATGGTCTCATTGTTCCCGGAACATTTATTGCGACCGCGTAATATCCCGAATATCGATGAAAACAAAGGTAATTGACGATCGTCGTCGGTGCTTTTATGTCAAAGGAAAAATTCGCGCGGAGCATCCGCCGGAATACGTAGAATAGAAAAGGAAAAGGAGGAAGAGGAAAAAGGAGGGAAAAAATTATCTTAGCGCGTGGCTCAATAATTCCATTGTTATCGAAGCGTGCATTGTACACCGTAGGCAGCTCGGAAGAACAATGAAAAGCGGAAGTAACCTACTCGTGAAATCCTGCTTCGAGTAATTTTTCACTATGGTCGTTAAACGACACGGTAAAAAGAAGACATTCATGTTGCAGCGATAAGAATTGAGTGTGGAGAGAATTGAAGTCTCTGGACTCGATCGCAGCATCGTGTATGAGATAATTAATTCTAATTGGGCAATTAATATTTTTTTGGATCTTACTAATATGATAATTTTGCCTAGGTCCGAATATTTTAGGTGGAAACTGAATTACTAGGGCGATGGTAGCTACTTAAATGAAATTCATATCTACTTTTGAGGAGTCCAAGCCTCTATCTCCCTATCCACAGTAGTTGAATTGATATTCTTTCGGCCTTAATTGCCAAAGAGTTTTTTCTGAGACCTACAATTACAGATAAGTCCAGAACAACTGATTGTGAGATTATAATATATCAAATGATAATTTTTAAAAAATACCTACAAGTGACAGAGTATACCTAATACATAGAGAAAAATTTCTCAAAGCTGACAGAAGTTGACAAACTGATTACAAGTCCCGATTTCTTTGTCCACCTCAATTAACACGTTCATAATTGCATATAGTGAATAAACTACCCCCGAAATTATTCTGAATCAAGGAAAAAATTCAACAAAGCATCATCTCGAGCCTCCATCAACTCGAAACCTCGTAATCAAAGATTCTCCTCGACTTTATCAATTTACCTCACGCAACATTCGGGGCAAAGTTTTAATTCTATCTCCCATCGTATCGTTTCCATGCAAACTCATCCCGACAGAATCGATATAACGTGGTATCCTTCAAGGATACAATCTGCCACGTCGTAACTTGCTGGTCGTTCAGCAGGTGACACTTTGAAATTCATCGGAAAAGGAGGGTAAAGTGTAGCAGCATCTGTCTGAAACTATGGCCGAGCACAACTGCCATCCGGGTGTCTAGGTTGCCGTAGGCAGTCGCATTTGAATATTCGATCTTCGGTACGTGCCCGATGCAGCCGATCGCATTCGGCACGTACTAATTACCAGCGATTAATTAACGTTGCTCCGTTAGCACGACTCGCTAATAATTCATGTAACACGTTGGGAACAAGTTTTACTTAATTGCGGGAGATGAGTTTCTTGTGGGGATTTGAGGTGTTGCGGATATGTTGAGGGTAAAAGTAATTTTCTCGATGGCTATGGTGAAAAGGGACTTGGAATCAGTGAACTTCGATCCTGCTCTTCATCGCCTTCCAAATATTATTGTCAAGCCCCATACGATAACGAGTATGAATCGTGGAGAGTTAAATAAAGCAGGAAATTTTTAAATTATTATGAAAATTAATTGAAAATATTAAGGGGGCGCGACGCGACAGAATTATTTCTATAATATTAATATTACACTGAATGATACGATATATGAAGAATCACTGATCAATTTATATTTTAGCAATTGAATGCTGAGTCGTTGCAGATGCATTTCCACAAGGAGTCGTAGGGCAAGGGGTTAATTATTATTTGCTATAATTATTATTTGAATTATTATAGCCTAAGAGATTCGGAAGATAAAACGATAACTGTTAAACGAAATAACCACAGCAATCGAATCCGAAAGAAAGAGAGTTCAGAGTCGTTTCCACTATGTCCAAATTTAAATGCTCATTAAATCACAGAGCCAATTAAATCGCCAAAAAACATACCTATTCACGATGAAATTCCATAATTCGAAAAAAGCACAGTAAATTTGCGGAACAGAGGTAAGTTATGCAACAACATAAATCCAGTAAACGGTTGGGAATTTCGTAGAGAAATTTGGTTTGAAATTATACGATGCAGTTTTTGATATTTACGGCGTTGGTCGTCGACGGCGTTAAGCCGGCTATAATACCGTCCATAACACGGCTCGGTGAATTCAAAACGGCGTTCTAATAGCAACCGCTAATTACTCCTCGTTAATTAACATTGTACCACCTGGCGTAGCCCTGTGGTAACTCGAATAAGTTTGTAAAAGTACAAAAGTTACGTAAAACACCCACCGCAAGATATCAAGGTGTAGAAAGTATTCTGGAAGACTTCCGGTTGCTTCTGAACCACGACGATGATCGTTTCCGGGTGAATCGACGTTTTATCGATGCAATAACGAAACGTCAGCGTCCTGGCAATAATTTAAGGCCGAGTATCTGGCACGATTTGATTTATCGTCGTACGTGGTTGCAGTTAACGCATGCCAGGGTGTTTTAGTAGGTGTAGAATTCGATGACAGACATTCGTCAAACTCGATGATAAAATTCTCAGCATACCTTTTCTTCCCATCGTTTGCGAGAATTGTCTTTGGTGTCGAATCTTTCTTCTTTTTACTATTTCCGTCGTCCTCTTTTTTCCCCCCTGGTTTTCTCCCTCTAACAATCTTTCCTCTTTCTCGTTGTGGATGAAATTGGAGCAACTTGAGTTCACGGAAAAAGTCCACCGTCTGTTCGTTGGGATCGATTATTGGAAATTTCACGCGACTCTGGTGCAGCTTCATCGGCGAGTAAACTCCTTAATAAGTGGGCTCTTTTGTTACGTCTCTTTTCAGCGCTCTTACCGGCGATTTCATTCGATTTGAGGGAAATTGTTTAAACGGATAAAGCCGCGAGACTTCGTTCTTTCCATCGTGCCCTTATCGAAGCCCGTTTCGAGATAATTGCGCGGCTGGATGATATTTATCAATTTACAGGCTCCATAGATTTTCTACTTCTCGCGGATCGCTGCTTCGATATCGTGAAATATTTTGACGCAGTCGATTGTGTAAGTGTCTATCTATTTGTAATTGAAATCTTCTAACTTTTGAAAATCAAAGCTTTTAAGTAGATTTGTCTATTTAGAGTCTAAATTATGGACGATATTTGGTAATTTTCAAGGTAATGAGGGTTTCTATGGTTTGCAAGGCAATCCACTTCAATCCAAACCGAATCTACGGTAATCTCTCAACTCAACAACCCTAATCAATTTCCATCGCGTCAGATTTTCCACTTTTCGAGCAAATCTGCGCTGCTTACCGAAGCCCATCGCGAAATACTCCCAAATTTTCGAACCGATAGATTCCCATCTCTCTCAAATCCAACCACTCCTATTCCAACCCAATCCACCGTAATCTCTCACCCCAACGACCCTAATCAATTTCCCCTGCGTCAGATTTTCTACTTTTCCCACCACCAACAGCCTACCCCGTTCGAAAATAATTACCGATCCCATCAGCAACCGCCTCACTTATAATTTTGCAGGGAAATATCGAATGAACCTACGCCATTCTCCTATTCTCAAATTCTCCTTCTTTCTTTAACAACTTTTTGGACAGTGGGCCATCGAAATATGTTAAATAATAATTCAGAGCGAGCTATATTAACTAGGAAGTAAAAAATTCAGACTCTCAAATAGTGAAACCCAGTTCAAACCTCCCACTACACGTAGAAAATTTTTCTAAAATTCTAATTGCACGTATCAAAGCCTCGGTGGTTCCTCTCTTTTCTAAAATAGTAAATTCTAGGCAAAATAACCATAACGACCGAAGCAAACCAAATTTAAAATCAAAATATGGCCCTAAAGTAGTTAAGGAGGCAAAATATCAAACTCGCAATCAATGAGACCCAGTTTAAATCTTTCCTGACGCATAAAAAATTTTTCTAAAATTCTAATTACACATATCAAAGACTCTCTCCTAAAAAAGTAAATTCTAGTCAAAATAACAATAACAACTTAAGCAAACCAAATTTAAAATCAAAATATGGCCCTAAAGTAGTTAAGGAGACAAAGGGTCAGACTCCCAATCTACGAGACCCAGTTTAAATCTTCCATGACGCATAGTAAAATGTAAAACAGTAGATTTCAAGCAAAATAATCATAATAATTGAAGCAGACCAAATTTAAAATCAGAATCTGGCGCCACAGTAGTTAAGAAGACAAAGAGTCAGACTCGCAATCAGGCGAACCCAGGAAAAATCCCTCGTCACACTAAGAAAATTTGTCCTAAATTGTTATTCAACATAGCATACCCTAATTAAATCAAACCTCATCTAAAACAGTGCATTCTAAAAGCACAGCATCTGAAACTAAAAACTTACAAAAAGAAATTAGGAAAAAATCTCCCGTAGGTGGCCAGGATTTAAATTCCATCCTGTTAATTGGGAATCCGAGTATTTAACTGCATATCCACGAAAGCTCCATTCTCAAATTCCCTGGCGATAAAATTACCCGACACTTTACAGACGGCGGACGGTGAAGAATCGCTGCGATACGTCCACAAACGTCCGGGAATAGGTTCTCGCCAGTGAGTGATCCGACGGGCAATCTTTATTAACGCTCGTTGCCGCGCGCAAATCGTTTCAAAGTGTGTTCGCGTTTAGTGCGTTTAAGAATAGAGTGACGGCTGTGTCCAGGTCTTTGTGTGAGTTTCGCCGGTGCACTGGCCGTGTTCATCGACGTCGACGGGGAAGAAAACGCTTCGATAAACCTTCCTGACGTCAGAGAGACGCCGGCTTCGTGCTGGCCATTTGTTTATAGCGAGACGAATCGGAAGATCGCATCTGCGCATATTTCTTTCTCTTTTTTTTTGCTATTTCGCGAAGAGAAGGCATCAGGGTGTCTTTTAACCCCTTGACGTACAATAACGAGGAATAATCGTGACGCGATAAATGGAGCAGTAAATTTTTAAGTGTTTCAAAAATTAGGGAAATTAAAAATACTAGTAGACCACGATAAAATAAAATTAACTCTATGTTAATCAATATTGCGGTAAGTTATATACTATTATATATCCGAAATTGGAGAAAGATTGATGTTTCAGCAATTAATTCAGAGTGGGCTTAGAGCTAGGGGTGGAAGCTTTTATGAAGGGGGTGGAATTTTTATTTTAGTCACTGCTGGGATATTCTATTTCAATTTTAATTAACTGCTTACCGTACCGTAACGAGTGGCAGTCTTAAAGTGACAAATTAAATTTGTAAATTTTTCAATACCTATCAATTATTCAATAATCTTAAAATTGTTTTAATTAATGCAACTAATTGATCAACGCCGACGAAAGGACCACAGAAGGAGATTTTTACAAGGACGAGTTTCAATGTTCTTTGGTTCCAAGATTCTCCCAAGATGCAAAAACCACTGTAACTAATGAGAGGAGTTAAAAATACAAGAAAGATCCGGAGATTTTAAATTTTTCGACGATGGTTAGAGTCTGAGAAGACGTTGATTTTTAAGGCGTCAAATTTCTGGATGTCATGCTCGCAAAACGCGTCATCGTCGTCTTACAAAGTGGCCGAAACTCGAAGCCGCTTCGAATTGGAGCGCTTTACGTCGGGCTGGTTCGTTAAATAGGTTAATCACTCGTTACGTGAAGTAAATCTTCGTCAGCCAGAATTCACCGTAAATATTCCACGGTAGTGTCTGCGTGACTTGGGTGTCAAAGCGTCTGCCAATAATTATTTGGGTAGCCTCCCTTAGGGACGACTTAATGAGCGTACAGAACTATGCCAAATGGAACGCGTTGCACCATGAAATAATCCGATTTCTGCGTCCGGCAGAAATCGAAGCCTCGCTTCAAATATTACGGGATTTCATGTAAATTCATTTTCACGGGGAAATTATTTCTCTTACAATTAAGAGAAATATTAATTCACTCACATAAGCAACAATAAAATATTCTATTTATCTATAATGCAATTTTTTTATCAATTTCCTACAATATTAAGAGATACAAAGTTGCCTCACAGCACAAAAAGAAGTTACAGAGGGTAAACCATCCTCACACCGTAAAAGCAGAGTGAAAAAAAATAATTACATCTTCAACCACAAAATCGAAATGCTCGGCAACGCTCTGAAAATTAATGCAACCCCAAAAATCATCCAATTTCTTCACCTCAACGTTTCCTGGCAACCCTCTTTTCTAACAAAATCATCCCTTCTCGGCCAGAAGCAATTTTTGTATCAATTTCCTACAATATTAAAAGATACAAAGTTGCCACACAGCACAGAAAGAAGTTACAGAGGGTAAACCACCCTCAAACCGTAAAACAGAGTGAAAAAAAAATAATTACATCTTCAACCACAATATCGAAATGCTCGGCAACACTCTGAAAATTAATGCAACCCCAAAAATCATCCAATTTCTTCACCTCAACGTTTCCTGGCAACCCTCTTTCGTAACAAAATCATCCCTTCTCGGCCAGAAGCGATTTTTGTCGGTGTATCGGCAAAACCTACGCCTCTGGGCGCTCACGAGCTTGAGACAAACGAAGGGAAAGTTTAAGAAGGAAGGGAATGTTGAAGAGGGAAGGGAATGTTTAAGAAGAAAGGGAAAACCCCTGGTCTCACCCGTGGCACTCGTTATTTTTTCAACCGTAGGACCGTCCCTCTTTGCCAACTCCGGCCGGAGGGTGGAAAAGAGAGACCTTAGAGCTGCAAGAGTGCCGTGAGTTCGTTCTAAGAATAGAGATACGTGGCGAGTACGTGGCGAAGGGTGGAAATTCTTGGCGGAGAAGGAAACCTCGAAATCATTTGCGAAAGATGAAAACCCAGCTGCTCTAATTCCCTATTGAGCTCAGACTACGATACAAAACGAGTTTCTGCCGTTCTTCCCGCCATTTCTGTTCAGAGACAGCGAGGGTAATTGGTGTGATCTATATTTTGGAAATTTGTATTTGTTGTAGTCTATTATTTCACCTAAAACTCACTATTTTTGGTAGCTTCTGAACCACCGAGTCTAGAACAATTAAATAATAAATGTGGAGAAAGTTTGAAGGGGTGAAAAAGGGTTTGAACTATACTACAGTGTCTCCACAACCACCGAAGCCTCTAGATATTACGCTTGACCAATTTATTTTCCGCAAATCGAGTTTGATAAAAGTTTCTGCTAAATATATTATTTTTTTTAAGATAGCGAGAGTTGTTCTTGTCTTTCTGAACCGAACAATTGAGCTACACAGCTGGAACGGCGTAAGTATTATTTTTACGGCGTGTTTGATCTCGCGCTAAAATTATTTATATTTATCGCTCGGAATTTATGGCATTTTCCGCTGCGACGTTTCATCGAGATTCAATAATCCTGAGTAGCTAGTGTATCGATAATCGTAAAGAATTTAATAGTCAAAACAAATTTTCTTAAGCCGACGAAGGGGCTAAGCGAGTTAAAGCACGTCGTCGCATGGCCGTTTTACGAGGCAGCGATAAATCTAAAAATTTCATCGACCACCAAAAAATCTCTCGTTCGCAACTCCTCTTTAAAAAAAGAAAACAAAAAACACATTCTTTAAACCTCGTTTCCGCGAGTCCGGCACTTGTGAAATAATGTTTCACCAAAATTTCGCTCCCACTGCTTTTTTTCTTAAGTTTTTACATTATTTTTTACCTTCAACGTCCAGCTATTCCATAAATTGAACGATAATATTGTAGAAATCTTTATTTATTAAATTCTCCTACAACTATCCCTTAAATATTATTTCGACTTGAAGATACTCTAAAGAAAAAACTATTTAATCAATTTATAGCTGAAGGTCATCTTAAGGTCACCGAGCTCTTTGAGTTTCACTCTTCACCTACGGAACAGCCGAAGAAAATATACACTATCTTTCAAGAGATTCAAGCATGCACTAATTTTTTAAACAACCCGTATATTTTCAATACACAAAGTCTCTTTATTTTAACAACTAATAACTTTCAAAAATTCAAAGCTTCTTTACCAAATCCATCAGACACCTCGCACTTTGACTAATCTTCAATTTAATTCTAATTATTCACGATTCTTCCACCATGAAAATTTGACAAAAAAAAGTATGGCTCTCCGAATTTCTCGTTTCCTTAATTCCATTGCGATTTTCGTTTCTAATTCGAGATAACGACGGAAGACGCAGATACAAGCGTCCATCTATCATCGTCTCGGACGACGAGCGAGAACAACGGAAGAACGATGATCCTTTCGGGACGGCTGACAGAAATTGCAGAATTTAAAAGTTCTTAAGAAGAAAGGAATAAGGGGAGAAACGATGGAAGAAATGAGACGGGATGATTTATACGGTAATGCCGTTAGTATTCGCGAACTTTCCAACGGAAGTGGGAGTCTGTTTCACGGCGAAAAGTTTCTCGCGGAAACTGTTTACTTATATAAGCAGCTCTCAAATATTTGTTTACCCTTAGCCGAGTTAACTCGCTGGGTGCGTGTAAGATCGATCTTAAAGGCAGAAACCAAGATGAAAAAGCACTGAGAGTTTCTACGCCCTATATCTCTTCGAGTTTAGTGGCTGCCTTCGGTTTCATTTATTTAATTAGTATGAACGTTCACCGGACAGCTTCGATGTGCGCTGAAAGGCGCCTACTGTCTGCCCATTTAACGCATGAAAATAAACCTCGTATTAAGAGAGAAAAACAGAAAAACAGTTTAAATTGCCTACTAAACAGTGAGCGAAATACAACGGCGCCTTTTCGCCAATAATTACGTAGTGAATTGATATTGAATTTATATTTAAATTCATTCCTGTTGCTCGTCAACACACCAGGCAATTATGAATATTTAATCTTCGCGAATACAAATGGAAAGTGAAATTAAAAAGATTTCACCAGCCTGATAGTCAATTAAAATTGTGGCTTCAAGAAAAAATAAACGTAGCTGTCTCAACAGAAATGTTAATCAATAAATTATAATGTTATGGAAGAAAGTGGGATTTTCAATTTGTAGAAGCTTTAATTATTGCTGTGATCAATAATATAATTCTATCTGCAGCAGGAAAATTCGTTGTCACGATTCGAGACAAATTGAATCTAGATTTGAGCCTAAAAAAAGTTCCAAGGACGAATGAAGGTTAGAGGGTAACAAAAACGTCCCCCTTTGCTCAGAGACCCTTTTATTCCTTCACCCCATCCTCAGCTATGTTCGTTTCCGTTGCGATTACAATCGTGTCGACCTAAAAGCGAATTTTTTCCGCCGTAGATCCGCGAAAACCCGACGGGGGACAGTGGTAAGGAAAAGCGGAAGGGGGCGAGGAAAAGAGATCCGTCGACTGTCCGAAACCACGATTCGGGACGAGCGTGTCCATGCATATGCAGATGCAACGCATCTGCATTGCAGATTTAACCGAGTCGAGAAAGAAAGCGAACTCCCCTTTCAGGGCTACGAATCGTCGAAAAGCCGACCCCCTACTCTTCTTCCCGTGAAAAATTTCATCGTCGATCTTTCGTGCCTTTTAACACCGGCCAACAGAAATCGGGACGTCGAATTTCGTTGAATTAGCGCCAAAACTGTCGAAGTTACAGCTGTTATGTTTAATTGCATTTAATAAGTACTTTAGGAGAAGAGGAATCAGAAGGGAACAAGTGATGATTGATTAAGTAATTTAGGTTTTATAAAATAGAGAGAGTATTTTTCGAAAAGTGGAAAAATGGTCTTTTTGACCTCCTTGGCAGTTTGCAGTGTTGTGGTGAAAGTTAATTCAGCTAAGATAGTAAATTCTGTGCGAAATTACCATAACAATTAATTTTTGTGTTACACAATACTTGCAAAATATCTGGACTTCTGATTCTCTAAACGGAGAACCTAGCAGATTGATAGAAAATTGATTAACACTTTACCGACCGGTAGCCGATTGGTTTTTCGGGCCCAACACTTTTGGACTTTTACCTAATTAATTGATTGCTATGGCAATTGATAAATTTCTATTTTTCATTGCGGTTAACTGTGCCAAGGACTCAGTGAAGAAACTTTGCAATTTTCGAAGAGACATCAATATCAGGTAAATATTTACGTGCAAGAGACCGATCAGAAGTGGGTAGGATGTTAAAAAATACCGATCGGTAAAGTGTTAAGTTATAAATTCAAGTTGCCAATTCATTCGCAGAAAATGTACAGAAATATTCCTAAAATAGTAAAAGACATAAAAAAAAGTTATATCATTAATAAGAACTGTAGATTTTAGAAAGTAGACGGGAAAAGTTACCCTATAGATTTGGAAATTTTTTATAGAAAATTGGAGACCAGTTATTTCGTCTGTTCAGGTAGTTCTAGCATTCAATATAGTAATTTTCTAGGAGGAAAGGAGACTCGGGAATTTTTGGAATTCCATGGCAGAAAACTCTCTACGGAATTCTCTGTCATGGAGAATGGCGAGCTTCTGCCTGTTCGCGCTTCGATTTGCGATACAACGTGTGGAGAAGTTTCCGAGTGACTTGGAACTTCTTCTCCAAGTCCAACAGGCTCCCTTCGTCGCCCTTGCAAGTTTCGTGAAAGAATTCTATGGTTGGGGAAAATGTAGGCGATCTCGAAACGACGTTGACTGTTAAAGTTCTACTGAGAAATGGAGAGGACGGATATCTTGCGTTGATGTCTGCTTTGTGCAAATATTTTGTGCCTGCTGAACGCACAAAGGTCATCGAATTGTTGTTAAATACCGTTGATCCCTAAGTGAGAAGTTTTTCCTACTTTACAGCCAGTATTAACGATTTAACACTAGAACTACCCACAATTAAGTCTAGAATTACAAATGCAGTCAAAATGACTGGTTCCTCATTCTTTCTAAAAATTCTCGAATTTTACAAAAAGGCTGTAGAGTAGAAATTTTACGTACATCTTATAAAATATAAATTACTGAATTAATCATCTTCTGACTCCTTTCTTCTCAAAGTACTTAATTTAATTCGCAAATATCTGCATCCATACGATCTCTCTAAATACTCCACCGTCATTCCACAGCTAATTTAAATATACAATTTAAAGCAAAATTAAATCTAAAAGTCTATAAAAAAATATGTGCGAAAATAAATGACCGATTGACCTCAGAAACTAATTTCTAGCACCTGTCACTACCTTACTTTTTTATTTCTCTCCAAACCCAGATTCTACCCTTCTATTTTCCCCACGTTCTTGCAACCCCCGACGATTGAAATCATCCAAAAGAAAATGTCCTATTAATTCCAACCCCTTTTGAACTTCTCCTTGATTCCATCGCCTCGATACATCACAATCAAAGTCACCAGCATCAAAGCAATCAGGCAGCAATCAAGAAAAAATTCACTTCCTCTCGAAATTCGCCAGTATGTCAGATAACTACCGATCTTCTCGACAAAAAGTCAAAGAGATCTGCGATTTGCAGTATGAACGTTGATTCTCGGTCTATCCGGCCATCTGGTTCTGTCTCTCACCACGTACGAGATAGTGGTAATGAACTGAGGGTAGCCGCTGGCTGGCAGCCAAGGCAAACTCCTCCTCGAGGAGCTCGAACCTCCTCTTCGTACACCGTGAGATTTCTGACGCTTACCAACGGAAGAAATTACGAATTGACTTTGCGCAACCGGACACTTCTGGCTCCTCTGGGAGTGTCGTAGTTTCGTCTTTTTGCCAGACAAGTTTCAAATCTGACAGGGCCTCGTTGTACCGATTCCCCTGGCGTTAAAGAGCGATACTGTGTCTTTGAGAGTTCAAGAGAACTTTGAGGAGAAAATGACGTGGTTCGGGAATGAAGATTGGAGATGATGGCTGTTGGATTTTCAAAGGGAATGGGCAATTTGTTGATTTGAACTTTACAGAGGGTTATTTCGTGAAGGATGTACGATTTTAGAAGGGCTTCGAATCGGAAATTCGTCTATGATGTTTGATATGAGTAATTGAGTATCTTAGACTTTAATTTGAGAAATCGTGGGAAAAATGTACTGTTTTCGAAGTTATCGATGAATTTTTATTTTGACTGTGACTACTATAGGAATTTTAACTGTAATTTACGATTTTAGGAGAGTTTTGTAATTGGCAATTTTATCATTTAACTGGAGGAGACGTTGGAAAAATGCGTAATTGTAGAATATTCCGATGAATTTTAATTTTAATTACGGCTAATATAGTAAATTTAACTGTGATTTACTATATTAGGAGCGGTTTGAATCGACGAGGATAGGAAATTCTTCGGTGATAATTCTTAGATGAATAATTGAGAATTTTATCCTTTAACTGGAGAAGCTATTGGAAAAGTGTCTAATTGGAGACTTTATCATTGAATTTTAATTTTGATTACGGATAATATAGTAAATTTAACTGTGATTTATAATTTTAGGAGCGGTTTGAGTCGCCGAGGATAGAAAATTCTTCGGTGATAATTCTTAGATGAATAATTGATAATTTTATCCTTTAACTGGAGAAGCCATTGGAAAAGTGTCTAATTGGAGACTTTACCGATGAATTTGAATTTTAACTACAGCTATTCTGGTCGTTTTACTTAAGATCTACAATTTTATAGAAGCTTTACCAAGACTTAAATACATTTAATAGCTCTTAACCGTACAGCCGACACAGCCCCGGGTAGAATTTGCCTCAAGACCGAAGAGACACAGAAAAAAAAAGTAGATAAAATGCTAAAGAGAATATCGAGGTAGAAGAATTAATCCAAAGCAGAATGGGTGCTCGAGGAAACAGAAGAAACAATCGAGGAGATAATCAGAAGCTTCGAACTCACGATTAAAGGAACGACTCTAGAGAGAAACAGACAACGTGCACCGTCATTTGCATCTGCGATACACCGAGCATCATCGACACTCTTTGATGTCTGCTAATAACCAAACTTTGCCGCGGATTAAAAATAAAGCCCGGAGTTTCTCGAGGATGATTCTGATGCGGCCGCTTTTTGTTGACGTACGTTTTTTTTTAGATCTCCTCGAGGGAAGCTCGATCGTCGTGCTTTTAAAGCGATTCGAAATACTCGCGAGGCTATTTCCAAGTCTCTTTTTTCTCTCATACGACTTTTGGAGAGGCGTTTCCGTCGGTTAGTTCGAAACACTTCACCTTAATTGGATTCCTACGAGAGCAAAGGACGAAAAGGACTCGCTCGATTGGTTGCATCGACGATTTTCAACGTTGATGATTCAGAAAATGGAAATTCTAGCATGCAATTCCTTAAATTTGTCAAATTCTTGAAATATTGTAACTTCAAAGTATTCTGGAGGGACATTTTGGAAGGGGAGAATCAGAATTTTTATTCACATTACAGAAATTTCAAACACCTTTAATTATAAATCTAAGTGACGAATCAAACCGACAACCTAATTGCAATTAATTAAACTACTTTCATCAACGAAGGATCAATTAACGCATTGATGTCATGGGGGTTATGGAGGTCAACGGTGACCTATTGAATTCAATATTACATGTAACTTTGAATTTGCAATATTTATGAATATTCTAACACATTGAATAATTCGATATTGGCATTAAAAAAATAAAGGTCTGCCGAATTAAAGTTTCTGCTTTATAAAGATCCGATTGTAATAAAAAAAGTTTCACTTCAGTAAAAAGGATGCAACTAGCAAAATACCGGTAACGTTAAACGTGTTAAAACTCCAAATACAGTACAAATAAACTACTTGCAACAAGCCAAACTCACTAAAAAATGACAACTAAAACTTTACCTGTAGCTAAAACCTCAACTACACAACGAACTACTCCATTACAATAAATCTAACCTCAAAAACTGTCCTCAAATGGAACAAACAACGATCTCAAACTCGGCGAATTTGAAACTCTGGAAACATTCGATCCTGAAAGATCCAATCAGCCATTGCATCCTGCCAAAGGTATAATTCCTCGTCGATGAACGAGCAAGAATAAAGCTTCCTTCTGTTTACCATCGCAATAAAACACAATCCAACCGGTCAAACATAAAGCGACGATCCAAGAGCAACATTCGACGGTAAATGTTTTTGCTCAGTTTGCGACGAGAGGAAAAAAATATAATTTGCATCAAGGGACTTACTTTTACAGTTGAGTCTGAAGCAACGTGTAGGCGAGAGTGGCTCAGAACCGAGGTTTTTTGATTTGCGACAGTTGTTCCTTGAATTCTGATTACACACTGGTCGATACAATTATTTTCCTTATTATATATATGGTTCGGTTGGGTGCGTCGGAGTGGGGGGGGGACGTCTACCTATGTCGCGCTAGACGAGTCCCTCCGACGCTTGCGATTGGTCAAGGAGGTAATGTGGGGGTAAGGCCCTAGGCAGGTAAGTCTATATTAGGAACCTCGTGTCATGAAGCTCATCATTTGCTTATTATCCGCGGCTGTGAGTTTACTGTACTAAATACATTGATTAATAATTATTAAAATAGATGTTATGATTTTCTGAACTTCATGACACGGCCGCCACAAGTCGTTTGTTTTGCAAGGGTAGAAACGTGAATATATACGTTACACGGCTATAACTGAGGAGAAATTAATCATCCTCTCCTCCGGTGTTCCCGGAGAAGCTGAAGAAAATAGCCTTGAATCTGCCAGGTGGTCGACTGGCATATTTTCGAGGCAGAAATATACGGAACAGTTTATATTCGGCCTACTCGAATGTAAAGTACCGTAGGCTTATAAAAATTCCATTGTTCTACTCATTAATATCGTCGAGGTTTGATTTATCATCGATTTACGATCTGCTTCTGAGACGTACGTGACGTCTAGCTGATCGTTAACACTAGATTTACGGAGTCAATTTGACTCATTCAAAATTTCATTGCTATTTATATAGTATGTTGGTTGGTTATTTTTTTATAATAAATCGTTCATTTAAATTTGTTTTGGAATTATTTTCTTTGCAAAAAAATTCAATTTTCTTGTATGATTCAAATTGGCCCACTTTAGAAAAATAGGTATAGTCAACATCCGTAAATCTAGTGTTAAATTAGCAAAACATAGATTCTATAATTGCTTCCAAGTATGTTGCAAATTTTAAGAACTGGAAATAGAAATATTCTTTAAAATAGCAATGATTTAGTAACTCAACTTTTCAAGCTGGCAGTCATTAAAATACTTCGTCCCTTCTTCTAAATTTTACTTGTTCTACTCAATATTGTAACGTAAAGAGAGACTCAAAATGTTACAAAATTAAAAGAAAAATCCTTGACACTAAAACTTTCAAGGCAGCCAGAATTACTGGTTTCCAACTTTTACATAAAATTCTTCAAAACTTTTCTTGAAGAATTTTTCGAAAATATGAGGAACCATGTATTTAGCCTACCTTGATAGTTCTAGCGTTAAGTACCTAGATTCTAATGTCTCAAATGAGCTACATATTTCTAGCTTATGCATCTTATTTCCTCCAAATGATTCATGGTACCAAACAATGTCATTTATGGACCACAAAGTCATCTGATAATTATTGATCTATGATCGAATAAACAGTAGTAAGAAAGTTGTTCACAAACGTTCGAAAATTTGCCGCAAATCGGCCTTGAGTCGAGCAGTTTCTGGTCCAAAGACAACACCAAGAAGTATCGATATCCAACGTACGAGAATAAAGTGAACACCCCGTGGCGCGAATAGTGACACGGCTATTTGTAGATGCGCGAGGCGTGTACGCGAGAAACGAGCGAAAACATTTCACGAGACGGGAGACACAGATATAAACGCACAAACGGGACACGAGAGACACAGAGAAAAATGCAACCGGCCGATATTCCCACGGAATTCCTTCCTGTCGATGAAACTTCCGGTTTCGGAAATCTCAACGAATTCCGCCCTTTTTAAACCATTGAAATCTCTAAATAAAATAAAATTAGGAACAATTATATATAAAATTTCTTCTCAAGTATTCTATCACCTTCCAATATACCAAAATATTTCTAAACTTAATAAAAATTCCAGTTTAAATGCTTCCTGTCAGGATTCAAGCTTAAGCGTGATAATGGTCATAAATTCGAAAGTTGGAGAAAAAATCGCCTGAAAATTCTCATCGATCGTCGAATAATAATCTAGGTCGAAATTTCGCCCCTTCTGTAACCTTTCGAAACTCTGAATTAAATAAAATTTGGAAAAATTATATATTGAATTTCTTCTTCACTCATCATCTTCCAATATGACACAATAATTCCTAATTTAATAAAAATTCCAGTTTAAATGCTTCCTGTCAGGATTCAAGCTCAAGCTTGATAATGGTCATAAATTCAGAAGTTGGAGAAAAAATTGCCTCAAAATTCTCATCGATCGTCGAAGAATAATCTAGGTCGAAACGTTCCATCTGCATTAATCGCGAGATAGATGCCCATTGGCACGAGTAGTCGACGATAACGGATTAATAATGCGAAAATAGATGGCCCGATCGAGTAATAACTCGAAACGATAGACGAGAACGATTTCGATATACTCGTCGATACGAGGTTAAAAGAGTTCCGACTCACCCTCTGCGCTTTCCTCTTATCGGCACGCTGATTCTGATGATATATTCTGCTGAAATTACTGACGATAACAGGTACCGGTAAAGCGATCACTAGGACACCGCTAAGGGAGCATACACCCCCCACGATTTTTCCCGCGATCGTTTTCGGAACCATGTCACCGTACCTGCAACAGAAAAAAATCACAAGGTGGTTAGAACAGCTCCTACCTACATAAACATTACATACAACAAGATAAACATGTCAAAAACACCCTAATTGCGACTTTACATTTGAGCGCGCAATGTCAGCTGCGTGGAAAAGTCGAATTTGAAGATAATAATATGAAATTAAAAAATTGGACATTGAAGTAATATCGTATTTAAGTTTTTAACAACTTAAAAATTTTTTTTCAAAACTTATCATAGGCGAAATGACTAGGAATCTTTCTAAAACTACCTTAAACCTGTAGATCCGAAGAGAAATCACTATTACTGTATTAATTAATTTTTCCATGTATACATTTCTCTTTTTCGAAAGTAATTACTTGTTGTAGTTATGTATACTAGTTCTACTATTAAGAATATTAATTATTTAAATGCATTTAGTGAACCAATGAACATAATACTGCAGGTGCGTAAGAAGTATGCCGCACCCTCTTTTGCGAAAGACCTTGAAATAGTTCCATCGAATTCCAAGTGAAATATGGTATGAAAATTGTTCCCGTTTAATGGAAAACAATTGCACAGAACGATGGTGCATGTAGAAACGTCAAATACACACGAACAAGTAGGAACGGCTTGTCTGACTATGACGGCTCATTCTACTGGCAGTTTTTATCGCGGTTAGAATTCACGGGACGTTGGTTAATTGAATTCTACAGGGGCCTGTGGCAAATTATAGTAATTATATCGACTCGAATAAAATTGAAAACGAGAGGAGGATCGCCTGTCGTTGGTCTATATCCGTCCACGTCATTAAGCGGTTTTAATTTTCCGTGGGAAAGCCGAAGCGCGGAACGTCACGAGGAATGAATATTTCATTCGACGTTGAAGTTCCTCCCTACGGTCTCCAATGGCGGAGGATCATTCTTTATTTTTTAGGACATTGGCCACCTTGGAATAACCTCAGGATTTTGCAATATTTAGGTGAAAAATTTAGACGGAAGAGGAAGAAGTTGGAAGAGTTTTTCGACAGGGAAGAAAACATTGGAGAAGAAAAGAGAAGAGAAAAGGGAACTGGGAAAGTTCTTAAACGAGGAAGAAAGAAGAAGAGAAAAGCACCAAAGACAAAGAGAAATTTTAGACGGAGAGGAAAAGACAAGCGAAGAAGAGCCTGGAGGAAAATAGAAGCTGTTCTTGGCCAAAAAAAATAGGAAGAAAGAAGAAATTGGGAAACTTCTGAGATAAAAAAAATAGGAAGAGAAAGGAACTGGAATATTAACGAAGTAATTAGATGAAAAATATGGAACAATAGAAGAAAATTGGTTATAGCTATGGAGTGAGAGTTTCATCGACTATATATTTACGCGACTTCGATATAAACGTTCTTGTAACACGCGAGAGTCGAAGAAGAACGTAGTAATATCCCTTATATCTTATTTGGATCCAACGGAAGAACGAAATCGACGTTATCGAAGTGTAGTGCTATAAACAGACGCGAAAAAATTTCTATAAAAGAAAAGTAGAGAGAAATAAAGATAAAATATTGAAGAAACTTGCCGAAATGTCGGGTAAAATGATTCGCGAAGCGATAGGTAACCATTTCCCGTAAAAGAAACGATCGTCGGTATCGTTTGGAGGCAGGTGGCCGTTTTCCCATGGAACGTCGCTCGTTCGTTCCTATATCTGAACAGGTGAGCGAGGTAAAACGCGGAAAAGGCGCGATAAATTTCATACCGCGTAAAATGAATTGTCACGTGGATGGTTTACCCAATTTATCCAGGCCCCAAGCGAAAAGGGGTGGTCGCTAGGGGAGAAGATGGTTTTTGGGGGATAAATATCGAGATATTTTCGACGTGCGAGTGTACGAGATAGGAACGGGTAAATGTGGATCGTTTCAGGGAAGAGTGGCGGAGAGACAAAGAGACAGAGAGGCACAGAGACGCAGACAAAGAGGCAGGAATAGAGAGACAGAGTGATAGGGAGTTAGAATGATAGAGAATCAAAGCGATAGTGAAATAAAATGATAGAGAGGCAAAGTGATAGGGAGATAGAATGATAGAGAGTCTAAGTGATAGGGAGATAGAATGATAGAGAGTCAAAGTGATAGGGAGTTAGAATGATAGAGAGTCAAAGTGATTGGGAGATAGAATGATAGAGAATCAAAGTGATAGTGAGATAGAATAATAGAGAGATAGAGTGATAGAGACACAGAGTGATAGGGAGTCAAAGTGATAGAGAGATAGAATTATAGAGAGTCAAAGTGATAGGGAGATAGAATGATAGAGAGTCCAAGTGATAGTGAGATAGAATGATAGAGAGATAGAGTGATAGAGACACAGAGTGATAGGGAGTCAAAGTGATAGAGAGATAGAATTATAGAGAGTCAAAGTCATAGGGAGATAGAATGATAGAGAGTCCAAGTGATAGGGAGATAGAATGATAGAGAGATAGAGTGATAGAGGCATAGAGTGATAGGGAGTCAAAGTGATAGCGAGTTAGAATGATAGAGGCATAGAGTGATAGTGAGTCAAAGTGATAAGGAGATACAGCGATGGGAACGTAGAGAGACGTAGCAAGAGAGTGATAGAGAAATAGAGTGACACAGAAATAGAACTGATAGGGAAACAGAGTAATAGAGAGACACAGTGATAGAGATATAGGACGATAGAGAAACAAAAGTGACAAAGACATAGAAGGACAGAGAGACAGAATGATATGGAGATTTAGTGATAGAGCGATATAGCGATAGAGAGAGAAACAAAGATCCCCAGAGACAGAGATCCACCAAGAAGGATGGACAGGTCGAAATGCGAAAACGGTCCATAAAACATAACAGCCATAAAGTAACATATTAAGCGGGGAAATCATTGCGAGTTACTATCGCGGAAAACCCGTTCGACTGTCGAAGTTGGCGAATTTATCGGTGACTCGATTCAGCCAGCATTATCCAACAGAAACGATCGGCATTACGGTGCGCAATGCGACTCGTTTGAGCTTGAGATTAAAAGAAATATTCTACTGTGATGGAGAACACGAAGGGAGCAGAAAAAGGAAGTAAAACGATGAAAGGAAAGCAAGGAACAGCAGGAGATGAACGAAGGGAGAAGAAAATGAAGCAGAATTCTAGAAACGTGTAATGGATCGCACTCGACAGCTACAGATCGTTCCTCTCTCCAACAAATTCCTCGAGTCATGCGCGGGAATTTCATGGTGACCGCAGAGTCAAGCCAAGGGTGGCTTTACCCACCCTACTCTGCAGAGGACGTGACGTCTGCACGGAAAAAATGTTTCTGACAGGGGTAATCGAGCAGGAGACGAGTATCGAGGGAATACTCGAGTCATCGTGAAAGTAACGTTAACGATATTTATATCCCGGGAACATTTTCGGCAGGGGGCGGACCCTCGAAAAAAATGAATAATACTCGTACTCGATGGATACAGAGTGTAATAAGGGTGGGAATAAATTTCCCTGGACATTTCAAAAAGGCAGGAGAGAGAAGGTTAATGAGCTGCGACGAGGAGGGAGAATCGAAAATATTTTTGTGAGGGTAACTCAATGGAGAGGCACGATAAAAACTTGGAGACTGTTTAATGGCGACGAGGTATGGGGTGTCGTGAGTGGAAGTCTTTCAGGATGGTGACGTTGCGATAGGTGGTGAAGTGAAAAGTACTTTTTTAAAAATTGGGGTAAAAATAGAAGCACGTTTTAAATAGGAGGAAAAATATATCCTTGGATGAACCAAAATTATGGTTTTTCTTAAAATTATACTTACAAAACTATGGAATCTCATTTTTTTATATATTAATTAAAATATTAAAAATACTAAATGGCAGAAAAGAAATGTCCTTGGATCACCTAAATGTTAATTTTTGTTACGTATACAAAATTGTCCTCACAAAACTGCAAAATCTTATTTTAGATGGGAGGAGAGGGATGTCATTGGGTCACTTAAATTTAAATTCTTCTTACGTATACAAAATTGTACTCGCAAAATCTTATTTTAAACGAGAGAAGATAAATATCCTTGGGTCACTTATATCTAAGTTCTTTTTTATTAAAATAAAGTATCCGAAAAATGTTTAATCAGCACATAGCAATTTCGCAAAGACAGTTGCGACACTCTCTTGTCTTTTATCTAAGCAACATTTTAATATGATAACTTTATGAATTTAAAATTCCACTTTACATACATGTATGGACGTACTTAACGCGAGGTATCGACAGAGCAGAAAGTACTTTCAGCCCTTGAGCAAAAGGGGTGAGACCTTAACCCCCAGTGGGTATAAATGACCGGTCTCCTCGAGAGAAAGCAAGAGCACCGTGTCGTGTCAACAAAGAGACGTCCCGTTGTCCAGTGTTCAATTAATATCCGTGTACATAATCGTATAGCTTTTGTACATCGTACTGTAGTCTCTGTAAATACGGCGTCGATGGCGTTAGGTGGAAATCTAATTCATTGTTATTTGATGACCTCCTCCCATCGATCCCGCAATAGGAACGTTACAATACAATTACGTACACGGTTCGACGGAACGATTTCTCGTTGATTTGAGTGCCACTGTGTCTATACCTTTGGCTGGTTAAGGGGTGAGGACGACACTTTATGATTCGACTTGTTTTCTTCGACTCACCTTTTGTTTAAAAAAGCTTTCTATTTTTATAGATTGCTTTTATTTTGATTCTAATTACAAATAGATATCACTATCATATTCTATATTATAAAGAGGCGTAGAGCACACATGGAATCATAGGAAGGATTAAAAAAAATTGATTCAATTGAAAATTATTGGGTGAAAGACTAGGGATATGGCAGCAAAATCAATTGGACTCGCAATTAGTCGCCTGAATTCAAATTCCTTGCTAGATACCAGTATTCGAATTCAGTAGTACGAAGACCACCGTAAACAATGTGATAATTAAAGCTAAAAAACAAAATACTACAGGGTGTATGGTCAATAGTAGTAGTAGTACGGACTTAAAATATAAATAATATAATAATAAATGCTGTCATCTCCATTAAACTTTCTCTAAATTATTATCTAACATATCACAGCTCCGATAGTTCAAAGCCCACCGTAAACACAGTGAATTATTAATATTACAGAATAATATAATAATTAATAATAATATATCAGGATGAACGGTCGATAGTAATATAAGTCCAGACTCAACCCTTTGCGGTCCGAATTAATTTGTAAATTTTGTTCTGAGCAAAGTAAAATTAATTTCCCAACATTTTCTATTACTGGTTATTCATGTTTTTTAATGATATTAATAATTATAGGTACTGACAGGTATTTAGGTGATCTTACACAATTATTATGAAATTACAAAGTTAATGTTAATTTGTCAGAAAATAAAATCATGTAGAAAGATCTGTCGAGCTGCACTGGACACAGCTTTCCGTGACACTTAATGTTTCATATACTAATTATCAACTTTTCGAAATCAAGAATAATTATGCATTTCAACAGGAATACACCACAGTATCTACAATTGTTCCCAGTATTAAATAAAAACGAATAATCAACAATAGAAAATTTTCCGAGATTATATTTGCTTATCTGACAAAAAGTTAATAAAAAATTCGGAGCGCAAAGGGTTAAAGTCCTATGTCATCTTCGTTAAACCTTTCCTAAATTATTAATTAACATATCACAGCCTCCAAGGTGCTATAAATTAAAACAGTGAACCTTTAGAATAATTCTCAAAATGATTATCAAAGTTGCTTGTGAAAAATACAAAGTTACAAATACAATACATCACAGTAACGTCATCATTGTTAAGGAAATCAAAGAGCCAACTACATGTTCGTCCGAAAAGGGTAAAATCAACGAAAGAGAAACGAGACAGGACGAGAATGTAGGCTCGATAAGCATAGATTCCCGTGGTCGCAACGTGTTTGTGCTGGCACGCATTAGTGGCCGGTGGTTTCCACGTAATTGCAGCCGGTACAACGTGCATGCCGCATATGTAGGCCGTTGCATTATTAAAAAGAGAAATGTGTGCACTAATTGGCAGAGGGTGGAGGCGACCCGCTCGTTACGAACACTTTGCGAACGAACGAAGGAATTCACCACGGACCGGCGTTGACTGGCCAGGGGGGAAAAAAAGCAGGCCGAACGGCTGAAAACACGGGGGAGGCAAGGTTTCTCGAGGTTTTAAAGCGTTCATTATTTCTTCACGAGCCGAGAAGAAGGTCACAGCCGGCCCACCCTGGAACGGTTAGAATTTCATGAGCCGAGAGGTGCGGCTTCTGATAAAAAAAATTTCTCCCTTTGACCGATCGCGCGAAAGCCCGGAAACATGCGTCGAAAACTGGGTCTTTTTCTTTTCCCTTGATTTCCCTTCTCTCTCTCTCTCTCTACCATTCTTTTCCTATTTCTCCTTTATTGTGTTTTTTTAATAAACAATTCTTTTTACTTTGCTACTGTAATCTCGGTAATTTTCAGATAATTCTGGGAACGTAAACGTGAAATGAATTCCGCGTTCAAAGTCGGGTCCGTGGTTGGAGAATGTTGCGACAATTCTGAAGTTTCTAGGGTGAAGGGTAACAGAAGCTTTTACAGAGGCTGTCGGTGGGATTCCTTTTAACGCTGTTTATTACAATTTAATTTCTTCTTTTTTATAGATATTGAGGGTGAAAGAATAATAGTGCAGAGTGTAGAACAATCGTGATCATATAATGTCAATCCACCCCCATAGGGGTAGCGAAAGTAAAGAAATGTAAGTATAAACAAAAGTGATACATTTTGCATAAATTTCTAGTAGATATATTTATTTAATAAACTTTATTATATTGTTTTAACATCTAATACACCTAAACCCAAGTTTTTAATAATATGAAAAATGTCGTATACAAAACTGACACGCTGTAGAGGGGGCAAATTGTAATACAAAGATTTTTGCATAAGTTGAGACAGAGAATATTTCAAAGTCGTTTCTATTTCTTAAAATGAAAGCTATTCTTCTCTTATTGCAAAGTAATAGCCGATATTGAGACGATTTCAACGAGCCATCGTAAAAGGTTGTATAAGGTGAAGTGTGATATTAAAATATTCTATCTTAAATTACTATCGACTGTTAACGTTCCAAACTGGTACAATATTTATATTCCTAGCTACACGCGATGCCCTCCTACGACGTAAGCTACGTGGCGTGACCATTTGTTTACATAAAAGTATAGAAGCCGAGGACAATGTACTCCGGAGAACCTGTCGCTCCAATGTCCTTGCGTAGTAACGACTTCCTATCCTACAAAACTGACTTCCTACAAATCTAAGGAATACAGAATATGCTAGAATAACTTCACAGACGATAAAACATCCACTTGATGCAGTAATACGATGATTGCAGCTCTGCATTCACCACTTCGAACATCCCTTGCAACGTGAGAAAGTTTATTTCCCTATCACAGTCAACTTCTTCCACAAAATTCTATGAAATCGTCTCAACATCGGGATAAACAAAGACAGCAATAAATTTTAAAAAAATACAAATAACCTTGAAATGACCTCTATTCCTCCACCCATGTAAAAAATATCCGACAATACGTCCCCCTGTACAGGGGGTGCAACATTCATTTAAAACGTTGTTCAACAGTATTAAAAATAATCGTAATAATCGGTCCACTTTGTTCGATATAGACAATAAAAAAGTGGAAAGAGAACAATAAACTGATGTAAAAAACAATGGGGTGTACCTCTACCATGTTTGGAAGGTCTTCGACGCCCTTGCTGCACCAGGCTGACGTAAGGGTCGCACAGGGTCATGGTGGTGTCGCGGTAGCACGAGATAATGCACTGATATTATTAATAATTATAAATTACTTTGCAAAATAAAGTTACAACACTCCCACGAGATGTGACTCACTCGACAGCTCGCCATAGACTGACTCGCGGAACTGTCTCGATCGGCCGTCCTCTAAGTGCCGAGACTCCGGCACGCCCTTGTTTACATCGCCGAGTACGAGACGTTGGCTTTCGCAGATATTTTCGAAATTTTCCAAGCAACGATTTTACATGTCATATATTGCGGAAAGGAAATACCATTCGACAAAAAGGTGTCACGTGGTTCGGTTAAGGGGTAGGGGGAGAGGGTGCACGCACCCCTAATCTTTTACGATATTCCTCCTAGAAACGACAGAATAATAATTTAAAAAAACAGTTTTCTTTTGTTGTTCCCATGATAATGTAACGAGATTGGCTTTTTCGGGCAAACGACTTCCTTGTTTTGTTGAATATTGGATTACAAAAATAATTAGAAAGATAAATAAAAGGAGAACGATAAAGAGATGACTGAACTCTTTGCGGGCGAAGAGATATTTAAATATTGAAAGGTAATCATTCATTTGGCTATCGAAAGTCAGTTTTTTATAAACAAGTGAATGTTAATACAATCGAGGATTTTTTTGTTGTAATATAAACATTTCCAAGAATCTAATTCGAAGACTGCAAACCGTTAAGAGGCTAAGGAATATTCTTTTCACATTACATAAACAGTATAATATGTTGTATAACATACAATGTGATAAATAAACAATATGAAAAATAAAATAACTGTATAACAAATATTTCTATATAAATTATCATTCATTCTATATACCAATAAAGTTATTATTAAATTATAAACTGTGGTAGAATTTTTTTCACAGACCGTATATATGCGTTGATGTTTGTCAAAAGGTTTTAAAGGAACGTTCCGTGGAAACGTATGAATTTAACCTAGTTTCGGTGATTTTAATTAGGAATCGCGAGGAGAATTGCACATGCAGGAAATTCACCATCGAAATAGTCGACTTAGTTAGGAAAATTCAGGAGGTATCCGCAATCGGGGGACGATGTGTTTCGATGTATCTCGAATTAGTTGATGGTACGCCGGCATCTCGTTCCCCCGGGATGGAACGAAACGACGACGTGCAGATCCCGGAAGGGCCCACGAAACTACGGCATAATTCGATAAAGCGACCTGACTCGTCAACGACGACGATCGAGGATTACCCCTTTGGCGATGTTGCACATTATGCTCGACGTACGCTTTCGAGACCACTTAGGAAATTCCAAAACCGGGGGAGAAGAAAAATAAATGCAGTCTTGTAATTCTTTGTCTGGAGAACGCTATCTCTCGCAATGGTCCCGCTGGAGAACACTCTACCAAACTAAATTGGGCTTTTGCATCTTGAACTTCTATTCCTCCATCAAATGCTTCATTCTCTCATTATTCAATGTACCCCAAAATTACTTATAAAAATTAAAAAAAAAATCCTCCATCTCCCCATCCTGTGAAAACATTAACAATATCTAAAAATATAATTCAATGAAGCTACCGTCGCTGTATAGAATACTTAACAGTACCATAAATAAAATTCTGTAATAAAGAAATCCTTTAAAATATTCATAGAAAAGTACAGATTATTTTATAGCTTTCAGAGGACGAAATAATTCCAGCTTTGTAATTCTTAGCGCGAGTTGTCTGGAGAACGCTGCTCCTCGCAATGGTCCCTTTGGAGAACGCTTTACCAAACTACAACCAGATTTTGCACCTTTTTTTTTCCTCCATTCATTCCCTCACTATTCTATCCACCCCAAAATTATTTCCACTTTCGCAAAAATAGAAAATCCATCTCCCCATCCTGTGAAAACATTAACAATATCTAAAAATCTAAATCCATTAAGCTACCGTCGCTGTATAGAATAGTTAATGGCACCATAAATAAAATTCCTTATTAAAGACATCCCTTAAAATATTCGTTGAAAAGCATCGAATATTCTATGGCTTTTAAAGGACGAAATAAGCAGAGACGTTTTAAGTCTCGATCAATTACGGCCGTCCGTCTAGCGGCTCTTTGCCGAGGATCCTGTCTTTTTGATCTTCCTCGAAAAAATTTAATTACTCCCTCCAAACGAGTGTCTTACAACGAACGAGGATATTCGTTATTGAAAGACGACGGAAACGTTTTGAAGCGCGATTAATTGGAACGAAGAAGGCGCGCGTTCCCTCGAGATTACTTTTAACACGCCACGACGACATCCACACGTCCGACATTCTCGCTCTTCATGTATATGTATGAGTATGCATTAAACCCCATCGGAGAAGATGGCTTAACGAACTTCGGAAAGGTGATCGCGTCGAGTAATTCACTTAAAATGAGTTTCGTCTCACGACATCCCTCGATTCGCGAACAACTACTGTGTGGATGAATAAACGTGGATTATTCCTGTTCGTGTAATTAATAAAAAGATTGATGGAGAGAGAAAAGAAAAAAGAGGGAGAAAAAGAAGTGAGGTAGAAGTGACTGAATTTTTCTCGACTAATTGCCAAAAAAGTTTCGGGCGAATGAGTGCGTTGTCGTGATTTCGGGAGCAATTAAAACTGGCTAAGAATTCGAGTGGTTTGTGTAGTTAATACGACCACGTAATTGCGTTAAAATTACTCTCGTTTTTGGTCGTTAGAGTGTACACTGAAAAGTTATGGTTGTCCTGTCGTCTGGGGTGGGAAGTTTAGTTTAATTTGTCTACTTGTTTCTTCTGTATTTGTTTTTATTTAATTTTATATTTTGGGGTGGGTCTAAAGTCTATATAACGATCTTCAGATAATAATATTGTCTGGTACGCTTCTCAATTTAAAAACTACCCCCAATTCCATCCCCATTTATTCTCTCCTCTAAGTTAACACTAGATTTACCAAGCCAGTCAAAATGACTGGTACGCAATTTTTTCCACAAATTCTACGAGTTTATGAGAGAGAAGTAAAATAAATATTCGTCGTCCATCGTATAAAACATAAATTACCGAATCTATCATATTTTCCACGTCTTAATTTTTTTTGCTTTAAGGTACATATTTAACATATTTAAATATAATAGATTTAACGCTGGTAAATCTATTGTTAAAAGTGATTCTGGGCTGCTTCAACGAAATTTATCGAGACAATTCTATCGTCACGTTGAAAAAACATTGTGAAAATAGAAGAAGACATAGTTAGTGACAAATAACTGTTTACCATTGAAAGATGCAGAGTATAGTTCACCATAAACGCAAACGAAGAACATGAATTGTCTAAGTGACCACGAGGTCACCCTTTTACGGCTGTTCTTTACGCGACACTAAAAGCACTTGAAACTTTTTACGATTCGACGAGTAGACTACGACACCACTTTTACACCCTTTCTCTTTCCCAACAGTATCATCGACTTCGCCGTTTGGCTGGACGTTCGGTTAACTTTCGCGCTCTTACGTTTCTTCAGTTAATAAAGCCAATGTAATTCAAGTGAGTGCACAAAGACCTGGTAAATTCTATTTGAACAATTTCACATTTTATGTGACAATAATCTATTCAGCGACACAGATATTAAAATCGATATTTAAAACCCTATCAAAAATAGCCCTAGAATTGGTCGATTCAGCGATTACGTCAGCGATAATATCGTTACATAAACTCTACTCTCCGAATTTTACAAAATTTCAACGCGTTCCTCTAACGATGAATCTTCGAAATGAACTTGCAATCGATAAGGCAACCTCGAGCTACAATGAAACACGCGATATCGTGAAATCAAAGTGATAATTCTTCCTCGACGAGGGACAACACCCGAAAATGGATGTCAGAAGTGACAAGCAACTGTAGTTCAAGGAGACCGTTCCCTCGACGAACGACCAAGGCGCATTCTTATTTGTCGTGGTAGCTGGGACACGCGACAGAGGCGAGTTTAGAATCAGCGAAAACGTACGATTCGTGATCTATCTTTAGAGAAGCACGCCTTGGCGGACACCGCGAATACCTGCGGCTTAAGCGCACGTTAAACCCGTCCTGTAGGCTCATTGTAAATAATCCAGGGAAACCAAACGACCAAATTGTTCCTACGTGTCGCATTAACGCTAAACAGGATGGTAATTTAAGTGAATTTCAGCCGTGAAACGAAATACAGCGAATATTCTGCCACGTTGACGCGTGGCGATGTTAAAATAATCTACTATATTCTCTCTCGACCCTGGCAGCCTCGAAATCCCGGTAATTAAGCTAAATTTATCATTTTACGATGTTATTCGATTGCATTTGACAATATCTAGGCATAAAGAAAGCTCTCAAACGATAGAATACGTTGGAGAACGCTAAGACAATTGGATTCTATTTTTTGCGGGATATCCAGACATGACAACTTTGAAATAATATTCTATATTTTCCTTCGGACCCCATGATGCCTCGAAATTTTAGTAATTAAGCTAAATTTATTTTTTACGATATTATTCAATTGTATTTGACAACATCAGGGGAGAAAGGAGCCACTGAAGGGGTAGAATTCTTTGGAGAACGCTAGAATGATTAGACTCTATTTTTTCTGGGATATCTAGAGGTGACGATTTTAAAATTATATTCTATATTTTCCACCGGATCCCAGGAAGGCTCGAAATTTTAGTAAATAAGCTCAATTTATTTTTTACGACATTATTCAATTGTAGTTGATAATATTAGGGGAGAAAGGGTCCACTGAAGGGGTAGAATTCTTTGGAGAACGTTAGAATGATTAGACTCTATTTTTCTGGGATATCTAGAGGTGACAATTTTGAAATTATATTCTATATTTTCCCCCGGATCCCAGGAAGCCTCGAAATTTTAGTAATTAAGCTCAATTTATTTTTTACGACATTATTCAATTGTATTTGATAATATGAGGGGAGAAAGGGGCCACTGAAGGGGTAGAATTCTTTGGAGAACGCTAGAATGATTAGACTCTATTTTTTCTGAGATATCAAGACGTGGCAATTTTTAAATAATCTTCCATATTTTTCATCGGCCTCTGCGATGCATGAAAAATTCTAGTAATTAAGCTAAATCCCTATCCAGTCGTATCGTTCAATGATATTCGACAAATATCGTGGCATAAAAGGAACACTGAAAAGGCAAAATTCGTTGAAGTACGCTGCCACAATCGCAGGCCCTGTCTTTTATTTTACAGTGTGCTAGCAAGGGTCGATTTCATCGATTAGAATTTATTTGAACTGCAAAGAAAAAAATATGAAGAGAAAGAGAAACGGTTGGATAGAGAAGGAAAAATCGATCGTAAACGAGGTGTTTGCTTCTCGTTGTCGACCACTGCATTTGATAATGCAACGTCCAATAAAAATGGCGGTGGATTGCTCCTCGAGCACTGTGTGCAGACGTTGTTGATGGCGAAAACTCGATGAACGCATTGCGAGCTCTTTTCATCGGACACAAATGGAACAGTCGCGTTAACACGACGTAATGAAAGTGTCGTAAAATTAGAAGAGTTTCGATGGGAAATAATCCCGATGGTATTGTTAATGGCGTGGCGAACAGGTATAATGCAATGCTGGTAGATTATTCGAGAAGATAATTAGCTGATGGTACAATTCGAGAAAACTGTTAACACTAGAACTATCCACTTTGTACCTATTACATTTAAATATATTTAACAAATACTTTGAAAAAAAAAGAGTAAAAAGATGCAGACGTAGAATATCTTCTATGCAACTTCAACGTTAAACATTTAACAAGTTCAACTACTAATAAAATGTTTGCAGTTAAAAAGATATCGTTAGAGGAGACACGAGTTATAAATAATATTGGTTACATGGACAACTCCGTGTTTATCGTCCTACTGCAAATATCTTGAGCACAAAAATAATACTAAATTAATAAAAAAAGAAATTCAAAGTTAATCAAATAAAAATATTTGTCTATATCAACGAAGACTTAATTCCAACGTCACGAAAAAAATAATCCTAATATGAAGTCTACAAAAATTGCTACTTCTCACGGTCCCTAGTATTATTTAAAAAAAATAGAAGCACCATTAAAAATATATTTAGTTCATAATCTCAGTCAATTTTGCGTACGAGTAAGCCGCGAAAAATTCAGCGCTCGTAAACAATTTATTTTCGCAGGTCTGACGTTAGTTTCTTTGGATCCGGCGATTCTGTACAGACAGTTTCTTATTTTTCGGGCTGCCGCCGTTGCGTATTCAAAGACATCGTAGCTAGCCACAGAAGAGATGCAACGTGCTATTAAAAGACGAACCACCGGCTTTCCAGATTGGCCGCGAAGTGTTAGCACGCCTTGTCTGAAAATAAAGCGCATTCTCGCCGAACGCCGGCAACGTGTCGGACTTGTAATCATTGAGAATCCGAAAACGAAGGAAAAGGCTAATGAACATACTCAGGATAAATTCTCAAATCTACGAGAAGCTCTATCTCTTCAATTTCTTCCTTCAAGATTGAATAATTCTGTGGAAGAAATCAACTGAGATTTTGCGCGGGAAATTTTAGGCGATGCCCATAATTTTAAAGGGCGAAATGAATATATTGGGGCTGCAGCGGTGAAGGGTGGAATTTTCAATTATTAGGGTAATGTTCAAACTCCTTGGAAGGCGGGAAAATTTTTTTTGAATTTTTAATTAGAAGATTATGACCTTGAGTCAACTAATTTTATCAAAATACATCAGCCTTGTGCAATTTTGAGGGGGAAGATAAATATATTGGGGCTGCAGCGGTGAAGGGTGGAATTTTCAATTAATAGGGTGATGTTCAAACTCCTTGGAAGTCGGGAAAATTTTTTCTGAATTTTTAATTAGACGATTATGACCTTGACTCAACTAATTTTATCAAAATGCACCGGACCTGAGTGATTCTGAGGGGGAAAATTAATATATGGGAGGTAGGGGTGCGATGGACGGAATTTTGAATTAGTAGGGTGAAGTTCAAACTACCGGTAACTCTGGACAATTTTTTGTAAATTATTAATTAAAATATCAGAGTCTCGAAGTTCGAAACTCTTCTAAAACTGCAAGTTTTGGGCTAAATGGCCGTAAATATTGAAGCTAAACTGTAAAAAAGAGAGAAATTTAATGTAGGACAACCAAAGCAATTAGAGTAGTTTAATGCAATTGAATTTGTAAATCGAACAAGCTTGTTTGATCTTTATAATTGGCACAAGAAATAGAATTCTACTACTCGCTCCAGATTTTGTACACTTTTTCCGAAATATGCAACATTTGGAGAAAGAATGAGGACATTTTTTAAGGATGGTGGAAAAGAAGAGCAATTTTTCCAGGCAGAATTGCAAATTGCAGAGATTTTCAAGCGGAAAAAAACGTGGATAAATATGGAAACAACGAGGATGCTTTTTGTATTTTCTCAACGAAGATTCTTTGATAGTGAAAAACGAGGCTGTATCATTTTTTTAGATTTTGATGGAACTAGAGCTTATAAAAAAAATGTCCAATTTTTAATGGAACATCCGAAGAATCGGTTAAGAATCGATGTGCAGCTACAAAATATTAATTCGCAACACGGAAACGAAAAAAAAGAATTTGGAGAACGTTTAACCAGATTGCAAAGTGTTCGTTCACAGTTGAAAAATGAAACTTCGACTCTCCGCAACATCATTAACCGCTTATAAACATCTTTTCGAAATAAACGGAGGAACAAAAACTAAGATGGATCGTCCGAGAAGACACGACAGAGAAAAATGAGCCAAGTGAACGACATTTTTCCCAATTCTTTGCATACCAGATCGCCCTTTACGTTTGTCTGCCCCAAACAAAATTTAACTACAATCAAAAACCCCCTTATCAATCAACCACACAATTTATCTGCTCAGACTTCCAATTAATTCATTTTTACCTTCAAAATCTACAAAAATCAAAATCAATAGGTCAAAGAATCATCCTAAAATTGATACTCTATAAAAAACCGTTCCATCAAAACACAATAAAAAAATTCCACAAAACATATCCTCCTTGTGTCGTCATTGTTGCCACGTAAAAATAATATTTTCCCTCTAAATGTCAATCCAGGGTATTCCAATCGCATTATATCGCCCAGTTTACATTATATTCGTATCCATATTTGCCACAGCAGATTTTATCTCCCGTTCCATCATCCTTGTTCTTTCCATGCACGTTCCTCTCTCCTCTCTCTCTCTCTCCACGTTTTCCGTTTATTTGCTCAACAACGAGGAGCACGAAGGTGAGAGGAAAAAAAGTGAAAAGGAAAAAAAAAGGAGACGAAGGAAAAAGGAAGAAAAACGCGGCTGACACCTGTCCTATTCTACTTGCAAGTGGATTCAGACTACGCGTTCAGACTGAAAACGCTGGCAGTATACTCTGAAAACGTTGTGCATCGATGCACCTCGAGGAATATCGTTCGATAACATTGTATCCTCCTCATTTTCCGTGTATACGTCGAAATCGTGCCAGTAAATTCTTATAGAACGAAACGAGACTTTCATATCGCCGGAATCTTACGATTTCCGGTCGAACGCTCGTACGACTACGATCAAAATCGGATGTCAAAGAAGGAGAGATTATTGGAGAGAACTTTTTCTTTGTTTTTGCTATATCACACTTATTATTGATGCTGTATATTCCATCTATAGCTATTTCCATTGTTTCGTCTAGGACGTACACTTTTAGGTATGCCTCAAACCACCAAGGCTGCGATATTATTAGTCGTTGCTTGTCTCCCCTTATTTAATATCGATTGCTGAATGTCTAGCAACGACATACTGTTATAAATACAATCAGATAGACCAGAGGAAGATTGATAATAATGTAAAATTGCGAGAACGAAGGGATATGGATAGTGAAATTGCGTTTCTAAAGAATATCTTTGGAGGAAAGTAGTGAAATGAATTCTAAGAGTTACCCTGAGGGAAAGTCACTTTGCGGACGTCGAAGGTGCGAACAGTGGAAAAGGAGAAGCCACGGGGAACCCCGGAAATACGAATTGTATGTCGGTTAATGGAATTTCAGATAATCTCGTTGCTCAGAAGTGCCACTGAGGAACGAAGCAAACCAGGTTTAGCCACATCAACGATTCGTACAATCGGATTATAAATGGGCCAGAAGGAATTTTCATATTCAAACTCTTTCTATGGAGCCACCGAATTTTAGTTTTTATTTTTTTACGCAGAGAGAAGAAACCAGGTAGATGGATGCGTTACAATCGATTATCCGAAACGAGAATTTTAATTGAATGGTTTTGTATTTTATTTTTAAACCTGGTGGAACAAGAGACGTGCAAAAATTGGCAGTATTTTCCTTTTAGATTTGTATTAATAAACTTATCAATTAGTATAAATAAATATCTTCCACATTGAGCGGATTAATTAACACTTTACCGACCGGTACTTTTTAACAACCTACGCACTTCTGATCGGTCACTTGCACGCAAATATTTCCCTGATACTGATATCTCTTCGAAAATTGCAAAGTTTCTTCAATGAGTCCTTGGCACAGTTAACCGCAATGAAAAATAACAATTTATTAATTTCCGTGGCGACCAATCAACCCTTTGCGGACTAGCGACGCATATATGCGGCCTGAGAAAAAATGTAGTTATAGTTTATCGCCGTATGTATACACGATTCAAATTGAAAAATTGAAATAAAACCGGTGATATATGATTAAAAGTGGAGTAATTTATAATCCATATACATTAACAGCCCAAATTTTTGATAAAAAGGTGGTTTTGGAACGCCGAATAAATGATTATATGTCAATATCCTAAAATGTCCCCGTCCGCAAAGGGTTAATAAGTTAAAAGCCCAAAAGTGTTGGGCCCGAAAAGTCGATTCATCGACTACCGGTCGGTAAAGTGTTAAGACTGATATTTAAAAAATAAAATTACTTACATTTCGTTCAGCTGAATAAATTTTGAAATTCTATTTTAATTCTACATTAAGGAATTTTCTAGATTATCTTCTGAATTCTACGCAAAGACATTAGATTCTCATGTACGCCTATCGCAGATGATAATTCCAAGTTGGAGAACGAGAAGACGAGGTGTAATCAAGTTCCCTTCACCAGGACAATGAATGAAAATCAAGCGAACCTCGCGGCTCGGATAATTCCCTGAACAGATTAGGAATAATTGCGGGCCACGCGTCCTAATCATCCTCGTAGCCCAGAATTTCGTGGCATCTGCTGTTCCGAACTTTGCTCCAACTAGAACCGAACCTCTGGGAAGTTCTCGATTAATCGGATAACGCGAGTGACCGAAGAAACTGAGAGCTTCTTGCTGACGATGACGATCAGTCACCGGAGAAAACATCTGGCGAACAGGTACACGTGATAATGACAATTTGGATGGAAGAAATTCATTAAGACAACTTGAATTTACTAATTCAAGCACTGAATAAAATTCATAACAGATTTTTCGTAACTTGACTTATAGAATGGACCACCGGGTGACTTAGGAGTCAGTAATTTTTTAAATAGAAACTTAAAAATCAACTTGTACAACTAATAGTCATTGTTAATCTCAGAAACCAAAGGACATTTTTACACCTACATGCAAATATCCATAGAAACAATAACCTTCCAAGTAGAAATATCAATTGAAAAACTTTGAATTTCCATAGAAAACAATTTCTCTTAAAATTCTAAAGGATGCCTCTATCTGCCCCCAGAAAAATTTCTTTAACACAAATGTCAAACGAAAAATAATAAAGATTGTAAAGAAATTACATACTCCGTTGTTTCAATGAACCAAAGATGATCAGAGACTGACATCCATCCCTAAGTTCGGTCGACAGTCGAATGTATCGTTAAATGGTAAGAAATAAACGTACCGAGGTTAGAAGAATTATTAATAAAAACGATAATCCGATTGTGATCATCTGGGTCGCGCGTGGCAATGTTTACCAGGCAGAAGGTACGATCAAGGATGGATGAAAAAAGGATTTTGCAGAAGAATGTTTACGCCATGAAGTTAAACGGTCGATGCGACAGCTCGGTGATCCATGCAACAACGATTTTCTCGCTCTTCGTGTAAAGGAGAGAGAATTGTAAGGGAAAGAGTAAGAGAGAAGCTTCCTTCGATCGTCTACGAGCGTAATGGCTTTATTGCACCCCTATAGGGGAGTCTCCTGTAATAAAGGAGGAGGGTGACTTTAAGGGAGGGCTTCCAAGGAGCAACTGAACCTCCGTTTACATCCTCCCTTCTCGTACCCTTTCCTCCTCCCTTGCAACGTCGTAGTTCTCCTTTGCCTTTCAACATTGACACCGTTTACAACTCGGTGATACCCTTATTTACCATTACTTTATCTCCCAGAATAGTTGCTGCCCTCGAAGAGCACCTCTTCCGCGCGCTAAATATCCTACTTTACGTATCCGCATACTCTTATCTCCTGTCCCTGAAAATGTATTGATCCATCGACGCAATAATTACAAGAAAATTCTAATAAAATTCCTGCCACTTTGTGAAAGTCACTTCTCCCTCCATCCTCTTAGAAATCTTACACTTTAGGTTCTTCAATGGAGAAATCTGAGAAAAATCTCAAACATGTATGGTACCGTGTAGAATATGTCAGAATTTTTTCGAATTTTTTGCACTTCAATAAATAGGCAAAATGGGGCAAAAACTCGTTTTTTGAATTTTCCCCATAACTACCCTTCCGTTCAAGATACAGGGATACAAATTTGTACACAATGATCGCCGAGCATTATCTATCGAATGAGACCACCCCCATTGAAATCGGTTCAAGGGCACTTTTGATCACCTTATCCTCCTATACCCTTTGTCACTGAGTACATTGTGAGCACTAAATAGATTAACTTTCTTTTTAATAATTCTCTGTAATTATTTCTATACAATCTGATTTTTGGAGTAACGACTCCAACTATGAAGCAAGAGCCTTCCTAGACAACTATCGCTAAGAAAAATCGATTGAAACAACAAGCCAGTGAATTGCTGCACAAGTTTCGCAATTTTCGTTGCTCCCTTCCCGATGAGACGAGATCTTTGTGTTACTACGCCTTTGTGCGGGTAGCAGGAGCTTTAACGACGGTGTAATAACCACGTTCGACGAGCCAGAATGATCACTAAAGGGCGGGAGCCCTGTTGGAAGGTTGACGGGGTTGGGTTTACGTGGTTGGGAATTCAAATGGAATCGCTAAGTCTCGTTTCATCCTAACATCGATTAACTCCATTCTCCCTCTTGCCTCTAACCTCTCCTCAACCTTACACTGTTCCTATCCGTTGAAATTTCACATTTTGCACCTCCTACGTCATCCAGCTCGATTTTTTTGGCTGGAGAACGTAAAACTTGTAATATCAGATAAGTAGATTAAGTTTGTCTGACTAATACTTCTCGTGTGAGAAGAATAATGATATGGCTTCGGAATTATCGTAATAATTATTCATTCTATTCAACTACAATGTTGTAGGTTGTCCAGAAATTAAACGACAGGTTTGGTTATTCACTTTGAACAGAATAATCCGCGATTCTGTTCTGAAACACCGCGAAATTCCACGGAATTCACGCTCGAGCTTGCAGCGTAACGCGGTGCTTTCGGTAGGAGAAACGCGGAATGATAAAACGTCGTCGGAAAGTCAGGAAACGAATGTATAATTCAGTACGCATGAATTATTAATTGAGCATGGGATCGAGGTGAATCCTCGAGGGCAAAATATTCTAATACATCCGTGTCAGGAGGCATAAAATGTATCGTCGTAAGAACTCACGAAACTACGTTAAACTGCCGTCACGTGAGTCTATGGGTTAGGCTGAGGTGTTAATAAAAGAACGAGCTTAGTTTCAATATTTAACCCTAGATCTATCCAACTAGCCAGAATAACCTGTGTAAAATTTTTTGCACAATTCCGAAACATAGAAGTCCTTTGATTTTTCATGATCCATGGAAAGATCGATGTGGATGGATTTCTGAGAGATAATTAATTGTATCGAGGTTCTGAAGTTTCATTTTTAAAACTTTAGCATTTCTCCTTGATTTTGAATTAGAAGTCACTCCAAATTTCAACTTACTCTTAATAGACTTAGCAATATAGCAAATTGAAATATTGGCAAGCTAGTCACGACGCTATTATCCAAGTAATGTTTCCTACAAAAATTGCTCTATCACGAAAATACTACCGTCATATTTTGGTCTCCATAAAACCATGCAACACGTGTAAAAAATATTTGTACGAATTCTGCTCCAGAAGGAAAATTTTTATGGTGAAAAACTTAGATACTAAATTGAGACTCCGCTTAGCTACACTCCATATACTGAATTAATCAAATGTATGAATTAATATATATAAATAACTCAAAACTCGCACATTAAATTCCCAATATTCGACAAAATCGTAGGAACAATGAAGTAAAACAAATATTCGTAGGCACGTTTAATTTCGGTCCCGGTTAAATTCCTCATCGTTGAGTCCGTCAGATTTTGGCACCTTTTTCGCGCATCTGCTGCAAAATTTCGATCAAACGACGCTTGGCGATGTAACATTGGAAAATTACGAATAATTCGTCGGCGTTAACCACGACTAAACATCAGGTATTTTTGTTTAGCCATACACTTTTCGGAACAGTGTCGCATGATAAACAGGAAGAGAGGATTGCAGAATGCCGCAATTTTGAATGTATTAATATATCGAAATTATTTTACACGTACATAGGTGATGTACAGAGGAACAATCTTTGGCAGTCAACCAAGCGATTCCACGGAGATCCGATTCGCAAAATGTTGCCGTGGGCGCTCGTTTTGCGCTCGCTTTGAAGAGGAATGAGAATCGTGAAACGACTATCGGCTAGAGAGACTCTAATTTTCATTGAACTATCTAAAAGCTCGACTCTCACGATACTATTGAAAGGATCTAAACTAAAATTCAAGAGGTTGAAAGATTTACTAAAATAGAAGAAAATTCTAAGATAACTATTGGCGGGTAGAAGGCTAATTTTGAAGGTGAAACGAAGGACTTGGAGATCGAGAGATTTTTTGTAGAAGAAAGAAAACAGCTAGGTCTAATTTTTGATCTAATAGTCACGAGCAGATGGTACCAGCTGGAAAAGTAGTCTGTGATGCCTCAGAATGAAATTCAGAGACTACATTATCAGCTAGAGGAAGTGTAATATCCGAGCTACTATTTGGGAACGACGAGCAGCTGGTACCATCTGAAAAACTCTCCTACAAAATCTCCAAAATTGAAATTTACATTTTACCTTTCGATATTATAAAAACAACATTTTCTTTATCCCTCCTACATCAACTGTGGCAATTTATGCGCGAGCTCCGCATAGAAAATCTGCTCTCGCCTCGCGAACTTAGCTTTATCAGGGAACACGAATCTGTCAAGATAAATAGCGAGTGATAAGGGATAGATTGGCGGAAAAAAGATTTAATTTGGGTCTGTACGTCCGACACTATCTAAAATCATTGGCACGGCACCGTGGCGTGCATTAAACAGCTGTTACGTTGTTAAGCAGGAGCACGCAATACAATTAACACGCGCGGTTAAGCTGCCGACGATAATTGGTTAAGTTCAGGTAATTAAGAAGTTTCCGTGCGGCTGAAATCTCCATGCACTACCCGATTATGCTAACGAATGTGAATTTCCTTAGAATCTCGTATTCCGATAACGGAATTTCGTTCTAATACGCGCTGGACTTACGTCCACGCGGATACACGTAGAAAATTTGTTTCAATTTCCTAACCGATCCTCGATACGATCGTTGCTTTCGTTCTTCATTCAATTACACCTTCCAGATAACGCCAGTGTTCGTTAAATCTATGTAGATAAGCTCAATTGAAATTTTTTAACAGTTTTTCACGATGACGGTACATTTTCAGCTCTACGTTCAGTGAGATATTGAAACGATTATTGATGCTTTGATAATGGTTAAAATTAGAAAGGAACTATGCACGAATAATGTATTGTGCTTCGTAATTCGATGCTGATTCGATGTATCGCGATTGTACGAACGCTAATCGGCTATCAGGTTAACGGGAAGTAATTTGGTCGAGTGCGCGGATACAGCTCCGAATCGCGATCCAGCAACGAAAACAGAATTAAGTCGAGATTTATAGGGCGATTAAACGGAGACAGTGAGATCGCGTAATCAGCTATCATATGATACGAAATTAAAGCGATACTGTAACACTGAAATTAAAGCAGGAAAGCTCGACTCGAGATTTACGACGGACAGAACAACCAACGGTGAATTCGCTTAATTAAACGTAACTTCTGCCGATACCAAAAATTCACGATTTATAGTCCGCTACTTTAAGCATCGTCCAGTCGAGCTAGCTTATGGAAATTAATTAAATGTTCGTTGTTTTAATTACTCGCTGGCAAGAAACCACGAGAGATACCTCGGGTTTCGAGAAATATCTCAAAATGGAGAAGATCTTTATGGTAATTGTTGAAAATAATTTCCTAGAAATGTTCACAAAATTAAGCATTACTTCTATTGTTTTTCTTTCGATCCTGCTCCTTTTGTCACATAGGCTAATAAAAATTTCGAACGCCCTCGTAAAACAACACCGCGACCCAACTCCATTTTTATTGGATCCACGGAGAACAGAGGCTGAGGATTCCATTTTAAAATCCTCCGCGATACCAAAACTTTTCGAATTTTGGCGTATCGATGGAAACATTGATTTACATCGAATCTTCGACGTGACGGCCTGCCCTATTCCACTTCTTGCTACCCTTTTATTCGTTTCACCCGACAGAAGACAGCAACTGGCTTCTATCCAACCGTGCGGAGAGTCAAAGAAGAAGAAAGATTCGGAATCGATGCTCGTTCCTCACTCGGAGAAAGAGGAAGAGAGTTTTGAGCTCCACTTTCCTCCCTTTGCTTTCCTTTTTCCTCTCTTTTCTCTCCGTTTCCTTGCCTCCCTTTACTTTTTCTTCCTTTCAGGCCTTCGGAACACGACACGACGCCCTTGGGACTTTCCAAGGAGCGATGCTTAAAGGAACGACCTCGAGACTCGCTTGATCGTCTCACGATCCCTCCACCTTCCGTTTGTTTTCTCGCTTTTATCCTCCTCCTCGATACTATTCTACTAAATTGACGCTCCATTTTCTCCTGGGGATACTTTGCATTCGTGCGTTTACTTCTTCCTTTGTCTCGACTTTCTTTCACCATTTGAAAGATATTACAAGTCCTTGTGCTTCGTCGTAAAATATATTTTAAGATTAGAAAATTGTTGTCAATTATTGAGAGGTACTTGAGAGGTGTTTAAGAGGCTCGATAGTTAATAATGAAGAAGAGATTCAACCGGGGGGGGGGTGGTGAGAATTTATTCGATATACTTTCGCTAGACAGCACCGACCAGAAAGCGATTAAACCATGAACCGTAAAAGAGGCTAATGAGAAAGGGTAATTATGTTTAAGCGACTCAGGTCGATTCGTGGGCGAGTAACCGTTAAATGTCAGGTCCAATCGAGGCTAAGGTTATTTTTAGTTGGCCACAGACCAACGGAGATGATTCACGGATGACACTGGAAAGATAACGAACAGGTGTTGCAGTAAATCCATCAATTTTGATTTCTTCTACTTCGAAAAAGTATTTATTTAATATGCATTTCATTTTAAAGCCCATGGTGTTCGATTTTGAGGGAGGTCCCGGGTGAGGGGTCTGGGCGACCAGGGCGGCGGTGCAAGGTTCACTTTGAATTTCTGTATCTCGGCTACTGGTGGTCATAGCGGGATGAATGTTATGTCATTTTAATCGTGAAAGAGTGTAGTTTAACGTGCTTGCATCGAAAAATTTACGTCTACATTCGTTTAAACGTGAGAGGCTTTTGTTTCCTTCTCGAGCTCGTCGTACAAAAACTCATCTTTGCAGAAAGATCTCAGTGACGTAGTTTGGAAGCCTGGAGTCTCAGGAAGACGAGGAAAAAAGTTTCATTACGATCGGCCAAGAAACAACCGAGTTATTTAATTTTAAAGGCGATGGTGTCCGATTTTCTGGGAGGCCCCGGCCCTGTGCGACCAGGGCGGCGGTGCAGGGTTCGCTTTGATTTTCTGTATCTCGGCTTCTGGTGGTCATAGCGGGATGAATGTTATGTCATTTTAATCGTGAAAGAGTGTAGTTTAACGTGCTTGCATCGAAAAATTTACGTCTACATTCGTTTAAACGTGAGAGGATTTTGTTTCCTTCTCGAGCTCGTCGTACAAAAACTCATCTTTGCAGAAAGATCTCAGTGACGTAGTTTGGAAGCCTGGAGTCTCAGGAAGACGAGGAAAAAAGTTTCATTACGATCGGCCAAGAAACAACCGAGTTATTTAATTTTAAAGGCGATGGTGTCCGATTTTCTGGGAGGCCCCGACTGTAGCTGAATGTATTTTATCTCATATTAATCGTGAAAGTACGTAGTTTAACGTGCTCCGTCGAAAGAATTTCCAGCTACATTCCTTTAAGCGTGAAACGCTTTTGTTTCCGTCTCGGGACCGCCGTAGAAAAACGAACCGTTGAAGGACGATTTCGGTAGCGTAGTTTGAAAGCCTGAAATCTCAGGAAGACGTGGGAAAAAGTCTCTTTACGATTGGCCGAGAAGCAACTGAGATACATACGACGAAAGTTGAACACGCAGCTTTTCAATCGAAGTTCGAAACGACGAAACGGAGCTTTAACGAAATAAGTTCTAACCGAAGAACAAACGAACGAGCTACGCAAGCCGAGATTCGAGAATCCATTGGAAAAGTTTCAGAGAAGAAAAATCTCCGGTAAAACGACGAGGAAGAAGGAAGACCGGCGCACTTTCACCGACGCGTACGACGTCCACTTCCGGTAGCACGCGGAGGCCGCGTTGCAAGTATTGGAGAACGGCCAAAAGAGCCTAGGAGAAGGGGAAAGACAGAAAACTGAGGCTAAATTGTCCTCGAAAAACGTTCGTCGCGTTGAAAACGAAGGGGAGGACGGAAGAGATGATTTTCAAACTCGTGTCGGAATTTTACGACGTTAATAACAACGAGGAAGTTTAACGAGAGGCATCTCACTTCACTTTTTTGCAGATTTCCATAACTCTGATGGAAGAAAATTTGATTGAAATGAAGATTTTATTCTCAATTAAAAAGCAACTGCTCAACAAGAGGAATGAAGATGTAAAAATAATTGAAAAACGAGGAAAAGTCAATTAACAGCTATCCTGAAAAGTTTAACGGAGCAATTATCACGAGGACTATGTCAGAGTTTTTATGCTAATTCGAACAGTGGGTTGGTAAAAGTTTGAGATTTATTCGAGGAACGGTAAACCAATGATTTTCGCGGGAAGGAGGGAAATAGGAACGACGAGGGTGGGAATTTCTGTCAGAAGCAAGCCAGGCCTTTGCGCGAAGTTAGCGCCATAATCGAGAAAGCCGTGTTGCTACCGAGCAACTGGGTCATTTCTAACAAAGTGACTCGACTTCGAACTACCTCGAAACTTTGCGTGGGTCAACCTTTCACGTACACCCGGCATATATTCGTGACTGTTAATTAGCCGTGAAAAATACATCCTGTGTTACGTCGAACACCCTTCTTTCACCGGTCTGCTGTTTTGCCTCCATTTAAAATTTTAAATTAAACTATCAACGATGAAAGAAACTGCGTGTGAAGGAATTACAAAAGGAGACGTTTTAATATTTTTTAATACACCATTTATACCTGTGAGTAGTGGTAAAAAGTGCAGGGGTAATTATTTAGAGTTTGGCTGAGCCATCCTCGTTCAGTATCTCTTGAAAAGTTTAAAATCTGCTTTGGAGGCCATCCTGAATGGCATATTAATGAATGTGCTGCAAAAAAAGAACTGCAATTCTTCCATCAACCTCTAATTTAAACTAAAAATTGTAAATTAACTCGGATCGGTACTCGAAAAAAAACTACCCTCTTTCATTAAATGAGAAATCATCGACCATCTACGTAATCAGATAAGTCTCTCATTATCGACGTCACATCGATAGAAAAAAGGTCCTAAAAAATGTAATATCCATTTCTCACCATTCACAGAATAAAAATGAGTCGGTAGAAGGGTGAATTCATGGTCCCCTTACTAGATCCCTTCAATTTCCAATATCTGTGCCGGAATAGAAAATTCCTTAATCCCCGAGCGAAAGCTGAGAAAACGAGATTATGTATTTTTCTTATTAATTTGATCCTTTCGAGGCGGATTGGCCCCGCCCAAACTGGCCTTGTACCCAGCTCCGGCCAAGCAGATCGATAGAGACATAGATGCCGAAAGGCCATGGAAGATCCTATGGGGGAAAGAGGGTAGCACGGTCCACGGAGGAAAAAGAGAAGACTCAGAGAAAATCGAAGAGGGGAAAAAGGATCGTCCCTTTGGGAACTCAAAACTGACGATCCGTTCTCGGTTTAGCCGACAAATGGAGAACTTTCGAAAAATCCAAGATAATCGAGATAATCTCACCCTTTATTATTTTTTCAACAATTATGAAAAACAATTTAGACCTCAACGGTATAAGAAATCGATTTTAGCAAATTCTTTAACACTAGATTTACGGATGTTGATACATCTATTTTTCTAAACTGTGCCAATTTCACTTACAGAAGAAAACTGCAGTTTTTTGCAAAGAAAATAGTTCCAAATTAATTTAAATGAAAGATTTATTATTGAAAACTTAACCAACCAATATATTATACATACATAGTAATCAAATTTTGAATGTGCCAAATTGACTCCGTAAATCTAGTGTTAAAAAAATTGTAGGAAATCAAATAGTCGGAGAATTTGATAATAATATTATCTATTATTTTCTACTAATCAACAATTCCAAGATGGACGTAGAATATAAATAAAAATATCGCACTTCTGCTTCTAAATTTTATTCCATGACGTAACAAACACTCTACGGAAATCGCTTCTCCAAGGAGATTGTGCAGAAATCTCGAAGAATTATCGCGGTTAAAGAGCACCTGGTCATTCTTCTCGCCAAGAGGAATCTAAATAATGGTATAATAAATCTCCATAGGTTAATAAATCGACCCGAATGTTAACGTTGGAACTCGCATCGCCGTTTCACGGTGGTTTTCTTCGCGCTTTCTACGACCACCCTTCTTTTTCGTCTCTTCATGAATTACAAATCGCACCTTGTTAACTCGGCTGTCCGAGAGAAACGAAGAATCCCACCGACCAGGAATGGCAACGTTTACCCGAATCATTTCACGGAAAATGGCTTTCCACAAGTAAAAAGTCAGCGGCTCATTTCCTCTCTGACCGTTGGATGAATCTTGGTCGACTACCTTCGCCATCCGGCCACCTTCTTCCTTCCATTCGATAGTTCACCCTTGTCCAACCCTACTGTGATCTTTCTACCAAATAGATTTTTCGATGGGATGTTTTTCTGACGTTAACTGTAATTTGGAAAAAATATCTGACGACGAATTGTCAATTTGAACCTTTCACTCAACGGCCATAACTTCCCTTTGAGGATTTCTTTTTAACACTAGAACTACCAAACCAGTCAAAATAACTGGTACACAAATGTTTAAAAAAATTCTCCAAGTTTATATAAGAGTCATAGAATAAATATTCTACGTCTATATCAATAAACATAAATCACCCAATCGATCGAATTTTCCGCCGCTTGATTCCCCCTTTTTCAAAGTACTTATTTAATTTATTAAAATATGATAGATTTGAGGCCGGTAGTTCTAGTGTTAACTATTTTCCTAAAGAGGGTGACTATAGTCTGGAAACATTGAATGTATAAATGGCAATAATCCAATGAAATTTTCGCAGAGACAGAATCACTTTCCAATAAAACGATCAAATACTTCGTATTTGGAGTATCTCGTTGAGCACTCGAAGTTGTATTGAAAATTTGACGAATTGTACCCAAAACTCCAGTGATTATTGTTTCCTCTCGTTCTACATTCCAGATGTAATTACTAAGACCAATAATTTTTGCTATCTTCCATGCCAATTACGATATATCCACTAATTAATACACATATTCTTCGACAATTTTTGATTACACCCTCTCCTAAGGAAATTGTCAAACCTTTTCAAATTCTTGGCTACAAATTGGGCCAACTTTCCAAACGAATAAATCAGCAAATAAAACTATAAAAATATTACAAAGTTAGTTTCAGTTATCAGAGATTGGAAGAACAAATCGCAAACGTTCAAGGTCGCAAGGCGACCATAAAATATGAAGAAAATTTCTTGCGAACACCACACGCTTCTTGCGTGACCTTCTCGGTCAAAGAGGCAAGTTTGAAGGTCATGCAGCGACGATAGGGTCTAGGGATATAAATCAAAGGTTTTCCCGTTGGTAAGATACGGTTCACCCTTGCCAAGGGTAGAAATACGACGGATATTTTAGAGAAGACGCTTCGATGAGAGCCGAGAGAGGAGAGAGAGGATACACGGACAGGGTGAAAAACGAGATTGGATGTCGAAGAAGCAGAGAGAACCTTCGTCGACTTTATACTTTCGGAAATTCTTCGCGAAATCTATCCGCGCCTCGCGAAGGAAATGGAGAACCGATGGCGGGAAAACCAATGGAAAGGCGAGAGAAAATCAGAGGATATTTCTGGGCTTGCGGAATATTCGCATCTAATTCTCGTGGATTTTGACAGTCCAATATTCGATAGATTATTTAAAATTTATTGCTGATTAATGCACTGACTTTGACCAGACACTTGGAAAAAGTTTCCGAAAGATCTGCGTGGAGAATTTAAAAATACGCTGTTTCTTTGAACCACCTTGAAATCTCTTTGAAAAAAATTGACTGCACTTAATATAATTCTAATTATTGTTATTAGCCCGGCGTGTGTATACTCAATTTTTAAGGGCACGGTGTGTACACTGGGCCTTTGAGGGAACAGTCGGGTTTGCAAGGTTTTCTCGACTTCAGAAAAATCTGCAAAAATTCTGAGATACTTATTGGAGTGTCTACTATGTGGCCCAGTAGTTGCTAAAGTCAGGAATTTAAAAGTGTTATTTTTAAAAATGCATAATGTTGAAAAATGTTAGAGAGAAAATTGAAGTACAAATTTTGACTGTTCCTTAAAAGACCCAGTATACACACGCCGGGTTAAAATTAAAAGCACACTTTTCATAATTACTGTATCGGTATCAGAGAAGTATTTGCGGCCAAGTTACAGTTCAGAAGGGAGTGGAAAAATACCGATCTTTAGAGTGTTAATTTATAAAACATACTCTTTCTCCAATCCTTTAAAATAAATTACGAAAAGGTCCTCATAGAGTCCTCTAATCGAGGATCGAACGCACTCATAAACAAAATTTGAGTAGGCTCATTGTCGCGCGAGGCGAAGAAGCAAGAAGATTCGCTCGGTTGTCTCTCATCGACCCGATTTCCAGAATATTCCTCCATCCGGAGCTTTTCGACTCGGGAAAGAGGGCTTTCATGCGGAAAGCAATAGCTGGAAAAAGCCGACTGCGCCTGTAAACAGAGGCATCCTCGAGGCTTTTATCCTGCCACCCTCTCACCGGAGCACCGTGTATCGTAACGAGGTACGTGACGGGGTCTCAGCTGCCTTTGGAGGGGTAGCTAGGATATTTTTATCGTTTTCGAGGAAGCCCGGGTGATCCTGCTGGTCCTGCGACAGGAAATCGATGACTTCGTCCTCGATTTCGAGGCTGGCAAAATGTTTCCTCTTTCATCTCTCAAAGAGGGGCTTTCAGTTTTCGAGAGTCTTGACTATGATTCTGTTTGAGGTTCTAACTTCTGAATTTAAGTGATGGGGGTAGTTTTGCTGAAATGGACAGCTTTAGGTGAATTTCGAGCTATTGCAAATGTACTACAGTAAATAATAATTTAGGGAACAATTTTCAATCGGTGAGGGGACTTAGTTGGGTCCATTGATTAGAAATTTAAACCTTTAACTTCTGAATTTAAGTGATGGGGGTAGTTTTGCTGAAATGGGCAGCTTTAGGTGAATTTCGAGCTATTGAAAATGTACTACAGTAAATAATAATTTAGGAAACAATTTTCAATCGGTGAGGGGACTTAGTGGGGTCCATTGATTAGAAATTTGAACCTTTAACTCTAAACGCACTACAACCCCTTAAATTAGCAATAATTGTGGGTAGCTGTTCTGCAATTATGACGTACAATCCCATCAAAAAATTGACAGAAAAGGGAAAAATTCACTCCCCCTAATTGGATGTCTGGGCTTCCAACTTCAAACCCATCATAAAACTTTAGACATAACAGCACAATCCTCGATAGATCTATCATTAACTACATCGTCACTCTTCTACAACTTTGACGTATAATTCATGAAAAATGTTCCAAGGCAGACGATAATTTAAATTCCCCTAATTGGATGTCTGTGCCTCCAACTCCAAACCCACCACAGCCCATCTATCCGTACTTAATCTCAGCCACACCATCTTCCCTTTCCTCCCCGCCATCGATCCTCTCTAACTTGAAAATCCTCTCAATTCCTCTCCATCAAGTACCAATACTCAGTCGTTAATTCCTCAAAAGGAAAAAAACAGGCATCCAATCCGCTAACATTGTGCCGAGGAAACCGTAGCCTTTCAGCCATCAGCGACTGTACTAGGTTTATATTTAGAGCCGGTTACATCGTGAAATAATGATGCTCGATAACGTACAAGTTCTACTATTAATAGTACAACCACCACGCACGTTCTGCAGATATTCGAGATCGAGGAGAAGTAAACAAACACCGGGGCAAGAACGAGGAGGGAATAACAAGGACGCATATCCTCGGTGTCCATTGTCTCGCGATCCTCCTTTCGTAACCCTGGACTCCCTCCTGGAGGGAGGGCAAGGATATTTTTATCGTTTTCAAGGAAGACACCGAAGTCCTATCGCGTGAACGACGGAAAATCGATGGTCAATGAGGGACTACCATTATAAACGCGTAAGGGTAGCCATATTAGAGAGTAATTATACTGAAACGTCATTAAGACTAGAGAAGGGGTGGAGGATCGAACTTGGAATTGGATATTAGCTTGTATTTGTATTATTTGTGGCTTAGACTTTATGGCGTAGGATATTTTAACGATTTATTTCATATATTTACTAATAAGTAATATTAACACTTTACAGACCGGTATTTTTTAACGTCCTACCCACTTCTGATCGGTCACTTGCACGCAAATATTTCCCTGATATTGATATCTCTTCGGAAATTGTAAAGTTTCTTCACTGAGTCCTTGGGACAGTTAACCGCAATGAAAAATAATAATTTATTAATTGCCGTAGCGACCAATTAATGAGTTAAAAGTCCAAAAGTGTTGGGCCCGAAAAGACGATTAATCGGCTACCGGTCGGTAAAGTGTTAATTTTTTAGAATGGTAGTGAAATAGCTACTGGATGGCTCTTGTGCAAAACACCTTGGTAATTTTACTGTTAACACGTTGAACGAGAAATTTTAAAAACACTGATATTCTGCAGACCTTTATCTTTCTAAAGTTAGTATTTAACACTAGAACGACCAAGCAAGTCAAAATGGCTTGTTCACATCTTTTTCCAAAAATTCCCTAAGTTTACAGGAGAGTCCTAGACTAGAAATTCTAAGTTGATCTTATAAAACACAGATTACCAAACCGATCATATTTTCCACCCCTTGATTCCTCTTCTTCAAAAGTTCTTATTTAATATATTTAAATGTAATAAATTTAATGTCGGTGGTTCTAGTGTTAAATATCCAATATGTCAGAAAATTCATTAATATTACAATTGCAAAGTTACACGAAATTTCACGCAATTAAATAGTCAATATGTTGATATACTACATCCTCGACCAATAAGAGAAATGACCGTAAGAATCAAATTAAATAAAATATAAAAAATACTCGCGGATGAAGAAATTCCGATAATAGTGACAGAATCCACCTCCATCAGGCGTGTATTTGATCTTTTTCTCCTTTCAACGAGCACAAAACAGAAAATCGTAGCTGTACATTATGCGGACAATTGTAATTACACGCGAGTTATTCAAAATAATGGCACAAGCCAATTCTTTGTTCGCTCGAGTCGCTTTCCCTCCAAACGAGCATAACTCCATTGAAATCCACGAAAGCGAAACGCTCCCCGCTGAAGATTCCTCTTCAATTTTTCATCTTCATTTTTTTTCCCCAATGTCCCGAAAATATTCGTAGATCCCTGCCTGTAACGCGTTTACATTCTAACCATTATAGAAATGAATACCAACGTTGCCTTTAGCCACGAGGTCGTTTACGGTGATTCCATTCCAGTTTAATATTCGATATTAAAGTCATCCAGGTGTGTAAGCTCGCGGGTGATGTAATAAAACTAATTAAAATCGAGAGACTCGACGAGAAACGATCCTTTGCTCTTTATTCTCAACGTGTTTCCTAGAGGCAACTTCAACACGGATGCCCATTAAAGTTCGCCAACGTCGAAACGTCCCCGCGAAATTGGACACAAAACGGAAAGAGGGTGGGTATTGTAGACGCACACCATCCGAAAGAAACTTTTTTTTTTGTTTCCTTTCTTTCTTTGCATTGCTTTTTCTTCACTCGACGTGGTAAATAGGAACGTGGCATAAATCCGAGGCGTGGAATTCTCTTCCAAATGGTGCTACCTCGCACGTAACAACTGAATTTGAGGCATCGTGAAAGAAAAGGATGTCAACGGAGACCCTGGATTCTCGGATTCCATCGAAAACTCGCTTTTCACGGAGACGAAAGTTACATGCTAATTTTGAATACTTGGTGTACATAGCTTTTGAGGATTTTTCGATTGAAAACCCTTAAAAGATGATACTATCAGGGTGGAGTAATTATTTCGGTGACCTACGGTTTCTTTCTTGACATTTTTAAAGCTAGGGCTGCCAGTTTTGTATCGATTTTGTTTAAATGTACTGAATAAGTGTTTAGGGAAAAAATAAAGTTTGAAACTGTGCTTGGATTTAATTAAATTTGTACTTTAAACCCTTTGGCTGCTATGGGCGCATATATGCGCTCGGCGGAATCTATCGATGGAGACTATGGACGCAAATATGTGTCCAACAATCTTTGATTGTTTTTTATAATCTTATATGTATGTTCGGCAATTATTTCTACCGTACATTCAGATTGCACGAAAAAGTATTCGGTCTCTAGTGACTGCATTTGCAAACAATATACCGCTCGCGCGAAATGCTTCAATTTAAAATAGTCCGCAGTCAAAGGGTTAAAATACACCCCGTCGATCTACCATCGACCGTTCCATTTTCGTCGTGTAGGACGGTTTCAACCCTTCTCTATAAAAGTAAAAATGAAATTATAAACAGCAAAATAAATTTCAGTCCAAAGGGGTAATACCACCTCCAACATTGGCTTCAATTCTAGCGTAAAATTTGAAAAAAATCCTTACGTTTCCCCGTTCGACTTTAAATTCGCAACGAAACTCCATGCATTTAACGCACCCCAGTGCATCTCGTTGGCGCTGCTGGGAGGCATAATTTCAAGCTTTTTTTCAACCGAACGCGAGACACCGGGGCTCGGGTAGTTTGGAAATTTTATTTTCAAAAGGGGAACATCGGGCGAGAGGAGTTAATGAGGTCGTCGCACAAATTACCCTCCGGCAGCGTTATCTCTCGCGGTGTTTCGTCCTCATTGGCTCTTTCGCGGCGTGGTTCCGCACCCCCGGCGAGGTACCGACAACGCAACAACCCCTGCGAGTACCAAAGCCACCCTCTTTCTCTCTCTATGTCTCTCTCTCTCTCTCTCTCTCTACGAATGTCGAATCAGGTTTGGTGGTGCGATGGTTTTGGACAATCGATCGGCATCGATCGTGGAATTTATCGGGGCTAATCGGCCGAGGGAGAACCGATGGTGGTATTATTCGCGTAAGCCGGCGCAAACGGCGGGAACGTGGCCGTCGAAGGTCGTTAAATTAATTGCAAATAACGACGGGGGTGTAAAATTCTAAGGGCGCTTTGGGCGATTTGCAGTATAGGTGCTGTTTGACGCCAGGTGCGATGGAAGTTGCTATTATTTTAAGGGTGTTTGTGATTTGTTAGAGGGTTGTTAGAATGGACTGGATTATCGTGGTTGGCTATAAATACTCGGAGTTTTTTTTTTGTGGGTTTGAGGTAAGTATGGTCAATGTTGAAGGGTGGTAGGTTGTAGGGGTGGCTATAGACGACCTCTTTATATTATTAGTTGAGTAAGTAGCAACTCTGGTTGTACGTGGGGTAGATATTCTCTACCTTGGTCCGACTTATATCGAATTACAGAAAACTAGAGACAGTGGGTTAGGGTTCCACTCGAACTTCTATATAAATATGTACTTGGAATTCTTTTTGAAGGGCTGACAGTCGATAAAGAATATCATAAACATTATGAGACGCTTAAAAGTAACTATTCTAGAGTTTTGGACTATGAGAATTCCTGTGTCAAATATACCTAACACTATATTTACCAGCGTGAAATCTACTATATTTAAATATGTTAAATATGTACCTCAAAGCAAGGAAAATTAAGATGCAGAAGAGATGATGGATTCGGTAATTTATGTTTTATACGATGGACGAAGAATATTTATTCTACGGCTCTCTCATAAACCCGTAGAATTTTTGGAAAAAATTGTGCACCAGTCATTTTAACTGGCTTGGTAAATCTAGTGTTAATCAAAAATTCAACGGTTGTCATTCAACAAGCACCATATTCTACAGATACAACCTCTGTGACTCTTTCCTGTTCTCCAAACTGAAGTTACCATTTTTTGAAACACGTTTATTCCACTTAGGTCACAAAACAAAATTCACAGAAACAACTGAAGGTCATACCAGTCTATAATACGTGTTGCAAAGCCTGAATTATTCATTGGAATAAGTGTATCGCATCAAATATACCCTATTTTGTAGAAGACACAATAGATTTCACCCACCAAACGAGACCAATATTCCACCCGCATCAACTACCCTTAAAGAACTGCCCTACAACGAAAAACGATGTTCTCTAATTTCAAACATGTAGAATAGGAGACACAGTGTTACGAAATACAAGATGGTTACAAGTGTAGCATGGGGTATCAAAGTACGAGGTATCTAATCGAGCAGGTCTCCCATGAGCGTTATAACAGAGATAATAAGGAGCGGTAGGTGGTCGACGTTATCGTTATCGTCAGAAAGGATCGTTCAAAATTCTCCTATCCGCCGGATAGGAGAATTCTCCATCCTCGCGTAATTCTCTTTCATCCGTTGTTCCATCGGCCAGTGCAATCTCTATTATTGCAAAATGGAAGTGGTCGGTTTAAATGCGCACACTTGAACGCCATTTATATTTTTTTCCTCGACGTAGGAACTCTTCTCGTCTCTCGAAACGAGCCTGAAATCCCGATGCCAAGGGAGACCGGAAAATAACCTGGTAATTTCCACGCTTATCCCCTAGCATCTATGTATTTGCAATTTTAATGCCTATGGGGACGGACCATGTAACGCGCAAACCACCAAACTGCCACTGTATTACGAGCATTTTCTCTTGAAATAAACGACTCACCAAATGGGAGACATTTCACTGCTTTTCAACGAGAGAACACGATGTGAAAGTATTTTCATGTATGCAAAGAAATCTGAACAAGTGACCTGACATGAGAGAGTGGAAATTAGGGGCTTGATTTATTCAAACTTGAAAATCCTACGGGAAAAAATTCACGAAGATACGAAGGATAAAGTGTATGGAAAAAAATTCATCCCAAAGTGTGAGAAAAAGGAAATAAATGAAGGAGAAAGTGGTCAGTTAGCTGGTATACTTAATTTCTCGCAAACTTTCCGGAAAGAGATCTCCTTCCATTCTATGGTTGGAGCATGTTGTACGTGTAACTTTTTTGTGGTCTATTCAGACGTTTTTCTTGCATGCAGGCGAAGAGATTGATTCGGAATTTATACCAGGAAGCACGTAAATTTCACCGGGAGAGAAGAGTTTCACTGTACGAGCAATCCTCCTACGCGGAGGATCATTAACGTTGCCTGCTTCGACTCGTGATTAATCGAAAGCTCTTCGGCCAGAGTTTTTCGACCGTTCGATCCAAATGTGACGATCTCCAATATTTTTTCTCTCGATTAAAAAAAAAATGGAAGGGAAAAGGGAGAAAAAAAGAGATGGAAAAGTGCAGCAGAAATTTCGTCGAATGGAAATCTGTGATAGAAAGGGAATTTCTAAATTGTAGCTGATTCTCTATGGATTTTCATAAAAATGATTTTTATTAGAAAGCTCGGCAAATCCGCGACTCGTTTTATCAGGATGGAAATTTTCCAAGGGAAAATTGACGGTTGTGGAAAATTTTGGCGCGATAGAACCAGCTAGCGGATAAAAAAGGCAGAGTAAAATTCTCGATATCGGATGTTCGTTTCACTTTCGGTTACCGTGCCATGTTAATTTGACGTTCAATTTAGATAAAACGATCCGATTGTATTGCATCGTCGATTTTACATAAACCGATTCACAAACAAACGAGATACCTTCTATGCGATTTTGCCGGCACGTAAGTTTCGCATTATTGTTGCATTTTCCGTGATAACGCGATTCTGCTGAGAGCTGAGCATAGAAATTTCCCATCAACTTCTGGATTTTTCTTGATTTTCACGTTCAACTTGTACATTTTTTCCCTAAAATCTAATATTTTCAACCTGTACGATCATCTGAGACAGATTTTTCCAAACTGTGATCCAAGATTCAATACAATTCCATAGAGAAAATGTTCTCAAAAATTGAAATTAACTCTTCAAAAATTGAAATTAACACTTCAAATAATAACATACATGTTTTTTCAAATGTGGAAAAATTTGAAGATACTGGCTAACGATGGAAAAATTCTGTGAAACGCTGATCTAGAAGCAAATTACTGGAGAATTTCCACGAAATAAGGCGAAGAAAATGGAGAAAAATTGCAGGAGAATTTTCAAAGATATCAAAAACAGAAATGAATAGATAGAACGTAATGAAAAGTTTCATCGATTAACAAATAAAAACGTCAAAGGGTTGAAAACGTAGATTGGCAAAGGTTCGACTAATTCACCGCACCCACGATTTTCTTTTTCCATCGTAATAAACGATCGAAAAGCAAACAAAAGGAGGTGAGGGTGGTTTTACGGGGGATTTTGTCCATGGAAGGGGAGAAGAAAAAAGGCAGGTTTCGCGGCTACGAAGTTTCTCGGTTATTTTGGAAGTGTGCCAATCGAACTCGGTAACGCAAAGTGTTTGTCGAGCATTTCTCCTCTTTCATTATTCGTACCCCCTTTTGCCTATTCTTCCTCCCTTATCTTCTCGTTTTCTATACTCGCACCCCCTTTGTGAAGCTCCTCTTGGCACGCTTTGAATTTGTTCGCACCCTACTCGATTGGTAATGCGCGATTTGAAAGGGTGCTCTGTTTCAAACGCTCCGCTGGCTTTCGAAGTGATTAACGCTAAGGAAACAATGACATAAAGTGTAGCAACAACAATTCCAACGGCTTCGAAATTCTCATGATTGTCGCTCTTTTTTTTCTCGATTTTAGCAAGAACAGAAACGCTTCATCCAGCCATATTTTTCTATCTCATAGGTTCTCAAGGTTGTACTTAATTTTTTGACAATTGGAATATATTAATATACATATTTCTTTGTTATATAGTATCTCCTAAATTATTGCATCTATTAAAGAAATGGTGTCATAACTAAAAAACAAATTAAATGTGTGAAAATATCAGTAATCAGCGTTAGTAAAGATACTGTAAAACTATAATAAGTAACAAACATATTAATCAATAAAAATTCTAAATTCTGTTACTCTAACTTTCTCAAATTCTCTAACTCTCCTTTCAAGATTATACTCTCCACTGTTCTCAATTGAACTCTGTTCATAGCTGAACTTTGTCTACGGTTCAACTCTGTCTTTGGCTCAACTCTGTCTGTGACTCAATTCTGTCCATGGTTCAACTCTGTCTATGGGTTAACTTTGTCTATGGCTCAATTCTTTCCATGGCTCAACTCTGTCTATGGTTCAACTCTGTTTATGGCTCAACTCTGTCTATGGCTCAACTCTGTCCATGGCTTAACTCTGTCTATGGCTCAACTCTGTCAATGACTCAATTCTGTCCATGGTTCAACTCTGTCTATGGTTCAACTCTGTCTATGGCTCAACTCTGTCTATAGCTCAACTCTGTCCATGGCTCAGTTCTGTCTATGGCTCAACTCTGTCCATGGCTCAGCTCTGTCTATGACTTAACTCTGTCTGTGGCTCAATTCTGTCCATGGCTCAACTCTGTCTATGGCTCAACTCTATCTATTCCTCAACTCTGCTCGCAACTCAACTCTGTCTCTGGCTCCACACGTATTCTAAACATCCACTCTCGTTTATACAAAATCCATCCAAACTCACTAATAATAAACTGTCTAATATCTCTAAAAAAATTCCGATACTAAAATATTATTTACAAAAACTCGAAAAAATAGGGGGTGTGGTTGGTTAGGAGTTAATATTTCTATATTAACGAGCCCGGAGGCCTTCTAATTCAACCCTGCTCTACGCTTACAACCCCTGTCCTTCATCATGCGGGTGGGTTAGATGAATATTCGATTCCAGGCTGAAAATCCATTGTGAAAATCCGTTCTATGTGATATCGACTCGGCTGTTAGACCTTCGGGATTTTCCAACCAGAGCGAGGATTCTATATCTTGGTCCCTGTTTCCCACCCCTTCGGGATGATCGCCTTTTAGATGCTATCGGGTTAATTGTATTTTATACCGCATCGTCTCTCATAATCGTTTACGTGCATTTTAACGTGCTGTAATAGTATTCTGAGGGAAATCCAGGAGGAAAGTATTCACGCTTTTAATTCTATTAATATCGTCGTCGTCGTATTAGGAATTAACACTTTGCATTTCAAATTATCGAGGGAGGATTCGAGACTTTTTTTTCTCTCGGAGATCGTAATAGAGAAAACTTTGCATTTTCATGTAAATATTCCTCAGTCTAGTAATTGCTCTTATTAATTAAAAATGAATAATCAATTTTTTCCTAAATTATTTTCCATAGGCTAAGGAAAGAAAGAGAAAAGTAATTTGGATTACAATGAGATAAACTAGTAAATTAGACCTATATTATAACAAGATAATCAGCTAAATTATAATTAGAATGTTAGTAAAAAAAAGACATCGTCACAATTTTATAGAAATTTGCAAATATAAGGGATAAAGGTGCCTATTGCACAATTAAACCCTAAATAAAATTCAAACTAAAAGAGACATCAACGTTACACTCTTTCAATTACACAATTGTGAAAAAGTAGATTAGGAAAATTTCAAACATACATGTGCAATCAACAATCCTCTACAATTAAACCCCACCGTTGCATTTCCCTTTAAAAAATTCAACAAACTCCGCGCCATACCTCGTCGTTCCATCTATTCTTAATTATCTAATTACACACACTCGAAAAACTCTCGTTCGCGTTTCCAACAGGAACCACGGCACGAAAACTCCAAGCTTTTTTAATCCCACCCTATTTCCACCCTCTTTCAACCATCATCCCCCGTTCTCCGTTTCAATCCTTTCCACCCATCGATATCTATCTGTCTCACCGTTACATCCGAAGCGTGATAAATCCTCGGAGAGGGATTATCGAGGGTAAATAACAGCGAAAATCTCGTGCACGTGGAGAAAGGTGACCGCAATGCATCTCTCGATGCATCGCATCGACTCTGTCAGCCCATATGCAACGAATCGCGATGCTATTTTCACGAGAGTCATCGAAGAATCGAAAAAGATACCGGAAACGGAACATCGTCCCTTCGTTCATCAACATCAGGAAATTTCAATCTTCGATGCGCGATCACCAGGGTAAAAAAAAAGGGTGGAGAATATCACGGAAAGAGGACGGAAGAACGTTACATTTTTTAATTAAGATAAAGAGCTACGATAGTACTACTTTTTTCTAAAAAAACAAGAAGGTGATATCATTTTCAACAGAGTGAGTTTTTCACGTTAAAAAATGTCCAGGCAACCGGAGTTTATTACTTGGTGATAAATAGAGAGAGAGAGAGAGAGAAGATATTTAGATACGAAAGATGAAGGGTGGCGTTTTGACAAATATCCCAACAACCCTCGTGAAATTTTAAAACGGCTGGAATTTCTGATGGCGAGGAGAGAAGACTAGTTTTCCTGGTTCTGAACAGTGGAAAAGTATACTCGATATTTTCAACGGAGATTTTCATGCATCTTCGTAATATAGAGCAGGGTGTAGAGTTTTCGAAGAGTTTTCATTTGAAGGGAAAATTCTTGTACAATGGAAAACATCGAGGGAAGATTGGCCGAGGTGAAGACGCGAGATTAAATCAATCTGGAAGATCAACATTCCTACACCGTTCTACGCTCGATCTTTATCCTCTGTGAATGAAATCTTTGAAAATTCTACGTCTCTTTTGCTAAAGGCTAGTATTTTTTGTGGTCTCGAAACAATTTTGAGGCCACAGGAAACTGTACTAACAGTAGGAGGAAGATCAACGTTCCTGAGGCATTCTACGGTCGATCTTGCTCCTCTGCTGTTGAAATCTTTCAAAGTTCGGCGCCGATTTTGCTACCAGTACTACTATTTATGGATTTTAAGAGCAATGGGCTCATGAAAACTCAATAAAAGGATAAATAACAAGTGGAGAATTTTAATACAATATATATCGACAATTGAAATCATTCATTGAGTTTTGGAACATCGGCGCTTCCGGTTCCAACGATTCTTTTTGTAGAGACGGAAGTAGGCCTTCTTCTTCTAAATTCAAATTGATTTTAAAAGTATCGAGTTTAGAACGATGCTAGAGAAATCCTCGAGGCACCTGTTGATCCTTCTCGTTAAAGTTTGAAGGAAGCGACCTGGACTGCCCTGGACACGCAAACTAGAAGGTAGGCGGTGCTGATATAGGAAAAAAAAACTAACGGTATTATTACCCCGGAGCAAACACGACTTTTCCTGATTCCTCACAGATTAATACACTCATTAGAGCTCATGCCGGAAGTTACTTCGTTTGCTAAAGCTAAAGCGGAACCGGAGGACCATTTGTATTGTGAATTGAAAGAGGAAATGGCGAGAGTTCATCTACGTGACGTTGATTTCTATCGTTTGGATTTTTATATTTCTTTGAAAGTATGAAAAACAGATAAGAATACTGAAATCTTTAATTATAGACAGTGTAGAATATAAATAAATCATTGATAATAGCCTGGTAATCAGAGTATCAATGAATTCCGTGGTGTTGAGCTAACGAGATCGATAAGAATTGAAAATTTGATTATTCTCCAAGTGAATTTTAATGTTTTCCGAGTTGGAAGAATTCTCGTTGCATTTGGATGACGTGAAACGATTAAAATGATCGAAGTTTGCGCAGATCGGAGTCTACATTGAAATACAAATGAGGAAGCAACCTAAATCGAAATAATTAACGATGGAAACGGTGGCTATTATAATTTCATCGGGAAAGTACATTTAACTGGGCCCCCGTGCGCGCTTACCTGCGTAATAATGGACGATCATTATCCTTTAATGAACCTTACGCATCGACGACGCACTCTGAGGTGAATTGTTAAAAGTTTCTGACGAGGGAATATCATTTAATTTCATTAACATGTACATACGTTTGCTTACTGGAATAATTTTCGAGATAAAAATAACGCTGGAAGATTTCGTGTCAATTGAAAATAAATTGGAAGTCAAAACACCTAAATTCAATCAAATAGAAATGCAGAAATTATGCCTCATTGTTAAAATTATTTCAGGAAATTTTAATCTGCTGGAGGAAATGAAATTATATCAAAAATAATAAATGTGATAACGGAAGAAGCATCAAATAGTTACGTTAAATTGTTGAAATATTAATATAATAGAAAGAATTAGATAAAAGTCGAAGATGAAAAGTTGAGAATCGAAGTACCGGAAGTGACTCGAAGAGGCATCAAATTAAAGTTGTTCTCGGAGAGATAGAAAGGACCACCGGCTACGTAGCTAAGATTACAACGTGATTGTCAGCTGTCCGTGCGAAAAGGAAACAAAAATATCACTGACATAGATTTTACGAGCAGAAATAGAGTCTGTAGACGGATATACTGTTGTGAAGGAACTGTGCCCGGAAACGGGGCGAAATTTTCCCATCTCTTTTACCTCTCGCGCTTTTATCCCCGATATTCGAGAGACCGAGGGAAACACTCGAAAGAGACATCAAAGTTTTGCTAACTTTAACGGCTGTTGTCTCGAGAATATTAATATTTTTGCGCTACTGTCTTCCGAGCAGAATTTCTTCCGATATTTATTGGCCCATTTCTCACTTAGAAGCGTTATTTTTTTACTTGACAGAAAGTCACATAAAAAAATCTTTTTTTATCGTATTATCAATCACAATTACCAATTAGCACCGTAAATTTTGCAAATTTATTAATTATCACCGGCCAAATTGTCCTCCAAGAATCAAGATAGCTATTTCATTCTCTAAAATTTCAAAATCCAAAATTTTAAATGGCCTCCAACTATTCTAATCTTTCAGATTCATCTTGACTGAAGTCACTCGACAAATATTGTTCCAAAAATCCGATAAGCACGTAAGTAATCACACAGAAAATTCACGGCACAACGAACAAACAAGGAGGAAGCAGAAAAAGTGCAGTTTCCACGTCTAAACCGGAAGTACGGTCGTAGATGAACGAAAGTCCCATTAAAAGGAGTGCCGTAGGGTCTCATAAACGTAAAGAATTTTTATTTCATCCATGAAAAAGAAAGGGGAAGAGTCCTCTGCAGAATATCGTGGCACGAAGAGATCAAGGCGAACGTTGAAACGAAAGAGAGGAATTTTAGCCACAAAAAGGGACGGTACTTTTAAGAAATTAAAGGCAAACAAACCATCTCAATCCACGGCATCATGGAAGGTCGCATTCCATGAGAATCGGTCGCTTAAATTCATCCCGAAAGGGGAAACAGGAAGATGAACAATGAGAGAAACGAAGAAAAGGAGAAGAAAAGAAGAACGTTAGAAAGAATGAAGGAAAAAAAAATGAAGGAAGAGAGAACGGGCAAGAAATTGTCACTGAGCTTTCGGGGTCGGTGCTTCTGTCGCGGATATTTAGAGAAAGCACCGAGGCCCTTCGAGGTAAAAAGGTCGACAACGACCCCTGTTAAAAATATCACTGGAGACCCGGTGCTTGTTCTACCTTCGGGTGGTTTACACGGAGCCAATTACTTTCGCAGAGTACCTCAAAGTCGTATTCCTTCCGACACGTATTTTCCGAGGGGATCCGCATTAGAGGAAACGCTGGGAAATAAACTCACCCCCTGTTCAACCCCTTTTGCTCACTCCCCACTTATCCTTAGAAATGATACCATGAAACTTAGGAATTTAAGCCCAAGATTCGAGCTGCACGTGGAGCTTTCACGATTAATATAGTCCGTAAACATCCAGCCAAAATGCGGCTTGGGTTATAATACCGCAGTGTACTCTGTATTTGCATATATTAACGAACCACTCCGGGGTTCCCTCTAATTAAATATTCGCGCCAATGGAAATCGATAGGTGTTCAAACAGAAAACGGTGGAACATTTTAAACGTCCCAATGGAAGAAGGTCAGGTTCGTATGGTACTACTTCAAAATCGAACATTGAAAAATCTCTTTATCCGGATGAATCACGATGGGACGGTGAAGTGAATTTTTACAGTAAAAAGTCAATGCTACGGGGAATTATCTTGAAACGATCATTTTGGAGGGGTGAAAAACTGATTGGTTTTTTTGTTTAGGATTTAATCGATCTCTATCACTTTTTTTCATGTTACGAGAGCTGTTACTGTTAGAAAGCGACAGGTATGACCTTGTAATCTTTGCAAAGAGTCTGCGAGAATGTCACAACTTTCGACCTACAGGAATTCTATATATTTTCGACATCGACCTTTTCATCGCTTTGAAGAAGATCTAGCAACAGTGGACCAGCAGAAAACTATATAAAAATTGCCCGGAAGTCTCTCAAAACTTACAAACTCAATATAACAAAGTAACCTGACACTCTCCAATTTCTGCCACATCAATGATCATCGATAAGTCTAAATACCAATATTACCTACACCATAATTCACACGTATCATATTTCAATGCAAAAGTTAATTTATAATAAAACGTACATCCCATAAATTTTTTCTAATTCTGCAAAGTAATCCTCGCCAGCGATAAATCTACATACTAATATTAAATGCAGCGAAAAGAAACATCATCCCATTCCAATGCAAAAAAATCCTTTACAAAAAAACTAAATACTATTAGGTTGGTGCAAAAATGATTGCGGTTTCCATTATTAAAAGTTTGAAATATTGATTTGAAGTTAGTTTTCTTGTTACTAAATATCAACATATAGTACCTCTGCAATCTCTCAAGACGATTTGCATGGATCTTCTTCCACAATGGCTTTAAATTCAACATTGTCGATTACAGAAGGACCCTCTTCGCCTGCAAGCGTTTTGTCGCTTTTACGAAATTTGTGAAACCAATGTTGAGCTGTACACTCAGTCACAGTTCCCTGGCCAAATGCTTTATTAATACTACGAGCAGTTTCCACAGCTTTAGGTCCCAAATTATACTCGTACAATAATATCGCTCGAATTTTCTTATTTTCCACCCTTATTTTTCTGACCTAACATAGCCACGCGTGAAGAATCAAAAATAAATGATAAACATATATCGAAAGAGCCAACTTCACGCTTTCAAATGGTATGCTATATATATATTTAGTTACAAGAAAAATAACTTCAAATCAATATTTAACCCCTTGCACTATTTCCACGAGTCTGACTCGTGGTATTAATCTCGCGCAAAGTATTAATATCCCGAATAAAATCATATGTCCCCGTGCAGGATTATTAAATTTATACTTTGATTCAAATCCATTTGAGTTTTCCAGAAGTTCCATTGCCTGAAGTAAATACTAGCACGGTAATCTTTGTCAGTCGTGAGATATCGTATATCGGGCGTTCGGTTTAGGCATAGATTCTTACAAGTTTACCGATAGTGCAAGGGGTTAAAACTTTTAACAATGGAAACCGCAATTATTTTTGCACCAACCTAATATTAATTCCTCCCAATTCTTCAAAGTAATTCCCAAGGTGATAAACAGTCCAAGTTTCAATCAATTCACAACAACTCCTCGTCGAAAGATCCTTCCACAAGTGTAACAAAAAAACAGACATTTCTTTTCGCACTAGCAATCAATTAAAGGATAAAAAGACACTCACCCCAGCGTAGTCATAGTGACGATGGTGTACCAGAAGGCGGCAGGTATCGACGTGAAGTTCGTCCCATCGACGTTCTTCTCCGCGTAGAACATGACGGTGGCAAATATGATGATGGCCATGGCTAGGGAGAATACGAGGAAACCAAGCTCCGAAGCGCACGACTTGAGAGTGTAACCCAGAATCCTCAATCCCTGCGAATGCCTGGAGAACTTGAAGATCCGGAACACACGGAAGACGCGCAACGTAACGAAAGCACCGGAAACGTCGTCATTGTCGGTGATACCAAGACCGATGTAATACGGTAGAATCGCAACGACATCGATAATCGACATAACCGATCTCGCGAATTTACACCGGCTCGGGGCAGCGAAAAGCCTCAACAAATATTCCGCGGTGAATATCATTACGCATGCGGTGTCCAAGCAGAAGAATACAATCTTGTAACGTTCGCCGCATGAAAGCGTACCGGCGCGTCCCGGACGATTACCGCACGGCACGGTCTCGACCACGTTCGCCAGCACGCTAACGGCGATGAAGAAACCGGTCACGTAGTAGAAAACCAGAGCCGCCGTGGATATATGCGGATTCTGGAATGCTCGCCACATCTTTTGCCTGATGTCCAGTAACTGTTGAAGATTCTGATCCCCATTTTCGCTTAACTTGTCGTCCATTAGCCTCTCGGCATTCTCACGTTTACGGTCACGATAGTCCTCGTAACAGCAATCACCGATTACATCCGGTAGTATACCGAAAAATGCTAATTCTTCGTCGTAACTCGTTAGACATTCGTGCTTTGGATAATGAAGTTTACCTGTTCTGTAGTAGTTTAATATATGACGAAATATATCGGGATCACGATCGAAGAAGTACTCTTTGCTCTCCTCATCGTAGAAGAATTCACGCTCGTTAGAACCGAGAAGAGTGTCCGGATACTTCTCGAGGGTGTTCCGCCAGGTTTCGAACCGACGGCCGCTCACGTTTATGAGAAGTTTCTCGTCGTCGGCTTTACGACGATCCTTTGGGATCGGAGGTGGTGGCAGTGGATGAGTAGCGATCGGTACCCAACCGATCGCTGCCGCACGGGCGAATGGCAGCCACGCTGCCACCGAGGCCATGCTCTATGGTGGAATAACTTCTTGATTTTGAAATCTTTATCCACTTTGTTCTAAGTGGAATTTTCTCTGCTCAATCTCGTGGAAATTCGACGAGCTGGATCGGCCAGAGACAATTTAAATTATCTTGCTTTTCTTCCGGATAAGGCGCAAAGTAGATATCGCTGATTTCTCTCTTCTAATCGTCCTCGCGATATTTTCTTCGATTCTTCCTCCCTATCGATCACCTCGTGAAACGATCCTCGAACAGATAAAAAAGTCTCCTCGATTTCTATCGAAGGTCCTCGTATCCGAGGATAATCGCCATTTGTCGCCTCGGAGTTGTCGTTCGCAATTAACCAATTAATTCTCGTCTCTATTAACTGATCGTCCACCGACTGCTTTCCCTCCGGTAGCCTGTCGACGACGACGACGACAACGAGGACGACGTCGACGACGACGATACTCCGATCCTAAGATCGAAGTCCGTCATCGTATCTCGGCATCCCTTCGTTTCTTTTTTCCACGCTTTCTTTATCCAATTATTTCTCAACTATCGAGCTTCCTCTACGAAGAGACGATCAAGTTGAACGAACACCCCGATAGCCAATCTCGTCCTGGCACCATGCCTTCCACCATCATCGAGATCTTTTCTTTTTCCACCCTTTGTCTTCCCTCTACGAGGAGATCGGTATCGTGAGATCTTCCACCTGTTCTTCCACTTCCTTTTCTCTTCCTTCTTCTCTTACGATCAGTTCCACGATCCAAACCGTAAACCTGTGCCACATCGAATCATCCAAGTTTCCCTACATTGTCGAGCTAACGTGAAAATAGTTCACCAACTCTCTTTTTAAATACATCAATTAACAATCGTCACTACCGGCGACATTTTCTTTTCCTCTCTCGTTCCGACATTCTTTCGATTAATTCACAGTCAAACCGACGAGAAAATACGACGTAGGACTAGTTTAACTCACAATTCCTTATTATCCTTCATTCTCGACTCATCGTCCTCTCTCCTCGACGATCCAAACCGCAATGACGATTCCTATCTTACGTGACCCCCACCTCGGATTCGAGCGCGGCTCACCACCTATGACTTTCCTTCGACTCTTTCAACGTACACCCTTTTCAAAACAACCCCTACCAGCGATTCGATCCACTAAGATTCCTATTATCCTTCATTCTCCTTTGTCCTTTCGCCTCGACGCTCCAAACCGCAATGACGATTCGTATCTTACGTGACCCCCACCTTGGCTCCAAACGTGTCTCACCATACGATTACTTATTTTTGACTTTTTCTATAGATACGCTTTTCAAAATAAATCTAACGATATGAAAGAATAACTAACGAGTCGATCTCGTTTCCAGGGATCGCGAGGTATCCGAGCTTCCTCTTCCGTTCGCCTCCACTTCTCTCGCGACGATCACCCTCGAACAATTCACCAGCATCGTCGAAGAAACGTTCATCGAAGAAGGTGGCTGATTCAGCCTGTCTCGTCCTCGGCACGCGCGAGCTTTTTTTACTCGCTCGATCCCGCCGCAAAGCGTACGCGAGGACCACGCTGGTTCCGTTCGTAATACGTCAGAGCGGGGAGGTGCGAGAGTTAAAAGCTTCACCGGTCGCGCAGATGTTTCCCTCGACGCACAGCTCTCGCGATAGACGGCACGTCGCATGCGTCGCTCTTGGCTTCTTCCTCGTGACACCACGAAAAAGTCTACCTCGACCTCCTCTCTTTCACCCCTCGCCGATTTATTCTCGTTCACCGATCTATCAGAAACCTCATCCTATAACTACACGTTTCATCTCATCCAGGATACTCTTCTCTTTCCTCTTCCCTCGAATTCCTCTCGTAAATCACCAGGAAGCCACAAACTTCACAGACTCACCCGGCAAACTTTGGACCGTCGCTCCAAAGGGTTGGTTTTGGAGAACGCACAATATACCGGTGACCTTTCGCTTCCAACTGTCGCAATTTCTCTATACTATTCACCATTTCATATTCTTCCATAGAAAAATCCAACAATAGTCACGAAGAAGAAGAAAATTCCGGGTCTTCTTCCTGAATTCTAACTCCGGAGAGAAACTCCCTTCGTTATCTATCCTATCGTTGATATTCTATCGCAGACACTTAACAAAACGCCGTGTAATACGTTCTCCATGAGCAGACTCGTGACAATTATCCGGTAGTCGCGCGCGACGAGAGATTGAGCGCGCGAGAGACTGTGTCGGCACGATCTCGAGGCTGGCGCACCCGCTCTCGAGGCTCTCGAGGCTCTCGAGCTTGCGACTCGCGACTTCTCGCGTCTGTCGGCGACTGAGCCGCCGGTAGCTTATTCTCGGCTAGTTCGTCTCGCTTCGTTTCGTTTCGCTCGCTTCGGCTAGTTCCCCTTGACTTCGGTAAACTCGCTTCGGTAGGTTGATTTCGGCGACTGATTCGGTCCGTCGGGTTCGGTCGGTTACGGTCGAGGTGGCCGGCACCTCCGGAAGCGTGGTGCTCTCGCCGCGAGCCTGCTCTCGCCTCGAACCTCGAGCCTGCTCTCGCCTCGAGCTTCGAGGTTCGAGCCTCGAGCCGCCGCTCGACGCCGCTCGACGCCGCGCCGGAGCAGCCGCGACGCAGCGCCGAGCGAACGGTCACCTAGCCAAGGTCCAAATTGATTTTTACGCCGCGACGAAGCTAGCGACGCACCACGGCCTCCCAAAGCGACAACGAACCGCTTCCCCGTTGCCCGGACAACCCTCAACTATGACGTCATACTACCCTTCTCCTTTCAGAGACCCTCGCTGTCCTCCTTGTCCACCGTTTCTCCGTTGCTCTTCTCCATCGGCTTCGTCCTCTTCTGCTTTCCTAGGGTGCTTTTGTCCATTGAGCTTCTGCGTCGATTGCTCTATCAGTTTAGGGGGTTGGTAACGTTTTTTTCTCCTTTTGGTTCTTTTTTTGGGGTTGGAGGATGCATGGAGGGTGGGGGATGGCTCGTTTTGGATTTGGTGGGTGAGCACTGGTGGCTGGGTGGTTGCTTTTGGTGGTTGGAGGATAGGGTGAGAGAGATAGGGAGCGAGCCTGTGTCTCACGATGAGCTTATTCTACTTTCGGTGGTTGCTGCGACTCCATTTCGTTGATATCTTGGACTTCAATCGTGTTTTTGCAAAGTGGTGGACGTGGTTGCTGATGGTATCGTCTTTGAGGAGCACTTGGGAGTGCTGTTGTCTATTTTTCACTGTTGGCTCTTCTTTTAGGGTTGGAGGGGGCATGAAGTGGTAGTTCAGGGGTGGTTCGCTTCAGATTTGGTGGATGTTTGATTGTTGATAGTGTTTGGTAGATAGGATAAAGTTGAGAGTCTAGAAACTGATAGAGTAATATAAGTCTGCCTGACGATGAACTTATTCCACTGTAGTTGGTTGCTCCATTTCGTTGACTTCTTAAACTTCAGTCATATTTTTGCAAAGTGGTAAAAGTAGTTGCTAGGAATATTGTCTCTGACTATCGCTTCATTGACTTTGGGGTGCTGTTGTCTATTTTTCACTGCAGGCTCTTCTTTTAGGGTTGGAGGCTGCATCAAGGAGTTGTTCAGGGGTGGTTCGCTTCAGATTTGGTGGATGTTTGATTGTTGATAGTGTTTGGTAGAGAGGATGAGGCTGGTAGTCTAGAAACTGGTAGAAAAGAGTACGTCGGCCTGACCATGAACTTATTCTACTTTCACTGATGGCTACTACTCTTCTTCTTTTCTTCTATGGTGCTAAGTTTCCTTTGATTTTTACTCTATAGTGTTGCAAGAATGTTCTTGATCGATAATGTCTAAATATCAATGCAAGAATGGCAAGAAAATGATCTCTATTCTTGTAAAGATCATCTACAAGCGTTAAATAAAGGTACTCCAAATTCGAGTCCTTACACCGACTTTATGGGGATTAGCTCGAAGTTCTTGCAACTCCCTGACAATTCCCATTTGCGACCGAGTGTAGATTTCCCTAATTGCCTAGACTTCTTATTACTCGAGTTACAACGAGATCGTGTTACTTCCACTATGAGTCTTATCATGGAAGATCGGAATGTTTTATCATAATTACATTAACAATTCTCAGCGTTAAGGAAACCCTTTATCTAAAAATTAACTACTTTATTCTCGTAATCATTGCAATTGCTAATTTTAACACGTTAAATTCCATGGGAGTTGTCAGTAGCCGACGTTGCTGGATTCTAAGTAGTAGAATGACCGCCATAGTCAGACCATAGAATTCACTGTACCATAACTGCTTCTCTGAAACCCCTGCAGTCTTTTTTTGAATCTTATTTTATTCTCTATTGAAAAATAAGACTTTCTACCTTGCCTTTGTAATAACTTTGCTGATAACAATATAGATTCAATGCATTAAAATCTTAATTTAACACTAGAACTACCAGACCAGTCAAAATGACTGGTACACAATTTTTTCAACAAATTCTCCAAGTTTATATAAGAGTCGTAGAATAAATATTCTACGTCTATATCAATAAACATAAATCACCCAATCGATTAAATTTTCTGCCGCTTGACTCCCCCTTTTTTAAAGTACTTATTTAATTTATTAAAGTATGTTGGATTTGACGCCGGTAGTTCTAGTGTTAAATCCAACTAAATTTTGTCAGAACCAAAGAAAGACCCAGGAGTTTTCACAAGAATGACACAGCTTAACAGAAATTCTATATGCACTAAAAAAAAAGATCAGAATACATAAACAAAACCACGAAACTCAACAATAACGAATATCAACCTACTTTCAAAGGCCGTCAAGGAAAAGAAACTGAAATGCCCCAAAATGTTCGTCCTTCCGCAAAGAAGTAAGCAGAGATTGCATAAAGTTAAAATGACAAAAACTGAACCGAGTCATGCATGGACTGTTCTGGATAGAGTGAACGAGTGGACAACTCTACTTTTTCACCAGGTAAATTTGCACCACTAATGAACGTGCGAAAGAGTGCAACCTCAAAATGCAAGTGTACACCCTCCAGCACGAAGAGTAACGTTCGCTTAAGACCTACCATGGTTCGTGGTTTCTCTGCCTCTTCATTTCGCAATATCTTTAAACATCGATTAATACCATGCACAAGAACGCAGACGAATCTCGAAGGTAATCCTTCATGAAAGATTCTTTAACGTTCAGTGTCGTGGTTTTACAAGATTTAATTACATTAAACCCTTTGAGAACTAGGCGTTGCTACAGTGGTGTCTCTGTAAATGGTCTCTTGAGAGGGAACGTTGGTACAGTGGCTTTGTTTTGCATTTAATCATTCTTTTTGCACGCCAGGAATTTTTTAGGATGCTCTAAGAGCATAGTTTTAATTTATTTTATACCTTTTGGCTCGAATTTATATATTTATTTAGCATCGAGCCTACTGATTGATGAATGTTCCGAATCACCGAGGATACGATACATTTATAAAATTATACCGGAAAAATGAAGCTTGGAAGAATTATTTCCCATTGACAGTTCGAAAGTAGACGCTTCAATGAACACGAGGGAAAAAAGATTTCCAAAATCGGCCAAGAAATAAGCGAGATATGACCGTTCAAAGTTGAAGTTTTAATTCGAAAGCTCTGGGCCTAGGGTGAGAGGGGAAAAATTTTTGTAAAAGTTTGAATTCGTGTTTCTCGACTCCTGAGGCCCCTTGCAAGTTGAATTTTATTTTGTTAACTCGTCAATTTATCTACTTTTAGATATTATCACGCAGGAACACGTATCTTTGATGATTAAGGTGTGATAATATTTATAAAAAACAGTTGAAGTCAGGAAAATTCTTGAAATAGTAAATTTTCTAATGAGTCAAATTTTTCCGATAAAATTCTACAAGATTATCGTCCTGTTGGAAGGACGACAAGGATTTAACCTCATTGCCGTCGAGAGATTCGACCTTCTTAATTTCTGTTGATCTTCCGGGATCGAAAATCAGAAGAGTTCGGAGGAAGAGGAAGAAAAAGAGAATAAACTCTGTCGAGCAGATCGAAAAGCTCACCTCTGCGTCCTTCCTACGAACCTTTTAATCGGATTTCAACTTTTCTCTCACAAGAAACAACATTTCTTCGTCTCTGAGGAACGTGTTCCCCTTCTTTATTAACTTTGTTACTATAAACTTCCAATAGATTTTACAATTAATATTCATTTTCCATTCAAACATCTACACCCTCAATAATTTAAATTCATTAAGATATGTTGTTTCTTCAATATCAAAATATTTTTGCAATTTTATACAATTACTGGATTCCTGTACACAATTTCCACTTACCTTGCAAATTTTCATTTCCACTTAGTTGCAAAAATGAACTGGACATCTCGAGGAAATAATTTCGTAGGAAGAGCGAGGAAAAGGCGGGAGAATTCTGTAAACAAAAAGGACAGAAAAAAGATAAAAAGGACTCGGACATATCTCCTCGTTAACCCTTATGATAATTAAACTATTAATTATCAAAACCTGTGCAAATAGATTTGTCAAATTAACAAATCATACTTCACGTTGTGTTTCTCATGCATCTTAATTAATTAAAAGCACCTTAAAAAATGTTTCAATGCGGTTTAAAAGAGATACGAGTATTCTGTGATATGAAGAAAATTAGAAATAAAAAATAAAAGAGAGAATAAGGGAAAGAGAGCGAGGGAAAACAGTGGGGAGAAAAATTCGTAGTCGAAGTTTAATCCCCCCGGTAGCTCCTGGTAGAACGATATCCGGACATTTTTCGCTTTTAAACTTTTGAACCCGGAATAGAGGCAAAGTGAGTTATAGTTCGTAACACGAGCAGCACCGGGGAATGAAAAAAAATGTAAACGGTTGAGTGGAATCTGCAGTACTGCGAACCTAGGCCGATTTCCGGATCAAAGATTGAATGAAAAGAGTCGAATCGGCAGGTCAGCTTGTTCTCTCAAATTCAAAAAAGTAAATTCTTCCAAGTATTACCATTTTCCCGCGCAAAACTCCCCTTTCACGTTCAAACGGAGACAAAGGAAATACAAATTATTATGAATAAAATCCAGACTGTCCAGAAAGTCCCTTTACAGTTAGACAAATTTATTGTGAAGGCATATGAGTGAAAATCATTGCAAAATGAGACGTGTGATTTAAGTTGTTTGTCATTTTTTAACAAATAGGCATTGTCAAAGTACACAAATGCAAATGATAAAAACCTTGATAAAGTCTGAGTAGAAAAAATCTGATAAAGATATCTTATCGGTTCTCTTATAATTAATAACCTGTATTATTTATCTGCATAATAAATAAAATGCCTTAATAAGTTTTCGAAATTGTAAAGAGACTTTATGGACATTCTGTACAATAATAAAGAGATTTAAAAAAGTCGCAAGACGAGCTCGTTGAAATTGTACATAAAGACGATTTTTTATTTTTAAATACTTCTTGGACACCGATACTTTTGTTGCGTTTTTTTTTCATTTTCGTTTTTTCGTTTTACCACCTTCGCTGTCTGTAAATCGCCGTAGGTGTTTTCTATGACTTAACGTTAAAAATCTCATCTCGTGCGACGCGTTTTCATCGGCAGATTCCTCCGCATCGAAGATCTTACGACAGATCAGCGAAAACTTCGTCCCATATTACGCTTCGCATTTTCTCTTCACAGGAATAAATATAAAAAGCAAGAAACACTCGTGTAAAAATCTTCGTCGATCCATCGTAATTCTCAATGGCATAAGTCACAGTGACTCTTAAAATACATCATCATCCCCTAAACCCCATGAAATTACAACACCTCCCATCTCAACCCTCTCAGTTTCACCGTTCCATTCGTCCATAGAAAAACGAGCTAAATTCTCGTCTCAAACGATTAAATTCGACTCTCTAAAGTTTATTATTATCGTCGAATCAATTAATTATTAATTCTCGCGGGGGGGAATTATCTGAATATTAAGAGTCACCGATCTATCCTAAGTGTCTGTACAAAGGTGCGATACAAAGTGGAAAGGTCGTGAACGCTCCTAATCCCCTTTAACCGCGCAAGTATAATAAGAAAGTCATAGTACAGCCGATTTCTCCGATTTCTCCGATCGTCGGACGATCCGAGGTTACGTCGAACAGAATAACAGTACCGTTGGAACAGCCAGGTTGGTGAATAGACGAGGAAAAGCGTATCGAACGTAGGAAAATCCTTGGAATTTCGTCACGTACGTCGTTAACCCTTTGAACTTGAACCTAGTGGTTAAAAATCTCTGTTTTTTATCTCTTTATCCATAGCAACCTCATTTGTATTTTTTCAGTTTCAATTGCTATTATTATTTGGCGTAGAATCTCCTGTTTTTTATGATTGAGGAACCACAGAGTCTATGGTGTATTAAATAATAATTTAAAAATAATTTTCCACAGACGATGAATTTCAATCATGGGCTTTCGTTGTTTTTCGTTTGCTTGAATTTTGTTGTGTTAAATCGTTGCTGTTAAAATTGCAATATCCAACGTTTTTCTTCGTGAACGATATTCAATTTAACGATTCAGTAAAACGATGAAAATTCCGTGATTAATTAAACGTCGAATGATTCCATTCAATGGGTTAACGGAGCTGATACTTTAATTAATTGAAATAAAGAATACTGCTCGACTTCGTCGCCTCGTTACTCATTATGGCCTCGTATACATGCTAGACGCGATAAAAACTAATAATTTATATACACATCGATAAGCGGAATTACAACAAATATTCTGATAATTCGAAGATTCATTTTCTCTCTTTTATCTTCATCCCTCTTCTTTTTTGTTTTAACGCTTGGATTAGTTTGTGCATTCGGTGATAAAATTGACAATCCGAAATTTCGGTGCTGTCTCTCCTCGGTTTTGGTGGTTGGTCGGCTTCTCTGCGATTCGTTTAATCTCACATCGATTTTGTACACTTGACACACCGCCGAGATTCTCGGTTTTCTCTCTTCTTTTTTTTTCATCTTGTTCATCTTCTTTTTTTTGTAATTTTCTCTCTTCGTTCTTCATCCCCCTTTCGTTCGTTTCCATTCGCGCTTTAGAGAACAGCTTTGCTCGTACGGAAAATAACGCTAGAATTCTGTTAAACACATGTTGGATGTATAAATTTTCAGTGTGGGACAAAAAGAGTTTCGTTCGTGAAATTTCCTGGAATTTTCAAAAAGAGAAATCAACGCTACAATTATTCGATGATATTGAAAAGTGGAATATATTGTTTTTGAAGAATTGAGAAGTATCTGGTATTGTTAGAATAATTAAGAAAAAATTAGCAAAAGTATCGTGAGAAGGAAATGATAAAATGATTATTTCTTGGAACTATTTTTGTCCGTTCACCCAAGAAACGTGCGTATAAAAAGCTAATTATATACTATAAAGTCTTCTTTTTCTTTTTATATGATTACACAAAATTTTGTTCTCCATTGTCACTTTCATCTGGGAGTATTCGAATTTTCGTTTCGAAGTACAGAAATATTCGCCGGCGAAATCTCGCGATACCTACGTTTCATACAGACTGAAAAGTGGTAGAGGACAATGCGGTGCAGACTGCAGTTGCAACGTTTATTCTCGTTTTTTTTCTAATTTTCCACAAACTCAATCATTTCTTCGACATTACATTAACACTAGAACTACCGGCGTCAAATCTATCATATTTTTATAAATTAAATAAATACTTTGTAAAAGGAGGAATCAAGTGGCGGAAAATTTGATCGATTGGGTGATTTATGTTTATTGATATAGGCGTAGAATATTTATTCTATGACTCTTATGTAAACTTGGAGAATTTTTTGAAAAAATTGTGTACCAGTCATTTTGACTGGTTCGGTAGTTCTAGTGTTAAAAACATCATTGAAAGCAATAAGATATCGTTTTGCATTTCAGTACGAAAGGAAATTCAACAATTTCCTAAATATTCCCAAGGAAATACTGTCAAAGAAAATAAGTTACCATTTTACACATTCCGAAAAAAAGAAATTCAACAATTTTCTTTAAATTATCGAAGAAATACTTTCGATAAAATTAAGATACCCTTTGAGAAATTAGCCAGAAATGGAATTCAACATTTCTTTTTTAATTATTAAAGAAGTATCGTGAAAAAAAGGGTAAGATGTCTTGTCGCAAGGACACAGATCCTTACGAAGGGCCGATATATTTGATAAAACGTAATTTTCATCGCACCTGCATCCAACACCGGTCGTCCGTTTTGCATATTATCAGACATGCAAATATATTCTCTATCCGGCGCCTCGTAGAATCACACTCATACACTTTCGCACGTTTTCCCGTTCGCATTAAGGACTTAGATTTACGTTGATAGAAACTTCATATCGAGTGCATTCCCCGCTCTCGTTTAAGTATCATATTTTAAGAAATGTTCGAAGTTCAGAGCCAGTACAAAATTTCCTTAACGTCACACATATTAGAAATCCTATATCTATGCCTCTAATGGTGTAAATTCCTATTTAACATTGAAATTTCTTTTATAGGACAAATTCGCGAATGAACTTTCTAACTATTCGCATTTCCGCTGCTCGCTTTCTTTATTTCAGAATTTTTCTAATTAAATTCTTCGTTGAATGTTAAAGAAATCTTAGAGATTATTCGTTGCGGATGATTGAACCTCTTGAAATACTTGAATAGTGATTTTAATTTATTGATTAATAAAATTTTGATTCTTTCAATAAAGGAATTGAAAAGCGAGTCGACGAAAATGGCGATTGTTTTGGTTTTTCTTCTTTATATAAAAACAAATGTCGTTTCACGGCAGGCTAAGATTTCATTGCAAAAATGGGGAATCGCTGGAATGATAAGTGTTATCATTTAAATCGGATGAAGCGCGTTCTTACTCTGGGAATTTTTTAGTAACAAAAAATCCCATCGTTCATTTACAATTCTGATATTACTATTAATACAACGTGGACAGTTCCCTGTCCATTTACACGTTCTCCTCGTTTTATTTATATATATATTTATACTCGTATGTATATATGTATATGAATTATTTACAAAAATCGTTACATGTATAAATGACAACACTTAGAAATGCGCAATTTCGTGGAGGATCGAAAAAGAATCGGCGGGTGACGACATTGAAAGATCTGCATGGGAATTGATGTAAAAATTCAAATGAATAACTTCTCCCAATTACGAAATTGTCTATAAATTATCAAATTTGGCATTGCAATTGAAAAATTTGCGAGACGATTAATTTAAAATTCAGATTAATATCTTCTCTCAATTATTAAATTTTCTATAAATTAGAAAACTTGTCATTGCATTGAAAACTTTGCGATAGGATCGATACAAAATTGAAACTAATAATTTCTATCGATTATTAAGTTCTCCATAAATTAGAAAAATAGTAATTATTATATAAAGAGCAGCGTTTTGAAAAAAAAATACAAGAAAATTACCGAAGAACATGAGAAATATCGCTTTTAAGGCCGTGTTTCATTTTTTCCTATCGAAAAATCTGTTTGGAAATTCCTAAAATGGAAAGTACGAGGGTCGAAAAATTGAAACGATTCATCGGGACGATCCTCCGTATTTTCTAGAACCATCGCAGTGAACATTTCCCTTCGTCTGCAAAGTTTTAAGATAGATTACTTCTATACTAGTTTCAGGAAATCGTGACACTTTTAAATATGCAAATCGGAAATGTTTCTGGAATCGGATAGACCGGATGTGACGGTGATTTTCTCTTCTTGCTGGAAGTAAGATGTACGTTTCCTCTAATCTCTTTAAAACTAACAAAATTCCAACTCTTTTCCTCTTACTTAATAATAAAACCCGAAGAAAATAATTATTTAAAAAAAGAGAAAAATTGGAAAAGATGATGTATTATATAAAATTATATTCGTGCATTTGAATAGTATAATTATTGAGCAATTATGATATGAAATCGTTCAATGAATTCGCTAAAATGGAATGAAGAAATGTTAGATTATTAGCAAACGTACACCTTCTTCTGATTCAAGATACTATCATTTAATATGAAAGAAAGGACAAGCAAATTCCTAGTTAATTATCGTAGAAAAGTGATTCATTTATGCTCGACGAGGCAGGACGATCGATGAATACGTGTCGAGGAATATAATTGTTGAAAAACCAACAACGAATTTTATTATCACATTTATATTCGGGAAATATCTTCTCCTCGTCTCTGCTTCCTTTAATTGATCAAAATGCCATCAAACTTTGTAATAAAAAGACAAAGAATGATATCACTAAATAAATGAAGAGACTAGCCGAAGAAAAGCTTCCCCAAATATCTTTGTAATATTTCGTTTTAAATAAAAAAAAAAGTAATTATACAGAGGAATCGGAAATATTAGTGAAAATAAAGAAACAGTATATAGGAATGCGGTAGAAAATTCGATAAAAGTGAGCTCGGTAAAAAGGAAAGAAATAAATCATTAACACGTTAATTGCCATGGGATTTTTAACTTAACAAGTGGCATCATTAAAAAGGAAACACCGAGATTAAAATTGCCCGAGATAGGTGCACGAAAATTTTCGCAATTCAACTCAGCGGCAATGACAAGAATCGTGCCATTATTATTCAGACAGCATTGTTCTCAGATCCGTTTCTCAGATCTCACACGTAACATCGACGTCACTGTTTCCTATTACAACATTATACAATTACGTACGTACGAATGTATAAAATTTGTTTTTTTCTTTTCTTCATTGTTTTTTTTTTTTCATTTTTTTATACCATTTACGACTAATACGGGAATGTTACGTTCCGTTGCACGCACGGGTATGTGTCCTCTACGACACGTTTAGATCTGTCAAAATTATCGTTACAATGTTTTCTTATAAATATACGACGGCGTTTAATTTATCAAGAACGAGTCAAACGAAATCGACATTGAATTCAACGAAGAAAGAGAAAGAAATGATCTCCTGTTCCTTCGATGATTCAGATCGACTCTTCTTGAAATCGTCCTTAAAAAAAGAACGGAAATAATACCAACGTTCCTTATGGGAATGTTTCACGATAAATATTCGAAACTTTTTCTTTTAAAAAATTCGCTCATCGGTTTCTCCGACGTGGAGAGACTTTAATGAAACACCATCGCCTCTGTCTCTGTTTCGTGGCCTTTAAACATTATTATTATTATTTTTTTTTTAATATCGTGCCACCGAAAGGCATATACGATTATTATTAATGTTGACATCGACAATATATTATGGCACACCTACAAGAATCTCCTGCTACTCGGACAGATTTCGAATTGGATGGTAAAAACGTATCGATGAGCCGTGTGATATATTTAATAAATTAATCGTTAATCCTCAATGGCTATAGATTAATAATAGATCTTATTAATGATTGATCTATGATAAAAGTTACAGTTAACATCTCAATATCTCATGGTTCATCGATATCAAATGTACCTTCCACTTTTAATACTAGAACGTTAACGTTATTACAAGGAGAAATTCGACGATGTAAAAAAAGTGAATCGAATATACAAAAGAAGAGAAACGAAGACGCAGGAGTTCGATGGATGCTTTTGAAATCTGTCGGATCGTCAGTATTCTAGAGCGAATGTGAAATTTTCAAGGAATATATCTCTCACGCGATATCTCGTGGTTCAAGCGAAATAACGCAGATGAGATTATTACTTCGTCCTTCGACGTATACTATTTTTTTTTCACCTGTTTCCTAAACGACACACAACGGTGCGATAAAAAGACGGCGGATTCGATCTTCCTGAAGAAACGAAGAGACCAAAGGATCTGTAAATAATCTCGGGAAGATCAATCGCCTTATCTTATAATCTTATGTACATGCTCGCATTATGAAACATGAAAAATGTGTTTTGCAATCCTAAGTACTGCTCTTAATGTATTTATCTACTTCGGTTGTTTGTTTGTTTTTCGTGAAACCATCGAAGTTCTGCCTTTACCGATAAAAAGAGAATTTTTTTCGCCGGCATTATCGCCGTTCCCCTTGGCATGTGCTCCGTTAATCGTTGCGCTTGTCACGTAGAAATCGCTGATTACATCTAACGCTTTTCGTTTTCTTCATTCAGACGGAATGGGTAGATTCATGAATTGTATCACCATCGAGCATTATCGGCCCGAGTTCAAAAGAGAGACTTTAAGTATACGCAAAATGAAATACTGATAAAACAACGAATATTCCCATCGACCGTTAAGTAATCGAAGAGTTAAAATTTCAAAACTAAAAGTCCGATCGGTCGATCGCATAAAATTTCAAGTGACATATAATTAAATATACTTGGACGCTTTTGATACCGTCGCTGTATAAAATACTTATGAAAAGGAAACGATTGTACCTCGATACAATTGTACGTCGTATCTCTTCTGTTAATTACTTTGTAACGAATCATCGAATATATATCTATATTCTCAATGAGATTCCATTTGATCTCTTCTCTCGTTATTTTCGTCCGGGTTTTAATCGTTTTCTTCTTTGTCTTCTTCATCCTCTTGTTCCTTTTCTTCTTCCTTATCACGCACACATCCAGGCATTCACCCACGCATACAACACGCGCGTCGCATAAACAGGTAATAGTGATCTTACATAGGTAAAATATATAAGAACAGAGGAAATAATGGTGAAAATTAGAATTAGAAAAAGCAACATCGACTTCACTACGATTATTCGCTATTATCGAATATCGAATCTTATACGCTAATACATATTAATAAATACATCGCTCTGAATACATCCAACATGATACATGCATACTGCTTATGACACATGGATTGACTTTTATTACCTCGCATTATTATCAGATCTGCAAACAGCCGTCTCTCATTAGGACCATCGATCGATCGCTAACGTTCTTGTGTCACACTTCCGGCGTGATTCGACGAATACGATGAACTTAAAATTAATTTGTTCGTCTTTTCTTTCTTTTCTTGCGTCATGAAGAATTATCCTAATTGTAGATCAAAGCACGTTGTTCGAGTACATACGGCAAAAAACTCATTAGCGAGACCGATCGTTATATGTGATATTAATAACGAAAATTTTTCGTTGGAAATCCTTCCGGAAAGCAAAGGTCACGTTATCGTGCACCTTTTGCACCCTGTTTCTTTACAGAGTTCTTGTGGTAAGTTTTCGATGATTCTTTTGTATCTTTAGTCTTTCATTACACCATTACAATGGCCTCCTCACCGCAGAAAAGGAAAGGATATTGATCGATCATCGTTTGAACAACGTCTTCCAAGTATGGCCTCATTGCTTCGAATCTGCCGAGATCGTTAAACTCTATGGGTAATAATGTAGGCCACCAGCAGATCGCCAAGTTTTTACTGTCCATACTGTTCAGCTTGCAATTCTCTGCCACTCTGGAAAACAAATTTTATCAATTCGGATTATATTAATGCTCTTTTTTATATGTGAAAAGATACGACTGTTGAATCTTCAAAAGAGGAAGAACTTACTTTACAAAATGATGGAAAACAAATTTCAGTACGTCAAAGTTAACTGGATTCAATTTATTGAGCATCAAACGTAGCGCCAATAGTCTACAACTTCGATCTGTAATGGAATTTTAAAAGGATATTAATTTTTAATTAATTAAAAAGATAGTTTTATTAATTTTATAAAGATGTACCAACCTTCCATGTTCATACACGTTGCGGACATCGGTTTGCTGATACCACGAGCACCTTATTCGGGGCAGAAAAATGTTTTAAATGATTTTCAATAATATTTATGAACGATTTCGATATATAAATGGATTTAGCTTACCCGATATATCCTCCAATTCGCTCATTCTTTCTTTATCGATGAGCGGTGGCAACCTCTTTGAGAAGAAATCTTTTAAAGCAGTTGCAACCGCATTTACAGGTATATCCAGTGAGTGTATATCAACGTTGCCGTCTTTATAGAAAATATATTCGAAATGTAATTAAATATAATTAAAAATCAAGCAACAGGATGATCATTTAAGAAACTTACCTTCCTCGAACTTTTGAAAGAGAAGCTCGACGTGTGCTCTGTTACCAGGAACCCTATATATCCCTTCGGAATCCAGCCCTTCGTCTTCGATAAATTGCACGCATTTCTCCAAGAACAGAGGTATTCGATTTGTCTCACTTTGAGCAAAATCCTCGATTAATGGCTGCTGCATTTGGCTAGCAGATAACGTTCCACCGGATCCTTTAGTCTGCTTTATCTTCTCCTGTTTCTTCTTCTCCCTCTCCTTCTCCTTCTCTGCGTGTTTCTTCAGTTTCTCCTCCTTTTGTCTACGTTTCTCCAATTTCTCATCCTCCTTAGCTTTCTGCTTATCCTTCTTCCTAGTTAATTTATCGCCGTCCTTTCCTTTAGTCAGTATACCAAACTGAAAACGAACGTGGAATGCTTACATAAAGATTTTGTAAACAGTTTTCACAACTTTTCCCTCCATACTTACACTAGGAGAATTAATTTCTCTCGGAGAAGAAACATCTAGGCTGGATTCGTCATCTGGAATGTTGCCAAAGGTATTGTCACTCCTGTGCTTCGCTAAAATAATAACAATTTCATGCAATAACAGCTACAAACTAAAGAATTATTCTACGCGAACCTCTCACGCTATCCTGTCTTAATGCTATCAAAGTAACTTAGTTAATTAATCATTAAAAATGTATCTCAAGCTAGAAATAAAGACTGTCCCAATAAGAGCAACGTAAAAAACGAGCAACGTGCGCTGGCGTTATTTATCCTACTAAATACAATTTATAATTTCGAATAAATTTATTATCAGAACTTCCTCCCACTAGCATGCAAAAGGTAACGATAAAATAGTCTTAAGTATATCGTTTATCATCGTCCTACGCAAAGCGATCATTCAGAATTAATAATTCTTAAACAAATATCATTAACTTCACTTACAGGAAGCACTAAACATCTCCTGGGTCATATGCTTTACATTAAACGGATGCTGTAACGTAGCAGCTAAGTGTTGTTGCGCAAGCGAATTTCCAAATCGCTTTCGCAAATTTGCAGCCGCGTGTTTATACTGTTTCGACCTTGACCTAGACGTGTGCTCAGGATCGCTCGATTCAGAAGAATCAGGAGTCTCGCTTGACACTAAACGCAGAAAAAACCTTCACTTCTACTTACCGTTCATAACAACAGAAAGCAGCAAAAGAAATGAAAAACAACGAACCTCTTTCTGCTGGATCCACCGGCCATGTTTTGTCTTCCTTAACGTTATAATTCAAGCCAACGATACCATCACCACTTCCCATGCTAGCTAACGACGGAACTTTTGGAGCTGCAACGGGTATCGCAGTGCGTTTTTTACGTATTCTTTTGTGAGTAGCAGGTTTTTTGTTCGCTTTGCTCATAGCATCGGTTACCCTCTGCCTTTCCAAGGAGCTCCATTCTGAATCGGAGTCACTATACGCTGTAATAAAAAGATATTAAATATATTATCACAGGTATGATACATAGATCGAAATAATTATTGTAAGATATCTTACAAGGCTGTCCTTTCTCACGTCTATGACGCAGCTTGTACTTGTTATTTCCAAAAGAATCTTCCACAAAAGCGTACATGTAATAACCATCGTAAGGATACGGGCTTGGAACAGCGTCCTTAACTTGAGCATATTCTGATCCCAGATCTACCAACTCAGGCGTAGCTAAAGGAGCATGTCCCATTGTCATTTTAGGTCCATGCTCATCCTTTTCGCCTATTGTCATTCTAGCTATGGCGTCTGTAACGTTTGAGAAGTCTTTTAAATTGATCTTTCCAGGCTGCTTCAATGTCTGACTGTTCCCCTGTGGCCTTGGCTTCGTTTGAGAGATGTGTCGTCTTCCTGTTGTAAAAGCTCGATGAGAGTAACTATTAGTTACTCCATCCTGGTGCATGAACGTGTCCTTCACCCAGCCTGTTGCGATAAGTATGATAAATAGTGGTGAAATTGAACAGGAAACGTGATACTTTATTGAATGCAACCGTGATCTATATCAATTATGATGGAGAACTAACCAGACAGTTTGTTCGTGATATCGCCCTGTTTCAGTACATCTCTTTCTCGTTCCTCTCTATAAAAATCTACTTGGCTATAAATATCACTATCATCACTAGGCGTGGCTCTATTGTCTGCGAACTGCTCGTTTAATCCAGTATCACCGAGATCACCGTCTGGTGTCAATTGCTCGTAAGACTCGGAGCCGCTTCTAAAAGTTACAGACATACTGCTTCACATTAGACTTTTGAATCACAGAGATGGTCGTTGCGATGATACGTTGGAACTTCGGATATGTTTAAAATGTTGTTATGCTCAGATTACTTACCCGTCATCCGGTGTCTGGAGATGATAACTCTCGTGTCGAGGTGGTGGCATGGGATGCAAGGCTGAATACTCTAGAGTACCTTCACCACTGTCGTTCAGATTGCCAGGTTCTTCCATGTTGAAGGCCTGCTCAATTTCTGGCTTTTTCTCCCATACTTCTTTAAAGAATGGAGTATAAAATGCCGCTGAAAGGCGAACGGTGTTTTAAACAAAGTGAAATTAATTTGTGTTAATCGGAATGTGAATTTTTTCTTATGGAAATATACTTTTTTGCTGGCAACTGGATGCTGATGTCATGAAGTGCGCTTGCAATCTATCGGCAGTCGCGTTTCCTTCTGTGATAAGTAGATGACTTAAATCATTACTGAAGAAGGCATTAGCGCCTCCAGTATCAGTCACAGCCATTATTTGAATTGGTAAATTTGGTATATTCATAGAAAATGCACTGGAAATTGGTATTTTTATTATTATTATATCGTAAATAGAGTTAATGATAGATAATGTTTGATAAAAGTCGTGCATACTTGAGAGTTGCGAGTGACGCTTTCCTCTTTGTCGAGTAAACCAGTATAAAACCATGCACTAGCTCGTCTCTGAATGCATTCGCTCCGTGAAAACTTGAGATTATAACTTCAACTCTTCGCTTAGATTCTCCTAAAAATGTTTCTAGAACTATCGACCTGTCGCCGCTGAGAAAACAACACTGATGATTGAGTAAAGGGCCAAGTACGTTCTCCACGGAATAAGGATCCCCGCAGAACATACACATTATTATTCTAAAAGAAAAAAATTAATTGAAATACATTCATTTCTATCAACAAAAAACGATTGTGTAATATTCAATCGTAGAATTTAATTGATATAATACATTTACTTGATTTGAAATAATTTTTTAAAAGATCCTCTCACCTAATGTCTGGTTCAAAGCATTCAATAACACTTTGATAAATATTTAGAAAACCCGCTCTGTGATTTATAGATTGTATAAGTTGCTGTAAAGCGTCCTTCACAAGTGGAGTAGGAAACCTTTTATCCTGTTCTAAATCTTCTATGCAAACATCGATGAACGGACACTGTAAACTGCAACGGAAAAATGAATAGTTATACGGTTTGATTCATCGAATAGTATGAAATCTGAAACTAACGAGTACCTGTCAGCAAGATTTTGCCCCTCTTCCCGAAGTCTTATTGCTTCCATTTCATCTATGCTGGATTCGGGAACAAACATGATAACAATGGGTAGTCCCTGAAATGGTAATCTATCCTCCTGCTCTAGATTCGACAATAGCGTCTTTTCCAAAGACGAACGAATATATTCGAATGAATCCTCGTTCGAGTAAATACAAAATGAGCCTACGAATAAAGGAAAATTGTAAAATTCTATCAGGACTAGCGGAACTGAAAAGAACGCTCAGAAATTGCATAATTAAGGCATACCATGTGGCATAAAATCAGAAGTAGTAAAGGAATTATGTGGCAATCCAACATCGCCATCGATAATTCGATATCCAAGAGTATACAACTGACAATCGATTTCAACCTCATCGTCCTCCGTTTGGGCCCTTATTTCGCGAGCGAATTCTTCGCTAAGTCCATTACTTCCAAGGATTACTAAATTTAACTGATTATTATCGGACGTCAATTGCCACTGACTGCTATGATTCCAGGAGGAAGGCCTGGTATAGGGTAATTATTTAATAATTGTAATTAAAAATTATAATAATAAATGAACAAGTTTTCAAAAGGCTTTAAATGTTCACCTATGTGCCTTAGTTCCAAGGATTCGTTCTATAAGCGCATCCATACAATTCGGATAAGCTGGACAGTGTTCTCTTATAGGACAATGTACAAAACCCAAGTGTTGAAAGAGCATTAATTTTCTATCTTGATCTAGCCTGTCTAAAGCCTTATACCTGTTTAATTGTAATTGTTCGATTAAGAAGATTATACAAGTGTTTCAAAAGGGGGAAAGTTGTATGTTTGTCATCGTCTAACTACCTAAAATCGTCCAGTAATGCATCTGTAATTTCTTTTATATCATCTTGCGTGATAGTTCCAGATGGTGCTATACTTTTAAAATGGTAGAACAAGTCGGCATGCTCTAACAATAATTCCTGCAAAGAGGACATCAATGATGATAAAACGATAGAAGAAAAGAAATTTTTAAGATGTGACATGTACTGAGGATGTATATTCTTACTTGAAAATTATGTTTTGCTTTTTCAATGATTTCTTTTTGATGCTGATCGTAAATTTCCTGGCAATCATGATGAGAAAGCGCTTCAAAGCATTCCCTACCCATAAAAAGCACTCTGACCTCAGATAAGTGCTTTCCTGGTGTAACATATCCAGTTTCTTCCAACAGTTGTTTAAACTGTTTCTTCCATCTGGCAAGTAATTTGTGTTAATTTGTTAGGAATCTTTATTTACAGATAATAAATTAATATATCTTCTGTATTAAATAATGAAATTTGTAATTCTCGATAGAACTTTACAAACATTTTATAAGAGCTTGGAATTTTCGATATTTTTATAGGATATTATATATTTGTCGAAATATATAAAATGGATATAAATTTATTCTATATTCTAACGATGTTTATATTAAAGTCAATGAACACGAGAAATTGCAAAAATGTTAGTACAGCAAATACTGGTGAACTAACAATGCTACATTATTCGAACAAGTATATTTTGTCCTATGATAGTTGAGGAAGCAGTTAAAAGCACAAATTACCTTTTTGGAAGTCTGCAGAAAGAAACGCCACCCAGAATAAAGCAAAGCATTAATATATTGCACATGGGATAATTACATTCTAAAATGCTGGATGATCGATTATAATAATAATAAAGCACATATAACGTTCGATCGGTGTTTCGCATTTGCTATTTACAAATAGCCGAAATTCCGCTTACCACGTGTACGTCACATAAATGAAAAGATAAGTAAACAAATGAATATCTTCATGTATCTTTAACCGAAAATTATGATACTTACTCCAATCGTCGTTGTTCTTGTTGCAGTGCATTTACATGATTTTTAAAGACTGTTTCAGCCTCGGGTGTTTCCAACACGTCGTAAGGAATCTTTGTTCCATTATTTTCACCGAAATCACAGTCAATCCAAGGTATATCCTCTGGACATTCGTAAAAGTATTGATGAAAATCGGGATGCTCTTTTATATACTGCTGTACTGCAGACCACTCCCTAATAAAATGAGATGTTTTAATTGATACGTGTACTTGATTCTTCGATCGAAAAACAATTTCAGAAACGTACTCATTAATTAGATTTGATATATCGGGACATATTTCATGAAGGATATCTGGTAACATGTCCAAATATCCTTGGATTTTTTTTGCTACTTGCTCGTCCTTCAGTTTTTTAATGTGTCTCCTAAATAATCGTTGAGTTGCATCAATGCCGAACAGCTCGACAAACGTTGAAAATTCCTTTTGCTGTTCAAGCTTTTTGGAAGCTTGAGACCATAATGCACGATAATCGGTAACGTGTATTCGTATCAATCTCTGTAACGATTCAGTTGATGCATCCAACAGTTCTTTCCTGGCTCTAGCTGCCTCAGCAAAAGGAGTTACTTTGCTCCGCATTTTTGTTCTGTCTATTAATTGAGCCAAGATCGTGAAAGCTAGATCGATATTAATATTCTCATGCGCCGATGTTTCAACTATCAAAATCGAACTCTTATACTCTTTTCGCATCACCAATTTCTCAGCTTCTTTTACATATTGTTCATTGGCATCGTCATTTTTAGTTGTGACGAGAACAATAGGTTTCTTAGTTTTCATCAGATTGTTCAGTATATTTGCTACTATTTCAACCTGCTTTTCTATCGATCTATTCGGCACAACGCTTACATCGAATACACACAGAAAACCGTCTATATTTAATTTACCATCAGGCAAAACTTTCTGTTCGTATTCTTTCTCTATGCCTAATTGGTTTTTGCAAATATACATAAGTTTCTCTGCACTGGTGATTTTCGTGGCTGCACATCTCTTTGCATACGGTTCCATCTTACCACCCTTAAATGGTTGGAACGACGCATCGTCGATGAACTCGGTATGTTCTATTACTTGGAACTGATATTCTGATCCATCCTCTGCCATTTTTATAACTTCACCCCAATACAAGAAGTGGTCATTGTTCACCACACGACCACTAAAATCCGACTGTAAAAAAAAATCGTGTTGTTTATAAAATCGAAATAAATACTTGTATTATTAATTTAATTCAATTAACACATACCTGAGATAACACTGATATATGGTCCACGCTATAGTCGTCGCTCAAAGAACGCATAAAACGATTACATAGACACGATTTGCCAACACCGACTTGTCCTTTGTCTTTTTCGGTGCCAGAAAGGCCGACAACAGCGACGTTAATAGTTTTTGCGTTATCACTTTTTCTCGCCATTGTTAAAGCTTAACTTCATTAGATCCCTTATACAATTAATAAGTGCGAAAATAAAAATCTTTTCTTCTTGGGACTTTTCTCAAGACATCGTTAAGTACCTCTATTTAATAGCTTGTTTTCATTTATTTATCTTTGCAACTATTAAAGATCCGTCTGCATTACTTTGGTCATTATGTCAAATCTAAAAGTTCATGTAAAAATCAGCATGATCTCCCTTTGGTAACATTTTTAAAGACACGTTCTTTTAGTCTGCTGCTTGCTCGTGTACTTGGCATTTAAATATCATCACAATAATCTACGCTTATTCCCTTTGCTCAAAACTATGTACAAATTATCATGGGCAACTGACATTCGCCGAAATCTCATTTGAACTTTATTAGTCTAAAATTCTTATCATAGTGTCACAAATGACAATGTTATATCACTAAAAGTTAATAACACAGTTCTCAGGAAATCTTTAAACTTTGTATTTTCTATTAAGCATAGCGTTTACAGTTTAGCACAGCTGTGAGCAACGATTCTTTGGAATGGCACTGTGTATCTGGAAACAAACAACACATTTGTTACACATTAAGCATTAATCAATGAAACATAAAATAATAATGAAATAATTGTTCCAACTCTAATCTTAATATCACAATTGATACGAAATATTGTGAAGAACAAATGTGATTTATTATTCACAATAGTAATATTTTAATTAACAAAGTGTATACAAATTTATTAATTACATAAATGTCAGTAATAAAATATCGGTATAAAACAATCATCATCATCGATACTCGCAAATTAACAAATCGGACGGACGACAATCATAAAATGCCATTAAAAATAAAAATGATTTTTACGTCAAATGAATTTTTATTTACAGAACCAACTATCACTTTTATCCCCATTTAAAGGTTATGGCTCTAACGAGGCAAAGTGTGAAGGAAAAAAGAAAAAAAAAATTTCCCAGGTATATCTTCGCAGTAACCTCCACGTAAATAACATGTATTTCACGGTATTATAGAAACGAGAAGATTGACGTAACAATTTCCAATCGAGTGTAAGCCGTCAAAAATAACTACGAAAACCTTCACGAAGGTCTTACGTATCGTGATGCTGGAAAAAAAGAAATATATATTTTGCAATAACGTCAATGATTATTCCTGTCACGATCGAATAAATCGACGCGAGATATTCCATCGTGTTAATCCATTCACCGATATTATCCTTCCTTCCCGTAAAAACGCCGTAAAAATTGACGAAACCATGATTCATCCAGCAGAAACAAATTATTCGATATACAAATGACAGCTACGAATAGATCAATATGCATTGTACACAACCGCGGTCAATTTTGACAACGGCAATCGAGTCCAGTCCCCGGACCTCGACAAACGTAATTTGACATGATCGTTAAACCTTAATAACCATATCACGAATTATTATTAATGATAGTAATGTCGCAAAATCCCTCGAACATCCAAATCGCTACCTTAAATGTGATGCTACCTGTACGGATTTTCGTTCGGCGAGCGAACCAGTACACCAACCGGCCGTCCCGTAGGAGTTTTTTTTTTTCGTGAACGTTAATCGATTCTTCACCGCTACACGGAACTTAAGCTTCCCACGGCTCTTTTGACACGAACGGTGCACCAAAAACCGTCTAGAACTTGTCCCGACGAACGTTTAATTTCAGGTGTGTAAATAACTTCACGTCAAACATCGAGTATTGCCCCATAGAGGAGCCATCTTGCTGGGTGGGCACAAGGCGATTAATGTTTTTAGGGTAGATAGTATGCGGTGAACAAGAACAAGGACGTACCAAGTATACTCTGATTCCTAGCTAAATGAATTTTCTTTCGATTCAATCCAATTATTCCATATCTTTTGATATTCAGCATTTCAATTGCTTGTACAATACGCTGTAACTGAACTGTTTAATTTGAAAGTTTGAAATGCAACTAACGGCACTCTGTACTTAAGTATTATCGAACTTAGGTTTAATAGATATGAGAAATACGAATGGTATATTCTCTAATAGGATGTAATATGAATAATAAATTGTTTTTACCGTAATAGTAATTGTTAGTAGAGAGATTTTGAAATTTGTTAAACGAATAAATTTCTATTGATGATGTCGTATTATAACGCCTGTGATTACGTCACTGCGCGAGCATAAAAGCACCATCTCTCGTTGAGAGTACAAACTACGGAGACTTGGAATCGAAAATGGCGGACAGCGGGGATGCTGTGAGTAATACGTCGTCCGGGAAAGAGGCTAGAAATTCTGTAACTGATGGTCCTGTCACCGATCCTGCATCAAGTACTAAGGTAAATAGCAAGACACTATCATTCGCCATTTAAACGGAAATATTTCTCGAACATATTTTGCCAACGGAGAAAGTCATTACGGCGTACTGCCACGAGTGTCATATTTACCGCCGTGTTAATCTTGAGCTAATTAACTCTCTCGAAGCCTGAAAGGCTTTTAGCCGACTAATCAATTATTTATCAATCAATAAAACTACCTTCGATGTATGTGAGGAACAGAGGATATGATGATTCTTCTCTTTATTTCCTCTTGTGACATTCTTATTCTGATTTTCATTCATGCTTAGTTACCTGTCTCTTTTTTGTTTTCCCTTTTTTTTTTCTGTGACACTTCTGCCCAGCCCCTTTCAGATCTTGTGATCACATGTTGCTGTTACGTAATCCAACACATGGTATTAATTGATGTACACTACCGTGTACAGTTTCTGTTTATTGCCAAACAAATGACATCCTGTCCTTGTTGTGTGAAGTGAATATGCTTTGGGACTGAATCAAAGGTTCCTTGATATGAAATGAGTCCTTGACTGTTTGTTATGTTATTTGTAATATTGTTTGTACTATTGTATGTACAACTCTTTTAAAAGTAACGTTCCGAATAGATATCTAGCTGATCAGACGTATCAAGAATTGTATCTATGTCTGAGAATCTATTGTCTGCCTGGAAAAATAATTGGATAATATTAATTACTTATTTTATAATTATATTATGTACAAAAGTGTAGGTTAAAAGTATTTATCAATTTGTGAGGAATGTTATAGTTAGTAATTAGCTATAGTTATACAACTGAGAAGAATGTTATGATAATTGGCTCAAGAGTGATGCATACTTTATATTCAAGAAGGCCAACTGTTGAGAATATGGAACCTTTTAATGATGATGGGTTTATAAATGTTGTGACCTAGATGCCTTTGGCAGTTTCTTCCATTGTTACTGCAATTGAACAATGGGACAAAGTCTGGAAATGTTTAGAAAATATTGTTAATAAAAATTATACCTTCCTCTCCTACATTTTTTTATAAAATATATATTTCATAGAAGATTATTTTATCTTGAATTTAGGAAAGAAATAATATCAATTTTATTTGTATAAATTTACCTGTTCCACAGTTTTATTTTTTATGGGCTAAAAATTGTAACTATTTAAAGTATTTTCTTCTAATGCATCAACTATGCCGTGGCAATGATATAAAAATTTTCTGAACAGATTCATTTGCATTTTAAACAAACATGAAATAGCTTTAAATCCAATAATGCAAAATTTTAACAATAATTGCATGCTGTTACACATATTGCCTGCTACCAAGGCGCTTATATTATTTTACATATAGAGCATTATTTTCACAGTAGTCCGTAGGTTCGGTACCAATCACTCATGCATCGCTCATTACAAGCCTAGTTTCACTATATAGGCGTGGCACGATTAGCACAACCGAATTCTCTTGAGCGTAATAGAGAAATATTTCGAAAAAAAAGGGGAGGAAAAAACTTTAGCTACATGTAAAACAAGTATTTAAATGATTCAAGTTTTACCTAAAAATATTTACCATTTGGGAGCTTTGTACCAAACTACGGACTGTATTATGGAAACTTGATGCAATTTGAATCATGAAATGGTGGTTGTTGTGATTTCAGAGCCTAGAGGCATCAAATAATGCCTTTCACGGCGCGAGAACAAAATTAGTAAGTAAGAATATATGTGTACAAAACACAAAGTAAACTTGTACCCCTTTCCATAGAGCAATCCTTGCAATATCCCCAGGGCTGCTTTAATCCCTACGACTACATAAATGTGGTATGTGCCAATGGATTTATCATTCTTACCTTCCTATCAAATAACACAGGGTAATAATGGGACGACTTTCTTGCACAATTTACAATAATAAATAATATTAATACGCACGCAATCCATACATGGTTTTGTATAGCACTACATGAGCAAGACTATTATGTTTTGCTTGATTATCATGTAAACAATGTTCTCTAATTATATGGAAATAATATGATACAAACAGTGAAGCAGAAAATAAGCGTTTTTTTCGTCCTTATTAATCTGTGTCTATTAAACCAAATAATGTAGCTTCATTCGCACTCTTCTGTTTGTAGTTTATTTCAATCCATCGCAGCCCTTTGCAAGAACGACGTTATCTATACATTTTTCAGAGTTAATTTATATTTTCGAATTTGTAGGACTCTAAATCTGGAGCCTTGAAGAAGTCCAGTCGTTACCGCAGCCGTTCGTTGTCAGCTAGCAGCACAGATAGTTACAGCTCTGGTACGATTATATTTGTTAAATGTGAATTGTGTTAATTAAAATATGTATGCCCTATTCCTTAGAATTCCGTTGCTGCCGATGTGAATACGTTATAAGCTATATTAATATCCTAGACATCGTTGTATTATATGTATGAATATTCTTTACAATTATTTCTAATTTCATTTAAAGCTCTCATGTAATTAATTTGCAATCCATCTTAGCACTGACCTTCCCTCCATGCACATGCACTTTGTTGTGGTACTAATTCTGTTCATTTTGTGGCATTCGGTTCTACCTTAGCATCTTATACAGGAAGCTCATCGGATGAAGATGACATATCTCCACGCGAGAAGATTCAAAAAACGGCGAAAGGATTCACCGATTTCTGTGTACGGAGTATCTGTCAGCATGCATTTGGTCGAAGAGAAATAGAAATTGCAGAACAAGAGATGCCAGGGATAATGGCACTTCGAAAACGTGCTGCTGAGGATAAGGTATACTCGTCATCCTCTACCAGAGCAAAATTGCATTTTAATTACTGTTAATTCGCGAATGAAGGAAACTTTTATTTTAAATAGCCATTGAAAAATGCTAAAATTGTGGGATGCACCCATATAAATGCCCAAACAGCCGTTCTCATCGAAACATTAGTACATTTAGGAGCACAAGTTAGATGGGCAGCATGTAACATATATTCCACCCAGAACGAAGTAGCGGCCGCTTTAGCACACGCCGGTTATTCTATTTTTGCATGGCGCGGAGAAACGGAAGAGGATTTCTGGTGGTGTATTGATAAATGTGTAGCCAGCGAAAATTGGCAACCCAATATGATATTGGATGATGGCGGAGATGCCACGCATTTGATGCTCAAAAAGTACAATGCTATGTTTAAAATGATTCAGGGTTCGTTCATTCATTTTGATATTACGGTCGTCGATAGTTTATAATATAATTAGCTACATTAAATATTAGTAACGAGAAACAAACAAACAATTTTCAGGAATCGTCGAGGAAAGTGTAACAGGTGTACATAGATTATATCAGTTGTCCAAAGCAGGCAAACTATCCGTCCCTGCCATGAACGTGAATGATAGTGTGACAAAAACAAAGTTTGACAATCTTTATAGCTGCCGTGAAAGTATTATTGATAGGTAAATTAATTGCAAAGTGATAGATTAAATGATCACTATCACACGTTCTTACAAGTAACATTTATTTTCTCGCAGTTTAAAGAGATCAACGGATATTATGTTCGGTGGTAAGCAGGTCGTAATTTGCGGCTACGGCGAAGTCGGCAAAGGCTGCTGCCAAGCTCTTAAAGGTTTAGGATGTATCGTTTACATTACTGAAATTGATCCCATTTGTGCATTGCAAGCTAGGTAGATAATCAGTTCTCAGAAACGATAATATCTCGGATCGTTCTCAACGAACGAAATGTAAACGCACGACGTTTTATTTTACAGTATGGACGGCTTTAGAGTAATGAAACTAAACGAAGTTATCAGAAACGTCGACATTGTTATTACCGCGACTGGTAATAAAAATGTCGTAACGCGAGAACACATGGATAAAATGAAGAATGGATGCGTAGTGTGCAACATGGGCCATAGCAATACCGAAATAGACATTGTACGTTTGATTTTCTTTCATACTTATACGTATAAACATACGAGTCGTTCACAGGCCAAATTGTTTGACTCGACTTTTCGAATTGGGTCAAATTTAAGTGTCAAAGCTCTTGCTTGAATCCTCTTTACTTTTACAATAAATTTCCCCGATAGCTTATTTGTATTTATATTTATATTTTGAAGGGAATTTGAAAAATGCTATTTCTTTCATTAATCTGGCAAGTGAACGGTTCATGTACACAAACTTCTATAGAGTCAGAATTACATTGTGAAATTTTCATTAATCTCTCGACTTGACCCTTTCGGAGGAAGAACTCGTATCGTCTTCTATTTCAGAACAAAAAAAAATAAAAGAAATATAGTGGTAAGAGATTAAGATCCATTTAATATGTTCTTAACAGAACAGTTTACGCACGCCTGATTTAACTTGGGAGAAAGTAAGGTCTCAGGTGGATCATGTTATCTGGCCAGACGGGAAGCGCATCATTCTCTTAGCTGAAGGCCGCTTAGTCAACTTGTCTTGTTCCAGCATTCCATCTTTCGTTGTATCCATTACAGCTGCTACCCAAGCATTAGCTCTAATTGAGCTTTTTAATGCACCCCCAGGACGATACAAGAGCGATGTATATCTTCTACCCAAAAAAATGGGTACGTAAAGTACAGTCTGAATACTTTGAGCGTTGATATTTAATTGATTTAACGAAATAATCACATTCTATTACAGATGAATATGTAGCATCCTTACATTTGCCCACATTCGATGCGCATTTAACCGAATTAACGGATGAGCAAGCCAAATATATGGGTCTGAATAAGGCTGGACCGTTTAAACCAAATTATTATCGGTTCGTTAAAAGTATAGGCGTTTGAGGTGTTATTTTTGAAAGTAATGTAACTCCATTTTGGAGAACTGTGTTAGTTTCATCAGTTTTATTGAAGTGACGCTTCTTCTTTAATGTAGAAACTTTAAAGACAGAAATAAATATATAGTTAGCTGGACTTTACCTTGTTAATGCCAATATTTCGATATTGATTGTATTGGAAAATTAGAAGGTATTACAATTTAAGAGTGATATGTCGACGTAAGGAAAAATGGGATTTGCATAACTTTCAAATGTAACAGGCTCATTTATGTAATTGTATTACTTGATTGTCTTAGTGATAATTATTTAAATCTATTTCAGCTATTAATAGTCGGCGAAAGAGTTATGTGGCATTAAATAGCACGTACCATACTCAAAGCACTACAGTTTCTAAGTATTAAATCTGCCTCGTTTTATTGATTTTCTATACTCCTATTGACTTGGTTCACCTGGTTCGATAGAGTTTTATTTATGATAAGGTCTCTTGTTATCTTTGAAATGATTCTATGCTATTATAATATAACAGAAAGATATTTCACAGAGTAAAAGTTCCAACGGAAGTATGTCGCCCCGCGTCATCGGCTGCAATAATAACGAATAACTAGAAGTTACGTATAATTGTACTTGTATGTACTCGAATTAACTTTCACACAGTGTTATAGAGAGTTCATTTATAAACTGTGCAAGCATAGAGTCAAATGTGCAGCTGTTCAGTCGGGTTTGAAATTTGCATTTTGTCCTTGACTATTATTACGAGGAAGTATGTGAATTTACGTCGTCAAGGATACAACATAAGCGTTAATCGTTAAACGTCGTCGATGCAAGAATGTATTTCGTACCAAATGAAAAGAAAAATTTGCAATTGAGATTATCATCGACCTGTTAGATACTGTTTTCTAGTGTATCGTTAGTTCGAAAGGAAACAAAACTTTTCCAATAATACGGGTGACATGTACATATGCATAAAGAACTTAATTTAGTGAAATGTTGATTACCAAAAAAAAGAAAAAAAAACGGAACACGCAACACGGACTTTCGGCAGGTTGTCTGTGATACGTTTACACAATAAGTACACATAATAACAATTTCTAGGTCATTCATACTTGTACTTATACAGTATTTCGTTTGCCATAAAAAGAAGAAAAAAAAAAGAGAAAACCATATTATTGTAATGGTTGATTATTCAAAGCCGTGTACATAATTATTTAACAAACGAGAACCAAATGAAGTGTCGGATTGACATTTTTATAACTGATCTGATTCCTCGAGGGCAAAGTATCGATAATAATAAACAGGAAACAATAAATGTCCACGATACTTGAAAAAAAAGAAATGGAACTACACTTGTCTTTTTTTCCTTTTGCCGCCAAACGATATTTTTTGTTTCTTTACATACGTCCATATATCATACACGTAGAATTTTTATTTTTATAGGAATTTCCCTATTAATTTTAATTACAGAATGTATTTGAAATACGGTGGAACAAGAAGCCAGATCGAAACAAATTTTGTTATCGAAAGAAACGTGCAAAGTCTCATTAGAAACATCTTTTACACTGGACATATATAATTAAGATAAAAAATTGGCAACCTTAGTGTAATAGAGATTAATTAAAAGATTTATAGAATTTTATATCGAATAATAATTGAATAGATATCGGCGGATGTACGCAATTTGAAACTTTTGAATTTTACACGCAATCAGGATATTTTTGATGATTGAAAATCAATCATAATTAATGATAGAAATAAAATACAAGATCCTACTTTGATAACATCCCGATATGTGATATATCAGTGTTCCTATCATTGGCCTAAGCCAATTATTGCAAATCACACGAATTAGATTTTTATTTGATGCCTTGTTCTGGTAAAAACTTTCATGCCGATTTTAAACTATTTGTACGATCAAATCGAATCCTGAGACAATGGAATTGAATTCTTTCAATGGGACTGCATGATTCGAGTATTGTATTTCGATGACTAACATCGTTTCTATTTACAGTCACAATGATTCCAAGGAGAGACATGGAGCGTGAACACAAGTATATTTTGGTTGTATGTTTGCACCATGAACGTATAGTTGAATTTATACCGATAGAAATACCAAATAGTATCATCCGTGTAGTCACATGATGTACCAACTGTAAGATATATATAATAGTCGCTTAATAATCGTATAAAAGTTAAACGCGTAAGATGAATGAACGTAATTGCAATAAACGGGATATTTCAAATCAGTGTTCTCTCCCTGACGCCGACCCGACACTTGCGATGAATTTTTCCGACAATAGATGTTAATGTACTACAGTATTGAAGTTTGTTAAATAGAAACCGATATACACTTTTCCGCAAAACTAGCCGTAGTATTTTTGTAATTTAAGGAACAAATAAAAGCTGCGTTCGAAGGTGAATGACAATATTTCAATAGCCCTTGGATAAATTCAAATAATCAAATGATGGCGCGTACCACTGGTAGCTCATGATACTACGCGATTCATTCGATAATTAGTAAAAATCGCAAAATATTTGATTACCAGTAATTCTTTGTTCATTTCTACACAATTTCTCAGTTACTTTAAACTACATTAAACTAATATTTTCGATTGAACAGTAGAAATCAAATGAGAGAAAAATTCAAATTTTCCATATACCGCGTCGGCAAAGTGGTCAAAATATCCGGTTCCCAATTTTGAAAAAATTGCGCAAATACATAGAGCAACTATACAGTAAATATTCCATGCGTAATATTAACTCTTAAATTTATTTATTCTTCTACTTGTTCACTTATGTAAATTAAGTGTAGGTCATCGGTAGTCCACATTATCAAGTAGAATTGCTTGTGCACCACCGATGCCGAGTTAAATAATTAAAAAAAAAGGTATACATAACATAATTAAAAGATCGCATTACATTCAATAGATATAAATGTTATATATTTCAGCATAATCGTTATAAAGTAATGGCTTTTCAAGCGCATATCGACAGCATTGTTCGAGGATAACTTTTACAGGAATTGTTCTGTTCTCTGCACGTAATCCGTGTATGAGTATTGAAAATAAAATAACTTTGGGGTAAACTGTTAAAAGAATATATATATATGCACATGCATACGTATATATTTATATAAATGGCAAGGCTCAACGGCATGGCATACGTAATGGCATAACAGCAGCGATCTACAATGACGGATGTAAACTTAAGCGCAAAAATTCGTAACCGTAAGAAATAAATAATAAAACCAAAAAAAAAATGTAGTAAAAATATATTTTACAATACTCTGTACAAGATCTTAGTAGAAATTAGTATCGAGTTAGATTGGCATAAAAAAAAACGTTTATGAGACAATGTGCCAGTCCTGGAATACTGTCGCTGTTATCGAATTTCCTCGTGAAAGGTTTCTGCGTAATCTCAAGTATTCCTATTTATAGCTAAATGGTGCTACCATAAATTATATATGTAATCAAGATCGATACGATCATTATCGGTATGAAGTAACGATTCGAAAACATGATTTGCGAGCACAGTATTCCATGATTGACATCTAACATGATGTCCATAAATTCCTGTCGATAAACATTCCTAATAAAAAATGATAAAATATTGATAACTTTTCTTCGATGGATAATGTACTCTATGAACGAGAAATTTGTTTAAATGGAGTACGTTAAAAATGGTTTTCAATCGATGAGAAAACGATGTATTATAATTCAACGCAGGAATTCATGTACACCGTTGAACAGAATTTCGAATACGTCTTCCTGAATCACGTCAACAACAAATAATTTTTTTCTTTTTTAATCAAAATCTGGTAAATCGTTTTAACAAATCACTGCACTCTGAAAACTATGCGCAGGGAGCCCAGCTAGAACATGATTTATAAAATCATACAATGGCATTAACATGATTATATTACACGTAAAAAAAAAAAGAGAAAGAGATAGAAGGAAAACGGCTTATAATATTTACATAAACTGATCCATCCGTGAATCATTGCACTAAGATTGCTTCGTCGGGATATAACCGATTCTAAAACGTATCACAATAAGAAAAGACAAACAAGGACCTACATGAAAAAAATCCATTCTGATCGTGTATATCATTTAAATTTGATTAAATCACCGCGATTATCGTTACTTTTCTGCGGAATTTCATTGTCAATGATTACTGAGCCCCCTAAATAGCAACCGTAAATTACAACATAAACATTAGACATCCTAACAAGCTATACGCTAAAACTATTCAACTAAATTATACAAAGGTCGTTTGATTACATTTTTAAAAAAATTATGGATATACGCGCTTTATATATATATAAATATATATATATATGCATACATATATATATACATATGGATATGCGTACGCATACAAATATGTCTATATATATATGTATATTCGAATTCTCAAATTAATCAATAAAGATATAAATGTTTAATAATAGAAATATGTCTTATACGCCACGTAAAATTATCATCGGTATATCTCTACACGTGAAATCGCTTAAACGACAATTCCATTTTTTTAGCCTAGGCTATATTTCTTTAAAGTGCAATAAAGTACTTCTTTCTCGTTTATAAATATGTAACAAAAATAGATAATAATAGATATATTGTATGTACAATGTAGATATGTAAAACCTAACAAAGTAGATGCGCTCGGTTATTCTAACTCAATCTAGAAGCCTTTACCGTGAAAAATACTTAATTATCTCGATATGAGCATGTTTTAAATCTAGCGTGCTTTCGTGCTATTCTTTGCTGTTTGTTTCGTTTCTCTTCGTTTAATAATGACGGCTATAAATTTACTTGAATCCCCATAAAAAACATCGCTATCTCGTTCTTTGTTCATGTGTTTCTTTTATCATTTATCATGGAAAGAATCCCATTACTAATTACTCGACTGAAGAAACCTTTGTATTTCCTCTTTCTAATGAAATATCTTTTTCGATGGTATACTTTTAAACACTCTGTGTACACGCACTCCGATGTAAAACTGCATTCATTGGAATGCAATTTTATATCAGACACGTTTTGAATGCAGTCTAAAAAATTCTATACAGTCGATCACTTTGAAATTCAGTATTAATTACGAGGATAAGTAATATTTACATATTACACGCGACCTATTAAATATTAGCGGCTCCTCTCTCTATCTTTCTCTCCCTTAGTAACAACAATAACATACGAGTATACGTAAGCTCGTTTCCAAAAAAAAGGAGTTCCACGATCGTTCAAAGCGCTCCTGGAACTCACTCCGATATTATTTCACAAGTACAAACAACTTTGATTTTTTTTTTAAATATATTTCCTACTTTTTCTTCTCTTTCATTTGCATTAAACGGTTTGTTTTTGAAATACTTGTCAACGAGATCATTGGCTAAAAATTGTTTGAACTTGCAAAATAACTTTGCTACAAATCTTTTCAGGCCTTTTTTTTGTACTGATCTCGTGTGATTGTAGTCATTCACTTATATAATACGAAGTAAAACGCAGCTTAATTTCAACGTTCATTAAACATGATTACGATGATACGATAGAAGACACTAATGAGAACGGCGAAAAATATCGATGCATAAATAGATCGTAAAAGTAGTTCTTTTAGGATCTTACGAATCTTCCATCTATTTATTGGAAAAATTCTACAATAATCTCCCTCTGTTGTACGTTTAACAGAAATAGATTGCGTGTTTCTCCATAAATAGATAATTGCGATAAACCATTTATTAGCGATAAATGTCTCTTGATTTTAATAGAATTATGAGTTTCAAAAAGATATATACATATATATCTCTATCTTTATCTCTTCAAATACATTATACAATAGAAATCAAGGCAAGTTCGATGTACGAACGCATTAAAAATACGATAAAGTTGAATTCCCGAGAGCAGAATCAATTAAATTTCATCTTAAATTGCTGCCTGTTTGAACTGTTAAAAGCGTACGCGAAAACACATAAAAAAGGCCTGCTGTTAGAACTCGTGTACCCCGTCAATGACTAGCTTAAGGTATTATGCATACATATATCCTTGCTGTTTTACCATGAAATATTTCATGGCATCGTATGGTTTCTTCGAATTTCTGTCAAATGGGCCGCTCAGATTATTTTACTTTGTACGATATTATTCTTCGATTCTCGTCGACTTTGCAGGCTCAAACCAGAAAATCCCACTGTTCAGTTAACAATGCCTGCGACATCCTCAAAACCTTAATAACAAACCTGTAATTTGCTAAGAGAAATGATTAAAACTACCAACAAAGCCTGAAGAATGGAAAAACAATATTGTTTCAATTGTTGCATACCTGACAAATGATTTGAATATACAAGGAATACATATAAAATCCGATTAAATTCAAAACTGCACGCTGATTGTTCTTTCCCTACGTTATTATCCATGACCCTGTACTGTTTACCATAATATATTCATGGGAACATATGCTTCCCTTTTAACGTGCACTTTCTGTCAAGCATTGCCAGCGATAGTATAGTACTACAGGAACGATTTGTAAGTTTTCTATATATATACACAAATAAACAAATTGCGCGTACAAACAGAATTCAGCAGAGGCTCTATATATTTCTCGTACGTGTTTGTAAACGATCTAATCTTGAATGACTGTTGACACAGAATATTAAATCGATGAAAAACCTATCTCTTTGTTCTCCATCCATCGAATTCCAAACGCTCGTCTTACTTTCGACAAACTGAAGACAGTTTACTCGAAGGAGGACGAGTAAATGTTATTGTACCATTAGAAATGTCAATTATCTTCAATTACAATGATTTTACGAAGTAATTATTCGTACGAGTGTCATCGTCATCCATGGACAAGAACGAGGAATATATTGCGATCCATGAATCGGCAGCAAATCCGAAATAACATTTAAACAAAGACGTCACAAAGATTCCAATCGTTTTAAACGTACTTTGCAACGTCGATGTTACTATTACACAGAGTCGATTAAAAGCTTTACAAAGATTAAATAACGATTTCACTAAAAAATACGAATTTATCCTAATATACCGCCATAAGATGTTTCAGCTAAGAATTTGATTGTTCCGACAACGATAAGCTGTCCGTCGATGGGAGCGTTATGCCACATAATTTACTTAATCTATTATTCTTAATGGCTATGGCATTGCTAGTGATCCTTAAACGTCACTCTTGCACGATATTAATATCTATATACATGATACAAAAGTAATTCATTTTGTACATACTTTCACAAATGAGGGCGTCTCGCTTATTTAAATGTATCCTCGAACCGAATACGTATTTACATATCGTTGTATACGATATTCATTACTTTCCAATTTCGTTCTCAGTCGTGAAATGAATCATCGGGCTACTTTGATTGATAATATCCATGGGCCATTGTAAAAAAAAAAAGGAGGAAAAATACTTAAATTCCAAACACCTCGACGTGATTTCATATCTGTCCGTTCTGTCGAATCCAGGAACCGTCGCGTGTTTCAATCCAGTACTTTCCAGACCCTGTGTGCTCGATAAACACCATGTTCGTTGAAAGAAACGTAGAATTATCGAACGTCGACTACATTCCGAAAGCACCTACAAACGTGAACGGTTGTATTGCACCACAATGGTCCATTAACGAAACGTACCCGGTGATTAGAGAGAAGTCCGTGTAAAAGTTTGCAAAAAACAGAAAACAAGCCGAACTGCCACATTCGGTAAGATTCCACGTACGTTCATTGAACAGTACTTGGCACAACGGTCACTTTGCTATACTGTTCGTCCGACTGACCGGCTGTACTTTGTGTCTGAGTCTGTGGCAGTGGCTTATCGAATCTCTCGTGCTGTACATAGGGCGACGACGTCGCCGACGACCTGTGTTGCTCCAACTTCGGATTTTCCGCTATGGTAACATAACCGGAACTCTGCTTGGTAGCGATAATAGGCTTGTCCACTTCCAACTTTGGCGTAGGCTTAGTATTGCTCGTTTGCCAGCACAAAGGATACGCCGACGTCGGATCTTCCTCGGTTTCATCCTCTATGACCTCTAAGACGGAAGGATCCGTTTTCCCTCGTTGTTGCTGCAACATCTGAAAAACGGAACTAGCGAGAACGTATGGCTTTGATCCGTCGCCCGTTGATGTCGGTGGTGTACAAGGTTTTTGCGATGATTCCATGGTACTCGTTGATAGATTTGGTACTTTCAAGACCTCCGGAATGGACGCAACAGCGACGTACGGCTTCGTAGACGAGTCTACCATCGTCGTGGTTAAGGACGTTGGACTTGCGAAGGATGAAACGAACGGTTTAGTGCACGAATCTGTTAGAGACGTTGATGCAAACGGTGTCGATATCGGTGTACTTCTTGAACTGTCGATGCCAGTCAGGGTGAATGGTTTCTTCAAAGAGTCAATTAGGCCTGTTTGAACGTACGGTTTGGAAACCTTATCCGGTGCAGAGAAAGGTGTAAGGGATTCTAATTTAGTCTTGTTGGGATCTGTGAACGTCAATTCATCTAGGTCGCGCAGAGTGTCGATCGTCTTCTTGTCCTTTTGCTTTTGCTCCAAGGAAGCTAGAGTTATATAAGGATTAATAGGTTTCGTGTCTGGTTTAATCGGTATCAAAGTGTTTCCTGTGGACTCCGTAATATCGCTATCTTCTTCAGATTTTGCCTTTACTGGTTTAGGAACCGTTCCTATCACACTGTAACCACCTGCAGTCGTTTCTTTGGGAACTGGACTTGGATTGCTTGACAATTCCTCGGATGATGGCATGCTGATGTAACCGGTTGAAGACCAAGTATGTTGAGAAGTCGTGTAACCCGTGCTATCAGTTAAATTCGGTGTAGATCGTGCCAGTGACAAAGTATCCCCGATGATGGGCTCTCCAGATTTTGTAACTTTCACGTAAGTCTCCCATCGTGCTGTTTCCGCTGTCAATCCAGGTCTGGCTATGCCAACATTTCTTTGACGTAAGCTGGATGATTCCCAGGCTGGCAAAGTTTCCAACAATTTATTCGGCGATACGGGCATTGGGTCGATTTCTGTTCCACTGTCGCTTGAAACTTGAGAATCCGAGGTGAGGGAGGATGTAACAGATTCCTGGCCGCTCGAGCAACCGCTAGAATCGGCAGACGATTGTCGTATGTGCTGTTCACCCACTTTCTGAAGCAATTTCTGCAATGATGGAAATATATTTGTGATTTATACAATGAATTAGAAAATTTGTGACATTTATTTGCAAATATTAGAACACATACCATGTTTGGTGCTAATCCTGGCGGCAGTTTTACCTCGACATCTTGCATGGCTTTGCACTTCAACCACATCCTGTAATAGAAAAGAAGGCACAGGAATTATATTATTATTTAATGAAATGTTAAATATATCTGTTCTTCTTTAAGAAAGCAAGATCTACTTGCCTCTTTGATACGTATGCGAGACCAAAGAGAATCGCCAAAACGCTAAGACCTCCAATTACCCATATAACAACCCACACTTGAAACGACGGTCCTATGATAAAGAGAATTTTTTAATGATTCTTTAAATAATTACATACCAGAGATAGATTCAAGCAGACTTACCATCGCTGTAACAGTTTCCCTCGCCAGCTTCCGACCAGGGACCTTTTAAATGCTTATTATCTGACGCAATGTTAACTGCTCTCACGCGAAACTGATACAATCTCTCACGTCCCACGGTTTTACAGTCAGGAATAGGCAACTGAGCCTCTGCAATATTGTCACAATGTCAGAAGATGTTACCATTTATTTAAAAAATAACGTTACCTACTAAATTACCTGTTCTCGTGCTATTTTGTATTTCACCATCACTCGAGGATATCTCATAATAATCCAAATGTCCGGCCGAATATTGAGGCTTGCCCCAAATAACGATTACTTGACTGGAGTTCATAAATCGGACATTAGGTACGTTGATCTTTCCCGGTGTTCCAATTTTCGTTATAGCATAAATAGTTGGTGATTTAACGCTACAAGATACGGTACAAGCAGCTACATTGATACTGTAATTCCTGTGAGCCATCAGATTCTTCAACTCGATGTGATTAGCTTCTTCGACTTTTTGCGCGTACTCGTTGTAATACACTTCGTAATATCGCAATACGCCATTCATTGCTTCTGGTGGCTTCCACGTAATGAATATTGTTGCATTCGTCACGTTAATAATCTTAACATCCTGCGGTGGTGTCGTAGGAGCAGCTTCCAACGTCGTATTGTACAAAGGATCACTGTGCAGTCCTTCTCCACTTTTCGTTAAAACGGCAACGGCTAACATATACGTAGTGTACGGTTTCAAGTTGTTCACTATACCGTGTATAGTGTGGGGATCTGCTTTTATCGTAGTATTAAGTTTTGGTCCTTTACAATTGAGATTATAAGGTGAAACAATCGGGCAATAATATATATTAAAACCCTCTACAATTCCAATGCGATCCGAGCAATCCAACTTCCAACCGACTTCGATAAAATCCGAGCCAATACGATTTATCCAAACGGACTTCATTTTTCCTACGACTTTGTTGTGAATCACTGTACAAGATGCCCATACCATGCCGCTGCTACCTTTCTTTGTATTCGCAGAAATAGCAAATTGATACACTTTGTCGGGATCCGGAACGGTCATATTGTAAATTGTAGTGTTCCTGGACACGTGCACCCAGTCGAGATAACCCTGTGGATATTTGTATCGATGTTTTATAATGCAAGTTTTCTCGTATTATTCACATTAACAGAAAGAATACGTACGGTGCATTGATAAGGACGATCGCGTTCATTATCGCACCAGAAAATTGTATAATTTGTGATTTCTGCGTTCATAATAGGCGGCTTCCAGGATAATTCGTACAGTCCTCCATCAAATGCAATTTTTGTAAAGGCTATCGGCTCGTGGGGTACTAGAAAGACATTTATTTATGATAATATTACCTTCAAAATTGGATACATATTTTTAAATAATTCCTTTTGATCTTACTTTCGTAATGACTCGGTACAAAGATCCTCGCACGTTCTTTGTTCATTCCCACGACGTTTGTCGTGACGATTTCAAATCTGTAGCTATTGTAACTGATCCCCTTAAACTTTGCATACGTTCTGGTGGTTTCGTTCGGTACTAGGGACAACTTTCGTCCGTTTTCTTCCACATGATCTATTTGATACTTGAAATTATCACCGTTTTCTAAGTATTGCGGTATAGCTTGCCAATACAGATAGACATCTCTGTTAGCGCTGTTCTCCGCTATTTCAAAGCTTCCAACGTCAGTTTTAGGAGGAAGGCCAGGCACTAAAATTATCATACATAGAAAAAAAAAGATTAAAACAATTCTCACTGATAACTTATCAAGAATCTAAAAAGACTAAAAATATAACGTACATCTTGGTGGTGTTCTAAAAGTAACATCGCTAAATTCGCTCCACTTATCTTCACCTATCGCAACGGCACTTTTCATAAAAACTCGTACATCATAGACGGTGTTAGCGTACTCCAAACTGGTGAGATTATAATATCTCTTATGCATGTGAATATCGCTCGTGATATTGATTACCTAATAAAAGTTAACATTAAACGAATACTTCCAAATAAACTGCAATGTTATGGTGTAATTATATGCATAGAATTTTTAGTAATCATACCTGCCAAGTTTTCTGATGATCCCACTGATTCTGATAAGTTATTCTATGATGCAAGCCGGGCGGAAAATTCTGCATTGGAAAAGGCACACTCCAATGTAATAATGCACTGTCGGATGTTTTATTAATTACTGATAAATTGGCTGGTTTTGCTGGAATAACTGAAAATAATCATTAAATAATCGTTATTCAAGTGAATTCAGTGCAGGACAAGTATATTAAGAAATTACAAACCATGAGCAAAGTGATGAAATTTATACGAAACATTGATATTTCCTAATACATTTTCGACATTTAACGAAAATGTGTAGTATTCGTACGGCTGTCTGTAAATGGGATTTGTGGATGTATCCCATAAACATGTATTTGGTGGCAATGGTCTCTGATTTTCTTTCGGGCAGGGATATAATTTACGTCCACCCGCTCTTCCCGGTAGTTTAAACAAAAGCGCGAATCTTGTTGTAACATAGTTCTGAACAGGATCCCAGGAACATATCATATTTTCCCAATTGTGTGATACACAACTGAAGTTTTGTGGCTCTTGAGGTTTGACTGTAAACGAATTTTTAATAGATACTAACAAGTAACATACATCATTTTTAAAAAATATAGAACATAGATCAATTTTCTTTTATAAATATTCTTCCATAACCCTTTGCCTCCTCTTTTTTTTCACACATTAAGATGTATTGGTTTGGATTTGAAACAATGTTGAGTTACACTCTACATAGGAGAGCAAAGGGTTAATAATATATGTTTTATAAGTCAATCGTCGCATACAGAAAATTCTTGGGATAATCGATCTTATCTTAAGCACTAGTTCAATAAGAATTCTAAGATATACTCTCGCAGCGCTAATGAATTGAGACACTGAATGCCCTGTGTTGTCCCCAAGAAATACCTTTTGACCTATGTTGATAAGGATATATGAATGACGCGATTTAATAAGAAACTGATATCGCAGATGAAACGGTCGTGTTATGATCAAACAAACGTAAATTCCATATTTCCTCATACTCTCAATATTTACTCAAACTTAAGAAAAACGTTGTGTATGCAATGTGCAAGACACTTACAGCCAATAACAACTTTATTGAGGCAAACTGCTTCATACTGTTTAATATGATCATTGTGCAGTCTCAATTTACAATAATACATATCCTCTGCAGGAGGTGGCCTCTCTACATCCATAGATATCGTAGTTTCATTAATGATTGTAATGTATTCAGGTTCCATTTCCTTTTTGTTACGAAAAAATACGAGATCTGAGGCATTTTTTCCGGGAAATTCTGTGTCTATATACGTCTGGTTTAATATACATAGTATTCTCAATGGTTGTCCATACTCTAGAACAATGTCACCTTGTGGCCAGGTTCCTGGAAAGGGAGATACATTAAATATTCGTTAAAGATCGATTTGTCATTAAATTTAACAAAGATATAAGATAAAGACGGGGAACGGACGGGATACTCGGTAAAATATATTGTGATTTTCATCTGAATCTTAGTTTGTACTGTACTCCCCACAGCATTAAATATAGATATATGCATTTGGCTCAACACTAGAATTCCAAAAGGACAGATAAGGTACATGTTTTATTTATAAACTTTGGACTAAAAGTACAAGGACTATGTATCAAAAAACCCCATTATGCCATACTTAGTACTTTGCAACAAATTTTGTTCAAGATGATTAATCAACAATAGGTGATAGTATTACACGAATTTACGAAACAGCAAAATCAAACGAGTTTCGTAAAAATTGCTACTGCAAAATGAAAATGATAATATAATTATTTGATTTATATTAATTGTAAGAGAATAAAAAATTGACTTACTTCCGGGAGTTTTAAGACCAATTGCACACAGATTAGAGTCTGCATTGCACATAGTTATACACAATAAACAGATGAAAGAAACTAAAATAATTTTCCAAGTACAATATCTCCATGCATTACTACTTTTCTGTGTTGCCTGCAATCTTGTTTTCTTCTCTGTACAAACTCTAGACAGGGGCCATTTATTTTCGGTAGGACAAAAACAACTTGTTGCAGGTCCTTTATATTTTTTACAATGCATTGTATCACAATCACAAAGAGAACTGTTATCTTCTTTGTTGGATGCACGTCGATTAAATGAAGGATATTTAACTTCTACTGAGTCCTCAGCCATGTCATGTAGCTCATTCTCTACCCTGGTAATAATGTTCTTCTTAGAGGGAATATCATTGTGTTCTGTGATTGCAATTTCATTTCTACATTTCGCCAAATTCCTGATTAAAACATCAGACTCTGTCATTCTATGTGTATCCAAAGATCTAGCAATATCATGCTTTGACGATGTACTCTCTAAATCTGACAATGAAAATTGAAACATTTCTTGTAAAGTCCTCTTGGAACATGTTTCGGTCAAAGACATCTTGAGCTCCCATTACTGAAAATTTAAAAAACAGATTTGAACTGAATTTTAAACAAATGTAAGAATTTTTTTATGTAAAACACAAGAAGACACGACACCCAAGCACAGCTGAAAATTTATAACTGTAAATGAAGTGAACTGCTCGTACTGCAGGACAGCACTATGTCAGAACTGCTACACAACCAAGTCCTTAATACTTAAGAAAACTCAAGTAAGATAAGGCGAACATTTAGTATGATTTGATATACTTCCAAGGAATAATTTTGAGGTCATAAGAGATCATTTCCTTATTTTTATCTTATTATTTCCTATTAATCGTTTAAATGGCTTAATATGCAAGAGGGATAATTCATTATATATGTAACTTTAAAATATATTTATTACAAGCACCATGCAATATTTATTTAGTTGCAATATTTACATAATAAAATTATCTAAAGTAAGAAGATAATAACAATAGTACAAGTAGTTTTATATAAAAAAATTATTAGTACAAAATAATTCTTGATAGAAGAAAGGTATGATATATAGCAAAACAAAGTTGTTTATATTTTTTGTAAGTTATTGTACTGTATTATATCCTTAGCGTGTTTTTAAACAATTTTTTACGCAAATGTATGGGATGGTACTGTAGTATACAAAAATACTATACGATAGACGCATACAAAATGAATGGATGAACAAACTAAAATCAGGGAGATAACTCGCTCAGATAAAAGATTGTGGAATGAATTATTCATCAGGCAGATTGAATACCATTATCCGATATATGGCTTAAACGAAATTCTAGGATATTTTTGTATGCCCCGGGAATAAACAAACGTGCTTAAAACATATACTTTTGTGTCTTTCAAGCTTGTCTTCAAAGTTGCGGAAATTTTAGTGCAAATTCCTGACAGTCCTTGTAAAAATGTATATTACTTATTTGCCAGCAGGAGTAAATAATGCAGTTTGACGCGTTAAACATGTTAGGAATTATTTAACATAAACGACAACAATGTCCGTACAAAAAGGAAATATTTAAACTTAACGTTACATTATGAAAAAGCCAACTGGAGTAACGACTAATTACATGTATTATACTGACAACTGAGATAATATCTATTACACAATAATAATATACCGTGATAATAGCGCAATATTATACAATAATAATCGATTCACATGAAACTCTATACAAAATTAACAAAAATACTAAATCCACAATATGGATGGAAATCCGAAATCACACGAATACAATATTACGATGAATTTCTCTCGTGTTTTGACAATTTCATTAATCACACCTCGTCCTTACTGTTATTTACTACAACGATAATTATCAGAGTAATAAGAAAGCTGATAACTCGAAACGTAATCAGTCATCATGGTCGTAAAGCAGAGAAAGAGAAATATATATATATACACATATACATAAATAAATATCTCATACATATATAAATATAGTGCATCGTTCCTACACAAATTATTTCGTACGATACGGGACAGCCTGTTTCTACGCGAAACCGCGGAACATCTCGCGGGTATTTGAGTCGAGTATCACGTTAAAAGCATTACGATCGTTTATTTACGAGTATTCGTGTCGTGTCCACACGACGTAAGGTTCTCCATGTAGATACTCGTACCTCGTATACGTTCTAGTACACGTTCAATGTATATGAGTTTAATGTGCGTGTATAAGCGTGTACGTGTATTCCTGAACGCAAGGTGTGTGCGACTCATGAATGCTGGCCTAAACGTACAAATATACACACGCGAAACAATGCGCGTAAGACGAGGCCCGTTTATGTATACAACACGAGAAATGCACGACGAATTGCCATGCCTCATGGCAAATTAGTAATATACGCTCGTTAAACGATTAGGGGTAAAAATCTGGCTAACGAGAGCGGCATTTTATTTCATATAGAAAACGACCGATACGACGTACTACGAGGTATCTGGGAAAGTCCAAGATAGCCCTTCGTGAATACCAAACACTCCGTATACTCACCTTCAGTGAGATATCGACGAATTTCAGTAGATACATCATTGGAATTCCATGAATCGTATAAAATCGTCTTCTTAATACTCTACTTTACTGAACTTAACACTACGGGCGGTCGAACGCGAACCCGTTTTACCCGCTGGGTATATCTTCTGGTCACTGTAACGCGCACGGGACCAACACACACGGGATCACGTAAACTGTTAATGGTATCGGCACGATATTACGAATCGCAGCTTCCACGGACGAATCGGAGCCGCATAAATCGGCCGTGTCACTTCATATTTGCGAAAAAATTCTGTTTACATTCGCCCAGAGGGACCCAGGAATAAATATATATGATACCACATTCTGGGTAAAATACGTGCGATCAATCGACAGTGGTACCAACGGGTCAATTGTCCTCGATGAGTAGTCTTGTAAGTCGGTCGTACAGATGGAATTGTATTATCTTTGGATATTTTTGTCAATTGCTATTATACGGAAATATTAGAATGATTTCTATCATTTATTTCATGAAGTCTGGTCATTATGGATGAGGAAAATATAAGTTTCGGGCGTCAAAGCTTGACGACATTGGCTGACGTCATAACAAGACGTCAAGCGCCACATTCTTGGAAATGTAGGTGCAGGCTTCATTGTTGAACGTGACGATGCTCGGTAAGCGCCCTTTTTAAAAGTTACAGTATTTTATTTTACGAATATTAGTATTCAATTGTCATGTAATCTTTGCAATTAAATTGTCTGATTGAATTGTGATTTATGGCTCTCAATTGATCAACGCTAGAACGGCGGGCGTTAAGTATATTACATTTCAATATATCATATAAGTATTTTGGAGAAAGAGAAATTCAATGAATAGAACGATTAATTAAGTAATTTAGGTTTCGTAAGATAGAAATGGAATATTTATTATTTTGTATATATTAACAACGACGTAATAATCATACAATAGGTTTCTCGTAACAGCATCGATATTTGAAATTTCATGTCGTTACGATTAACGAATTATCGATAGTTGCAACGGAAATTTACATCATATAGTTTTAACACTAATAAATATAAAAGATTTCTGTGAAAATCGTAATAATCTTACAGTAACAGCGATGTCGAAGAACAACGTAGTCGAAAACGTAGGATTTTGGAATTTATAAGTACAATAAAAAGTTTAATGCCACCATAAATAAATGATTCGGAGCTAGACATCGTACATAATGTATGTCATATATATATATTTATGTATATATAAAACGTACGAAGCATATTTTGGCAAAAGACGATGCAAAAAGATTCCATAGAAGACACAGATCTTTTAATAATCCGATTACGCGTACTGTCAATGAATTTTAATTGACAAAATATTGCTTCCTTTATAGCGCTTACAATTAGTAATATTATTATCTAATTTAAAAAACAAACAAACGAATATATATATGTACAGTTATTCTACGATCACTTATCATATCCTACATAATATACAAATTTTATATGTATATACATATATATTTTTTATGTATGTATATATGTATAAATGTATATATATATGTATATATATAATTATAAAAAATAAACGCAATGGTTAAGACGCGGATAAAGTCTAATCCATTTAAATGCGATCGGTGTTTACTTATTGTTTATATAAAAACACAGCAAAATTACTTATGTAAGCGAGTAATGAACGGTGACGATTTTCCTTGCTCTTTTTTCTTTCTTTTATTTCTTTTTAATGCGCTCATCAGGTTTCGTTAACGCTGATTTCTAATTGAGATCTAAAAAATACAGTCTAATTTTATACTCTTATTTAATTCGTTTGAATTTCATCGTACCAAACAACGTTTCCTTCCGATTCCCTTTACCTAGCCATTACTAACTTACTAGTAAAAAAATATATTCAACATTTTCGTCATCAAACGCTTAACTACGTTTAATTATCGCAAAAAGACAGGAAGAAGCTATCTTGAATGAGTAAAGCTATCGTTCGAGCTTCATTATTTTTTCTATGGTCTCCCATCGGTCGTCTTAATTGTCCATTAGAAAATGCAAATTGTCGTTTGACTATAGGTAAATGATGATTTTCTCAAGAGAGAAATAGAACACTTTAAATAATTACAGTAACAATGTTTGCCATTCGTCAACGATCATCCGCAATTGCACTTTTAAGAGAAAGTGGCTGATAAGTGCATCTGCTTCTTTGGTTGAATGAGTACTTAATTTAATTATTAATCGACGTACACACATATCTCATATAGCGATAATAAATACTTAGAAGAAAGTAGTATCGACAATAATACACTCCTTTTCTTCTATAAATCGGTAAAACACGAAGACGGTGATGATTAATTCATAATTAATAATGTCAGCCAATGTAAATTCATGTAAATTACTCTACCAAATATTCATACAAAAAGGCAATAGAATTTTCCCTTATCAAGGCCACAATCATCAAAACGAATTCATTAAAAAGTCTCACACAAGTCTTCTTATCCCACAATAATCTGTATAATAATTACCAAAGTGAAAAGTAATTAAATTTATCAAAAGTTTATTCTTTACGTCGACGTATTTAATATAAATCACGAGAATCATTTAATTGGTATCAATACTATTTGTCGATGCAAATAGATTGTACTCGTTAATTAGAAACTTTTGATCCCTCGCGCTTCACAATATCTTTTTTTTATCTATTTCCATACCATTATGGTACGTCCTAAATTCGTGGTTGAAGTATTTCCAAAATAAAGATGCAAATTCAATGTACAATATGCAGCCATTGATGACCATAAATCTTAAAGAGATTTCTGTACTCAAAAATTAATATGTATATATATATAATCTTATAAAATATTAGCTTATTATATTAATTATGTAGATTCACTCTGAAGTGTTGTTTATGCTAAACCGTAGCTCATTACAGATATCTATTTTTGGATGAACAGCAGTTCAGTGAAATGGAAAAACGAACTTTCTGACGTTTTTTAGGGTGCACGCCCACCTTGTGTAATTTCAATAAATGCCTGCGTGGGGTGCCCTCATCAATCGGTCGAATACTTAATTGGTCGATTGTGAGATTACTCTACAATGAAGTTCAATAAAAACAATTTACAATCGCTTCGAAAGCTCAAAAGCATTTTACTTAGTAAATTTGTTATTAAATATGGAACACGCGCAAGGCACAATACTCTTAAGCTATCACACGTGTTAGAGGATCAATTAATATTTGTTTTGCTTTGTTTTCTTTTGCTTTCTTTTTTTTTGTTTGCTTTCGTCTCTCGGTAAAATTAGATCATTAAAAGTACAGAGTTAGCACCAGTCTAATTTTGTTAGAATGAGCAAAGTGTTTTTCGTCCCTATAAAATCGGACCTTTTTTGCAAGCTGCATTCATAGCTGCAAGAGAAAATCACACATCTTTGTTTTATTTTGATTAAAAGTCTGTCGTGATCTCTTACTTATTTTAATTGGCAATGAAAAAAGGGACTGTATCCTGCAATTAATCTCGTTGAATTAACATCGATACCGGGATGGATTTACTTGACCCTTAAATGAATAACGATCACCTCAATAATATTTACTAACCGTTAACGTTAAAAGAACTGTAGGACGTAGATTTCGTGATTTGTAGAAAAAAAAGGAAATTGCTAATCTTCAGAACTAAGAGTCGCACTTAGTTCAAAGTATATCCTATTTAAAATATACATACGTAATCAACTGTATAGAATTGTTATAGATTACAACACACCGTCTGCCTTATTTCGCCAGATCTTTCTGCATCGAGATTCATAGGATCGTAAAACAATATTGATCTATAATATCTCACTGCAATAAAATAACATCTTGCAAATCGTTCTTCCCTCTCCTCGTATTGTCTTTAGTGTTTTCTTAATACAGTACCTAATGTTATACTTCGAAGCTTCGTTCAACGTTATTAAAAACAAAAAGGAGGAAGATACAATCGCGTTATCAAAAGAAAAAAAAAAGAAGGGGGACAACTTCAGCATTAGTATCATCGCGGTACTAAATAACAAGTTAATTTAAAGAGAGAGAGAAAAAAAGAAGTAATGTTATGTTATTACTGAAAATGGTTAATTTCATATGTTCATGTCGTAGAGGTGTGGAGGAGCACCTACCACAGAAGGTATTTGGCAACCGCGTCGTACTAAAAGCCGAACTGATGGTCCACCGTTTCGTATAATCTCAATGGCCTCAGTGTGTGTCATGTTTTTGGTATTGATGCCATTTATTTCAATTATTTGATCTCCCACCTACAATACAACGTGGAAATAAAGAATATCCATGGTGCATGGTACAGAGAAATGTAATTTTCATTGACTACTACGTCGTATACTTACTCTAAGCCGATTATCGATAGACGCAGGACCATTGTCAGCGATCTGTAAAACGAAAAGCGGCATATTTTGGAATTCGCGACCACCACGAATACTGAAACCAAATCCTCGAGTTCCACGGGTCAATTCAACGGCATGGTATTGACCACCATCTCCATCTCCAGTCGGTTCATCCTGTGATGACATAGATATTACAATATGTGATCTTCAGCTTAGTACTTCTATGGTTTCATGTTTATACAATGAGAATACCTTCTGAGACAAAGACGTATTGCTGCAACAATCGTCGAGAGGATAACCGATAGTCAATGTTACGGAATAACCCGAGTCTTTGATAAGATTAACAATGTCTTTGTGGCAAACGTTTGTAATATCTACGTGGTTAACGGCAAGAATGTGATCTCCAACGTTCAATCGCCCGCATCTCTCTGCTGGCGAACCCTCGATGATTCTACCAATTGTCGAGCCAGCTTTGTTAACTGATGAAATAATTACAAAGCCGAAACCCTCGTTCTCCATCCTAGTAACTGTCACGTCGTATGGATACTGAAGATTCATTTGTCTACTGTACGAAGCTTGAAGATTCTCCTGAAGATGCTCCTGAGTGTTGATTCTTCGACGTATACCTAACGTGACTCTACCATTTTGTGCAGCAGCTATCATCAACTGTACAACGTGATGATGCGAGGAATTCATAACACTCTCTCCATCGACGGACATAATCAAATCTCCAGTATTCAGTCTATTATCCAAATCAGCTGCACCACCGGGTACAATATGCCCAACCGAAACCTGCTGACAATTATATTATTAACACTTTGATGCTTGTGTTAATTACAGGTGTCAGGAATTTTTTAACTCACCTGAGATCCTTCTTCGGTACCGCCTACTATTCTAAATCCAAAACCGGTGTCTTGTCTTACCAGAGTTACCAATGTCTCTATCCATTCTATGTCAGGAACGATTGGGCACACTAACTCGTTAGTGTACTGTGGATACCTACAATTTAAAATATAGATGTTACGATTATAAGAATGTTGAATAGAATAGAATGATTTACCGTGGTATCGAACTGGAATGTGGCTGTTCGTGTTCAAAGCTCGTAGTTTCTTTTCGCTTGTCCCATATTTCACCTGTGTCGACATTCTGTTCCTGGCCAATAGAATAAACGTTGTAATCCTGTTCGCTGTATTGGGAATGAGACTGTACAGTGTAGAGATCCTTATAGTAATCTGAATGCAAGCATCCATTTGGCTTTAACATAGTGTCATGGTGAGGGATATCGATAGAGTATACATCATTGTTTATATTTAATTTGTCAGTCGTGACCCAGTCTCGCTTGCCGACGTTTCTAACAGAGTCATCGTCCAAGTTCGTCATCGTGGCAAAATTATCAGTTAAATTTGTAATATTTGCTTTGTACGGATCAGTATAATACATGCCGTGCGTGTATTCAGAGTATTTGTATCGATTATCGAGAGGATTCAACTCATTCTCGCTCTGTACTTCGTTCCAATTCGGCCTGATCGCGTTTGTCGGTGATTTCGGACGATTCCTGGTATCTATCAGCGGCGTTTTTGGTCTACTGGGTATAACAGTCTTTGATTGAGTACTGTAAATGTCTGCGGTTGGTGTTTTACTTCTATAAAAGTCTTGAGAATTCTTCTCTTTCTTCTCGTTCGACTTAGATGTCGTTCTCTGAACGTGTATCAAGGCTTCTTCGTTTCGTGGGCAATCTTTTAAAACTTGTACCACCTCGGAATGACACATATTCCTAACGTTAACGTCGTTTATATTTACTAAGATATCTCCCTCCATTAAATTTTTGCATCTTTGACGATCCAAGATTTTCTTAACTTTCTGACCGTGCGCGGAGTCTGCTATTGTAAATCCGAATCCCATGGAACCCTTTACGATTGCAATACTGAGGAATTCTGGCTTGGAAGATATCGGCGAGTCTTTGCAATCATTCAAATCGCTACTTTCTGACAAAAGAATGTCCGTACTGCTCGGTCTTTTAATCGTGTTAATTTTATCCGATATACAAAGATCCGGCATCGAATTAACGGACGTTGTGGCAAGATTTTCACCGTTTTGAAGATTATGTACCGGCAAAAAGTTCGAATCCAGAAAATTGAAACGGCCGTTTGCTTGCAAAGAAGGATCCAAATCCATGTACATTCCAGGGTCTTCTGTTAAAATATCTGAGGAAATAGAACTTACTCTTTTTGTAAAAGCATGTTTATATCTAATTTCCTTTTTACCTGGTGCATTAACGGCAATAGTGGTAACAACTTCTGTGTTAGGATCATTAGGATCAAATGGTAATGGGTAACCTCTACATACTTCCAATGTTACAGTTTCCCCACTAGCAATCGATTTGAAAACATTTACCATCTCGTTATGCGTGAAGCCAAGCACGCACGTTTCATTAACATAGACCAAAACATCCCCTAAAGTGGAACAGTAAATTGAATAAAACATTACGACGAAGTATCGCGTCGATATATCGCTTAATACTATTTATTACCAGTTTGCAATTTTCCATCCAACCATGCAGGGCCATTTGGTACAACACTTTTTATTTGCAGAAATTCTTCTACAGAATCATCTCCACCCACAATTGTAAATCCCAATCCTCTTGAACTCTTTATCAAAGTTGTTCTTATCCTTTGACCCTTCAGTTTGTCAGGATTCCTTGTGAAGTTAGGACTCTTCCTCTCTACCAAATTCTGTTGAGCACGTTTTGCTTGCAAAACTGGATTTTCATATTGTGTTCTACGGTTTACATGGTCAATGAAATATGTGCCATAGAGAGTATCATCTATTTTCTCCCAACCATAAGGCAGTTCATCATCCAGGCACTCTTCCAGAGATCTTTTTTGGAATTTTGATAAACGTGGGTCCAGCCAATGAGAGGTGCCTGTATTGTGACTGCAACAAGATCAATGATAACCATGAAGATTTGATAGAATATGGAAGCAGTGCATTCTATTAATAGTGATAAATCAATATTTTATATATACTCTATAAAATAAACTTCTCCTGTGTCTGTGTAAGCCTTCTCCCAATTAGAAGGCAATGGACCCAACTGATCTTCTGTTGCTTGACTGCGAATATTTTGATCTTGGTCAGAAATCCCTGTACCCTGTTCAGATCCCGTATTATACAAATATGTGGGTGGAATCCGATGGTTGACCGTGTCATTTGCATTAATTGCTAGCATCTCCTTGTCCATGCTCTCTCCTACAATAGCACACATCAATAATTAGTAACACAACAGATAAAAAAACCATTGAAAAACAGTTAATTTTATACCATCATTAGGATTATCGAGAGAAGCAGTGTCTTCTGTTTTTGTAGCCATTTTACAACGTCCTGACTTCCACTTTAATACCCTGGTAAATAAACGTAAGATTAAAGCAAACATCTCACAATCAAAGTGCAATAATTTTCTTTCCATCGTTTTTCGCAATAGCCTTTTAATACATTTAGAACATCAAATCCAACTTCGAAATCGCGGAAATACAGACATTTAAAAACCACGATCGTTGCACGATCAAAGAACAACAAGCATGCACATTAATATTAACAAAAGGTATGCATTCTCTTAAGTAACAGTACAAGGTAATAAAATTACGAAGGAAGTGTCGCTCGTTATAGCATATTTTACAGAATGTCTTGAAAACGCTCGCCGCATTATTTCAGGATTAGTTACGTATACGGAGCCGTAATCGCGTTATCCCAAATGCAGTCGCAACGAATGAAAACAGTTTTATCGCTTTCGAGTGTCTGACAGATAAGAAGGACGGAAACGTTGACAGAAACGCACATTTGGTCCACGGGCCGACATCGTCGATTCGTGATATCACGAAATCCGGATGGACAGGTGTCCGTAGTAAAATTACATAAAACAGGAAAGAAAAGCGACACACGGCGGACGTGAATGCATTCTTATGAATGCATTCACCCGGAGAGGCCGTGCGTAGCCCACATATCGCGCATCATTGAATGCAACTTTCTATCTGGAAAAGTAACGTCGTGATTGTCAACGTGAACGAAACCAACTCTATGGGGGAAATGGGGAATTGGGATTTACTTCTTTCAGGTATCGTTGCTGTAGGGTACTCATGGTTGTAGGTAGTACGATGGAACGAGCGTAATTACGGGGTATTTGCGTGATAGGAAGTAGTAATCGGTATGGACTAGAAAAAACATATATTCCGTATAGATGCATTTATCACCGAGACTCTACTACTCACGCTGATGTCTCTCGATCTCTTTCCCTCTTTGTTCAACCATCGTGACTCAGTCGTCGAAACAGGGCTGAAATATTTCAACACTGAATCACTTCGTGATCGCGGAAATACTCTTCATTTCGAAATGATAGTGAAGTAAAATGTACTCGCGCTACTCACAGCTACATCACACACAGCCAGAGGGTGCAAACTCCCATGTTAAAAATTCAGACCGTGGATGTGCCGCCACCTAGCCCAGAACTCGGGATTTAGAATTAATAATGATATATATGATGTACATTATAATAAAGTAACAGTATTATGCTAATATTTTGCAAATATAACTTGAAGATATTAAAAAAATGATGTTCAGGATGAAGCCACAAACTAAGGGCAAAGTGGACGGAAATTTATTTATTTTAGATTATTTTTCGAATAATAGAATCTTTTCTCACGGTTTTTGGGGGCCTAAAGTACTTACACAGTACTATACTCTGATCTTATAAGGTTTATTAAAGAATAACTTCTCCAAATTGTCAGTCATTTAATATTTAACAAGTAGAATTTAAATACAGTGGGTAGAGAGTATTTTACAATCGTTTGAATTTTCCGCCACAGCAGCGCGCCTATCGTAGCCCTCTACCGAAGAGGTGACGTCACAGTCGTCGCCGACAATTTCCTCTGCTTGGTCGTGAAAACTTGTGCTCCCGCATCTGATTCATTTTTCGGTAAGAAATTCTTAATAATTGTACTCGAATTCTGTCCTAAGTTATTCATTAACAATTCCGCGACAAAATGTGATACTGAGTCATCAATGTCTTCTTTTTTTATGACAATAGGACGGAAAATGTTGATCGAGCCTCTGGCCACCCGGGACCCTGCTGCTCACGGTCAAATACTTTGGAATCGGTGAGTTCTATTTCCTGCATTAAAACTAGTTCTTGATATTACGATTCGGATTTCCCCCGTTTTTTTCTGTCGAGTCTACCGATAGACAAGCAAAATTAACGTACATTTGGAAAATTGCATTTTAAGATGGCTCGATTTGCCTTGGCTCGTTGTCGTTTCCTATTTTATCCGTTGGCGTCATGGCGTCTGCGCAGAAAGTTCGCGCGCTTCGCCAAACAGACAAACGGGCAAATCGTCCGCCATCTTGAAATTCGTTCAGTTCCAAAAAATTCTGCTCCTGCGTTTAATTACTATTTTGGTAAGAAATATTCAAAAACTTCAAACGAATTCTACTCTCAGTTTGTTATTGATGCTTGTTCCTCCAAGTATGATATTGAATCGTTGATTTCTTTTGTTTTTTACAATAGAAGAAGGAAAATTGTTGCTCGTGCTGTACCTCTCTCGCCGGCCGGGACGCTGCTACGACGCATTTCCTAGTATTTCGGGTTCCGTGAGTACAATTTCTTCAATTTATCATATCTTTAGATACAAAGCATCTTCAACAGAGGCGCTTGACTGTCGAGTGTCACGAAAGATTAAAAATTTGTTGTTCTTTCCTTTCCGCCATCCCCTCTCCTCCTCATCAACAGTTTTCTTCTCTACCACTAGTGCCTGCGCACAATACGATCTTAGAGTCAGGGCTTATTACAGATTAGCTGTACTAATTTATCATTAAAGATTATTAGAAGGCACCGTTGCCTCTGAATTTCACCGTGAATATAAAATCAGTGTTTGCATCGAAATTAAAGAGATAGAATATTTTTTTTAGAGCCTCGTGCGCTCGTACTGCAATATTTTTATTTCGATAAAAGTAGATTCACTTTTTCGCCGACTATGATCGAAATATCCACGTTTTTTTTATTTTATTTTTCTCGTTACTTTACGAAAATTCGTTACTTTAGCATAAAAATCACCGTGATTTAAAAAATATTTAACTAAGAATAGTATAACTAGTTAAGTAGTTAAGAGCTAAATAGCTAAGTTAAGTAATAGTAATTAAGAGTAGTTTCTTCAGAATGTAAAGTATTCAATTTAAAATTGATGCAATAATTATGTTAAATAGTATCGGAAGAGACTGATTTTCAATATGGAGGATGGTTTTACAATTTTATTTATAACAATGGTATAGAATTTAATACAAATAATAGTACAAAACTATATTGGCATCTATATTAGAACCAAAAAGAATACAGCAAAGTCCTACAACTGGACGAAATTGTAATCGTCAACGATCCTGTATCTGTCTTCTCTGTAATGTACCAAGTCATCCAAAAAACGCATGCTACTCTCATTGTGCAGTTTCGTTAGCACAGGAGGCAATGGAGTTATTCCTCCCGTGTTTGCCAAGTCATCGTAATAATCACCCTGCTGGGGTCCCATCATGTGGAAATGTCTCTTTTTCAGGCCTTCCTTAGCACGTTTTTCAACTTCTTCTGCCTCGTCGCGCAACATGTCCGACTTCGAAGGAAACTGTTTCTCTCCCCGCCAAAATCGTAGGATAAATCTCACCTTCAATTAGATTACAATTCTTTAAATTATTTCCCTGCAATTCGACAATATAAAATACCTTTATCGTCCACCTACCTGTAAATCAAACATGCTGAAGGCGCAAACGTAGAAAGGAAGTCCCACTAATGCAAGTGTAGGATTCTCAATTGATATAAGATGTTTCCAAAGTGGAGTTACCATATTAGAATCAACTCTCACCCCAGAATTATCATTGAAGAATGGATAACTGTACTTATATCCTAAATACAATTAATACAGAGTCAGTAGAATTTCAATAATTTCAATAATTATCGCAATTAAAATCACCTGTGCAGTAGAACATAACGTCAACAGGTTCACTGGTACCGTCCTTATAAATAACTCCATGTTCCGTTAATTCAGCTACGTCTACTTTCTAACAAACATCGAAATTTACTTAAATTATTTTTTAATCACCGGAAAATTAATTATTTCCCGAAGTTACAGGTCGTCGCTCACCTGCACAACGTTCTCCGGAAACACTGTGCGTATAGGATCAGTTAAATGATGACTCAAAATCACGCGTTTCGCTTTTTCCGATATCTGCAAAGCGAGATCCATTCCTTTTCCGTCAGAAACATAGAAAATATAATTAACCGATTTACCCAAAGAAAGAGTGAATTATAATTAATTAAAATACCGGAAGGACCAGCGCCGAGGACTACTACAGTTTTATTTTCAAACTTCTCCGGAACTCTGTAATCATGACTATGTAACTGTTCTCCTTGAAATATTTTCTGCCCTTTTAAGCTCGGTATACTGGGCTCGAAGTAATGACCATTGCAGACCATAACCGCGTCGAATGACTCAATTGTAGTTGTACGTTTCTTCAGATCCTTGACTTTGATCGACCACTTTTGCTCCCCCTTCGTATCCTTCTGCACACATTCAACGTGGTGATGGAACTACAAGATATAACTTTTATTATTTCCCTTAAAACTTATTCTTTCTTCAGAATTAATTAATTTTCTTTTTTTAGTATAAATTTACCCGAATATACCGGCGTAGATCAAAGTGATCGCAGTAAGAATTGAGAAAATCGAGGATCTGCGTGCGTGTAAGATAACTTTCAGGGGTTTCCGGTATGGGGAAATCAGGATAGCCCATTACTTCCTTCGGAAGGTTCGTTCTACATGGTAAAAATTCATGTGGAATATTATAAGAGGAAGAATGATTTTGATATCATTGTTGAAGTTGGAAATATCGAAAATCTACCTTAAATTATTATACATGCTGGTGTGTATTGGTAAACCGTACTGATCCAAACCAGTTTCTTCTCTGTAAACCCATGTGCCACCTATTTGGTCTGTTTTCTCGTAACATACAACCTGGTCGTTGGGAACGCAATGTCGTATAGCCGCGAGACCAGCCGATCCGGCGCCGATTATTGCGATTTTCATTGTCGATGAGGAATTTGCTAGAGTTTCAAGATTTCAAGAGAGAAAATATTATATTTCGAACTTTTCTATATCGCATTATGTACCTATCCTTCGATTTAAATGGAAAATCGGTTCCCTCGAACCGCTGAACATAATTAAAATCTTGTAACGTAGATATTTCTATGATCAATATGTTAGTTTACAGGAAAAATATTTATTTTTAACATTTCTTTTTTACTAAGTTTCTTTTATGCAAGGTAGAAGTAGAGTATTTAGATATTTCTTGGGAATTTTTGTTTTAGCGTTAGTAGAACACTTTATCGTACGTTTAAGCAGGAGTTGAAGTCATACGTGAAGATCAAGATCTTTTTCTTTCCGATAGAGTAATTTTTGTCGAAGGAAAAACACTGGGAGGAATCGTCGTCGTCTTTCGAAATTGAAATCACAACACACGCATTATGCACGAACGCGCGCGGGTTTAAGTTAGAAATGTGAAAGGTGCAACGGCTGAAAGCCGCGCGTAAATACTTGTTCTTTTTTTTTTGCATTTTACAATGTACTTTCATTGCCGCTTACCTTCCCTTTTCTGGCTGTCGAGAGTCCGATGAAAATTATCGTCTGGAAACTTATCAAAAACAGAGATAAAAATAGAGCAGGGTCACTATTCTCACTGTTAGATAATTATTACCGTTAGTTACTATATCATTCAATAGAATTAAGAAAAAGAAAATTGCCAATACAATCACGTAAAAATGCTTTGGAATCTCAACCACGTTTAACAATAATTCTTTTTACTCACAAGTGAAAAAGTCACTTTAAGACACGCTAGAAATCACGTTTTAACGATAACCGATGCAACACGATCGAAGGAGAATTCCGAAATGAGCAAATTACAATCAGACGGAAAGTGGAAGCGAATCGTTCGAAATAAGACTGACACTGATAACGAGGTCGACGTGTGTATCACACATTTACTATGACCAAGAAAGAAGTAATAAATTCTCCGTAAACGTAGTAGTGGTAGGTAATCGTATGACCTTCGACCTTCCTTGCACTTTCGTTTTTCGTTGCATTAACCCTGGGGCGGTCCATGAACTTTTGATTATTTTTAAATCTCGTTTTCTTATTCACAACATACACAGAATTTTGTAGGTAAAGGAGAACGAGGAAGCGTGATTTTAGAAGGAAGAAATTTTTGAACCGGATATGTAATAGAAATAAGATTAGATTAAAAGTATAAATACAAACGTGAAATTTATTGCATCAATATCAACAATTCGAAGATTTGAACTTATACGTAGAAACGTGTTTTTGACCAATTGAGAAGATGGTGAATAACGTATTGCTCTTAAATATACAAATGACATTATTCTTTTTGTTTTGGTCTTCCTTTTCGAGATACATATAAATACATAGAGAGTCTTTTGCACATGTATAGGAAACAATTTTAATAACACGTTTTTCAATATATAAACTAACGTTTCGAATGAAATTCAGATTCCCACCTATTTCTGTACACAACGTATAATTGCATCGCTGCCCTTGCATCTTCTATGGAACTATGTTCTCCAGTTTGTATATCCCTACCTAATAATTCACGAGATAATTTCTTTAAACTAGGTGTATTACCTCTAGATATTTGTCGAAAAACTTTAAACGTAGAGGTATCTCGTAAACATTTGAATGGATGAGAGAGATGTAATACATCGAGGTCGTATTTCAACGCATGACCGACCAAAATTCGTTTCTTTAAAATTGCAGCTACTTCTTGCTGTACAATATTAAAATCTTCGCCGCTTTCGAGATGATGAGGACGGATACCGCTAACTGTAGTTCTATAATCTTTAACTGGTTCTTGTGGTTTAACGTATTTATCATAGACACAAAAACCGTGTCTGTTCACTAGGGATACTCTAGCTATCATACTTTTGGTTCCATCGCCTATGCCTACCATTTCGCAATCTAACGCGACTTGTTTTGTTAATTTCTTCTTATTTTCATCGTGCACTCCATCCTCGCCTATACACATATGTGCAATGCGGTTGGCCACAGAAACGTTAAGTTTTTTCTTGTGAGAATTGTTATTTGATTTTTTCTTTACAGGAGAATTATTCTCTTTACTAGAATTTGTTGCTGGCGCCGGTGATATACAGAGACTGTTCTTGTACATTTCCCAATTACACCCTGATAACTTCCGTTCGGTTTGAGGTCCATTGGGAGGATTGGAGGATTTTTTTTTTCCTTTCCCACTCATTGTTTGCCTGTATGAAGATCTCTTAGAATTATGTTTCTTCTCTTTCTCCCTGTTGTTCCTGAAAGTATGATTATCATAAAGCGTTAGGTACATCTTGTTATAAGGTATACCATATTTAAGTTATGGTTATTATATATGGTTATTATGATTATATATATTGTTATTAAATGATCATTACATTGCCATAGGGTTGTTATGATGTTATATGGCTATGATATAGGGCATTATGATTATTTTATCATAGATTACTTAACCTAAGATTATATGTATTTACCTGCCCTAACCTCTAAAGAAATTTCTAACACAACACATTGAATTGATTCATTTGAATATTCGTACGTCTTGCATTCAAAGAAAGCAAATGCTTAGTATGAATTTCGAAATAAATGAAAGTTTATGTGAAACAATGAAAAATCTGAAACACCATAGGGACGATACATTAAGTATGGCGGTAGAAATTCAAAACATGGGCGTATACATTTCAAATCTCGTTTCTGCCATTTTTCCTTCTCGAATTCATGCAATCGAACAGAGATGACGTTATTGTCGTTACAAATATACAAAGAATCCGTGATATAAATTTACAATTGTAACAACAATAAAGAAATTTATATAAAATGACAAAAAGTTCTCACGTGCTTCTCATAATTAATCGTAAAGTAACGAATAAAGTCTTTGATCTTAAAATCTCAAGGTTAGGTTTTTTTGAATGGAAAAAGTAGCACGAGTTGTATGACATGTATTCCAGAATTTAACGTGAAAGTATTCCTACCTTATTAGTGATACAGCTGTACAATAACAATAGCTAACAATAGCGAAAACTGCAAGCAATATAGGAATGTCCATAACAGGACAGCGGGAAAAATATATATCGTAAACTTTATCCCTGCCGAATTTGTATTGTAGTACGCAGGTCTAAATGGAAAGAGACAATGAATCCGTCCTTCTCCATGAACTACGCGAGAAGTTTGTGACGGTTACTTTGTACGTAATATGATTGTATGTGTCTCGATTATTTACACGTGAATTGTTAATATTTTCGAGAGAAATGAATGATGATAGTAGTAATACAATCAAAGACACGTTTCAAGAACCTCGTAAGAGATTCTGGCTGGTAAGATTTTACGTAACGTCAATGATATTTCAAATCAACTCATCGTTTAACCTGCCGAATTCAAGTTCCTATTAAACGTCATTTGTTAATTCGTTGAATTTCAACAATTTTCTGAATTAAACGAAACATTATTTACGCTTCTTTAAAATAGTGGAAGGCATGGTTAACATTTTCTTACGATTTTTTTTTCACGTTTACTTGTGAAACTATTTGATGGGACTTAATTGTAGAAGTCTAGGAAACGACCTAAAAGTGATGCCATAAGTATCAGTTCCATGGATATATCTATTGAATCGGAAGTAGGAAAGAAGAAGAAAAGGAGAAGAATCACCGAAGTAGCTAGCAGCATTTTTTCTTCCACTACTGTAGGAGGAAAAAATGGGAATACTTTACACAGATCTTTCACAATTCAGCCAAGTTCTGCGGATTTATCATTTATTGAGAGTGATATAGACACTGGAACATTAAAGAAGAAGTATAGATATCAATGCTTTTATTGTGATTCTCTTAATTGAGCGATACAGTATTTTTCATTCATCGTTTATCAATACTTTATAGGAGAAAAAATAGCATTGAAAGCACAAGTAATTTTACACTCAGAAGTTGGGTATTGGATGTGGCAAAAACAAATATAAAGGATCGATCTAGTGAGCCTTTAAGTAGGAAGGAAGTCAAGAGACAAGAGGCAATCTATGAATTATATTGTGGTGAAAATGTTCTCCTTAATGATCTACACATTCTCAGGGAGTTTTACTACGAGCCATTGATGGCCACTGGTATTTTTAATTCGGATGAATTAATCACAGTATTTGGTGGCATAACCCATCTCACAGAAGTACACAGTAGCCTAAGAAATGAATTAATTGATTTAAGAGATCAATATGGATTCACAGAAAATATCGGAACTGTTTTATTAAACTGGGTCAGTTGGGAAAACTAGTAATCAACGTAGTACAAGATATCTTCACTTCTTATCTTCGAATTTAATTATTTTCATAGATCCCAACATTAACAACACCATATTTGGAGAGATGCAGAACACAAATATGGGCTAAACATATATTGGATGAAAAGAGATTATCGAATAAACGTTTTCAATCGTTTCTGAAAAAACGCTTAGAATCGCCGCATTCGATCGATTTGTGGACTTGCATCGACGTAGCGCGTTCCAGAATCGTCAAATATCCTTTATTGGTTAAAGAAATATTGAGACACACTCCTGTTACGCACTCGGACCAGATACCGTTAAAAGAGGCATACGAAATGTTGTCGAAGTTACTTCAGGAAATAGATGAGACCATGGGTGATGCTGAATGCAAATTAGCTAAATCGAAAATTAACGTAAAATTGGATTATGATCCAATGAAATGCATTGAAAATGCAGTAGAACTTATTACAGAGGGGCAGCTTAAAGATACACGAGGAATGGTACGTTCGATCGTCATTCAACGTTGGATATGCACAGAATAAATGACTAATCTCTATTTTTTCAGAAATTTCAATGCTTTTTATTCAACACTGGTTTTGCAATAACTCGTGGTGGTAGATCCGCGAGTAAAAAGTATAATTTATCATTTCCCGTTATTCCCAAAGAGCAAATCGATCTGAACGTGGATGAAAAACTTATCACCAGCTCTGGATTTAAAATCTGCGATCATTTTTTAATTACGGAAGATGGACACAGTAAGAGACACTGGATCGATTCATTTAACAAAATTTATCAACGGAAAATTGATATACCGGAAATCGGAATCGATATTCAGGAGAAAGAGAATGAGCCAAAGGGTCTAGCCGAATAAGGGGGTCAAAAGTGCCCTTGAGCCGATTTTATTCGACGATGGGTCATTCGATAGGTGATGATGAAAAACCATTGCACACAAATTTTTAATCCGATACCTTCACCGGGAGGGTAGTTATAGGGTAAAATCGAAAAACCAGTTTTTGCCTCATTTTCCCCAATTAATGTGGAGCAAAAATTTCAAAAAAATTCTAACACATTCTAAACATGAATGTACACGTTAGGGATTTTTTTCAGATTTTTCCTTTGCAAGTTACACTCGCGAAAAATGAAAAACCGAAAAAAAAATTTTTAAACATCGATTTCGTATTGAAATCTTCCGAGCACAACTTTTTCCTTTTTACAGTAGTTGCATAATATTATCATTGTTATACCCTCATTTTTTCAGATTTTTTGAGTACGGTGCATCACGGTCGGAAAAATCAAAAACCGATTTCTGGGACACATTTTGGGCTGAAACTCGCCCATTATCTGCCATTCTTGCATGATTTTAATACACTATATTCATATTGTGACCTTCAATGTTTCTGCATAGAAATATGTAGATGTTAAAGAACAATATCGGGATAATTAAATAAATTGCTGATTGTATGGTCTTTATAACCTAGAATTTTAACCGTTCTTTCAAAAGCATCAATGGCGCAGTGGCTATAGTGTCTGCCTGTGGAATCGTTGGACACTTTTTTGTCGAGAGTTCGAATCTCCATGTGGAACTTAAGTTTTTTTTCTGTAATTTTTTTTTTTCTTTTTTATAAAAAACATAACAATGTTCAGTAGTAGCTTTAAAATGTTTCACAGATATTTTTATGCCTTTCAACAATATAAAACCTATAGAAAAATAATCGTAAAACATGCTTTTCTTACAATTAGACATGCAACGTTTTGCAATTATAAGTATTCTCAAACATTTTATATTGTTCATAGATATTGGTTCATTGCAATGTATTAAAATATATTTTAAATATGAAAGAAATATAAAATTCAATGTACTGAATGTAAAAAAGTACTTGTAATTGTAAATCGTGACATGACTGAAAAGAGTCGATGAAGAAAAAAGTATACTGTATAATTATTTTTAGAAGCATCTGTGAAACATTTTAAAGCTACTACTGAATATTGTTGTTTTTTATAAAAAAGAAAAAAAAAATTACAGAAAAAAAACTTAAGTTCCACATGGAGATTCGAACCCGCGACAAAAAAGTGTCCAGCGATTCCACAGGCAGACACCATAGCCACTGAGCCATTGATGCTTTTGAAAGAACGGTTAAAATTCTAGGTTATAAAGACCATACAATTAGCAATTTATTTAATTATCCCGATATTGTTCTTTAACATCTACATATTTCTATGCAGAAACATTGAAGGTCACAATATGAACATAGTGTATTAAAATCATGCAAGACTGGCAGATAATGGGCGAGTTTCAGCCCAAAATGTGTCCCAGAAATCGGTTTTTGATTTTTCCGACCGTGATGCACCGTACTCAAAAAATCTGAAAAAATTAGGGTATAACAATGATAATATTATGCAACTACTGTAAAAAGGAAAAAGTTGTGCTCGGAAGATTTCAATACGAAATCGATGTTTAAAAATTTTTTTTTCGGTTTTTCATTTTTCGCGAGTGTAACTTGCAAAGGAAAAATCTGAAAAAAATCCCTAACGTGTACATTCATGTTTAGAATGTGTTAGAATTTTTGGGGAATTTTTGCTCCACATTAATTGGGGAAAATGAGGCAAAAACTGGTTTTTCGATTTTACCCTATAACTACCCTCCCGGTGAAGGTATCGGATTAAAAATTTGTGTGCAATGGTTTTTCATCATCACCTATCGAATGACCCATCGTCGAATAAAATCGGCTCAAGGGCACTTTTGACCCCCTTATTCGGCTAGACCCTTTGGTGAAGCCGAAAACAAGACAATCTGTTAAGTCGTCTATAAGCAATATAACTGAAAGTCATTTTTCATTATCGTTAAAAAGAAGTCTTTTGAAGCAGAAACGCAACAGTATCGGTTACATTTAGTACCGTTACTTCTTTTAATGTTCTACGTTAAATAGAATTTTCATCGTCACGTAATGTATATATAAACCTTTTCGCAAGATATTTATAACATTGAATACTCAATCGGTGTAGGTGATATTTACGAGATGATTTATTTTCTTCCAGAAGACAATTTTTACGCATTAAACGTTCCGTCAACGGGTCGTTTATTTTAATATTTTAAAAACATCGCATTCCATTTTTCATAGGTCGTAAAAGAAATCTGATACATTGAGTTAAATAACATTATTGTAAAGTATAGAGATTGTTTAAATAATAGTCGAAGTATTAACGCGGAAAGAAATAGAGTGAATTGATATATGTGTTCCTTGAATATACGAATTAAATATTTCTACGAAATCTATGTACAAATATGATTACTAATAATTGTAAGTAAAAAAAGTACATCTAATTTGATAGATCTGTAATTATATATATTACACACGTGTATCACACCGTTTATAAATGCAACTTTTACATATATTTATATATAAAAATAATTGGTATTATTCATATCAAGATGATACTTTTATTTAGAGCCTTCACTTTTCCGTGTGTGCACAGCCTACCCCCATGCACAATTAATCCCCTATAGTCCAAATTTCTATTTGAAATAATAGATTTATCGTATTTGGCAAAGTTAAAAATATAACTTTGAAGAATAGAAGTTTAGGCGTGTCTTGCGTTACCTCAAAGTTACAGGGGCTTACAGAGGGTTAAAATCCAATGAAAAATAATGTACCGTACATTAATCTCACACAAAACTTACGGTTTACTAGGTTTCATTGAATTCCCATCCGGATAACGCTTTTTAAACGCTTTGATGAGTTGTGGATCAATTAAATGAACACCATCCACTTGATTACCCAAGGTAATCCAGTTGGGTTGAACGTTATGTGGTCGACCGAATAATTCGATTTTTCTCGTTCCTGGACTCATACGTTCTATAATCCCATAAATTTCATCTGGCTTGTGACTAGTAGCACGAACTTCAGCTACGATAACGTCACTATCCAATCCTCTATTAATCCGCGGATTACCCTTCATCCCAACCAGGCAGTGTTCTTTGCCATGATTCAACCAATGGCCCGTTCTACCGGTTCTTATTATTCTCTGTAGCTGATTAGTTTTCACCCATATGATTTCATCCACCCTTTCATAGCCCCATAATTGAAGACATTCTCTACCAAGTTCCATCGCTCTACCAGTTACCCATAGAAACAAAAGACCTTCGTCTTGTAACGCGGGTATTCCTAGTTGTCTCATTTCATCGTCCGACATGGTACCATACGGTAACTCCATGTGAATATCCCATGGTGGATCGGCCATTATAACGGCAAACTTACCCAATACAGTCATATCGAGATAACGTAAATCACACTGTATCCACTGCGGTGGATACAGAGTCAATTCACTACCTACACTACTAGGACAGCTGGCACTGCCACCATTTTTGCTATCTAAAGACAAAGCTTTGCTTGTCACGGTGCTACTTGTGCTCTCAGGATCGAGAGATTCCTTTGGTTGGGCAGTTGGTCCATCCACTTCGTAATGGACGTATCTGTAGGGTGAAGGAATTCGATTAAATTTCATTAAATGTTGTTACTTCAGGAGAAGCTTCATTACTCACTTGCAGGTATCCATGTGGAAGCACGTGTTGAGGAAACTACAGTCACCCAATGATTCATCCGTGTGACTTTGTATGATCTTCTTGAAATGAAGTTTCTTGCATTTTTCCGCAAATCCTGGTCCACCATTTAATTTCATGCAATCTACTCTAGTTCCATGAGGACAGAATTCCATGACTTGTGCACCACCTTGAGAACGAAATCTCTCTGCCAGAGATTTTTCTTTGGACGTTTGTTTCGATAGTAAATCCAAAATTTGTTCCCCTACTTTTTTACTCTCTTTTTCTCGGATCGTCGGCATTGATATAAGAGACATTATGTCTTCTGTATTTTTCTTATCTAACTTCAATTGTTTCTCTGAAGGTACATAGTCATTTCCATCCGATACGGATGTGTCCATGGTCTCTGGATTTTCAGTATTATCCGACTGAGACTGGTAAGATGACTGAGATTCAGCCACTGAAAGCACAGTATACCCAAAGACCCCATTTTCCGTGACTTCCTTGATCCTGCAAACAGATTTTATTAATTGTTTGTAATCAAAGTAATAGTACTTTTACAATCTGAAAACTCACTAACTTAACAATATCTTGTGCTGCGAGTTTCTCCAGGATTTTATGAATATCAGAAGAAGACACATCCGCATTCAAATTTTTACGAAGTTGATCTATTAATTCTGCAGATGTAATCGGTAGATTAGGTAAGCATTCGTGCAGAATGCACAAGACATCCCTCTCGTATTCGCTGTGACCCCGTAATGATTGTGCATTCGCATCTAAAATATATAATTTCATAATTAATACTCTAACAAGGTGCTCAGCATTTTTTTAAAAGAATAAACTCCTGAGGATTACCATTAGAAATAGTCGATTCATTCGTTAAGGTGGATGATACGGGTGTTGCAGAAGTGAGAGTAAATAATTCATGTCTCTCGCGTTTCCTCTTCTGTAATTTCTCCCGTAAACTATTCCTCTTTATTTTGATAGCTTGGATTTCTTCAAAAGCGTCTGACATATCTCATTAAAGAAGCCCTTAAAAATAAATACGTCGTACACGTAAATTGAGTCGTATGGTTAAGTCCACTAAAAAACAGACTTTGCGGTTACTTTTGCAACATTTCATAAATTATATTTGAATTATGGTTCTATACTAAAAAAATATATGTACATAATTTTATTAATTTATTTACCATCCAAACAGAATAATTGCATTTGTATGTAACATTCGTAAGATTTACTAACCTATCCTGTAATACATAGAGTACAATTCGTCATTAAAAAATTACTTTTTCGAACATTTAGTTCATGGGTTATGCAGTCTTTATTTCGTTTACTTAGAATTAAACAAATTACATAACAAAATATTGCAATTTTGTCACATTAATATGATAAAAAAAAAGAAATGAGAACACTTTCTGTTGTTGTCGATATGGTGGCAATGGTGGGAATTCTTGGCGATAAAGGCTTCTCGATTTCAATGGAGAGTTCGTACGAATTCAACTCTAAATTACGTATTCCTGACTTAAATTCAATGTCTAAAATAAACAGAACGGTTTAAAGCCCTCAAAATTGCCAAGATAATTCATTAATATTGAAATTTGATAATATAAATTGCATTGAAATTTTCTACAGCCTGAACGTACAAAGTCATAACATAAAAATTATTTGTCTTTGATATGTTATCCAAAGCATAAATCTCGCGGCTAATATTAATTTTTCAAATCAAAATGGACAAATCAATGTCCACGGTTTACGGAATTTCTATTTCTCACAAATTCCTATTACAATTTTTAATTGATTACAGTACGATAATGAATCGTGCGCGCGCAGATTCAAAATTCAAATGTACGCGCGTACGACTACATTTGAATTTACGCGCGAAAGTCAAAAATAGAACAAAAAATTTGAAAGCCACTAATCAACGTCACAATGACGCGAACATAACAAAACGAGAGCGTAAACCCCAACAAGAACAATTCTATCGCATGTACACCCAAGTAGTCCCTAATACTCCATAAATAATGAATTATCAATATAATTAATAAAGCGTGACGATAAAATACACATTAATTTCAACTTTAATTACACATTTAATCGTCAGCTCGCAAATTACATTGATTCCTATCAACATCCAAGTATCCAAGCCGAACATTATCATCGTCCACGCACATTTAACAGTTCCCATTACTCCAAAATCGTTCTGGCCATCCAACAAACAATTTCGTCCAACAATTTCTTTATTGCATTCTCCGTTAACGTGCCGGCTAATGCCAGTCAAGTGGTGTGGCATTAAGTAAGGGAGGAAGGGACGACTAAGGAGGAAACAACACAAAAACACGAGAGGGGGCAAGAGGGGAAGAGATAAAGCGATTGACCCTCGCCCCCTCAATGACCCGCGAGATATCGTTCCACTAAATTCACTGACGTGCCTCCCCAGTCGAATGCGTGGCCTGATCTGCTTCGGATCGCACCGATTCTTATTCTCCTCTCCGTTTTAAACGTCCTTCCGACAACGTTATCGTCACAGTTTTACTATCAAATTGAAGATGCAACCGTCGGCTATATTCCTACTTCTCTCTTGCATCGTAATTTGCCGGTGTAACGAACAAAACACTGGCGGTAAGTAGGAAATACTTTTCTACGTTAGTTCATTGATCTAATCGGTTATTTCATTAGAGAAGAAAATTTGTTATTATATTCTTGAAGAAAGAAAGCTCAATGGTTTCACAACACAGTGTCAAGTTCATAGAGCGACGTGCTCTTCAATGATTATAAATACAGTTGTTTTCTCGGATCTGCGATACTTGGAATGATTCTTTCTCTTTGCAAAGTAGCCTTAGCGCTGATATTTTCGCGCGTTATCGTGCGTTTATCTCTTCGGCAAATTCACCATCGCGCAATTGACCGCTATTGCTGGTAATAGTCTACGTGGTTCACGGAAGAACTGGACATCCTCAAATGCAACGATCGAGACTGTTTAATGTAATTTAAAGAGATAATAGAGATAAAAAATAGAAAGAAAATAGCTTCTATAAACATAGAATAAACTATGAGTCAGTAAAGATGTTCAGGACTTCGGCATAATTTTTTCTAAGGCGCGGTTCAATCTCAAGCGTAAACTTAGAGAAATACAAAATTGCTAATTGTTCCTTCTACAGTATACTGTAAAATGAAACTGACAATAGTTGCAACTGTAAAATAAAACTGACAATAGTTTCAACTGTAAAATAAAACTGACAATAGTTGCAACTGTAAAATAAAATTGGCAATAGTGTCAACTGTAAAATAAAACTGGTAATAGTCACAATGAGACAGTTTTTAGAAAATTTCTAATTTTCGTTTTCCAATGAATACAAAATTTATTTCTTGATCTTCAGAATTACAAGAAAATAATGCTACCGTTAGAAGCAGTTGTGTAACGCTTTGTCGAACAGATTATTACAACTTTCCAGGAAAAAATGACACCGCAGCACAAATTGCAAGAGGCGAGAAGCAGCTCGGGGATCACATTCGTGCGATTTTGAAGCATTATCAGCAAGACGATCCGATCGGGCTTCCTGATGTCCCGGTACCGGATCCAATGCCGGTACCGGACATGAAACGTTCGTTTTCTATGTACACCATGAATTTCAAGCAAGTCAATGTCTATGGACTCTCGAAATTCCGTATTGTACACGTTCAATCTGAATTGGCTCTGATGCAAGTGAGACTTCTGGCTTCTATTCTTTGAAAAGAGAGAACATTTAGTTAGAACTGATTCGATCTATAGCTGTTATTTGGTAGATTTATTTATATTACGTGATTCATCGATATTACTACAGTTACCGTTTTGAATATTCGATTGCCACGGATGATTTGGAGTTTAATGCTGAGATTCGAAGCTTAGAATTCACAGAATTTGATTTTTCAAGAGTAGATACATTTTTCAATTGAGTTCATTGGGTATTTTTTAATTAGGTGAGATGTTGATATTTTAGAAGGAATTTTAAGAGGGAGAATTTTAAATGAAGAAACACTAGAATTTTAGAAGGAGTTTTACGAGGAATAGAAAATTATTGGAATAGTTCTATTCTCTCTCTGTGTTTCTGTTCAAAGGATAATTACACATTAGTTATCTGACTCTCAAAACAATCCTATCAAAGTTGATGATCTATCGCTGCGCGAACCAAGTACCGCGCTAATTATACGTTCAAACGTATCGCCCATGTTTTCATCGCCACTGTAATTAAAATCGATCAAGAATCACTGCCAAATGAACTCCTACGATAATAGATTCATGCATGTTTCCTTACTATTTCGTAATCTCTCAAATGCAACGTTTTCACGAAGGTTTCAGTAGGTCTGAGCATCGAAACTCTCAACATACGTGGATTGTATACATTGTCCTCTTGGTTGTCACGATCAGCTGGAAATTTTACTGTAAAATTGAGCGATGTCGAGGCTAAAGGTTTAGCCAGGTTGGAAGTTGGAGAAGATGGAAAATTGCAAGCTTCAGACATCGATATGGACTTGACTTTTCGAAGTATAGACATGGACTTCAAGAATCTAGGATTCCTGGGTTCTGTCTTCCAAGGAGTAATCAATTCCGTTGGCACCTTCATCTTTGACAGTATTAAACCTTTGATATTGAAGGAAGTCAACACAAATATGCGGTAAATAGGCTGAACGAATCTCAATTTAAATGAGAATCTTAAGGAAGAATTCGATAACGATTAAAATAAACATTGCAGAGGCGAAGTAAATAAGCAGATCTCTCAGCTGCCACAGTACTTCCCAAATTCCATTTCACCTTTCGACATGGCAGTCGCAGAGGCGCGCAGACAAGTTTCGCAGATGGGATATGATCCTTTTAGGGTCAAGGATTACAGTCAGACCGTAGGAATATTCACGGTGACATCCTCCCATACGTGGATCACCGGTCTGGCAAGCTTCTATCGGATGGGAAATATTACTCTCAGCATGGAGAACAAAACAGTAAATAGAGATATCCGTTTGATAGATCAAAATGATTACATTCGACTAACTCTAAACTATTCTACTAATCACTCGAACGACTCATCGCATTTAGAATCCATACTAACATTTTTTGCATATTACCGATATCCTGAAGTCTGTCGCAGTTCATCTCTCGTCTGACAATCAGCTTGATTTGAATGGTAACGTGTTTACTTGCTTACAAAAAAGCGCACATCTCGTAGGATTATAATTGATTCAGTTATGAAGCTGGTATTACGTGATCTGAGATAAATTGCTAGTAGTTGATGCACAAATGTTAATCACAGTCCTTAATTGTCACACGTTGCGTCACAATCGACGATCGTAGGCGTCAAGTATGAATTTCATCCGGAAACTTCGATCTTCCCTTTTAAAGGTATATGCAGTAATGGACGTTGGTACTCAGGAAATCGAAGGGAAAACTCATTGGGAAGCAAGCGTGATCAGTGGATTTCTTTCAAGGGCTGGCACAGTTTCCTTCACGGTGCAATATTTCAGAGTGCAGCTGAATCTCAGCCAACCGCTGGATACCAGAAAGAGGCCCACTTTGGAGGAACTTGACCTTGAATTGGGAAATATCCAGACGAGAGTACATGGAGCTGGCACTATCGATTATCTGATAGAAGCTAGTGTTAATATACTGCCAAATCTTTTGAGGTGTGGGAAAAAACTTCAATTATTTTTAGAGTTTAGGAAATAGTATTTCGTTATTTGAATCATTGAGTTAAAGTCGTTTAATGAATATGAGTTAATTTCCTGATGGCAACGAACCCATGGAATTATGGGGTGCGTTGAGATAGCTGGATGCGACCGGTGCCAGATGATACTGTAGGACATTACGAATGAAAAGTGAAGAGTAGATTTTTCTCGTTTGTTGCTTCGTTTTTTAGATATTCAAATTTAACGGTTCTCCAGATGCATATTTGGAGAACGGATCGGTTCTGCGACGTTCCTGTCTTAGCGGCGATCTACCTACGTTGAGATCGAATATATAGAAAAAAAAACTTGTTTATCTCGTTCGGTTGGGCCAACTATGGCTCTCTATCTTTGAGAATTTAAACGAGGCGTTTGAAAAATAACATAAACCTTTCGATCAGGTATCAAATAATGGACGCTATAGAGGGACCATTGAAGAGACGCCTGCAAGACGAATTGAACAAGATCGATGTGGAACAATTGATTCACAATAAAATTCCGGATATAGAGGAGCAAGCCAGGTATATTCAAGGGTTGGTCCCAGCAGAGGAAACTATTTTAGAGGAATCTCCACCCCCGGAGGATCAGGACGAACAGCCCTTCTCAGAAAGCGAGGAGGATCGTGGGCCGTCGTAAAAAGAGAATTAAAAAAATGCACGCACGTGCGATCGAACGTATGGGTATTATGTAATTATTTATACTAGGTATGATTAAAACCGCAACGGTTAATTAACCGGACTAATGATTAAAATCAATACTGTCAAGCTTCGCGGGATATTCTCCTAATTCCGTTAATATTTACGTTTTGTGGAGATAAAGGATAATTTCTGAATACGTGGAAATGTAAGGAAAAATGACAAGACTCGTTGTCTTTTGAGTGTGAATTTTTATTGAAAAAAGCAGATCTAACAACAGCATATTATTAAATACTGAACCATAGTTACATTAAAGCGCGACGATAAGGAAATTACAACTGTTCGATAAAGTGCCGGATACGAAAGGTATCCTTGTGACTTAAATATAATGAACACTTAAAAATACAGTCGATTCCTTTCAACAGAGAGAATAAAACCAGTGCCATTTTTTACCTACCATTCCGCAGACACTAATTACAAAATTAATCATCGATCTCATAACAAAAACGCGCATGTAACTATGTTACTCTTTGACGTTAAAGCATACGATCTTTGGATTCGTAAAATACTCCACGGTAACTTATCCAAGAAGCAACATTGATAACCAATCATTAAAGGAATCGTTGAATAAAACATATAAAAAGAAAAACCGTAAGAGTATCTTTTAAGTCGCTAATATACAAAGTCCAAAGACAAAAAGATTCGGACAAGAGAGACGAAAATTGAATGACGAATTATGCAGCCTTGATTGCCAACCCTTTGATGCGCTCGATCGGTATTATTCTTTCTCCAGGAGCTGGAAGAACGAGTCTAGGTGCTGTGATGGTAAGCACACCATCAGAAGAGAGACTCGGTTTCACGTGTCCCATATCGTAGCCCCGTGGCAGAACATAGCGCCGTAGGAAATGTCTGGAAACGTATCCATGCTCGTCCTTTTTCTCCTCGTGTTTTCCTTCAATGGTGATACATTTATCATCAGTCCTAACGGTGATTTCTTCCGGGGCGAATTGTTGGACGTCGACAATAACACGATATTTATCTTCGTCTCTCTCGATGCTCGTTGTACCGCCAACTTGACGTTCTGCTTGGTCGAAGTAGTTTTTCCACGGACGGAAATACTCTGTGAATGGAGGAATAGGTGGTGACTGCCAGAAATCATCCCTGGTAGTCATCCTTTTGAAGTGTTCCTCCAATTCGCGATGATAGCGATCCATATCACCCCACCAGTTACGAAATACGTCTCTCGTTACTAATGCCATGTTTGTAGGATTGATTTTCTGCAATGGGAATGCGTTATGGATTATTGCGTCGTAGAAGAATGGAGAGAACTTGTTGGAGGATGGTATGAACGATGGAAGTAGCAGATGGTAAAGTTACTTTAAGCTAGAATTTGCGTGGATTGAAGATCGATTGGTGTTTCTGCGTGTTCCAGTAACTCTATTTTTAGAACGTAAATACAGTTGTCAAACGTTGCGTCAACGTTACGACGGAATTGTTTTCGTGGAACGATTTGTGTTATTGTTATTTCTTAATGAAATTCTGTCTCGTTTGTCTCTTTTAGTTCTTTTTCTAATTGTCGTGTATAATTTTGGAAAAAAGGTTCTATTCTAATGTGTGAATAGGGATTTGAAATGTGGAAAGTATTTATAATTAGTGGTTGTTAATTACCTGTTGATGTTAAGTATTCCTTAGTGTTTCGTGAAAAAGCTTGAAGTCGCTCGTTTCGTAATTATTTCGTTCGTAGCACTCGCTTAAGAAGATCTGACGATCTTGTCGCTCCGAGTTGCACTTCCTGACTAACTACGCAACACCGGCTGCCTCCGATTTATATTTGGTTTGCCGCCTTTTTCGAGACTTTTCGAGATGTGCATGCGCAGAAACTCGAATGGGTTCGAATAATCTCGTTTTCCCACCTAAATGTATACGTCTTTACCCCCACCATAGCCCAGGTGCGTTGGTATCGCACTAATCGATGTTTTGTATCTCGACCCATGTTTCTCGTTTATTCGAGCAATTTCCTTCAACATTTTGAACACTGTGGATGCACATATATGATGGGAGGAATTTGATTTAAATTATCAGAAAGTTTCGGAGTTAAGCTTGTTATTGAAGTAATTCTATCGATAGATACGTTTACACGTTAGGTTCGAGAATGTTCTGGAATTTTCTATAAAATACAAATAAAGTTGAATAACTGTTTTTAATCGCGGAAATAAGTTTGATAGACTCTGGTATTTGACTATTTCTATTTTAAATAGGACGATTCAACTCTCCGAACGTTTTCAATTCCATTTCTATTCTTATTCTTAATTATTCATGAGCTGCATTAAAAATACTCGATGAGTACTTATGTATGCATCGATCGATTACAATCTACATCAATTAACAATCAGTTAAATCGATCGTACACATTCAAGATGAGGGACCGCTCCTAAAATAAGTTTCTGGGAAGCGTTTTTCATCAATGACGAATAATCTTATTTGCGAGCTATCGCCCTACTGGTTTCGGACTTCTAGAAATCCAAAAGAAACCACTAGATTATTCGTTAGAATTCGAAGATCGAGAAAGAAACGTTACGTGACTGACATTTGTAATTCGAACTTTCGATCTAAAGATAAATGTATCTGTAAAAAACCGCCTAAAAAATCAGCCTACTGTACGATAGTGATCCCTGTGCACATTTTGTGCAACTGCAACGACGAAATGTATTTTCTGTCGATACAGTAGACAACGATGGCGCCATTTACCATAGAATGGTACCACTGTGCGGACGTTCAAATTTCCCGCGCTGCCATACACAATGCGCGCGAACATTTAAAACCTCGTCGCAAGTATCGAACTACAAATCTATTTTCTTTGTAAAAACCAACGAAGAAACTCAAACGTATCACGAATTTAATACAAAATAATCCACATAATAACCTTAATTTCGAAAGTAAGGTAAAAAACAAAAGCAAAAGATTGTCGTAAAAAAAATATATTTAAAAGTTTCACAGGTACGTTTATTTCCACGGTTCCTTACTTCTGTATCGAATGTAAAACTTTATACGGATTGAGAATCCCCTTTGGATCCATGAGATTCTTCAAACTCCGCATGAGATCAATTTCAGAAGGTGTTCTGCTAAATTGCAAGTACTTTGTTTTCGTAAATCCTATTCCATGTTCGGCGCTGACGCTTCCACGAAGCTCAGAAACATATTCAAAAATAAATGGCTCTAATTGTGCTGCTATATCAGCCTCATAGCTTGGTATAGAGACTTGCAGATGAAGATTTCCATCGCCTAATTAAAACAAAAAATATTAGATAAAAAAATATTAAATAATAAATAAATGAAATAACAATCATACCCAAATGTCCAAAACCGCTGATTCTTATAATACGCGGATCTTTCACTCGTTCCTTGAGGACTTCGACGATATTGTAAAAGAATGGAAGTGGCAAGGAGATGTCGTACTTAAATACATAACCTTCACGAAGGACACCTTCGCTGATGCGTTCTCTGAGCGACCATATGTTCTAAAAACATTATCCATCAACAGAACGATTGAAATGACTGAAAGAGGCCCTTGAAATTTGATCTACTAACAGCCACTTTGGCAGGGTCTGAGGTCAAAGTGCCATCCTCAATGATGTCCTCAGCGTACGCCTTTTCGACGAAGGACGATAGCTTTTCCTCGTCGTGAGACATGTTGCTACCACTTGTTTCCATCAGCACGTAAAAATCGTGTCCCTCGCTCTTTGCAGTCAAAGGATTCTTCAATCCGAACATCTGAAGGGAACAGTCCAAGGACAGTTTGTCCATCGTCTCGTAAGACGAGAGGATCTCCGCGAGTTCCTTTTTTGCCAGATGAAGTCCTTTCAATACTTTCTCGAAATTGTTCAATCCTAAAATCGACGATGCACTTTGAAAATTCTTTGATATTTCGATAAATATTTATTCAACCCTTTCGTGACGATATTCTAAACAGTGCAAGCGACTGAAGTTCGTTTCAGAAATATGAAACCGTGAATTATTCGTTCTCCAATAGAGGAACTGAAGTTGAGAGGGAACCCAGTGCACCAATCGTACTAAAAAGAGTTGAATAAAAAAATAGGGAAAATTTTGATCATCATTATGTACCCAAAAACGCGACGTTTATAGCTTTAGGCCGCGGAGGACACTGTATGGCGACTTTGGTTACGATTCCCAAAGTCCCTTCGGATCCTATGAACAAATGCTTCACGTGGTACCCGGTGTTATTCTTCTTCAGGGTGTTCAAGGAGTTCACTACCTCCCCGTTTGCTTTTACCTAAAATAAGGGTATTAAAAACAGGGAAAAGGGGGGCCACCCTCTTTGGCAGCGATGGGCAAACTTTTAACAGCGAGGCAAAAAAGGAAAAAAATAGTAACTGCATGATTTCACTATAGTGCAAGAAATTGAATATTTCTATGCAATTATTTTACAATTCGGACTGAACAGAACACCTATTGGGGCCCATCTGGTCGCTAAAGTTTGTCCATTACTGGGGCGATGGGGTCTATGGGATGACTTACGGCCTCGATGCCAAGGACGTTTCCGTGAAGATTACCATAACGAAGGAGCCTTATACCTCCGGCATTGGTGGAAACGCAACCACCGATTAGACAACTACCCTTTGCACCTAAGTCTAAGGGCATTATCAGGCCCACGTTTGCCAGATGATTGTCTAAGTCCTCCAGGACACAGCCAGCCTCGCAGGTCAATACGCCTGATGATGGTGAAGGTTGAAGGGAAAGTTTAATTCAAATTTTTCTGAGACATGCTACTTTTTTCTGGCTATTTCTTTTAATTTCTTTTGGTTTTAATTCTGAATTTGAATGGGGATGGAAGAAGATTGAATTCGAGCCAGAAATTGAACGATTTCTTTATAATAATTAAATCCTCATGAACGTTGATCGAAAATAACATTACGTATGGGGTCTACTGACCTGCTACGGGGTTGGTATCGATAATTTTGTTCATCAGCTTCATGGAAATGACGATCTCATCGAATACCGGAACACTACCCCCAACGAGACCGGTGTTACCGCTCTGAGGACAAACGGCCAATCGTTTTTCATTGCAATATTTCAATATTGCTGACAATTCCTCCGTCGATTTTGGTTTTAAAACTAGACTGCTTCTGCCTGAAATGCATTTCGGCTCAGGAACGAATAATCCTTGGTAATAGTCCGTTTTTTTGTTGAGGAACGTGGAGGATTAATCGGTTCTTTGCTTCGGATGAAAAGGATGTAGGTAATTTTCTAGGAGTAGGAACGTTAATATTAACAAATTTAATAGATTTATTTGAATTTTTAAGTATAAACTATGATTAGAATTCCATGGATATTCGGGTGAATTCATTCGGGGTTTTATTCGACCCTAACTGTGATTTAATTTGAACCAAATCCAGTCAAATTTTGCACGGTGAAGATAAATTATTTACAACACAATTATTAATTGATCAAATAAATAAAAAAGAACAAGGGTCAGAAACTACTCTTGGAATTTTAATGTGATATTTTTCTTTGTTTGCGCTAAAAGACATATAACTGCGATATCCGTATTGATCTTTTAGATTTCTTAAAGAAATTACAGTACTCATTAATAAAATTTCGTATATCCTGCTTAAAGTATATAATTATCGCTCGAATGGGGTAGCTTCAATCAAAATCCAGCCGGTGGTTTCCACTAACTAGTTAATAACTAGTTAATTATTTAATATCACAATAACAATATAAAATCTGAGCTTTATATCGGAGATAATTGCTACATATCGCGACCAATCCAAGTTAAAAATTTCATAAAACACCTTCCTTCATCTTCAATTTCAATGTCCATTTCGCAGAAGGCTTAAAATTTTCGAAAACTAACCATAGAACTTCAAAGTTCAACTTTATTCCCCATGATATATTATAGAAATCCAATTTTATTCCTAATTATCATCATAGACCAAAATTTGCCGCGTTAATAGCTTCAAGGACGAAGAGGTCACTCAGCGACCATCGTCTTGCAGTTAATTACTTACCTCTGACGATTTTCGCGTAGTCAACGTTGTAAGGCTCGACTTCCAGTGGATCGGTGATCACTCTATTAGAGTCAAGGATTTTTTCGAAACAAGCCAGATGCTCATCAGTTATCCTGGCATAGTCTCCACGTTCGACCTTGTACCTGACTGAAGTGAACTCTGGCTTCAAGGACGAAGAGAATGCCCGTAAATTGGAAAAACGACGAAATAAGCGAAATGGAGCGAGGGTAGACATCATCTGGAAGTAATTTTCCTAATTTTCGAAATGTCCGGAACTCAAATGCTCTTTGGAGAGAAAGATGGCGAACCCTATTTGATGCGCGTATTGGAGAACTTAAGATGTCGAGGGAGAATGTCGTTTGTTGGGATTTTGTGGAGATTAATACAACTTTTCTGTTCAATACAGTTTTAGAAGGGATTAAGTGATTGTTGGTTGTTTGAGAGGGTGAGATTATTTTGAAGGTGTTACTCTAAAGTGTGAAGAGACGATAGGGTGACTTTATTCTTCAAAGTACCAAGGGGGATAGTGGAAGCATTCACGCTCGAACCATTTAAAAATCCGAGAGTGTTTCCACATTTTCTTCCACATTGACGATCATTTAAACATTTATTCTAAATATTTAGTTATTTTAGATAACTCCATAGATGAAATTCTTTGCGAATAGCAAGGCTTCGTCCTCGACGCCGCATTTGTCAATTGTTCTCCATCGTTCCTGTGGTCCTTCTCAAGGAACACTTTCCGATCCCCAAAGGTCTTATTTAGGTTATCTAGGTATTAGTATATTAGGTTATTTAGGTATTACCTCGTTTAGATAATTATCTCTTACTATTTTAACAATTTGTACTATTTATTCTATGTAAACCGATTTAAATTTCCGGGAGAAAAAACCTAACGCGCTCTAAAGGCTACCGGCGAAATTAGCAACTTTACGACTTTTCAATGAAAATCATTCAATTAGAAAGCTCTCAACGAATTAATCCGATTCTCAATGGATTCATTAATAAACTGTCATACAAATATTATAATTAATAATTACAAGTTTCTCTCAAAGCGATAATTCTGTCGGAAATATCTGATTATGGCAAGCATCTCTCTCGTGACTGATCAACACCTGAATTCGTTTTGTTCGAAACTTTTTAAATCCGTGGGATATCGATTCGGTGGCGTTGCAAAATGAATTATTTAATTAACGATGTCGACTGTCTTTCGGATTTCCTGATAAAGCTCGTCCTTGTTACCTATGTTCGTCCAACGTTGGATAAGTTTAGTGCGCCGGATATTTTTGTCTGACGGCGAGAGATTCGCAGGGGGGATTCTCAAATTGAAACGCGGTATTTATGTAACCTCACTGAAGATCGAAGATGAAAATTCGCTATAAAACGATCATAGATTTACATTTTCTCGCATCAATATCATCAATATCACGTGCCGTTTCCATTGTATCATTTACACCAGTGATCAATGACAATTATAGATCAAGTTTGAGAAATTTCAACGTTCAATTACTCCACTTTTCATTACTTTCCATCATTGTAAGTAGATGCAACGTTATTAATTAATACACGAGTTTAGCATGAATTGCATTCAATGAAACGTTTCAATTAATCTCTACGTAATTCTTAACATCCGCCAACGATACATTGTTACAATTTATTAATTAACATCCAATCGACCGTACAATTCATACATTACAGTTACAACAATCCAAAGTTATCATCCAATCAGCAACTACCGCGCAAAATCCATACAATTTTTCCCCCAAAATTACATCTGTCCAATTAAAAACATCAAGTCGCATAATTTTTGCCAAACCAACGATCGCTGCCCGTTGCGTGATAAAAACCAGGCGTGGCGCAATTACATCCCCCCTCCCCAACGCTACCATTTTCTAGACTCTAATTCGCCTCGGATGTCCGATCGACGGACATCGAATATTATAATCTACGGTGAATCTTGATGGGCCTCTTCCCCCCCTCCTCGACATCTCCCCCTACGATCCCCCCCACCGACCGCCCCCGTCCCCGTGCCCCTCCGACACGCACGCCCCCTTGCCCCCCTGTCTATGGGCTCTGGCGACGACGCGTGGTAAAACAACGACTCAAAGAGCGGTGGGGAAAATAAGGTCAGGGGAGAGGGGGTTGATGGCAGGAGGAAAAGAGGGCAGACGATCGTGCAGAGACGCGATGTCGAAGGAGGAGGGAGAGGGAACGAACGAGATAGCGTAAGACAGAGAAACGGTCGGAAGAGACTCGAGTGGGAAGGGGACCAATCGTCGCGACGACTTACACCGCTCGTTTCCCTGCACGTACACGCCGCCGTTACTTGAGCCTCGTCTGCCCTAACACGAGAAACTAATACGTGTTAGTCCTCTCACACAGCCTCGAAAATCTCGTACATATAGAACGTGCGAACGTTCCACACGATCGAGCTTTCAAGTGTGCCCGGGAACGAGAGGCGCTCGCGACGTACTTATACATGGCTGCGCGCGCACGCACACATACAATGGTGTATCCCGGTGAGGTAGCTTATATATCGTAGGGAATACGATGAGATATAACGTAAACCCGAGAATTCCATGGAAATGCGCATGCGCGAGAACGGCAGGGAGTAAAGCTAATTCCTCAGTGGCGGCTCGAATCATTAACTTGTTACCTTGGCAACCCCGTTCGAGTTGGGCCATTGGCTGCATCCTTACCCCCACCACTCTGTGCACGCTCTATCGGTCGAACGGGAAACTACGAATGCAGCCACGCTCCTTCGGCGGGATATCGTAATTTTCCTAACCTTGTGTGTGAGGGGGAATATAGTCTCGCATCTTCTTTCCTGGCACACATCCAGAAATCGTATACATACGGTCATGGGATGTTGGTGTGTGCGCAGCAAGGAAGCAGAGACGTGGTTGCTGGGATTGGCGCGTCCACGCGAGTCTACCTACCCTTTTGAGAGACGCGTATCCTACGGTCTGGGTTTTCTCTTCGAAAACTATGACCGGTATTGCGAAATGATCGATAAATCGGTTTTGCCTTTATGTTCTATGATCCATAGTTTATGTCGTTTTGCTTTTAAACATAAATTTTCAAAAAATTTTTTTGAAAAAATAATCGATAAAGATCCGTCGCTTCGATCGACGAGATGGTTTGAAGATTTTGAAACTATATTGTTAAATTTGCGAGAAATAATGTATCGGATTTAGTTAGATTGATTTTTCATCGATATCGAACGTCGACTATGGTATGGAACGTGTCGTGGCAAAGGGAAGGACTATAAATTAGGGCTCAGTAATTTGGGCGGTAATACGAGTAGTAGTATACGTTGAATTTTGCGTTATCGAGCTACGCTTAGATTCGTGCATTGTTTGTTGGCTGAAAAAATGCAGGATACGCTTTCTACTGATTGGATAGAAATCTTCTACACGCGAGAAAAGGACCAATCGCGGGGGAACTCAAACTACGGGGTTTCGAGCAGGGAAGCGTAAGCTCGACTTAGAGACAGCTGGGCCAGGGCCGTACTAACTGCCGTCAGAATCGGTTTCCGTGCAGCTGAAATTCTAAAATTTATATAAACACAGAATACACGTCAGAACGTCCTTTTTTTATAACATTAATTTTCTGAAATCTTTAAAAAATTATTTCACGTAATTTGTGCTTTTAGTCCACGATGTAATATTTACTTTTTATAAGTAATTGTATCTTAAATTTACTTCGTACATTAAAAACTGTACAACATATATAATTTTTCATTGTTTGAGCCCATCGTTTTAAACAATCGTTCGTGCTAGGAAAATTGTTATATAAGATAATATTCTTTTGTCAGATAACCATATATTTTTTTTAATTTTTTGATAAAAATAAGCAGTCTATAACTACACACACAGACGTATAAAAATATTTAATAAACCAGTTCATTTTGCAATTCGTAACAATCATCATTCTTCCACTATAATGATCATACCGTGAAATCATATATAATTAGCGAACACCATAACAGTTTCCAGAACTTTCTCAAAGTAGTATATAATTTAAAATACATTTACCACAACAGATAAAATCACTACATTTACAAACTACCAATCCCATTACATTAATTACTCTTCAATAACCTTAATAAAACCTACTCTTCATTCTGCCCTATCAAATAATTCAAACTTAAAAAATATATAAAACTTCAACCACAAAAATATACAGCTGAACCATAAAAAATTAATTTACCATAACCATAATTATTTATATACATATAGTACCCCATATATACTGAATTACGTGCTCCACGATTTTCTACCGATCAAACTACAAGGATATCGATGTATCACATTGGAACAGGGCGCCTAAAACAACTATCACGTCAGTGCTCGTATCGTCGAGTTATACTGCAAAATATTCTGCGGACTATAACCACGTATACGTGCAGGAACGTGATTCGAATGTGTCAGTGAAGAGCACTCGAGTATGGTGTAATAGTATGAGTACCGTTACGGGGCATGCGCCTGCAGCCACCATATCCAATGGCCCCGCCTTTCTTGGTGCATACGATGCCTTTGGGATTTGTCCTCGCTGGACCAATCAGCGAGCGCCGTTGTAGGTACGCGGCGGGAAGGGTGAGGTTATAGGATAAGGAAAAAGTGGGGATCAGACTGGAAGCGGGGAAAACGGGGAGGGGAAGAAACGAGGGGTTTCCTACACCGTGTGGGAGCAGGGAGGCAGACAACGAATGCGACTACGAATGCTTACGAAACCTCGCTACGTCAACGTACAACAAAACTTGGTTTTAAATTCCCTATAGTGTATTTGTTGTTGTCGTTTTTTTAAAAAAGAAGACGTACAAAGTCATAGAGGGACGCATGCTGCAGAGTTCTATTGAGTTTACGGTGAAATCGTGCGGTGATAGTGTTCTACGGCGTGTTCGAAAACGCGATAGGTGTGACTGCGCAGTCGCCATGTGAGTACCTGAACCAAGTATCCGAAACTCCATGCAACGTTGTTGTGTCTTCGATATTTTAAGTTTCCACGAAAGTGATACTTAACAGTGGTTTCGACGTCCACGTAGAAAAATTCGTACGGTGCAATGAGTTTCGACTTATCGCGCGATACACGGGGTATATTGTACACTCTATACGTTGGTTGCTTATGTCCCGCCGGATCTTCGAACGTGCTTTTATTTTATAATCCAATATGTCGGCGTTAGGGACGCTGCTCTCTATTCACTGTGATACGATTTTCTCGGGCATCTGTGTCACTGTTCGTTCGAACGGATAGGTATAGTCGAACGCTTCACGAGAAACCGCGTGTGCTGTTATTATTATCGTCATCGTCGTTATTGCCATTATGGCGAGATCCATGTTGTCAACCGCCCCCTAGCACGGTCGCTTCTCCCCTTCCCTGATTTTTCTCTTTCTCTCTCTTTCTCTTTCCCCCTGGCTCTCTTTTCTTCTCTCTCTCTCCCTCTATACTATCTCCCCCCTACTTCTCCCTTCAACCCGCCTTTCAATCGTATTTCCCGCTCAGTAAGATACTCTCCCTCTTCCTCTCTGATCCCCTCGCCTAAGTACTAATTATGGTGGTGTTGGCGGGACGACATTTTGTTCCTTTCTACTCGGATCTCAAGATGGATCGTGCATTTTTAGTGGATCGATATTTCGTCATTTTTTACAAAAACTAGATTCCTTCCTTACCACTCGAGGCTTATCGAACTATGAAATATCCTCGTTTGTTATTTTCCATATGAATTAGATACGATATAGTTAGTTTATCCTTCATATTTAATCAGGAATCGGAGTTTAAATGTAACTTATAGTTCGATAATTGAATGAATGACTGTACTATACATTTTATCAATCTCTTTATGCATTGGCTTTCGTAACCTAGATCAATCTATGATTGGTTCATTTTGTCCCCCAATCGGCTATTATGGTTTCTAACGTACAGTATTTGAGAAGTACATCTTAATGAAAAGGCACCCAAATGTATTTTCGTGAATAAATCGAAATTACATGAACTTAATGATACACGATATTCGATAATTCTTTACAGGACTATTTAAACATTTGCACAGCATTTGGAACTTGTACATCTATCTTGAAAGAATTAAAAAGTAGCATTATACGTTATGATAGGTTATATGAAGTTTTGGAACTTTGCGCTTTGCATTTATCTACTTAAGTTTATGTATTGATCAAAGAAAACGAAAAATGCACTGAATTTTAATTTAATGATGTATTTGCAGTATTACAAGATATATATTGCCCTTGATATTTCAATAAAATATTTTGTTCACTGCCCAGCATTTGCTGTTGCGCGATCTAATATCGTATACAATTTCATTGAATTCTTTTATTAAATACCAATACTTCCATGTATATATTGTAGTAATAATAAATTCCCATTGATGCAATACGTTAATTACAATCTATCTGCTATAATATTCAAAATATTTACCTTCGATAAACTGTTTTAAGGTTATCCGATTCGCTTCGACGAAAGTATCAAAACGTTCTGACGAAATGATCGTAGAAAATAACCTTACAATAACTTCTAACTTAATTATTTTTTCTATTATTAATAGAATTATGTAAAATATATATGTTTATTATTATTTTAATTATTATCAATGACCATAATCATGTAAGGCTCGATAAATGTTTTACAATTTTCATTTAATTGATACGATTCATACGAATCGGATTGAAAGTTTGTGGGAGAATAATAATTAGCTGAGAAAAATTACTTACATTCGCTGAGATCGTTGATTTCCTATTCACACTTCAACTGCAACACTCTATTCACTAATAACTGCTTTACATGGAAATAAAAATTCGTAACAACAAATATCATGATAACACGTATTATGTTTACGAAGGTTATAATCGACAAATATTGCATAACATTCTTTCCCCGTTAATATAACACACGATATGCTGATTGGTGCTCTCTTAGATTTGTACAGATAAATATATGTACTTCCCGGAATCTTGTAGCTAGATATGATGAAATGTATATGTCGCTACTATCTAAATTTTAGATGCCTTAATTTCGAATGCAAAACTAAAATATCTCTTTTCTATCTACGAAAACACATCCTGCATCTCGAAGGATGTTTATAACAATTTTAAATACACTATAAAATTTCGTATCAAGAGTATCTTTTTTTTCATTCTAGGTGCAATAAATTAAAAAGACTAAAAGTATCATGTTAAGAAGAAATATCAGCATACAATGGCAAGAAAAAAATATATTGAATTGCTGAATATTTAAGTGAGAAAAGAATACTTCTTTTTGTAAAGGAAGTTTATACATTGAAACGTATAAGAAAACATGACAGATGTTAAACCAATTGGAATCTCTCAAAATCAACCGCAACAAACTCAGCAAACGCAGCAGCCACAGCAGCAGCAGCAACAACAGCAATCACAACAGCAAGCTCAATCACAACAACAACAGCCTCAGCAGCAGCAAATGATGATTTCAACCCATGATATTCAACAACAGCAAAATGTACAACAACAGCAGCAACAGCAGCAGCATGTTCAGCAACAACAAGCTCAACAGCAACAGGTTCAACAGCAGGCTCAACAGCAAGTACAATCTCAACAAGTTCAGCCACAGCAACAAATTCAGCAACAAGTGCAATCGCAACAGCAAATGCAAGTCCAGCAACAAGTACAGCAACAAGTCCAGCAGCAGGTTCAACAACAGCAGCAACAGCAATCACAACAGTCACAGCAGCAGCAACAGAACAATGGACAACACAATGTTGTTCCTACACAAGTGCAAGTTCAACCACAGGTAGCAGCAATCATGCCTCAGCAACAGGTAAAAATAATGCGAGAGTAGATCTTTCTAGTGGCAAAAAGAAACATAGTTTGCAGAATAGAGAAGTATCAATAAACTAGTTGAATAGATGCTTTATACAATGATGAAATGTAAATAGGTATATAAAATTATAATGACATATTTTAGGGTGCTGTAGCAGTTTCTATGCAACATCAGCAACAAGGTGTGGGTGGTGTGTCCATGACTTTATCCGGTCAACAGGGTGCTACCACTATAACAACCATGGCTGCACACCCACAAGCTGTACAAGTTATCCAACAACCGATGCAAAGCCAAGCCTATCACTTGCAGCAACTTTATAATACTCAAGGAACACCTTTATTAATGCCAGGAAACCTAGCCCTTCACCCTGCAGGAATCAATCCTTCCTCAATTCAGGTAAAAATGTATATATTTGTGATACTTAATTTTCTGAAAAAAAAAAAAACGCAAATTCTATTTAACTAGGATATCTTGCAGGTCATTACGGCCGGTAAGCCATTTCAGTCAGCTGCTCAATTAACTCCTCATATGTTGACCACCGCGTCCACGCCAAATCAAGGTGGAGGCCACCCTGGAGCTGGTGGAACCAAAGTGCAAGGATTTCCAGCTGGTTATCTGCCAGTACCTACCTCAGCTACACCTGGGGCTGGCCAAACTTTGGTGTTTGGTCAACTCGGCGTATTAGGTTCTCCGCAACCACCTCAGTCTCTTCAGCAACAGCAGCAACAGCAGTCCGCAAATAAGCAAGACCAAGTTCAAAAGGTTCTACTAATACTTCGTGAATTTTTACCGATATATCGTTCTAAAGGGTAAGAGAATTTAATGTTCTTTCGATCTGTAGTACACCACATGTACAGCTGGTACAGCATCCGGTGGAAGAGGCGGCGGTATGCAATTTGCTCCGTGGCAATTTGCACCTCAGGTTGCATGGACCGGCCTGCAACCTCCAACGTTGCTCACTGCTGCACCTAATCAAATATTCATCAGAGGACCTACGCAATCCGATATGTTTATACAAAGCCCACAACCAATTCAAGCTCATAATGGTCGGTATTTTCGGTTCGTTTAAGTAAAAATAAAAATTCCTTCTCCTCTAATCAATTATCGAAATATGTACAGCATTGGCTACACAACAGCAAATACAAGGAGTGCAACAAATCGCTGCTGCAAGCGGCAAGCCGAAGGTAATGGACATGCAACAGCAGCAACAGCAACAGGGTAAACAGAGTTCAGGTGGGCAACGACCGCTGAGTATTTTGCCATCCTCTCTGCAAGCAGTTCAAGCTGCTAACATACGAGCCGCCAGTTCTGTTTCTACACAAACCGTTCATGGAGTTCAAGCAACGGTATTCGTACAGTTTAATAAAGTTAAGAGTTAAAACAGTTCGGTAAAAAAAAAGAACAGTCGACTGTTGTAATTCTTAAGTTACACGAAAATCATATCGATTTTTTTTCCGTTTTCGTATAATGAAGAAGGAGTGTTTCTTTTTTGTGTTTTATAACTTAGAGTGGAAAAGGAAGCGGTAGTAGCGGTAAAGTCCGTGGTAAACCATTGCAATCGCCGCAACAAACGCAGCAACAGTCGCAACAGTCGATGCAACAGCAACATCAACAGATTTTTATTCAACAGAAACAGCACACGCAACAGCAGCAGATGCAGCAGCAGTACCAGCAGCAGCAAGTTCAACCATCGCCGCAACAGATACAGCCTAAACCAATAATGAGTGAGAGGATTTAACATAAGTCATCTGTGAGATGAATTGAGAACATTATCGCATACAAGGTCCTTTTGTTGTTGCAGCAAACATGGCACTACAACAGCAACAACCTGGAGTAGTTTTGAGTGGAGAACGTCCAATTATGCCTGTAGTATCTGTAGGAGGGGTTGGTGTCGGGGTTGCTACCACGTCTCAAATGAGCCACGTACAACAATCTCAGATGTCCATGCAGCAATTACCGTTACAAGTAATTATCCTCAGTGTAATTGCAATTCAGCTTGATATTAAATTTACGCCATAATTTCTACCGTAATGTTACCGTAAATACAACCAATGCGATATTTTTTTAGGCGATAAATTCTGCAATAATCGGCAATCAAATTGTTAGTGGAACATCGCAGGTTCAAACAATGTCGATGGTAAATCAAACGACGGATCAACAGACACATGAAAATAATACTTCCACCATAATGATCACATCACCTGATCGTAATCATCAAGCTGAATGCTCCTTAGTATTGCCAGCCACCACAAATACTCCTCTTATCGGTGAAGAAAATGCAAAGATGATTTTAAAGAAAGAAGAAGCCATGTCGATTACGATAGAAGAAGTTACGACGCCTCAACAGGAAACGGCAGGTTCGTTTATCAGTTTGTATTACCCTTGAAACATGGAATAACATATGTGTAATACAATTCGATGTAAATTACTTTGTACGCAGATGGGGACCAATGCAAAATAATTATAAAAGACGAAGACATTTCACCTTCTAAGACAGAAGAAAAATCATGTAATAATCCTTTAGCTGGTCTCGCGAATACAATTAATTCTATTACAAATGGTGTTGTCACTGAGGAATCTGCGACGATTCCAGTTTCGATACCTGTTACTGCAAACAGTAAACACGTGCCTCCGAAAGCAATGGTTAAACCGCAAGTTCTTACGCACGTAATTGAAGGTTTTGTGATTCAAGAAGGTACAAATATCTGTAATTATTTGCAATTTATTACTCTTATTCCAGCCGTTGAGTACAAGATAGCATAACGAGTCATTGTTCTTGCAGCGTCCGAACCGTTTGCTGTAAATCGAACATCATTGAATAATACAGCCAATCAAGAAACTACTAATATTTTAAATCGTAATAATACGGCCTCCGAGAAAGACAATCATGATGAACCTCCAAGTAAGATTAAAAATCTTCTGATCGTGAAAATTCATAGTAAAAGAAACATATCGAATTCATAATTTAATTCTAACAGGAAAGAAACACGCACCCAATTATCCCAATGATGATGACGGTAATAACATTCAAACTGGAAAGTGCGAGACCTGTGGAAATTTAATCGACGAACAGAATATAAAGTTCAAGAAGGAAAAGCGCTTCTGTTCGTCAGTTTGTGCGAAGAGGTTGGTATACGAGATTATTTTCAAATTACTTATCATATTTCTATTAAATAATTAAGACAAACTGACGTTTAAAAAATTCTTATCGTAAGTTATGAATCGAACAGCAAAAAGCGCGACAACAGGGATCGCGATGGTAGCGAAAAACAGTGGACTGAAATAGAGACTGAATCAAAAACTATCGATGGAGATATGACGAAGAAAAACGGAGAAGAGAAATCGTTATCCACAACGACCACTACTTCCTCCGTTGACGAAACACTGCCAAAAGTGAATCCTGTGAAGTGGACGGTAAGAAAAATTATAGAAATATATTTCATAACAATAAAATAAAAGTAGACTGTACATATTTATGCAAATTTGAAGTTTAAGGGTCTCTGCCAGTTGCGGAATGCTAAACTGAATGCCGTGTCTCGGATATTTTTTCTTATATCACACACACTTTGTGTATTTTACCAGACTTAAATTTGTTATAGACGCATAGAAATTCGCAGTGTAATCATAAGCAGAGGAGATCGAAGGTTCAAATGTTCATTAAATTGTTTACTTAGGTGGGTGAAGTATGCGACTTCATACGTGGTTTACCAGGATGCGCAGATTACGCGGAAGACTTCGCGATTCAAGAAATCGACGGACAGGCGTTGATGTTACTTAAAGAAGACCATCTTATGTCGGCTATGAGTATAAAATTAGGCCCCGCATTGAAAATCGTAGCCAGAATCGATTCGATGCGCATTGAGTCAATGTCGAATTCGAATCCCACGTCAAATAATTCATAACCGTTTATCGCTTGAGATTTTTTATTTTTGAAACTTCAAGTTGCAGCCTATGGGCTACAGGGTTTGTGCAAGTATTTCAATCAGATAGTAGGTCTAGGAATTTCTGAATCATTCAAAAGAAAGCATAAAATGTTTTTTTAGAAGTACATTTATCCTCTGCTTTTTTTATTCTTCTTTCTTTATTATTTAGCTCCATGAAATTTTTAGAGCTCTTTTATTTGAAATGAAAGCTGATAACGATTTATCGAATTTGGCATATCAAGTTTATTGATATATATGAATGATTTCAAAGATCGAGTTGCGTAAGGCTATGCTGATGCATCGTACTATCATATTAGATATTTGATGATTTCTTAAAAAATGTGGAGTCTTAAAACGCAACGGCGTGCTTATTGACAATTAAAAGCAGAGAATTGATCATAGCTATTTAATTTATGTGTACGTTATCAAACGTTAACATGCTTGAAATTTACGAAAATATGGAGAGTCTTATATCGATTGATTTTTAGAAGTGTAAATATCGACCTTTTTATGAACTTTGTTTCTTAATTTGAGATGTATGTATATTGTATCTATGAGCTATCGTTTCAAAGTACTATCTTATGAAATACGGATGACTGGAACTGTCGAGAAACTGAGTACAAATTATGTCCATTACACAAAGAAAAAAAAATGAAGAAGAAGAAAACAAAGGAAAAAGAAACGTTGTATATAATCTATCCGGAGAATAATACACGATGTATTTTGTACTCGTAAACTAACTTTTAGAAGGTGTACAAAATTATTGCCTTCTGTAAGACTTATAATTGGTAATTCTGAAAGAGAACTTTTGGCATTTTGAGAAGCGTTAATCATCGCCATGATTAAGAATACGATTGCATGACAATTTTTCTGTGTTCGAGTATGGAGAACCTACTTGAAGCCATGCAGCTAATACTTACGACCATATACTTTGTAAATGTACCATGTGCACTCAACTTGCATAAGTGTAAATATTAAACATAAAATGTTTATTTAATATACAAATTTTATAAGATGAAATTTTAGTTATTAAAGCAGTTATCCTTCCATTATAGCTGGACATAGATTGGACATTTATGATCGTAAGAAACTTCTATATGTTGAGTGAAAAAGTAATTCTTCTCAGGAAATATTATTTTGAAGGATGAAAGAGACTCTTATGATGGTAAATCATCGGAACGCTATATGAGAATGCAAAGAGATAACATTGTGTTATTTAATTAATATTCACCATCAATCCAACCATTGTAAATAACATTTTACATTTCTTCTTTAAGCTTTGTTGATAGGTTTATTGAATTTTATATTCGATGAGAATGAAATTATCATTATCGCTACGAAATAATGTTTTTTCTTTCCACGTTTATATCGATAAAACGTAGATTTGCTGTATCGCTAATTGTATTTAGAGTTCGGTTATTGTGGTAGAGGTAAAGAAACATAGTTTTATGATGCACACAGAAACACCTAACGATATGCCATACAAAAATGCAATTTGTCATAATTTTTGTTTTTAACAAAATTTCGAAATAACTCAGGGCATAATCATTCGATATACACATATATATCTTTTTATATAACAAAGAAATTTTGACAATGGAAAATAACATTTCTTACTGCACATCTAAAAGATGTATGAAACTATGGCTTCTGGAATAAAATAAATTTGCAATAATATGACGCCAATTGTGTTTTATGCTGACTCCATAGCAGAAAATTTTATTGTATGGTATACATTTTAAATATTACATACTAAGTACAAGAAATTAATTTTACTTAATGAAATTGATCAATTGGATTTAAATTCATACTCATTGGAAATTACAATTATTACGAAGCAGCTACTGCAACATCCAAGCTTTTGCCTTCTGCTAACAGTTCTTGTTCTGCTTTTATCTGCAATTCTTTGTGTACAGGTCGAACAAAGCGAAAGTATGTGTATACCTGAAAGCCTAATCCTACAAGTCCGACCACTGTCGCAGCCATGCAAACTTTGACAAATCCTCTGTGCAATTTGTCATATATCTGGTTCTTTCTAGCTTTCTTGGACAACATCTTCAGTCTGGTTATGCACCTCTGCCCACTCTTAAAAATATTCACAGTCTACTGGAAAAATATATAAACATGATTAGTTTCTATTTGTTTTGTCATTTCGAAATTTCAATCAGCATTTGCATTTCAATTGTCATAAAATTCTTGCATTTATTCAAAATACATAATTGGATCTCTGCTTTAATTTATGAATGTTATTTGTTTTTAATAACAATGAGCATAACCTAATAACAGTTCATTCTTTTCTAGTTTCACAGCATTGGGCAATAAATACCTACATAAATGTTTTCATGTCATAAATATTTTGTTATTTGTTAAAATTCTATTTATTACAGGTATTATTTCAATGTGTTCTCTGAGAAATCGAATTAACCTTATCCTATGTTTCAAACTCACATCGCATGTGCTGAAAATATGATCAACCTTCGCTATACCCAACCTGACCTGAGGAAGAAAGCATGATATATATATATATATATATATATATATATATATATATATCGATTATATATTAGGATTAATTGATATATTACTCTCATAATGAATGATTACATATATGAACGCATGAAGTACAAATTGCGCAATAAATCATAGTCATTCGTAATAAACTCAAAGTTTATTCAATGAATAATATAATCGGTTATGAATATTCGAACTTCGTATAACATTCCATAAATGCATCAATAATATAATCAATATTAATTATAATCAGTGTTAGGTTTTCGTGTGTGTGTGTGTATATATATCTGACAGGTGTTTAAATACTATTTTGGCAATCTAATGATAATAATAGAAACTTTGAAAATTAACGGCTATCTTATTAGATTACAATTATTAATTCGGATCTAACATCGATCCACTCGAGATGTTTAGTTGCAACTTTTAGGATCTCTCGTTAACATAAGATAGGAATGCAATGTTATATTATTAAAATATCACAAATATTACCACTTTATTATTCGTATGATTTGTACATACTATTCTCTATAGATCAAAAAATATTTTGCATGTGTATATATATGCACGCGCGCGTGTATATCTAACTTTACAGAATATTTACATGAACAACGAAATGTTTTAATTGAAGTATTTCAATTGCAATTGGGCACGATATCGGTACTATCGGAATAATTAATTTTCCAAAAATTCATCGAATATTGTTGAGTCTACATCTAAATCTATCTCATCCAAAGAAGGCCCCTCTTGTGCCACTGGCAACTCTAAAATAAAAGTGAGCTTTAAGGAAAATGATACATGGTTGAATTCTACTGGAAGACATTAAGTCTTTTCCCCTTTTGAGATTGAATATATTCAAGGAAAATTTGACGTACTAGGTATAGATCCTGTGGCTTTATATTCTTCTATCTCCTCTTTAAATACCTCTTCAAACGTTTCTCTTCTTTCTTTTAACATTTTTTGTTGCTTAAGTTCATGCTTTGACACCCTTTCAATATGCTCACTGGCCAATTTCCCTAGAAGGCAATGTCATTTAAATATCTTCAATATTGTCTCATTAATACAATTGATGTGTTTTTTACTTAAATGATATTTATGGTACCTTTCACAACATTTAACTCAGAGAGCTTTTTCTCTCTATACAAAGCTAATTGAAATCTATGATCCAATTGTCTACTTTGTAGGTCCAACATTTCATTTAGATCTTCTAATTGATATATAGCTCCTTCAACTTCCTCAAATGTTTCTTGCAATGTTCCTTTAAGTTTAAAAAATGCTCAGCTTTTGCTCAGACTTTGTACAGCTTGTAAACCATTTAGTATACAATGAGACTAATAATAATAGAAAAATATTCAAATACCTATTTGATCCATAAGATCTTGTATAGCATTATTAATTTTTGGAATATAAGCTAATGTACTGTTCAAACAGGTAATACTTTTCCATTCTTGTTCAAGTCTTTCATAAATAGATGCTATAAGTTTATCTGCCTCTTGAGCTTTATCTGCATTTTCTTCGGCAAGCTCATGCAATTCGTTCCATTGCAATTGAAATCTGTGCAAGATATCAGCTCCAGCATCATAATTAACATTTCTAACATTGACTGGTTTTTTCTGTCTAGGATTTTCAACAACGGTTAATCCTCGTATGCTAGAATGACAAAATTAATATCTTATTCTTGTATAAACTTTCTTATACATTAACAGGAAGAAACTACAATCATGATTTTTTTTACCTAGCAGATATACCTTCCTGCACTGTCTGAAATTTATTACGTAGAGTGCCAAACATCTTTATAACTTAATCCGTATGGTCAGTTTAAAATAATATTACGTAGTCATTTACATTGATATATCAGTAGCTCAGTTAATGCAAAAACAAAGTCCTTCGCGAATAATTACATTAACACAGTAAGTAAATAGGAGAAATATTTTCTATATTAACATTCATGATTAATTTTAAAAAGTGTTTATCACTGACGTATCTGTCATTGATAAACGCTGGACACAAACACTTTGTTCTTTTTTAAATATTCGAATTATGAATTTTTACGAAAATTTCCTTCGCGTATATGTGGAGATTTATTGCACTTTAATTATCAGATTAATTAATGAGCGGAGGCAACTCATAAAAGTACCAATATCATTTATAATTTCTGAGCCGTCGTATAAAGAAATATTTTTTCCCTCTGTCAACGGGATATACAATCTCAACTTTGAGAGGGGCTATTAATTTTTTCAATTAACGTTAATACATAATAAATACGCGTACGTATTAACCAAGTTGCGTTTTTTTGCAAGAACTGTTAATCGGTCTGTGTTGTCTTTACAGTAAGGTTGGTACCACTGAGATGCAATCTATGAGATGCGTTTCTTTCCTGGAAGGTGTTAATTGCAACTTTCAGCCCTTCAACTTTGAAATTTCATCCAAACAGATAATCCTAATCTTATATATACTATCTCAAACATTTTTCTATGCTACAACGTTGATTAATTGGTATGAAAATATCCTAATCTTATCAGTCAAGTTCCAGAATAATATGCCATATATATCAACATATCAATTCTAGGTTACTTGGTTGTCCATAGTATCAATTACAGTAACGAAAACAGATGATGAAATTCAACTCCTGATGGATTTATGATTAAACGGAATACATAGAAAATCATTCAATGGAAAGTTTCTATTGTACATTATGAATTTCAGCAATTATTTCTGCATAAAGAGAATGTACTTATTGCCAAAATTGCATTCTCGACGTCATGCAATTTGGCAACATTGGTAGAGCTTAACCACCACCTCCGCCCCTTCCATTACTCGGCGCTGGCAGCATAACTGGTGCCTAGCAACCAGTGAGGTCAACAAACGAGGTCAAATTGCAAATTACCTCTGCAAGAAAATGCAGTAGGTGACGCTAATGAAGTATTATATTAAAATATTTTTATTTCATGTTGATTGGATAGCGTTTAGCGGCATCGTGTTACCCAGATCAAGACGGAGAGAGGGTAACACGAAATGGGGACCAACGTTCCCCAAAGGAAGACTACCAATAAATGTTTCTTCATTAAATGTAATCTAACTTAATTACTTGCGATAATATTAGTGATAAGAAGTATACAGGGTTTTAGTTGCTGCAGTCATATCGGTACGACTTGTATATCGCTGGAAGTTTCTTTCTAATACATGGAAATTAATGCGGCAGATAAGATTCAAGTATCATTGGAATATGCAGTTGTGCAATGGGAATTGTATTTATTCAATGGGAGTTCTATTGCAGAAGTTAAAAATAAAGTAGCAAATGTATTTGTTCAATAGTGCGCCAGAATACGTTCATTTTTATAGGTAAACTTCTGTAGAATGAGCCAAAGAAGAGACTAAGGCATCGCCTACGTTGCCAAGTGTTGTATCGCCGCCATGTTTTAAGAGTCTGAAAGGTCTGAAATACCAGCCAGGGTGAAGCCAGCAACGCGAACAACGGCGATACGTGCTGTAGGAGTTGTAGAATGGAAATTTCCCCTCCTATATAGTTATTTTCTTAACCGCGCGCGCTCTCGCTGTCACTTCCATATCAATAATACGAATCAAAAACTATCCTTCTGTTCAAACATATAATATTCCACCAGCTCATTTCCAGAATTCAATGGCTCTCTTACATTTTTCAATTTACAGATTGTACAGTTGAAGGAAACAAATGAAAATCGAAAGCTTTGGCCCAACTGGAATTGCAGAACATTCTTGCTAATTTATTGGTCTATTAATTTCGTTTTACAGGAATTACTACAGTGTTATGTTTCTTTTGCAATTATTTGCAGATCTTACTGTTGAAAGGAACGAATGAAAATCGAAAGCTTCGCGCGATCTGGAATTGCGTTGTATTCCTGATAGCCTTGAACAGGTTCGAGAAGTCCCGTTAATGGAGGCCGTCATCGAAACCTTTATCTTTTTCTGTTCCCACTATGCATTCACTCGGCATAACTTGAACAAAACTCGTCAGGAGGGAATCGAGCTTAGAAAGTTGTGCGCAACTCGTGGTGAAACCAGATTCGTGGGAGGAGATAAAGGAGAAGGAGGAGAGAAGTAGTCAGGGATGGTGGGTCAACGTACGTGCTCGATTATTCCTTTCCCCCTGCGTCAAGTTATACTACTACTATATCTTGGTGATCTTGTCTTCCTCCATAAAAGCGATTATCTTTCTGCGCATACTAGTCCCGACTACAGAGTTATACTAGTATGGGAGTTGTTAACCAAAGGATGAGGTAGTCCATGGTGGGGATGAAATCAATAGCCAAGTATTTTCTTTGGGACGAGAATACTAACCGGATGTATACTTTCATCCAACTTCCTAGCTCGAGCTTTAACTGCTGAAGACAAAGTTTGAAAATAGAAGTTCAATTCCAAAAGAAAAAAATGTATTTAGAGTTTTTTTTTTGTTGATTTTATATTTATTGAATTTCATAAGGTTGTCTTGGCTGAACGTATTTGTTAAGGGATGGTATTTATTTTCAGAATGTTTGGAGCTATTCTTTTATTGTAATTGAATCATTGAAATAGATAGGTATCCAGAGGTAATTTCAACATGGGGAGAACAAAATGTGGAATTCCGGCCTGAACTAAATATAGAATTCCGAGCGCATGTTGTTTGAGTACCTCAGCAGAACACGGACCAGAACCTGTTACGATCAATAGACGCCAGATTCGGCCGTTTTCGACATGTTCCGTTAAGTTCCCCTACTATATTCGTCCTCGTCGACCTCCAACCATTCCTGCCACGCCTTGTTCACGTACGCTTTCCTGGCCAAACCGGTTATTCAAGATCTACGATATCGACGTGCTGTAGAATTTCCCTGGAAAAACTATATAAAGCTCTCGGCAAATCACTTCGGCATTGCTGATACGCTTACTCTCTTCACTTTTCTTTTATGGTATATTAAATGAAAGTGAAAGAAGTTTTGTACGAATAGCTGAATGCCATTGAGCATACCATTTACTTCAGATTCTACATTCGGTAATTCATACATTTCATATACATTTTATACAAAAAGAATGTAGTATACTTCAGCAGTTATACTTGAAATATACGTCCATATTTTTCTAAAAATCTGCAGTAGATACGAATGGTAATAGCGGGAAACGAATGATATCCCTAGGAATGTAACTTCATGAGAAATAAGATGGATGATCAAACGTTGTGGGTATAAATTGCCACAACTTCAACGGACTTTAGATACATAGGATGACAGGTAGCAATTGGAAAGCTGGCGTTGACGATTTTGCTGGTGGATTGCATGGACTGAGAAGCTTGGTGGAACATTGGAGTGGAGGTGGTACACAAGCTGAACGAGAGAGTGAAATGGCACAACGATAAATAGAAAAAGCAATGCACAAAGAATAAAGAAACTTCGGGGGAGAGGGAGAGACAGAGAGGTGGTACCGAACAACAGAGAAGAGAAGAAGAAAGCACACGTAGGAGAGGGAGAGAGATTGAAGCTTCTCAGGGAGAATGGAAGGAAAATGAAGAGGGGGAAGGGAGAGAAAAAGAGTTGTACAGCGATGTTCGAGTTGCGCCTGCGTCGATGATATTTCCTGTGAGCAGATTGGCTCCCCACTCGTACTTGAGTGCACATTAGGTTGACTTAATTTCAATTTGGACTCCATCTCCACTTCCCCCCTCTACGTCAAGCCACCAGCGTATTCAGCTTCGCTTCTTTTGTGTTTGTTGGGTTCCATACGAAGGGCATACACGACCAACACTGCACACGTACCCTGTATAACTATAGAAATATGCGGGTAAGATTGAACCCTCCAACCCAATGATAAAAGAGAAGCCTGGCGAGGCGTAGGAGATAAGTTAAAAGGAAGAGAGAGACGAATAACGTTAGAGGGAGGGGAGTGATGTACAAGAAAGAGGAGAAGAGAGAGGGCGGGGAATAAGAGAGACGAAGAGAATCATCCATAGGAGCGAGGAGAAGTTAGGTACGAAGAAAAGAGAAGAGAATGGAGGGGGGAAGCCCGCCGTTTGCAAGCGACCGGCGCACGCCGCCCCGCGCGCGCGTCCTTACAAAACAACGCATCTGAACACTCTGAACTCGTCGCTGAACGCGCCTCAACAGTTCGGCACGAATTCACACTGAGTTGATTATCCTGTCGGGCGCGGGTTTCATCGCGGCGACGCCATATTGGCGGCTCGATATAACACACGCACTAATAATAAGTTGAGATTGGGAACGCTAGGAATCGCAGTCGACGCGCCGATTTCATCTCCGTTGAATGTCGCTACAATAAATGTGCCATATAGAGCAGATCAGTGATCATATCATAATATTGTCAGCCATATTTAATTGTATGCAAGAACCCAGAGGGACTCACCGTCCAAATAACAACAGAAACAATGTTTCTTTATACTGTTTTTAATCATCGAATGGACTCGTGATCACGGTTTTTCAGTTGAAACGATTAAATTAGAGGAACAACGGTGCTGGATCGATTGACATTGTCGTAACGATAAACCGGAGTCGTTGTTTTAAATGCAAACGTTTCGGTGGGAATAGAAACGGACGCATGTTGAGAATGTTCCGTTGCGCGCGTGTTTAATTGATCTCGATTAGAGTCAACAAGTTTTTCTTGCCGATTATAAATGATAATAAACAATTGTCTGTAAATCAACGGTTGATTTCTTTTGTTTGCGCGTTTGAGAATTATTTTCTCAGTGATACGAAAGTACGGCTTTAACACAGTGCGGAATTTGTGTATTATAAAAATAACTTAAGTTTAATGTTATCACGATGTGTGCGCACTGTTAACCACTAACTTTTGTCCGTTGTAATCGTTAATTGTCAGTGAATGTTTATTTGAGTCAAGATAAATCCATGTTGATGACCTCATGACAATTTGCATTGTTAACAACAATGCCTGTAAGTACTATACAAACGATCAACGTTTGAAATTGTTATTAGAAAATAACTTCACCGTTTTTTTTTAATCGCAATGAACGTATAATGCGTATAATGAAAAATTACATGAATTTCGAAATATTTGCAGATTGGAAATGAACAATCCATTGGGTCACGATTTTGAGGATTTTAAATTTTCATCACAGGAGAAAATTTGTGAAGACAATGCAGTGGATAATTTACAAAAATTTGGTATGTCCTTGTTTAAGACCCCATTGAATGCAATGTGCAAAACAGCTAATTCACTATATTAAGAGGTCCAGAAGTTTACTATAATTTTTATGAATTATTTCCTTAATGTTTAATTTAAGAAGAGTTAATGCTTGATTGCTCCAATATATTTTTCTTCTTATACTTTTGTATTGTTCCAGTGCTTTTAATGATCCTTATGCCGATGAGAAAAAAAAAGATAATTACAAGAACTAAACAGTATAATGAAATGTTAATAAAAATATTTGATCTGGTATAGATTTACTAATAAACAGTTTTCTTTCAGAAATTCATTTTATTCATAAGCTTTGTCCATTACAATAATGTATTACAAGTATACCTTAAACTGCTTTTATAAATAACACAAATTATCAAGAAAGCATGATCAAAATAAGTATCTTAAATGGCCATTTGAATATTGCAATTTAATATTAATATATTTATATGAAAATAAAGTCAAAATCAATGATTAGTCCGTATAGATGTATGAACCGTATTACTCTAGAGCTCTAGACATTACAAACCGCACGAATCCTAAACAGGACCATTATTTATACATTTTACACTGTCAGTCCCTTTGCTAAAATGCAAATTCTTAACCATTTTTTATCATTTATTCGATAACGATATCTGCGGTTCAGGGTGTTCCATAAAAGGTTAGGATGTCGTGAAGTATACAGGAAATGAAAATACCGCGAGCATATTTCATTTCCGGTGTATGAAATAACATAATTTATGTTTAAATTTCATTTTATTAAAATACGAACCCATACCGTCAACCTCCTTAACCCATACCGCTCTTTGTACGCATTCGTAAAACACGGTGTCCAATGTCGTATTAATATCCGTATTTCCTCATCGTGCAGGCATAACTATTCACCTTATTTCATGATACAAAAGAATCTCATAACACGTTAAAGCATTATTCGTTTTTACGATCACTGAAAGCAATATTTTATTACACGTTCACGATCTCATCACGCAAGAGTCCCGTCTCAGTACGAGGCAAATCATGGCGGGAATCTTACGCTGAAACAAAACGCGCCAATGATATTCATTCTTTAGGTTCGATATCGATTGGTGAGTCCTGTTTCCAATTCTCGGCAAAAGCAGAGGTAATTACCTGCCCTGCGCTAGATAGACTACTCCTACTGCATCCATTTTGCACGAACACTCGATGTTGCTGCATACACAACGGCATCGATTGTTTACATCCGTTGTAACGCGGTGAACGGTTCGGTTGATGCACAGAGTGAACATTCGAAACTTGAAACGCGTGGGAGTACGTTCGAGATGTAGCAATCGTGTGCATTAAATCAGCAGTGACAACGATTTAACGGTGTGATACGGGAGACGAAAGCGCGGCAAATTACTTAAGCGATGTTTTCCTAAGATTTTCGTTTAACGAAGTGGTTAGATACTTTAATAATACCTCGAATATTATTATTATTTTATTGAATAAAGTGAAATTATTTTATCAGAGAGATTCTATTAATATATTTTTGTTTTATTTTACGTGTAATTGTAGGTAGGAGATGGAATAATAATTGATGTAATACTATATGTATTTTGTTTCAGATGAACAAGTAGAAAATCAAAATTCGTTATTTTCCCTGCGTTTTCGATTGTTTGATTGTGAAATCTGTGGGAAGAAATTTGTATCGAAGAAGCTACTGCGTACTCATATACATACGCACTTGGGGCAAGCTAGAGTACTTTTAAGGAGAGTAACAAATCTTAAAGAGATCAAGAAGAAAGGCGATACTTATTGGTTAGATCCAGAGAAGAGGGGATCTTTGAAGTTTACTCTTAAGAAGCAGAGCTCTGCAGACTCTTTGAAGCTCAAACTTAAAAAGTCATCCAAGTCGGAGGACTTTACGGTTGTGAATAGCAATATTGATCTGAGTGTGGAGACCCACTATCGAGAAGACGTGGCAGGAGCAAAGGAAAATGATCATAAAAATGACAAAGAGAGAAAAAGTCCGATTGAACAACCGTTTGAAAACGTGATGGTAGAGCAACAGGTACGTTATGAAGATAGCAGTGAGAAAAAAATCGATTGGCACGTTTATAACAAAACATTCTCTCATCAGGATGAATATGATAACATCAAATATAATACCGACGATCATAATCCTTTGGAAGAAAATGACAGACCATCGTTAGATGTAAATGAAGGTGATTCTGGGGTAGGAAGTGATATGGCAAATCCATCCGAAAAAGAAGACCAGAATGTGGATGATCTACAGAGCACAGACCAGTACGATAATCCAGATAAAACTTTGTCAGAAACCGAAGATCACGAGGAATCCGATGCCCTCGAAGCGACGTGTCGGGAAACAATCGAAAACTTGAAAAAACTCGGCGAACAATCGGGGTAATTTGATAGGACTCGAGAAAATGTATTAATAGCAATATAATTTCTTGTTACACGTGTACTTTAACTTTCTAGTTCTAGGTCTACAAGTCAATTACTCGATAATTCATCGGTCGAAGAGGATGATGATAGAGGACACGATGCAACCATGATACACAATCTCGAAGAGAATCCGGCTATTAGTATTATTTCAAAGTCTTCCACATTTTCCAATCATTCGGCCGATTGCGAGAACGATGAAAAATCCGAGGAAGGTGCAGAAGGAGCGGGAGGCTTCAATTGGAATCAGTTGTCCGCCGATCTATCGAACAAAAGCAATGAAAGCTCCAAAGAGAACGAACAGTCGGAAAATGCGGGCGACAATAATATCGAGAATGCTGGATCTCTTTTACAAAACTTTCTGATCGAGCATCAACGGCGTAATCAAAGCGAATCATCGTTATCAAATAATTTACCACCGGTAGAAACGGAATACGTTTCGTTAGAAAAATTAGCAGAGACCGTTAGTACCTGTCGTGTATGTAACGAGAAATTTAAGGATATGGCTCACTTAGATGAGCATCGAAGTAAAGCCGGTCATTATCAGTGCAATATTCCGGAATGTGCAAATCTTATTTTTCATTCGCCACTAGAAGTGTCTATGCATAAGGCCCAAATGCACGGAACATCTCTCTCACCCAGTGTGAGCCAACTGTCTCCTCAGTTAAATACAAATTCTCCACATTTAAATCAAAATTCGCCCCATCTGAGTCAAGCTTCGCCGCAATTAAATACACACTCACCCCATGCAGTGTCAATGGATTCGCCAAATACTCCAACGTCGCAGCAAATAAATAGAAATTCCCCATTAACGTCGCCTCATCAGACGAATTCACCGACGTATAATGCGGTTCCGAGCGCTGGACAACAATTAATACCGCCGGTTAATTTCGAACAACTACCTGCCCCTGTTCAACAATTGGCTCAACAAGTACAACGCATGCCTCTTCCTCAAACGCAAATGCCTCCGAGTCTTCCACCAGGTGCTAATACAATGATCCCAGGACCAAATTACTTTGTACAACCACCGGGAAGGCCACCACTGTATAGAGTTCCTGGTCCGCAGGGGATGCATTATCCTCCTCATATAGCACACTTATATCCGCAATACGGGCCGGGACCGTATCCTCAAATGACGGCTCCGCAGATGCATCCACAACTATCGCAACAAATTCCACGCGGAAGATATCCTTCTGTCGTACAGAACAGCCGGCAAGTGTAATTTTAATTAGCGTGAGCAATTTTCATTGTTTCTTGTTAAGGAATTGGGTTGTTTTCGATCATTTAAATGGGTTCTGCACACAGACGCTTCCGCAATGGGATATTTAGACACTCTACGGTTTCTACTATTTAAAAATTAATATAATTTGCCCTCCATGTCGCCGTTATTGAACACTTGTAGTTGTAGCAGAATTTGAAAGATTAGAATTACGATCAGATTGTCAAGATTAGATTGTATACAAATTCTAAACACTTGACTCGTTATAAAAAGGGTATAGTTTAACTGTTTATGTATCTGTAGGTCACCTCGTGTGCCACAAGCAGGACCTACACCGAGGCAGCGTATGAAAAGACCTCTGCAACAGACGATGCAGGTTCAACAGCAAAATAATTCTGCTTTAAAGCAAAGAAGGATGGACGTTTTATTGCCAGATAGAAATGAGGATGCGGATTGTCATGTTATCGCGCAACAAAAACGAAACGATGGATTGCCTGTTATTCAAAACGTTCAAGGTGCTACAACTCAACAAACGAATCGAAACGATTCGACGATACATCTTACGGATTCTATAACGCTTAGTGTTCGGCAGCCAGGTATTAACAAATTAATTTTTTTTATTACTTTAATTACTTTCACGTGTATATCCTTATCATCCAATTGTTTTCCAACCTTCAGTGCCTCTTCTAAGAATTAGTTTTGATGATTTTCGAATTTCAGTTTCCTCAGTTAGAGATATCATTTACGTTCGTTTTTCTCTTTTTAATAAACCCATTTGTATTTCGTTTTCACTACGCAAGGAGAAGAATGTTTTTCGAACTATTCGCGGAAGAGGTGCCCCAGAGGATTTTAAGAGATTGTATTTTACTAATCTAAAGGTTCCGCTCCAGCTCAAGTGCAGAACACCTCGGGCGCCGGTGGAAAGAAATCCGATGCAAAGGCTGTGGCTAATGTACTGGCGGCCAGAGGTATTACTGTTACTCCAGCAGCAAATAAAAATAAGACAAGCGAACAAAACAAACAGCAGATACCCTCGCAGCCGCAGAGGTCTACGCCTTCACAGCCGCCTTTAAATGTTACAGCCCTCAATCTGAATTCTGCTATTTCTATCATACCAGCTAGTTTGCAAAGAAAGCAGCAGGAGCAAAGTCAGTTTATTGTTCCTCAGAACAAACAGAATAAAGCGCCTGTAAACGAGGTGGAGAGACCACCGAGACCACCCACGGTTGATCTAACGCAAGACGGTCCACCGCAAGTACCTGTTGTTAGACGTGGAAGGCCACCGCGGTGAGATGAACATTTGGATAGGAATCTATTGTCTTTTACGCTATATCCTAACATATAATTATTTTTCTATTCCCCGTGTGTATCGCAGGTCAATGTTAACGTGTCAGGTATGCGAGAAAAGCTTCCAAAACCAAGAGATGTTAACGCAACACATGGCCACGCATCGAGCTACTAGTAAATTACTTCATAAGTGAGTTACTTAATGAAAAATATTTATTACTTCATTATAAATGAAGTTTTACTAGCAACCTTCTCCTTCAAGGTGCAATCTTTGCCCTGCTCAATATCCAACGGCCCAGTCACTTACAACGCACAAACAGACCTATCACAAAGAGGTCGATACCGTGGCACAAAACGGCGGTGCGGAATTAGCACTACCCGTTGTAGATTTGAAATCACCTCACGTATTAAATCGTCTATCGAGTCTCGGTATTCAGAGTTACATTCCGTTGTCGCAGCTCAGCGCTCAAACCGGTGGATATTTTGGATTGCCGATAATAACGATAGACGGTGCAAGGAATCCTAACACTTGTAATTTAGGTGCTCTTGGTGCTACATCCATACTGAGTTTGGGCCCTCTTAAACATTTATCGAACAGGTAACTGTGGACAATTTTATGTTTGGCCTATTCGTTCTGTAATATTAACATTCTTCGTGTATACTTTTGTAAGAAGTTTCATATCAATAACGCTGTATTTCCTATAATACCATGACGAATGTTTTTTTTTTCATTTTTTTTTTTACTATTTGTTTCATTGGACATATATACCTTATATGCATTCGGTTCTTCGATTACGAAAATGTGTTAACAACGGCAAATTTTCACAGTTGTTTTATTTTTTTCACATTTTTATTATTCCTCCGAATATTTTTATTTTACGATTTGTTCGATGATCATTATATTAATTTCGAAGCAATACAGTATTCGCAACATCGGTTCCAGGATTATAATTCGTATTATTTTAGAGTTACATAGAAAAGAAATCTGAGATATACAATCACTATGAGAGGATTAAAAGATATAAAAGTATATATGTATATGTCATAATGCCATTATAGAGATGTTTTTAACGCGCGAATTAAGTTTGCGCAAGAAGATCATGGTCACTACTATTAGTATATTTTTTTTAAATAAATATAATGGATAAGATGAAACTTAAACGAACGTACATTCATTCGGATGTATGATTACTTCATAACAACTGCACAGATAACCATTCGCCCCATGAAATAGTTACAGATTTTCTTTACCGCACTGAAGAAATCACTCACCTGGCACTCGATCTCTAGAATTACGTTAAAACGTACAAAATTACTGCGATTCTATCGAATTCCAAAAGTAAAAAGAAACGAAAAAGAAAGCATCAAAAGCTTACAAAACTTAACGAACGATCTCACTGTTTTTTTCTTCCTTTTTTTTTTTTTAAAGTGAACGATCACAGTGAAGAATTATTACGTTTTCGTTATTCGTATCGCTTACAAGCGATACTCTCAATTACTCCATTGTCAGGGAACACTAATTGACATTGTACACGCAATACGTGCAGTGAGTTACTAACGTACCTAATCAGCAGATGCGTTCTGCTATAAATGATGTACCGGATAATTTAAGAAGTTTTACACATAGTTATTATTCGCACTTGGCAGCGTTAAATCACGTCCGTTTCCGAATAAAAGGATAACAAAGAAAAAAAAAAGAAAGAAACTTTAACATGTGCAAGAAAAGTAATTTCGTTTTGATAGAATAGGATTAGAAAAAAAGGCGTTAATTATCTTTCGTCCGACTTCTCTTTTTATTTTCCAATTCGACGGATTTATTGAAACGTAACTACGGCTGTAAATATATTTTGTAAAGAAACATAATTAAATCGTACATTTGTTTGTACTTGGAACGTCTTCATAAAGACATAAACGATAATTAGTTGTTAAGTGATTACCTAAACGAAAACCTATCGTTAAATACAATTCTCCGGATATCACGCTCGATTATTATTTATTATCATTTCCGTTAGAACATCTATTACGTGTAAATAATTATCATTATTTGCGTATTATGTATAGTTTATAAAAAGTAAGTACACCGTTTTGTCGTTACCTGTTAAAGGCAGAAACGTTTACTAAATACGCGCAAGAACTGATTTGAAATATGGACATTGTATATATTTGTATGATAATAAAAAGGTGAAGTATATGATAATTCAGTGGAATCTAGTTAAACAGTTATACGAGATAGGGCATTATACTGTTCTTTGTTTATCGTACGTTTCTGTGTACGTTTAAATAATTTTATTACCAATATTATTATTAGACACTTTTAAAATCATCAGTTCCACCACTGATTTTTGTTATATCATTCTTTATCGAAGCGCTGATAAGATTATTAGTTACGAGAATTCATTAAAACACCTTAGGGATTCCAAATGAATGGAATAAAAGAAATCTCTAAAAGGGTTACAATGAATAATTTAATACACTTTCCCCATCCAATTCCAGCGAGGTTTCAGCAATGATGTAGTTACTGTTTTATAAATTGCGTAAATTCTTATTAACATAATAATTAGTCTTTGCTCATTAGAGTTAATTTGCCTCTCGAAACTGTTGGAATGTATCAGATTCTTACATAAAATTTTCTATTTTTTAAGTAATATTTAGAAAATCTGATACTTTTAGATGTATTTTCGTTTAAATCTAAATCTACTGACTGTATGTCTACTATATTTTAATAGATTAAATAAGTATTTTAAACAATTACAAGTGGTAGCTACATTCAGTAGTAACTGGTCGTACATTCAAATTTGAATTTGGAGCCATTTTCAAGCGCATGTACTACTGCATCTATACAATGTCCATATATTTTAAACGTCAACTTTCGTTTAAGTAGAACTTTGCAGTATAAATATAATTATAACGGTTAAAATTCTATTATATATAATTCTCTTCATAAATTAGTACAATCTTTACTTTTATCGAAAGCATAGTTTGTTGCATTTTTAATTTCTATTAAAAAAGCGCCATTTTGAACACACCACTTCCGGTTTCTTTCTCCCGGCAGCCATTGCTGTGCGCGCGGTTTCACGGAGAAGACCAGAGCTCCTTGCTTCTCTTCATAAAACGTAATTATAATTAGCATAATTATCTTATAAGTGATATATCAATATATTTGCAAGCGATTATTTCGATATACCGTTAGATATTAAGGATCATTATCTATAAAACTTGTTACGAACGATTTACTTTCCTGCACATACTATTCCCAGATTCACTACGTATTGCTGAACTGTAAAGAATTAGAAGTCGATCTTTTTACTGCTTAATCGATATTAATCCATGTAAATTAGTAATCAAAGTTTGATAATTTTCGTTTCTTTCTACATGTTGTATCTTTTTGTTGAATATTCTTCATCTTAAATTCAATTTTACGAGTTCGAATGCCTGCCAGTTAGTTGTTTGAATCATCTTGACCCCGCTATAGATAAAGTAGTCAAACGAATAGAATATCGATAATTTCGAATATTTTATACAGATTTCGTTGCTTAGAAATCATTTGTCAACATTTGTTCGGTTATTTGCATCTTTTAAATCTGAAATTAATAGTTGAAATTATATTCGAGAGCAGCGCCATTGTATGCGATGCAAAGGGTGGGAGGTCGTATACGATGTCGCTGTAGTATATGTTGACGAATGATTTAACACTGTCAAAGTCGTTCTGTCATTCATGAACAGTTTAAATCGAATGACATTTCAACAGTTACTTGAATTTCTACTTTGTTTTTAATCGTACGACTCTTACTTTCTACAATCGAGCCGTTTGTTTTACAAGTAACAATATAAACTTCGCGAATTTCAAAGTCGATTGTTGCACGATGACAATAACCTTTCCTTTCGTCTACTCCAAATTGCTCTCGTTTATTTACGCTGCATTTTAACATTTTCCAATGTTATTAATACTCGTTTCTAATAGATTTTTCGTTTTTTTGCAGCTGGTGTCTTCGTGTTAGTTGAAAGAATTTCAATATGAGCGCGACTTTGAGTTCGAGAGCCGAACAGTACTTCTATAGTATAAACCCCTTGGCACAGAGGATAGGAGAAGATATAACAGCCACAAAAGAAGCCTACGAAGGTTTATGGAATACACTGAATACAGCAGAAAAAAACCAAGCTATCAATGAGACCATAATTCAGCCCGAAGTAGCATTGAAATACACCCTGAAAAAAGTGGAGCTGCCTAAAGAATTGCCCGAATGGTATCCAAAGCTGCGAATTCAGACCGGCATGAAGTATGTTATCGACGAGACTGGTTCTGTGAGTACATTCAAAAATTTTTTAAAGCAATTCAGATAATTAAATAGAAAGTACATCGAGCTGCTTTGCATGTAATGCTTGTATACAATGGAATATATGTTCATTAAGATATATTTGCTCAAATAATTACAATTAGATTGTTCATTTAAAGTAAAAAAAATCTTTAGTTACGGAAACCATTTATTATGGTATTATAGACATTACGTTGGCGCGATGAGCATTCAGCTCCATTTTCATTTATGACTCAGTCACAAATGAATCTCAGTATAATAGACTCCACAGAGGACATAAAATCTAAATCCTTAAGGGCTCAATTTGGAGAATCTCCACATTTCTCCAGTCCTGCCAAAACACAGAGGAACAACTCTACTTCTATCGTTGATAATTATAGTTTATCTCATCAAGTTAGCCGTTATCAGTCTGATTGTTATTCCAGTAGTCTCTTTGAGGATGAACAGTGTGCTAACTTATTAAAGGGCGATGTCGATAGTGATCATTCCGAAAGTATTTTCGCGAAATTAATTAATAAAACTTCGTTGCTAAAGTTGCAAAATAATTTAGCAGATGATATGGAAAGTTTAGTTAGAGAGAGAGATTCAGACACGGACAAAAGTCAGTCGAATACTTTAGTAGTTATGTCGCGTACGAAATCTAGCGATATCAACGAATCCACGGCACTTTTAGAGACTCCTAGTTCCTACAGTAGTTTCCAATCTTCTCAATTAAATCAGGACGACGAGGAGAGAAGCATACCAAAGACTGGTTTCGAGTTTCTCGATAATTGGTAGAGATCTACTCGATCAAACTTATAATCTCGTATTATCGGCTATATTGCGTTCGAATTAGCCACTTTTCATTGCAAATGAATATCGGCATAGCGTATTTATATACAGTTTTCGTTCCTAAAATATTAAGGCCATTGCAGTATACATATATACAGTTAACTCTTAAAGCGCCGGACATTTACGAAGAAAATTAAATAACTCTCGTAAAACGCGATATTTCTATTAAAGTATTTCATACGATTGCGGCAAAGAGTTCAATTTATTAAAAATAGTCCTTGGATCATCCCTTAACACAGTCTCAATATATTTATTTGTTTCAATTTACTTGGTTTTTTTATCTACTCTAAATATTTGTAACAGAGAACTGAAAAATATCATCTCATTTTAGTTCTAAAGAAACTCCTTGGTTTCCAAGACGTACATGTTCCTCTGATTATTAAAATAGACTGTAATTTTCTTTCGTTTGCTTTAAAAATTTTTGGGGGACTTATATGACCCATTGAGACCGAAAGGGTTAACGTGGCTCCGGCGCTTCGAGTGTTAATTTCAAATTAGGCACTAAGTTCGCTAAGGAAAATAGTTTTAAGTAATTCTGCTGGCGTTAATTGTGATCTCAATTTAAGTGTTTTTTTTTTGAGGAGGTGAAAAGACCCTTATGTATAGTAGTGCTTCGTAAAAATTGCTAAAAGCGAGCACTTCATTGAGGGTAAGATGTATGCATATCGAATACAATAGAATTTCTATATTTACGATGCGCGCAAATTATTATTATCGCTATGGTGCAGTGATATTTATACACGAATATATACATACGAGTTTTAGAGGAGGATACGTTAAAATTCGCAGTGGAAGATTGCGATATACTGAGATATATGGACTTCTTTTTTTTATAAACTTTTAAACATTTTTATACCCCGTTTATATTCATCCCGTTTTTTATATACATTTTACAATTTACCACTGACACTAACTATTCTTCCGCGAATGAACAGATAAGCGTTTGATAACGTAACAGAATACTCAGACAAAACGAGCAAGTATTTTTAATATAAACCGAAGAGGCTGTTTCATTTAGTTCTCATAGTTCCATGCATTTTAAACAGTAACTTAATTAACACTACAACTACCGAATGACTGGTTTCAAATACTCTTTTTTTACACTTTTATGTTATAAAACATAAATTACTTAATTGATCATCTCTTCCACTTCCTGGTTCCTCTTTCTCCAAAGCAGGGCAGATCATAGATATTGAGAGGCAGAATTAATTCCCAGGGTCCAAAATTCAATTCATTTCTTGTCTTTTAATACAAAACTGGCTCATAATTTTACTCATTTAATTTAATTAAATATAATGAACACAATGACGGTATTTCTAGTGTTAATGAGTTACTATTAATGAAATCAGAATTTTCACTGAAGCTTAGAGAATGATAAGAGTGAAGAAGGAAGAAGTATGATCGTATTTTATTCCTGAAATGTACGTACATCGTGACTATTAGTGTACACCATAGAATAGTTACTTTACAAGCCGTTATAGTATTATCCACCGGAAATGAGTGTGTTTACTTTGTATGCGTGTGGACGAAGAGTTCAATATTTGTTTTTTTTTATAAGGCTATCTATGTATAATACGTCAATGGAGCGTTTATTATCAGCGAAATACATAAATATAGCGATTGATGTTCATAGTGAACCCCTGGCTGCATTTAAACTCCCGTGTATTCGTACTTCCGGTCAATGGTCCCCAACCGCTTCCGGTTAATCCTTCATTAGGTATAAGATTCTTTTTCCTTCACGTTGTCCAAAAACCAGAGAGCCAAACTACTTAAAAGGTGTTGAAATTTTTAGAATTTCGTGAAAAAGTTGATCACCCTGCGAATATTTGTTCAAAGTTTTATGTTTGACGAAAGTCGCTATAAAGAATAATGGAAGGAGACACTTTGACGACATGTTTTTTGTGTATTTTAGTAGTGTTAAATTTGTCACAAATGCACAAAAATTCGCAGGTTAATTAATCATCGTTGATGCTACGAAGATATTTGTTTAATCGATGTACCCTCTGTTTTTGGTGAACGGATGATAGTTATGTTTTCATCACCGCCTCCGGCTTTTCCGATTTTCGTGTTACCGTAATAATTAAGAAGGGCTTTGTTCGTTCGGGAGATGCAATAATATTCCTCCAAGTCAGTCGTTTTTGTTAATCTGGCTTCTGATTCACGATCAAAGGGTGACATCAGTATCAGACGCCTCTTTGACGAGCAACGTACTGAAAATTATTATTAATTTCATACATAATAATGTACAATTAACCCTCTCTGAGTCCCTGTATCTTTGAACTAACATAAAAAACATTTAAGTTTATATCCTTTATATTATTAAATTTTATAAAAATAATTAACTTAATTATTTAACTTTAAAGATAAAATTCTGTACAAGTTCGGACCATAGAGGGTTAATAGATAATAATATGAGTTAAATTAAAGAAAAAAAAAGATTGTATTATAATTAGATTACTATAAGTATGTAAAAATGAAAAGGGTTATTCAGAGTCTCGTTAGGTCAATTATATTTACCACTTTTATCGATCTTATCACCTGATGCACCCTTAGATGTGTTTTTCGATCCGTGAGACATTTTTTGCGCCAGTTTCGTTAGACTTTTTGAGGTGATCGCCGATCGGGCGTTTTTTGTTGCTCGATTGGGGATGTTTCCCCCAATTTTACCTTCCGGTTTCAAAAGGGTGATCTGAGGTTGCCGAAAGGAACCTAATCGCGAAGATCTCATATAATTTTAAGACAGCGAAATTTAATTGATCAACGTTTTGCTCTTCAAATTGCAATAACATTACTTACACATATATTTCTTTCTTCCATACTAAGAAATATCATATATCAATATCACTCAAATAAAAAATATTATGCAAATAAGCCCAAATTCAAAGCTACTGGAAGTGCAAAACATTGAAGTAATTAAAAACTCTAAATTAATAATTCTCAATGTAAATCCTTCTCCCATTGACTTCCTTTTCATCAATATTTACCTTTCTGCGTTTTTTCTACCCTCTCAGTAGGGCTGCATCTTCCAAAACCCGAGCATCGTTGTCCATCCGTGCATACTTTTACTTCCAACGTTCCCAAGTTTTCGCTAATCCTCGTATCTTCCTGAATAACATTCGAGGAGCTCGGCTTGACCTCCAGCGAGTTTCCATAACTCTTGTATTGCTCGATGGCCTGGCGCTCGAGTTCCTGGAATTTAATCCGCGAATGATAACAAATCCTCGTAAGATTTCGGCGACCGTGACTTTGCGGCCTTCGAAAGTCGAACAGTCGTTGTAGTAGCGTCGTAGAGGTAAGACGTGTCTCGTCCCGCGCTCTATGTAATGTAGTGTTTAAGGATTTATGGTGTGAACACGTGAACACCATACGACACCATGGGGCACCATAGGATACTGTGGACACCGTGAACACCGCAGAACACTGTGGACACCGTAGAATATCATGGATGCTGTGGATACTCTGGGCATCATGGATGAAAGGTAGGTGGAGTATTTGTTAATATTGTTAGGTGTTAGTTGCGAGTGAGAGAGGACCTTTAGGGGATGAAGTGGTAGAGAATAAACTTGATTATTGTTTAAAATTGTTTTTTTACATTATTTTGAAATTTTAAAAAATTTTAAATTCGTTAGAGGGGGTGGGATATTTGAAATTGGGCCCATCCATTGTTAATTGGAGCCTCTACCACTTTAGCTCCATAGTTCCTTTAATTGTTAGGGCCATTTGGCAGTGGGATTTACTGCTTTATGGAGATTTCGATTGAGGCTATGGTGTAAATATTAGATAGAACAGGTTTCAAATTTCTTAGAGGGTATGAGGTATTTGAGCCTCTACCTAGTTATGCACCATAGTCTTATTACCTGTTATGAATACTTAGTGCGGAAGCTATTGTTCTATGGAGATTTCGAACGATAGAGGATATAGTGTAAATGTTAGATAATAAAAATTTTTATTTTGTCAGAGGGAACGAGGTGTTAAATTTCGGACACTTATTGTCAGTACGAGGCTTTACTTTCTCAGCCTCCGTAGACCCTCATAGCACCTCGTAACCCTCATTAACTCCCAATTGTCAGTTTTTGTCAGATTTACTACAGATATGACACGTTAGATAATAATTTAGAAAAAAGATTTTAGAACTCCTTGTTTTGCATAGTTTATGCGTCGTACTTCAGCCTCGAACGGAAAAACACCATAATATTAAGATAATGTAGTTATTTATCGTCCGACATTACTTAGCTATCACCGACCAGCACAAGAATAAACTATTTTAAGCTTAGACCCTTAGTTATAATTTAAGAATAAATAATAAAAATAATAACCTTTCCACATTGATCCAAACCAGAAATATTAACAGCTCAAGCACAACTAATTTTATGAATAAGAGCTCTTAGATATTACACATATAATATAATAATAACGCATAAAATCGTACTTGATATTTGAGCGCCAATGACTCCTCAGAATTCCTATACTGTTCCATAGCCTGCTGTTCCAATTCGTCGTATCTAAATCGATCAAGTTTCTTTCATTTTCCCATACATAATTCCCCATAGAAGCCAAGTACTTCGTATTAAAAATCCACTGTACACAGACGTCTTAAAATTTACCTCTTCTCGTACACCTTCTCCAACATGGCGTCGCTCGAAGACGCATTCGCCAAGACGTCTCTGTAGAGTCTTCTTCTTGTTTTTTCTCTCGCATTACTCGACCTTGAAGTGCCACTATCCATTGTTAAATGTTCCGAAGTACTTGGAAAATCTCCAATTTCATTCCACGATCCAGAAACACAACTAGATTCCTGTTTACTCTCGAAAGTTTTCAATTCTGAGACCAAAGTGTTCACCGCCTCGTATTCTTTAGTCTTCGCTGGAGCATCTTTATCGTCTAGCCATCGAAGAACCTCGGTTTTCGACTTTGAGTTACGATTTTTTGATTCGAGAACGTAACTTGATCTTTGTTGAGAATTTTTCGTTTGGCTGCGATGAGCTTTCATCGCGCTTTTCGTTAATAAAATGAGATTCTTGAAATCCACTCCCTGATTCTTCCTTTTCTGTGTGCTTTCATGATATAATTCTGTAGGATGCTGGTAAACTGGGATTGGCGTCGATCGTAAGTACTTTTCCTGCACCTGTGAAACTTTTATTTGATATATTTCCTCTGAAAGTCCCCCTGACGAATGTTGTTATATGATGAAGTTAGATTTCGAACATTTATGTTTTAATTTACAATTTATATTACGTTTATGGAGCTGACTAGATGGAAATCTGAAAGACTTAGTTTTAGATCACCATTTTTTATTTGTCAGAAATAAACTAAGTAGTAAACTAACAGTAAACTATTTAGCTTACTTATTAGTTATAATTAACCCGTTGCCGCACACTTCTAATTTGACGAAAGTGCTCAGAAACACACACGAAAATATTTCGAACTTTTAAAGCATGAAAAATCGCACAAAAAGAACAATTGATATGTTATCTGAAATGTTACATCTTTTTTCCGGTTTATTACTGAGTAATTAACAAATAAATAAATTAGTACAAAAATGTGCAGGACGGCTATAGCCGTCATTTGCGGCAACGTTTTAATAAGGAACGAAATAAGTAACTACTTAGTTTTAGTAATACAGAACGATATAAGTGAACTATTTAGCTTACTTATTATTCATAACTATTGAGGAACGAAATAGTTTACTTATTTCGTTCTTTAGTAGTTATAAATAGTAAGTAACTTAGGTAGTTATAAATATTACATGTTGTTTGAAGATCTATGATTATTAATAGTCGTACTACCTGCAAAGGATATCTTGGAATAGCAGGAGTCCTTAGGGGTTGCATAGTTGTGCATATAGGTGCAGCTGAAGCGGTAGAAATTTGTATTTGCCCCGGTGGCGGCATTCTTTGGAACCATTGTTGAGGTGGTCTTATAAAAGTAGTAGCATCCGTTGCTTGTAACATTGGTAGACCAATATTCTAAATTTATATTAAACCAATCAATAGATATTTAACTTTCCTACAATCCGAATAAATTTAACTTATTTAATTCGAGATATTTCCTTTTTAATATTCCAAATTTATGGTTAATCAACGTTGGAATTATCAATGTAGTTAAAATTACTGATGGCCGATTTTTTAATAGAAAAAATAATTCCATTTGCATTCTCCATTCCTTTCCTTTCAACATAATTATCTACTTTTTTTTATACCAAACCAATTGTCCATATTTCCATTTCTCGTTAACGCATTAAACACGAGAAGAATTCCTCCGCAATATTATTAAAAATTCACAATTATTAGAATTAATAAAAATGTAGAAAATTTCATATGAAAACCTGATAAATCCCAACAGTGTCCAGAGGCCTGGCATAAGGGAACAGTTCGTTTTGGTAGCTCCTTTCGTTCAACGATGGAAAATATTGTATTCTATTCCCATTTTGTTCTTTGTTATTGTTGAATCGAGCCACGGGTACTTTAGGGAAAAATTCCGGCACTTCCGGGCTCAAAACTGGCGGTAACGGTTTCCTCGTCATTCCGTAAGTTTCGGTCCGCATGTTTTGATATTCCGTGGTGAGAATAAAAGGACGACATTGAAAGGCGTAGTAAAATTGCTGTTGACGTTCTCGTCCTTGGTGACTCGTCTCTCGACGATTAGGATACTGCTGATGATAACACTGAAGACGTATCCCTTGATGGCTGAATTGTTGATGGGTTTTCGTTGGATTCCATAGATTTTTAACTGCATCGCTCGTGATGCGAATGTGTAACTGCATTTCGCCAGAGTTTTCAATGGAATAACGACGATAATTGCAACTGTATGTCTCCATATTTAGATGCGATGAACCTTTGGAATTTTCGGATAAAAAAGAAATATTTTATTTCAGAGAAAATGTTGATTTGAAATGTTTCAATGTAGCGAATGTTTCTGGTTACTATTTATTGATTATCTTGTGGATTATCTAATAATTAAGTAATAATTTTCATTTAATTTGTTTCATTACCATTGTCATTGGTTTTATCGACGAAATACAACTCGTAATTGGTATCGAACATTCTTTTCTCGGGTGCGTTAGATCTAGCGTGTTGGTTCTCCAGAAGATCTTTCCAGCGTGTCTTGAAGTCACTTCCGGCCTTCAGTACCTCCATGGATTTTGATTCTTTTATTGTCGAGCTTCGTAAGAAGTTTATTGTAAACTTGGCAACCCATTTTTTATGATTTAGATTAATAGGATCGATGAAGAAATTTGATTGATCCTTTAGTTTATAAACTTAGCACAGAATGAGATGAAGAGTGAAATAAAAATATCAAATAAAAAATCTCATATACAGTTTATTAGTAAGGATAGAGATAATGTTGCAAGAATTGCATTAATTATTCTTAGTCGAATATTATAATTATACAATCATCGTATGCTTATATAATTATAGTACAGTAATTGTATAATTATAATATCTGACGATGAATAATTAACACGATTCTTTCAATACTATCCCTTTTAGTTATATAAGTATAATATTAAAAATATCAACGTTTACCCGTCCACTCATATCGTTTAAGAATTAATTATATATCTTATTGTTAGTATATCTTACTAGCTTATTAAAATATTTCGCTATCTAGAATCTCACCTGTTTTTTTTTCTATTAATCTTAGACTTTACAAATTAAGAACCGTTGAATAAGCTTAGAATTGTTCTCAATTACAAATTTATAAGAGGATCATAGGCCAAAGGATTAATTATTAATACTAAAAGAACTTACAATTCGCGAAGATTCACTTCAGTCCCGCTCGAAATTATCCGGGCGAAGTGTTCTTCGACTTCCGGCAGCATCCACGGCTCCGTGACTTCCGTCCAGCAGAAACTCGACAGAGAAATCGAAGATGCATAGTCGTATTGTTTATAACTTTTCTCACGTTCCTCGTTGTACGCGAAATTCCCATATTTTGCCAAACGAGAATTGGGAATGACATCGTGGACTCTTCTAGGTTGATTATTGTTTTCCTTGTACTTTGCTGTCAGCTTGCAATTCTACCGTGAAAGTATTACTGGCTAGTGATCAATTTATTGTTATATTTATTTAATAGTGTTGCGTAGTTTTAACAGCGTTAGCGATTAATTATAATTTAGAAATCATTTATCACTAAAGCTGTTAAAACTACTCAACAATAAAGCAATAATTATAAAGCTACAGGGTAGCAGGAAATCATTCTGCATTTTCTTTTATTTTAACACTATTTCAATCATGTTTCTTAGGATCTACAGTTTTAAGTGGCTTCAGAATCATCGAAACAACATGTTAATTAGTAAATTAAGAAAAATTCCCGATTGACGATGAAAGGAGGTTTTGAATATACATTTATTAAATGAGATTTAGAATTTCTACCTCCTTATCCGTCATAGTTCTCCATTTCGTACTTGCTACGATAATTTTAATTAGTTCCTACAGTTTTATTAAGCTAATTATTAAATAACAATTTAGAAGTAATCTCTCAAAGTTGATGGAGTTTTGAAACTCAGACTCTCTAACTGTAAGTTTGAATTTTCGACATACTTTAAATTTCTCTAATCTACCTGAATCCACAAAGAACGATTTGACTTTTGAAAGAGATCTTCCTTGTCGAATATCCATGCTTTGTCGGCAATTAGGCTTACGTTCGCATAAGCGCTGTTCAAGAGCTCGTCGTCGTATGACGGAGGTGAAGATATCATTATCTGAACATTATAAACCGATCGTAATTATCTCAGTAACTAATGAAAATCGAGGTGAACAGTTTTCGTTTTATTTATTTCTCTTAGCTCTCTATCAGCATTTAAGAATTCGCCTATCGTGGCGTTGAAATCTGTCATCGAGATAAACACTGAATCGATAGAAGAATTGAAGCGCATTCAGGACTCAATCGATCTATCGCTCATTACATCTCATCATCTCGATACCCACTTTCACAGCGTTAGCACATTTCTCAGATATTTTTTAATTTCTTCAGATAAAATTAAATTCCTTTATCTGAGTGATGTATAAATTATAATTCCTAGTTCTATTAACCGGTTAATTTATTAATTGATTATTATACTATTTGGTTATTCTAGTATTGTAGTTAGCTATAATTTAGTTTTGCTTTTTTATCTTCACCGAATTCTATTATTCGCTCACCCTGTCATACGTTCACCCTATCATTCCTTCACCTTGTCATACAGTCAATCTATCATTCATTCACTCTCTCGTTCCTTCACTCTGTCATTCACTCACTCTATCATTCATTTACACTATCATTTCTCCACTCCGTCATACATTCACTCTATCATTCATTCACCTTATCATTCCTTCACCCTGTCATTCACTCACCCTATCATTCATTTACCCTATCATTTCTTCACTCCGTCATACATTAACTCTATCATTCATTCACCTTATCACTCCTTCACCCTGTCATACGTTCACCCTATCATTCCTTCACCCTGTCATACAGTCAATCTATCATTCATTCACTCTATCATTCCTTCACTCTGTCATTCACTCACTCTATCATTCATTTACCCTATAATTTCTTCACTCCGTCATACATTCACTCCGTCATACATTAGCTCTATCATTCATTCACCTTATCACTCCTTCACCCTGTCATACGTTCACCCTATCATTCCTTCACCCTGTCATACAGTCAATCTATCATTCATTCACTCTGTCATTCACTCACCCTATCATTCATTTACCCTATCATTCCTTCATCCTACCATTCACTCACCCTATCATTCATTTACCCTATCATATCTTCACTCTGTCATTCCTTCACCCTGTCATTCACTCACCCTATCATTCCTTCACCCTGTCATTCGATTAACCCCGTCGCTTTCAATTTCTACTTTCAATGCGAGTGCGATAAGTCAGACTGAAGCACATTTTTAATATTCTAGAAATAATTCGATCGCCTCCTGACTGATAGTTTTAATTTCACACTTTTGGAAAAATTCAAAATGTCCTGCTGTGTTTGCATCGTCACGAGTGCTTCATGTTATTGTAAGGCAAGAGTTCACTACCCTCAGGGGCCTATCCGTACTAGACGGACAGGTACGGGTCTGACGCACCCGGGGTCACCCGAGTCCAGGTGCTGCCAAAAGCACATTAGTACTCTAAGGATATAAAAAGAAATCACTCAATGTGAGGTGTAAATTTAATTCTTGTCTTGTAGATATTTAAAGAAAGTTGTTAATAATTCATCAAAGGTACAAGGAGTAAGGAATAAGAGCTCCTGATTTTCTTACAAATGTCCTTTTTTATTACAAATACGATGATATAAGATAGTACACACGTCATTCATACACTTTGTACAGATCAGGCGTACAATATTTACAATGAAACGATTCACGTAATTTACAACAAATTTTTGACGATCTACACGATACCACTTCGAAGTACATGGAAAAAAATAGAGAGAAAAAAAAAATTAATAAATCAGTCTGGTAGTTTCGTTCCGTTCGCAAGATTTCCCGTTGCAATCCCATTATTCAAAGGGTGAAATGAAGGAAACGTTCGTTTCCATGGAATTACGCTAATTTTCCACCCCACAAGGGATTCCATGGGAAATTTCAAACGAGCGGAAGTTGCAGCCTACGCGGCCGCGATGAGGAACGCGATAAACGTAATATTCTACCGACGAAATGTCTACGTTTTTTCTTTCCTTGTTTAAACTTTTCTTTATTTTAGAGTATCGATTCTCGATCAACGATTATCGCGACGAAATTTAAGTGCGACTGTATCGAGTATGTCTGGCACGGTGCATGTATTATTATTATCTACTATTATTCATTACTTATTATCGTATATTTAATTAATGTTATCATTTATTTATTTATTATTTATTACGATATTTTTTATATACAAGAGGTTGCTATTTAATATCTATTTATAGTCTCTCCCTATACAGTCGCACGATTTCGATAGACATAGCGAAAATTCGAAATATTTTAACGGTGGTCACCATCTTTCTACAGTAATTCAAATCAAAGGAAAGAAAACAACGTACACCAATGATTGATTTCTACAGCGCGCATAAACTCGTCAAATGGAGTGACATTTTGATTGAAAGTATCGCGGATTATTTACAAATTCACAATTACCCTGGTCACCTGTTAAATCGACGAGGTGCGTCAGGTCGTAGCCATCTAATAGTGTCGATAATTAACGATAAGGAAAATCAATCGTTTCCGTATGATCTTCCCAATCATTATGGCAAGACGAATGACATTCTCGATGTTCTTCACGATGGAGCACGAAAATGTCACGTAAATTCGCTTACAAATCTAACGAAAAAAATGTTCATCATCCTAAACTATCTCTCCATCCGTCTCATCTCTCGAATCTTTACTTCATAGTCTGTTACTTCTCTTTCAACCATTGAAAAAAAATCAAGACCACGTCGTTAGTCTTCATGAACTACTTCTTTTCTAACTTCTCCAACGTTCTACCGATAGTTAGTCTAATTAAAGCAAGAAACAGCAGCACGATCGTCGATCGAATTCGTTCAAACGTATTCCTCGGACGGTTTAGGCATACTGGCAGGCAGTCTGAGGGTGCTAGGCACACGATTCGCACTGTCAGGTAGTTCAGCGATGTCGATGAACACTCCAACGAGACTTTCAAAGTTTAATCCCCAATTCAACAAATAGTCCCAACTGAGCGCCGTGGTCGTCGTCGATGGTGATCCATTATTAGACGGTCTATAAAGACCACCCATATGAGTCGAAAGATCATCATCGGAGGCTACCAAGGTACTCAGAGATCCTCTGAACGAGCTATCGAATCCATCATAGGTTACATTAGGAGGTAAAGGTGGTTTGGTAGTTTGTGAGGACTCGTTGCTTCTCTGATTCACCTCTTCGTCGTCCTGCTTCGCGAAAGGGTTATCGGATCGTTTATCTCCAACCAGAGAGGTATTATCGTACTCCGAGCAGGTAAAACTATCATTTCCACTTTCATCCGTGGTAGATGAGTTTCTTCTTTCCAGTCTCTCGACCGGCGGGGTGTGTCTTCTATGTAGATGAAGAGGACCATGAGTAGGTGGTCCTCTAGCTTCGCTGGATGAACTCACAGCATCCAAAGTTGAAACCAGACTCGAAGTTCTAGGTCTAGAGTTCAACCTTTCAATCTCCTCCGCAGTGAGGCCCATGGGACCAGAGGAAACATTGTTCACCGAGTTCTCATTGTTAGACTGTGGTGCTTTTCGACTAGCCGTCGAGCCAGATAGTTGACTCATAATTGGCGAATTTAAGCTTCTTTCGCTATTAGAATTTAGCGCGTCCTTACCCACTCCTCCGGACGAAGAGGTCGTAGCAAGTAGAGCACTTTGCAGTGGCTTTCCGCTGATATCGTGCAGAGTGAGGATTCGCGGCTGTTGAGCCGATAATTCGCTACTAGGTGATAATCTCGCTAAAGGTGTACTCTGCAGGAGTTTCTGAGTAGGACCGGAAGGTTGACTTACATTCGGTGGCGGAAGTGCCCGAGGTGGAAAAGGTCCCGCGTGTCTGTGCTGTTGACCCGTGTGTTTATGATGATTAGTATAGTTACCAATTGGTGGAGGTGTTGCTTTATACTTCCTCATTCCATCTCGATATCCTTTGTAATGATAGACAATATCGATGTCACTTGGAGCGATCGAACTAGCGTTCTCCAAGTCGTAGTGCTCCGGCATATCCGGTTCGGGGTTATGTTCGTGAGAATGTAACGATGTTTGAGTCGGTGGAGGTAGAGGAGGATGTTCATCACGAATCGGTGGTGATTTTGTTACTTCCCTTTCAATAATATCTGGTCTCTGAGGTCTATGCTCGGTAGTCGCATTGATCTCCCTCTCCTTGTACTTCTTGCTGATCAATTCCGGTCCCATGTGTCCTACTCCACGTAAATCCGAAGTATCAGAGATATAAGTGTTCTCATGACGCGACATGAGATTGTCATTTCCGGCGCCGACCAGCGGATTTCCGGTCATAATGGCGTTCGTGTTCTTGTTGACGACCGAGGGTGCCGATTTCTCCTTGTTCTGCCGCCTCAGGCGGAATACTATGAAACTGACCAGGATCGCTATTAATAGGATAACGAAGAAAACTATGACTAGGGTGATACCGATGCTGAGAGGATCGGCAGCAGTTGCTGCACTGATACCGATCGGTCCTCTGCATCCGGTGCTCACTTTCCCATGATAAAGCACATCCTTGAAGATCGAGCCGGAACCGTTGAACGGCTGGATCTCACTGTTGACGGTGAAATTAGCCAGGCAACCCTCGAAACTTCTTGCGCCAGCGCTGTGAGCGTAGTAGAGGTCTTTGGTAACTCCACCGATCGACAGGACGGACAGGTAGGGATCGAGAAAATCGTGCACCCCGGCGGAGTCTAATTCGTCGCCGGTTTGAACACCGTCGACGAAGAGTCTTAGACCGCGGAAATAAGCGTGCAGAGTTAAATTATGCCAGTGACCATCGGCTAAACCTCCTTCGACGTTTGCGGACATGTTCACTGGAGATCCGAGCAAGGAGGAGTAAAGTAGTTGACCGTTTCGTAGCTGAAATTAATAAATTAATTGTTAGGATTGTCATTTGAAATTTAGGCTGCGAGTAATAGAATATAGTTTTAGGTTTTTAGACTTTTACGGTGGTGGTTGGTTAACCTGTTGCACTATTTCCACTCGTGATGAAAATTTTAGGCCAAACTTGAATATCACGAGTTGTATTAATCTCGGGCAAAGTATTAATATCTCGAGTAAGATCGTATGTGTCTGTGCAGGATTATTAAATTTAGACTTTGATTCAAACTCATTTGAGATTCACAGAAGTTCCATTGCGTGAAGTAAATAATAGCGCGGTAATCTTTGTCAGTCGTAAGATATCGTATATCGGGCGTTCGGTTTAAGCATGGATTCTTGTGAGTTTACCGATAGTGCAAGGGGTTAAACCATGGTTTGGAAGTTAGGGTTAAATTGATGGAAGCTGGATCAATAAAATAGGACGGCTTAATCCTTTGCGGTCCGAATTATTTCGTTGATTTTGATAGTGAGCTATAAAATCATCGGTTATATATTTTTTTTAACACTAAAACTACCGAAGTTATATCTACTAAAATTTAGATTTATTGAACAAATACTTTGGAAAAAGATAAATGAAGAAGTGAAGGGATTAGTAAATTAATTAATTTAGGCTTTATATGATAGAAGTAGAATTTTTACTTCACCGCTCGCCTATCAATTTAGGTAGTTTTTTGAAAGAATTGAGAACCGGTCATTTTGACCGGCTTGGTAGGTTTAGTGTTAATAATATCGATAACTATAGGTATTTAGGTGATATTACAAAATCATTATAGAATTGGAAAGATGATATTAAATTAAAAAAATAAAATCAAGTAAAAGTTTATGTCGAGTACTGCTCGATACTGGGCCGCAAAGGGTTAAACTCGGAAATTTCAATTTATCATTTTGAATTTAGCTGATAATTACCTCCACGGATGTAAAGTGTTTATTAGTCGCAGCATACAGTAGGATACCATCAGGTTTGACAGTCCTGAACATCAAACTGATCGTCTTAAAGGGCGATGGATTCGTCATGAAGTTTCCATCCTCTGTTAGGCTTCTTTGAGCACGATTTTTATGCCAAACAGTCGATCCTCCGTAAAGATACTCTAGTAACTGAATTCTTCTGTGCTTCTCAGAAATCTGTACCATAAGCACATATTAGTAACATTTAAAATTTCCATGCTATGCTACTTTAATTAATTTAATTCCAAGTAGAAATAAGTATAGATTCTCCACTTACTTTAAATTCAATAAAACCACCCTCGCTAAGGGTAACAGACTCGAGTGCACCCTCGCAATTGGGTGCAGTCACGGATCCACATTGGCAAGTGACTTGGTGCCATTTGTCGTAACATTTCGCTCCGGCTCCACAAACTGAGATAGAATCCTTCTCGTCTCTCATGCAAGGATTTTTCTTTGATCTGATACACGTTGCTTTTACTCCCCGAGATGCCAGAGGATTCGATAGATTCAGTGCTCTTCCGTTTATCGATACTGAATGAATGCAACCGACAAAATCATCGGAATGCACTTGTCCCGGTCTTTCGAGCACTGGATCTGCATTCTCGAGGCCACCCACTAGAAGGGGGTTGTTGTTGAAGTTTAGAGTCCTGTGGATAAATGAACAGTGAGATTAATAATTGGAAGGGTACGATATACTTTATATATTAACTAAAAGTACCGATGTTGCGTCTAATAAAATTTAGATACACTTAATAACTACTGTAGAAAAAGAATAATGAAGAGAGGGAAACGATAATTAATTTAGGTTTTATAACATAGAAGTGGATTATTCAATTTACAGCTGCCCTATTAATTTAAATAATTTTTCGTCTTTTGACCGAGTTGGTAGGTTCAGTGTTAATATAAATTCATAATTAACCCCTTGCACTACTTGTTTCGTGACTGTCTCCGCTATAATTCAGAGTTTAATCGATAAAATAAAAATTGATCAGTGATTCTTGATAGGCCATATAGTTTAACTTGATATTAATGTTATAGAAATAATATTATCGCGTCGCGACTCATTAATATTTTCAATTTAATTGATTTTGGAAAATTTGAAAATTTCCTATTCCATATACCTCATGACGAGTGTCGATTTCTAGTAAGAAAACCGTAGAAATAAATATATTTTCCTAAAATAACACTAACCCAGTCGGTCCTACGTCATCGGCATAGCACGTTCCATCGCCAGGTCTGCAATCGTCGCAAATATCTCCGTGTTCTCTGCACATTGAAACACTCAGAGAAACCACTCGTCCGTTTCTCGTCGCAGTTACTTTCCTCCATTCTCCATCGGACACAGAATGTTCAGTTTTAATGGTAATAGAGGTGATAGCACTCCTTGCACCCCCATAAGAAAATACGACCCTCCCGTTGACGAGTTCTAAGACAACGAAGTCCGAACGACCTCCGGTTTGAGGCGCGTAATTGTAGAGAAGCAATGCATCCGGTTTTGTCGTGGCGAACACCATTGTTATGTCGTTTGTATTTGAATCCAATGCAGTGAAAGCCATGTAGGATAATTCGTCGAAACCAAAGGTAGATTTTTCGCAGTGTCTTCCATAACGACCTTCCGGGCAGCTGCATCTGTAGCTGCAAATTTTTAGTTCATTTTGAGATTGATTCTTACTCAATTGAGGCGTTTAGAGGTGAAAAATTAAACGAATCTGTAGCTGCAAATTTTTAGTTAATTTTGAGATTGATTCTTAATGAATTGAGGCGTTTAGAGGTGAAAAATTAAATGATTCGATTAAGTGCAAAGGTGAAAAACTTACCCAGGTTTTTCACCAACGCACAATCCTCCGTATAAGCAGGGATTCGGTCTGCAAGAATCAGTGACTGCCTCGCAATGATTTCCTCTGTAGCCTGCTCGACAGAGACAGAAGAAACTGAAGCTATCAGGACTCTTCCTGCAGGATCCACCGTTTCGACAAGGATTGCTAGCGCAGGCATCGCCTCTCTCCAATTCGCACAATTTTCCCTCGCGATCGATCGGACAGGTGCATTGAAAATCGTATCCTAATCGGCGACACTGTCCTCCCTAAAATTCAGAAAATTATTAATTAAATTCTGCAACATTTAAATACAGGTAGAGAGACGATAGTTATATCCAATGAATCTATCTTCCGTTTACTTTAACATTTAGTCAGAACTTTTTGCTAGTTTTTGTCTCTTGACGTTAACTAGTAGCTAAGTAATAAAAAATTCTTTGCAATTAGCAGATATTTAAATTAGCTTTAATTTCTAAGATACTTGCCAACAAGCAAGGATTCGGTGAGCAAGGATCTTGTCTCCTCTCGCATCTGTCTCCAGTAAATCCATCCCGACACTTGCAGATCATCTCGTGCATCATTTTCGGTGATGTTAGGATCAGTGCTTGACTATCTGTGATCCTTGCATCGTCGTAAATGGCTAACTTGTCGCTGCAAGTGCCACCGTTTTCGCAAGGTATATGTTTGCATGGTGAATAGCCCACGGTGAAGGTAGTTCCCTCGAGAAGCGATCGAATTTTATCTCGATTCCGATTCAATAGTTCAGTGACTTCGTATTTGTTGCGATATCCTGCAAGAAGGATTTATTTAGTTCTATTGACGTCTACTATTTTGCTCTCTGAAGAAGTAGGAATTTCATTTAGCCATTAACCCCTTGCCGTACTATAATGAGTGATACTTGTGATGCTATAAATTGGAAATTTTCAAGTTTTACAAAAGTTATTAGTAGACTGCGGATGTTTATGCAAATTTCGAGTTTCACAAATGCAGGTGAGACAGGAAAACCTATTTAGGGATTTATTGCACTCAATAAATATTACAACAAATACCATACTTTGGATGTTTTAGATATCTTTTTATATTATGTCCTTTTTGTATATATTAGCTGTATTTAATTTGTCATAAATGCATAAAAATCCGCAGTCTGGTTATTAAATTGAAAATATCAGTGAGATGTGACACGATAAAATTATTTCTATAATATTAATATTCACGTTAAATTATACTATATGTCAAGAATCACTGATCAATGTTTATTTTAATAATTTAATTCTGAATTATTGTGGAGGCAGTCACAAAGTAAATGGCACGGCAAGGGGTTAAAGTTTTAACAGTTCATCCAGTTAATTAAATTTAATTAAGTTTAATTAAATTACCCTGAGGAGATTCCACTGCTAGATGAATATTTAGATCAGATCCGTTCTCCCCGATGCTGAAAATCTTCAGAGTATCGCCGACGTCGATCTCTTCCTGGAGAACGTCGAGAAGAGCGCGATAATTTTGACCGAGGAAATCTTTTGCGCGTAATTTGGAAACCTGAAGGGTAACGCTGTTCTCTATGGTGTTATTGGAGAAGACGAGAAACTCCACGGTGACCTTTGACACCACGTTAGGGTGGCGGCCATCGTTTCCGGATACGCTCAAAGAATATCCAACGCCTGTTACAGAATTATAGTTAAAGTTATGAAAATTATTTAGTCTTTTCCTTACTTGACTATTATCTATGTACATTGTTTTTTCATGAAGTTAGAAAATCGTTTATATTGTACACAATAGAAGTAAATACTTAACACTAGATTTACGGAGCAAATTTGGCTCATTCAAAATTTGATTACTATATATAAAAAATATTTGTCGGTTAATTTTCTAATAATAAACCTTTCATTTAAATTGATTTGGAACTATATTTTCTTTGCAAAAAACTTCAGTTTTCTTCTAGAAGTCAAATTGACACACTTTCGAAAAATAGATGTATCAACATCCGTAAATCTAGTGTCAATACTCTTTTTGTATACAAACCTGGAGTTATTTTGCTCGTGTGAAGATCGCAAGCTGACGGAATACTGAGGACTCTGGGATTAGATCCTGGTAGAATTTTGCAAGAATAAGTCCCAGTAATGTCAGGATCGTTAGGATGTACATCCGCGATTTTTCCTATCGGTGTTTGACCATTGAACGAGTGAACTATAACATGAACCGATCTCGGGGAGGATGGACTATCGTTTTGGTCAGTCACGATCACCGTTATGGTGTGCTCGCTTTTCATTCGAGGTATTCCAGAGTCTTCCAATTCGACCTGGAACGTTACCATAATAATTTATTAATAAAACAGCAAGTAGAATAAGATATCAGGTATAACAGATTACTAATAAAACTCACCACAAGATCCAACTGTGGCATAGTCTCTCTATCCAAGCTTCTCGTCGTTCTCAACACCCCCGTATGTTTATCCAAAGTAACCACGTCACTCTGTTTCCCTCCAATCAACTTGTAAGTAAATGGTGCCCCATTAGGTGGTAAATCCGGGTCCGTTGCGCTAAGAGTCATTATACTCGTTCCTGCCGGTTCATTTTCGCTCACGTAACCAACGACTTCCGGTGGATCAAACACCGGACCATTGTCATTAACATCGAGCAATTCAATTCGAACCATCGCTGTCCCAGTCTGAGGTGGAGAACCGGTATCGATAGCTCCAATCGTTAGTTCATAAGTTGGAATAGTTTCTCGATCCAATTGCTTAGCAGTCTCGATGTCTCCGGTTTGAGGATCGACTTTGAACGCTTGTCCAAGGTTACCACCGATGATAGAATAAGAGAATTGATTATTCTGAGGTCGTATGTCCTTGTCGACAGCTCTGACGGTCAAAACACGAGTTCCATGTATCGCTCCTTCCGAAACCGTTGCGTCGTAGCTATTTTGAAGGAATTCTGGAGGATCATTTCCATCTTGAATCGAGACGATCACTTGAGCCTCGTCGGTGTCGTTGCCTCGAATTCCACCTCCGTTTTTCGCCATTACCGTTAGAACGACTCTGTTTTGAGTTTCTCGGTCTAATCGACGAGAAACGCGAATAATTCCGGTTTCCGAGCCGATCGAGAAACCACGATCGTTCGATGAACCAACGAAGAGATAGTAAACTCTACCATCTTCGCCGGAATCTTGATCGGTCGCTTGAACGAGGCCAACGGAAGTGCCAACCTCGGCGCTTTCTGAGACGTCCATGTGGAAGACGGGTTGAATGAACTTTGGATAATATTCATTAACACCGGTCACGTGAACGAGAACTGTTGTAAAGCCGACCATTTGAATGGAATCTGGATTAGCTGCTACTATGTCGAGGGTGTATTCGTTGGCTTCCTCGTAGTCGAAGCTGACGATGGAAGTGATCGCTCCGGTATCCTCGCGGATACGGAAGTGATCCTTTCCGGTACCACCGAGGATTTTGTACTGGACAACGGCGTATTTTGGAGAGTCGATGTCACGTGCGATGACCTGGAGAACAATTTAGAGTTTAGGGTCGATTTGAAACGAAAAGAGACTTTGACTTTGAGGTAACGCAAGACACTTCTAATCTTCTATTTTCTCGTGCTTCAAAGAATTAACCTTGGAAATTCGAGGTCATTGTTTAACTACAAAACTAAGTCGAAGGCTAGGACACGTAAATATTCTATTATATATAAAAAAACCTACAAACCTTATACACAAAGCTATCCGGTGGAGAATTCTCCGGCAAGAATGCCTCATACACGCTCTGATTAAACGTCGGCGGGTTATCATTGATATCCGACACGTTCACCGTCAAAGTTGCAACCGCCTGTTTCATCTCGAATCCCAAATCCGTGGCGGTAATATTAAGTTGATAAACTTGCACCAAATCATAATCCAAAGGTTCCAGAATCGTCACAGCTCCCGTGATCGAATGTACGGAGAATTCGTTCCTCTCGTTTCCAGCAGAAATCTTGTACCTCACCATTCCATTCGGTCCTGCGTCTCCATCGACAGCACTTACAGTAACTATCGTAGTATTAACAGGTTCGTTTTCCGGTACTCTGACCTGATAGCTACTAGCAGCGAACGTAGGAGAGTGTTTATTTTCTCCCGATATAACGAGAGTCAAAAGAACCTCGTCCTTTTGCGGTGGTACACCTTTGTCAATTGCTCGAGCCTTCAGCACAAACGTCGTCCCTACTGCAATTCCTGTAAGACTCTTTCGAACATACACCCATCCTGATTTCTCCTCAACGGAGAAATATTCACTTCCATTGACGTTCACCAGGAAGTAGCTAATTTCAGCATTCACCCCAAAGTCTGCGTCGTCTTTAGCGGTTAATTGCATCACGCGTTTGCCAACTCCGTAATTCTCAGGGACAGGGAAGAGATAGGATCTTTGCTCGAACCTGGGAGCATTGTTATTCGCGTCGACGACGCTCACGTGGACAATCGTCTTCGAGGACATCGGAGGTTTTCCGTTGTCGGTTGCAACGACAGTTAGGGAGTATAGATTCTCCGGAGATGAGGGACGATGAGTGTGCTTGTAACGAAGGGTTTTCTTGCTGAAGACATCACCTGTCGCTGGATCGACGGTGAATAGATCCGATGGTTGGAGGAGGCTGTAGGATATTACGGAATTTGGTCCTTGCTTGTCGCGATCTATGGCGGTTACTTGGCCAACGTGAGAAACTGGGGGTTGGAGCTCGGGAAAGTGGAAGTGATAGGAGTCCTCGTCGAATTCTGGAGGGTTGTCGTTTTGATCTTGAATCGTGATTGTCAGGGGTGTCTCCGATCTCCAGGCTCTGTCTGCTGCTATCACCTGCAGTGATTAGTTTTTAGACATTAGTAGTGTATTTTATATTAATAATTAACACTAGAACTAGCAACGTGAAATCTATTGTATTTCAATATATAAAATAGGAAGTTTGGAAAAATTATTCATTCTACGACTCTTCTGTAAAGTTGAAGAATTTTTGGAGGATATTGTGAACTAGTTATTTTGACTGGTTTGGTAATTCTAGTGTAGAGTCTAATTGTAAGTTTTAATTATGGAATAGTAACCTTTAGTAAGTATTCGTCTTGCTCCTCTCTGTCCAAGTGACCATCTACGGTCACATTGCCGCTTATGGGATCGATGGAGAACTTTCTACCAGGGTTCTCCGTAAAACTGTAAGTCGCATTGGCATTTTGACCGATGTCTAGGTCGCTGCTGGTTAGTCTTATAACGAAGGTACCGATCTCTGCATTTTCCGTAACATTTACGCTAAATAATCTCGTGAAGTGTGGAGGATTGTCATTTTTATCTAGGACGGTCACCAAGACTGTCGCTGTTCCTGTTAACCTTGGCTGACCATGGTCTCTAGCTTCCACTATTAGCTCGTAAGAAGCGATCTGAAATCAAGCAGGTGTTGTTGCAATAATCATCACAATTTTCCAGCAGTTCGTCGCAATAATTCATAGCCAATTTGTTAACCCTTTGCACTCGGATGTCCCGTCTGAGGGAACATTCTAATTTATTGCGGAGGATGAACTTATTGCATCGCAAAATTTTAAAACACATTTTTCTATTGAAACATCGCAAAGTACTGCCGAGTTACTGATAGATAATGTCAGAGGTGACTCCGAGTACAAAGGATATTTCCAATATGGAAGAATTATTTATTATGTTGCATTAGATGAGAAAATTAGAATTGAAATAACATACGAACCTCTTCACGGTCTAAATTCGCGTTTGTGCTAATTTCTCCGGTAGCAGAGTCGATGACAAACGTTTCAGTGAAGTCGTTTACTAAATAATAAGAAACTTGGCCATTTTCTCCCGAATCTCGATCCTTCGCGGAAACTTTGCTGACGAACAAAGGTGGATACTCGTTCTCCGGGACACTTGCATTGTAGATTGATGCTTCCATCATCGGTGCATTGTCATTTGCATCTGTTACATTGATTAGAATTTGTACGACACTTCGGAGAGCAGGAGTGTCAGAGTCACGGACTTCGATCCAGGCTTCATAGTGAGGTGCTGTTTCATAATCGAATCCGGATGCAACTAGGACCTAGAAATTAGAGAAAGTTTAACTTTGAATTAACTCGACATTCTTTCAAATCATTTAATCATTTTCCTTGTTTATATTCGTCAGGATATGTTCGCTTTCAGTATTTACGCTGGGCAGATACTTTTCTTAACACTAGATCTATGGCCGGCAAATTTTGTAGACTTAAATAAATTCAATAAGTACCTTGCAGAATGATGAATGAAGCGGCAAAAAATATGATTAGTTAAGTAATTTCTATATTATAAGGTGCACTTGAAATTTCTAGTATACTACTTCTCTAACAATTCGAAAAAAATTTTAAAAAGAAGCAGGGACTCGTCAATTTGACGGCTATCGTAGATCTACTGTTAATTAGTGTTGCTTCACATTTTTGGAAGAATCGTTAGTTTAAGAAGTTAAATTTTGTTGAAATTAAATTCATGTAGGAAAAAGAATTTGCGATGATGCGTTGCAACACTTAGTACCATGTAAATTAAATAATTTTCCTTCCCTAACGAACAATCTAACTTCACCCACCTCTCCAGTGTGCGGATCAATCTTCAAAGCGTCTCCAATATTTCCTCCAGCCATTCCATAGACCAAATTACTAGCTGCACCAACTTTCGGCGTAGTTGCGCTCAATTTTGTAATTACTCGTCCTTCCGGCACGTCTTCCGGTAAAGTAAACCTCGTATTTATAGTCGGTCGAAAACTTGGAAACAATTGTCTCTCCCACAAATGTATCACTAAATCTGCTGTTACAAATTGAGATTCCACGCCACAGTCGGAAGCTTGAATTTGAAGTGAATACGTCGTTTCGTCGCTGGCTAATTCTTGAGTCGCTCTTATCACTCCGTTGTTCTGATCGATCGCGAATTTATCAGCGTCTGTTCCCTGAAGACAGTAAACTATGCGGGAATTATCTCCATCGTCGTCGTCCACTGCTTTCGCTCCGAATACGAAGTCCCCTGGGAAGTTTATCATTAATTATAATAAACCGTTGATAAAAGTTCACTGGCTAATTTAGCGTAAGAATTTTTAATTAAACAATTACCTGGTTTAGTCGCACCAGGCACGTAAGCCGTGTATCTTGGGCTGGAAAATCTTGGTGCGTTGTCATTAACGTCTTTTACAAAAATAGTTAAATTAACGGCAGAAGCGCGCGGTTCCGTGGGACTGGAATCTTGAGCAACCAAGGTCAAATGGTAGACGGAAGTTTGCTCTCGATCCAGAGGCACCATGGTGAACACTTCTCCTGTATCTGGGTCCGCGGAGAACCGTTCTGATTTTTCTCCAAGTAAACTATACCTAGAGAACGATTGTAGATAGTAAAAATAGTTGCGGAGAAGGTGTATAGAAGTTTAAAGATGAAGGACGGTACCTGATCTTTGCATTGAGTCCTTCGTCCTTGTCAGTGGCGAATGGTTTGGTAACCCAAGTCCCTGATGGGGAATTTTCTATCACCATGGCCTTATATTCCTGTCTCGTGAATTCCGGACTGTGGTCGTTCACGTCGAGCACGACTATCCTGACGATACCGGAACCAGTCAGAGGTGGAGAACCTGGAGAACACATTTTTTCAAAATTCTCTTCCTCTACGCGATCAAATCGATTGTAAATGCAAGAATCTCTAATGTTATGGCCTACAAGAGAATTTGAAAAGAGAATTTCTCAATTACTATTAATTTTTCGATATTTATAACTTCAACCTGTCGAAATTTCAATGAGTAGTCGTCAAATAGGGATCGATAAATAATAATGAGAAAAAAGAATGAGAAGAAAGAAAGTAGCTAATTAAGTATGATCCCGAAGAATTTCTCGAAGCTCATTAATTAGTACGCTAAATACGAGCGGGTATCCGTGAAACTTAATTTCGGTGATCAGAGAGTGCCCGAGGGCTTTAGGACCGGCATCGATGATACTCAATTACGGCGAACGTTATTACGTGTTACGTACGAATATTATCCAGCGACAGTTCACGCTCGGGTATTTTCCGGCGACGACGAAGGACTCGTTAAATCGACGACAAATCACGGCAACCGGGAAAGAAAGTTCTCCGGTGATACGTATCCGGTTCTCCAAGTGGTACCAGCCGCGCTCGGTGGGATCGCGAATTTATAACGCGGCAGTTGTAACGCGGTCTCTGCCCTTTTCGGCCTGCTAATCGAATTTTCGTGAAATAACTTTATTACACTGGAATACGGTTATTACGGTTAACGTAACACGACCGAATTGCCCTGATTAATGGACCATATTAAATTACCGAGGCGATTTACGCAAAGTGGGAAACTCGAGGTTTCTCCAGAATTCTGTAATTTATTCGAAGAATCTCCGTGGAATTTTCAACTTTGACACATCTTTGTAGATATTTCTATGGTGTCAAAAATTTAGACAAAGATTGCCGTTTCTTTGTTGGTGTATTAAAAATTTATGTTCACGCGGTATGATACCAATTTATTAGATACTGTGATCTCCTCTCTCAAAACAACAGTCCCCAACCCTTTCGGAGGTCTAACAGAATAAACGTAATAGCAACAAAAGCGTTAAAAACAATCGAAAAGATTTATACCCCCAGAGCTTTCCATATAAAGTTCTCCGGAGCATTGCCGGTGGCATGAGGTTTATCGATCGGAACGTCTAACATTAAAGAAGACAAATCATGATTTTACAAAGTATCAGGCGGGCGGTACCGTCGAGTTAATTACGCTGCCTAAAACGGGCCATTATTCTCCGGGGGACCTGATTTCTCTGATTGCACCAGCTACATTGTAAGCGTCGGCGTGGCCCAGGGCCACGCGCCTCTATAAGCGTATATCGTTCAATCACGTGGACCTCTCACGGGGAGGGCACGGGCCCAACAATCGCAACGCACAATGGTGTGGTCCACCATAGGCGGCGTTCCCCGGTGGGCAAACTCCAACGGTGTACTACACACGGGGTTTCATTCGGCTAGCACTATCGTGAGGTAATTCTCGTTACCCATTATGAGTACCTGAGAAAAAGGAGGATCCTGGCGATGCTTTGGTTATTTTTCTTTCCCCCTTTCTTTTTTATTTTCATCCCTTTACAAATTTTATTCCGTCCCTCCGTCATACTTTATTCTTTTTCGTGAGCCGGATAGAGAAGATCGAGGATAATTTAGGTGTATCGTGTATGCGTTATCGTTTAACATACTCGAGAATGAAACGTTCATTTCCATGATAAAAATCGGACCACGAACGAAATCGTTCATGCATTTTAATGGTTAAAGTGCAACACCGTTGAGTATTTACTAGGTGAATAATTCGGGGATGTGTTCCATCTATGAGTATGGATGCGAGACAAGTATAAGGTATGAATAAAATAGGAATATAATGTGCGACGGAGGAGAGGGAGAGAGAGAGAAAGAGAGCCGCGAGAGGAGCGGCGACGAAAGAGGTGGAGGAACGGGCCCAAAACGCGCGGGGGTCCGCTGAGAGAGAAAAAGGGTCGAGGGGCGAGAAGAGAGGGGAATGGAGAAAGGAGAGGAAGGAAAGAGAGAGGAGGAATAAAGGAGAGCGAGAAAGTGAGAGAGAATAAGGGAGAAAGATTGAAAGAGAGTGAAAAAGTGAGATGGAATGAGAGAGGGCGAGAGGGAGAGGGGAAAATCAACGGTGGGGACAAGAAGAGTGCAGCATCGAGGCAGAGGAAGGCATTCGAGAGCGATTATCATAATCGCGCGTCATAACTCTGCAGGCTTGTCTACCTCGGCGGGGACCGATTGGGCCATCGGGCCCCCGATGGGCCGGGGCCAGGGGGCCGGGCAAGGGCCACGCTCGGAGGGGACTACTGGCTTCGTAGAGGAACGGACGACAAAAAAGATTTCGACGAGGAACTGCCCACCGCTTAAAGAATCTCATCGAACAACCCACAAATTTATATCCAATTTGTATATTACCGCTCATTACTTAAACCCATCCCATATATCGTCTATTGTTTCGCCTATTCTCCTCTAAGGTGACACTTTGATGCCTCTGTTTGATTTTCTCATCTATGGGAGATTCGTTGGAAGGGTCACTCTTTGAAAGATTTATATGCAAGTTGAAAACTATACTTATACTTTAGACTTTTTTAGTGAGAAAGTTTGAAGATTTGAAAAATCGAAATTTTAGAAGAATTTTTTAGTTGGAATTTTTCAAAAGAGTATATCGGTTGATAGAATTTGAGCTCGTTGAAAGAAACGTTCTTTGCGAATCTAGCAGCACTGTTTTTATCACTAGCAACCCTTCCGCTTTTCTGTTTTCTCCCTCGTTTTTTTTCACCCCTCCTTTCTTCCTTTTTTCGAGCGAAGTGCCAATCCCAACATAATTAAGTCCTTTGTCCGCGCTAATTCGCAACCAGTTTACACACAGACCAAGACCGGTCAGTAAGGTGGCCGGAAAAATATTCTCTCCGAAGAATACCGACCACCCTTTTCAATCCGGACCTTTGTGTAGGTCGCACGAGGTATACACCTATTTAGCCGTTCCCTTAAAAACCACCTCCCGAATGTTCCCCAGGGAATCGTACAATTCACCTTCGCCATCTCTTTGTACTTTAATTCTACACTTTTATTTCTACCTCTTCGACCCACCCCCTCCACTCTTCGCCGACATATTTCCTTTCAGGCATATTATATTGCCGTGCCCCGTACTTTTTATTTCGCTTAATTAATTCGCAAGAGGAATTGAGTTTCGTTGGTCATTTTCGTGCTAGTGCTTTAACTCATTTGCATCGCTGAGTGGAATATTCCGTAAAAAATGATCTACTCTTTCGTACCAGCTGCCCAATAGTACATGTTAAATTAAAGTACTTCTACTAATAATATTTAAATTAATTTTCTATTTTATTGTAAGCAATTACTATTAACGAGGAATTTCTATTTTAGAAAATTTTGTAAATTATTAAGGTAATATTAACCCTTTGCGCTCCTTTGTCGAGTCATACTCGACATTTTTTCAAGCCCAAACCAATAGATGTTAACGTACGAAAGAAAACCGGGATTGCATCCTAAAATTTTTTTCAAGAGATATCATGCACTTGGAAATTACAAGATACTTTATTTTTTTAAATTACCCTATTTTTGACATCAAGTAAAATTGAAACAAAATACTTAAAAGCTACTGGCAAGAAAATTGAAATATAATTCAGAGTGCAAAGGTTTAATACTTTATTGACCAGTATTTTTTAAATATCCTATCCACTTCTGACCGGTCACTTGATTGTAAATGTTCCCCCTATACTGATATCTCACCGAAATTTGGAAATTCTCATCATTGAGTCCTTCACACAGTAAACCGCAATGATAAATGAAAGTTTATCCAATTGCCGTAGTAATTAATTAATAGACTAGGTCAGTAAAGTGTTAATTATCGCGGTGATAACGGAAGAGTAACGAAATTCGAGCAGTGATGCAAACGGGTTAAATGTGGTAATCTGATTGACCTTGGATTATGGACATAGTTTGAATTGCGAAAAGGCTTACCAGTGTCCATGGCCACCAATGTGAGGGTGTACTCTGGTACCAGTTCTCTGTCGAGTGGCCGCAGGAGAAATATGTCACCAGTGCTTGCATTTATTCGAAATAAATCCGTGTCACCCTCTTTCAGGAAGTAGCGCACTTGATCATTGTAAGGTGGAGTGTCCGCGTCGTAGGCCTTTACCTGAACGAACAAAGACATTCTCCATTTTTTATAGTTTTAACACGAAGTTATCGAATTTACCCTCAGGAAAGTCTTGCAGAAAACTGATAGAACTAAGGTAGATAGAACAAGTCAGAAAACAACTGAAAGTCTGAATTACCTGTATCACAAATCCACCCCCTGGTGGTACCATGTTCTCCATCACGTGCGCCAGGTATGGCGAGTCCAGAAATACCGGTGCATTGTCATTTATATCCAACACGGTGATGGTAACTTGAGCATTATCACCTTGAGGTGTTTCTCCGACTTCTGCCGCACAATCTTCTCCCCGGATGACCAAATGGTACCTAGCTTTCCGTTCGAAATTCAAGTTCTTCGCAACCCTTATTATACCACCATCCTCCGATATGGTGAAGTCACGATTATCATCCCCCATTGCGATGCTGTATCGAACCCTACCGTTTGCACCCTCGTCTCGATCCATCGCCGATACCTAATTTCAAAATGGTACCAATATTTTCCCTATTCTTCAAAAACACGCACCCCAATTTCTTCGATTTTCTCATAGAAAGAATACCAGTTCATGATCCTATTTAACCCCTTGCCGTACAATAACGAGTGCTACTCGTGACGCGATAAATGGAACAGTCAATTTTGAAGCGCTCCAAAAATTATTTGGTTACAAATGTCAGTGGGTCCTGACAAAATAAAATTAATTCTACTCTGTTCAATACTACTTTAAGTCATTTAGATTGTTATTTTAGTAATTAACCCCTTGCACTATCAATAAATTCGCAAGAATCAATGCCTAAACCGAACGCCTGATATACGATATCTTGCGACTGACAAATATTACCGCGCTAATATTTACTTCACGCAATGGAACTTCTGTGAAACTCAAATGAATTTAAATCAAAGTCTAAATTTAATAATCCTGCACGTGGACATACGATCTTATTCAAGATATGAATACTTTGCCCGTGATTAATACCACGAGTCAGACTCGTGATATTCAAGTTTGGCCTACAATTTTCATCACGAGTCAGGCTTGTGGAAATAGTGCAAGGGGTTAATTCATAGTCATTGCACATTTGATCACAAAAGAAATGGCACGTCAAGGGGTTAAAGCCGATAGTTGTAGAGTTATAGAATGAAATAAAATGAGAGAAATCAAGGTATCAACCTGAAGAACACTAGCTCCGATACTAGCGTTTTCAGCAACAGTTGCGGAATATGGTCGAGGATCGAAGATCGGCGAATTATCGTTCTCGTCGAGGATCGTAACGGTTACCGTCGTAGATGAGGATCTCGGTGGTTCTCCGCGGTCTTTGGCGGTTACCTCGAGCGTGTAGTTGGACTTAAGTTCACGATCCAACGAGCCGGAAACTCGAAGAAGCCCGTCGACTGGGCCAACGGTGAACGGAACGTTCGTATCCTCCAGAGAATATTCCACGTATCCGTTTCGTCCTTCGTCCCTGTCTACAGCCTTTATCGCCATCACTACTGTGTTACTCGGGGCATTCTCGATTATCGATATCTTCGTCGGAGATATAAACTCTGGGGACATGTCGTTCACGTCGAGCAACACCACGGTGACCTGCCGATCAAACGGGACGATCTTGTTTCTATTTTTCTTCCTTTTATTTTGAAGTACTTTCATCATATTAGAGGGATCGGAATATAATGTCGTTTCTCCAGATAAAAACTGATTGATCTTCATCGTTCCGGATTGAAAATTTGCACAGTAAAAAGGTTGTTGATAATGGGGATGATCACATTATTCATCGAAAATAAAATGTTGTTAGAAATTTATTTGAATTGAATGTAAAAAAACGACATTACTTTCCAGTCCCCTTAATATTTTGTCATCAAGTTAAATCTAATAAGAGATTATCCAAGGGATAATATCTGTCAAATAAAAAAAACTACATTATATGTGAATTTTATCGATATCGCTGATTGACACCACAAGATGTTCAGACTTTCAATAGAAATTCTAAAGTAACACTTGGTTCACTCTCATTTATGCACTTCAAGCTCAAAATACATTCCTACAAATTATTCACTACCCTGTCGAAAACGTCCCACATTTTTGCCCACCCCTGAAGTTACTTCGATCAAGCAGGAAGTCCTATTCGACCGAAATCTGACCAAGCGTGTTTTCTCTATTTGTAGAGAGCAGCAAACAAACCTGAACAGTCGAGGACAAAGGACGAGACGGTGGCAAGGGGCTGTCGGTAGCGCTGAGTACCAAATTGTAAAGAGGCTTCTGTTCTCTGTCGAGGAGCTTGCGGGTGTAGAGGGTGCCGTTTGGCGCCACACCAAAGTCACCATTTTCGTCACCACCGGCGACAGCGTAAATTACCCTTCCGTTATCGCCAGAATCAAGATCTTGAGCTGTCACTGATAACACGTGGGTACCGATCGTCGCGTTCTCCACGATATCCGCGGCATGGGGACCAGCCTCGAAGATGGGCGCGTTGTCGTTGAGGTCGACGACGTTGCAGTAGACGGTTACCGTTGACGAGAGGGCCGGTACACCCCCGTCGGTTGCTTGGACCACTAGGATGTAATGTTGGACCTGTCGATGGTGAGTTTTTGGAAAAAAATTCATTGTAGATATTTTTTTCAATGGAATTTTGCATGTTTGAAGACAGTCGAAGTTACTGGTCCCTAATTGTTTCTTAAATTTTGGTGGAACTATGCAGTAAATATTTTGCATTAATTTTTCAAAAGACAGATTATTGAATTGGCCATCTTTATCTTGTGATTGATGTTTTTTCAAAGAAATTTTTTAATATTTAAATATAACGAATTTAAGGCTGATAGTTTTAGCGGACTTCGAGCACAGTAGATGTTGCAAAGTGGAAGTGTTTTATTATTAAAGTGTCGCTGTTATTTAAAGGTTAATTAATTAAGTAACGTATTATGTAAGAAGTGAAATATTTGCTGCGTGTTTCCACTATCGATTTGGAGAGTTTTCTGAAAAGAATCAGTTGTTTCGGCCTTGTTTTAGCGTCGAAGAGATAATAGGCAAGTAGAACCTGTACTAATTTCAACATTTTTTCAAGCCCTACGCAAGTTTACGATAATTATCTCGAGTGCATCGTACATTGTTGCACGTTGCTTGAAAAATGTTGCTTCTCGTTAAGAGTGGACGCACTCGAAGCACACGAGCATTCTGTCCTTGTTCCGCGCTTCCGTTTATAGCAGGTACTTTTAAGACCTGTACTTAACCATTCTGCAAGCACTAATACGAGTTTCGTGGAAGCAGCGCGCTATTTTTTTCGTTTCCAATGCGTCTCGGCTTTTTTACCCCCTCGTGAAAGCATTTCACGATCTCTTAATGATCCGGACCGGTATCTCGTCGGGCATTACGATGATGAAGGGTTCTATAAACTACCCTCACCCTATGCGCCTCCACTTTTCCCTTACTTTTTCTCTTTCACGATAGCGCTCAGCCGACACACACGGCTCTGCACGCCGTGTGAATTCTTCTACAGGGATTTTCAAAACGAAAAACAGCAGAACGAGGAGGAAAGTACAATTTTTAGAGATACATGCGAAGATTTAGTTTTGAAAATTTCTGTGCTGCTGAACATATTAATGTTGGAACTACCGGCGTTAAATCTATTATAGTTAATATATTGAATACGTAGTTTGGAAAATGATAAATCAAAAAGTGGCAGAGAAAACTTCTCTGCTCTATGACTGTTCTTTAACACGTTGAACGCCAACTGTATTTCGCTAATTTCACTGTTTCTACTGAAGCGAAATTTTTTCTATTAAATTCACATCTTTGTAAAACAGAAACTTGAAAGATACAGATACATAGGTATTCAGCAGACCTTTATCTTTTAAACACATATATTTAAATATATAGTATGTCTGAAAATTCATAAATATTGCAATTTCACAGTGACATAAATTTTCATTGAGTACAATAGCGCCGGTCACCGGTGACCCCCACAACAGTCAACGTGAGCTTGAAGAATTTTTGGAAAAAATTCAAAATGAGTCATTTTGACTTGATTGGTAGTTCTAGTGTTAAATAAGAGTGCTTAATTTTGTTAGAATCTTTTCCAATGAAACTTTTAATTGCACAAGATTCAAATTGTCCTCCTTTGATCATTTCTGCAGCTCCAATTTAGTAGATATCCAAAAGATACAATAGAATCAGGAAATTTTCAACTCGTAACTGGTAAAGTTATTTATTTTTCAATTTCCAATTCAATCTTTTTTTATTTTCATCCTAACAATTGAAACTTTTTACAATCCGATAATTTAAAGTACAGTATTTTTGAAGTTGCTTTTTCTAAAATTCAATTCTTTTTTTTTATTTTGACCTTAAGAATAGAAACTTTTGGTTACGCTGTTGAAAAGATTCACGGACACCAACGCCCGAAGAATAAGTATGGCTTGTCTCCGAACCGTATCTTCGGACTGCCATTAAAAACGTCTGTTGATCGATCTGTCGGACTGTTAGCGTTAAACCCTAAATTCTAGCGTTGGCTTATAGCCGAAAGGTAATATAATAGGTGCGCTGGAGCTTGAATGTAGAGGCGTGTTCATGGTTATAATCGTTGCCTCAGGCAGGTACGTGTTTTACCGTATGTGGACCTTTCGCTCGGAGTGATCCGTCCGTGCAGAATTTCTTTCGGTATCGTCCACGATCGATCGTAACGACGATAAAAAGGAATTCTGCCCTTTGAACCTCGTGTTAACAGATTGAGCAGTTCGGACGTTGTCTCGTTACGATTTCTAAAAGAGGCGTCATAGATTCGTTTGCGGGTTTTGGCAAACGAATCACTGACACGGTTGGTTAAGACGATTAGGTAGAAAATTTCGTCCTTTTGCCTCTTCAACAACTTTCGTTGGCTCCATATCATCGAAAGAAATATACCACCCTTAGAAACTATACACCTCTATTAGCAACCCTTAACCGTTTGCGTACCACGAGCCACTTTCGCGTTCTTCAGTTTTTGTGTCGAGAAACCCCAGGACATTTTTTCAATGTTGACAATCGAAGGAAGACTTTGTTAAGAATGCATCAGGTTTCTCTTTTATAATATAAAGTAATTCCAAATTAGGATACAAACACGAGAAGATTGTTCTTGTTGTGCACTACATAAAATAAAACACCAACTTTTGCTTATTTTGCAATAAAATTTCAACAGCGCGAAAGTGGCTTTTGGCTTTTTTCGAATTTTTTAAAACCTTCCCGGTATTCAAACGGTTAAGAAGTCTTGCCTATAAACTACCTCGATTCCATCGCTTCAAAGAACCCCCAAAAAATCATTCAAAAATACTCGAACCCTCTTGTAATTCAGTACACCCCTTATCAGCAACCCCTAACTTGAGGTTTCGAGGCTTTCGCGGTCACTTTTAATTACACAGTGGCCTAGAATTTCCTAGCAAACCTTCCGAAATTCCTCAAATGTTGCAACTAACTTCATAATTATTTAACTGCTCATATAGTCAAGTAAGTCAATTAGCTGACCAACGTTCCATCTCATTACGCATCAGAATTTTCAGATTCAACTCGCGCCGAAAGTAGCAAACCTTCCCAAATTCCTCCAGCATTGTACCAAGTTTCATAATTATTTAATTGCTCAAATGGTCAAGTAAGACAATTACACCACTGTTCCATCTCATCAACCGTCAATATAAATAGAAGTACTGCCAAGTGCAAAAAATTAATAACCACTTCACCTCCCACCTCTTCCTCACAAATAACCACAACTTTATCCATCCAACATATCGTCAAAAAAAGAAGGTACCAAAGCTACACAAACCTGCTCGTAATCCAGCGTAGCAGTTAGCGTGAAAACACCGTTGCTGGGGTGAAGAGAAAATACGTCGTTCGCCCAATCCGATATGAGGGTGTAGCTCAATTGACTGTTGGCCCCATCAGCATCGGCGTCGGTCGCAACGACGGTCCCAATGCGACTTCCCCTCGGCATGTTCTCCGAGACGTCGAATGAGTACGCGGTGCTTTGGAAGGTCGGGGCATTGTCGTTGGTGTCAGTCACCTGGAAGACGGGATGCTTTTTATTCTCTCACCTTACTTTTCGACGATTCGATTCTCATCGTCTAAGTGAGAGGTGTGGGTTCTCAAAGCACTCGAGCCGGCCGACATTTATCGTTGGCCGAGGAAAAAGATAAACGAGTCAAGATAAACAATTCGAAATTAAAGTTAACTCTCTCCCTCTCTCTCTCTCTTTCTCTCCTTTATACATCTCGATCCCCTCTACCCTTTCTTTGGGTATTGACGCGCGGACCCTTTCCTTCTCCCACTTCACGTCGTTCCTGAATAAACATATTTCAATCAAAAGTCGAGATACACGTCGTCCCGGTATTTGCATTATTCATCTCGGCCTCGAATTATCACTGTTACCATATTCATATCGTCGAATAGTTCTTCGGGGTGGAGAACACCGCTAGAAATCGGCTCCCATCGACCTTTTCTCATCCTCCGGGACGATTTGTCGTTGCGATAGGAAAGCAAGAGAGAGACGAAGAGAAGAAGGGCTACGTTGAAGGGCGAAGGGAAAGAAAAAGTGAAAAAAAAATAATAAAAAAGAGGATCGCGTTACAGGAGCGAATAAATTATCGTTACAGGACACGTTTAGCAGATATTAACGTCAACGTCGCAACGATCGGTCGTTTATATTCGAGGAGAAGTTGCGCGATTTAATTCGTACTTTCTACCATTTCTCATTCAACCATGATCCCTCGTAAATCAATGAATTTGCCGTGGTATCATCAAAAGCTTCGCTTCTAAGACGTTAATCAATTCGTGGATTTTTTGATGGCATTGCAAATCGTTGGATAGATTCATAAATGTTTAATTCCGATTGAACTTTGGGCAGAGGATTTTCCTCGGTTTCGTGGGATGTAATTATGAATTTTTAATAAGAAGCAATTTATCCGAGGCTCGTTTGAAATCGGTCGACGGTAGCTGATAACCCTAGAGACACCGTTATTTTTTCTCTGGTTAGAGAAGATTAACGGATGACAAATTCTTTGATGATATAATGCCGTTTGTCTTCCAAGTTTTGCCTTGAAATGGAAAAAAGTGTTCTGCACTTTTAACGATTGATATTTGATAAATTTGAGCAACTATATTCGATGTAACTGCTACGGTGTAATTTGTAATGTTCGATACTTGGGGAATTCTATGTCGAAAGTACAAGTTGTTGTAAATTATTAGTCCACTTCTGCATGAGATATAAATTTGCAAAGGTTACAGGACTGTTGGGTTGGAAACTGAAAGAAAGAGTTGTTAAATACAGCAAGAGTCGTTTAAATATAGCGAGATAATTGTCCACGAGGTTTGAAATAGAGAGGTCGACTTTCAGTGTACTTAATTATTCCTGGAATACAGTATATAGATTTATAAATCGCAGTTGTTTCTGAGTAGAACTTGCGAAAGGCATAAATCATGACCAATATATTAGGGTGAATGTGCAGTACTTCAGATTCTATTTAGTACTTGGCCGCTCTGGAAATATATTACTCAGGAATAACAAACAGCAATAAAATCTTGTACAGTTGAATGATCAGTTTTAATTATCTATATATCTGAACGCGTCACGAAGTCACTGAATATTTCCACGTGAAAGGCAAAAGTTAGGAGCTTACCGGTTGACTATTAATAAAAGGGACACTTTTCGCATATTTTCGAGGCACAATAGTTCAGAAAACTCTGACTCACAGCCTCAAAAATATTTTTTCCTAACTACAAAAATGATTTAACCGCTACCCTTACAATCACTTGTAGCACACGTGAGGCGCCAAATAGAACAGAAAAATTTTAAGTTTTCCAAAATCTATTAAATCGAAAATATCAGCAGGCCAGGAAACCTACTAGAAATCAGTGATGGATTATTATTCCAACAACACACAAAAGAAATCGTAAGGCAAGGGGTTAAGTCTATCTCATGACCAGACTGCGGATTTTTATGCATTTATGACAAATTAAATACAGCTAAAATATGCAAAAAGGACATAATATAAAAATATATCTAAAATATTCAAAGTGTGGTATTTGTCGTAATATTTATTGAGTGCAATAAATCCCTAGATAGGTTATCCTGTCTCACCTGCATTTGTGAAACTCGAAATTTGCATAAACATCCGCAGTCTACTCATGACTAAATTAGATTCGACTCAAATTCAATCCAAAACAATACCACTTCCCAACAATTAATTCAAGCAGAAGTTCTCTCCGCCACTTGTCCACGAAAGAGACTATCCTGAATCGCAAGAATCCTTCGTATTTCCAGCAAACATGCACCCTTTCCAGCAAACACTCCGAATCCTCGACTCCTCGTATCCTTTAATCCCGCGGTAACTGAAGAAGACGTACATCTCCGATCTCAGAGATACAGAAACGATACGGATCTGATCCATCATCGAGGGATTAATTCCAACAAGAACGAAGGTAGAGAAAGCTAACCCGAAAATCCAAATCCTGATGTCTCGAGGCCGACGAGAAGAAACGAGGGATGAGGGCCGGACTCCATTGGATAGGTTTCCACGGCGAGGAGAGGGATCGACACGCGGTGGCGGCATAAAAGAATAAAGCGGAGGTGGGCACGGTTTGATTAAGGAGGGCTCGGAGACGTTTGCAAAAAGTGACGGTTGCCCCGAGACGCTGGATGACAAGGAGAGACCGAAGGGAGAGAGTCGAGACGGGATGACCAAGTGGAAGAGGAGAAAGAGGACGAGCCGAAGGAGCAGAGAGGTTGAGGATAAAGAAGAAGGAAAAAGTAGAGGATGACGACGTGTAGGAAGAAGGACGAAGGAAGAGGAAGAAGAAGATGACGATGAAGAAGATTCTGAAGAGGGTGGAGGACGAAGAGAAGAGGTCGGAAGAGAGATACTCTTCTAAGGTCGAGCAGCGGACCGAAGAGTAGGGGGAGCATAAGGGGCCAGAAGGGGCAGATTCCGCAACTGTCGGCAGCGGGGCCTCTTTCATGGAGTCCCAAAGAGCCGAGCTATGATCGGGACTGGCATTCCTTTTGCCTTTAAGAGACCCGGATAGAATAGCGGCCGGCGGGTAGCGAGGACCTTAAAAGAATTCCAGCCATTACACATCATAAGGATAATTTTTGCGATTGTCTCCAAAGGGTCCCTACTACGCCACCGGCTACCGTTCGTCCTTCTCCGTTTCGACGAACCTTGATGCTCTCTCTCCCTTGCCCTTTTTTATCGTTGCGAATCGTTTCACTTCACTAGCGTAATGAATTACAAGGTGGGATGCGCGAGATTCAACGTTTCCACGGTGTATCCTCGCACGAGTTTGAGGATAATGCTCTCTTGGTGAGACTACTTTTTTCACGATAAAAATAGTCGTGTCTGAGGGGAAAGACTTTTTGTCGGATACTTTTCTATCTGAAAGGCGAGAGGCGAAGTACTGGATTCTTTGAAATAATTAAGTGTAGGACGAGGGAACGTTACCTCTTAACACTAGATTTACCAAACCAGTCAAAATGACTGGTGCACAATTTTTTCCAAAAATTCTACGGGTTTATGAGAGAGAGTCGTAGAATAAATATTCTTCGGACATCGTATAAAACATAAATTACCGAATCTATCAGCTCTTTCGCATCTTAATTTTCCTTGCTTTGAGGTACATATTTAACATATTTAAATATAATAGATTTCACGCTGGTAAATCTAGTGGTAAAAATACCTGCGAGGGAAGAGGAGATAGTATTATTTTGTAATAAACGAGAGATTAATAGATCAGTGCTGATTAGCTGGAAGAATATTAAATTTTGAAAGCTTCTGCAAAGTTCTCATCCAGCATCGGAATATTTAATACCAATCGATAGATCGAGTCGCTAACATACGATTGTCATCTGGCAGCCGAAAGTGTTAACACTAGATTTACGGATGTCGATATACCTATTTTTCTGAAGTGAGCCAATTTGAGTCATACAAGAAAAGTGAAGTTTTTTGCAAAGAAAATAGTTTAAAATCAGTTTCAATGAAAGATTTATTATTAAAAAATTAACCAACTAATATATATACAGTAAACAAATTTTTAATGAGCCAAATTGGCTCCGTAAATCTAGTGTTAACACTTTACCGACCGGAAGCCTATTAATAGGCTTTTCGGACCCAACGCCTCTGAACTTTTAACTTATTAATTGGTTGCCATTCCAATTAATAAAGTATCATTTATCGTTGCGGTTACCTGTGTTAAGGACTCAGTGACGAGAATTTGTAATTTTCGAATAGATATTTGTATCAAGGAAGTATTTGTGACCAAGTGATCGGTCAGAAGGGGGTAGGAAGTTAAAAAAATACCGGTCGGTAAAGTGTTAAGATTCTAGGAACCGTCAGGGAAGTTAGACGTCCCGATTGTTCTCGTCCAGTATGGCAATATTTAATAACAATCGAGGGATCGAATGGATAATACATTAGAGTCGTCAACCAGCCGGAAGAATGTTAAACTTCGAAAGCTCCTGCAAAGTTCTCATCCAGCACCGCAATATTTAATACCAATCGATAGGTCGAATCACTAAAATACGATTGCCATCTAGCAGCCTGAAGAATGTTAATTCTTGAAACCTTCAGGAAAGCTAGAAGCCCCGATTGTTCTCGTCCAGTATGGCAATATTTAATAACAATCGAGGGGTCGAATCGATAATACATTAGAGCCGTCTACCAGGCAAAAGGTCATCGACGACTTCCTACTATAACTGTAACCTATTGCTTAATATCTGCGACTCCTGCCAGCGCAAATAGTAATTCCTCCTCCCTCGTGATGGAATCCGCGGCATCGACGTGCTTATCCACAAAGGAGAGACACGAAATACGCGCCATTTCGATTGGCAATTACGTACAAGACAGCGGAAACCAACGTGAAACTCTTCGCCATTGTCGTTTCGAAGAATTTTCGCGATGATAATTCATCGTAATTGTTAATTGATTCGTAATAATCAATAACAGTAGAATAACGGTACGCAGAGAGGATCGTAATGATTACGATACGAGTTACATCGCGAGTAATTACCGGGCTTGCGGATAATCAAGATGGAACGGGACTCCTAGGAAGTCCTGGGACGATCGAGAGATATCGGATGCTTCTTCTCGTTCGAGACCTATTTTCTCTACTTCCAGAATATTTTCTTCGATTCCAACGAGCTCTAATTATACCCAGCTCCATCTTAGAACGACATCTTAGAATTTTGGAAGTTCATCGAAATGCTCTCGAGGATCACATCACTTCAATCACGAAGAAGTGAATCTAATTGAGACTTTACAAATTGTCAAACAGAGAAAATTAATACGATAGAATGCTCCTCAGGCTCCAATTAATGACTTAATTTCAATAATTAAATTTAAAATCCTTTCGACTAGAACAGCCTCCTATGCAAACACCGCAAGGAGCTCAACAGCGAGCAGTTAGCGCTTTTTGAATAAAAAAATAGTATCAAAGCAAGCACTCGTCAACGTGATATCAGTATGCTATAGTCCATCGTCAAACAGAGAAAATTAATACGATAGAATGCTCCTCAGGCTCCAATTAATTACTGAATTTCAATAATTAAATTTAAAATCCTTTCGACTAGAACAGAATCCTATGCAAACACCACAAGGACCTTAACAGCGAGCAGTTGGAGCTATTTGAATAAAAAAAGTATCAAAACTAGCATTTACCTCAATTGTTAACGTGATATCAGTATGTTGTAGTCCATCGTCCGCTCGAACCTTAAGGACGTATTTTTCTTTGGTCTCTCTATCGAGAGCTTCTGCAAGCTTCAACTGTCCTGTCGTTGGATGAAGCTTAAATTGACTCTCGATCTCGTTCTCCAGCTCGTCCTTTTCCCCGTTGCTTCCTGGACGATGATTTGGTACCAGGGTATAAGTAAGAGTTCCTATGGTGTCTGGATCGTAAGCTTTTAACACCGTGACCACGGTATTTGGTGGCGCCTCTTCGGAAATTTTGAATTTCCAGGTGCCAGTGCCCCAAGTCGGTGCCACGTCATTCTTGTCGAGAACCGTCACTCGAACCTGTAATTAAAAATTTACGTTCGTGCCTTAGAATCGGGTTTAATTATAACTCATTATGTTAACGGAAGAGATGCGTTTGAGAAGTGAAAATCAATCAAGCGTTGAACGATGTCCGGTTTCTACGTTCTCCAGCGATCACGGAGGTAATCGCTGGAGTTTAACGCGCTTTGGAAAATTGATTGGTGGTTCGTTTCTTTGAGCTCTTTCAGAGATTATATTATCGATTGATGATTTAGAATATTTTTCACTGATAATTTAAATAGTACCTTGTTATTCGGCAGTCTCTATGTTAAAACTTTGGTGAACTATTGGAATTTTATATAATTAGAAAGAATTCAGGAAGTTTTATGTTTTAGAAATAGTAATTTTTATAGGCAAGTAATTGATAGTATAGAAAATAGATTTTTATAGACAGTGGTATTCTTGTTAGATTAAATTTTATAAAAAAAAAACGGCTATGTTTCTCAGCCTGGATTAATATAGTCAGGGATTAATCGACGGTAGAATCTCCATGGTGTTTGTTAGCGCCAGGATACAATTATGCGTGTAATCAATACAAAGCTATGGTCCCCGTTGTTGCGGCGAAGTCATGGTATGCATGCGAAGAATCGTGAGAAAGTCACTTTTTCGATCCGGCTCGTGCATGTCTCATTTCATTAAATTCTCAGTCACGTCACAGCGGCCAAGGTTTATGTGACCACCAGAAGCCAATGTATCGAAACAAAAGGGAGAACACAGAGAATCTATCGGTTTAACACGTCCATCGAGATACCAAACGTATATCTACGATTGATATCGTACTTGTTCGTCCTAAGCTATCGTTGTTTCGTTGAAACTTTGTTACGTTCAACTTCTACTACATTTCACCTGTTATTCTACTTTTATCGATAGTAGTTATTTAAAATATAGAATTTTCTTTTATAGATTTCCCCCTTTATTTTAATTTTATCGATAGCAGGTGTTTAAAATATTTGTATTAATTTCCTACTTGTTAGTTTTTTCTTTTAGTATTTTTCCGGCTTTAACTAATAGTATAGAGTTCACTTTTACGCCGCTCTCACGTCACCTTCGCGTCTGCCTTTAATTCCACTTCCTTTCGCATCTTCCAAGCCATATAAACTGACCCTAAATATGGAAGGCAGTAGGAAATTCTCTCTCCTACGAGCTTAATACATCCGAGGAACTGTCGCCCAAGGAATCTCAGAAAATTGCGCTGGTACCATTTACTAAAATGGACTCTCACACTTCAGCGATTATCAGAATGTCGGCAAAAATAGCTGGTGAATGATCCTTTGTTCTTAGGACTGTTTAAACAAAAAGATATGCCTGGTTGCCGTGAAATCTTACTTTGATAATTAAGATAAATTTGGAAGATGATTTTGAAATGAAAAGGATTCTTAAAGAACATGCAAGAGAGGCAATTTCACAGTAAATGGATAAAGTTTATTTCCCAAATGTATATTCTTCCAACTGTTACGTTTCCATTGACCAAGAAACAGATGTTAGAAAAATTTCCTCATTTCTCTGATCGTCTCGCCTGTTCGGAAATCTCTCCGCTACGTTGTGCCTCTAGAAACTAAATACGAAAGTACACCAACAGTTTTCAGTTGGGTCTTACACAATCTCCGCTGAAACGCATCGATCTTCCTAGTAATTAGTTGGACTCCCCTCGTCATTGATAAAGTACGTGCCATCGATTATTGCTCTCGAAGCTAGGCGTGCCTCCACCTGGAGCAGGGCATCGCGATGACGAAACAAAAGTCAACGTCGTGCGTCACGTTGGAACCGGAGGACTCGTGCGCGTTCTCCATTCGACAATTTCCGCCGCTCTTCAATAAAATCCTTCATATAATAGCTGAATATTGCTAATATTCGATAATACCACCTTAGGAAATTTTTATAACGTATTTCTATGGCAAATACTCGAATATTAAGAAAACTGGTAGCTCCGGGTCAAGTTCGTACCAGAGGCGCGTTCTCCATTTGGCAATTTCCGCTCGTCTTCGATAAAATCCTTCCATTAGCCTATAAATATTGTCGATATCTCGATAATATCACTGTAGAAAATTTTTACAACGCATTTCTATCGCAAATGTTCGGATATTTAGGAAACTGGTAGCCCCGAGTCAAGTTGGTTCCAGAGGCGCGTTCTCCAAATGGCAATTTCCGCACGTCTTCGATAAAATCCTTCAAATAGTCAGTAAATATTGGTAATATCTTGATAATATCGCTGTAGAAAATTTTTACAACGCATTTCCATAGCAAATACTCGGATATTTAGGAAACTGGAAGCCCCGACTCAAGTTGGTACCAGAGTAGCGTTCTCCATTTGGCAATTTCCGCTGATCTGCAATAAAATCCATCTCACAATCGGCGAATGTTGCAAATATCTCGATAATATCACCGTAGAAAATATTTATAACGTATTTCCATAGCAAAAGACTCGGATATTGAAACTGGTAGCACCCAGTCAAGTTGGTACCGGAGAACCCGCGCGCGTTCTCCACTCGATAATTTCTGCTCCTCACCGATGAAATCGTTTCCGTTCCTCTCCAATGAAATCGTTTTTGCCGATATCGCTGATATCTCGACAATATCACCGTTGGACATTTTTATAATGTATTCCCATGATTCGAGATATTCGGATATTTAATAAATTTCCAGTCGTGCGACTTATGGCACGGTGTCTTGTTTTTCTCCTCTCGAAGCCATCCTCGGATGACGCAAGTCTCTATCGAGAATTGGCAATAAATCGAGCCGCAAGACACGAGGGCCATCGCTGTAATCGTTAAAAATCGAAACGACCGAGGAACGCCAACGGCTACCGGCGAGTTTCACGGGAAGACGAAAATGTTGGAGGTAAATTTATGCAAAGTCGAGAAGCAGAGAGGAGGAAGGTGAGGCCCAGGCTTGCCGGTGATTATTGGGCCTTGCCGTGTCGTTAATAGCGTCCTCGACTGTCGATGGTTCACGCAGTGGCATATGCCACCGGGTAGATTCGTGGAGATTCGACACGATGGAATTGATAAGGTTTATCGTCCTTCGAGTTGTTTTCCGTCCAACCAAGAACCTGATTTGAAAAATGCTCTCATACAAACGCACCTATTAATGAATGCCAAAGAACAGTCCCAAACAATTACATAAAGGGATGACAATTAGAACACTACATCATTAACTTCGCAATTAATTCGTTCCAACAATTCCCCTTCAAGTTGTTACCATCAAAAACAAATTCCCTAGATCCAAATTGATTTCCAATTTGCACCTAAAAATCCCTAACTCGGAAACCCCCTCCACAAATGGATCCTCCTTAAGTCGACAAGTTTGAGACGGAAGAACATCGACTGAAAGAATACAGGGATGAACGTCTCGAATGCGACGTTCTCTTCCCTTTTCTCTCCCTTCGTCGTTGACCGTATTATGCAAAAGAAGAAAGGCGAAATTCGCGGGAAGAATGTCCGCGGCCGGTCGCGTCATCGTCACGATCGGAGAACAAGGAGACGGCAACGGCAACAATAAGCAGACAAATCAGTGCGGTCATATAGCTGTCTCGGATAGAATATTCCCTCTTCTTTGCTCGCTGGCGAGGGACGAGGGGTGAGGAGAGCCGGGGAGAGAGAAGAGAGGAGAGGAGAGGAGAGGAGCGAGGTATATGGGCGGTAAGAAACGCCCGGAGAGCATTCGGAGTGCAAGGAAAGATGGTATCTGCGTCAGCGCGGTCGGGGATCAGCGGATCGGATCGAGTCGCTCAGCGGGGGTTTCTTTGGGTCATGCACGAAGTGAGTCCCATTCTTCTGTTTCCCCCCTTGCTCTTCGAGGGCCCCACGCCCCCTCTCCTCTCCTCGCTCTCTTTCTCTCTCGACTTTGGCTCTCTCCTCTCCTATCTTTCTCGCTCACTCTTTGTCAGCTATGTCTCGTTCTCTCTCTCTTTGTCAGCCTCTCTCTTCTTCTCTCTTCGATAGCCTCTCTCTTCTCTCTCCGAGCTCTCGATGCCGTGCTTCCACGCTCCGCGAGTCTACCGCCTTCCTTCTTCAGCCTCGAGCCGATACTTGGGCCTCGTTCGAGCCCTCCTCCCTGTCCCCCTCCTTGTCCCTTTTACCGAACGGGGTCCTATGGGTTCTCTATGAGGGGTCGAACCACTGACATCGCTCGATTAATAACGTGTCTTCGTGGGGGCCCCCATAGGCCACGACGACGACGATCGGGACGAGGAGGACGACCGAGATGACGACGACGATGAGGTGGACTCTGAGGGTACGGAATTCCGTGTAACCACTGGAGACAATAAGATATATATCTACTAAAAGATGCCCTCCGTTTTTCTTTCTACTATATCCTGTCGAAGTAGACGTATTTACCTATTGGTTAAAACGAACGATCGATTCTAGGTTCTTTCGATTGTTAAGAAAACTATTTGTTTCTGTGCTCCGAAATCTATTCTCTGCGAAAAGTATTTGGTGGAATTGAGCTTCTTGAATTGTGGTCCCCATTTTACTTGAGGAGAAAAATTCTCGTAGATTTGAAAGAAATGATCGAATCTTGTATTAGTAATAGATTAATATATTTAGCTGAAATTAACGTTAGAACTGTAAATAATCTTCAAACGGCTCACGATCATCGGAAACATCTCGAAAGCACCGCTATGGTGTCGCAATGGCGAACTTTTAAAAGAGTATAAATTTGGAGACACTCAAGACTGGTTTTCCTCCGCGTAAAAAGGTTCCGTTGGTCTTAGATTTGCATCTCGCAGTCGTCCCTTTCACCGATCGGGGCCCGTCCTGCGCGAGGGGTCCGGTTTAATAACGTTCCCTCCGACGGATATTCCCATAGGCCCCATAGGCCACGGTGAAGTTAAAGGGTACGGTGCAATTCCGTCTAGCGGCTGGAGACAATAAGATATATATCTATGGTGCTTACGACTAATAGCTTTGTTTCCTCGTACCACGACACCGTCCACCTTCGGATGGCTCGTGGCTTCACCGTAGATATGTCTACGTCAAGTTGGGCCTTACCGATGAATAGTTGCGCTTACGTTCGAGTTAACTTGTCCTTCGATCATTTATTATACTTTCCTGTCGCATCGAATGCGGGAGGAGCATACCTTTGCAGTGGAGGGCACGCGGAGAAGGTAACGCAGAAAAAGAAATAATTGAGGGGAGAAAACGGTCTCGGGATGAATATCGAAACGTGAATTATGACCGTGTCCTTGCTGGAGGATCGGGGCTATTTTTTAAAGGGAGCAAGGGAGAAGTTATGGTGGAGTTTGTATGGAACGATCGAACGGTTGCTAATTTTCGAGAAAATTGTTGCAGTACTTGGCTCAGTATTTTATTTTTTTCTTATCAGTAATGGTGAAAGTGAAGTGGTTCCTAAGGAAGTTATCTTTAGCGTTGTAGGAGGTCGAAGGGTTTAGTATTTAAGAAAATCTGGAAAGATAGCAGAGAAAGTGAAACGGTACTCTAGAAAAATACCTCCGTCTTGTGAGTACTTGGAGAGTTAAACGGTACTTAGTTCCGTGTCTAAGGAAAGCTTGAAAGATAACACTAAAAGTCAAAGAGTCTTTAAAAAAAACGTATCTCCCATATTAATAGAAGGTGGCATGTAATTTTCAAAGACCTCTCACGGAGGTCGAAAGCCAAGAAGTCCCTTGGAATTTTCACCATCGCCTTTGTCTCGATGGGAGCAAAAGTGTGCCGTAATTTGGCGAGAAAATTAACCAGCAGTCCACGAAAGCATTTGCAATTCCGATAAAAGTAAATATAATCGCCAATATTCGTGTCCTTGATCTTCGGCCATTAATAACGTCGAGCCTCGACCGGCGAGGATTTTCGTTCATAATTTTCCATCGGGTAGAAATTAAACGGCGCGGGACGGCGGTGGCCGCACGAGCGCAATAAAATACTACGATCATCGTGGAACAACAACGTAACGCGTATTAATGAGCATTCTTTATGCACCAACGGCTCCAGATCGCAGACTCTCTTATGTAACCCACTACGGCCAGTTACACCGTGCTGCTTGTACGTATCTTTATTACGAGTGATATGTTAGTTAGTATACGCGCGGTTTTCGCATACTGCCAGACTCATGAAAGGATTTCTACGCGAATCGCCTAACTGTACAGCCGCACGTTCCTTCTGTACCTGTTTAGCTGCAATTTTACCTATACTTTGTCTCTCTCTCTTTCTTGCTCTTTTTCTTCGGCCGTTCTCTCTTTACTTTATCACTCTCTCAAATTTTTCTCTGTTATCTACATCTCTAATTTCTTCTTCTTCCCTCCCTCATCGTTTAGTTTTTCTACTTTGTCAAATTTTGTTACTCATCTCTCTCTTTGTTTTTCCTCTTTACTTTTCCATTCCCTCAAATTTTTTAATGGTATCCACTTTTTAAATTTTCTCTCCTTACTTCCTTAATAATAGTTTTTCTACTTTGTCAAATTTTGTCACTCCTCTCTCTCAACTTTTTTCTCCTTCTTCATCTACTTTGTCAGACTTCATCCCTCTGCTTTCTTGCTGTCTCCCTCTTTTCTCTTAGTTCAACTGCTAGTACCCCCACATACAGATAATGTACGTAGAATGTATCGAATTACTGTACGATTAACTTGCGAATAGTGAGGTTAAATTTATATGGTACATTCAGCCCCGTGATAAACATACTAATTTAATATCATCCATCGAGGACACAGTAAACACGGTAAATTAAGAAATTCGAGTAGCCATCGAGGTTCATCGATGCGAATGAACGCAAGAAAAACTCTATCCCCTAGCTGCTACCTTTCTCCAGACATTCCCACGGGTTTGCTCGAATTCGATCGACTCTACCCCGTCGATCCTTCGATTCGGCCACCGTCGAATCGAAGGAATCGGTCGCGATGGCCGTGGCACACGTGGAAACGGTGTCCGATCGATCATGAAAACGTCAAAGACGACGGGGCCCTCGTTGCATCCGTTTCACCTTGAAGACCCGTCACAGGAGACTCGTCTAAGGACGATGCACCTTGCCGAGGTGTGCGCATATGGGATACTGCGACCGGCAGTTGCCTCTTTTTTACAGCTTGCCAAAGTTAGACGGAGAGAGAGAGGTAAGAAAGAAGGAGAGTTGACCAAGAAAAAGAAGCGAGAGAAAGAGAGGTAAGAATGAAAGGTGACCGAGGAAGAGAAGTAAGAGAGCAAGTGAGAAATAACACAGAAAGAAATCTAAGGGAGGCAGAGGGCTGAGGGAAAGAAAGGTAAGAGTAAGAAAGGTGAAGGAAAAGAGAGACAACACAGAAAGAGGAGCAAGAGAGAAAGGAGCGATAAAGAGAAGGGGGAGCAGCAATTAAAAAACGAAAGACGAGACGAGGACGAAGGAAGGGGGAAACGATGCACCATCGGGAGAAGCCATCCAAGTTTTCACTGCGGTCAGTGCCTCCCTGAAAGATCGATCCATGGCCACGCTTTGTTTTTCTACCCCTGTCCACTCGGTACGGTGGACTTTTCGCGTCGATACCCGAACATACCCATGGGGTATTGAATTTATACCACGGGAGACCTGGCCCCGTGTGAGATGTTACGAGCGACCGCAACTTGCGGGTTAAGTGTCCGTTACGAGGGGAATATGTCACGGAAAATGGCCGTGAAGGAATTGGTACCTTATCCTCTTTTACTTTGGACCACCATACGATCATGGAGTGGGGACGGATTGTCTATCGGGTCGATGGTTTTTCGTCGCTCATAGTGGGAACGGATTGGAATGTCGTTTGTCTCCTTTGACGCAACTCCGGGATGTTATCTCGAACACGAGTCGTTGCTTGTAGGAACAAGTGGCAATTTTTTCGAGGATGTTGAGGGATTTTTTGTTTGATCCATGGGGTGAAGAGATTTAAATGACGATGGAGTAAAGTATGGGGTAGAATAGAGGTCTTTGAGCTGGTATGTAAATTTGGTTTGGTTTATGTACTGCTTTTGGGGGGGTACATAAATTATTAGGGGTCGTGGAAAATATCTGGGTGGAAATCATGGTGGATGCTGTCAATATTTGATGGTTTTATTTTTCCATCGTAAAGTAATAGTTGTAGTTACTCTATAGTAACTCTATTAATTTAAATCGGTCATGGGAAATGAAATATTTAAATCAAATTAAATTGTTAGGCTAAGTAGAATAAAAAGAGGACGCTAGCTTACGAAGTTTAAAGAGAATTATTCTTCAGCGAGACAAACAAGTCATCAAAGCGTGCGGAAATTTGCAAGAGTCACAAGGCAAAGAAATAATTTCGCTTTACGAGAGAGAAGAACGCGAAGTTAAATATTCGACCGGTTATAAAATATCCACGGTGCGCGCCTCGGGATTAAGAGGGTCCGAGATCTCGATCGACTGGAGCAACGCTCAGAGAGCAAAATCGATGGACGAGAGGAAATAAGACGAAAGGGAATTTTGGCATTCCACGGTGTACGCTTTCGTTTACCCCGGAATACGAGGGTATTGAATTTATACGTTCCCGTATTATCATGATAATGCGGGGGAATTTTTTTTTCGGAGGTACGTCCACCATCCGCGCTAAATCCTAATTTAGCGACGCTCTCCTTCGCCGATCCTCTCTCTTTTTCTCTCTCTGTCTTTTTTTTTCTCTTTTTCTCTTTCCATCTCTTTTTGGCACGGAGAGAAACGTCGGTTAGGCAGATGTTCTTTGTGCAAGATCCGTCAGAGCGACGTGATGGATCATCCTTTTCAAAATACTGACTGACTCTTATTTTTATTTCGTACCTTCGCAGGATTCGTTAAAATTATATTACAATACCGCTCAAACGAAGAGTAATGAATACCCGTAGCCTCGGAGCGATAAGTAAACGTCATAGCGAAACCCGAAAATCTGTCTCTCGGCCTCGCGAAATATCAACTCAAACTTTACTCCTCGTTCTATCGACTTCAGATGGAATGCATTCTTCTCTCCATCTTCTAATCCACTTTAACTATTGACAATAGAGATAATCTACTATCAAAACTATCTCTATCACCCTTGACACCCTATTAATCCCATTTTCAAGTAGCAATTCTCCAATATTCCCCCAACTCCATGAATAGATCACTCAAGCCCTTGACATTAGATCTACGAGAAGCGTCAAATTGACATTCTTTTTCCTCCGAATGTGTAGAGAGATCTAGGGATTAATTCCATTTTCTCTGTCAACCCCGTAAAACCTTGCCATTCTCCTCATGACTCTCGCCACCTCAAAGAATCGTCAAGCAAAGAAACTTTCTCGCTTCATCGTTTAATTAATCCGATCGCTTCCGCAAAATGGACGTCGGCGGAAGACGGTCGAGTAAGTACAAAAAGTGGGATGCATCGAATCATAATCTCGTAGGGCTCTAATGCATATATCTCCGGACTGAATTGGAATGGAGAAGGGCAGCGTCGGAGGTAGAGATGAAAAAGGTAAAAGAGGAGGAAGGACGCGAGGAAGGAAAAGGAAGAAAAGGTTGGACGGTTGATCCGCGTGCGCGGAGGACAAGAGGGAAGGGCCCAGGGCCCAAGGAGAGGAAGGGATGGCGATGAGAACGGCGAAAAAAAGGTGGCGCAGGGTAAGTGGTGTGACGTGCGTGGAAGTAGAATAACGAGAGAAAAAGGGACGGGGTGGAAGGGGTTTTGGGGGTGGAGAAGAGCACGAGAGAAGGAGAGAATGGAAGAGAGAATGAGGAGAGCGAGAGAGAGAAGGTGGATGAGGTGGGGATTGTCTGGCGAAGGAACCTCTAACAACCTATGATCACGTTATTAATTGAAAGAGGACCGCCGATGCTACCGGTTACGCGAGGGACTTTACGTGCCGTCTTATGGGCATGAGCCTCGCACCGGCACGGGGCCCATTTTTTAACGGAAACATTCTCGTCGATACATAAAATCTCGACGAACTGCCAGGCCCCCGTAAAGCTTCCGTGATTCGAGATAAACGGGACTTACGGGTACGTAATATCGCTTCGTATCGACTGATTTCTTCATTCCTTTCCACGCGGTCCGTCCCCCACCTCTGTGCAAATGAGGCCCCGGTTTTAATCGACGATAATTCGACTTTATCTTTATGAATTCAAGTATTAACAATCCCTATAGTCATTAGATCTTTTCAACCTTTATTGAAATTATCTTAATCGAATGGCCTTTACCGTTCTCCACTTTGGGACTTATATGGTGTTCGAAAAATCCTCAAAAATATATCATCTCGTTATTAAATATTCTATTGACACTCCTTCTACTTTCTTCAGGTGTATCAATCTCAAGAATTCTATCGAAACAACCAAAAATCAGTTCTCTCTTTCGAATACCATAAGTCCCCAGTTAGATTCGCTCCACTTAATTTCGATCAGCAGCAGAGCACGCGAGTGGCCGCAATTGACCTCCTAATCGTGACTAAATGGCAGCCGGTCGTTTTATCTGCTTAATTTCTCGATTCCACCTCTCCCTCTCTCTCTTTCTCCCTCGATCCAAGTGAACCTCTCTTCGCGACTCTCTCGGGGGTCCGCGATAAATCGCCGCGGGTCCAGCGTGCGATCGCGAAGCCACCTTTTGCCGGGTGGGCTCGACGATATCGAGCTTCCGAGAGAAAGTCGTGTCAATTACGCGGGACGTGGCTTATGGCAGTACGTGTCTCTCCTGTAGATTTGCAGTTGTGTTTGCGCTGTTCGCTCACTTACGTGGGATATGACACGCGCTCCGTGTGTCAAGAGGGCCCAGAGAAGGAGAAGGGCCTTACGAGGGTTGCCGGTACTTTTATTCCTCTCCCCCGCACAGATTCTTCGTCTTCTTCTCTCACGCTCCTTCCATCGTTCTCTTTCTTCGAGAAACCTTTCGCTCTTGTGCACTCTCTCCTTCCGAGGAGAGAGCGGGAGAGAAAGAGAGAGCCAGAGAGATGGAGAGAGTCGAAGAAAGACGGAAAGGGAGAGAAAGAGTGGCGGGGGACTACGGGGAGGAATAAAAAGAATGCGCCGGTCGAGCAACTCTTGCACGACAGTCCGCAGTGTAGATACGTATGCGTATATGAAGTGCAGGCGCGTAGAACACGTTCCTCTCGCGGGGAAACGGTGCCGGAGGTTAGTAGTTATCGGAAAAATGTCTGGAATGCGAGATATCACTTTTTCCAACGATAAACGAGACATTTTTTTCCTCACGGTTCAACCATATCGCGTTCGCGGTCATCGAAATCGCCGAGAGCCTCGTCGATAGAAGGTTCGCGTCTTATCCTCCGCCATCTCTCGTTTCTGGTCCTGCCCGAAACTCGAGCGATTAAGGCCCACTTTGAACAGTCTCTTGTCGGGATCTTTCCTGATTTTGTAGCGGGAAATGTCCTGCGAGTAATCCCTTAAGTACATTAATTATCGGATGGCACTTTTGTTAATTCTGAGACATAAATTTCACTTTAGGGGTGGAGAAGAGTGTTCTTCTTTCTCGTATTTAAAGAAAAAATCTTTCGAGCTACATTTCTCTAACATTGGCACTCTATGTTCGCTACATACATTTTGCAAAATCGAGTTCACATGTCAAAATAATTAGATATTCAAACACTTAAGAAATTTAAGATTTATAAGTGTTGAAATCATTATAGTATTAAATGGTATCCATAATATGAGTATACACTCGGTGAACCAATCGTAGAGAGTTCATGAATGTCCAATTATTTATTTAAAATATATTTCAATCACCGTTAGACATTTCTACAGATAAAAATAAACAGTCAGTACCGTAAGTGTTCTTGACTCAAATCAAAAACATCAAAGCACCGCTACAATTCCGCGAGGTTAAAATCTCGACGAAATTTCCTCGGATAAACAAAGACCACTCGGCGATTCGAAACAGAGTCGATCGGAGTCGACGGCCGCATTGTTCGCTTTGTCTAATAGCAGGCAAAGCGAAACGAACGCTTGGACGGAGCGTTTTGCGGCTACGCCCTTGTAATATGTGCAAGCAGATATGCGTGTATGCACGTGAACGTATGTAGGTAGAGTATATACACATCGACCGGTACGTTTCTCGCATTCGGCCGGAGGCAGTGGGCTGCGCGATAATGCACAGACATGCACATTCCTCGATTTTCTGCGTCTCCAATAACGTGGGTAGCCAGGCCTTACGTTTGCGGCTAAGACCCGGCACGTGTCTCGACCCTCTGCAAACTTTGCCAACCGATCTCCGCTTTTCATCGAGGATTTATCTGTTGCGAATTGTTGCCATTCCAGATCGGCTGGTTTTGCAAGACTTCGTCGGCTCTGTGGCGCTTGTGGTCTATTTCCATCGATTTTTCGGTTGATTTAGATGGGAAAATGCAAGATGATGGTCTGCTAATGAGAAATATCTATTTGATACTGAGTTTTCATTGTTGGAATTTTAAAAAATTTTGTATTATATTGAGAATGTTACTTTGACCGGGGAATAGACTGCATCCGCATGGATGAAGACACAAAGGAATTCCTCCATAGTATTCCTATCTTCGTAGATGTAGACATGAACTTAGATTTTCTATTTGAAAATACTGATCTTCGTTAAGGTCCCAATTTTGCTTGCAATTTTGGGCAGAGCTTGGAAAAACTTCCAGACCTTTCGGAGACTTCAACTTAGGTTAGCCAATTGAAAGTTCTAGTCTTCGACTCCATGACGGTCGGGTCTCCCATGACAATTTCTTTAAAGTATCAGGAATTTTTACAGTACTCAACTTTTTCCCAATTTATCCTCCAATTTTCGCTTCTCGTTAAAGTATAGTCGGTATCAGCGGTGAGATCTAGGATACCGAGACAATTCCGATCGGTCGTTGCGATTAGAAATCGCTGCCCACGTCGTAGCGCAGCGCCACAGAGTCCTTCCGTTTGGCAAATTGTGTCGCGATTACTCAGTCCTCCGTTCACCGTGTCTCAGTCGGATCGAGACGAGCGATAAATTCACTCTTTAATTCAGATTCTGCGAAATTGAATGCATCACTCGACTGCCGGTCCGGTCGAGCAGGATTAAAACCTCGCGACGGCATGACCATATCGTTCTCGTATCCTCGAGGGTGGTCGAGGATTTTTTGCCGGGACGATTAGCGAATCGATTAGCGTCTTATCGAAAACTCGTCGCCTTGGAATTTCTCTCGGGCTCTTTTTTTTTTACTTCGGCATAGTTTATTTTTAGTCGGCTCCAAGCGAGAAATCGACGAGCGTTTCTTCCACCTTCCGCTACATTATTCCGTCTCCTGCTGTTTGACGGGTCAAGGATATTATGTTTATTCGAATCGAGATAAAACCCGGCTACTTTCACGATCACCCCGTCGTTGCACTCGGATATCGTGCCAGTTGGTGATATCTGATGTATTTTTTCGCGCTAGTGCGAGATCTATCGGTTTAAACGAAGCTTCGATAGCTATGGTGAACACTTCTTGCACGGCGGAAGTCGATCGTTTGAAAAATCTCAACGGATGAAGTAAAACTGGGGTAATAATGTTGTTTATCGAATGTTCCACTATTATAATATTTAGTAATTGTATTACTATTTAATGTCAGAAACCACTTGCACGTTTCTCGTTCTGTATTAAGTAAAAAAAGTCGCACTGGATTGTTCTATAGTGTTTCTCAACTCACAATCAGTATGAAGAACCATTCTCCTAATATTTCTTTTATAAGGCCACTAAAATCGAATGCAATTATCAGCGCATAAATTTTATCCTGTCGAAGTCGTTGACGTTTTAAAGTGACACAAGAAACAAACGACATCTCGCAAAAGTCTCAGCACGTCAGGAGGTTAAAATCATATAGTAACAGCGGGGCGGTAAAATTAAATGAAATCCAGTCTATGCTTTTTGCGGACAGCCGAGTGTCATTAGACGAGAAAATGTACTAATTTCCTCGCGGCCGGTTCGTTGCGAAAGTGCCGCTGCACTGGGTTCCCTGTATCATTATGCTTCCGCGAGTATCGCTTCGATGGCAGATTTCTCTTGGCTCTCGATAATTGTAAAAATTACTCCAGTTACAGCACCCCTTAGTCTTGCCATTAGAAGCGATTTGGCTTAATGGGAGAAAATATATTCCAATTTTTTGAAACTTTTTCCCTCTCCATTTCTAATAGCTTGCTTTCCTTTCCTCTTTATGATTTTTCAGTTATATTTTTTTAAGTTGTGGTTTATTCTGTATTTCGCTTAGGACTTATCGAAACTTTCGACGAATGTACCTTTTTTAATTTCCAAGAAAGTTTGGAATTGTGAGATTGAATTTTAGTGGAAGATGTTCCGTCGGAGAACATAAGTTAAGATTGCAGATTTGGGAATTATTAAGGCTGTATTAGCATTGTAGATTTGTAAATTAAGAAGGAAAAGAGAACGTTGAATGATATTTATCCAAAAGTACACGTGTTTCAGTAGTTTGCATTATACTGTTGGCAAAGGGGAATTAATGAAGAATTAAATTATCTTGGTTGAAGTCATCGAAAATATTAAAATTTTTAAGTATACTATTCTTCGAATTTTCTATCCTTTTTGTATAAAAAGTAACCAGTTAAATCATGATAAGATAAATCTTAAAACGAATCTCAATATACATTTCAACATCTAGCGGATGAGTTGTCGCTACATCCAGCGTTAAAGTCTCAAAGACGCGCGTTACATCGACCCAGCATTGTTAGTCTATTACGCCACTTTTCTTCGAACTTTCCCATCGAATAAATCGCAGAAAAATTATCGAGCTAGCAACACGTTGATTACGACTCGCAACAAAATCTACTACAGACAATAGAATATTATGGAACTTACAAAAAAGGGAGAGCAGTAACCCAGATGTTTTAGAATCCCTATTCAACTTAAGAAAATTGCGAGTACCAAATTCTTCGTGGACAGCTGAACAATCGAAGAGAAGTTCCGGACTCTGAACGTTCAAACTCAGTCTCCTCGAATAAAGCGAGTTTTTTTCTTTTCATTTCCAGCCTCATTTATTGAACCTAACATTCACTTCATTACGTCAATCTGAACTGTTCAAAAAGATAAAAATAAATTCTTGGCGATGATAACTGGGCGCTATTTTTTAAAATACCTGCGTCAGCGAATTCAAAATTAAACTTGCGCACGCGCAGGTTTTTTTGAATTTGCGCGCGCATTTTAAATTTAAATCTCGCGCCAAAATTCAAATTTAAAATGCGCGCGCAAATTCAAAAAAACCTGCGCGTGCGCAGGTCATTTTCGTATGCGCACGCGCAGGTTTTTTTGGATGCGCATGCGCAGGTTTTTTTCGTATGCGCACGCGCAGTTTTTTTTTGGATGCGCGTGCGCAGGTTTTTTTCGTATGCGCACGCGCAGGTTTTTTTCGTATGCGCACGCGCAGGTTTTTTTTGAATTTGCGCGCGCATTTTAAATTTAAATTTCGCGCCAAAATTCAAATTTAAAATGCGCGCGCAAATTCAAAAAAACCTGCGCGTGCGCAGGTCATTTTCGTATGCGCACGCGCAGGTTTTTTTCGTATGCGCAGGCGCAGGTTATTTTCGTATGCGCACGCGCAGGTTTTTTTTGGATGCGCACGCGCAGGTTTTTTTCGTATGCGCAGGCGCAGGTTTTTTTTGGATGCGCGTGCGCAGGTTATTTTCGTATGCGCGTGCGCAGGTCATTTTCGTATGCGCACGCGCAGGTTTTTTTCGTATGCGCACGCGCAGGTTATTTTCGTATGCGCGTGCGCAGGTTTTTTTTGGATGCGCACGCGCAGGTTTTTTTCGTATGCGCAGGCGCAGGTTTTTTTTGGATGCGCGTGCGCAGGTTATTTTCGTATGCGCGTGCGCAGGTTTTTTTGAATTTGCGCGCGCATTTTAAATTTAAATTTCGCGCCAAAATTCAAATTTAAAATGCGCGCGCAAATTCAAAAAAACCTGCGCGTGCGCAGGTCATTTTCGTATGCGCACGCGCAGGTTTTTTTCGTATGCGCACGCGCAGGTTTTTTTCGTATGCGCAGGCGCAGGTTATTTTCGTATGCGCACGCGCAGGTTTTTTTTGGATGCGCACGCGCAGGTTTTTTTCGTATGCGCAGGCGCAGGTTTTTTTTGGATGCGCGTGCGCAGGTTATTTTCGTATGCGCGTGCGCAGGTCATTTTCGTATGCGCACGCGCAGGTGTTTTTCGTATGCGCACGCGCAGGTTTTTTTTGGATGCGCATGCGCAGGTTTTTTTCGTATGCGCACGCGCAGGTTATTTTCGTATGCGCGTGCGCAGGTTTTTTTTGGATGCGCACGCGCAGGTTTTTTTCGTATGCGCAGGCGCAGGTTTTTTTTGGATGCGCGTGCGCAGGTTATTTTCGTATGCGCGTGCGCAGGTTTTTTTCGTATGCGCACGCGCAGGTTTTTTTCGTATGCGCACGCGCAGGTTTTTTTTGGATGCGCATGCGCAGGTTTTTTTCGTATGCGCACGCGCAGGTTTTTTCGTATGCGCGTGCGCAGGTTTTTTTTGGATGCGCACGCGCAGGTTTTTTTCGTATGCGCACGCGCAGGTTTTTTTTGGATGCGCACGCGCAGGTTTTTTTCGTATGCGCAGGCGCAGGTTTTTTTTGGATGCGCGTGCGCAGGTTATTTTCGTATGCGCGTGCGCAGGTCATTTTCGTATGCGCACGCGCAGGTTTTTTTCGTATGCGCACGCGCAGGTTTTTTTTGGATGCGCATGCGCAGGTTTTTTTCGTATGCGCACGCGCAGGTTATTTTCGTATGCGCGTGCGCAGGTTTTTTTTGGATGCGCACGCGCAGGTTTTTTTCGTATGCGCAGGCGCAGGTTTTTTTTGGATGCGCGTGCGCAGGTTATTTTCGTATGCGCGTGCGCAGGTTTTTTTGAATTTGCGCGCGCATTTTAAATTTAAATTTCGCGCCAAAATTCAAATTTAAAATGCGCGCGCAATTCAAAAAAACCTGCGCGTGCGCAGGTCATTTTCGTATGCGCACGCGCAGGTTTTTTTCGTATGCGCAGGCGCAGGTTATTTTCGTATGCGCGTGCGCAGGTTTTTTTGAATTTGCGCGCGAAATTTAAATTTAAATTTTTTACGAATTATAAGTTTTTTGTTTTAAATCTGCGCCTGCACATGACAAAACGAACTTGCATCCGCGTTTCTGTATTTCTTTCGTTACACCATCACAGTAAATCAATTATTGTTAAAACGCAATCGGAAGATAAAGAAAAAACTTAGGAAACAGAGGAGAAGTCAATCTCGAACCAAATGTAATTTCATCTCACGAAACCATGTAAATCCTCGCGCGATCATTGAAAAAACCTGAGCAGCGAGACAGAAAAAAACTTTATCTTTACAACTCAATCAAGATCGTAAAAACAACCGCGTCAAAATATCCTTCAAAACGACACCAATATCGGCTTGGGAATCACATTGGAAAAGAAACGAACTAAGCGAATCCAACTGCTCTCAGCGGAAGGAGATACCAACGGTGAAGAGGACAATAAGTAGAGAAAAATCGTCGAAGAAAAGTGACGAAACGACGTACAAGAATTAACGAGCCTTCTCGTCTAACGTGAAACGAAAAGGTGGAGAACTCTGCGATCGCCAGGAAAAAGTTGGGATTTTTCTTCGGCCGAAGTCATAGGAGAAGCAACTGCACGAAGGATAAAGTTAGAGGATGAAGGAAAAGGATAAAGGAAGACGATAAAGGTGGAGGAGGAAGACGGGAAGGCAGAAGAGACAAAAGACGAAGAGAGTAAAAGGCAGAGGCAGCAAGGGGTATCCGGAGGTGGTGGAAGAGCAGGAGGAGACCGCGAGAAGAGTAGAAGAGGCAGAGGACAAGGATGTAAATCATAATATGTAAATCCGTGTGATTTCGTTTGACTCCGGCTGGCTCGGATGGCCGGCGCTCCGAACTGATGGCCACTTGGCGAGAAACTCGAAAAGGCATTCCAAGACTCGCGCCTCTTTCGGTTCTCTTCTCCGCGAGATGGAGAAGTGCCGTCCCCTTCTTCTTTCAACCTCTTGCTTCTTCTTACTTCTTCGTCCTTCTTCCTCCTTCCTTTCTTCTCTTAAAACCCTGCGCCTCCGCCACTTCATCTCGTCCTACCGATGTCCTCGTCACGTCAAGCACTCCAGCGAAACCTCGAAAAGCTCCAAGAAAACCGTGAAGCATCGTAAATAATCTCCTTTGGGCTGCTTCTACTTTCAGCCGGGCTTTTTCACCGTCATCTTTTTCTACGTCCTTTGAATGGGTGGCTGCTGGTTGTAAAGAGGAGAGAGACACGTTTCTGGAGAACGTTTCCTCATTGTTGCTGGTAATTATCGTTAGGTTGGAATAGCTTTGATTAGCGATGCGTTATCTCGATGGTGGATGGATTTTTTGGAGACTGCCAGGGGCATTATAATTTCTTGGAATCGATTATCCTAGGATCGGACGGGACGTCTGGCAAAGTTTGCACGAGATCGGATAAAGTAGTTTCGGGGAAAGATTGAGACAGTGTTGTTGGATCTGGACTCATTTCGAATAATATTTTGTAAATGTATTTAAAGTTACTCAGGTTTTGAATAGGAAAATTGCTCATTTTCAATATTGATAGCGGTTTTGCTGAAGAACTTTGAATAAATCCAACGAAGGTCATAGGAAAAACTTCCACCTTTGGGAGCTTTGATCAGAAAAATGTAACCATTCAAATTTAGTTACTTTAACAGTTAAAATTAATTTCTCTCGTTCATCCGAAAGTTGGTAGTTCTAGAGTTAAATTGCCTCAGGTTTTATCTGATCTTTAAAAGTCCCAAACTCTTGCACAGATCCGTACGCCGTTTATACCCATCGCATTTACTAGTCAAGGGCAGAGCCGAGCATGGAATTCAGCCCAAAAAGACGTAAAAACGTAAGAATCTATCGTTCATTCAAAACCATGAGCTTAACTGTATCGAACCTACATCAGCTCCAGGTATTCGCGCCAAGAAACCTCTCTCATATTTCTCAAAACGCATTCCGCTCGATCCTCAATTTCCTTCGAACACGATAAAACAATTCTCTCCAAACGTCTCAACTATTAAAAGAAATCCTACTTGAAACATTAAACATCAAAATTTATCTAAAAATCAAATAACCAACGAGAAGAATTCACCAATTACAATCTCCAATTAAACACTCCATCTTCTTCAACGTGAAACTATGAACAAGCGAGCGAACGCTCTGCAAAATCAGCATCACCAAAAGCAACAACACACCCTGAAATTTGCCCCAACGAAGAAGAAAAGTCTCAAAGAGACGGAAAGCGGGGTTTGCAAAGAAAGTTTCACGAGCGAAGCTCATAATCAACCGGTCGTCCCAGGGCAACGGGGCGAGCAAACTACAGAGTACGAAATTCTCCGTCTGTCAGGCTCTCATTCTAATTAAATGTTTCGGCACGAGGCCGCGAAAGAGTAACGGAGAAAGGTCGAAGAGAATGAGATAAAACATAACATGCAAATACAGCTCAAAGGGTCTACTCGCTAGTTGAACGGAATCGTGTGTCGCTCGTAGCCAACGGTACGGATAGTCAAAGATAATATAAAAGGTATAGAGTATGGAATTCAAGCTTTCATCCTAATTAAATGTTCCGGCATGAGACAGGGAAGGACAGAGAGGAAGATAGGATGTTGCGGAGAGGAAGAGAAAAGAAGACTGCAAATACAGCGAGGAGTTGCACGAGTTCGCATGTAGCTCGTAGCCAACGGCTGGCATAGTCAAAGGTAATATAAACGTACGGGGGATGGATTCAGTATATTCAGTTTCTGATCCTAATTAAACGTTTCACGAGACGCGATGGAAAGAGATGAAAATGAACCGCTCCGGAGAAGAGGAGCAAGTCCTATCACAAACGAAGGAAGATGGAACAAATTTCCGTTGTTCCAATACTAACCCTTCGTTTAAAATCTCTAAAAGAACTACTATTAACAAACGAAACGAGACAACATCTTTAGAATATTTAATAACGCATCTCATAGTGGCATACGTGACCACCTGACTACATACTACTGACATGTTTCTCTCCCGGGGCCCGAAATCTGATCGGCCCAGAAGAGGAGAAAGATACGCGGTAGAAGATCCATCTAGAAGAGTCTCTCGATGTTTGTACGAACTCGCGTGTCGCTCGTAGCCAACGACTCGCATAGTCAAAGGCAATATAAAAGGTATAGAGTGTGGAATTCAGGCTCTCTCAGCTTGAGACCCAGCCAGGCTCCGGGCTTGACTCGCTTCTCTTCGGCTCGATTCTTGAGACTCTCGTCGGGCAGAGTCGAGCCAAGTCGAGGCGAGTCGAGGCGAGTTGAGGCGAGTAGAGGCGAACCGAGTCGAAGCAAGTCGAAGAGAGGCGAATCGACGATGGAACGAAGGAAGGATTCTGGTTGCCGTTGATGCTAGCCGTAGGCTCGCTGCGCCCGGTGTGCTCGGACGTGCTCGGACGTTCCTCTCAGCTCTCTCTTCGCATGCTTTAAAGTCGGCTCACAAGCGCGAGACCGTTTGGGCCGCACGGGGATCCTACGTGGGCCCCGCTTCGTTTTAAATTGATCGACGACCCACCGCCTCCACCCCTCTTACTTCTCTCCGTTCACTCTCGAACCCCGCCACGTCCCCCCGTATCGTCAAAAATATCGAGATTCAAAGGGTGGACGAATAGATTACGATGGAATGCCTCGCGCACCGCGATCCAGAAGAATTCCAACCATTTATCCCTCCGCGCATCCTTTTTTTCCCTTTCTCCTCTTTCCGTTGACATCGGAAAGACTGTATCTGCCCGTTGTGATCGGAACTCCTCGAACGCCTAGGGAACAACGATGGTATACCGTGAGGAGCATCGATATCTCACGGTGTAGAGGCGAGTCCTTTGGAAGGATCGTCGTGGCTTCCCTATGGTTGTAGACTTTGCTATGGAGAATAGAGTGACGCGGTTCTTTGGAGTTTGTCGAACGATAAGGTCAAGATTGAAGCGAGCACTTGTCGTTGGTTAGGATTTTTTTTTTATCTTAAAACTAATCCTTTCATGTGTGATCAAATGTAGTTTTGTAATGATATCTAGAGAATTATAGATAGTATCTTGGAATTTTTCTTGTATCTTTGATATTATATTAATTGGTATGGAATTAAATTAATTAGTGTCGCATAACATAGATTATCGGTGACGAGAAATTGAGAGTTGAATAAAACGTGGTCGGAAGCGGAGCGAAACCGTGCGCGAAATTACAGTGTTAAGTGTTCTCGTTGAATCCCAATAAATTATCCGCAAAAGTCAGTATGCTATGAAAAAGTAAAACGGGACCGGCGATGGTGTGAAGTTGCTTGAAATCCGAAGATAAGAGAGGCTCGTAACGGTGGCTCGTAAAAGAGAAAACGGCGATTATAAAGCAACGGGATTAAATGAAACGTCAGAAAAGTGGCATTTTTCCGTGGCGCCACTTTCTAAACCACGGTAATGTCGCTGAATCGTTTATTTAGAGCGCAGGCCTCAAGGTGGGGATATTAGAAAGGACGGAATGATAATCGAAGGTCAAGTACTAAATGCTCATACCGTTCCAATGAAAGCGCAGTCACGGATATCGTTCGCCCTTATTCGCAGAAATCTCGTCGTATCCTTTTTCCATCTACAATTTCTTTCGTTCTTTGACAGAAGACATTAAAACGAATCCAACGACCCCATAGAATTTCAAAATCGCATTGTTCTGGCCGATTTTTTAAACAACGAATTCACCGCACCGTTTCGTCCACAGAACAATAAACTCTCCGGACGATCATCGGTCAACTAATTGCTACATAACGCAGTGTAAAACTAAAATTCGCAAACAAAAGGGTGCAAATTACCCTCCTAACACCGTGGAAAACGTTAATCGTATAAATTCGATGCCCACGGCAAAGAGTAGGAAGACAGTTGAGTATATAAATCGTGTCCGTAATTACGTGCAAAGTAATGAGTCCTAATGTCGTTTTATGTCGTAAAACGAACTCGTAAATATCCGGGCAACTATCCGGACAGTTCAGGTAGCCATAAAGTATCCATAGTTTCTTCTATCGCCGAGCCATCGTCCCTCGAAGCGGCGTAAAAACTGCCGACGAAGAAGCGCTGTAAAAACTGTCATCCGTGTCTCAGCGTCGACGACTCTCATTCTTTTGCTCGGCGACGATTGCACTTACGATCGCACTTACGATTGCGCTCTACATCAGCCGCATTGTCTTTGCCTCGACGATAGCAATTAGCGTGGAGTCCATGCAACGATAATGGCGCGCACCCTCGAGCAATTGAATCGTTGGTGATTCACTTAACGTACGACGATCGACTATCGTTAGAGTCTACCGAGAGTGTAAAAATGGTTTGGTAATTTTGCCAGGTAATTTGAGGCAAGGATAAAAATACGCGCGATCCTATAATTATAAATAATTAGTCCACCTTTCTCTGCCTTCCAACATAGAGGCAGGCTACCGAAAATTCCCCGCCAACGATCCCCGGCATTGTTGCAAGCCCGTGTAAGCGTGCAATCGGCACAATGCTCATAGGCACTATTATACCGATTGCACATTTGCCGAGAGGCTTTTTGTCTCGCGGCGTTCTAATTCAAACCTGCACAAAAGTTTTGCGCTTCGCTTCTACCGCTGGATGACCTTCGAAGTGGGGCCTTTATTAATGAGGGTATTCTCTATGCCTCCCTTTGCTTTCTTTCCCTTTTCTCTCTCTCTCTCTCTCTCCTCCTTTTTTTTCATTTTCGCTCTTTTGCCGGCTGACACTCTTTTGGACCCTCCGCCCCTCACAATCGGCACACCGTCGAGGACGGTTCTCTCTTTTCCCCGAGGATCTTATTTCCTCCTACCGGTACCTTTCGATTCTCTCTCTTTCCTTCTGTATACTTCTTCTTCCAACTCTTTCTCACTCTATCCCCTTATAGTCGCTTCTCTCCTTTAATCTCAGCCCCATCCCCAGGGTCCTCGCCGTTACGATTTATTAGATCCCAATAAAAACTTGGTATCTCGTTTGTTCGTGGCTTTCAGTAATTACGGCTATCCCCGATATTTCTGACGGTAATGTCGGATATCTCTGTATCGTTGCTCACGCGATGCTACCGATGTATTAGCTCCCAGATAGGAATTAATCCTCCGCACCCCGTGCGCCATCTTGCAAACGTCCATCCTCCTCTACATTCTACTTCTTCCTCCTCCTCCTCCTCCTCCTCGACATCCATAGCTCCAAGCAAGAGTTTCACTTTGTCATTTATTTTAATATCAAACCCAATGTGCACACCTTTATTAATAATTTTTCTCCTCGCCGTCTCTCCGCGAATCGAATCGCAGGAAAAAAATTTTCAATCCGAGTAAAGCAAGTAATCGTCGGTCTTACCCGTACGGACAAAATACGGCTGAATGTCAAACGACAAGAGCGTTGAAACGGATTGATGTTCATCACCGTGGACCGTTTTCCAAGGCCTCGTCTGGCAGTACCACGCGAGGTCACCTTCGTCGGCCGGTGATGCCTCTTTCATGGTTGAAAAGAGCCTCCCAACAATGCCGGTCCGCGGGCTGCTATATGGCCTCTACGGCAAGAACTTCGCCGTTCGTATCGTCGCTGCTTCTATATCCACGTTTCTTTCATTGCCCCGGTATACCTGGCTTTTCTCCTCGCGTTATACCGGGTGTGAAATGCGCTTTATCAAAAATCCCAATGGACGATCGGCACGCAGGAGACTCATGCGCCTCGAATGTCTCGTTAATTTCATCGTGAAAAAGGTACGAGAGAACCTTAGAAAGTCTAGAGGTACACGTTTGCTTTCGTTAAACGTCGTCGAGAGTTATGGGATTAAATGGTGGAAGGATGATTCTGTTTATACGACGGTGAATCCGTTGCGTTAACTAGCTTCTGAGTTGAGCTTGGAAATGGAAGTTTTTTTACGGGAGACTTTTAGCTTGGTTACTTTTAATAGCTCGAGAGAAACGATAAATTGAGAGTTTATTGAAAGACTGTGGACAGTGAGAAAGGAAAGAGATGTAGATGGTTATGGAATTGATTTTCCATCGTTGCGATATTTTCGAAGACAGGTAGCCCTTTTAATGCATGGTCTTAATACGTTTAGTAGGCTGTAAAGTGTACCTTCATTTTTCTACTATCCATCATTCCGGTGATCCTTAACCCCTTCTTCTGAAGATGGTCCAGAATATAGCGGAGCATTAAGAGCTTAATAGCGCCGGCGTCGTTATTATGATATGATAATAATATACTGCCGAACTTTGTAGCATTTATCCTACCTTCTACGTCTTTCACGATTCACTTGCGCACCGTTCGCCGTGTAAAAGTGAGGAAGGCTCTCGAAGGCAAGTAGAATGAGAGGACGAAAAGAGAAAGAAAGAAATATATAGACAACGTTGACAACGGCTGCCGCGCTTTAATCGCTTTAATGCTTTCTCCTCTCGTAAAAATATCCGATACGTCGCCGAGGAGTAAGAAAAATTTTCGACCACACCGCGGCTCCTATCTAGCGAGGAGAATTTAATCTTCCGCGGTTTAATATCGCGACTCTTAAAAGGCTCGCTAAATCAATCCTCGTTATCTCGTCTCGTCCACTGAAAACTCTAATTATCCTACTTCTTTTTTCTATTCCTTTTTTTTTTTCCTTTACGGTGAAAAGCAAGGGACGTTTAATGCTCGAAACTTATAACCAGCTTTCGTAGTATGTATATAGAAGAGGCTGACTTTACGGCCTTCTTCGATGGCGGAACGCCATAGAAGCATGGCATGGTGCACGCTCAATCTCCATGGAAAGATTTCGAAACATTCTACTAGAGTCTAGACGTTGCATTGGATCGGTAGGTAATTGCAAGTCGAACATTTCGAGGCAATCTTCATTTACACCTACATGGACAGGTATTACCGGTCATAGAACAATGCTTCTCTGTGTCCTGATCGCAAGAAGAGGACGAAGAGGAAGAAGAAGAATAGTAATGAACCTGATTGCCGGCAGTGGACACAAGAACTTCGTATAGAACAGTTACGTCTACCGGGCAGCAGGAGATGCGAAGAGAGAGAAAATAGAGAGAAAGAAAGAGTACGTGATGAAAAATGGAGAGAGAAAAATACATGAACCGAAAGCAAAGCGATTCACGGCGGAAGAGCAGGGTCGTCGTTCGGCCCCGTGACCTTGAGATCCACCGTTTTATGTTAAACGTTAAATATCGTTCGATTTCGATCCATGGAGTATCTGTGAACACCTAAGTGCACATACTTCCCTACGATCGTGCGTTATTTACGTGCGTGCGATCCCGTGTAAGATCGCTCGTCTCTGGACTCGCGCGCAGATGATTAATATTCCGCTCGTTTCTTTCCGGGACGAGGCTCTTCCTCGTACAACTGTACCGCGAAATATCGTTTCCAGGACGGGGCCGATCTCTTCTCGCGAGTCGGAGTAACGGGGATCGAATAATCCCGATTATCCAATACCTCGTATTCGAGTGCAACTTCCAATTGGAAGATTCTATCGGCTATTCGCAGATTACAGGTACTAATTTACCAGGAGAATCGTAACTACTAAATTAAACCAGGTAGAATATTCTAATTTTGTTGCATCCTTGCACCGAGGTATTACTCTTACTCTGGTTTAAAAAAGAATCTTAAAATTATTACTATGATACGTGTAACTATTAGTGTCGACTCTACGATTAGGGTTAGTAATATTTTTACAAGTATTTTGTATATCTACTACTCCTTCAGGTTCAGTTGAGTTCTTATAAGTTTCAGCTCGGACTTAGTTAATTCATATTAGGTTCACGAGTCATTGCTGATTCTAAGTCATTGCTAATTCTAATTCAAAATCTTACAAGTTCAATATTAACCCATTCACTGCCGGAAAAACTAAGCAAATATTACTATAAAATTTGAGAAAACGGCAGAAAGGCTGTGAAATATTAATATAATGAATCAAAAATATTTTTGTTCCAAAATTACTATACACACTCGGTGATTATTGCTAACTTATTAATTCCAACTTATAGCGCAAGCACGAGATAACTCGTAGTTGGCACTGAATGGGTTAATTTCAACGTCAAGTTCTCCTTATTCTCTTACTCTCCTAATATTCCTGAATATCACTGCATCGCCCACTCAAAACAAAAAGTTCCCTTATTCCAGTGTACCTAAAAGAGCAATTATATTCTCCATTACATCAGAAAAAAATAAGGAATAATAAAACGTATTTCCCAATACGGAAGGATCTTCGGGCTCATCGATATTCAGCTACTACTAAATTGAAATATCTCGGAACGATCGTAGATCGTTACAGAAATGGACAATCGGAGACAAAAGAAAAGTAGCAGGAGGCCCAGCATGAGAGAGAGAGGTAGGGAGAGAGAGAGAGAGAGAGAACAGAGAGAGGAAAAATTTACACGTGTTTACACGGTGTTTGGCACGATCGAATAGGTATGTTTGAGATACAATTAAAAGAAGTGGGAGTAAGAAGAAAAAAAGGCGAGGAGTCGAGTCACCGAGCGGGCCCCGCCCTCCGTGTCCTTTCGGGGCCCGTGGCCCGCGAGCGCTCGCCGCAACGTTTTCATTCAGGGATCTCTTCTCTGGGCCTTCTAGCCCGATCGATTTATGTTAATTCCCGTTCTCACGGGAAACGACCGCCATTAGGGATGCGCACGTCGAACGTAAACTAATCTTTATGACGCTAATGCCTACTGGCCGCGTAGAGATACTTGAACCCGGCGTTGCAATTAAAAATTTGTAGACCAATAAGAATCTCAACGAGACGAGGAACACATTTCTGCCTTGAACGGCCGTAACGTTTTTACACGGTGACGTGGACAATTTTGTTTATCACCGATGGGAGATGTTTTGCGTTAATACCGATCTTCCGTTTCTATTTATCCCGTGTTGTCCGATGTTGCACTTTTGGTGTGGAAAATGATACTTTCAAGTTAAAAGTTAAATCGCCAAGTGATTCGATAGAAATTGGAAAATTGAATTCAAGATCAGAGTTACTGTGAGAATTGGATATTTCATAGAAATTATATCTGACTTGGTAGAATTTTGAGAGTTTTTTTAAACGTTTGTTTAGGGGGGACACATTAGGAGAAATTTTAGTAGAAATTGTTCAGTTAGAAACAATCGATGGAAGAAAAATTTCAAAACAGAAAGCGTTGGAATCTTTGAACAAAAAACCTAGCAAGTCGACACAAGAAAGGAAAACAATGCCGCCGGGATCACCGCGCACCAAGTCAAGGTTCACTCCACGGGAGATCGTCTTGAAAGACGGTACTACGTAGCTTCCCCTAGAAACCAGCTCCCTGTAGAATATTCCCATGGAAATAATATTCCAATTGCTGCCGATTGAATTTTCGGTCTCGATTCGTACCTCGAGAACCATCCCGATCGTTCGGACTCGTGGATACGCATTATCCCCGTTGCAAAAGGACGATCCCTTCAACGGTAGGATGTTGTACGTGCATGTATTTTCATATTTCGCATTTGCGATCGCACACGGTGCGATTACTAGAAAAAGAAGGGAGGAATTAAGGTACGAAAGGAACGGTGGAAAGAGAATTAAACAGAAGAAAGTGCAGAGCCATGGAATTGCTTGTACCCCGAGCTTGTAATCCGAGATACGTTCCAATCGACGTGTACGTCTCTCTTGTTGGACGATTGACGGTGCATAACGACAAGGATGTTTTTTCTTTCCTCTTTTCTTTTCCTTCATTACCGAATAAAATTGTCACCGGTGAACGCGACACGGCTGGCTGCACGGGACACTCCCGGTGATATCGCCACTTTTACCGTCGCTTCCTCGAGAAATTCCAGCGGCCACAATGTCGATACGTTCGACCGGCGGCCTAAGTAATCGAAGAGGCACACAGAATCGCGCATAGTTGGCAAAGGTATCACGAGGAAGGTCGCACGAAAATAGAAGATGTAACTGAGGACTTAAATAAGTTGGAAAATGGAGGGAGTATCTTTGTCGTCTTTTATTTCCGTTACGATAACTACGGTCATTTCGTGGACCGAATTGGGTGGCCTTTGAATCAAAGATTTTAGAACTTCTTGTTTTTCTGTAGTTTCTTCACATTGACTATTATATTACCTTCCAATTTGCGAGGATAGAGAATTAGGACAGTGAATTATATTTACAACAGGCAGGTAGTTATCCTTAAACCGTCTGGTGCAGAAAAGGGGTCAGAAATTGCACGAACTTTCATTTTACGTAAAAGTTTATCGATCCACTGAAACTGCCCCGAGAAGAGAAACCGAGAGCTTCGAGTCGTTTAGGTTTTACCGAAAAATTATCCGAATTATCCGCACAATGCCCCATTCGGCTTGATCGCAAGCGGATAGCCCGGCGCGTAAATTGAACATTAAGGGGCATTTACAGAAATAACCCATCGAGATTCGAGAGCGTACAAGGACTTCTCTCGGCTGACCATATACGCTGATATTTCCATACCGTGGTCGGGGGATCGCATAGTTGCGTTCGAGGTTAACAAAAAGAGGAGCGACGAATTGCGAAAGTAGGAGGACGAAGGGAGAAAAGGGAGAGAGAGTGTGTACAAAAGAGTAAGAGAGAAAGAGCAAAGAGGATAGAGGAAGATACAAAGAAAGGAAAAGAGAGAAAGAGAGAGTCTCCGGATCGAGCGAGCCCCGCCCGCTCTCTGTCCTTTGGGGCCCGTGCAGCGGGCCCATAAGCGCGTAATACATAATATTTTCGTTTGGAGATCTCCGCTCTGAGATCGATTTATGTTAATTTCCGTGCATGCGCCTTTCTTTTTGGCCCTCGCGTCGAACCAGCGCCGCTGCACCTCTCGCCGATCCTCGTATGCGCTTGCATACAAGCGCAAGCTTGCACTCGCTCCATCGTCGATGCGATTTCTCGCGCTTCTTCCACCTCTTCCATCCCTTTCCCTCTACCATTACTTTCTCCACGTCTATCACCCACGTAACCAACACCAAAGATATCATTCTCCATCGAAAAGCAGAATTATTTCCCCACAGAACCAAGAAACATCCTCTTCATCAACCCTTAAAGTTCGACTCCAGTCGAAAGGTGGTTCTAACTCAAGAAACTCTTAATTGATTCGCGAATCGCTGGTCATTCGTGCATGGAATTTTTCTCTCATACCTGCTGCTTCGAGGATCGCGTCGAGACTGCTCTCGATAGCGCTATTAATTAATTCAGTCGGGCAATTTTTCCTTGGGCAAATTCTCCAGTGGCTCCGCGCGTTCACATGCACGTACACGCGCACCATCCGCATGGCCCGGTGCTCGTGCAATTTTTCCTTCTTTTTTCTCTCTCTCTCTCTGCTCGCACACAGTCGCGAAAGGAACGAGTGCCGCGGGTACAGGTAGAAGGATTTTTGCTTACGCGAGGAGATACATAGGCCTTTACGTAGTCCACGTGTGAGGATGGGCTCTAAATCCGACGTGGTGTGCAAGCATCGAGCTCGGATGTTTGCGCGAGTGCGTGCGCGTGTGTAACACGTAGGCAAGAGTTCCCGCGGGGCTCAATCGTTATCGCCGGGGCCTTATCTCGTCTTAAGACTCCTTTGCAAGAGCAACGCGAGGGGCCCTTCTGCAATTATCCCCCTGTCCCCTCTTCGCCGCTCTGCCGCCTCTACGTTCCTGCCTCTTTCTCTCTTCTGTCGCTTTGTGTCTCTCTTGTATCTCTTTATTTCTCTCTTTCTCTCTCCTATTTCTTCGCCTCTCTCTCCCTCTCTTCTCTGTCTCTCTCTTTCTTTCTGCATTTTATCTCTTTGTGTGTCTCTTTCTATTTTCTCTGTCTTTATCTTTCTCTCGCGTATCTCTTGGGGTGTCTCTGGCTAACTTCTATCTTCTTTTCTCTCCCTTCATTCTCAGAGACTGCTTCTCGGTCGAGAAATTCTCTCCTCCCACTCCTCTCTCGATCTGAGAATTTGATTTTTCCGCGCGCCCGTATAAAAGCGACACGTCGGCGCCGGAGAAAAATGCGCGCGAACTCGGTGTCCGTTTAATTTCATTCCCGATCGACGATGTCCCTGACTTTTGCTCCCTTTGCTCTCGTTCCGCTTGGAGTTTCGATGCCGATAGGCGAGTTATCTTCTCGCTCTGCCTCGATTCGATTCTGCACGCACGATCGATATCGTTTTCGTCTATTTTCACGATTAAAGACACTTCTTAATAGATTCACCGTGCTTCCTACACTTCGATACGCGAGGAAATCGAATTTTTGCCGAGTTTCATGTTAAATGGGACAAGAAAATTTGTATAATTTTCGAGTGAAGGGGATTACGAGGAATTTGAAGGTCGAAGGGAATCCGTATTTTCATGGCACCCCGTATGTACAATGCACACGAGGGGTGCGGCAGCTCTGGGCTGGTCGGCGGAGGGCCTGACAGTCACTCAATGAATTATTGGCCATAATAGCAGTGGCAGCGAGGCTGGGCCCGTTCTGTGTTGCATCTTGGGCCCAGTGCTCGGTGCATCGGGGCCTCGTAACCCGTTGGCGTTGTACTGGCAGACGACGAAACGCATTGTTACTTTGCCAGCTCACTAGGCCACGTTCTCTTCAATGTTTGTCGTGGAATTCCAAGGGGGAGAAGTGAATCGGAGGAGACTATGGTGTCTGTAGAATTAAAGAATGGGACCAAGTCCACAGTCACATTAACTCTGGTAGATTTACTTTAATTCTCGTTCAATTTATCGATGTATCTAAAGCTATTAATTTTCAATCGAGCTCAAAATATTTTCTAAATTCTTCGAGTCACCATAAGAGTGTGGAAGTAAATTAAGAAAACGCAGGGAGTCGCAAGGGTAACGAGTTTCGGCGAACATCCGGGAAAGAAGGTGGAAGGGAATGCGAGGGAATAGAAACGAGGAGTCTCCCCTCGGAAGTCCCTTTACGGCGAGAGAAGTAGTTTATTAACGAGGAACACGAGGAGCCGCTTTTATTAGCGACTTCGACCGGCCTCGGAAAAAGGATCATTGCCCTTGAAAGTGATCCTACAACGTCACGAGGTAGGCTTCACCTGCTAACAGTTGTACGACTAACGGGAGTCGATGCTTTTGCATACCGAACCTCCAGTTCCACCTTCGTTTGATTCTCTTTCCTCGACATTCCTTTTTTAGATAAATATCAATCCTACATCTCTGAACAACTCTTCCTCTTATTTTTCCATCCGTGGCTATGGTGGGAAAGGAGTTAAAGGGACTCTCGATTCATAATATCGAAGTTCCACTCCTCTCCCGTCACCTCTGGGAAAACTACAAATTTTCCTAAGTGATATTTACACCATAGCCGCGATGGTTCGTGAGCCACCTAATATATTAGGTTCTTGGCGAAACAATTATCCCAGTTGCACTCGGCAACTCCCTATATCCACTGCCTCCATCTTTTTCCACGACTTTTCACTTAACACATAAAACTCCTTAAGAAACCACCCAAAATGGTAAAGTAACCGCAAGTAAGTCCAGACAGAAATACATATAAGGAAAGGAAGGAACAATCCATCATATCCATACGAACCAAAATGTCCCCACCCACTCGCCGTAACTTTCTCTCCAATTGACACAACCGCCGGCTCGTCCTTTGCTCGTTTTTCCTCGCGTGATTAAAGTGCCGGTCATAATCGTAATCATAATCGTAATCATAATAATTAATAGTAATGATTATTATTATTTTATCATCATCCTCGTACCCTCGGGTGCCTACGAAGGGTGATGGAACGAGGCTGTGCCTGTTGCGATGGTGATGAGGATGGTGCTCGACTCGAGAGGCAGCGAAGGAGGACGAGGTGGTTCTTGGAGAGAAGTAGGATCAGAGAGGAGAGGGTAAAAGAGGAACGGCAGAGAGGAAGGGCAAGGTAGCAGAGTGAAGAGAGGAGAGGAGTCGAGAAAAGTGTATAGAGAGGAGAAGAGAGGCGAGGAAGAGTGAAAAAGAGAGAATAAGAGGGAAGAAAAGAGAAGAGAAGGGTAGAGGGTGAAGGAAGGGGCTGAAGGGAAGCAGAAGGCCAAGGAGGGGTGGAGAGGGATGGGGGAAGAGTACCTACGCATTGCAGCAGACATTATGCTAATCTGCGAGCGAGGATGTATGCCCGATAAGCCGCCTGTGCCTCGGTATATAAGTCCCCTTCTGCCAGCAGTGAAGCCCAGGGGCCCCACGCCCTCGATCTCACGTACGTGTACATTACCGGGGGACGTGTGAGTGCGTGCGTGCCTTACATTACGTTACCTTGCCGTTTCGTACCCCGCCGTTATCTCCTGTTAACGAAAATCTGGAAGAGCATTTGGCTGTCTCTCGAGAGGCCCCGAATCTGGCCCGGCTAAGCGACGGATTTTTCGGCCGGTCGGTGGGCTATCCTATCTACCCTTTATTTCTCTCTGCTCTTTCTCGCCTGACCTCTCTCTAACTTTCTGCATTTCCACCCTTCTAACTTTCCAACCTTCTACCTTTCTATCATTCTAGCTCTCCACTTTTCTACCTTACCACCTCTCTAATTTTCTAGCATTCTAATTTACTCTCTTTCTACCTTTCTATCTTTCTATAATTTTAGCATTCTACCTTTCTATTTTTTTACCTTTCTATCATTCTAGCTTTCCACCTCTCTCTTTTTAGCATTCTAACTTACTCCTTTTCTACTTTTCTGCCTTTCTAGCATTCTAGTTTTCTACCTTTCTATTTTCCTACCTTTCCACCGTCTTACCTTGCTACTTTTCTACTTGCTCGTCTCTACGTTCTGCCTGGCGATATCTTTATCTCGGTCTACGAAAACTAGGTATTTCGTTATTCGAACGGCACCAGATAACTGGTAGCCAAGCCCTAACGCAACCCGAAGAGTCTATCGGCCCTAAGATGTCTCTTCGCCAGGGAGAAAAATTTCAAAAGATAAGACCTGCCAGAAGGAAAATTCACGCGTACATTATGCACACCGAATCGTATAAAAGGGTTCACCCAGAAAGTCGCGATTCGGATGCCGTTATAAGAATGCATACCGTGCGAGAGTACGTGCAACCGTGCGGAATGTTATTTAAGCTCGCACGCGATTATTATAAATTGAGAACGAGGTAGGCCCGAACATTGTCTTACGTTATTACACGTCCCCGGTGCCGTAAAGTATATAAACGTGCTTTAGATTACGTTACTTTACGTCGGGCCCCGTTCTTATCTCGTTTTAACGAATTTCTGGAAGAGCATTTGGGTGTCTCAGGGTATTCGAAATGTTGCGGCTTCGTGTGTCCGTGGCTGATTCTGTCCTCGTTATCTTTATGCGCGACAGGATGTATGGATTGGACTGCGAGACCGTCTCGTGACAATTGTTTATGGTGTATGCGTGTATATGAATCGCCATTTCAAAATGTTTCGGTCAAAGGAGATCGCCACGGTGACATTTGCCGGAAGAATATCGAATTTTCTTTATTCTTTCTCCATGACGTTTCTTCCCTTTTCTGTTGTACCTTTACGAGGCAAATTTTGTTCGCAATTACAGTTGGAATCGATGATCGATAAATTTTCATAGCCACTGACCGAAATCCTACGATTGTGACGTAGTGGCGCATCGCGGGCGAGCAGACTCATTTGAATACAATGCGATTCGAATATCCATCTTCGCGCGTTCTCTCAGCCGCGAAATTCCGTGTCTTCTTCCTGGAGAACCGATACCAGGAGGGCCCTTCGACGCTACCGAAATTACGGCAGATGCATTTTCGCTCAATTTGCACAAACTAAAATTCACTTGACCCCCTTCCGAAGTTCCTGTTTAATAGAAACGCGAGATCGAGGTGCTTCGAAACTTTTCGAGCTTCGAGGAAGCCAGTGAGCTACGGTGTATCGATTTCTCACCCTCCCAATTTCACAGACTTTCAAGAATTTCTTCCCTCGTTTAATAATTCATCCAATCATATTTCAAATTGTCAAAGAACAAAAAAGACTAAAAACGTCCCTCTCTCCCCACCCTCTCCAATCAGACCCATCGGTGAGTCCCAAAACCAGGCCAATTCCCCCAGAAATTCCACCATTCGTCTCCAACGATTCTCGCTACTACGAAAAATCCTCGAGCGCGAATTTTCAATGGCCGGTGCGAGTTGGGAGATCGGTATGCGTGTAAACACACTGGTAAGCAGAGAGGAAGAGCCATGAGAGAAAAAAGGAGGGTTGTACCGTAGGAAAGCGGATAAGAGGAGCGAAGCGAGAAAGAGAAGAGAAAAGGGACTGTTGCGCGCGGCAGCCGAAGAGGGGGGCCCAAATAATATTTCAAAATTAATGTCATGCGGGGCCTTCCAAAGGGGTCCGGTGGGTTCCGCACCACCTTTCTGCATAAGATAAGGACCCCTCGGCCACCGCATCGGAGAGAGGCCGACCAAGAGGAAGACTGGAGAACGAGAGGCAAACCTGAGCACGTTGCCTTGCTCCTCCATCCTCTGGGTAGGGATAGATGCGCTTTATAGAGAGAAAAAGCCTCCGGAAGAGAGAGAGAGACGTTGAGAGGAACGGAAGATAGAAGGAGAAAGATAGATAAGAGAGGAGAGGAGAAAATGTGAAGAGCCAAGAGGTGGAAAGTGCGAGCAAAGTAGAAGGAGATAGGAAGAATGCGCGAGGAAGAATGCGAGGTGCAAGGAAGGACGAAGGGACGAGTCCTCCGAGAGGAAGGTAGAAAAGGGTATCCCGAGGAGGAGAGAGAAGGGAGAATGCGTGAGATAGAAAGGAGCAATGGAAAAGAAGGAGAGGATAACAGTGAGTAAGCTTAGAAAGGATGAAGCGAGAGGAGGAAAGGAGAAGCACATATCCGACAGGGAGGACGCGGAGGACGAAGAGGATTTCTGCGTGCGAGGAATAAGGATGCGCGTGTAAGGTAGACTGACTAATACCAAAAGGGAGTAAGAGGAAGACGGAGAGGATGACGCGCATCGGCGACTTAGGAAGAGAAGAGAAAGAGGGATCTTGAAGAAGAGGACGAGCCGGAGAAGGAGGCTCCAACGAGGGAGACAAACGAGACTCTTCCGAGAGTCCTCCAGAGAATCTAAACTCGCGGGGTTAACGCGTCTCTTTGCCTGTCTTTCTATTTTTCTTCGCCGCTCTTCACCGTCCCTCGTTTTCACCGTCTCGTTCCTTTCGCTTTGCTTTCACGGTCCTCCCTGTTATTCCTTCCTTTTCTTTCGTTTTTTTTTTTATCTTTTCTCTATGTCGAGCTCCCTCTCTTTTCAGTCTTCTTCGTCATCTTTCTCCTCGAGACATTCCTCTCGGAGGTCTTCTCCTCTCTTCTTTCATTCCTCCACCTTTCTCACGGACCTCGTTTTTCCCTTTTGCTCTCGCGAGGTGTATCCCAAAGAATTAACGTCGGTTAGGTCGTCCTAGTTTTCCACCATTTTCTGTCATTTTCTCTCATTTCTTTACCGAAGGATCTTTTCCTCTTTCTCGTTCTTTCTTAGAGGACTTCTCTCTTTAATCTCGTCATTCGCGTAACAACATTCCTGGCTCAAAGAATGGGGCGGGCGTTTCCGTCTCGTTCGTCTCCCTCCGACGCTAATTCACGTTGACGTCTTCTCGCTGGCGAACAAATCGCCTCTCGATGGATCAACTTCTCATTTTAATAAAAATTCCCCGACTGCTTTTTTTTACAATTACAATTCAACAGAAATCCATCTATTCATGGTTATTATAACGTCACCGTTTAGGAGAAATGGTGGACACCAAAATGGCGGATGGTGATTAATCGGTGATTTGTAGGGTGCAAAGGGAAAAAAAGGTAAAAAAGGCAGGGAAGAAAATCAGTGGAAAGGGTCTTCGACGGATGGAATTGCTTGGGAGACCGGTAGACGTGTAGAGATTCGTGTTCCTTGTTCGAGTGTTTGTCTAGGGCCTAAATAAATGTAAATCAAGCACGGTAATCTTGAGAGAAGTTCCACGGGAGGCTGAATTTCCAAGGAGCTATGCATCATTCGATTTTACGTTATACGCATGTTCGAAAGCCGGTGCCGACCTTTTCCTCTACCTGCTCCTCTTCTCGAGTGCTATGGGGATTATGCACCGGGTCTCTCCAATGAATTCGTACGAGTCATCGAATAACCCTCGATGATGACGATGATAATAATAATGTTGTTATATAATAATAGCAGTTATAATAAAACAATGATAACGATGCAAAAAGGTACGGACCACATTCTTAGTGGGCCCGACTTCACATAACTTAGCCAGGTAGGGGAAATCTTTGTCAAATTGTTAATTATTATATCTTGGATAATTCGATGAGCACACCTGGACAGCGGCTCCTAGGCGAAGTTAATTAAAAACCATTGAACGGTGCACCGATCCGTAACACTGGGCAAAGATATAAGTTAGGGCCCCCCCTGATACTTTCCTCAGTATCTGAGATTCCTTGAAACCCTGACGAAACTGCAACAGTTAGACTCAAAATTCGAACGTGGCTCCAACCCGGAAACCAAATCCATGAAAGAAGTTAAGTAGATAAAAATTGGGACTCACGATCAGTGAGTTGCACCGTCACCTATTGGACATTGCAAAATTATCATTTAACGTATCAGCCTCGGTGATTCGATGCCCACTTAAGACGGTCAGTCCTAGGTGAAATCACCATAGCAATTGAATAAAAAAAAAGGCAAAAAAAGAATGGATCTCCATCGAATGAAATGGCGCTACAGGTATCGGTATTTCGATATAGATATATCGTGTTTACGAATACATCTGATTTATGAAGCGGTCCCCTCGTTCCTCGTTCGCTTGACGTGCCTCTTAACACGATCAAGAATTAAAGAAAAAAAAGAGAAGAATCAAGAGAGAGAAAGAGCAAGAAAGACAAAGAGAGAAAGAAGAAAATAAAAAAAAAAGGAACCTACCATGGACAGGAGTGATCGTGTAATGTAACGTGTTTACGTTACCCGACGTAGCTTTAATTTATGAGTCACGATGACGATGGGAATTTTGAGTCATCTCTTAAAAGAATACCTTGTTTATATTAAAATAAAAAGACCGCCAAGGGGAAGAGAGATCCGGCATTATTGAGAGACAGAACGAAGAAAAAAAAAGAGGGAAAAATGAAAAGAAGAAAAGAACAACACCAACGACCCCCCGAAGGATGACCAGAGTTAATGGACATTCAATCTCGCGATAAACCATAGGTGTCGGAGAATGCAGGAGAATATTTTACGGAAATTCGGAAATGGTCGAGAAGAAATACAAGGAATAAAAGGAATTATAGTTTTGGCACGATCGAACGGACCCACGATGAGGCCCCATAGGAACACCAGTCGAGGCGCGTTCCATCGATGGTGTGCCGGTGCACGCGCGAGTGCGTGTGGGTCCCCTGAAAGTCCATGGGTAAGCGTGAGTCGGCCCGAAAACGGTGGGACCGTATCTGACGGTCATTAGCGAGCGCGCGCTTCTGAGCCGCGAGATAAAAAGCGGGAGACCAACCAAGTTGTATTTTACCGTGGACATAGTTCCCAAGAATGATCACTATGCGAAGGTCGGCCGATTATGAAGAGATACCGAGTTCGAAGAAGAGACGACGCTCGTTCGCCGATCTCTCCAATGTTACAGCTCCACGGAAATTTAGGTTTTCGCGAATATTTGGCGGATGATGAATGTTAAAAACAATTATGTATAAAATCAGTGAGAAGTTAGCAAAAGGTACCATTTGGAGAGAATTGTTTTAATTTCTTGTGAAGTTGGAATACCCTTGGAGGTAATAAGTATTTTCAAATCTAAAGAAACAATTAATTAAAAATGCCAGAGGAGGAAATGATCGTAGCTACTGTCTGAGAAAAAACAGGGCTGCCACGTGAAACCTCTCAAAAGCGCAACAACCCCTTAACGATGTCATAATTGAATAATACCTATAATCTTCCATGGATCACACTTCTTCCAGCACTTTTTCTCCCCTGTTCTCATCCGATTCCTCTAATTCTCCAAACCTCTCACGAATATCGAGCCCAACGACCATTCAACTTCTCGAAATCCAACGATACAGTTCTAACAATCAACAAACATCGTTCTCTCATCGAACACCTTGGACAAAAATCTATCAAAGTCCACCATTACCATCAAAAATCCTCAACAAAACGAATCCACAGGACAATATAGCAACAATGGATCGAAGGTAGTCGCAAAATCGAAGTCATTCGAAATCGTCAGTCCCTGTAAGGCCCAAGGAATGGGCAAAGAATGATGCTCACCGAATAGCAAGTCTCTCGAGCGCTCGTGTCAAATGTCCAGGGCTAGGAAAAAGCAGGTAGAGATTACGAGGGACAACAATGTGGCCCAGTACCGGGTGCATTTTGAAAGAAACCTTGTGCCGGTAGAAACGTAAGCGTCCTTTAAAGGATCCACGAAAGGTTCGTCGAAGGGGTGGGAGGGAAGGAAAAGGGAAAGAATCATCGATGGTGGGTCGTAGGGGGATGAGAGGAAGGGAAAAAGATGTAGAAGATATCCCCATGGACGATCATCCGTGGAGAAACGGTATGCGGTTCTGGAATTTCGTCCTTTTTGTGCGAGCGGTGATTTCAATAGACGAATCTCGAGGTCGGCATTGGTTCCTGCTGTGAGTATTCTACGGTGACATTTCCAGAGGACTAACAAGAATAATATTTCAATGGGCCCTTATGGGGTTCGGCTGCACCGCTGGAAGAATATTATTCCTGATCGCGGTGTCCCAGCCGCGGAATCTCTACGGATACATCTACCACCTAGGAAATATATCGACACTAAAGACTGCATTCGTGCCGTCCAAACGTCTATATAGATAGCGCAGAAAGATAAAATCTTTTATGATTCACCATCTCTCTCTTCCTATATATCGTAGGATACCGACTCATTTCAAATATTTTTGTCAAATGTACCCCCAAAGTGACTCGGTTCCCAGGTAGGACATCTCTTTTCGGAAATATTTTTAAAATATTTACAGTTCTTTGTTCAACGATTTATTTTTATATTATATTTACAAAGATCTATAGATAGCTTTTTGTAACTGATTTCACTGTTCACGTCAAACTCTCTATTTATCTGGTGAAGATTTTTAAATGTGCTCTGAACTTTTCCCCCCCTCGATGTTCACTCTCTTGTAGATTTTTTTTAATCGATTTACGGTTCGTCCTCGGAAAGTCCGGATAGTTATGCGTACGATCGAGATCGATACGTCGACTTTGGTTCGAATGTGCAAGCTCATCGGGGATCATATCGTCTGAAATATCGTTCGATGCGTTACGAGCGCGCGGGCGGAACGTAGCTTAAACCTCCCTCGTTAAGTAACGCTCGTGATTATTCCTTTTTTAGCGCCCAAGATCGTTCGTCTTTGAATCCTTCCCGGGACGATTAATTCTTCTTTCTTTTTTCTCCCTATCCTTTCCCCTCGCTCACCGGCGATCCTTCTCTCTTATCGTGCGATTGTAATTTTTGAATTACAATCGTAATTTAATCGATCGAACCATCGTGATTCTACGGAATTCGCGTCTCGTTCCTCTCGTTTCTCCCACTCGCAATTCAGACAACGGAAAGTTCAGTGGAGGGCGATTTGGAGCACGTGAAGGTCCTCAGTGGTCAAGGGATGCTTTGAATTCGAAAAACGTCACGTTTGGAGTTCCTGAAGGATAATCCTTTGTTGGAGAACAATTGAACTATAGTGAAACACGAAGTACCTTTTCCTAAATTGCAAATTTACCTCTTTTTTCTACATCTACCCCTTCAACAACTCTTAACCCCTCAAGTCTGAATTTCCAAAGGAACGATCAAAGTATCCAAAATCATAAGATACGAAAAAAAAATTTAGAAAATTCCTTCACAACTCTCAGCGCCAATTTCTCTGAATTCCACCATTGCGAAACAGGAAGTCGTGAAGGTCCTCGAGAGTCAAGGGGTGCTAAGGATTCGAAGAACGTGAAGTTTGGAGCTCCTAGAGTATAATTTTTCGTTGGAGAACAACTAAACTACCTACAGTGAAACACTTAGTACCTTTTCTTAAATTGCAAATTTAACCCTTCGTTCTACATCTACCCCTCCAACAACTGATAACCCCTCAAGTCTGTATTTCCAAAGGAACGATCAAAGTATCCGAAATCAGAAGGTACCAAAAAAAGTTAGAAGGTTCTTTCGCAGCTCTCAGCCCCTATTTTTCCGAATTCCACCGTTGTGAAACAGGAAGCCTCAGCCCGTCGAATCGATCGGAAGTATTCTGTCATCCACGGAATTAAGAAGTGTCTGTTAACAGAACGTTATCTGTCAGGCGATACCAGCTTAGCACAGGGGCAACAGTTTGAGTGCTTCCTTGCTCGCAATCGCTCACGCCCACAGAGATTTGATTTCTCCTTCCATGTCGTTCTCGATTCTTCTCGCTGTGCCTTCTAAAGAAGACGTTGAAAAATGAACAGGATGACGATTGTGATTACGACGGGACGAACAACGGCGATGGAACGAGGAGGAAGATGATGATGATGAGCAAGTAGAAGATTAGCGTAGCATTAAAGCTGCCACCCCGCTTCCTTTATTTCGTGCCCCGTGAAGACCGTCCGCTCGGACATCCTCGCGACCGACTGTATTAATGCAACCCCCTAAATCATTTTATGGGATCGCGCCGTTTCCTTTTTTCGCCGATAGGAAAATTTCACGAGGCGGCACTAAAGGCTTGAGAGTCTCTGGGATTTCTTTTATTTCAGGCAACTTTTGGCGGCTGGAAGATAAAGTTAATTGCTATTTTTTTTGGGCCTTGTAATTTGGATTTGGTTGATGGCATCGTTTTACGGAGGAGATACGGTTCAGATGGATTTTAAACTGCGGAGGATCCAAATTACTTGATAAGTAGAGAAGGATCTATGCAGAAAGTTTGATATTTCGAATTGTAATTTTCTATAGCCTCAATTTTGTATAATTTTTAATAATTAGTTCCATGCGAAGGGAATTGTCTTTATCTGCTGCAGATATTTTTAATAAACTCATGACAATATGAGAATTTTAAAAAAGTGATATTTAACTTGAGAAATTTCAACGACAAACCGTCTCAAGTTAAAAACCGTCTATTTTTACGGACACCATTAACTCCCAACGTTCCCATCGCGAACCCGACAAAGTTAAACGACGATCGACACTTTTCGCGCGCCTTTTTGCAAAGCATCGCGACAGTGTCGAGAACAACGGTAATGGCATCACCGAGTAGAATAAAAACGCAGAAAAATAATGATGATGAGCGGTCGAAAGATCAGCGTGGCAAAGACCTCGAAGTCCCTTTATCCGCGATTTCGTATAAAAGCCTCCAGTTACGACGTTAAAACAGGAAATTGTTCGTCCCGTCCTTATTGTATCGCGTCGTGAAAGGTGTAATTAACATTGTGTAATACACATCACAAATACAATGCAATCTTCAAGTTTGTTGACACCAAAAGCACAGTACCATTAAAACCTGGCAACCGGAAACGATGACGAAGAAACGGATTGACTGTGATAATTGATTATCTTTCCACGGTTGGAAAATAAAACGACATCTTCAGAGAGAAAACGATTTTCTTGGCGCGTCGAAGCGAAATGATCCGATGAAAATAATATATTGGATTACCATTAGAAACGACGCGAGGAAAAGCGACGTGGAGTCGACGTATCGCCGATTAGAAGAAACGGCTCCAGATGGTGAACGTGACGGTGTTCGGAGATCATATCGGAGAATAATTAATTAACCGCGAAAGTCGAATAATTAAGCGGGTTCTCGAAGTTTCGCGGCTACCCTGTGTAACCGTACTTTGGATCATATTTCTCAGAAGTCCGCCGATTAAGAAACGACCGACTTCTCGGCCGGTAGTGTCAAATGTTTAAATAATGATCCTACGAGTTGGACAGACGTCGATATACATACCCCTGTCCCTATCGAATATTTTCCATCGGAAGGAACGATCTTATCGTATCTTTTGATCTTGCGATCGAATTAATTCCAACGGACGAATATCCAACCGTTAACTGTAATTGACTTCTGAGTTAAATGTACTTTCACATTTTACAAAACTCCAAAGAATTTGCGCCCTCTTCCTCCTTTCGGTGTGAAGGAACAAACGAGGATAATCGTTTTACATTTTATATTCCATGTAGAAAATTTACCATCGACAAGAGTGACCCTTCATTTTCAAAGGCTCACAGTTCCCACACTCTTTTAAATTAGAACGATGACAAATGGCAGTCAAACAGTTCGATATATCATTTAAACGTCTGTCTCTTGGACAGAGAAAAATTCTTTTATTCCACATATATAATTTTCTATCAAGTGTAGAAACCTCACATTTTCAAAGGCTCAAAGTTTCAATTTTTTTTTTAATCAGGACGATAACAAATTATCGTCAAACAGTCAGATATATATCATTTAAACGACCGTCTTTCGGAGCAGTGAAAAAAATAGGTGCAGTTAATTGATGGTTCACGACGGTTAAACGAGGGTTATTAATCGGCCGCCGACATAATTATTATCGGCTATTATTAAATTCTCACGTGTACATTAATAGCCCCTACGTACGTTTTACTCCATATACATTCGTCTAACCCGGCTCTTTCTCTTTCTCTCGTTTCTCTCTCTCTTCCTTTCTATCCGTCGTGCGAGCGCGTGTCCTCATGGGGGGAGAAAAAACGGTGGAAACATTACGCCTACATTTCGCACGAGATCAGGACCCACCCATGCTCGCGCGAACGTGTGGGTTCGCCGTTCGAAGCTCGCGCTCGTCCATACATCAAGATCACGTTAAGGCCACTTTCTTAAATCAAACTCCGTGCCACTTACTTTACTTATCCGCCCTGGCCTGTTTTAAGTACCGACTACTTCGTAAGAACGCCGGGAATTTGTTGTTCGAAGGTTTTCCTTGGTTAACACGTTGACCGTTTCACCTATTTTATTAGTATCTTCATTTTTATTGGAACAGAAATTTTTCTGTTATAATTATATCTTTACAAGGCTTAGAGACAGAAATAGATATCTAGTCACCAGGGATTTACCTCATTAACCCCTTGCCTTACAATGACGTGTGGCACACGTGACGCAGAAAATAGAATAGAAAATTTTCAAATTTGCATAAATTATTAAACTGAAAATATCAGTAGCGGTATATCGAAAATCAGTGATAGATTATATGTATAGTAAGAAAATTTGAATATATTACAATTTTAAAGTTATACGAAATTTCATTTAATTTTATAACACTGGTCACCGGTGACCACCGTGGCATTCAACGTGTTAATGATAATTAAAATAACAATCTTCTATGCATCTTTTGGTATGATATTATACATAGAAATTTATACATTTAGTAAATTCATTAAATTTATACAAGAGTAATTTGATTTAACTTGAATCAAACGAAATTTCAGTTATCGTCAAAAAAGATCGGCAGGTAGATACTTTGTACAATTCAAAACAAAGTCACGATAATTATCAAAGATAGTTCTTTGACATATACAAACACCGTAAGACCTCGTTCCTGTCTCATAATCCCAACACCTTTCCATGTGTAAACGTCGCATCTCTTCCACCGTACACGACTACAGCATCTCGTTAACAAGATTATATTTATTTGTAAGTAACTTTATTGAGAACAATACGTAATCACAGCGACTAATTTGATTTAACTTGAGTCAAACGAAATTTCAGTTATCGTCAAAAAAGATCGACAGGTAGATACTTTGTACAATTCAAAACAAAGTCACGATAGCTATCATAAATAGTTCTTTAACATATACAAACACCGTAAGACCTCGTCCCTGTCTCATAATCCCAACACGTTTCCCAGTGTCAACGTCGCGTCTCTTCCACCGTACACGACGTATTGCAATTATTACAGCATCCCGTTAATAAGATCGTATTACGCATACAAATTACCAGGACGAATTTAATGCCGGCAATTAAATGCGCCAACACCTCGATCGTAACGGCTCGCCGAGAAGGAAATTGAATAGCAATCGACGGTCTCGTGGATCGTGTCGAGGTCCACCGGCTCGACTCCTTCTCCTCTCCGAAGGTCTAACTTAATGGAAATCTCATCGAAGGCGCAAAACGATCCATAAGAAAATAGCAGAACATTAAGAGCAAAAGCCAGAAACATTCGATCTTTTCATTCCTAAAAATCGTAATCGTTTACGATGCAAATACAATTACATTTCCCCCTCGCACATGGAATGTTCTAATTGACCGCGGTAAAGGTTTAACGAAAATACCAAGCGATCCAGGACGACATCGGTACGAATATATCCTCGCTTTCAACCCCATGGACGTGCAAAAAGCCGATGATACGAAGTCGATGCCCGAACGGAGAAAAAGAAGGGGGTGGAGCGAGAGGATCGCACAGTGGGAGAGGGGGACCGATGTGCGCGGGAGAGAGGGGGCCCCGAATGACGAGAGAGAGGGGGAAACGGGCCCCGAAGAGCGGCCCGGGACAAAAACGTCCGAACTGCAGTCGGTTCACGAAGAGTCACAGATCCCACAGCGAACGATAAAGGCAGGGGACCGGACGAAACGACGAGGATGATGGGGAACGGAGAGGAAGAAAGGGAAGATAGAAGGGTCGAAAAAAGGAGGCAGAGGGGAAACGTGGAAAGAGATACCGCGGAGTTTTGAAAAGAGAGACGGAGAACGAAGAGAATGTTCAGAAATGAAGCAGCAGTGGCACACAAGGGGGTAGGAGATGGGACCGACTTTTACCTACGTCCGGCTGTTTGTATGAGTTCGGTCCGAGATCAAGTTTTTCTCGAGTTCCGAACCTCCAGGAGCGAGCCGGGAGCTCCGACTCGAATCCGACTTGATTTCCTGGCACGCGGTTCGTCTTGTCGTTTATTCTCTCCCACTACCTAACACACTGAGTACCTTTCTCTCCAACTATCTTTCTCCCTTTCGCTTTTGCCCGATCGTGTCCCCATTGTGCCGCGAATTCTACGATGACGGAGCGAAGGGTGGTCGCATAGGAGCACGTGCTCCTTGGAAATGGCGACTTTACCCTCTTTCTCTTACAGATACATTTTCGTAATTCTTTCACACACTAAAAGAGACCTTTCTCATCAATTTCCCCCCTTTCAGAATTATAAAGGTTGACTAATATTATTTTTTTACCCACCCTATATTTAAAAAAGAAGGTTTACGTAGTCTCGCAAGTGAATCAATTCGCGCGGAAATATTTGCAAGGGGCAAACCGGTAGCTAGGATTAATCGATAAAGATATCGAGACTCATTATTAATCGATCCTTGCTGAGATCTTTTTCCAAAGTTCCTATCGCGAAGTACTATTACGAGTCATTCTTCTTCCCCTATTACATTGTCCCTCTCGCTGGGATCTCAGCTCGCAGCTTCTTCCAGTTGCGCTCTATCGTTGACTCTAATTACGCGTTAAAGCTATTGTTACGTAACACGTTTCTCAGTCGGACGAATTATCGTGTCTCTCCCGTGCCGTAAGACGAGAAGCGTGTACGTGTAACGCGTCTTAACGATCGCATTAATAAATCTATTCCTTCGCGTGCTGTTCTTGATAAATGAGCACCACCGATAACTTTCGTCTCTTTGGTCCATTTCGCTCGTGTCCTCTGTCTCATTCGCGATTAAGGTACATCGTGGAACAGAAACATCTCTCAAATTTCTCACAAAGACAAATCTCTGTTTCGTATGAAAAAAAAAAAATATATACCCTTGCAAAATCCTCCCTTTAAATACGAAGAAAATCACTCCGAAATGTACCCCATGCATCTATCCGCAAAAGAACGCCGAACGAATCCCAGAAGAAACGTACTAGCCGAACAAAAAGCGGCGAATGACTTTGAGAAGACGTAGCATCATTAATATCTCGGAGATGATCAATCAAAGACGCGAACTTACTTTCGTGGACGTCGTACTGGGCCTGGTACCACCAACACCGATGGCGTACAGCTCCACCTCGTACCACTGGATTCCTGTTTCCCTGTCGAGAGCGGCAGCCGTCGACAGTATACCTGTCTTCGTGTCGACGTCGAACAATCTGTCGACCTGTGGACCGCCGCTACCAGCGGTCACGTTCGTCACGTAATATTCGAGATCGATGTTCGATCTGCGGCTACGAGCGCTCACACGTAGAATACTCGATCCAACGGGCTCGTTTTCATAGACGCTGCCCTCGATCTGACCACGATGTTCCCAGATCGGTTGATCGTCACCGTCTTCTCCAGGGACTATGAGAGTCAGATAAGTCTCCGATGATCTTCGTTCAGCCTGAACGGCTTCGTCGGTTGCTCGTACACCAACCTGATACTTGGATACTCTCTCGAAGTTACTCTTAACGGATCGAGGGAGTTTCATCGTTAAATGACCGGTATTACGGTGAATTCGAAACATATCGGAATAATTGACACTCGATCGTAACAGCTCGTACGTGACCAATCCATTGGTACTTGAATCCAAGTCTCTAGCTACGAGCTGCGTAACCATCATTTCCTTCTGCGACTGATAGTTACCCTTCAATGGCAACACCACTGCCGACATACTTACAAAGATGGGTGCATTGTCATTGATATCTTCGACAATAACGATGACCAACTTCTCGGCTGACAATCTAGCGCTAGGTGGTTGCGCTCTATCGGTTGCAACCACCACGAGCTTGTAAGTATCGACTTCCTCTCTATCGATTGGTAGCAACGTGTGTATCACTCCGGTAGATGGATTTATTCCGAATCTTCGTACTTGATCCTCTGGATCTTGACTGGCTATCGAATAACTAACGATCCCGTTCTCACCAGAGTCCGGATCTTCCGCGGTGATCGTTACTATTGGATTATGAACAAGTATCCCTTCTCTGATCTGTCTAGCAATCGCGGTGTTTGGAAAAACTGGAGGATTGTCATTTGCATCTATCACCTCGACTATCAGAGTCGTCACGGAACTTAAACGTGGATGACCTCCGTCGCTACAGGTCACATTGAGGGTATATTTTTCAAGTTCTTCGTAATCCAACAGCTTCCTCAAGTATAACGTTCCTGTCAACGGATCGATGTAAAAGGTGTCCCTTCGATTACCTGCGGATATGGCGAAGGCTAGCTCGCTGTTCGGACCGAGATCGTTATCCGTGGCTTTGAACTTAAGTAGTTCCGTGTTGGTCGGTGTCGTTTCGAGAACGGAGATCCTTGATTTATTATCGACGAAGAGCGGCACGTTGTCGTTTTCGTCGAGGACCTCGATGTGAACGGTGGTGCTGGAGGATAGACGTGTCTCTAATCCGGCATCGTGGGCAACGACAGTGAGGATATAGGTGTCTGAAGTTTCTCGGTCGAGTTCTTTCACCAAAGATATCTGTCCTGTCGCTTCATCGATCGCAAAGTTACCTCGTTGATTCCCATCTTCGAGGGAGTAAAACACATCGCCGTTTAAACCCTCGTCGGCATCCGTGGTGTATACTCTCAGAAGTTGAGTCCCCGTTGCTGCACCCTCGTTCACTTGGACTCTGTATGGAAGCCTCTGAAACTGAGGAACGTTATCGTTCACGTCAGTAATGTAGATAGCAACTTTGACCCGATCTCTGAGCCGATTTGCTCCGTTGTCGGTCACCGTTGCTTCCAAGGTGACGAAAGTACTGCCGGTATTTGTAACGAGAAGTTCACGATCGAAAACTCGAAGCGACTTGATGAATCCATTTCGAGGATCTACGATAAAATCTTGCTGACTGGTTGGAAGAGAGAACATAAGATCGGCATTGCGACCAACGTCGCGATCGGTGGCGAGTAACTTTCCTACGAAGGTATCCGGTGGTTCGTTTTCTCTCAGATGGAAAATGAAGCTGGAATTTGTGAATTCTGGAGCGTTATCGTTCTCGTCGATTATGTGAACGACCACGGGAACTACGGAACTTCTCGAAGGACTTCCCTGATCGGTAGCAGTGACCTCGAGAGCATAATAGTCCTGTTCCTCTCGATCAAGGACGTTCTTGACGTACAACTGACCATCTGGAAAAATACCAAACTTTCCTTCGGTGTTTCCATCAGTGACGCTGTAAAGTACTCTTCCATTGACACCCAAATCGATATCGTTCGCCGTAAGAGAGAAAAATCGATCATTAACCGGCGTAGATTCTGGCAAAGAAGTCTCATAGCTCGTTAATTTGAACACTGGAGTATGATCATTAACATCTTCGATCGTTACTCTGACCTGATGCTGCGCAGAGAGAGACTGACTTCCAGAATCCGTTGCCGTCACCTCCAAGTGCAAAACAGTACCTGGTGATGCTCTGATCGGTTTATCCAAATAAATAATCCCTGAATTTTCTGCAACTCGAAATTGTCCTCCAGGATTGTGAGTCAAAGAGTAAATTATTCTCGCATTGGCGCCAGCATCTCGATCTCTGGCACGTGCCAGGCACACTTCCTGGCCCACGGCGGCATTCTCTTTGAGAAAGACTTCATCACCCCTTTCTCCCTTTGGAAATCTTGGAGGATTGTCGTTGACATCGAGCACAGTGATATTCACCGATGTCTGTCCATAAGCTAAACCTGCCCTAGCAGCCAATTGTAAGCTATAATAATCCACTTGTTCTCTATCGAGACAACCGGAAGTACTGATGGTCCCGGTATTCTGATCGATCTTGAAGTTTCCTTTGGGATCTCCAAAAATGATGGCGTAAGAGACCTTGGAGTTACCATATTGCGTCACTTGAACGGTACCAACTTCTCTGCCGAATAAGGACGGCATCGAATCGCACTCTCCTCTATCCTCCGACACACGGAACTCGTATCCGTTGTAAGTGTCGAACTCGAGATGCTCGAGATCCTCTTCGCGAATGATCTCCACGAGGGCATTCCTTGCTGCGGTTTTGTCCCCGGTATCCTTGGCGGATATCGTCAATTCGTAGAGAGTCTTGTGAGCCACTCTCAGAGAACCCTGAAGAGTGATCTCACCGGTTCTTTCGTCGACGGCAAAAAGTCCTTCGCCGCCGGATTCCAGAGAATATCTCACCTGAGCATTCTCTCGTGCATCGGCGTCGGTAGCCGTCACTTTGCCCACGGATGTACCTGGTGGGGCGTCTTCTGGTATGGGCATGAGGTATCTCCATGGATAAAAAACTGGAGGATTGTCGTTAACGTCCTCAAGAGTAAGGACAACGGTGGCGGTCGACGATTGAGGAGGTGTACCTTGATCCTTTGCTATCACGAGGATTCTATATTCTACCGTTCTTTCACGATCCAATGGTACCTTTGTCGTTAATTGACCGGTAAGTCCATCAAGTGCAAAGGTTTTTGGATAATCTCTAGAAACGCTGGAGTGAAAACTATACGCTACACTACCATTTGTTCCTTGATCGTTATCCACGGCTATCAAGGTCGCTACGAGACTCTGCGGCGGGGTGTTCTCCGAGAGCGTGACCTCTACGATGTTCTGAGAGAATCTTGGAGCTTCGTCGTTCTCATCGAGTATCGTAACTTTGAGATGGGTCGATGCATACTTAGGATTTGGACCACCGTCTCGTGCCGATACATGGAGTTCTATACTTCCCTGTACCTCTCTATCTAATATCGCAACGGTGGTGACCAAGCCGGTGTCCTGATCGATCGCAAACCAGCCTTGCTCGTTACCCGAATCGAAGTCGTAGTAAATTCTCGCGTTCAAACCAGAATCCGCATCAGTAGCGGAGATACTAGCCACGAAGCTTCCAATCGGTGAGAGTTCCGACAACACTGCAGAATATTCACTCTGCTGAAAGACTGGCTCGTGATCGTTCACATCGTTGACATGGATGACAAGATAGGCTGTCGCGGATCTCGGTGGTGTTCCTTTGTCCGTTGCAACTACGGTTAGATTGTACTTTGGTATCTCCTCACGATCGAGCCTTCCGTTCACGCGAACGATGTCGAAACTTTGTGTATTATCGAGACGAAAGTGTCCCAATTCATTTCCGGCACGAATCTCAACGGTGGTCTCGCCGTTTAAACCCTCGTCGTTGTCGATGACAGCGACAGCAGCGACTATCGAATCCTTGGCGGCATTCTCGTCGACGGTCGCGAAACCTGGGGTTGAAGGGAAATAGCTGAACTTTATTTCAGGATCGTGATCGTTCGCGTCCAATAGGTTCACCGTTACATAGGTACGGCCGTCTTGCCTCGGTGAGCCGTGATCTCGAGCGAAGACCGTTATGACGCAGCTCTTTGGACAACCGCCACCCGGACGTGCTGCGATCGTGCAACTCTGTTGAGGACAATCCAAAGGCTCCGCCGTAGTGATCGTACCCGTCTCGGAATCTATCGTGAATTGTCTCTCAGTGTCCGGTAGATAGTACGTTAGTTTTGAATTATCCTCGGAATCTTTATCCGTCGCGCGTACGGTCAATACTTTGGTACCTACAGGAGCGCTCTCGTTGAGAGCGACGACGTAGTCGCTCTGTTGGAATATCGGTGGATTATCGTTAACATCCAGAACGGTCACGTTTACCAGAAGATAACCGAGTCTCGGTGGCCGTCCACGATCTCTCGCGCAGACATTGAGGGAATAGAATTCTACCTGTTCTCGATCCAATTTTCCAGTCGTTTCTAAGTGTAGATAGGAAGTCTCGCCGGTAGGATTTCCAGTGACTTCTAAACGAAACTTTCCATCGGTGTTACCATCGACGATGAAGTAATCATCGACGACACCGTTCTCCGGAGTATCTCTGTCCGTTGCTGCATCGAGAAGCAACTTGGTACCGACAACGGCAGACTCGGAAAAACTGACGGCGATACTAGATTCAGGGAATTCTGGATCGTTGTCGTTAACATCGAGAACAAGGATTCTAACTTCGATCGGATAAGTCGGTTGACTCGAGAGAACAACGAGATCGAATCTGTCGCTACTCAGAGCCTCTCTGTCGAGAACTTTTGCTGTACGGATTTTCCCGGTTTCTGGATCCAATACGAACTCCTGAGGGGGTTCGTTGAATCTGTACGTGAAACCGGGTTTCACTGGGATAGGACCGACTAAAGTTCCCTTTGGTTCACCTTCCCTGACCTCTAGCTGAACTCTCGTGTCGACGGCTCTGCTCTGCATCGCCAATCCCATCGTAGCGCTGTCCTGAGGTAACATCGGTGACCTTCGTGGCACTAGCCGCATGACCCTTTGAGGTAGGTTCCGCGAGAAGTACTCGGACGCGTGTCTCTCCTCGTTGCTAGCCTGCCCGCCATTTTGGTCCACCGACAACAGTCCCAGGACCAGGGCTAGGAGCATCGATCTCCTTATGATCATCTCTTCTGTCCCTTCGACGCTCCCCCTTCCTTAGCCAAATTCTTCTCGATTAGCCGGCATAAAAGTATTCGTATCTTCTCTCTTTCCTTCGTCTCACGATCTCCTCTCGATCCTACCTCTCGTTCTTCTTCCTCATTGTCGGCCGTAATTTCATTTTTCTCTCTTTCTTTTTCTTCCCTTTCTTTGGTTCAATGAATCCGCTTTGATCCTCGTGTTACCAACATTCTTGTGGAAAAGGAAGAGAATCTCTTCTATGGGAAGGAATCGAGGTGTGAGATGATGGTTGCCATTTTTTTCTTCTTTTATTTCAACGTGGTTTGGATTTCAAATTGTATCAAGGATACTTGTATCTCGTGGGTGCGAGGGTCCTTTGATTCTTTCTTTTTCTCGGTACCTTTCTATCTCTTTCTCTCCCTTTTTCGCTCTTTTTCTTGCCGCTGAAAGTCAAGTGAACACGAGAGAAGAGACTCGAGAGAGCCGACAGAGGGGGCACTGACCCGCGGAGCCGCGCCTCGCGAAACGCGTCTGCGGATCCTCGCCTCTCGGATTCCACGGGGTTTTCCACTTTTCGATACTATCGGCGACACTGAAGAAACTCCATAAAAAATCCTATCCTTAGATCAGTTGCGAATTCTCAACGTTTATCACCGGTCACTCTCTTTCCTCTCTCGGGACGATCAACCCTTGCGTTCGTTATCCTTCCGAAAAATATCTCGTCGAAGTAGATCAACTTTCTATCTGACCTCTCTTCTACATCAAGCGACCTTTGCTTCTTTTCTCAGAACACTTTGGAAATCCCGTGAAAAGTCGATACGATGCGCGGATAACACTTTGGATATTTCTCATCGCGCACGGAATCCCACGGTGATTACAATGATTATCGCGAACCGAGAGGATCCACGTTATTGACACATCACAAAGAAACACGATTACGATCCAATCACAAACACGTCCACGCGAAATTCCACCCTCTCGCGACGGAGAGTTCGATGCGGCAACGTTATCGTAGAGTCAGCCGTGAATCCGTTTCAATTTTGCGCGCCTCGGTACACTCGATGGATCGAGATCCATCCGCGAGATTTATTCACGGAATTAATGTGTATTTATTCACGGAAATTAACGTATATTCATCCACGGAGATCGACGTAGACGTCGAAGAAACGCGATCCAAGAATCGGGGCCGTAGTTCACCACGAAGGAATCTCACTCGCGTACGAAGGCAATTCGCGCGTGCCCCCCGCGCACGGGACTCTCAAGCTCGCGGTTTCACGGGGATGAAAGAAGATGAGAAACGATGAGAAAACGTGGGAGCGAGAGTCACGACGAGACGACGTAGAGTTAGGACGAACCGGGAAGAAGATAGAAAAAAGAACGAAAAGAAGAAGTAACGTGGGCCGTGAGCGCGACGACGTAAGGCCCCGAACGTACGGCGAAGAATATCACCTTCCCGAGGACTGACCTGACTCGACTGAACCGAGCCGGTCCCAGAACCTCGCCGCTGCCAAGAGAAGCATTCTTCGGCCGGCCTGACGCCGTCCCTCTCCGATCTATCGGGCCCAACGTACGTTTCCCTTTCTCTCACTCTTCCCTCGTTCCTCTTTCTGTTCCCTCTCCCCTGCCATCGTCGCTGGAAACCTCTTTCTCACTCCATTGCCTTCTGTTGGCTCTCTTGCACCTTCCCCATCGAGGGGTAGTCTTTCTCTCTCTGGAGAAACCCTCGCGTTTTCTTCCTCCACGATTCCTTGTCTTCTCTTTCTCTCTGTCTCCACGGGACTCACGTGTTTTCTCTCTCCATCGCAAGAGGCATTTGGAAGAAGTCTCCTCCGGGCCCGTCTTCTCTCCTTTCCTTCCACGCGGACACCTCTATCTCGTTCTACCTCTCGTGTCGTCCTTCCATCGGGCCCTTTTTCTTTCCCTCTCTCTCCGAGGGACTCTCGCGTGTTCTCTCTCTCTCCCTCGAGGAGACTTTTTCTCGATACCGCTCTCTCTCTCCGTCGCGAGAGGCATTTGGAAGAAGTCTCCTCCGGGCCCGTCTCCTCTCCTTTTCTTCATCACGGGGACACCTTTATCCCAATCAACTTCTTCTCTCTCTCCTGTCGCATCTTCTCGCTGACCAGTTACCTCTTTCTCTCGCCCTCGCGTTTTCCGTGTTTCTTAGAGCAACGCCGTCTTCCTCCTACCGATCATCGATACCGCACTCTGTCCTCGTTCAGAGAAACATTCGCGGGCCCTCCTTTTCTTGGGCCCGTCGTCTCTCTTCGTCGCGCCCTCTCGCGCCCTCGTGCTCTCGAGAAAGCGAAGAAAGACAGCGGCGACACGGCACGTCGGCTCTCCTTCTCTACCTCGGGCCAGCCGGGAGGTACGGAGGCAGAGAGGGAAAGAGGTAAAGAGGTAGGGAGGCAGAGAAGGAGAGGCAGCGCGAGCAACTCAGGCCCCGGCAGGGCCGGCTGGGTTTCTGTGCCCCCACCATCGGTTGGGCCGTAGGTCCCTCTTTCCCCTCGCGCCCTCGTTCCCCTCTCTCCCCGCGGCCGTTATCCTCCCACCTTCTCGTTTATCCTCGCGCATCCCGCCGTCGTCTCGCGCTGAGATATTCTCCCTTTTGCCCTCGAGGAACGAGCAATGCGGAGGCTCAGGTATGCAAGATGGCCGCCCAAGTGCTCGCGACGAGGACCGTTCTTGAGGGCGAAGGTGCGACCGAGAGGGACAGGTGAGAGGGAGAGGAAAAGAGAGAATGAGAGAAAGAGAGGAAGGGAGACCCGCGGAAAGAGGGGAATTACTTAGAGGGAGCGAAAGGAGGACGGAGAACGAGAGATGAATAATGCGTGGGGGAGGAGGGGAAATACCGGGAAGAGAGGAGAGATAGAAAGAGAGAGAGAGGGAGGAGGGAATCGTGGGTCTGGACCCACGGCGCTGTAGATATATATCCGCGGCCCTATAGCCACTTTTATAACTAATCCGTTACCACGATCGAACGTTCCGCTTGAACTTTCCGTCTCTCTTCGGCTCCTTCCTCTTTCTCTCTTTGTACCTTTCTCTCTTTCTCCACGCTTCTTCCTCTTTCGGTCGATCGTTCCACGCTTAATACCAGCTAGCTTCTCTCCAGTATTTTCCTCTTAATCTAGTTTACTGGGTACCGGGACTATATGGCCGCGTATATGTGCCGATTGCCGTATCGATAACTAACCCGATTTACGCGTGTACGCACGCTTCCCCGTTTCTTCTACCCCCCCCCCTTTCTTTTACTCCCTTTCCTCCATCGTTCTTTCTTCCTTTACATCCATACTTTCACGTAAGCCGATCGAAACGTCGCCCGTCTACGTCGGATAAGGATGCACGCCTTCGGATGTTTGAGAACGGCTCTTCTCGTCGTTTAGCCAGGAATGCAACGCCGAGGGAAATATGTCTATGCATTGCCGGGATGAATTCCAAGGAAAATTGGAAGGTTCGATCTTACGCCGGCAATCATCCGCCACTTTACGCGGCCATGGACCATACGAGCCGCTAATCTCGCGCGATCTTCACGTGATATCTCTCATTCCTGTCTCATCGTGCACGTACAATCCCCATGATACGGGAGGGTGACTTTGAACTATCTGTCGCAAGGGTGGGTGCGGCAGGATGCACCGTTCTCCAGTGTTGGATTAATGCTCGATGTTCAACGAGTAGGAACGTTTCATGCGTGTGCCATTTATTGGTCCATGGTACGTGGAGAAAGGTCGTGACCCCGGAGAAGACAAAGATTCTGACATTTGTCGATATACTGAGAGAAATGGCACGCCTGGAATTTCGCGGTTGTTATTATTGCATCGATAAATCGTGATCGTAATATGGTAACGGCGATATTAATAGAAACTTTATTCGAGCGAACGGATTGCGAAACGGGAGGGCAAGTAGTAACGACCGTGACGAGTCAGACAATAGTGTCGGGTACTTGCTCTTTTGCTTTTTTTAACTGCTAGCAGAATTTTGGACGAAAGGTGCTGTTTTAGATGGCAGAGGAATCATTGAGGATTCAATGTATTAGACAATAATTAAAATTTTTCCAGATACGATGGAAACTTTGAACTTGGACTCACTGATAACTAGTACAAGATTCTTTTATTCTATTTAGTTGCGGCGATCGTTTCGCCAAAGACCTACTAACTTGAATGAGTACCAAGCCAACAAATCTACAGTATGTTGAATAAGAATTTAAGAAACATTTTCCAAAAGTGGCGGAGGAAATTTGAACTCCGACCCACTAACGGCAAGACCAACCCTTCACGTAGTTATCCACCACCAACTTTATTTCAAACGCGCCCTTTTTTCACATAGTCTGCAAAACTCTCTCCTTCAAAAACTGTTCACTTAGACTCGAGAAAAATTGCATTTCCCTCTCCGGAAGTATCGCAACGATCGCCTTAACGCCGGTGCTTAAAGCGCACTTCGTAAATCTTATCGTTCGATCTGCGCCTGGAGTGTTACGACTCCATGAGAAGGAAAGGCACGATTCAGACGGAAATTCGATCGTTTTCCGCGTAGGTAAGCATAACGATCGCCAACGCGATCTCTATCCAGCGTGATATCTTTCCGGAGAGCGAGAAAGATCTCTTCGGCCGTGAGCCAGCTAACGACTTATTTCGTCGGGGCGTATTCGTAATAAATTCGCGCGCAATCGTTCCTCACACGAAATAGCATTTTGCGCCCACTTCTCTAACGTTATTTCGTCCCTCTGCCATATACGGAGAAGCATCACTTGCGAAAACAGTAAAATTCTATCGGGTTGCAACGTTGTCGCGTAGGCGTTTACATGAAACAGCTTCATTGTTTTCACCGAACAATAACTGTAACACATTCTCGCGGTTTGTCTTCACGTGTTATACATAGATGGAAGGCATATATCGATTTCCGGTGGGTATCGAATCATTTTGGAAACTGTCCCCGTAAACTTTCGGGATCCTTTTAAAAGTCGAGCCCAACGGAAACGGATCCCTACAAGAGAATTGAGACGAGAAATATTGTAAAATACATTTTATTACGCGTTTCTGTATAAATATTTACAAGGGTTTTAACGATAATTATTGTTTCGGAGCTCCGTAGGCATCTGGCATCCTCTCTATCGTGTATCTGTGTTGGGCAACGTACATTATCGGCACGCCGGGTATCTTTCGTATTCTTCTCTTCAGATCCTTGTCATTCGTCGCGACGATGTAACATTTATGCTGGAATTTGATCGTTGTTTATTAATCTCTATTTAATTTTTTAACGAGAAGTAGCATGAGAAATTATTGGGTATCGTTTTAATTGCTCACCTGGGTTACCCTGTCTACGATGCAGTTATCCGCGTAGGTACCTTTGTGCAAACATGTTAGCCTCTCAAAACGAGGGTCTCTTATAATCTTTAGGGCTATTTTATATTTTCTTCCTAATTTTTCTAATTCTCCTATTACGCAATCTGTCACATAAGGTATGCATTTTGCATAAAGACACTCCATCATACTTTGTATAATGTCTAATTTGTTTTTTATGGAGAAATTTATGAAGTTTGTGTCTATGATAATGTGATATGGTGGACCCAGCTGCATGTTGTATTGAAAGAATAGGGCACTGGATGGCTGACGTCTAAAAATAAAATTGTATATGCATATCAAATATGCAGATCTCAATTTGATGATAGTATGTGTAAAATACTACTCACACTTCTGTTATTTTCATTTCTGTAGGGTCTTCCTTCTTTTCCTTTGATCGTTTCCGTAGCTCTGGCTTTCTGGAAGTAATTAAATTAAATTAGAGAAAACTCCTGCAGTATGTTACTTTTTGTTACTAGTTATAAGTATGTCTAATAATTCTAAAAAATTCACTTACATCCTGGAGTCCTTAAGACTTATCATTTTTTTCATTTGGGCATATTTCTGTGTTACAGCTTTCTTCCCTTTTTTCGGTTTACCCTGTGTCGTCAATTAAAAACATATTAATTCTATATTCATTTTTAATCAAGCACATACACAATTACAAGGAAGTATTAAAATAATTGCAAATACAGAACATAACCTATAGAGCGAGTCTGAAGTTTCGTACGGCCACTACTACTTTTCGTTATATTTCAGAATAAATTCATGTTTAGTTAGGCATATTTACCATTGTATTTAATATTTAATGTCTCCGTATTTGTTTAAATAGCTGTCATATGACAGTGCAAACACTTTTGGAGACACTTTGTCAATTCAAAACACAAACCACGTGGGTAAATCACCTCTTCAGTGTTACCAATGGAAATGGTCTGAATGCTACACCATTCGATCAATTACAGTAAATTTATGCAATGGTTTGCAATCTTTCAACACGGATTATAGGATATAATACACCGACGGTGATTCCATCATTCCTAAAACATTAAAAACCGAAAGAATCAACAGAATATTACACCTACTTCGAGATATTTCAAAGTCGCGCAAAGGACGGTCACATATCGTGTCCGTACCTTCCCTCGCGGTTCTACCGCTTAGCTTTAAAATATATCGAATACATTTTCCCGTTTTTCTCGCATTCTATGGATGTTAGACAGACAATCTCTTTTTCTATTTCCATTTCATATTTCCCGCCATAGAGAAATGCAGAATGTTAGATGGCGCTTGCATCTGTTAGTGATTTTGCGCGCCATCTCTAGTCGCTCATTAGGTCTTCACGGTCTTCACTTTTTTCAGCATAAATACCAATCCACAGTGTGTACGTCTAAAAAAGTGACCAGACAATAATTGCACGTATTAATGAGTGCCAATCCGTGATCTTATAATGTTTTAAACAAAAGATCTTATTCGTTATTGGTTATTAAGCTTCACTAATAGATTCAAAGCCAATGAGCCAATCGTTTTAGAATGCACTCTGGTGCAACGTGGACGAACGTTGTTTTTAGCAAGGGTCTTCACTTGGACGAAAGAAGAGAATACCTTCTTTATTCGCTTTACCCGCCATTTTCTCGTGTTCCAAGTATCACTGAAGGAAGAAAGTTTCTTTCTCCGTAAAACGTAATTCTTATGTTTTAACGGCGCAGTTGGATTTTCGTATTAAAAAGCGTGACAGGAAATTACGCTTTTCTGCGTGTTCGTTGCGAAACGATCGTTCTTGGTGCGCCTATTGAAAAGAGAGGTGCATCGTTTTAGCCTCAGGAGCTCATTGTTTCCTAACCTAGGAGAAAATTGAAATGCTTCTTGCATTGTTTTTATAATTGTTCGTTGTCCAATTTCGTGAAAGATGCGACCAAACTCAAATAAGCCCATGCGAGGAAATCGCGGCGGCAGACAAGGACCTCCGGACGAGTATCACTACTTCGGTACTTTATACTTTGATGTAACTTATATTCGTGGCCTACTTTCTCCTTGATTTAATGCAATTTGTCTGATTGCACTCACGTGTTACGAATAATTGCAAATTGTAGCAATATGCATTTGTTGTATTATTTTTTCCGCACTCGAAGTAATGCATTTAACGTACTCGAGATAAATTAAACACTGCGTACATAATGTATTTTGTGGCCGAAAGGACAAATTATGCATAACGTTCGTAATAAGATTCTGATGTTGTTTTCAGCTCATGACGATCGCGTACCAAGGAATCATGTAAAATCGTATCATAGAAGTGCACCGAGAGTATCTTTTAAGACGCAAGTTAGACCACCAAGAGACACTCCGAGGAGTCTATCATTGGTGTGTTTAGACGATGACATTCCAATGGCAACCAGTTCCAATAATAATGATACTAGACAAATAGTACTTAGAAGAAGGAACAGAGCCATGTCACGTGGAAGGAACAGTCCATTGCCTAAGAGCAGAGGATTCAGAGGGCAATTTTTTAATAGACTCAATCCACCTCCTATTAGGGACCAAAATTGGTATAAAATTAGTGTAAGTTTAAGAAAGGAAATGTATAAAACATAAATGTTTACAAGAAACGTGTTATCTTTCTGCTTGAACATCTCAGAACATATTTTTATTTGCAGATACCGTTTGGGAACAAATATGAAAAAGATTATATACTAAATAATCTCCTCAGTTACATGGCACCAGAGACTTTTGTCCCAATACTGGTAGGTGTAAGATTGAATTTCGATTATATTGTGCATCTTGGAAAACACAATGTAACTGTATTAAATTTTTTTTTACAGTACAGAACCGGGTCGAACGATGTCAGTTTTTTTGTAGACGACGAAAAAACAGCGACGGCTTTACTTCAGTGCGATCGGAAAATTACAGCTACAGATGGCTTTAAGCTAATGGTCAATATATTTAATTCACCAATTCCAAAAATCAAAACAGACGATAAATTAAAAGAGAGATTGAAACTAGCCATGGCCAAGAGATATGTACAAGAAACGAATGCCTTAGATTTATCGAAATTTCACCACGATCCCGGTCGGTAGATATGTACGATAGGATTATAATCAATATCTAAGTGAATTTATTGAAAATAATTTAATATAAAACAATTCTTTCAGACCTAATTAATGATTACATTTGCTCATTAAGCCGATACGCGGTACTCAAAGTAGTCTTGGAGATCGTAGCAGAACATATACCGAACTTGGAAGCACTGAACTTGGATGGAAATAAAATACACTCTACCTCGGAATTGAGCGTCCTCGGCAAAAAATTCCCAAATTTAAAGATACTTTATATAGGTGACAATAAGGTAATTTATTCTCAACTAAATACCTTTGATATTCTATCAATAATGACAAAGGTCCTTAAAAGATACATATATATATGACGTGTATCTGTTTAGCTAAAAGATATTCATATGCTGGATGCCTTTAAAGACGTGAAACTGGAGGAATTAAAGCTGACAGGAAATCCTATTTGCAACAAGTATAAAACCCGACAAAATGACTACTTTAGGTAATGTACTGTTTCAATGCAGACTTCTTTCTTGTAAGAAAAGGATTCTGCAGGAGGATGAACTCTCATAAAGGTGCTATAGCACCGAAATATAATAACAACCTAGATATATTCTAATCCAGTGTGTTATTGCAATTTCATGACTCTTAACAAAACGTAAGCAGACTAACAGAACCTTCGAATCATAATTCTTTTTCTGTACAAAGTAATTTCAATTGACACGCGTAACAAAAATCTTCCATCCGAAGATACAACTCCTGCTAATTCTGAATAGTCTGCATACTTTATTCTTTCATTGTACTATACTGTTCAATAATAAGCCAAATGTTTCTGTTATTACGATTAACTTGGAGCTTCCGGGCTTCTGGCTTTTCTTTCCCGACCATAGCGATATACGGAAAAGATTTCCCAGGCTCCTACGATTGGTAAGTAATTTAACACAGGTTTCCCATGAAAGAATTATACAATTATTAATCTCATTCGATAATTGTCTCTGCAAGGATGGCGTGGAACTTCCAAGACCAATTATATTCGATCTTGCGGACGACGTAACGAAAATGCCACCCGCGCGAAGAATGTGTGTCGCTAATGCGAAAGCGCAAGAAATTGCAAGCCAATTTTTGCAACAATATTTTATTATATTCGATAGTGAAAATCGTCAACCACTGTTAGACGCGTACGACGAGCATGCATGCTTTAGTATGACCGTATCTTATTCGTATAACACCAGCAAGTGAGTATACATCGATGTCCTTTGATCCTGATTCGCTCCTCCGGGTAAAAACTTACAAATGAATATTCATTGCAGACTAAATGGATATATTCTGGAGAACAGAAACTTGTTTAGAACAAATGATCCAGTTAAGAGGCAGAAGTTGTTAAAACAAGGTCGATTGCCAGTGGTATCAACCATTTCGGAAATGCCGCAAACCAGCCACTATCTTAATACGTTCACCATGGACATCAGTCTAGTAATGGTACAGAATCTTCTACTTTGCTACTTTAATCAAAGAATAAAGTTTCCTTTCTCGATTCAACGCAAAAACAATTTCTTTTATGCGCATAGGAGAGGATGATGTTGGTCACCGTTACGGGGATGTTCAAGGAAGTCGATAACAAGGAAGAAGCTATTCGATACTTCAATAGAACATTTATAATAGTACCGCAAGGTGCTGGATACTGCATTAAAAACGAACAATTGCATATCAGTCATCCAACGGATGCACAATTAAAACAATTAAATACACCGTCGTCGGAAGCACAAATGTCGGAAGCTTCAGGATCGAAGAGCGCATCCGATGCCATTCCGATTGCAAAGCCGATTCCACCGCAAGTTCCGGAAGACGTGAAGCAACAGATGACTTTGACTCTCAGCCAACAGACGAACATGAACATCGAATGGAGTTTAAAATGCTTAGAAGATGTGCAATGGAACTACGACAATGCACTTGCGGCGTTTCAAGAATACTTCAAACGCGGTCAGATACCAGCTGCGGCGTTTAACAAATAGAGAACTTCCGGAACAAAGAGGCTGCTAAGGTACCGGCATGATCTTTATTGTACTTTAAGTTCTCATTTCTTTTTTCTTCATTGTATATTCATTTCAAATACGTGATACTCGCACATCAAAATCTGAACGAAATCGTAGGTGTTGGGTGTTCCTTTTCTTTTTTTTTTATCCTTAATACTTTGTATCTAATTTAGTGCAAATGAAAAAGGTACACTACTCGTTTCACTATTTAGTTATGCAGTTGTAAGTCAATGTTTATGTTTCTGCACCCAAGATCTACGTCTCTTAATTTCAGCGATATGCGTAAGGTGCGAAGAAGGCAATTATAAGATCGGTGTCGATCTAATATTATATTCTTTTATAAAATATATAATATTCATAGCTGTGTATATAAGAAACAACAAAGGAACAATTATCTTTAGTGTTCTCGCAGCAAAAACAAGTACTTCACTATGTTATTCAACCATGCACGGAAGAGTAGATCATTTTCGTTCAGATTATGATGCATAGGAAATTAAGTGATACGCTAAAGTGGCGAGATTTAAGTTCGCTGATTATTTTCAAACAATAATTCCCGATGCAAATTGATTCATATTTTTTAACTATTGAGTTCACAGGAATTTCAATAGGATTTTGCCTAATGTATGAAAAATTTGAATGTACAACTAATTATTACAGTTATGCCGTTATCACACTACGTGCAAAAGTACGCATCATTGAGTTTCCTCCTCGCGTCGATGCGAGAAGTCGAATTTCAAATCATTCTCGAAATAGAATCTGCACTAAAGATTCTATTTATATCATGGATACATAGTAATGTTCATTTAGTTACGTAAACGACGAGCAACCATTATTTACAGACAAGTCAAAACGCATTCTTTCTACTTACGTGTATTTACCTCGTGTTTTAACGCAGGTAAATAAATTTCGAACGATCGATATTCGATATCATGATTCTCGCGTTCTTTGCAATTCCCATTTTCTCACTGCAAATGAACATTGCCGTGTATCTAATGCAAAACTAGTTTATATTAAACTTCATAGAATTGCAGCACAACATACATCAAGGATTTATTTTTACAAGGAAACTCACTCTTTCGTTTTACGCAGGTTGATTTTAATTACTGAGAACAAATTTCATGTTATTACATTAGGAAAAGGCATAAGCATATAACTGACTACTTAGAACAGAAATGAAAATAAATTGGAAACTGTAGAATTGATATTCTAGCATTGAAAAAAAACAAGTGTTCCACGACTGCCAAAAGAAAGTGGCAGAAAAAGAAGAGAATTGGATATGAAGATAAAAAAAAAATCAACCAGCCCTTGCGAAGTATATTGCCAGCGAAATTTCATTATAATATAAGAAAAGATCACTGCGGCTTTCCGTGTTTAATCATATCTCACAATGTAAAACTATTGTTCGCGACTACCTGTAAACTTAGTTTATCCAATTTCCTCTCGTACAACGTGTGAGTACAAATTATTTCTCAATTAATGAACGGTAATTGCATTAACGACGGATTAAATTACATCTTGACGACACATACAGAGCGATAAAAAAAAGAGACGTCAATGCATATATGCACACGTATCAAGTATCGCAAGAGTTGTAAGTAACGAAGAACAATTCTTCGCCGGTGTGCAAACACCACGAAGAAGGCATAATTGCACGACGAATCTGAAGACGTCAAGAAAAAAAAAACATAGTCCACAATTATTAAATAGGACTTCTCTTACACAAAGAAAAGAGTCTGCGGCAAACTTTGAAAGTTTGTTCCACTCTGTCGATGCTTATCGCAATGTGATAAGGCGTGCACACGACAAAGGAAACACTTTGTCGGACATCGAGGAGATGAAGGCAGTTCTTTTTAAAACGGCTTTGTCAAAACGAATCCATTGACACGAAAGAGAAAGCGCGAGAGAGAGAGAGAAAGAGTGTGTGAATGAACTTCTCTGGACTGGAATTGGGATTCGTGTGGTGCTAATATCGATAAGATAAATGCAGTATCCGCACGATCAGTTGGTGTCTGAAAGTGAGACACGTTAAAAACAACAATGACAGACGAAACTGACGTTGGATATGTGAAAAAGACATTATACTAAAACGTAAATTAATATATTATACAACGATAATCGTGATAAAGATGGTAGCTCTTCAATGGCTCCAATTATTGCTACGATATAACATTTTGTTTTTAGTTTTCTTTTTTTTTCAAACGATACGAGAGGCACGGGTAAGGATGAATAAACGATTAGTGAAATAATTTATCCTCATACGTTGTACTTTAAGCAGGGCTATCGTGTAGAGTTAAGTTTTTGTTTCGGTTTAGAAGATACTTTGTAACATGTCGAGCGCGACAGCATGATGTGTCGTTTCATTTTAGATTGATTGTACGAGCGATTTTGTCGATGATAACATCTTTTTGATATGCTACTGTTAATAGGAGAAAAGGAAGGAAAGAAAAAAAAATAGTGTTATTAAGTTTCAAGTGTACCGTGAATTTCTAAGCAGTGGAAACCCTGCGTACTTCCACTGCGAGAGGAATACTGTAAATATTCTTTATTCCAATCGACGCGTGCGTTGGCGTACAATTGACGGATAATATGTTTTATCAGTTAAAAGGAAAAAAAAGATAAGAGAAAAACGTTTAAAGAAAAGAAGAAAAAAAGGAGAGAACCTGTAAATAAAAGATAAATTAACATAAGAGTTTGTATACATACGTTTTTGAGTTTTTTTTTCAGAGAACGTGTCGAATACAATGTAAATAAAAACTAGAACTTTATTAAACAAAGGGACTTGTCTTTCACACGAAACTCGAGAAATTGTTAGTCGAGCGAATGAGACTTTTTTTCTACAAATTTGATGTAATAGTTAGTTGCACGTTACGTATCTTCTATCTTGGACACGATTGTGGCTCCGTTTGCCTCGTCCTCGGTAATCTACAAAATTGCAATATTAATTATTCCATTTGAAACATCGGGAAACATATGCAAATGAAATTACCTCGTTGCTTTGTAACTCTGTTAATTCCCGTTTACCATTTCTTTTGAAGAAGCCCAACTGAAAAGTAACAATAAATGTCAACGATGTTTGATTCGAGCATGAGCTTAATTAATAGAAGATATCTGGTGCTTGCATCTAACGAGAATTAGTTTAATTACCATAGCTAGAATACTAGCGAAAATTAATAATAATAGCAGCCCAACCGACACGGATACCAAAATGATCCACAGCTGTAATTTCTGTATTTCCGAAAAATGAAAGAACGTCACGATCTCCATGTTGGATCTACAATAAATATAATTTAATAATTGTTAATGTAATATAATTTTCCTGGAAGAAATGAAATTGTTAATGTCAGTGTAAAAAGGAAATATTACCGAGCTCTGTCAATAGGCAGTCTTTCCGCGGGCTCTATAATTTCAACGCGAGCATCGGTGCTGAACTTCAAAATCTTCTTCTCATCCGCGAAATTATCTAAAACCATTGCAAATATTAACATTTATCTGTAAGTTTCTCGACCTACGATTTCTAATATCGATAATCACCCTTAAATTTCTTGATATCTAAGAGAAATTTAACAAAGATCTGCCCAACGTCTTGCAGAGTTCTCAGTGCACTCAAATCGCACACGATTGACGAGCAATTAACACCGGGAGACGAACAATTGAAATAAATAACGTCGATTTTCTTGGATCTCTCAGAATCACTTTTAATCTCTGACATCTCATATTCTCCCATCTCATAGAATAATTGTTCCTCTCTCGTTAATAAATCATCATCCCGAATTTCTTCTTTATTTCTGTAAATAGTGCGCCTTCGCCTGAATGGAAGGGGAAGTTCTCCCGTTTCGTTTAAAATGTTTGTATCGAACTCATTAAAAACTTCTTCACCTTGTACCTCGACCGATTGAGTGTCCCATAGTAATGTACTTTCCGAGGAACACTCGTAAGCTTCTCCTGAAATGTACAACTGAGAGCACGGTTGATTAATGTCTTTGTTAATTTAATTATAATGATTCTATGGAAAGATAAGTTTGCACATTTCTTACCCGCGGTTTGTACACATGTACCAGCGACTCTGAACTTTCCATGCTCACAGGAACTCTAATAATTAATCGTGCATCCTCTATGGGGGTTGCACCGAGCTTGTACACTTGGTAATTGTGCTGAAAGCTCAGATTCGTTGCATTCGAAGCGTCATTTAGTGTTGATAAATAGTAACTGTCGTCGGTAGATTCTCTGTGGTAGATTGTTAGCCAAAATATTAGCTTGCGGTACGCGTAAATGTGCACAAAGGAGGCACGAAGAGAGATATACCTTAGAAGAAATTCAGAAATAGGAACAAAAGATGACAAGAGTCAAAGATACAAACCCATTTAACGAGAGGGAGACTTCATTGACCAGATTCAGCACCTTCGTTATGTTCACCGTTCCATGATTTCTACTACGAGTATTTATAGTTGCAAGAAACATTAATTCATCGCCGTGCGACCAGTCGTGGACCAAGGGCCTCATGTCCAAGTCTAATTTAATGCTTTTCTGTAACAATCAAGCAAACGTGGACTTTGTTAATGCTTCAGGAGACCTTGGATCTTCGTAGAAGTACCTGTTCTCCCTCGGCAAGAGGATTGCCAACGTCGCAAGCGATTATTAAATTGTTCTCGATGATGTCTTCCTGGCAAGATGGCAAAATACTGCGCATAATTATCCCCTCGGGAAGAGTGAACATGATTGTGGTGAGATAAGCCGGTTCTCCATGATTTTCCAAGTCCACTTGCAGGCTTATGTCGTTCGACCCTATCACCCACGTGTCGTTTTCCCTGGAGAACGTATTAATTGTCTCAATTTGCAAAATATACTCTGTAAAATCGTCAAAGTCTCACCGAGTTCCATGAAAATTCGCGGTGGCAGTGATTCTGGAATTGCAAACTGTATCATTTCCGCAGCCGGTGTCGAAAAGCTGTAGAACCTGAGCAATTCTTGACTTGCTGTTTCTGCATTCCATAGGACATGTTTTACAGAAAGAGCCACTAGTATTGTCAAGAAAATCGTGCCTTGCTACGATGATGATCGGTTCGATGAAGTCTTGGACGTTATCCTGAGAATCGAAATCGGTCGAAAGGTATAGAAGAAACTTCTGGAATTTCTCAGACTCCTAGACTTAACAAAATCACAACTAAAGACTTATCAAAATCCCCTCAGACTTACCAAAATAGTAAGATTAGAGAATACGCACGGTTCTCCAAACCCGATAGACTTCAGTTCCAAATAAGTCTCCTTGACCCGCTGGTACCTCTCGTCAGCAATGAGCGTGATCTTAAATTCTAAAGTCCCAGATGGATTATAATCGGTATAAGGAATTAAAATAAGAGGAAGTCTTACGATTTACCTGGAATACTTGTCATATTGTAGCCGTGATATTTTGCGCAAATTTGGACGGCGAAACTTTCAGCGTCTCTTTGTAAAATCTCTGGTGTTGTTCTGATCGTAATTATAGTCTTTACAATCGGCCTGCTGCGAAGAACCACTGCATGGCCCGATTTATAGGCACCGATCGCAACATCAAGATATCTGGCAAGGAGTTTTATACGTCTTATAAAATACATAACAATTTTTAACTGTTTAAAAAATATCGAATAACTTCGTCATATTGTAAGTCAATGATACAACGGATTATAAGTCTCAGATTCTACCCATTATCATCGATATCAACTGGCTTCGAGATTGAAAAACCAAATCTCTCAATCTTGTAATCAGAATAGAATCCAGATTCCTCCAAAGCCGAGATTCTCTGCGAAGCCTCGAGCTTCTCATCGCTGGACATCTCTGATTTTCCATTGTACACGTAGATCACACCTTGGTCTTCCCATGGTGCACCAACGATAATGTCTACAAGAAAATCGTAAGGAATATTTCACGCAACGTGTCGAAGAGAAACTTCAAAGAATGCGCATAGAATTACCATCGAAGCCATCAGCGTCCAAATCACCGCAAGCTAACGCGTACCCAAAATGACCTTCCTCCGCGTCACCGTGCAAGAATGCAACCGCTTCGAATTGTCCCTTCGAGTCAAAGGAATTCATTATTGTTTAACGATACAGTCAGCGACGATTAGTTCAGGATATTTTTGACGATACCAGATAAATATTCAGGAGAAAAAGAATGAGGGAACCAAGAAACTTAAAAAAGGGAACATTAGAATGCTTAAAATATTCAGAGCAAGTCACTTCGACCACCTTGCTAGCTCTAGAGGGAACAATGAATGATATATCCACTTAAAAATCACTTGTACCTGATGACTTCCCAAATAAACGTAAACTTTGCCCCTGTCTTGACTCCAATATGGTGCACCGACCACAAGATCATCAAGATCATCGTTGTTTAAGTCGCAGGTGGCTAAACTAGCTCCAAAGAATTCGCCGATGTCGCTGCCATGAAGTTCAGCGACGATTAACATCTTCTTCCATGGATTCAAGACCGTTACCTGTTTTTTTTGAGGTGAATTGTTAACGTTTATTTGCATTGAAAAATTCTGAAGTTCAAGGAGAAGAAAATTACCTGCCCCACGTACTGCCAACCTGGTGCACCACCGACATAAAGTAGCTCATCCCCGAAGAAGAACCCAGACGTGACGCTATAGCCTAAGATACAATGTTTCATTGACATTTAATTCTACAAATGAGTCTTAACAATTTACTGACTCGCACAGAAGAATACCGAATTTAGTCAGATCATCGTTCGTCGACAGAGATACAGATAATCTTTTCTCACTGCTCAGAATTTCCATTGAGCCATAGAGATCGTGTCCCGGTCTTCCCACGACACGATGGAATTCTTTCGCTCCCTCGTTTTCCTTCTTTACATAGAAGTGAATTATTTTAATACAAAATACATGCTTTTACTCTTAAATGTGTTAAAATGTACGACGTACCCGAATCGATGCAAAATGGACGGAGAACCCGTGCAAAGGATTGTACCAGAAGCGTTTACTGAAATCTGATGGTTTTTATATTAGTTTGGAAGATTATTAAAAGGAGTTTTAAAGACGTATACCATAGGCAAGGAGGTCTTGTCCTTCAAGTTTCAACCCTTGTGAAGAAACTGGCCCACTGTAGCACATCCCTTGCATAGTGTCGAAATACTGGCTCGGAGACGATGGATAGATGCTCACTACTGTTCTTGGTGCACATACCTGAAATTGATGCAATATAGAATGACCTTAACTATCAAAACTGAAAGTCTCACCGTCAAGTAGCCATTGAAGTCATCGATGGCTATCGAGCCTCCGAACCATCCTCGTTCTTTCTTTATAAGTATCTTCATTCCTACTAGTATATAGCTGTCGATGTCTCCGATTGTTGCTGGTTTAATTTCTTGACACGTTCCTTCGATCGCACATCGATAAACCACCCCAGGCTCATTAAGGTAGGACGACATCTTCTCGAAGGACTCGCTGTAATTCCCTCGTGGTGCACCGATTATCAACCTTATCAAAATAATCAGGAATGCATGAATTAACGAAGAAATAGAGGATCGATACTTCTCCTAACGAAGACAGACTTAAACGTTTCTCAATTTTATGAAGAAGCAATGAGTCAACTGATTATCTTCTCTGCTACTCTATTTAAATAAAACGGATTTAACGCGGGCAAATTTAGCGTTAAAAGATTGAAGCACCTCAAGAAAGCCTGAGGAATCGATCTTCTAATTACTTTTAAGAACTTAAGAAATACTTTACCAGGCTGTTTTATTGAATCGTTCGGCATACAGAAGCACCGTGTAACCGAAATAACTGTCGTCCTGTTTCAAGGATTGGTTCCCGATGATACCACGATGAGAATACACAATTGCATAGTCCTTATCTAAATTGTATCCAAAGACGACAGAGAAGAACGTAAGAAGTATCGCTCTCACGATCATTATTAAAAATTTGCTACGATCAGGGTGTTCTTAGCCACGAGGATCCTTACTGGAGACGCGAATCATAATTTATCGAGTTATAATTATCATTCACGAACAGGAAGAGCATTGATAAGACAATCGGTGAGTAACGTGCCCCCGTATTGGTGCGTTGGATCTCATTAGCGCATTAATTATTAGTTTAAACTGAAGCTCTTCACAGAGACCATCGAGTTTACGGAATGCGTGAATTTCTTTTACAAGAATCGTGTATAAATAGAAACAGGACAACCGGAATACGATTATTCATCAGAGAAGTCCCTTTTCGCGAAAGTGATCCTCCAGATTCTTCTTCGACCGCTCCTCGAACCTGGTTCGCGGGTCTTTTGCCGGCAATTCCGAGCACTGAAAAAGGATCATTTCTTCTGTAAGGATATTTTCTAAAAGGATTCACAAGAGATAGGATATTAAAGTAATTAGAGAGCCACCGATCACATACACCACTCTGTTTCCTCAACTTTAAGGCATATGGCATCTGCCTCGTAAGTATCTTTTCTCTGTCCTTATCCCGAGGATGCGTGGAGAACCAGTATAATCGAAATCTATTTTCAACCATGAGATCGTTCAACTTTCCCATTATCCTCCAGAAAACCAGGACCTCCCTCAAGTCGATGCAAGTCTAAAGGAAATCGGCGCGAAATGTTTACGGCGTTGGATGCACCTCGCATGAGAAATGAATCGCATACTTTCGCAGCTAATTTGAATCCCACTTCGTCGGCCTCGACTTCCAAGCGTCTTTTGTATGGGTAAAGGAATACGAGTTTATAAAGCAAACTGCCCGCACCGTAAAGTATCAGTGCCTGCCATTTCGAGAAGCAAGTCCAAACGAGGATCGTCGGTATCGCCTGCATGATTTCTATCAATACCTTGTAGGAAACTAATTCGATCTGATAATGAAGGTTGTGGAAGGATTATTCGATTATCATCGAATCGAGGATCGCATACAAACGGCGAGGATATCGTCGATTCTCCAACTCACTGCGTGTAGAAGCAAAACATGGGACATTTCGTGCGCCAGGATGAACGTCAGTTGATCATCGTTCTCGGAGACGTCGAAAATACCGGAGAACACGAATATGTTTCCACCCTTTGTCGAAAGATTTCCTTTTTATTTCGTCCAACGAACGTGGAATTCGTGAGGAGACGATAATCGTATGATAAATTAAAAGGATTAGGGGATTTACGTACTGGCAGGACCATTGCGTTACTTAAGGGTGCATCGACGATGCTGATAGTCCATTCTGTTTCTCCGAATACCTCTGGATTAGCGATTATCAATTTGCCTATTATTCTAGAGAGCCTGGTGTACATTGGATCGTACTCTGGCAGTATGCTATCCTTGTATTTTGTCAGTAACTGCATAGATATTGTAGTTTTAAGAAATTCATCAGCAGAATTTTTTAACATAATATTAAATATTTGCATTCGCGTTTCAAAAGAATTATTATATACCGCCGAGAGGATAATGTTCCCGATTATCGCCTGCTCCGTTTTGTTGAATACTATAAATCGCAAACGTTTGACTACTGGGTCCCTTTCGAGATGCATCACGTAATAAACGATCAGTGCTGATGTGAGGAAACCAAGGGATTCTGGAAGATCATGTATAATAAAGTCAATGGTAAATTTTTTCCAATCATTGGAAGACTGATAGCTTACTAAGGAAAGTGCTTCTTCTTTCATTAAACCACCTTCTATACTCTTCTCTTTCCGTCTCTGTCTTTCTCAGCCACCATTTTCTCAAGTAACATCCAATAAAGAAGGATCCGTATTGCAAAGAGGTGCCAGCAAAGAGTATAAAAAATGGGGACATGTGTAATGCTCGGCTCATATGGAAATTTGAGTTGCTGGCAAACTGGAGACAATGTAGTCTCTGTAGAATTTGGTGGTCTTGAGAGACAAAAGACCCTGAGATGGTGCTGTATGGAATACATTTTCTAACAGGGATTGGAATTCGAAGAGAGGTAAATCTGGGCCCAAGAAACACTCTCTTTACAATGCATAACATCTTTGTATTTTTTTTAGTGATGCATATATTATTGGTACATGGATTTAACAATTATACAGATGGCAGGAAGTCTGAAAAAATGGAAATAATGCAATTAAATGGATCCACAGAGATACAACTCTATACAATTGTTATATTACATCTACTTGTTCTGGTGTAATTCACAAGCGCGGATAATAGAAACAAGTTTAAGTCATGTCTGATAACATGACACCTTGTCTGTAGCTATACCGTATTCAACAAAGGAACAGAACATTTTCCTGTCAAAGAAGCTTGTCATTAGGTGCAGCCAAATGGAGTATACATGTAATTTTGTATTTCCTGCACATGTTATAATGCCACATTAACTATTGGAGTCTCTGATTTCTAAGTGCATCCCTAAAGATACATCCATCCGCTCTACGTGCAGAAGAATAATCCATTAAACAGTGGAGCGTCATTAAACTAATTAGCAGATTTACCTTAACTTTAAACATAAATTTTCAAGGAAGCCTAAATTCCTCATAACCTCAATACCAAATGACAAAGCTAAATTCCAAATTTCCCATTTAAAATACTACAAAAATACACATGGTCTACGTCATTTTAAAAAATGGAGTCAGCTTGCATCATTTTACTTGCCGCGCATTACGAATATACAAATAGGATTTCCAACAAAAAAAAAATAAGAAATGTGGTTATATCAACGTTGAGAGGACCGAAAGAGATGCAGCATATTTCGGCGTGAAAAAATAAGACAGACACTTAATCGGCACGTCGAATGTTTTTAGTAAAGGTATTATCACGTGTCAGTAAATCAGCTGACATGTGTCAAGACAGGATACGTCAGGTTTCATTGCCAGAGAGAGCGCTCGACGCGTGCTGTCAATGATGTCAATAATTTTAATCCGAATCAGTTAATTAAAGTTTCGAGTTTACTAAATGAAATTCTCAGGTATCAGACATGCTTCTGGTAGCGTGTAATTAAAACTTAACGAACGTAACGAAGTTTAATTCGAGTTGAAAGAACGCTGACATCCTTGACAGCGCGTTCTGAATACGCGCCCGCGGGTGTTGGTCAAAGATGCGTCACAAGGTTACGATCGATGTTTGGTTTTAGAATCGATTGGCACACTCGCCAGAAAAAAAGACACGTTGATTTTAATTGAACAGAATTCCCATCCGTTTTATATTATCTCCGAATTATCTCCTCGCTATGGAGGAACGTTATTTCTGGTAATTTTATCGAGTGCTCGAGGAGTCTTTGATTCGTGCGCACACGATTACAAGATAGCTCGGTGAAGAAAGAAATTAGAATATAGCGCAGTATAAATTCAGTGTAACACGTTTTCTTATAGAAATTAATTAACAACTAATAATTTTGTTCGATTAATTTTAAAAATAATTATACAGTTCGTCTATCGTGAGAATTTTCAACGATTGAAACGGTGGACGTTGGAATCATCAAGCAGGCGGAGGAGTAACTCTGTTGATTTTTATTTCGAGGAAATTCGTGAAGTCTTTATACAATTATAATGAACTGTTATTAAATATTACCGAATAATTTCTATGAATAATTTTAAAATAGTATGAAAACGGTAGTACTCTTCTGCTATATAAGAAATACGATGGACACCCGAGGTCTATAAGACCAGAACCACCGAAGCGATCAAACGAGCGGAAGAACTTCCAAAAGAAGTTAATTTTTCTATTTAAATTTATTATATTTCCTTCTTTTATCCTTCACAATACAGAAGTTCAAATATATTAACTCTTTCCCTACTAATTTTCGTGATAAATCAAAAACAGTTTCTAAGATATTCCAATTAAACTTAACTTAAATTCAATCATCGAGTAGAACTTTCTCCAGGTTATATCAAGTAAAACAATAAACATTTTTCCCCAAGCAGACAAATTTATTTACAAAAATATAATACAAAATATTTATTCACTCCAATTGCACACAGTAGACCACTCCTATGACAAAGCAGCCAGCTCTTAACACCTCTTTATGAATCACACCTGAAATATCCCACCAGACCTGAAAAAAAAACATTTCTTATCCCTCTACTCGATATAAGTCTCAGTGATACCAAAAGGGTTAACCATCTTTCACCTCATTCCCCTCGTTTCGTTACAATCCTCAATAATTTCAAATTTTCTCGCATCAATCATCGACATATCTGCTCTTAAAATTTCATTTTTCAAATCGTAAGGTCTCTAGAAAGTATATCGTCGAGCACGAATTCGAAAGGTCCCATCGTGATCCAGCAATGGCGAGGTTCCTAGGAACGGTACCGATACGGTCAAGCACACAGCACGAAACACGTACTCGTACTTCGCTATAAAGGGTTCGGGTGCAGCTCGCGGCCAAGGATGCGTGTATTTGTGCGCGTTTTCATGCACGCGCTTTTGCGCTTGCGTTCGTATGTGTAGATGCACGTCGTCTACATGTGTGTGCGTTACGTGTAAAGTACGTAACGTGCATGTGCGCGAGTGTGTATACGTCCATCATGAGTCAGAACCCATGGTCGCTCTGCGTTTCGTAATTAATTTCCTCGACGACGAGAAAAATGCGAGTCTAGTAGCGAGACTACAACACCTGCTAGCACACGGGGCGCCTGTCCTAGGTGGACATGCCTCTAGTGCCCGGTAATCGTGAACGTTTTATTTCACTCCCGCTCGTCGTGTCTACTGTGTGTGTCTATAGTGTTGTGTGTTTTCTTCTCTTGTTTTCTCCTCCTCGGTTTCGCTCTACGTCCCGGTATTCTTCATCGGGTCTCACGTTTACGTTTTAACGAGCAGGTACGATTTATTGTACGACGAATAATCATTGAATCTTACGGACGATTTAAATACCACCCTGAACATCGGTCATCCATTTATTTCTTTGGTTTTTTTTTTCATCCTCTATGATTGTTGTATGTTATGCATTCTCGTAGAGCATACTACGGGGAAATGGATACGTTCGAGGCGGCAGTTTGAGTTCCTTTTGAAAGCAGGGAAACACGAATGCACTTCGAGATATCGTACTTTCGTTTAGCCGTACGAAAATACTGTTCTCGGTGTGGATCGAACATTCGTGGAGAAGTATGGATTACGGATTTTATTACGGTCTCGCTGATCGGACGTTTCGTTTGTCCTGTCTCGGCTGCAAGTAAAACGGGTTGAGCTAGGTAAATTTTTACCTGTGATTTAAGTAATTCGATATTTTGGTTATTGAGATACGACGATTATGAGTCAAGGATGTCTCTGGTTTTTAGATAATTCGGGATATCCAGGGAAAGAAGTATAGGAGTAAGCATGGATCAGTCGAGGAATAGGCCTAGTAGGCCACGTCTTCGTTCACACGGAAATTCGGCAAGGGTTTTGGTATTTGATCAGGCTGAAAGCGAAGAATCGGCTTGTACCACGGAACCAGAGGTGCACAAACATCCCGTGCTACCGAAAATGGAGAGCAAAGAGGCACCAGTTCGGCCTGGTTAATACAGTTTTTATTATCTTACCTATTTTCCTCGTTCCATACTTCAGAGTTTCATATGCTTTGGTATTCACAGGTAGTGGGGAATTCTCGAATTTAGTGAGAATGAGAAATTCTGCTATTGGGAAATCTGCACCTTCTTTGTCGGTACATGTGGTCAGTGAACTTTAAAGAATTTTATTATACATGCTTCATTGTATTGAAAATGGCAGTACTGTGAATGGTATCTATATAGTATGTCCTCTCTGTTTCCACAGCGTGATTTTAACATTCCACGGCGTACTGCTAAAGCAGCTCATCGTAAGTCTTTTATAGCAACCACATCTCCTACCTTACCACGTTGTCATTCACCATTGTCGGGTATGTAATACATGTAATTCAAATATTCCCTGTATTGTAATTTAATTAGAATGTGTTTCTATGGATTATTTTAATATTATTTAAACAAAGAAGGAATATATAACGAAACAGAGTAAATGATTTTTTATCCAATTCAATGCAAATATTATATAAGCTTCTTGGCACAAGCTCTTCATTAGGTTTTAATATATACATATATTCGTATTTACAAAATAATGATACAGCTGCTGTCAAGCACTAATACAACTGCTATTATCTTTTATTTAAAAATAAAACATTTATTTTCGCGCCTATTAGATTTAGAATATCGAGAGAATTTTACCCTCAAATAAAATCCCGAAAAACTTAATTTTTACCTGCATAGATGCGCGTCTCTTTTCTCGTTTGAATCGATGAAAAATTAATTTCTTTTACTGCTTGTTTCCCGTTATAGCGTTCGTCCCGATTGTAGGCAGTCCCCTAGAGAGTCCTAGGATGTCATCCAGTCCACATTTTGCTTTTGCTCCGATTAAAAGGTATCTACTTTGTGCCTACTTTTGACCTTAGTACGTTTAAACTGGTCTTATTGCTCAAGTAAGTAGGTGTCGCCATTGCAAACGTTATATTTTTAATGTGTTATTAATAGTAAAAAAGAAAAGATGGTGATCCAAATTTTCTGTTCTCTAAAGCCTCTGAAAAACAAGAGGAAAGGAAAGTGGCTGTAAGATTTGTCACGTTATATCTTTGAAAGAATCTATTACACCGAACGATAATACAAAATCTCGAATGTAATTTCACGGAATTCTTTTTCGAAAACATATTTAAAATACGGAATACAAAATTGTTTAAGGATTGGAGGAGGTGCTACAGGAACCGGTGACGGTAGACGATGGTCGGTTGCTAGTTTGCCATCGAGTGGATACGGCACAACACCCGGCTCCAGCAATGTTTCGGTTTGTAAATTAATTTACAATATTAAGTTAGCAAGAAATTATTATTCTTAATCGCAACATATATACGTACAACATTCTGCGTTTCATTAGTCGCAGTACTCGAGCCAAGAACGTTTGCATCAATTACCGAATGTACCGACCAAGGATGAATTACGCATGCTTTCTTGCCATTTCTCGAAACCTGGCACACCGTGTTCATCGCATCCAGGATTTCCTGGCTCCAGTATTTCCAGCATACCAGGCAGTGTTTCTCTTAGTCTCGAGGAAGAAGGACGTAGATCGCCATTGCATAGGCCGCGTTCGCGGAGTTTAAGGTAATTACTATCGATAGAATGAATTATTCCTCGATTAACAGCTTTGAGGTATTTCTGAATGGAATATTATACATGGAATGTATTTTTTGTATCTAATTGTAGTAGTCCGAGTCGATCGCCAGTGTTGGACAGTGAAATTGTCATGATGAATACTCTTTACAAAGAACGATTTCCAAAGGTATTATTCTTTGTGGAATAATTAACGAGGAGATGAATCGTACCGATTAATTCCTTTTTTCTATTAGGCAACGCAACAAATGGAGGAACGTCTGACTAATTTCATTAACGAGAATAAGGAATTGGATGAATACGAAGTGGTGGCAAATATGACTCAGGATTCTCTGCCGATTTTGCGATTCGTGCACCATCAAGTAATCGAAATGGCGAGGGATTGTTTACAGAAGTCTCAGGAAAAATTGATTACAACGCGATACTTTTACGAGATGAGCGAGAATTTGGAGCACCTTCTGATGGAGGTAATTACTTGCTGGAATATTTAACGAGTAATTTAAAGAAACAATACGTTTGATTGTTTTTGCAGACGAAAGATAAGTCGCTCGAAGCTGCAACGCGATTAACAGGACTGATCAAAAAATTATTATTAGTGATATCGCGTCCGGCTCGTTTATTGGAGTGTTTAGAATTCGATCCGGAGGAATTCTATCATTTATTGGAGCAGGCAGAGGGCCAAGCTAAAATTAATGCCGGAATAAAAACGGACATACCTCAGTACATTATTAATAAGCTGTCTCTTAATAGAGATCCAATTTCAGGTGAGCTTTCCTTGCCATTTTGCCGAAGACGAGATCAAAGTTCAGGGTTTAATCGACAAATTTTTATTGCAGAGTTACAGGAAGACCTAAATAAATTAGAAGACTCTGCAAGTTCGAGCGATAGTAATCTGCAGATCACCTCGAGCCCGAACAAAGATGACGAAAAGTCTCAACGTGTCCCGTGCGAAAGCGATTACGAAGTGCTAAAATTAATTAGCAATGGTGCATACGGGGCAGTTTACTTGGTGAAGGAGAAAACGACAAGGCAACGATTTGCAATGAAGAAGATAAATAAGAATAATTTAATGCTACGGAATCAAGTAGAGCAGGTCTTCGCCGAGAGAGATATTATGAGCTTTACGGACAATCCCTTTGTAGTTTCGATGTACTGTAGCTTTGAAACAAAAGTACGTATATCACAATTAATAATATAATTAAATAACATAGAGATCAAACTTCGAATTCTTATTTTTTTTAGAAACATTTGTGTCTGGTAATGGAATACGTCGAAGGAGGAGACTGCGCGAATCTTTTAAAGAATATCGGCCCACTGCCACCAGACATGGCGCGATTTTATTTTGCGGAAACTGTTTTAGCCGTAGAATATCTGCACAGTTATGGCATCGTTCATCGTGATTTAAAGCCCGATAAGTAAGTCCAACTTTCCTTTCACGATTTCTCGAACTCATAACACATATTTTCGTTTCAGTTTACTTATAACTGCCCTCGGTCACATCAAGCTCACCGATTTCGGCCTCAGCAAAATGGGCCTCATGTCCTGTAAGTACTCGGTGCATTAGGTAATTACTGGTGAAAGATAATTATTATTAAAAGGCATTGTTCTTTCCAAGTGGCGACCAATCTTTACGAGGGATACATCGATAGAGATACCAGACAGTTTTCGGATAAGCAGGTCTTTGGCACACCGGAATATATTGCACCAGAAGTAATACTTCGCCAGGGATACGGAAAACCGGTGGATTGGTGGTCCATGGGTATTATATTGTACGAATTTCTGATAGGCTGTGTACCGTTTTTTGGTGATACCCCCGAAGAATTATTTGCTCATACAGTAAATGGTACGTAGCGACGTACAGTACAATATGAGCTGTTTTATAATGATATTTAAATACGAACAATGAAATTGCAGACGACATCGAATGGCCAGATGAGGACGACTGGCCCGTTCAAGCAGAGGCTAAAGATATAATAACAGCGCTATTACACCAGAGTCCCAGAGATCGGCTGGGAACCGGTGGATCTCACGAGGTCAAAGAGCACCCTTATTTTTACGGAGTGAACTGGAACAGTCTGCTCAGACAGAAGGCTGAATTTGTCCCGCAATTAATCAACGACGAAGATACAAGTTACTTCGATAGTAAGCTTTGTTAAATTTAACAGAATTCTCTATCGATCTTCCAGATACAAGTAAAAATTGTAATATTCCAGCTCGTATGGACAGATATAATCACGATATAGGAGACGATACGGACGACACCGATGATTCTCCCCTGTTCGGATCGTTCTCATCCTATTCCCCTCAATCTAGAAAGATATCTCAAACCCGTCCACCTCAGATTAATCCTGAACCGGACGCCGATGCATCCAAGAAACAATTATTCCGCAGCGAGCTCGAACGCACAGTCGCACAACTATCTCTCGGATGTAACACAACGATAACACCGCTCTCGAAACTAGCAGAATCGACTCCGTCTGATAAAAATCGTTCTACATCGTCGATGAAGAGTATGAGCACCGAGACTCCACCGAAATCCGAGAAATCGAGCAACTCATCCGCAAGTCCAGCTACAATTGCAAGCACCGAGTCTCAATTAACTGTCATTAAGAATACACAAGTAGAAGGCACATCGATCAACAACTTGAGTACACCAGATTCCTCGCAAACCGAGTCGGAGGACTTTAGTCCTCAAATCCAGAGGAAACGTCACATTCATTCTCGCGACAAGCTGCCCAGGTTCAGTATATCCATTGATGATGAACACATGTGAGTCATTCAGCCACATCATTCTCACAAGATTAGTCGTTGACGTTTATTCTACACGTTTTCTCCTTAATTCGTTCGTTTAAATCATTACAATATAAAATTGTCAGATTAACGGCACTTCGTGTTACTTTAACGTCACTCATGAACATATACTCATTAACAATGAATTTAATAAGAAGCTCGAAGTCAGGACAATGTTACAATATGAAATAATTTCATTCCAGGTTGGATCTCGCCGCAGCGAACAGAGACGCGACAGAAGATAGCAAACATAATTCAAGTACCGATTCCTTCGAATCATTCGGTGCCATACCCATTTTACCATCTGCAAAGCAAAAATCTCGATCCGTTATTAAGTCCGCTTCGACCAGTGGCCTGTCATTAGTCATACCGACCAGTGATTTTTCGTGTAAGTTCTCAGAATATATGGGATTTAATTGTAATCCTAGACTGAGATTTAACTTGGAAAAATTCAATTTACAGACGACGCCCCATTAAATACTCAGCCAATCGAATCTCCCGGTGGATCGTCTACTGCCTCTTCGAGAGACACTTCACCGTGTCGCGAATTAAGTCCTCTTGTGACGAGCTTAAAACCGCCCATTATTATTCGACGAGGACCATGTGGATTTGGTTTCACTGTACATACTATTAGGGTTTACTATGGAGACAGTGATTTTTATACGATGCACCATTTAGTTATGGTACGTAGGATATTATTACCTCTTCTGCTTCACATGAACAGGCAACTATTGTTGCTAATGTAAGGACATCTACTTATTTCTCTTCTACTTATTTAACAGGCAGTTGATCAGTCCAGCCCGGCATTCGAGGCCGGCCTAAGACCAGGAGATCTAATTACTCATATAAACGGTGAACCAGTGCAGGGTTTATATCATATACAAGTTTTACAACTGATGTTAAGCGGAGGCGATCACGTAACGTTACGTAGCACACCGTTGGAGAACACTAGCATAAAAACTGGTGGACGGAAGAGAGACCTTGCGCAGAGCAAGATGGCACGAAGAACTTTGCATAAACAACGGAAACAAAAGCGCGATCACTCCGATAAGAAACGAAAAACGTCTCTCTTTAAGCGAATTAGTTCGAAACGAGCTAACGTAGAGATGCAACAGGTATAGAAGAACTCAAATTACTGTCTTAACATTTTTCTCAGCTTGCCTTTACAGTAAGGGAATTTTAACATGATAATCACAATGGAAACATCTTTTATGTGTTTTATATAATTCTGTATATGTACTTATACGTGACCTTTGTTTAACCTTACACAAGTCTTACGAAGAAACTACTAAAAGCACCGGCATAGTATAAGCGACACACCGATTATGTTAAGTGCATTTTTTTTATTGCAGCCATTAACTATCAGTTGTCCATTGTCAGCACCCATTCTATCCAGCGACAGCAAACCTCCACTTATGGTATGATTTCTTGTTTTGTGAATATTCTCGCTGATGCCGTTTCAGTTTATGTCATTATTTTTAACGAAGGGTGACCGTTTGCTCGATATTTCACACCGGCAGCTTTTGAAATGCTATTTTACACCGTTATTATTGAACATTAACAGTTTAACAAGTCTCCAACACTACACTCATCACGAGATATCTTTACGTTTCATAATCCGATATCAAAGTTGCTCGATGGAGCACAACAATCGAATTTAATGTTACATTCGATTGAATGAATACTGGATTTATTTTCAGATGGCTGCAGGAATTTGTTCACCCTCGATGGTAACACCGAGCAGATCGTTTCAGTCGTTCACGCGTTCCCAGGACACCTCGCCATACTTTGCAGCATGCACAAAGTCTGTTTGCAGTCCATCTCCGCCAACGAATCGTGCTAGTTCGGAATCCTATCATTCTACTGGAAATTCCAGCCCTTGTTCGAGCCCAAACTCTTCGTCGCCTGGCTCGAACACGTCAGCTGCGAATTTAACAACTATTTCGAATCAGTCGCATTATCAGAGGCCAAGCACACTTCATGGTTTGAAGCATAAGTTGCACACTGCGGCGAAAAATATTCATTCGCCTAATCGCAGGAAATCTGTGGGACACATACCGCTGTCTCCGTTAGCAAGAACTCCAAGTCCGTCGCCTATTCCTGCCAGTCCGACTAGGAGTCCCAGTCCTTTAGCGTTTCCTACGGGACATCAACCTGGTAGCTCTAATACAACGCAGTCTTATAGTCCAGGTACTGCTGCTGTTCGATATTATTGCTATTTCTATATATTTATAGCTACAATCGTCTATGTAACACTTCTGTTTAAAACAGGTGTATGCTTATCAACACCAAACAGCCAGAAAAAGGGCTACGGTCGACCAAAGTCCGCGGAGCCGGGGTCTCCACTTTTGCGACGCGCTCTAAGTCCGGACAGACTTCACCCACGCTCTGCGGAAAACAAGACATCGATATCACCTTTAGCGAACACCGTCGTGAAAGTAACTCCTCGTGTAACAATAGCACAATCATCTCACTCGGAGGTCGCTGAGGAGACCATCGAGAGTTTCAAAGAGGCTAATGATTCCAAGGGAGAGAAAAAAGTGGCGACGGATCAGAAGACGGATTATGCTAAAATAGGACATGGAATATCCATAAATTTAGGTAACGTCGGCATGTCAAATTCCTGCGGCGGCACGCAATTGCCGAGAATCGCGGAGGAAAAAGACTCTCCGACAGGTTCAAAGGGCGAAGATTATTCGAAAGAGGTCGTCCCATCAGCGGAGAAGAGCGAGAAGCAGAGCTCGTGCACAAATAAAGCCGGGGAGCCGGAAAAAGTTGCTGAGTATCATGATCGTCGTGATCGCGAGACGAAGTCAGAACGACAGAGTGTTTCCAATGCAAAAGGGGTTGAATCTTCGTCGAGCAAAAACGAGGAGAACTTTGGCCGGTTAGATAGTTCTTCCGGTACGCGCGCATCTCAGTCGTCGGGTGAAAAGCAGCTTAAGAGCAACGAGAAGGGAATCATGTCGCATAAATCCAGCGAGCAGAAAGCGTTTGGGAAAAGTCAAGAGGCTAATCAGGAAACTAGGAAGGTATTAAAGAAATACAAAGTCGATAGTCACGATGGTGCCCATGTCATTCATTCGAATCCGTTCGAGGGCGGATCGGGAAAGGAGAAGAAAAGTAATTAATTTATTTCTCCGTCGATGCGGTCAATTATTTATTGGAATTTTAACGACTCCTTTTGGACGAATGAACTACGACGGACTTAATATAAAGGATTACAGGCTCGCCAATTTATAATTACTCTTTTGTTGGTAAAAGTCCGTCAAGCTGATGAAATTACTGTTAGAAAACCTAAACAAAAGGGGGATATATCGATGGAGACAACGATTCTTGTAACTTTATGCTCGATTTGAGCGAAGAGAGAAAGAGAGAGTGAAAGGGAAAGTGGGTGAATCAAAAAGTAACATGTTCTGAAATCTACAGCTTTAAAATGAAAACGTTTCTACTCCGCGCGGAATATTTGTAAGCTTTCAACGAACGAGTAAGATACCTGGATGCAGCTTCTGTCGCTGTACTGTCCTGTAATTAGAACCATTGTCATACGATTTAACGAATACAAGGAAATTCGGACAAGACTTGTGAGAACTGCGCCATGTATTTAATTGTTAGCTAAATTATTTTGTACATGCAGTTCTGCTGCTGCCAAATTGCAAGTTTCGTTGAAGTTTGCTCCCGTAATTCCTCACGAGGATGAAAGTAAAAGGGTGAGATGCGAGGAATAATGAAAAATTGGAGTAATCGTATACTTCGGGCTACAGTATTTACACGATCTCATTAACATTTACGTATAATATTATAGCACATCACGTACGATCAAGCATAGCAGCCAGTGGATCACGTATCACTCGTACATTATATAGTTTTTGCAGTTGCGCTTTCATTTTTACAAGATGAGAAAACATAATGTATATCGTATATACTCGTAATCATGGTTCAAGGATCAAAATGATAATTCCTCGTTAAAAGAAAAATAATCAAACGTAATGATAAAACACACAGACACACAAATATACCAATAGTTGATATTCAAATAACAGAGATCTCTTTAAAGATGAAAGAAAAAAAAAAGAAAATCGAGCATAAAAGGCTGGACCTATGTATTTCTAAGGATATAACAAGAGAAATTAATTTTCTATCGAAACGTAATTACGCACGAAATATCTAATGGATAATTATCTTTGTACAAGATATGAGTCGATATATTTTAAAGTGGCATAAGCCCCTTTCCAGACGAAATCACGAGGATATTTCATTCCATTTACTTTACTATTTGAAATGCTCGAAAAGATATCTTAGCTAAAACTAATTTATATACACTTCTCAAAAATGGACTTGTATCAGTTTAAAAAATAATGACTCATATATTGAAATTCATTGCAGATCTCAAGGATCGGCCTATACGCGAGTATATACGGTAAGCGATTTCATCGCGTCGATTTTAGCATATACAAGATGCTCCCGTATGCAGAACGTTATAGTTCGTTTGTACTTCTTCTTCTTCTTTGTCTACTTGAAATTTTCCAACAACGATGCTGCGATGCATTTGCAAGCGGAGTTAAACAGTAATTGGTGCTCGTGTTTTTACCATCGCTCAGGTATCTTGCGTAAAAACTGGTGCTTCGAAATTCCATAGTGTCTAAAAACCATATGGGAGAAAAGGCGAGAAGGATGAGCGAGGTTGTGGAAACGGAAGAGAAAATTCAAATGCAAAAAGAAACACGTGTCAGAAGTTTCAGGCAATGGGACTGTGATGGATAAGGAGGTACTAGATTCGCACTTGTAATCAGTGAGCTCAAAGGTAAAATTCTCCTTTGTCATCTTTGGGAAACTTGCAATTTTTCCAACGTGATATTTCCATCGTAGTCTCGGTGGTTTGGAATCCACCTAAAAAAAATTAGGTCCTATGCGGAATAACCGTAGCAGTTCAGGCCGAAAAATGTAAAAGGAACAAAAAAAAAAGAGAGAAACGTCCTCGGTAAAATCAAACATATCGCATTGGAAGCATCTTGAAATTTTTTGGTATGGTATGAGTAGAGTGCGTATCTCGGGACACGTGTTGGTCACCGATACTATCGTATCATTAAGTATATTAGATACTCGTTAATTTATTCTGTATATAAATACTGTATATTAGTTAAGAGCAAAACGAATGCTTTAAACGCGAACGATATTAACCGGCGTGTTTTATTCCAACGATATTCGTTCGTGTGTCTCATCGTCGTATAGGCTCACTATGTTCTTTATCGTTATTGTTCTTTTTGTGCTTCGCGGAAGATCGCTTGAGATTCGCCATAAAAGAATGAAGAGAGGGATGTCGGTGTATATGTATCTCTGCCATAGGTACAACTCGTTCGGACGATTTGATACCCGATAAATCATTCGTAATTACGTCGATCCTGGTAATGTTTCTTTTGTTTCAGCGAACCAATTGTTCTTGAGTGAAACGAGCCATTTATTTTGTAAGTTGCTTTCCTCTAAAATTGGGATATTTAAAGTTTCTTTTCTAACATTGTATGAACCAAAGACAGCCTTAATAATCGGTTTGCAATTCTTTAGAAAAATTCTCCTTATTGATAGAAGATCCAGTCAGTGAATATTCCACTTCTGTTTTATGAAATCTAAATTACTTAATTGATTAGTACATTTAAATATAATAAGAAAGACTTCTGCAACTTTCAGAGTAAGCGGCTCTTTAGCGCAGTATCAGATACATTGCTGTTAGGAAAACGAGAAATTCGCTCCAACGCTGGTATTGCTCATTAGGTGAAAGGAAAAATGTATGCATAAACACATTCATTACACTCGTGCATGCATGAATTACGTATACAAAGACATACATATATCAACATGTATACATTGTACGTTCACTATGCGTTTTAATTAAGGATAGATGGTAAGGATACTTAAGAAAATCGACTTTAGGAAGTTAAGCGGTACTAGTAGGGCGGCTATGATTCCAGATCATTTTCTACGTGATTTTTGGCGTATTGTACGTATATCTTTGTCGGATGCTTCTTATGGTAATCACGTGAATTCTCTTAGTGTATTGGAGTATTTTTCTTCGATATTTTTAAGCCTGGTTAAAAGGAAAATAGTAATTATCAATTCGAATAATTAATTAAGCCGCTTTAGCTGCCATGGATATCTTAAGGATCGTTCGAAACGACGCTTGCTTGTATGTTTTTAATTAACGCAAAAGTTTTAGGCGCACACGAACATTAGTTGTTCGCGTTGAAGCGAATCAATGTTTGAAATTACAAAATACGCGCGCTTGTAATTCCATGGTAGCCAAGGAGCTTGATCGGATCGGCTAAGAAAAATTCAACCGTCTTTAATGTATTTAATTGATTTCATCGGTTTCGAATCGAGACGGCGTTTTCGTTAAACGAGGGTCACAAATCTTAAGCTCGATTCGAACGAACCGACTGACAATCGGTAACCGAGATCTCGTCGTGCAACGTTTTTTTGCTACGATTTAACCGTTACACCTCTCTTTTCTTGTTTGTACATTATTTGCGCTCTGTATATGTTGATAAATGGTTGATATTAATGTTGGCATCCGTTTTCTTAGTTAAGACTTCGAATAATTTTATCTGTGTTCTCCGTTCAACTCTTGTGGTCAGGTTATTTGAAGTTTCCCGCGTAGACGACGGTGGCGCGCATGACGGCAGCCGCGCGTACTAACAAGAGCGCCGAGGGAATTTCAAATTCTACGGTCGATCGAATTTGGTGGATTTCGTTCCCTTCTTTTCATCTCCGTGGTTTTTTCGTGAAACGATGAACCACCGGGTGGATTTGCAATCGTAAATTATGTGCGCAGGTAATAATTACGTTCAGATAGTTAAGCCCAGAGGAAATGCCGGATATTTCCCCGTTGGGTAATCGTCAAGTTAACTCTGCGACTGAACCTTTCCTTCGAGTATACGAACCCATTCATGTTGGAATCAATTTCATGAGAGAATCTTGCGTGCTTGTGAAATTTTTGAAGAGAATATCCAAGGGTTCGATGAACGCTTTGTCGTATAATTACATGTAACCCAATCGTATTCGTATATCGCGCGACGTATATGTATGCAATTTATAATTATAAAGGCATAGAAAGTAGACGAATCATTGTTAGTTTTCTGTGGAATCGCTTATCGTCATTTCCATTCTCGTTTCGCGTGTGCACACGTAAGTGATACAATTAGAATGATGTACGATCAATGGAGCGAAAGTTACCTTTTGACTTTTTAAACGTACGTGAATTCCTGCTCGTGTTAGTGTTAAATATAAATGTAAGAGCTGATTATGAATATTATCGCGTGATTGCTATCAAACGCGAGAAAGAGAGAAAAAAAGAGAGGATGCCCTTGCGTTATATGAGTTGTAATGTACAGAAAATGGATACTTTGTTAAAAATTGTTTCGTTACGTTTAAGTGAGTTGTGATTGTATAGAGAAAATGATTCGTTAGCGATTTAAATTCGTGGCAATATTTACAGATCGAGCATATAAAAAGATCTTCGATGTAATACTTTCTCATTTTTCCCCTGAAACTGACAAACCCCATAATTACTTGCAACAATAAAAGCGTCGGCAGTTTCGATGATGTCGCTTCTGTATGTTTTTCTTTTTACAATTTTAAGAGCAAAGACAATTGTAATTCTGTGTGATGTAACAAGATTTGTATAAATGCCAATGAATACACGTAGAATTTATTTCATGCAACCTTTTTCTTTAGAAGTAATTGTCACTTACCTATAATGTTGTCAGTTTAATGCAGAATCTTCTGTGTCGTTTCAGCATTACAAGTACTGACGTTACATCTATTATATTTCAATTCATTAAATCCGTACATTGGAAAAAGAGAGCTGGAGAGATGAAAGATAGTCTCATAGAGTGATCTGAAAGCTAGAAGATAGAAACGAGAACTGTACGGTTACTACAGAAATAAAGAAAATTGTACTGAAAAATTTAAGAAGCAGCCGTCTGAGTTGTTCTCTGTTAAGCGTACGCATTTGATACTTGGGGCATCGCAAAGATCGCAGGATGGAAACCAGTTCTTCTTTTCGATGCGAGAGGAGAAATAAAAATCAGAGTCAATGGCCCTAAGTTACATTTTTAAACTACCCAATCCACCTTTTTGACAGCATCGTCGTTCGACCACGACGATCAGCTACCATTCGATGCTATCGCAACAGCTTTTAAACAGGTAAGAATCTCATTGTAATTAAATGTTTCAAAATTATTCAAAACGATTACTGTGTTGGTTTCAATCGAACGATACACTAATGTTCTTCTTTTTAAATTATTTGTGATATACTTTAATTCAATTGAACGAGATTAATAAAGGAAGGTAATGAAATGGTACACATTGATTTTAATGAAACATTGCATAAATATTTATTAGACCAATCTAAGCAAATCATATACATATCGTTTACAGAATTGTAGGACCAATTTCGACATCATACAATGAAGTCCATTTATTATGTAGACGTGCAAAATTCACGCACAAAAATTAACTAAAAATACAGAGTAAGAGTTTTTGATATAGCAACACTCATTCATCCATACTGTTCGTTAAATCGACGCTTATACATACTACGCGTAGTTTAATAAAATTAAAACAGAAGCGTTTGAAATGTTAATATTTCTTATATAAAGCGCGACAAAGTATTTTAAGTTCTCTGCATATATCTCAACGATGTGCTTTGCAGGACAGTCAAAGCAGACGCAGGGCATTCAAAGTAGTCACATAAAAGACAGAGCAGACACAGAACAGACACAGTACTCGCAGGACAGGCAAAGGAGTCACATAAGAGCCACAACATACACAGGACAACTAGAGCAGCGACGGAATAACTAGACCAGATACAGGACAGGCAAAGTAGTCACATAGGAGACAGAGGAAACACAGGGCAGTCACAGTACTCACAGGACAGGCAAAGGAGTCATGTAAGAGCCAGAGCAGACACAGGACAATCACAGTACTCACAGGAGAGCCAAAGGAGTCACATAACAGCCAGAGCAGACACAGGACAGTCAGAGCAAACATAGGACAGACAGAGGACAACCAGGACAGCCACAGGAATGCCAGGCCAGAATTTATTATATAAATAATTTATAGTTTCAGAATCACAATTGTATTTTATCAATATTATAACACATACATTCATATTGTATAAAACAAGTGATAAATAAAGAGTTTGTTAAATGAAAAATACTGTTACAATTTTCTAACCTGGTTCCATACACCTTCCACTTAAATTCCATGTTCCTTAGTCATATAGTATATAAGTATATAATTATAAGTTCTTCAACGAGTTTTATCCGATATATCGACTGCGATTTCTCCGTTGCATAATCAGGTAAGTATCAGGAGGAAGTGATAAGTCAGACGGAGCTTAAAGTCGGTCTGAGATATCCTAGTTTATACTACTTGCTGGGTTTGCAAACTTTTCGGAAAAATTTCAATGTGAGCAAGTAGTAAAATCGACGATAAGTCAGACAGAGCTAAAAGTCGGTCTGACTTATCCTAGTTTATACTACTTGCTGGGTTTGCAAATTTTTCGGAAAAATTTCAATGTGAGCAAGTAGTAAAATCGACGATAAGTCAGACAGAGCTAAAAGTCGGTCTGACTTATCCTAGTTTATACTACTTGCTGGGGTTTGCAAATTTTCGGAAAAATTTCAAAGAGAGCCAGTAGTAAAGTCGACGATAAGTCAGACAGAGCTAAAAGTCGGTCTGACTTATCCTAGGTTATACTACTTGCTGGGTTTGCAAATTTTTCGGAAAAATTTCAAAGTGAGCAAGTAGTATAACCTAGGATAAGTCAGACCGACTTTTAGCTATGTCTGACTTATCGTAGTTTATACTACTTGCTGGGTTTGCAAATTTTTCGGAAAAATTTCAAAGTGAGCAAGTAGTATAACCTAGGATAAGTCAGACCGACTTTTAGCTCTGTCTGACTTATCCTAGTTTATACTACTTGCTGGGTTTGCAAATTTTTCGGAAAAATTTCAAAGTGAGCAAGTAGTATAACCTAGGATAAGTCAGACCGACTTTTAGCTATGTCTGACTTATCGTAGTTTATACTACTTGCTGGGTTTGCAAATTTTTCGGAAAAATTTCAAAGTGAGCAAGTAGTATAACCTAGGATAAGTCAGACCGACTTTTAGCTCTGTCTGACTTATCCTAGTTTATACTACTTGAAAGATAGAAAATTTTTCGGCAGAAATTTACAAGAGAATAAGTAGTACGAGTCGATGATAAGTCAGACGGAGTTGAAAATCGATCAGAGGAGTCTTGGTTGTTTCCACTTTCGAACTTTAACTCATTTCTCGACAAATTTGACAAGTTAACAAGTGATACGAGTCAGTGACAAGTCAGACAGAGCGAAAATTCATGCGAAATGTTTGATTATTTAAGGATATACTATAGGAAGGGAATAACGGTAGTTAAAAGGGTTAAATAGAGCTAACAACGTTTTCGATTTAAATAATTCTTTATTTATCATTTGTATAACATAACATACACGTATGTGATACAATATTCATAACATACAATTGTGTTTCTAAGACTATAAATTACTTAATTAATAAACATTGTTCTGGATTTCGTGCGCTGTTCTGCAATGTCCTGTGCCTGTCCTGATTGTTCTCTGTGTGTCCTATGTCTGCTCTGACTTTCCTGTATCTGCTGTGGCTCTTATGTTACTCCTCTGCCTGTCCTGTGAGTACTGTGATTGTTCTGCGTCTGCTCTGGCTCCTATGTTACTCCTTTCCCTGTCCTGTGAGTACTGTGACTGTCCTGTGCCTGCTCTGACTCTTATGTGTCTACTTTGCCTGTCCTGTATCTCGTCTGGCTGTTTCGTCGCTGCTCTGGTTGTCCTGTGTCTGATTTGGCTGTTCTGTGTTCAACCTATCCACAAAAAGGAATATATTAATACTTAATGAATAGTCTTTCCATAAAAATATAATATCATTATAAAATAGCGTAAGTTAACGCATTAAATACCATGGCAGTCACTGGTGACTAATGATATTCAATTCAATGAAATTTCATGTTACTTTGAATTGTAATATTTATGAATCTCCTAATTCAGTTTATATTTACCTATTGGTCTATAGATCTGCAAGAGTTTTACATTTTTCTACTGTGTAAAGATGTGATTTTAAAAGAGAGGGTGTCACTTCGATAGATATAAAGAAATTAGAAAATTATTGGTGGTACTCGCCATATTAAAAAGTATCTCAAAAGATACGAAGCAATTCTAGCGCCCAGCTTTTCAGCGTCAGCACAAGTAATCTCGCTAGCTATATACGACACTGAATCTGCCTTTGAAGTCAGCAAGAAACGGAGTAGGGATAAACGATCACGTAAGCCTCACGCTGGAGGCAAGCATCCCACGCGTTCCATCTCTTCTCTTCGAATCTCAGCTCAGTATGAAACGGTCGGTCCGACTGAGAGCCATCGGCTGTTCACGATGATAAAGCTCGTCGTATTTTTCCTCCTTTGTAACACAATCTACGCCGGCAATGATACTCTTGACAACGAAATTCCAAATAAAGAAGAAGTAGAAGAAACGTGGCCAAAGAAACAGGAAACAGGTACGGTGGATCGGTCAGTGGATGAAATATTTAACAATGCTGTTCAAGCTTATCTCGAAGAAAACTGGGGCGAATGTATCGAAGGATTCAATGCTGCTTTGCATGGGTAGGTTTGATTCTTTAAAATTAAAACTGCCGAGCCAATCAGAACGATCGGTTATCAATTGTTGTAACAATACGCTTAATCGACTTAAGTGCCAGGCAATAATAAGTTTATATCTTGAAAGAAAATTATTTAAGTCATCTCTTTTTCACCTCTTAATAGCTCTTACTGCAAAGGACTTATTTATTGGACTAAACACTAGAACTACCGGAGTTAAATTTATTAAATCTAAATATGTTAAATGAGCACTTTAGAATACAGCAACATACATGTATTTGGAATAATTAATTAATAAGTTGAAACTATTTATGAAACTGTTATTGAAACTAGTTATTTCGGAGTGAAATTTTAAGTTGCGTATACGCTTAAGAAAGAGAAGAATCGGTAGATGGAGGATATGACTAATTCATTAATTTATATTTTATAAAGTGAACGCAGAATATATACTCCATGACTCCTCTATAAACTTGGATAATTTCTCGATGAACTGATCAATCAGTTACTCTGACTGCATCTTGGAATTGTCAAATAAAGTTAACGTTTCGTCGAAGACTAATTTTACAATTTTAATTCATAGATACAAGCTTTACAAACGAATGGTGATAAACTGCAGGCAAAAATGCAGAGAAAAAGCTACCGGCTCGCAACCAATTTTCGCTGAAAATATCGAAGACTTGCATTTTTATGAGAAAAAAGTTAGAGAGACCCTTTGCTTGCTAAGTTGCAACCAAGATTATCGTGAAATCGCAGGACCAAAGGCTCTGAAGAAATTGCCCATCGAAACGGAGAAGAAATTCGTCGATCATACTGTTTACGAGTATTTGCATCTTTGTTATTATCAGGTGATTAATAAAATTCCTAAATTAATTTATGAACGAGTGAAATAGGTAATCGGTAGATTTCTTAACGCGTAAAGATGCTAATAAGACGTTTAAAAATTATTCTTCACCGTGTGCCCCCCGGATTCTAATAAAAAGTGCTTACGCAATCGTCGCAGCATGGATCTCACGCCCGCAGCTTTTTAAGCAATCAGTTTAACGGCTCGAAATGCGAGCTTGTTGTAACAGTAGCCTACATCGTCCTCACGCTGACATATTAATGATAGAAATAAGGTTCCATGTGCGACGAGGATCATAAAATTTAACACAGTGGTTTAACAGCCGCACCTAAAACAATATGTACTTCGGTACAATGTTCTATCGGCGGAACGGAGCTAGCAATCAGTTTGATCGTCGTGAAATGCAGCGACAAGAACTGTTTTACGGTTGACTTGTTCAAAATGTAATTTATAAAGTATTTGCAAATAAATTTGGAAAGATCTATATATCGTTAGATAGATATTTTAACATTAGAATGTGATATTAACTCCTTGTGGTTCGAATTATTTTGTTTATTTCATAGTGAGCTAAATGAAATTGATTTTACAGTATTTTCTATCGTTGATTATTTATTTTTTAGGTAATGATAGCATTACCTGTAGGTATTGTCGGATATTTAGCTGGTATTACAAAATATAGCTGGACTTAGGATTAATTTATGTTAATTATAAGCGAATTAATAGTTTATAAAATGGTTCATATAGGAAAATTCTTTTCTTCTTTAAATAATTTATAGAAAGGACACTACCAGGATGCAGCAAACGCTATATTTACTTTCCTAGCGATGCACCCGGATCACGAGGTGAGCATGGACACTTTGAGAAAGTATTTAGAGTTGCCAGATGTTAAGGAAGAGTACATCATAAATCTGGAAGCTCCACCCTATCAGACAATGTATTTCAAAGGAGTGGCGGCCTACGACGAAGAGAATTATGCAGAGGCAGTTGGCCTTTTCGAAAGTTCTTTAAAATCCTACCTAGAATTCGAGGAACAATGCCGAATTTACTGCGAGGGCCCTTTTGACCAGGGCTGGCATCCGGAGTTTACTTCTTCGATAGCCAGTAAGTTTCTAGCAAAATGGAGACGGTATACTTAAAACAATACAATTGACCTTCGAAAGTAGGGCCAGTTGGCTTGTAAAAATAGACAGACCCAAAAGAATAGCCGCCAGTAAATTCTTTTGTGACTGTGTTTGCAATAACTCAGATTTAAATTGGTAAAATTGAAATGTGGCGAGATGTAAATAATTTAGATATAATTTAAATACCATAGATTAGTATTAATATTATAGATTTAATTTTATCGTGGCGCGTCTCGCTGATATTATTAATTCGACAGCTTTTGCAAAACTTGCAAATTTCCTATTCAATTTGCCGTAACAATAGTGTGATTTATTTCTGTGTTAAAAGAACGAAGGAATTGACAGGTGGATCATAAATTAAATTCGCCAAAGCTTCTCTTATCTTTCAGATCACTTCGCATACTGTCTGAAGTGCAAACGATCTTGTTCGCACTTGTTGAACATGGTTAATGGGAACTACCACAACGACATGCTCTGGAGCCATTACAACTACTTACAGTTCTCCTATTACAAACGTAACTATCTCCGACCTAATGTAACATGATACAAAGAAAACAAATTCTATCTAATCTCTCGTGTCGACGTAAAATTTATGTTTTCGGCAATTCTTATCTACTTTGCGGTAAGATAGAAGGAACTTCATCCGCATGAGAAAAAAAAAGCACGGTGCTTTCGCGTGAATTTGACGAAGCGTTGACATTTATGGTTGTACGCAGAAGACAATGAGAACGTACAATTTATTAGGTGTTAAGCTACAATGTTTTCTTAGCGAAATGATTTTATCGGTTGCCGTGAAAACCGGCTTTAAACGTATCATATTTCAAAGCATTCCACGACTGCTTTAAAAACGAGAATTCAAGAGAAGGAGTTGATCTATTTGGCACTTAATGTTTTATGTGATAGACGTAGAATATTTCGAGTATAAGTCTTCTAGTAATTTGGAAAAATAGTCTAAATATTGTGGTCTAGTATTAAAGCCGAAAAAAATGCAAAAAGTAAAAGAAGAGATGTTTCATTCACTGTTAGTATATAGTTAAGAGTGGAAGCTGTACTTAAGAGTTTAATCAACGACCTCGCTATATCATGACCGTGACTTTAACAGAAGTAATCGTACGAATTACACGAGCTTTCGGGAACAGCAAACTAGTCGTTGTATCAGCAATGAAACGAGGCTCTTCAGGAAGCTCTTACTCATACCACGAAAATGGTTTGATTGAATTAATCTCTCGCCGAGTAGTTGGCTTAATTTTACGATCAATTTTCTCGTACAGCCAATTCCTCGACGATTATGCTTTCTAAATGAATTTCATTTGAGATTAGATCGAGTCACCGACAACCCTTTAAATTCTTTAAGTTGCCACTTTAAATTGCAGCAAGGGTGAAACGTTGTGCGGTGAATTGTATGGTGCTCTCGATATAATAATTTAGGAAGATTATTTATGGTTTCAGTGGGAAAGTTGAAGGAAGCATCCGCCGCAGTGGCAAGTTACTTGGCTTTTCTTCCGGCTGATGGAACGATGATGCAAAATAAAAAATATTATGAGGCACAGCCGAAAGTGAAGGAGGAATACTTTACTCCGAGAGAAGTAATTATAGTTTAATAGATTTTTCATCTTATGAGATTTTTTTATGAGACTGAGAGATCTTTGCTCAGGGTGATTAATATGATACCTTTGCATTAAAAACTATTTCTTTACGATAATTATACTTTCCAAGGAGGCTTTGGAGTACGTAAAGAGACAGGAATATGAGATGAGATTACTGAGATTCATAATCGATGAATTTTCAACGATCGACACAAGAGTCAAGGCATTCACGAAGAAACAGGAAAAGAAGAATAAGAATGAAGCTATAGACAAATTAGGAAAGGTAACAAGAAGCTCGTAAAATTAAGAATTTTTAGGAATAATTATCCATGACTTGATCGATTAAACGAGGCACATCTTCTCGATTTGTGTTCATATGACGACGCTCGTCTTTTGTCGAACTTAAGGCAGACATATTCTTAATTTAGGAACGAAAATTCTCTCTTTTCCACTTGTAATTTGTACATTTAATATATAAATAATAATAAAAAAACTTCAACAAAAAAAACGAACATAGAGCACTCGATTCTCAAAGATTCTTGACACACGCTTCTTCGTTTCTCGAAACTCCACGCTCGATTTTCTCCTCAAACGCCTGTTCTATTGCAACCCAAAGTGCATCTATGCATTTCTTGCATGCAGTTCAGAGGGCCGACCTTTGATCTTTTGGGGTCGTTTGTCTCGCTCAGAAACATTGGAGGAATAAGTCTTTCGAGATACAGAAGTTCGACGTTGCTTCAATTTATTAAAAATCTCTTTTTCCTTTTAGATTTCAAAGACACCTTTGCATCCACCACCGGGTCATTCACCGGCCTTTCTTTCTCAGCTAACGAGAGATTTTTCCATCGCTAGAGCCGCGAACGAAGAAGTCTACGATACAGAACGACCTAGGGTCAAGGCTGAGGTCCATCTGATAGCAGAGGAAGAAAAACTCAACGGAAGAAATCGCTATGTAGCCGATGGATTTCTAAACGATACAGAGTGTCAATCGCTGATGGATCTTGCTCTGGTATGTGGTCAAATTATCATTTCCACTCTTATTTATTCATCAGTGTTATTATTTAACTATCATATCCTTGCGACATTAAGGTAGCACAACTTTGAGCACAGTTTTACTTGAAATTATATTTTAAATATTAGGCAGAGTGCTATCGTGTAACTCATCTTTAAACTCGGTAGAAAAATCTGACTTTAAGTTACAGATTAATTGGAACAGATCCCAGGGCATAATTTTTACCAACTATGATATTTCTTTAGACGTCCGCAGTTGAAGGAGACGGCTACGAGGAAAATAGAAGTCCGCACTCGGTTTACGAGCAGTTTGAAGGAATAACAGTTGGAAGAGTAGCTCTGGTATGAACTCTAATATTCTATTTAGCAGTTACACTTCATTGCATTATCGCAAAAATCTTTTTAGATGGCGTATCTAGGACAAGCGAAACCGGAACAGCTGGAACTTCTTTTGGAATCGACAGAAGCAGTTCGAAATCACATGGACAGGTATTTCCGGCTTGATCGAGAACTATATTTCACCTACACTCATTTGGTCTGCCGAACCGCTCTACCTGGTAATTTTCATCCGATGCATCCACGTGCTTCCGGTTCCTTTTCCAGCGGAAATCGCGTATCGTCGAAAAACTTGGTACGGCACGTGGATAACGGTGATCAGATTGAAGGAGAATAATTAGAAATACTATCGTTTTTGAACTGATAATTCATTTAAATAGAAGAGGTCGAATTTACTACCGATATCATTGATCATTTCGGTTCTATAGTTTATTCTTTAATGGATTCATTGATAAAGATATCTCATGGTGCAGTGTTTCCTTCGATTAGAGTTTATTAGAGTTAGTGATCGAAGAGAGATAGGAATTTTGTAAACTCTGAAAAGTATGGAATTAGAATTTTATCACTACTTTGCCAAAGATATCTCAGTCTTCACTGTACGCACAGTGGTCAAAGATAGGGATTTTATAAAGGTTTAAAAGCATGACATTTAAATATTTTTAGTATCTCGATAATAATAATCCTTGTCGTTTTGAATAGAGAATATCTTTGTCTTTTTAGATTCGCCATTGGATAGAAAAGACCTGAGTCACGAAGTCCATGCGGATAATTGCTTACTGATAGATCAAAATACCTGCTCTAGAGAGAGCCCAGCGTACATTTGGCGCGATTATTCAGCGATTTTGTATCTAAACGATGACTTTCAAGGTGGCGAATTCTTTTTCGCGAAAGATAGTAAGAACCGAGAGCCAGGGAGCATAGTTTCACCACGGTGTGGACGTATGGTGGCTTTTTCCGCGGGTGAAGAGAATCTTCATGGGGTTCGTGGGGTTTTGAAGGGCAGAAGGTGTGCTTTGGCACTTTGGTTCACGCAGGATAAAAAATACATCGAACATGAGAGATTCCTAGCTGAGGCAATCCTAAAAAGGGTCCGATCAATGGGCCCGTCGCAACACAAGAACCTTCAGGTTCCTCTGAGGTGAGATTTTTTTGCAATACTATATTCCACAATATATCAACATATTGCAATACGTCAAAACTATTTTTTGTCCAGGTACGAGGACTTACTACTGGAGCGTTTCAAGAAGGACAAGCTGCTCCGACAGCTATTGCAAAATTCTTGAATTAAAAATGAAATTTGCTACTTAAAAAGTATTCCAAACTACAAAACGAAGTTCCAGATGCTCTACGAGCGAGCAGATCAAAAGTAATATATTCATCATCGAATGGCTGGACCATGTCAGAAACAGGGACCTGAAGAAACATATCATTGATAATTTATAAAACCACGAGGAGCGAATGTTGCACGAAAATACCGGTACTTATTGTACATTGTTAATTGTTCCACACATCTTACATGATTCACATTGATTTCTACTTCTTCGAGATCACAGATTTCATTTATATTCATTGTCAGTTTTCCACCTTCGCACCTACTTTTACAAATGACATCATAGAATATATTCGAGGTCGTGACACATGACGAGAACGGACAGTTTATTTATATAAAATATCCTAAATCTTTATTAGAACATAGACATTACATGTCAACAGGCTTACATAATCATACTATGTATTTATGTAACATGTATATCGTTTATTAATTTATTTCTTCTCCTCGTATTTATACTATGTATAAGAGTTATATGTATATGCAATTGCATTGCAATCTCCTCGAAACGCATTTCACGCGTTCTTTTTTTTTTTCAAGCCCCGTACACACGATAAGCCTTTATGCACCGAGTCAATTCCGTTCGAATGAATTTAAACAATATTGCGTATATATAATTGTCTCCGTAACTTTCGTGTACGATTTCTTATTTTTTTATTCTTCTTCTCCTTGCATTTTATCTTGGAATTCATAAGAAGCGAGTCGCACAATGTCTAAGTATTTTTCTCGGTATTTTCTTTTTTTAACGCTTTTAGGAATCGAAATGCGTACGCACGACAGGCTCGTTAATTAAAAAACGACGCTGATATAGTCGGGCCACTCTTCGACGTTGATCTTTGCGGGATCAGTGAGGAAGAAAGTGAACGCGATCATTATTTAATATTATTATGTTTCGTTACAAACATTTATTACGAAATTATAGTGACATCTGCGTATCACAGGAGAGCTCAGTCAATTCTTCGGTGACCACTCCATAATTTTCTTTCGGCTTCAATTCGATTCTCTTGCCTTGAAATATATGAGTCGTTATATTCGGACGGGGAAAGAGTTACTTTATATTTTCTTTCACAAAAGTGAAGGTTGCTGCTGAGAGATCAATGAAATTTTACGATTATGGCTTAAAATGGCAAAGGGTAGTCGAAGAAAAGGGCACAAGATTTGTTTAACAATTATTACTTAAAATAGAAAAATTTGTCTTCACTTTTGCTCTGAACTTTACCACGTGAAATCTGAAGATATTGATGACACTTTGATCTTAAGAGCTTATGAAAATGAAATGTAAATAGAAAATGAATAGTTGCTTTAATTTAAAGTATAAATAGTTTATGGAATGGTCACCAATTTCATCGTATTGTTTAGATGTTTTTGTATTGCTCTTCGTAGACCTTCGTTTTTTTTTCTGTTGCTTTACGTAAGTATAATAAAGGAGAGACGTTTGTAAATTCGTAAAATAGGCGTAGAGCACTGCAGGAACGCTGAACGACAATGTAGTTTCTTATTGCAAGTTTCCTTAACACGGTAAAATTGCATGTTAAACGTTGAAAAAACGATCGCTACAAAAGATGTTCGCCACGCTTTTAGTACCCCGGTTGTAAAAGAAATATGCTTTTCATCGAAGAACTTGGCATCCTCTACGTGTTAGTATATATAGTTTTAAAAGTATAATGCACTTTTAGAGCCAGGTAAAGAGTTACCTCGCAAACGAGTACCGTACGTATTCTCGTTTTCTGATCCGCTAAAAGAAAAAAGATGGGAAATCCCTTGAACCGATTAACCAATTAATAATTATCGTCTGGACGAATCGACAATGGACTTGTAGTTACAAAAATACATGAGTTACGAATTCTCGGCAGAAAAAGAGTCAGAGGTCGGTTTACGAACTGCGAGATATTCGATCGAACGAAGTTCAAGGAGAAAAAGTTGAGATTGAGATAGAAAAACCAATCGCGTTGACACGTCAAGCACAGAGCTGATTTCATTGTTTCATCTTTCTGACCGAATCAGCCAGCTGACAAACAATAAAATACTCCAGAAAGTTACTTAGCCATAAACTTTTCTTAAATACTGCTGTTATTATATTAATTAGATACTGCAAATCTTTCTGATTAAGTAAGCATGTATTCTAGCCCACCGAGAGATGGTAAAATGGTACAGAAAGCTATTTAGCTATTAAACTTCTTCAAATACTGCAAATCTTTCTGCACAAATCACCCATAGTAAGTAGCTCAGTGTAAAATATCATACAGATAGTTATTTAGCTATCAAACTCTTTCAAATACTGTTATTTTTATTTCAATGAGATACTGAAAATCTTTCTGATTAAGTAAGTTCAATGGAACATTCCCTGTCAGTTCTGCTGGACTCTGTACTCAACGTGTTAAAATGAATGTCAGAAATGAACGACTTAATTGGATTCTATCGCGAGAATACGTACGGCATGTTTCGTTAACTTGTCGCCGATATCTAAATCTGCACAGAAGGAAGCATCGTGTGTGCTGGACTATACGATTTGAGTTTTCTCGTTTCAGACTTATTCTTAAGAGTTATTACTTCGCTCTGTAATTATATACCTATATACACATATACATATACCACACACGGTCGTATGTATACACATGTAACTAAAAAAAAAAATGAAATGGCCTGCCTCTAATCGTTCGCTTTCACTTAAATATACATATACATATACATATACATACAATATATAGATGTCGTAAAATGTAGCAAAAAACACGAAGGAAAAAAAAAGAAAACAACGAACGGCGGAACATTCGATTCTCGTTTCAAGGATCGATCACGCATTCGTTAACGTTCCCAATGTTAGTTTACAACTGTCGAAGAAAGTTGATTAACGATGGACAATTTCGGCCACCGGGAGAAAGTTACGCTAAGTTAAATGTAGAAGAAATACTGGATTATTTTAACTGGATCACGTGGAAATGATGAACCGATCGCAATACGATCGTCGTTTTACAATCTTTAGTCTTCGCTATAACGAAGAACAAAAACTAATCGTTTAATTACGCCGATCGATTTCGTTACGATGCTAGAATCTCATGGTAAAATGGCTTTTTTTTTTCTTCTTCTTCATCTTTTGTCTTCCTTTCCAACGAGGAATTTCGATAAACGTCAAATTTCGACGTGATAAACGATCTATCGATATAGACTCTTGTTTTACAACTCTATTATTGTTCATCTCTTTCGTCTCGAAGCGGTAACATACGCTGGATTTCTTTCTTCTTAACTGTACAAGGTAGATACTTTTGCGTATGTTAATGGAACAAATTATCACAAAAAGGATATATCCGCATAGTACTTCCGATATTCGATAGATCTTCTTTTAACTTCCTTTCTTCTCGTACGATAATTAAGTCCCACGTTTTCTCTTCGCGCAATGAAAATAAAGGAATTAAAGTGCCTTGCGGGATGATCTCGTGAAGAGACTTACAACACGATTGATTCACTCTTCGTGTAAAACAGAAATGTTAACGTGTACCACGTGCAATTAAATGGCATTGCAGATCATTTACGTTTCTTCTCCGCGGGACTCTTAACGATACTATAATAACTACATTAAAAATAATGTAAAATATAACAGCAAATTGATACATTGTTGTACTCTTCTTCTGGGTCTTTCGTTTCTTTGCTTTTGTTTTGGAAGTTTACGTAAAAAAAAAAAAGAGAGAAAAAGGAAAAAGAACGGCCGTAATGTATCTTTTTTGATTATGCAGAGAGAATAAAATGGCGAGAATCGTTGTGAAAAATATGCTGGACACCAAAGGCATTATGCGAAGCGCTCAAAACTCCCTTCTCTCAAATCTTTCCCTCTTACCGACGACGTGCAAAGGTACATCGTCGTTTTGCAATCGTCGTCGGTTTAACGCCACTATACATTGTACAAACTTCGCTAAAATAGTACAATCTAATCGGGGGTATATAGAAAATTGAAAAATATACAAGTTATAAAACACATAGAACGCCATTGATCAGGTAGCGAGTGACTTACGAGGTCGAACTCTACGTTCTTTAGTATTTCTTCTGTATTCGCGGGTGTACTTTTTTCTCAGGATCGTACCGTACATTTCTTTCATTGTCAAACGAAGGCAGAAAGTATCCCTTGGTTTCTCTTCGTTACCATGGACGTACGTAAAAAAAAAAGAAGAAGAAAACGTCTCGGTACGTCGAGACCCTTAGCCGTTCTTTTCCGCCGCTACCTTTGAATCGCACGGTCGCAGCTTTTGTACAAGTTTGCCCGTCCGGTGGACAGCGTTTTATTGTTATCGCACGTATTTCTTTGGTATCCAACAGGCTTCCCCACGCCGATTCCGAGTTTAAACGGTCGATAGTCGTAATTATGGGCAGTGAATGAATAAGCAAATACCAATATTAAATGGGCAGGCTCTCCCATTGAGGCGCCCATTCTGGAAGTCGTCAGTCTACGTTCGATGGCGGAGCGGCGTATCTGGTGCGCGAGTCGGAATCCCCATCGCATATGTACTTTCCTGAAAATAAATAATAATATAACGCCATTAATTCACGCCACGTTATAGAAGAGCCGTCTCTAATTTGATTCTGCGCTGTAGGAAGATTGTGTCAATTTTTTTTCTAAGTCGCAAGAGAATGATAGAAGATACAACTTCTGTACTTTATCCAAAGTACACTTACCAGACACGAATCTCCGCTTTACCAAACTTAATCTATATCCTGGACCTAATAGCTCGAATTCGACACCAGACAACGTGGTCCCTTCGCAATTAAATTGTGTGAATATCGTTCCTTGATTTCCTGGCCCGTGTCCTAGCTCGACTCTTGCCTTTAACGAGCCAACACCGCTACCTTCGCTGTGCTGCGACAATTCCGTGAACTTCCACAATACTCTATTCGTGTCTGGCAACCACTGGGCTTGAGGCTTACTGTTGAGAGACTTGAAACCTCCGTCTATTGGCGCCGCTACGTGAAGATTCAACAGAGGACTCGGCGAAGCCATAGCACGGCTGTTGTACTTGTAATCGATCTAGAGTAGATAATCAATGTTACAATCGTGTTCCAAAATGATATATCGTGTCTAACATGAAACAAGACAATCCTAAGTACCTTGAGATCGGTATGAGTACTTTCGCACTTCCAATAGGCAACCAATTGAAAAGGGCAAGAACCGGCGCCCTCCTTGCACTTTATTTGGTACTTGAGGATGTCCACGTTAAAATACGAAGCCGAGGGATTTTGTTCTGCTTGTCGTCGTAACAACGTAGTTAAGGCACTCATGTTGAATTCAAAAATTGTACTGTCTACGGTCGTCTGCGTGGCATCCCTTCGCAAAGATACATTTCTCATCAAAAAACCTCATCATTCTCCCCAGGATACCTCTTTTCTCAATTTACTTACATACTAACAAGTTGATTGTTAGGAAATAACTTCTCCAGCCTGTTACTATTCCTCACGCGAAACGTCAGCTTCGCCGGACTCGGATTATTCGCTAAAACCGCGACGATACCAGCAGGAAAGGAGAGCATCATATCACCGCTAAGTTTAACCTGACATCGAGTCTCGTCGGTACCCCTGAAGTAAGAATGAACGATCTCGTGGAAAGCAACAGCTAGAGGAATGGTATCCGCGAGACCAATCGTCAATGGGGAAGGACCTCTTGATGAGCCAACACCGACACCCGCTGTGCGGAATTCCAAGCTGGCTACGCTGTCGGCTCTTGATATCGTTGCAGGTGACATTCTACCTCTCGGAGAAGGTCCTTCTCCTCTACGAGACGGTGGCCTTGGAATGATGATTGATCCTGTTGGAGTGGATGACGCGGATTGCTTGGGAGGTAGAGCTGGCGTGATGTCTCCCACCTCCGAAAACAAATCTCCATCTGGGTGACAAAGTGGATGGTCATTCGTTGGATGAAAGGATTAACGGATCAAACGACAATACAGAAGCATCCTGATGGGCAAGGTGGGACATGGGAATCTTTGAGATCTCCCGTCACTCACCAGGAAATCGTGTGTGAGGGTGCGTAGGTGGTGCGGACTGCGGTGGTTGTGGTTGAGGCGTCGGTGACGAAGACAAAGGCGGAGGACTTTGCAGTGGGGCGTACGGATGACTACCGGTCGGTGTCGAGGCGCTCGACGGTGTACTGCTGGGATTGAACAAGTTTAGGCCAAGTAAATCTGAGCTTGGCTTACCTCCTAATTGCTGTGACACTGACTGAGACCTTTTCATATGATGATCTGAATCAGTATTCGATCCTCTACGTCCCTGTTGCGTTGAAAGAACGTTATCGAGGGAATGTTAATCTTTGAGGACCAGGAGAGAGTGAAAAATTGAAAGGAGAAAGGACGATTTACCGTTGGTGCAGGCGATAACGATAAGTTCTCCACCGTTGCTCTCAGCTCGTCAACGCTGGCGCTCATCGGTGCACCGCCGTTACTCAGTGGTTTTATTTCGACTCTTATCTTCCGTTCTCTCTCGTCCTCGGAATCTGTATCGGAACTCGAATAGAATCCTTTCTCGTTCTCCCATGGATCCGCCTTCGGCCTGATACAGAAACCATCCTCGTCGACTTCCGGTGTTGGGGTTTCGGACTTTCGGCTGTCGTCCTTGTCCTCCCTATGGTGTTTGTGGAAAATTCAATGATGTAAATTCGTAGATATCCCAGCAGGCCCAGTGCATTGTATTATATTGTTATGGTGAATCAATTTGTTGAGGAATATATTATGTACGGTTGTATTAATACGTTCAGATAATAAAGGATATAATACAATGAATGCCGCATTTTACATTTTTTTATACTACCTTATTTTTTTAAATAGCAATATTTTAATATTAAATGAATTGAGATATCTGTGAATATTGTAATTTGAAAGTTATGGAAATTTTATCGAATTCAACAGCGTTGGTTACCGGTGACTTCGATGGCATTCAACGTGTTAATTAGGTAAAAGCAGGGTAGAATATTGAATTTTAAGGACCAGTTCTATGGAGGGGATTGAACTTTACAACTTTCTTTTATAATATGTGAAGATTTTCAAAAAATACCCGGTGAATTTGATCGCTGTAGTGGAAGAAGCGCCGTTGCGCTGCTTGGCACTTTATGGCCTGATTTTACTACTTTGCGCTTCGATTTTCAATTAAAAGATCTTTCTTATTAACACTACAACTTCCGGCATTATATTTATTTTATTTTAATGTATTGAATCAGTACTTTGGAAGGTTAATATATTGAAGTATAATATAATATAACAAATATATTATATATACATTTAACGCCGGTAGGTTTAGCGTTAAGGTGTTAAATATTAATTAAAATAAAGATCATAGAACTGATCCTTGGTGCACTAGGTCTGCTGAACACGCGTATACTGACAGGTCAGACTTTTCTTCTTTGTTGCTGCTGGTCTCCACGATATCCTTCTTCTTTTTCGCCTTCTTTTCCTTTCTCTTTTCTCTTCTACTACGAAGAAACCCTGTTGATCGTGGACACACAATATGTAGAATAATAACAGATACTTAAATTTTGATATTAAGTCCAAATACTTCTTAATTGAGGATCATTTTTACCAATATAAATTACAAAAACTTTGATTACGAGCGAAAAGGATTATCTCCACATGTTACGTTGAAAATGGAATTTGAACTTTGAAAAAGTAAAGAGAGATCATGTTTTTTTTCTCTTTTTTAAATTAATTCAATGGACGAAACCATTCAATTTTTGTAATTCGAATAAAAAGGAAAATAAGACGACTATAAAACTAAGACTAAAAAGCAGGAGAAAATTAACTACACTTGCAGCACCGAGTTTATATTAATTTCTAATATAAATCGGTACTCTAAAATGATAGATGAAAATCAATTTACTTTCCAAGTGTTTAAAGGCATAGCGCAACGTGATCAAACAGCGGTCTACGATCAAATCAAATAATTGCTCGATCAAATAATTCAGCGGATGCATTCCTCCATACGGGCATTCCAGAACTTTCTACCTTCGACATTCCCCGATTTCTGCTGATATGAATTTCTTTATCGATAAATTTCAAATTCATAAAATAAGATAGATTTAACTAAAATTTATCAACAACATTAACATTCACAATTTAATTAATTGAAATTCCTGGGGCACATGGGTTGCAAGTAACACCCCATCTTCTCATTATTTGAATTAACATGATGCTATACTTTTTACTTCATCTCGAAACATGAAAGTGAGAAATGAAAATTTAATTTTGCAGGTCAAAGAGTTAATGGATGCGCGTTTAATTATTTACACTTGTTTCCAATTATATTAACAGCGCGCGCAGAAGACGTTCAAAATAAATGAAAAATGGAATTCAGAGTCTTGTTGGAAACGCATATCAGCATTTTATTTAAAAAGAAAAGAAGGGAGACTATAATTTCTACAGCTTTGTCGAATCCGGTTCAAAAATGCTGTATAAAAAAAAATAGAAAAGAAAGAAGTAATAGCACGTTACATTAGCAGAAGTAGAAGAAGTAGCCCAAGTACACCATCACCATTAAAAGTCCTACAATCAATAAGACGTTCAGTTTTCCACTTAAATTGTTTTTCTAACAATTATATAAGGTCTACGATTAATGTTAGACACGACTTTCAAGACAAATAACGGTACAAGGTTGCGCAATCTCATCGAAGATTTGTCTTCTGTAAATCGGAGAGCATATAATTATACATATTCTGCAAGCAAATATACTATTCTCATGCATACAAATAAAAGAAATAAAAAAAAATGGTATACTTAATATTATTACTTGGATACTTAGTATCAGAAATTTCAAAAGATCTTGAACAATTGTACCCATTGAAGTATCAAAGGACATTCATTTAAATGAAGAAACCAAATTCTTTCCTGTACCGTAACACTACAATTTCACGAAGAGTACAGCTAATAAGGGTTGCTTGCAGAATCACATTACGCTATCGTGAAAAATATATCTGCACTTGGAAAATAAATACATGTATTTAGTGAGCCATGCAATAACAGACTCGTAAAGAAATGGCTCACCTGAGGCCCCGTCAGTAGCCAACCCCACGTTTGTATTTCAACATTATTCAAGTCCAACTCCCTTCATTTTAATCGATTCTAATTAAACTCATGTTCGTTAAGATCATTCTAGTGTGGAAAGTTTCAAAAATTTCTGAAAGCTACGAGACTCACTCGTCAAGCTCATCGGTATAATTTTCAGAAACTTTCGAGAGTGTAACTTTACTTAAGCCTACTATGGAATTGAATCAAAGATGTCTTTACTGTTACATGAACATAATGTACGAATAATATTAATACAATTTGTTTCTGTTTTTAATGACAAACATGTAGAATATTACAATGTGTTGCGTCAATATAAAGTGATCCAGTTTGTAGAAGTTTTCATAAACGATTGTTAGAAAAACAATTTATTAACACGTTAGAGTTAGAGTGCTAAATTGCTTGCTCGATTGCCAATCTTTCTAAAGCTAGAGCCTATTGTCTAATGTAAGCTTATTGTAATGTTAGTCGAACATGGACAAAACGTATTTCTTCCCTCTAGAATAAACTGTCTCTACTGATATAAATCTGTGTTATACTGCTTGCTAATGTACCTTTACAAAACAAGGAGAACCCTAAAGTTAATCTCTTAAAGCGAAGAAATACTTTAAGTGTGCTTCAAAAGGCTAATGATAAATCAATGTTACATAAACATTTCTAATAATCAGGTAGCTTAAGTCACTGTCTTAGGAATATGATTCAATGCACGTAACATTAATTTAGTATGCTTAAACGATGTTAGTATACGTACATTGCTGATCTAAAAGAGTGCAGAGTGGAGGAACCATAATACGTGTTACCACTGTAAGTTACCAGATATTTAACTTAACCATATTGTATCCTGTATGGCCATAAAAGAGGTCGTATCAAAGAAGATGTGGTAATATGATTGTTACCGAATACCATAGATAGAGAACAACCAATAGAGCAAGGCAAAGATAAAGGTGTGTAAAGGGAATGCTTGATTAAAGGTGATCACTGTATAGTAATGAGTCATTAATTAGTCAAACATACAGAGATAAATTACGTGTTTCAATTTCCCTTATATATACGTAAATTACAAAGTAAAGATGTTAAGTTTTGTACCATATAAAATTAACAGCACCTCGTTTCATCTGTTAAACATAATTGTAAAAGTGACCACTAATATTCAAGCTAAAGTGCACAGAATATCTGTAAGAGAGCACCGATCAGATACTGCTTATTTATTGAGATTATAGCGAATAATTTCGTGTCCCATTGTGTTTTAGCATAATTTTCACGCTGCCAATTAAAAGTATAATAAGGTACGAGCAACAGACCGTCACCTTTGGTGTGTTCAAGTGAAATGTGAAAAGAAGCAGTTTCTTAAGGAGACGACATTCTTTTTAATGTACCCAAACAATACCACAACCGGCAATCTAATACAGTTACTCCAAAATGCGTGTAATGGATGTGGTAAGGGTACAGGTAATCACAATGTAAGCAGTTACATTTAGATCCTCTGAGAGGGTTCCTGGAGATGCTGGGAGGTGGAACAGCAGGAGGCAGGTTGTTCCCCTGAGGAGTGGCAGGTGCCGAACCAGACCCTGCTTGCCTCTGTTTCTCTGAAACAACACTCATTGCTCGTATCTTTGTACTTGTGACTTTGTTCCATGCCTCTGCTGGCCCTCTTATTCTTCGTCTCGTTACTCGTTTCATTAGTTGTATCCATTGAAACTTTGATGCAGTTTACACTTTCAGTGGCATGATAGCACTCCAGAGGGGTTGTTAAGTTAATACCATTGTATTTTGATTTGATGTTCGATGTTTGTGTGTTGCGTGTATTAAACGAGATACATGGAATTGCTTATACGTTAACGATGGATGATGGATTTGTGGTACTGCTATGGATGTAGTAAATATCAACGTAAAGTAAAGAGTACAATAGCACAAAAGTAAGATGTTGCTAACTTGTTCTATTTTGTGCACGTTGTTACTGTAGACACACGGTGTGTGAGTATACGAAAAATAATAAAAATAAATTCTGTATGGAAATTACCCCCTGGAATACGTAATAACTTGTAATGCCATCCTCCACCTATTGTTAGATCATGACGCCAAGCATTGTAACACAACCACATAAGCGTAATAATTCGATAAAATTGTATCGCATATGTCTAAATTAACACATCTGTGATCGAGTGCCAAAAATAAATTGGGCAAGTGTATATATGTGAATGGTAAAATGGTACTGACATTATAAATTAAAATTGCACGATACTTCTACCAAGACATAACGTATATAAACACTGAATACTCATTGATCATTCGATAAAGATGAATTGTTTCTGTAAAAGGAATTTCCTGATAATTTGTACATATTTAGAAATAATATATTTGTACGTTTTTGATAATAGTTTTGGGACTTATTATATTCAATTATAAATGGGAAAAAAGTAGATAGTATTTTGTTATGACTTCTGTGCATTATGCCGAGGTAGGTAGAAACTATTGCAATCAAAAAGAGAATAACATTTTGAAATATCTTTCGAATTTGAATAAGACCTACCCTGGGAGTTGGACATGAACAGGTTGAGTAGCGAGGTAGTACGGCGGGAAGCCTTGGTGGCTTGTGCATGTGAGAGTTCTCTATCCTTTTCCTTCAGTTTTTCATTTTCTCTATCCTTTTCCTGCACCCTCCCCTTTTCCTCATCCACTCGACAACCCTCCCCCTTTAATCCCTGATCTTTCTTTGAACTGTGTGTGTTACCAGCTACGCCTGTTTCTCCATTGGCTCCCTTTGATGTGTCCTTAGGTGTCTCCACAGTGGTTTCCAGTTGTGACTGACTGGTCATTTCAGCTAAACTTGACATCACTTCTTCATATTCGATTGTACCTAATTTATACAGGTATTATATACCAAGTGTTTAAGCTTCAAAAATATGTTTGTCTTATATATGAACATTTTACCTGGCTTCCCAAAACCCGTATATTTACTTTGAACAAACTGCTCTAATAATTTGTCCACTGTCATGTCCAAACACTGTCTTTTAAAGTCAATGTGAACTTGACCAACTTGCTCGTGATTCGTTTGTAAGACATCTGCATAGGTATTCAAGAATTCCTTCATATGTTTCAAATGAGTCTCCTCCACATCTTGGAACCGCTTGTGTAATGAAAGTATAGGTTCATTAAAGAGTCACATTTATTTTGCTGAGAATTTTTGGTTCAAAACTGATAAGTACCCTGCATGCCTGAGTCATTTTAGTCTCAAAGTCATTTCTTATAACTGTGTACTTGTCGACAAGAGCCTTATAATCGTCTTGTGATTTTTTGAACTTTACTTCTGCTTTCTCTAATTCTCTCTGACTGGCATTGTCCTTTTTCAATTTCTCCAATTCCAGTCCCTTTTGCATACACATGTCTTTCGCTTTGTGTAAAGTTGCAGTAATACTTTGTATACTTTGAACAACTTCCAAGGTAGAAGATTCTTCTTCCTTCACCTAAATGTTGCATTTTTTTTTATTTTTTTTTTACATTTTTTACAACAGTATAAGTTATTTTATAATGCTTACAAATATTCAGATTTATGGCCAGCCACAAAATGACACATAATTAATTAGGGGCTTTAATTAGATTTGTATCTTAACAGACTTTAATGTCTGAGAGAATTTACTGACCTGACTGTGGGCGGATACAGATAAGGCATGAAATATGTAAGATGATTCACAATTCGAACATGGCTGACAGTTATGCCAAATAGAAAAATATCTATAGTATGAACTTTATTATACAACTATAAATTCACAAAAAAATTCTGGCTGACCATTCCCAAAAATTAGAAATATTACCACACATACTTGAATATAGATTGAAAAATTGCATTTTTTATTTTTATTCATTAAATATCGAAATTAAACGATATTCAAAAAAAAAAAATAGATACAACAAACAATTTTCATTTAACAACAACCTATATATAAGTACATATGGTGGTATAGAAAAAAAGACACAATTACATACAGCCTTATGTTTTTTGTGCAGTTCATCAGCATATTTTGATACATCTTTTATAAGTTCAGTGACCCTTTGGGCCATCTGCAAATGCAAGCCAGCAAGTTTTTCGGCGGTGCCTCTCAGAGCAGCCCATACAGGTGCAAAAGTTCCCTGCGTACTACTGCTGTTACTAGCTTGCTTTGCTACCTTACTCAGGAGCTTATAATTGTTTTCCTCTATGGCTGATCGTTCTTTCAGAAACTCAGCCAACTCCTTACTTGCGACTACACCATGCTTCATGTTATGATATAACACGTCAAATCCATTATTCTTTTCGCCCTTGAATAGTGAGAAAAACATTCTCAAAATAATATCTACAATATTTCCTTTTGTATCTATTCTGTACACTTATTCTTTCTAATGTTTTTTTCTTGTTAAAAATCTTATAAATCCTCTGCTATCTATTTACTTATACATATAACAGTAAACAGGAATATATCATTTTATTATCATCTATCAATATAAATTAAAAATCTATTGCCAAAGAGTACAGAAATAAATTTGTTTAATATCAGGGTTAAAGTTTTCAATCCGAGCAGGACTGAATTTTCATTGCAATTAGAATATCACAACCAAAAGAGATACGTTAGAACTATACTTAAGACCACTTAGCCAGTTAACACTTGAACCCTGATCATGCTGTAAACTCACATAGAGTAGAACTCTTGAGTGACATCGGCACAATAAGCTGTCATTACATATTATTACTCTTGTCATCCTATTGTACGTATTACTTGCCACTCAGGACTGGTATGGTTCAATTTTTATTATTATATTTACAACGCTTAAAACAATAAATATCATACCACCATAAAATCTTTGTGTCCACCAATGAGAATATACTTCTCAAATATTATATTTTATTTATCCTAACATGATTCATGGTAAAACAATCACAGTAAATAATAATTAACAAAAAGGAGAAAATTCTCTGCCATATGTGATGATCTGTAGAGCAGTGAATTTTAAGGGAAACGAAAGGAAGTAGCAACTATCTTATCTGCCCCATACTTTTGTCAGGAAAAGACATGGAATCAAGTGCATGTCAATGTCACCATTTCAAAGAAATAATACACCTACACTATGACAATATCTGCCAAATGTATTCTCAATTTTACATGATAACACTCTGATAGATAACAATATAAACACATGTCTGCAAAAATGCAGTTCTCTTTAACATTGACAACTGGCTCCAATACAATATACAAATACCGATCTACATTATATTTTTATCATGTGACATTACAAGAATAAAAGATAAACGAAAATTTACTTCGACAATAAAATATATATTAAAATTCATCCAAGTAATCGAGGACGTCTCATAGTTAATACACAAAGCGTTATATTTTAGCAATATCAATTCGCATTATCCCGCTGGCAGCCTATAAAAACATGAGAAAAGAATCTCCAACAAGATCGTTTCGTTCTGACAGAGGTAATAAGTCCCATCTGCACTATAAGCACGAATAGAAAACGCAATACACATGTGATAGGCGTGCAATACAGAGTACGCATTCTTTCGTGCTCCTCTACGTACGTGAATCGCGATGATCGTATTGGGACATTATGACAGGGAAAAAGGAAGACATAGAAGATAAACGCGTAACCTTGCCATCGCGAAAAAGGATGAAAGTACGTGCACGCTACGGTAGCACGATAAAAAAAAAGAAGGAAAGGAAAAGAAAGAGACGAACGACAGCAAGGTGGTACGAGATAGAAAAAGAGGAGGATACAAAGTAGTTTCATTGAGAAGTATATCTTCTTCGTGCGATAAAATACTCTTATTGCAGTGTGACGTCGTAATCACGAATGATTACGGTGTGAAGATTTGTCCGTAAGTTTGCCACTCGTTTTAAGCGGAACGTATAGATGAAAGAGGCAGGAAGTGGCTTTTTGATACCTAACCTAAATCCATGAAGGATTGACATCTCAGGGATGAAGAATTCGGAGACACTCACCCAAAAGTAGTCGGCGAAGTCCACAGTCATGTTGGAACCGTGATCAGACCATCATAATTTTATCTTCTAGTGGTATCACGCTGATTCGCAACCGCTAACAATGTATCACTGACATACATGTAACACACATCAGAGACAGAGGAGAGACTCGTTCCTCCGGCCGTACGACGACGGGAAGATACGACCAGACGTAACTCAATTTGCAGCGAACTAACGTAACGTTTTCGTGCTCGGAACGTTTCGAGCAGAACGAGCGCGCTCGACCGCGGAGACACGGGTCAACTTATTTCGACTGTCTCCGTTACTCGCGTCTCTTTCTCCGTCTTCCTCTCTTTCTCGTGAACGGCGTCTGTCGCCATCTTGTCAGTTACGGCCGAAGGTACAAAGACCCAAGGTGGTCGGTAAAAAGGCCACCGTTTTTTTCCTCTCCACGAGTTAAATGTTGTGTTATCTTTATTGTAAAAGCCCGTAAGATAATTTGCAGTTATGGCGAACGATAATTATACAGCGACGAAGTTCTAACTGATGCTTTCCTTTTTTAAGTCCAGCTATCGCGACACGTAGGTTTTCTTGATACATCGTGGTTGCACGTTAATTCGTGCAGTGAAATTAACCAGAGTACTTCGATCTAAATGAGAATTCGTACACATTCGAATAATTACATATCAATAGACTCAATCGTACAAGTTTCTCCGCGTGAAACCATCGAAACTGAACGTATTCCTTGGAACGATCGTAAGTTCTACCTCGGAGAACCGATCGCGGTTACCTCAACTTCCGGTACCACCGGATTTCAACCTATGTATCTGTCATACTAGATGACCCTTTCACCTCACGTGCAGTGCACTTGCAGCGTAGTTAAATTGTCTGCCACTTTTGAATAGAGGCGCCACTAAATATACAGGGCTGCATGCGCACACCTTTTTTTTTTCCTCTTTAATACTCAAGATCCATCCATCTCATTTATCCTCCACCCCAATGTACACGTTCCTCATTGATTTATAACCTCCGCGAATAGAAAGAGAGACATTCAATAATCGTTGAACCACGGAAGAAGAGGTTAAAATAAAAGCGCAAAAAGGAGTCAATCACGTTGATAAGAGTCCAGAGCATCGTGTAAGGTTCGAAAAGGGCGGTAGTCACGTAGAGACGATCGGAAAGACGGGAGGCGTGGCCTCGAATAATCAGCTCAGGGTAGTCCAGTGTCCTTGCGCATATCCAGTATAACTATACCTAACCACACACATACCACCTGCTTTTACCACACGTGTATACGATATATATCGAGGAAGAAGAAGAGAGAAGTTTCGAGCGTTATCAATCACTTTCGTCGCTGGACCGTAAAGGTTCATCCGTCTCGACGTCTGTCGGATAGGTACGAGAGGTGCCACTTCGCCAGTGGCCAGGAAACACGAGGATGCCAGCTAACAAGGGGAACCTTACGCCGCACAAAGAAAAACCGGGAAACGGCTTGAGTGCAACGGGTTCCTCCAAGAAGAAGAAACGCTCCTGCGTTAAGCATAAAAGACATTGCAAGCAATATCTGGTGAGTGAGCGAAAAACGACGTTAAAATCCCTTTGCTACCACGGCCATGTTGCGATCGACTACGATGCCTGGTATGATTCTCGTCTCTCGCGCCAACTATTCCGTGACTGAAAAAGTATCCCGATGAAATGTCAACGTATTAGTTTACGGCTTTGTTGAAACGCACGAAAGGGAAGGCAAATGATCGATTAATATTTTCATTTCGACGATCGAAGCATGCGAGGCGAGAATGCGCGTGATTTTACGTTCTCTTGCGTCACGATGAAACGATTATCGGTGTGGTAGGTTATGTGGCGCGGATGTCTAAACGCGTAGGGTTTGTTCACCTCTATTCGATGCATGGCCGAAGTGTTATGGGTTGCAACGATCGATCGGAGCATGCTTCGGTGCCGGTCACGATGCAATTTTCATTTCAAGTTCCTCTCGTCGATGCGGCAATGCGTCACGTCGAATCGTTCCAAGTAATTTGCACCTTTCTCTATGTATTGCGGATCTGTAGAAAATTTATCACCTTGCCGACTTCCAATCGACGAGGAAGAAACGTTTGGAGTTACGATTTTGTAGAGATTCATTTTCTTTCTACTGTCACCATTTTAGATTATTTATTGGTAGCTCCCTCTTTTCTTTTTTTTTCTCTTTTGGAGCCTTAATTTCCCTCGCGTATCGCTTTTGTCTCGTCGGTAAATGAATTTCTTCCCTCGTAATGGTACGATCAATTTTTTTTTCCAAATTTCCCACACACCTGCTTCGTTTTGTTGTCTCGATGGAGAATCAGAATCGAATGTAAAGTAGCAAGTTCAAGATCGAATTAATACGAGGTAGAAAATGATTTCGGATGTAATTCTAATTCGCGAGAAACTTCAAACGTTCTGTTTTATCTTACGTGCACATCAACGACTTCGATATTAGTCACTGATGACTAATTTGTACATAATTATATATATATATATATACATACATGACAATATATAAAACAACGTTTTTTAAACACACCATCTGAATGTTTTATTTTTTTCTTGCATTTTAATAACCCTATCCTCCAAACAACGTAGTTTACGTATTTAGCACCTAGTACCGTTTACTCCGCTGCATATTAGAGTTACAATTAAGCACAAGTTTTCAAAGTTCGCGTGCTTACATCCAAGAGTGGAAAGTCCACAAAAAAGAAAAACACGACACGACATGCAAAACGCACCCCGAGTATTTTCGAGTTGCACGAGAGCACGACAGACATTACGAATTATCTCATTGACCAAACCTCTCCCTACGGATTGATTTCAATTAAAAAGAATTGCCGCAACGTTGACGCGTTCGGTTTCGCAAGCGGTAGCATAAAGTAGATGGCACTTTTCGTTCATTTTAAATGAACACGTAATACCTTTAAGATAATATAAAGGTGTATATATATTCATGCAGGTATACTTTATGTAAACGTGTATAAGGATATATAATAGCGTATATTAACAAGTTAGGAGGCACGTATTGATTTCTAAGAATGCCAAGAAAAAGAGGTTGGTGCTGATTCGGCGAGAACAAAAGACGACACCGATTCCACTTCTGCAGCCCACTTGAACCACTTGCTATTATGTCTCGTAGGCGCAGAAGTTGGCAAAGCCGTATTGGCTTACCTATGTAAAAAGTATCGGCAGAACACCTTCCTATTTTTCTAATTGAACTGGAACGAGAAGACTGAAATATCCAATGGCCTTTTAAAAGTAACACTCAGTGGGACCAGTTGGACCGGATGTTGGGAAGTGATCTTTCGAGAATTTCAAGTTTCTTGAACAGACACTTGGCGTAGATTTGTCAATTGATATTAACACTAGATTTACGGATGTTGATATATCTATTTTTCTGAAGTGAGCCAATTTTAATCATACAAAAAAATTGAAATTTTTTGCCAAGATATTAGTTCCGAATCAATTGAAATAAAAGTATTATTATTCAAAAATTAACCAACCAATATATTATACATGTAGTAATCAAATTTTGAATGAGCCAAATTGGCTCCGTAAATCTAGTGTTAAAATGAGAAATTATCGCGCCTTTTTGTGTACCGGGAACGTTTTTAATTAATCGGAAGCTTATATTAAAAATTCTGTCTCAATATTCCTATTAACACTAGAACTACCACAGTCAAAATGACTGGTACACAATTTTTTCAAAAAATTCTCCAAGTTTATATAAGAGTCATAGAATAAATATTCTACGTCTATATCAATAAACATAAATCACCCAATCGATCAAATTGTCCACCGCTTGATTCTCCCTTTTTCAAAGTACTTATTTAATTTATTAAAATATGTTGGACTTGACGCCGGTAGTTCTAGTGTTAACTACAATTTCAACCGATGGTAAATTAGTCGCCAATTATTTCTTTTCTAATTCTGAATTTTCTCTTGAGCAATTCTTCCGCGATATTGAACATTAATTAAATGATGTTAGAAGTTCTTGGAGTATCTGTGACAATAGATTAATAATTTATGGAAAATTACACCGCGAAAGTGGAAAGCAAGTCAGTGGACCGTCAATGGTTAGAAGAATGAGATTAATGGGATATAAATTTTCTAATCGACAGGAGTATTTGGGATTGAACGTAATTCATGCAATTCGAGCAGGTGCCGTTCACGCGAGTGAACGTCGCTGCGGCGAACGGAAGCGGAAGTCGAGCGTAACTTGTCGCCGTTTGTGCGCGCAGGGTGCACGCACATGTGTGAGCTACTATATACGATCGACGAATACAGTTTACTCAACTTCACGTTTCGTCGCGTTGCTTTTCACTTTTCCAATTTGTTGCACAGAAATTGTATTTTTATCTGGAAAATTCACCCGACGAATTTATGCTCCTGCGAGATCTAAATTCTCTAGCGTGAAATTACAAGCGCCCGTGTAAAATCGTAAATAAAATGAAATCTACGTAAATACTTTCAAATATTAAACGATTTATTTCTGGGGAAATAAAATTGTAGAAATATTTTGAATACTTTCGAAATTGAAGAAACTGTCGGTGATAGGTTCTGCCGAATTGAGGGAAATTTCTTTACATTTTTTAAATAATAGTGTTTAATAATTGTTCCATGTACTCTGTCGAATTTAACTGATGTAATTATTCCGCCTGGAACTTACTGTTTTGCTTTGGTTTCCTCTTTCTTCAATTAACACGTTGCCGCAAATGACGGCTATAGTCGTCCTGCACATTTGTATACTAATGCATTTATTTGTTAATAACTCAGTAATACATCGAAAAAAAAGATATAACTTTCCAGATAACATATCAATTATTTTTTTATGCGATTTTTCATATTTTAAAAATTCGAAATATTTTCGTGTATATTTCTGATCACTTTCGTCAAATTAAAAGTGTGCGGCAACGTGTTAAATATGAAATTTAAAGCCCGCAGTTCTAGCGTTAACAATGTCAAAATTTGAATAAAAAAAAGATCGAATGACGAAAAAGAAATTAACTACTTCAATCGTCTTCGACAACGATGAACTATTAAAAAGTTTATCAGGAGACAAAGTATATCGATTTCGTTTCTGATTCGCATAATTTTCCGCGAGTTTTTCAAGAGTAAAACTGAACGACGTTGCATTGTCCAGGACGATTATACTAATTTCTGACGATCAACGACGAATCTGAAAAAAAAATAGGCGTAGACGGTGGAAACACTTGGCTAAAGATTTTAATTAACCCACTTGCGACCGCACAGACGTTGCCGCGAGCTCATTTTTAGCGAGGTGTGGGTGGATTCCTGCGGAAGGGAATTAAATCGAGCCGCCGACGTCTGCTCTTTGTCAGATATCATAATGTCCCCATAATTCAATTATCTTTCCTCCGGCAATGAAATTTTAAATGAGACCAACGCCGACGTTCTCGGGAAAATAACCGACTGACTGGATTTAAATTCGATTATACTTCCACGTACGAGCTGTATTTTGCATATATACAAATTTAAAAGTATCGAGATTTTAATCCATGATCTCATTTTAATCCGTGATATCATTTTAATCGAATTAGATTGATAGAGTTATCGGAGCAATGTCGAGTAATTTCATCGCAGAGTTTTTGGCAAAAAATCGCCACATCGATTTTTGATCCGGGGAGCTAATTGAAAGTTCTGTATTCAAAATTTTTACTGCAAGTCCTTTTTTTGCAAGGAAAGTTAAAACAAGTGAGCACACGTTTAACACTAAATTTACCAGCGTGAAATCTATTATATTTAAATATGTTCCTTAAAGCAAGGAAAATTAAGACGTGGAAATGATGATAGATTCGGTAATTTATGTTTTATACGGTGGAGGAAGAATATTTATTCTACAGCTCTCTCATAAACGCGTAGAATTTTTGGAAAAAATTGTGTACCAGTCATTTTGACTGGCTTGGTAAATCCAGCGATAAGGCCTCGTCACCTCTGAAAATTTCTCTGAAATTGTTATTTAACACGTTAAGCGCCACACCGGTCCCTAGGGACCGGGCGTTGACTTTCCGTTTATGCTGACGCTGATCAATGAAAATGAACAATTAGTTCTTTACCTAAGCTACGTTGTCGCGCTTAACCGAGCCACAATTAGTGAAGTTAAGTATAAAATAGAACATTTTATCAAAAATGAATGTAGTATGTTAAAACAAATAGAAAGATATCTTTTCTAATAAAGAGCCTAAACGGATAGTGCTTTAAGAACGAGCGTGCCGCTTAACGTGTTAATTGAGTAAAAAAATAAAGGCTGTGATCAGTGAGCCTCATTTCACAGCTCCATCACCTCTTGGAAGTGTCTCTGAAATTATTATTTAATTTATCAACATTTCAGTTGTTCACCGATGTTTCCCTTATTTCGTCATTTCTACTGAAGTGAAACTTTTTTTATGAAAATCACATATTCATAAAACAGAAATTTTAAGGACACTGATTGTTCGGTGTTTAGCAGATCTTCATCTTCTTAACGCCAAAATTTAAATATTCAATATGTTAGAAAATTCATAAACATTGCAATTTAAACGTAACATAAAATTTCATTCAATTCAATAGCGCCGGTCACCGGTGACCCCCATGGCACTCAACCTGTTAAATTAGTAGGACCTAGGGAAAATGACCGTAGCAGTTAGAGCCAAGGAAGTAGAGAAGAAAAGTTCGATCAGGACGAAGTAGACAAAACATATGAAAGTTCTGCATCGAAAATTCCCATGGTAGCTTCGTTTTGAACGTCGAGTCATACCGTTGAGTGCTATATAGAAGCAAGACCAGAGCTCTCGGGACTCGTGCCTGCATACACGATAGCCGTCCATATCCTAGTCGCAAATAGTTCTCGGTGGTACATATAAAACCCGAACGCTTTATTCTTTAGTTTGCACGCCACGCGATACGCTCAGAAGGAATCATGAATATTTATCTGGCCAGGTAAGTATCGATACAGCCAGTCCACCTAGGTAGAACGTGTTTCTCTTAAATTTCCCTGTGTACCAAAATAACTCATGAATTTTTCTTAATTATTGTTACACTTTTTGTAACACCATGTCATTATTATAGAAAAAAATCTATGATTACTGAGAACAAGGATCTAATTATATAACCGAGGATTAGTGCAACGTATTTGAAGATGCTAGATAAATACTTCAAAAGGCTTGATAGAGGGAAGAAACTTGATGAATTTAATAGGAAAATAGATATAGAAAATTAACCCCTTGCACTACTTTGACGAGTCTGACTCGTGATGACAATTTTATGAAAAACTTGAATATCACGAGTCTGACTCGTGGTCTTAACTTCGAGCCAAGTATTAGTATTTTGAATGAGTTAGTGTGTTCCGATTCAGGATTATTAATTTCAGACTTTGATTCAAATTCTTCGAGTCTCACAAAAGCTCCATTGCGTGAATTAAATACTGGCGCGATAATCTTTGTCAGTCGCAAGATATCGTGTATCGGGCGTTCGGTTTTGGCATGGATTTTTACGAGTTTGCCGGCAGTGCAAGGGGTTAAATAAGAAGCAGCGTTAAAGAATTCAGGAACATTGTTAAAACTTTCAGTTCAAGTCATATTGACCACCTCGATGAACCTACTGTCTAAGGGTAGTTAGTATTTCAACCTCAAAATTTTCAATCCGCAAATAGGGATGGATTTATAAAAATAAATGGATTCATAACACGTTAGAAAATTCTTTAAAAAGCAACGATAGAATACCAATAAACTTTTGATCCTTAGAATTGCGGGAAAAAGATCGGAATACAAATTCACCCTCGTCAATATTCACTCACCTCTCCCATTGAATTACTCGAATCAATCATCTACTAATCTACCAACGATCGATCCACGGCCACCGAACAATTGTTAAAAGCTTCGAGAATCCAGACACATATCCTAGGAAAAAAATCATTTTCCCATTCGAAGCCGTTGTTTCGCATCGCGGATCCTTTATCATCGTTTTTTTTTTCTTTTCTCGTACAGATAGAAATTTACCGCAACCCCTTCTCCACGAAAGCAGAATACCGTTGCGAATATTTCGACAGGTAAAATAGAAGATAGAAAATCCAGGGATTATTTGGGTCATGGATGTGTTATTTAACGCTTCTCGAAGAGTCTCCATTCGTTGGAATATCCTTCGAGTAGTTCTTCCAGATCGATGGGAGATCGCCGTTTGAGAATGGTTGGCAGGACTGGCTCTATAGCCAACGAAAATAAGCTCCTTTCTAGGGCTAAATAGTGTGTCACATGAAGGATTACGTAACGCTTCGGTGTCTCACCGAAATAACTGGAATTATGTATCTATATCCAGTGTATCTTCTTCTCTTACCCTGACACTCCGGATGCAATATCGAAACACCCCCTGCGGACTCTGCTGCGAGCCTCGTAGAGCCTTTTCAATCTGCGCATCGAGTGAGAATATTCATGTAGTCAGAGGAAGAAGGTTTCCTCGTGGAAAAAATTAGAAATCTTACCATCCTAGTCCTGATACCCTCTTCGAGAGAATTTTCATATTCGCCGAGGGAGATTTCCGTGGTTTTATCCTCGGCTTGGGACGGCGATGGGGAAACTTTTTTTAAGTTCTCGCTTTTTCACGATTTTCTCGCGGGTTAGTTTAATTTAACCCTTTGCACTCTGAATTATATTTCAATTTTCTTACCAGTAGCCCCCAACGTTTTTAAGTATTTTGTTTCAATTTTACTTGATCTGAAAAATAGGGTAATTTAAAACAATAAAGTATCTTGTAATTTACGAGTGCATGATATCTATTGAAAAAATTTTTAGGATGCAATCCTGGTTTTCTTTCGCACGTTAACATCTAGTGGTTTGGACTTGAAAAAATGTCGAGTATGACTCGACAAAGGAGCGCAAAGGGTTAATATAGAACTCGATATGGAATTAGAGGAGTATTATTTTTTTTAAATGTGTTTTGATCGAGGTTGACTGTATTTTAGAATTGGTTTCAATTTGTTGCGTGAGAAGAAAGTCGAAGGGAGGGCTGCGGTGGTTTGTGGTGGGTTTAAATTCTTCTGTCACCTTTGCGAAATGTTTCCTAGTATATTAGATGATTTAGTAATCACCTAAAATAGTAGGCTGTTAAAAAATAGGCTACTACCCTTGCAATTAGTGGTACCAAGTTAAACTCTTCATCATCTCGCGAAGGTTCTTCCTAATTTGCTATTTAATAAATGGTAACCTCGCTGCTTGGGTTTTCAAAAGCAGAAGGTTCTAGTCGAACTAACCGCAGGAATTAAAACCAAAAATAAGGCGTACGACTCGAAAGTCAAAGGAAAGTCTACGATGGGGATGAAGTCAGAGGCTACCCCTAGCAATCAGCAGCCCCAATTTAAAATCTCCCTCATATCAGGAAAATTTTTTCTAAATTATCATCCAACCCTGTCATATCGTGGTCCAAATTCCACGACTAACTGTCAAATCCAAAGTCTCAGGTCAAACTACCCCTGCAGACGAACTCGAAAAGAAAGAAAGTCAGCCAAAAATGTGCTTCGACAAAGTGTCTCGGGAATTTCCAAGTTTCCAGTCTCCGCGAGTTTTTCGAGGAGGAAGAATTCACGACAATGCAACTTCCTCCTCGTCTTTGGTCCCTGGGCCGTTGAAAATCCGCCTATGGCGCGTTTCGAGGATTCGCGTTGCGGAAAGGTTACCGGCGTCGCGACGCTGGCTCGACATCGTGGCGCCGGCTATGCGAACGGAACGATGAACGACGAAGAAGGACGGACAATCGGGTGCCGTCTAGCTTATGCCAGATGGGGTGGAGAGAACGCGGATAGAGAAAGAGAGAGAAAATGCTAGAAAATTGTACGTGAAGAAAGAGGAGGGAAACTCTGCGGAAAAACGAGAAAATCGCGTGCACAAGATAGTAGAATTGGTCGAATTCGAAGGAGGGTTGTGAAACTGCATTAACAAATACAGGGAGTATCGATCTTTCACTATATCGTTTGAGAATCTGTGAACGGTAATTTTTCAAAAATATATTCAAATGAGATCAACTTCCTCTCTGTTCTTTCGGAGCATTGAAATATTTGTGAAAGACTTGGAGTTAAAATTCGTCCGAGGTAGTTTCCTCTTCACGAGTAGGAGGATAAAAAAGGAAATAAAAAATAGACGACGTCGTCCCTGGAAAGATAAACAAAGTAAGAGGGGGCGAAAGAAGGAAAACACGACGACAAAAGACGTTGCAAACGAGACCAACTAGTTAGGACGTTCATACGAGATTTTCCGCGCCTGAGAAAAAGATTGGAAGACGAATGAATCGTCAGCGATGACACGGTACTTGAAAATAAAAACCAGACTCCCAGACAGAGAGACCCTTTGATCACTCGCGGGGAAGAAGATTCGTAAAAGTCAAAAAATTCGTCGGGAGAAAATTGCAAGAAGACTGAAACCGTCTACCGTTGAATGTGACTGACCTCCAGGGAACAAACATCAAAAGGCATCCCAACGAGAGAAAAGAAATAACTAATCGAACCATCCAGGAAAAGGAATACAGGACAAAGGACATAGGGTCACGGACTAGAACACCGTTCAGGAACCAAAAAACGTACGTGCCTCCAGGAAACATTATAGAAAACCTATATACCACTCCTCGGCCGTGAGAGGAACGCGACAGGGTTTAAACAAGGGGAACGGAAACCGAGCGTAGACGGAGAAACCCCTAAGTACATAAAGCAACGGTAGAAAGGGATGGACAAAGGGTGAAAAACAGAGATACCAAGCAAGGGAGTGCACGAGCACCTCCCACGACGGGGAGGGAAGAAAACGGGGGGCTCGGACGGGGGTTGAACCGCGGGGGTGGATAGAGAGGAGAAACGAAAAGGGACGAAAGCGAGTATCTACCCTAAGAGAGAAAGAGACCAAACAGGGTGAGACTATCAGGGGTACGATGAGACTCTACCACACACATAGGGTACTTCCAAAGGGTGTACCCTGGACGTTGAAGGTGAGATGAAGAAAAAGACATTGGAAGAAAAAGACAGAGAAAAAGGAGACGTCCAGAGGATGAAGAACGATGGAGAAAATGGTAAGGAAATAGAAGAAGAAGAGAACGAATACTCCACTGAGGGGGTGAAAAACGACGAGGATGGAGAGAAGGAGAGAAAGACGAGGCGCGTGCACGTATGATCTATACTCGTGGGGGTGACAGAGAAAGGGGGAAAATGAGAGAGAGAGAAATGGAAAGGGAGAGGCAAACTAGAAGGAGAACCGACAGGGAGTAACGTTGCGGACTATCGACCCGATCCGGCTTAACGCCTGCGCTCTAACAACCCCTTCTACTCGCGAGCCGTCTTGCCGGCGACGCGGCGCTCTACGCAACGTCGGTGCGGTCGGTGCGATCGGTGCGACTGTGAGACCAGTGCCTCTCACGATTCCGTTCTCGCTCTGCCCTCCGTCTCGTCGCGTTCTCGTCTCGTATACGCGTCCGGGTTGTCGATCGAGCTATTCTCGATCTCTCTTTCTCTTTCTCTCTCGAATTACCGCTGTCTTTGCCGATTTAATCAGACGGTAATACCTGGACGGACAGGGAAGTCCCGGAACTCGACGTACCGGTACGTTTTTCTAGTCGGTGAGGAAAGAGTACCGGCTCTTTTGGGACGTGTATTTTTTTTTACTAGATTGATAACGTATATAGTCGTGAAGAGATATATATATGTATAGTTTTGTTACGAGATTTTTCGTATGAGGTGAATTTTTTAGCCGGTGAACGGAAACCAGGGTTGCAGTTGCGCGCACATTGGGTGAGATCTTGGATTGAGTTGGATCGAATCGATAGGTCGAAGACGATCCGGGAGAGAAAGAGAGAGATATACGGATAGAGTGGTGGGAGTTTCCGATCAAGAGGACATCCTCGTGAGGAAGGAAGGAAGCGGAAGGTCTTAACGGAGACGATGGAGTGGTAGGCCTCAAAGACGGCCCGCCTTCCTTTATCACTTCCTGTATTCTTGCTTTTCTTTCTTCTTCACCTTCTCTCGATTCATCGACTTTCTAAGCTAACCACCCCTCCAATGAGATATCCAAAAAAGTATCCTCTCTTGCGTCATCCGAATCTTACGCAGTGTCTCTAGCAATTCCGATTCCCGCAAGACCGTCATCGATCGTTTGCGATCACCTCGGACTTTTCATCCACACAGTCCACTCTCCCTTAAATTTCCCCGTACTCAAACTCAATTTCCCCGTCGTCCTTCCAATCCATCCTTTTCAAACCTCCCGAATCAATCGTGCTCCTCTAACTTCCGGCGAACTTCAACCTTCCTCGATCCTTTCTTGCCCTCTACCCTTCTTCGTCCTTCTCCATCCATCTTCGTCCGTCCTCATCCTCCTTCATCCCCTTCCTTCTCCATCCACCCCCAATTTCTCCCATCAATTCCATCCTCGGGGCATCTTGAAACAACCTAAACCCTCGCATCGATGCTCTGTCTCACGTTGTTTCTCTCTCTTTTTCCGTTTGCCCCATCGTGCGACATTACCACGTTGGTACACGTACACCGGCGCTGCGTACTCTCCACGCACATCCGCGGCGACACGCGCGCTCTGCCTCCTCGCACGTACAAATACGTCTACACCCGCAAAAACGCATACACCCGCGCAAAAAGGGAGTAAGCCGGACGCCCAACCGCCGTTCACGAACACTGCCTCCGAGGTGGAAGAAGTAGCAAGACGAGATTTAGAGAAAGGAAACAAGAGAGTCGAAGAGGACGCGTCGTCGAGGAAGAATTAGGAGGTGGGGGAGGAGGAGGAGGTAGGAGGAGGTTGTGGCGGCGGTGGTGGTCAACGAGGAAGAAGAATCAGGAAGGAAGTGGAGTAGGTGTATCCGCGTCGTTCGACGCCGAGGATATACGTCCTCGGGAGGAGATCAACCTGGCCTGACGACCGTGCCCGTCGTCTAAACGGCCCCGTCGCTAATTCAGCGGCTGTGTGTCACTACTGTTCCACTGCCCCACACACCGCGGCCTCATGATTGGTTCATTCTGGAACCTCTGCCGTGCGTGCCCTTCAATGCCGATTGACAAGGTGAGAGAGAAACTGATGCCAATGACGTCGTCCTCTTTGTCCTTGCGATTTTCCTTCGATAACTTTCTGTTAAGGTGACTTTCTTTTTGGACCTCTTTGAGCTTGTCGATGTATGAACCTTGGTGATGGGGGTGTCGTTGGTGGATTTTGGGGTATTGGGGGTTGGAAGATGTGGAGGGATTTCTTAACTTGGCTATGGTCTTAGATAGAGTTACGTAGATCGATGATGTATGATCATTTATAAGCGTGTGTGATAGTCTATCTTCGAGATTTTGTTGTAGATGTAGCAAAAGGGAGAGATTTCCCAGGATACAGTGTCTGATCGGGATAAGAGAGACGAGAGGGTAATAGAAGTAGAGAAAGATCCTGAAATAAATCGTCGATGATCCTCGAGGAATCGTTGGATCCAAAGACAATGGTTGGATCGAAAGACATAGGGACACCGTCGGGCAGATAGTCCTCTCGAATTGCTCGAGATTTCCTCGTCGATATACGTTGTTACAGGATCGCGCTTCGAGAGATTTGCGGATTTGTCCGGGCTCGTGAAAGAAGTGCCACTGGTGTTCCCTTTGATAATTTCACAATGGAGTTTGCTATTCGGATTCTCGCGAGGACTTGGCTACCTTTTACACAGATATCTATCTATACGGTAACAGAGAGACGGAGCAAGCTACAGATATATAAGTCTCGTAGCTGATATTATCTCTGTATCGGAATCTCTGTGTACGATAGAGATTTAGCCGGCAGGGATTTTGCGGCTTTATTGGGTGAAACGTCGAGAGAAAAGTTTGGATAGTGTCGGAGCTTGACGATCCATTGTCTCCGCAATCGAGACGTCGGAAACCTCCTGGCGCTTTCGTTTATGCGTCATTGTTCCGTCTCACTAAGTTACAATTTCGAGACAATCCGATTCGATGGAGACATTTCCGTAATTCCAATTCCATTCATCGATCCCTCTTCGTTCAAAAACAACCCCTTCAGTTACATTGAAATCTTCACGGTTCACCAGAGTCCTTCGAGAACCTCGTAGTTCTCCAAACACCCGCCATTTTCGTTGGCAAATTCCTACGAAATTCCTTTCCTATCTGTGTGCTTCCAAATCCAACACCATTCGCCCGGAAATACTTATCGTTCGTGTCGTTTACGTGTATTCGACGATAGTCGGCTTTGCCACGTTCCAGCAGAGGAAATACGAGCTTTTGGAGTAAGGAAGTTGGAGACTTTCGATCAATTCCTTCCGTAGGCGCACAGACACACGTGTAGAAGAACCTGGGCATTCCAAGTGCCGGGGGCTAGTTCGATTTTCGTGGCGGAGAAAGGGTCGACTTCGTTCGGCTTTCCTGCCGAGAATTTCATTGCTTCTTTGTATCGTACGGCGTTTCTTTCACGGATAGAATCGTATAGATACTTGGAGTTTTCTGCTTCGAGGAAATCTCGTGAATGTCGTTTCAATGGTACTGAAAGTTACAGTTGTAATTGTCGTTGTACGAGACGATTTAGCATGAGTTTAAACATTCGGTCCGATAATTAGAATGGTATCTGGATTATTGGTTATTTTCTACTTGCAAGTTTTAGCGAGAGGAATCGCAAAGGAATTAAAGGTTCATCGAGGAAATACTTGGGATGGATTTATTTGCTGGAATGAGGGGGTGGTATATGCGAGGTTCTTTGTTACTTGATTTTAATAAGGAAGTAATAAGGGATTAAGGAAGAATTGATTGGTTTCTGTAGGTTGATGTTGAATAACCTGGATATTTGGCGAAAATGAGGAAAATTTCGAGTATTTGCTCGAATACAATTCACCCCCTTTCCTACGTCGAACGTGGATTCTCAGGGCAAATATTTGTCTGCGACCCTCCACGAGTCGATTTATTTTTCTAATCTATCGTCGAGGAACTGAAGTTAATTTGCTAATGTTCCCGCTGAGAATTTATTTTTAGCTCTGGCGGCAACTATTATTAACCTTTCCGAGACCAAGTGTGGAAAAACAATTAACTTGAATTTCCATCATCGGAGACGATCTAACCTTGAAATATATCCCTTCTCCAAGTGTGGAAAAACAATTAACACGAATTTTTATTATCAGAGACGATTTAACCGCAAATGTTATATCTCTTCTCCGAGAGCAAGTGTGGAAAAACAACTAACACGAATTTCCATCATCAGAGATGGTTTAACCGTGAAATTTGTACCCTTTTCGAAATGTGGAAAACCAATTAACACGAATTTCCATCATCAGAAACGATTTAACCGCGAATCTTGGAAACCGCGTTCCCGTTTCTTTTTATCGTTCCCTCGACGACGAAAATGACACTCGTACCGTCGACTCTGCTCGACCTTCACGCTTCCTGAATTAATTCGCGAAAAGGTAGAAAAAGGTGAGAGAAATCGGTTCGCAGTGCGGTTTACCTTAAGCCACGGCTCGTAAATTTTCACCGTGGAAAATTGGCGTGTTCTCGTTCCTAGTTTTGCGACGCATTAGCCTCGCCCCTTCGTTTTCTCGGCCCGGTAAAACCCTCTTTTTAAACGTGCACGTAACACCGTCAAGCGTTGCGTGGGTGGGCCTTTTATTCTTTTAATTCGCTAGCCTGAACTTTGCGCGAATTTCTAACGCTGTAAATAATAGCGAGAAGGAAAGCTGGAAACAATAGGTTGCAATCAGGTTTGTTCGATGGATTTGCATTTTAATGGAGAATATTCTGCTGTTATCGTTTTGATATGGACGACTGCAATTGTACTTCTGCTCTGTTTCTGGACATTGTTTCGTGTATTTGCCGTTTTTGGTGATTATCGAGGGGATTGGAGTTTAGAATTAATATTCCACCAGCGAGAAGAGGCTAATAATTTATGAGGGTTTTGCTACTCGAAAGTTTGATATTTCGAGGGGAATCATCGAGGGAGGTTTTACGGTTGCAGTTTGAGCGCCATGGTAGTTTTAGTGTTAACAATCGTCCTTCACGGATTATCCTGCTTACGGATGCAAACCGGTTATATTTCGATCAATTGATTTGACAATTTATCACGCAGAAATGTTGAATAATTTACAAGATTTGCGCAATTATCCAGAAGACTACCTACAGTTTGATAACTGAAAGTTGCCTAACGAACAGTGCAGCCTTTCGGTTTCAACTGCCTACTTTCGCCATTTCATTTTTTGAATTGAAAAATCTAACCTCCTAAAATAAATTACTATGTGGAGTGCTTACTTTAGAAGACTGGGTTTGGAAATTGCAAAACCCAAAGGCAGGTATTTGCGAGAGAAAACGAGAAGCTTTGTCGCTCCCTAGCCATCTTTCAGTTATCGGACTATACCTGCAAGTAATCCGCTAACTTCATGACGAACAGAGAATCGCGACAAAGACTTTTCACTAATTTTTCTTTATCTTTCACCTCTTTCTTTCAATTCTACAAGATATTCGACCAATCTTTCCAATCATCTCGCTTTCAACAAAAGTAGAAATTCGCCCTCGTTGTTCTCCGTTCCATCGTTAAACATCGAGCTAAAATTTCATCGTTGAAATAATTCCAAGTTAATTCTCCAGTTGCGGTCCAATTCCGTTAATTTTATTCCCGTGTTCCATGCATCATTTACTCGACTGATAATCAAAAAACTTTCCACGTCATCATCGATTGTTCCATGAATTCTTCGGTCACCTTGGTCAGTCGATAAAAGTCCACCCTATTTCACTGTAATTTTATTGCACCCTGTCGTGCAATCCCATAGATTTCCAGATATTTATTACACCCAGGAGTTTCTTCCTTCGTGCGGCAAGCGATTTGCAAAAATTCCTATCGTTATTTGACGGTCGCGAAGCGGCATGGAAAATAAAGTGTCGGTGTTTTAAGGTCGATCGAGGGATAAGGGTAGAAAGATATCGACTAGGCAGTTTCGCCCGGTCACCTTTCCTTCTTCGGGGTATGCAATCTCACCGACGTTAATTCGCGGAAGAACGTCACGAAAAGTGGTAGGAGAAACGGCACTGCGCCATCGGCTCCTCCTTTCGTCGATGTTGCACCGTCACGTGCATAGTGCATCGTGCTACGAGCGATACGTACGTTGACTTTTACTACTACCTTGCAAACCGGCGACGGCTGCAATGCGCAACGTGCTCGATTAGAATGCAAATGATTAATGGGACGCGGCTTGTAATGGCCCTTCGGTAGATGTATGATGAAGGTTTGAAAGAAGGGTGAAAGAATGAATTTCTCGCGAACGATGGTCAATTTTGCGGGGGATACTGTTAAGTTGTGGAGATCTGGAGGGATAACACTTACTCGACCAACCAGAAAAAACAAATTGAACACTGTACATCGTGCATATTTCAGCAGTAATGCAAATTTATAAGGTAGCAATGGGAGATCTCGCGATTCGGTCATCAACCGACTTTTTTTAAAACGGGGAGACCTCACCCCGTTTGGTCGGACAATTATTAAGTTTTTCTACTGTTTGGCTGCAATTGCTGTGCCTGTTTCCAACAATTAAATGTTAATACTTTACCGACCGTTACTTTTTTAACATTCTACCGACTTGTGTCCAGTTATTTGGCCACAATTACTTTCCTGATAACGATATCTCTTCGAAAATGCCAAATTCTCGTCACTGAGTCCTGGGCACATAGAACCGCAATGATAAGTAATAATTTATTAATTGCTACGTCGACTAATAAGTCCGAAAGTGTTGGACCTATTAATAAGCTACCTTTCGGTAAAGTGATCATTTCGGATAAATTTCTTAGAGGCAAAGGATAGACCCTTACCCTACAGACTGAGGACTCTGTCGAATCATCCACCTTCCCTGCACAAAGCCAACGTACGATTCCGTTCGATTGTATCACGAATTAGCCTAGCAATTCGTGCCGGGTGCAAAGTAGGTCGCGGAAATGGAGTCAGCGGAAACCGTGATAAAAGGTAGACAAACACCTATTTCGAATCAGCATACAGTCAAATAGCTTTGGTGATAATTCCATTGGCGTACATTAGCCCTCATCGATTGCACGATTCAAGAGAACAATTATGAGAACAGGTGTACAGATGATAGAGAAGTAACAAAAAACTCCAACTACCCTAAAAAGTTCACGTAGCACGAATAAAACGTTCGCTATAGAATCAGACAAAGGAGGAGGAGAAAAATGAGGATTAGGAGTTGGAAGCTTCAAGAATGATCCGACGTATCGACGACACGAATAGCTGAGATTATACTGTTGAACCGTGAAGAGAGAAATTCACCGTCACGACTGACTGACTTTGACACGTAAAATTCCATCGTCCGCATGCAGCTGGCACGAAGAGAGTCTAAGGAAGAGGAGGAGGAACTGAAGGAGGAGGAGGAGAAACGGCATTGCGCCACCGTTTCGCCTTCGTCGATATTCGCCCTACGAGGCCCTCCAGGCCATAGTACGTTGACTTCTACCCCGAATGTACATGTATTTCGTTTAATACCGCGCAATCGTGTTGATAAGCCAGCCGCGAGGTAGGTGAGAAATGTTCGGTGACTGGTTACGTAATTGTTCGCACCGCAATACCTCGACCCTCGTGTCTTCGCTTCCTCGACTTTCCTTTGTCTTGGTTCTTCCGCGATTACCGTTTTCAGACGGGCTATTTTGAGGGCTTGAAATCGTTTGATTAAGAAAGACAGAGTTCTTTTGAACTTGTCTGGCCTTTATCGAGAGACTTTGTGTGACTGGTTCACCTCTGAGTGCGAATGACTTTGGAGCTTTGGTGTTAGGATTGATAGAAGGGTTGCTGGAGGTCAGGGGGTGAAAGCTGGATAATTATTTTCAGTTATTTAAGTTTCCTCTGAGTCTTTTAGGAGATCTTTTGGGATTTTTTTTTAATTTGGTTTATCAGGGGTTTTAGAAGCTTATTGACACTAGATCTGCCAACGATTAATTCAATGTAGTTGACATTACCAAGTAAATGTGTCTCAATGAAATAATTAAAGGACGTAGAAGTTAAATAATTGATAGACGTAGAATTTTCGAAAAATTCACAGCAAGTAATTTTGGCCAGCTTGTAGTTCCAGTGTTAAATAAAATTCTCCAAGAAAGGGGTTGTTTAGGACACTCCTCGTATTACAATTAGCCTGGCAATTTTCTTTACTTGTCCCAAAGAACAAAAGTTCTTTCGCTGCGCGTCTTCTTTTATTTCGACGTTCCATGGACAATTGCGTTTGCAATTTTAATTGCTCTCTCTCCCTTGCAATCCCGCATCCTAATTTCGTGTCACAGATACGTATGTGTCATCCGCAGCACGCAATTCGCGCTGATAAACCGTGCACGAGAGATGCGGATCGTGTGATGCTCGATTACGTCACCGTTCGCATTGCAGTTGCAGTGCAATCTTCTTCTTTCTCCTCTCCGCGCACCTCGACGAACGTGTGAAACACGTTGCACGTCTCTTCATTTAGAATTTTTTCACGACCACCTCATCCTTCCTTCGCTCCATAGTGTCGTTTTCTTCCTGATTATTTTAATTACTTTCGAGGAATTTGAAAAATTGGAAAACGTAGAGGTGGATACCGCTAAGTAATTTCAGCTCTCGACGATAGACAAATCGATGGTGAAAAAAAAAAGACCGAGAAAAATCGCCAATTGGTTTGGATCTCGGTCAAGCGAGGTTTCGATGCAATTGCATCTCATTCAACGGTTTCGCTTTTTCGTCTCACCGAGCAATTCCGACCTCGTCCCATTCCCGGCTGCTTTGCTCAAACTTTTTCCAGATCCCGTGATTTTTCCTTTGATAAAAAGTATAACGGCAATCGTATTTTTACGATGGTGGGTCGACGATTAATTAACGATATTTCAGATACAAATTGCACATTAGAATCTGTTTCAATTCGAACAATACACGTCGCAGGCCTTTGTTTTACGTTTGTCGCGGAATTTTCCATTTTATCGTGCAATTACATGTTTCATTGGGACGGTGGCTGGCGAGAATCGCACGCACGATGTAAGTAGAATAGGACTTTGAGGTGAGCTTGTCAGACGTGGCGCTGTAGAGGAACAATGAGCGCTTATCTTTTTGTCTTATACTTTTGGGTTTTAAATGCTGTTTTGCCGAGGACCTACTGCTTTAAATGAGACGCGAGCTGTGCTATGATATATTAAGTAACAAATTTGAAGACAGTTCACAAAGGTGGAGGAAGTGCTTTTGAGGTTGAGTCTATTAATTGCAAGGGTGAGTCTTCGCTTTATCGACCATTGCATTCTTTCGAATTTAATTTCTATGGACATTGTGCCTAGGATGTACTGATTCAGGTATGGAAGGAACCATTAAAGCTGTAGTATATTAAATATTAATTTGGGAAGATTTTATGACAAAGGAGAATTTGAAATTGAGTCTACTACTTGCAAGTGCGATCTTTCGCTTAGTTGATCATTGCATTTTTTCAATTTAATTTCTGTTGCTATTGTGCCTAGGGTGTGCTGATTTAGGAGTGGGAGGAACTATTAAAGTTGTCATATATTAAATGTTAATTTGGGAAAATTTTCTATGGTGCAACGAAGGAAAATTTGAAAACGGGTCCACTGAGAATTTGTACATCTAAAGGGCGGTGGAAATTTATTTCTTTGAAAATATCTGAGAAAAGGTCGCCTTGTCATAAATTTCTTCTGAAGTTTAACTAAAGTAACGCTGAATTTCTACTGTTGTAAAAGATTTACGGTCGTACCGATTCTCTTTGTTAGCAAGTGGATGCATAAGATTGGAGTACTGGGACTTTTTTTTGTTTCTACGTTCGGAACAATAAGTTGCATAGAAAATGAAACCTCGTTGATTTGTTGGTCCCGGCAGTTGTAATGCTGCAAGTTCAGCTTGCAAAAGGTTTTGTAGAAATCCGATATAAATAGAAATGTGCACTTTTTCGTGTAATTGCACGATGTAAGTAGAATAGGACTTTGATCACACAGTGGTCAGACGTGTCGCAAAAAAGGGAACAATACGCGTTTTTCATTTTATCGAATCCCTTTGTAGCTGCGTTTAACGCATTCACTTTCTACACAATTTGCAAGGCATTTTTTTCCCCTTTCTATGTCTTTGAGGAAAACTTGCCTTACAATTTTAACGAAATTTCCAATTTTTTTCAAATACATAAAATCGCACTAATTCTCTCTGCTATCAAATTCACGTAAGATATTGTAATACCAACATTTTTAATTAAAGATACATTAATTTTCAAATAATTTGGAATACTTTCAAGCATACAAGTTACCAGAGGAGAATCATGAATGAAAATTGTGGAAGTTCGTCTATTGTTACATTGGAAACGATGATATCCATAGAAATTGAAATCTCGTTTTTCCAATTGTCTCGATAGTTTTAATAATGCAGGTTGAGCCTGGAGGTTTCGCAGGAGCTCGATATAAATGGGAAACGGCGATAATAATAATGCTGTTTCGATAATCCCATCCAACAATGCACCGCATTGCAGTGTATTGCAGTTCTACCTGTCGATCGTTTCAGGTGTCGCTCCATCGGATAATTTTCTGCTCATTTTCACGGTTTGTAACTGAATGGGATTACGAGTACTTTGATTGGCACCTTTAGAGCTAACGTTACGTAAAATCTCAGTATTTAAAGTGCACAATATTTATCAATATTTTCTACAATTTTACTAAAAGGCACAACACTTTCAATTTACAACGTTAACTCTTTCACACTGAAGCAAAATTACGAATTATAGTCGAAAAAATATCTATTTTTTTCTGTTCGAAAACACGTTGGCATGCAAACTAAACCACGTTTCCTTCTTCCACTATAATAATTTTAGAAAACAAAGGAAGCAAAGAATCTAGTCATAAACTTCGATATCTTTGACTAAAAGGAATAAACCATTTGAAAAAAGAACGTTTTTGGAAACATTTCGATGCGATAAAATAACATCTACACTTTTAACCCCTTAGGCTACAACTACGTGTGAGACTCTAAGCGCGGAAAATGGAATAGGAAATTTTGAATTCTTCCAAAAATTATTAAACTATCAATATCACTCGATCACGAAACGACCTCATCATTTCTGTACTATTAATATCACTAAAAATATCAGTAATTAGTGAAACCTTTTGATTTCAGGAATTAATTTTGAGTCTTTGCGCACCCCATCAAAAAGAAATCGTAGATTAAAGGGTTAAATGTTCCTCAAATCAGTTCTTTCTGCGCCCTCCTTCCAAACTTACTTCCTCTTCGACTTCGTTCCTTCTTTCAGAGCCAGTTTTCGAAATTATAGTAAAAAATGAAGTCATGTGCACCGATAGAATTCTATAAGAGTCATAATAATCATTGTCCTCACAAATATTATCTTAATCGATAAAAATTGCTATTGTTCATCTTTCCACGGCAGCCTTCGGCCCTCAACTTTACAATTCAGCCTTGCTACATCTCCGACGAGTGTATAGTCGCCGTAGCAATATAGAAACCTCGATTTATCCTCTCTCACGTTAATTGCCCTCGAAATATAATGAGACCGTGGTAGGATGAGGAAAATGAGAAGCGAGAGGAGAAAGAGAGAGGAGAATCTCTCGAGGATCTCATCTCGACGTCTCATCGGCACGCAGCCGTCCGGAAAAACGGATTCCTCTCGGTGCTTCGTCGAGGCGAAAAAGCTTCGATCCTTCGCAAAATTACCTAGAGAAGTAGACGATAGAATAAAAAAAAATAAGATGCGCATGAGAATCCTGGATGCGAAGATATTGCAATTTTTGGAAGAACAATCGAAGAAGGTTGAGCTAACTATGGAGTCAGGGGGTTGAATTCTACAGCTAGTGACTTCAAGGTGCTTTGAAATTTTTTTCAAGGGAAGAAAATCGAAGAAAAGCCTATGGTGATTAAGAAATTAAATAGTTGAGCTCGCAATCAATGAATCTTTTTACAAATCTTACCTCCTCTGTGATGAATTACTCCTAAATTATTATTTAATTTGTCACAGCCATAGAAATCATCGCATGTGAAGTGGAAAAACAGAATGGAAAAGAAAGGAGAAGAGAGACATTTTAAGTCAGGAATTACTGTCAGTCCTTTCCATCATCCTTGAACTTTTGAACATTCCGCAAACAGGCAATTTCTCTCGCATAGATTCACCGTGACACGATTCTCAAACGATGTACTTTTTGCGAGACCATAGTAGTTACTCACTCAGAAGAATCTTACGATCGCTTTAAATTATTCTGTCTAGATGCCAGTATCGTATTTTTTCCACAATGTTCAGAATTGGAAGTGCATTCGGTTCGAGAGGTGATAAATTCTGTCTTAACCGTTGAAGAAGTAATAAGACGTGTATGCAACAAAGGAGAAACGAAAGTTTGTCTCAACTATTCTGATATATTTCGTGTAGCCTTCCTAATTAACATCTCGAGAATAAGCTCCTTCGTCCAGGACACTTAATGTCCGCAAAGGAAAAGCGACGTTCAACCACGCGGTACATTCTCTGAGCAAAATTCCAACAACCATTACGGACGAGAGCTTTCAATTAAACCCCCGACGAAACGAAACGCATTACCCCGAGTGTCTCATTCATGGCGTTTTCATTAATGGCACGAGAATATCGACATACCGCTCGTATCGTTCGCGGAAAGTTTGCGAATCTATATTTGGTCCCATTCTTCGTCTCTTTGACGGGAGAACCGAAATCGATACTTGTTCCAGTCGTGTTACATTCGTACCAATCCCTACGACGAGGTGAAACCTCGATTGGAATTGTCTGTCGTGAATTCCTTTGCGATTTAATGAAATTAATTTTACACTCAATTTGTCGTATTTTAAAAACGTTGAGATTCCAAATTGTCTGACCTTTGAACGAGGAATATGAGATTGTAGAAATTGGAGAATTTTTTTGTTCGAGTAGGAATTTTTCATTTTGAAGTTTTGGAAAAGATACAATTATATTTGACTTTATTATTCCGCGGGGTTGAGCAATTTTTTTTATCAAGAATTCCACGTTGTGGAATGACGTTGAAGTAAATGGAAAATTCCTGCTTTTCATCTCGAATTCGAGTTCAATTTCCACGACAGGCTTTCCACTCGAGTAATGGTTAATTGCACACGCGATATCTCGATGCACTTTTCTCCGTGGCGGCACGTAATTATCAATTAACTCGGTGCCTCGTTAAGTGGTACCTTTAACGACATTATTCAGACCCTCCGCACGCTCCGTCGACTCTTCCGTTCCACGTTCTGTTTCATCGAAACAACCTTAAAAGCCGCGATCCGCTAACTTTCGATTTTTACCTCATGTTTTTCCTTCTCAGCTTTTTTTTTTAATTACCCTATTTCCCTTTCGTTAGATCGCGAACTCTCAACGAGTTACTTTTACATGTGGGACCAACGATTTCGTTGGGGCACTAGGTACAGTGCGGTACTTTAATGGCGTGCGGTTGAGGATTCTCCGCTAGGAATTTAACTTTCAAAGACTGTGGTTACTACCGCTAGAATCTAATATTTTATACGGGCGTAGAATCATCGAGACTATGATACATTAAATAATTTCATTGCAGTGCAAAGTACAGTGCGGTACTTTAATGGCGTGCGGAGATTTCCTCCTAGGAATTTGGCTTTTAGGCCATTTTGATTAGAATCTACAATCTTATATGAGTGTAGAATCATCGAGGCTGCGGTACATTAAATAATTTCATTGCGGAGCGAAATACGGTGCAGTACTTTAATGACGTGCGGAGATTTCTACCTAGGAATTTGGATTTTAGGGATTTTGGCCATTTTTACTAGAATCTACAATTTTATATGAGCCTAGAATCATCGAGGCTACGATACATTAACCCTAGATCACTAACTTTCGTCGATTCGACGACACGGATTTAATAAGTATGCCATATTAGTTAACGTTATCGTAATAAATAAATACCTATCTTTAATAATAGAAAAAAACATGTTTAAATTTTATTTAAATAATACTCTTTAACCCCTTTTGTAAACACCATAGTCGAAGAGACGAAGGTTAGTGTTAAGCGTCGAAAAATAAGGTTAGTGATCTAGGGTTAAATAATTTCATTGCAGTGCAAAGTACAGTGTGGTACTTTAATGGCGCACGGTTGAAGATTTCCGTTCAGGAACTACTGTTTAGTACGGGAGCTACATTGTATCAAATAAATTAAAAATATTAACCATAGACTGAGAGGATTCAAGCTTGGGTCTACTGATCGCCTAATTGCTCCTATTTGTAATGTTTAAACTACTTGTTTAGCTTATCTAAAAAGCCGCAAATAGTTATCGGTAGTTCTAATGTCAAGTGCTCAAATGGAACGTGAAAATAAAATAAACTAGAGCTCAACAAAGCTAGGTACTTTCCATCGCAAAGTTCTAACGAGCCGAAGCTATCGATTTTCATCCGTTCATTTATTAATGGCTAATGTGGGACACCGTGAACCTTCGTAGGGCGCGGCGCCCTGTGCTACCATCGCGAAAAGAAGATCCATGACAATTTCGTTCCACTAAATCCATTTTCGTCAATAATAAATTCTCTCCTTTTTCTCGAGAATAAAAGGATAAGATTGTACCTGCCATATATCCAGAGGGAATTACTTTTTCACGACAGAGTCAAATTGATATCGCGAGGTGGAAATTTAAAATTCTATTTGGAAGATTGAAAAACTGAAAATCGACAGGCAGTCGAACGAGTTTATGGAATGGCTTTCTATGTATAGAGAGGTCTACCTTGAAACTCCAACACGATTTCTGTATTTTTAAACCGATACATTTTCCAACGGCACTACCCCCAAGTGAAACTTCCACCGTGGCAACCCCGACGAAACGTGACAGATATATTATAAGACATCCCTGGATATTATTAGAGCAGCGAATATTTTTCGTAATCGAATTAAACGGACTGAAAGATACTTTGATGCGTAGGCAGTATCGCGGCCCAAATTAAAATAATTGTTCCCAGCGCGAAAGACATATGAGCCTAAAGCTTTTGCAAATGGATTATGGAAGCCCCAAGCATCGACCTGGCTGTCTATCTATCGAAACCTTGCAGCATGTTTTAATTGGTACGATGAACGCCAGAAACAACGTGGAAAATATTTTACAACTGTCGAATAACGAGAATAAATTTCAATTGACATATTTGCGATAATGGATATCGAACATTTTTTGGGCTATGCAAATAAAAATGACTGGCGCTCAATTTTCTGCAAAACTTCCCTAATTGATGGGGCAACCATACAGTAAATATTCCTCCTCTATTTTATAAAATATAAATTACTGAATTAATCATCTTATACATCGTCTGCTTCTCGTTTTTCTACGATACAATCTAACAACTCAAAGATCGCTAGAAACCTTTCGTTTCCAAATGTCTTTTTCTGCCATTTTATTTTTGTAATTCCCACACCCAGTCTCTTAAACTAAATATTCCTAAATAGTCGTTTAGTTTAAGGCTAGATTTGGAGATTTCAAAAACAAAATCAGTTGTCGAACCATACTTAATTAATAAATTTAAATATAGTAGATGTAAAGTCAGTAGCTCCAGCTTCAAGCTCTACACCCTCCATAGACCTCCACAAATATAAAATTTGTCCTCTACTAAGCCTACCTTCCTCTCTCTGCCTCCACCCATCAATGAACAAACTGTAATTTTGCAAAAAACTACAATTTTTCCTCCCCCAAGATCCTCGATAATAGAACTATCTGTAGAAGCGATTTTATCAACGTTTTTCAAGGGGACCGATATGACTCTCCTCTTCTATATACTCTTCGGCGCTTAGAACTCTAGTATCTGGGTTAAGTAACTAAATCAATCAACTCTGAGAAAACAGGACAACACAATTAGCAGCACCGTACAAATCTGTCAGGTTTATAAAATCTCATTCCGAGGGTAACATCGACTTTTTTTTAAGAAAAAAAAAAATGTCGACGACCGTTAATGCGATAAAGGGCAACGGCTCATCAGAGATGTCTAGTAAATTTATTTTTCCCCCTAGACGACGGGGAAGATCCGTAATACCGGTAACTGGTGTTCGGCTGCTTCTATTAGCACCTCGATGACTGCACGCGTTACTTTTGCCTTTTGTTCCGCTGACGTGCATTCACGTGAAGGGAATCGATTGGCTGTCGTGTCTTAGAAAAAAGGCAGAGATGTCGGAAAAAAAAACTGGGGACGAAGAACGGAGAATAGAGAACACTAAAGCAGCGAAAGAGAGAAAGAAAAATATAGAAAAAAGGGAAAAACAGGGTGAAGAAAGAAAGAGAGACAAGTAGAAAGTGAAGAAGGAAGAGAGAGAAGGAATGAAAGACAGTAAGACATTTATGAGAGAAAAAAACGTGAATGAGAGAGGAGCAGGGAAGAAAGAAATATAAAGGATCGTCCATGAGCATTATCCGGAGGATCGATGAGTGCACAGCCATTGTATCCGATTGTACGGAAGGATTGTGCATAGCTCGGTTAACAATGCTCGGAAAAAGGCCGATGTTTTGTGCGTTGCGTTAGTTCGAAGCGTTCTTGCCACCCGGGAGATAGGATTGATCCTACTTTACGGCGAGTAGGCGCAAAACATTCCTCCGGAAGTACCGTGATTTTATGGGCCGTTCTCGCTCTCCGTTTCTGCCTATTGTCTTCCTGCCTTTTGTTGAGAAGTCTGCGAAGAAAATGACATTGCTGAAGAGACGCCGTTTGTTCGACGAACTGATAGCTCGGATGAATTTAAACGAGTTCGAGATTAAGATTATGCGAGGACTTTTCGAGATGGGTTTGGATATCAATTGAATTTCCTCGATTGTTTTGCGAATTATTGCGAGATGAGACTGTTAATGACGGATCTGAAGGGTTGGGGAGAATGTATGTCTGAAGATGCAAGTGAAACTGGTTTGCAGACAGTGTTTTGTCGTTAGTAGAAATTTTAAGGTGATCTACTGATAGGAAGTTTCAGACATTGAAGAATTATGGGGGTCAGTAACCCTCCATGGGCTCCTGTAACTTTTGAGTAACGCAAGACACATCTAAGCTGATATTATTTAAAATCAAATGGAAAAATCAGGTTTAATTCATCATTTAGAATATTATTTTTATCATTTTCTAATTGTGCTACCGTGAAACTGATTTTCGACTACCACCAAAAATTCGAAATATAGATGGTTAAATTGACTCAGTAATGAAGGAAAAATCCAAAGATAATTTTTCAAAGAAATTAATAGTCATTTAGTTGAACTATCTTGCAAGTTCTGCAGTTAAAAATTGACTGTTAGTCGCCACCTTACTCAAAGCTCAATGCATAGTCCAAATCACAAACTTAACCCTTTGCGGTCCGATGTCGAGCAGTACTCGCCATAGATTTTTACTTAATTTTATTTTCTGACAATTTAATATCGAGTTTCTAAATTTTCAATGATTTAGTAATCTCACTTAAATGTCCGCCAATACCTATAGAAAATATAGCAAAATTAATTTTATTTAGCTCACTACCAAAATTAACGAAATAATTTGTACCGCAAAGGGTTAAATCTCTCAAAATGGAACCAAATTGACTTACAATTAATGCAATATTATAATTACTAGACGCCGGATGTTTATGCTAATTTCAAATTCAACAAATGCAGTTAAGACAAGAGAACCTATTTAGGGATTTGTTGCACTCGATAAATGTTACAACGAATACCATACTTTGGATATTTCGGATATATTTTTATATTATGTTCGTTTTGTGTATTTTAGCCGTATTCATTTTGTCATAAATGCATAAACATCCGACGTCTAATAATTACTATTATAATTGCTAAAGGAATATCACCGAGTCAAAAAATTAAACTCCTTCCCCAGAATTTATTTTCAGCAGCGCGTTATATCTTGGCCTATTCAGAGTGTCGTCTAAAAAAAGAAAATTCCAGCGGGTCTTGGTATATCGTCCGGTATTAATTTCGCTTGTTAATTGCGTGTTGCAGCAGCTCCATTCAGAGTACAGGAGCACGTACACATGGCACGAATACACTGGGCCGCACCAAGAGCATACGGTCGTTCGTCGTGCGCCACAGCCGCCACCGACGTCGAGTAAGTTCGCCATTTACGATTCTTCCAAAACTAGGTTTCCTAAACATTTACAAAGATCCTTAATTCATAGTGGAATTAACTCTTAATCGGTACGACATAGTGTCTGTAGTTTCGTCGTCGCGTAGAATTAGCTTGCCGGGATGTCCGAACGAGTAGAATTGAAAAAGGGAGAAAATTCTTACATTGACTTTTTCAAATTGAAGGGAAAATTCTTCTTCCCCCCCTTTTTCTTTTCTAGCAGAGATGATTTCATAATGTAGAAAAAGGGAATTACTTTTTGACGGAAGAGTTGTTTGTCATCTTTTATGAAATCTGTTTTTCCACCCCTCTTTTGTTGGGAGAAAAGGAATTCTTGGAAAAAAAGGAGCTCTCATTTTTTAAAAGGAGGAAATTTTCTTCATCATTGGAGAACAAATTTGAAGAACTGAATAGAAATGAGAAGAATTTCCTTCGTCTAGAAAATGAAATCTTTTTTAAGGAAAAAGAATTTCCTTTTTTTTAACAAAGAGAATGATTAAATAGAAAATACAAATTTCACTATATAAAGTGCAAAGAGGGTGAAAAAAAATTCGTTCGGACATCCAGGGGATGCTGGTTAAGGGTTAATTATATTCTTCAATCCTACGAAGTCGCGTTATAGTTAGCAACGAGCGTGAACGAGTGCATACGATCATTTCAATTTGCGTTTAATTACTATGGCCTGTTATAGAGCGTATCTTTGGTTCCATTATTCTTTTATTTCTTACCTTCCCTTATTTCTTCTCTTCTTTTCGTTTTCAATGGAAATATTCACGCTCGTGTCGTCGACATCTTTACGTCTCTATCGACTTTCTTTTCTTCCTGTTTATAATAGTACTTGTAAGGGTGTTTAGTGAATTTTTTTTTAATCGTGCTACTACTCTTATATCGTCTCGTTTTTATCGCACATGCTCTACGTCATGTTTCACCCCGTTCACGTCACACTGTGTATCATTATCGTGATTATTTCAACGATTAATATTCGTCGTTGATATCGGCACTTACTCGATTAATCAACGTGCAAAAAATCGATCTTTCAGGATTTTAATTCTTTTTTAAATAATTTAATTCTTTATAGTCAGCTCAAAGATATCCAATGTGCAATATCTGAAAGTTAAAAATGGAGAACCGTCGTTGACTCTTTGCAGACCGAATTATTTTCCAAATTTTCTAGTGAGGTAAATAAAATTAATTTCACAACATTTTCTATCATTGATTACTAATTTTTTTAAATGATATCAATACCTATAGGTACTGATAGATATTAAGCTGATATTACAAAATATTAGGAAATTGGAAAATTGATATTGAATTCTCAGAGAATAAAATCGAATGAAGAGCTATATCGAGTACTGCGCGAACGCAAAGGGTTGAAGGTGTTTGCTAAAATTAATTGGAAGTAATATAAATTGATAGTTACTTGGTCATTTTGTCGGTATAATAATAGCCTAGTATTGCTTAGATCATTTTTAATTAATATCTTTGGAAACCGTTCTCCATTCTTGAACTTCCGCATTGCAGAAAACTTTGTACTCAAAAAAATTATCGATATTCAATTTGTATTTAAAAAAGATCTTAGAATTATTTACAAGCAACTTCAATACTTATTTAGACAATTTTCAAGTAAAAATCCTTGAAGATCGGTGTTTTAAAATTCGTGAAGGAACGATCGGAAAGCGATACCAATATGGACGACGGATATTCACCGTTTCACGTCTCTATACTCTCTAATACCAACATGCATACTTCCATATTCGTACTCTCGTCTCGATGTTGTGAATTTTCACTATCCTCATACCGATTTCTGTTTGTGAACGTCTAAACGCTAATCGGAGAGTAGCAATTTCCGTCTGCAATCTCCAAGAAAACCGCGCGATACCCCGAAATCTTCATTCCTCTCTCTCTACGTCCGCAAATTCCACGTAGACGAGGCGATCGTCGAATAACAAATTTCCTTAAATTAATCAAATCGTTCCTCTTTCGTTCTTAGCTCTTTTTAATGCAATCAAGAAAACGAGCTAATTCGTCGACGATTATTAACGCTATAATAAATCACAAAAACACTTTACTAACAATCTTATCGTTAAAACTAATAAACCAATATTTTTCCCATCGATCAGTGACATTCGCGAGATAATAAAATCATCGACGCGTTTCAAATTTGCGACTAGAAAAGTGTAGAAAAAAAAATAAAACAGGAAAGCCAAAGCTTTTACGATCCCCGACACCTCGGAAAATCGAAACGCGGCGTAGTCAAAGAGGATCCGGGACAAAAGGCAACAGAAAAAAAGAAAGGAAAAGGAAACGAACGAAACGAAAAGTGAAAAAGACAAAAAAAGAGAGAGAGAGAGAGAAAGAGAGAGAGAGAACGGTGCCAGCTGCGAATTTTGATTGCAGCGAAGCAAGCGACCGCGAAGCTACAATCGGCCAAGTCAACCGAGGATGAGAACAGCGAAGGTAAGACGAACGATCGGAGCTATGCAACCAAAAGAAATAAAAAAAAAGAACAGCCCTAGATTAATTACGATTTGTTTCGCTCGTTTTAATCCCTTATCTTGTCCCTTGTGTCCCTCTGAAAACCCTCGATACGAAGAATCCAAAGAATCCAAAGGCCTTTTTACCGATTTTCTCTTCCGCTCGTCCTTTTTTTCGTTTGCGAGATAAAGTTATTGGAAACTCATTGTTTTCTGTTTATCGAGTAATTACTATTGTTGAATTAATCTTTCTGTGTGAATTGGTAAATTGATCGAAGCGAGTGAGGACGAGCGAAAGAATGTGCATTTTGCGATGAATTAAAAAAAGGAGCATGGTTGCTTGACGATTGCTCGTTCGAAAGTGTCATTATGGTTGATGAGGAATTCGTGTCTTGGTATTTTATTGTTGCAATGATTTTTTTTTGTAAATCTTGCGGTCCGGATGCAGGCTGTGCGTAGGTCGAAGATTTCTTAGTTTGGTTAATTAGCTTATTGGATGAAGGGATGGAGAATTATTTGCTCGTTTAGTTAACAATTTTGTAGGATGGAGGGGTCCAAGGTTATGTAGATGTGACTAAGAATATTTAAATTGAAGTTGGAAATTAATTTGAGTAGAGGTTGTAGAACATTGTTAAGTTCAAACGAAAGAGCATGGACGTTACAAAACTAAAAAGTATCAAATGAAACTAATATCAAAAATAAAACTATCCTGACTTGATAAACTAAAGATTAAAGCTAAAGATGTAGAAAATTAATTGCCAACCTAATTGCTCGCTATCTAATTGGGAAAATTTCCATATAAAATTCTCGAAATATAAACAAAAATGTAAATTACTGTAATGAAAATTAATTAAAAAATTTCTATCTTCGAAAAACCTAATGTGTTGTAATTCAAATAGTCGATTAATTATTCCCATCGTTAAATCTGCTCGGTGAATGCGTCATTTTATGACAAAGAATTCTTCCTTGAATTCACGCGACACATTTACACGCCTCCGTTACGACCCGCTTCGCAATTTACGCCGGAGGAGCTTTATCTCCCCATCTAAATAGCCAGATATAACACAACGCTCCTCCGCAATTTACCTGCACGAAAATTTGCACGATATCCGCCTACACGTGCCTCGCAACATTAAACCTCGCGACACGTTCGAGAGCTAATGGAAGGCAGCAAATGACCAACCAAGACAAATACTCACAACGTGCCTGGTCGACTCTCTGATAAAATATTCAGTCTTAATCGATTCGGCAATTCGTTCGTGTCGATTGCCTTGAATTTCGCGTTTCACGGAATTAGCACTCTCTCTGTAGAAAGGAATTTGAGACTTAAGTCCCAGGATATTCTGCAACAAAAAAAAATAATTGCAGTGTTAGTATATGCTCTTAATTATAATGTGTATTTTTTTAACCTGTTAACTGTGGTGAAAATTTTTTTGAATTTTGGCTCACGTAAATCGAGAGATGAGAATAAATCTGTTTCAAATTATTTCTATCCTTTAGTTGTTCGTTTTATTTCGGCATGGCGTTAAAATATTCCAAACATCTTGAAATTGACGAATATATTTTAGTTTTCGTCAAAATTACAATTTAAATAACCAACCTCTTAAGCACAGCTAACTGGTTAAGAGGTATAGATCTTCAAAATGAAATAAATCACATGAAAGTTGTGGTCATCTCGAAAATGGAACTTCGAGATTGCGCTTCATTGGATCCAGCCACAGCTCCCACAAGTCAGAAAACCATTTTTAGACACAAACATATTATAATTTGAATAAAACCAAAACCATGACCATGACTTTTATATTTTTTATTTCCTTATAAAGTTCTATACCGCTAAAAAAAACACCCTAAATTTTACAATGAAAAAAATCTTGCAACTCGGTGAATTCTGAAGCTTAAAGTAATTTTTCCGATTACCAGTAGCTGTAAAAGTTTAAATAAATAGGCTCATTCTTCGATCACTGTAAAACCTGTCCGAATATCGCATTCTCGTCGACTCTGCCTAGATCGCTCGCCAAAAGTCGTTCACCATAGACAGTTTTAGATGGCATTTACCTGCACGAAAGTTTTTACGGTGCCTGCCCATAGGTAATTCCCCCCGTTACCCTCCGCTCGCCCTCCCCGTGGACTTGAGGCCGATTGTAGCGATTAATCGTTGCAATTAGACCGCAGCAATTAATTTCACCGGCACGGATTGAATGTCACGCAGTTGAACGGCCGCTGGCGAAAATTCCTCGTCATCAAATTGCGACGATTAATCGTCTCTGCGATCAGGCAAGACTATTAATTACGATGCAGTTTCCGCGCCGAGAGACACTCGGCTTAACCCTTTCGATATTAGTGGTGATTTTCGTCACTCATGATCGGACGTTTTCCTCGTCCCACTGATTTAACTGTGGTCACAAGTCATCAGAAGTTTGCTGCATCCCACTAGTCTGACTATGGGCAACAATGATCAGAAAGCTGTGTTTTATTAATTCTGCGTGATTTTTTCAACTGAGACTACTGTAATCATTTCGTCCAGGACCTTTTGATTTCGAAATTAGTGATTCATCTACTTTATGGGGAGCCATTGTCAGCCATCATGGAACGCTCGAGGTGTCACACGAATGAATGTATTCGTGTGGTGAAATTTCACATTTTTTTACAATTCTAACACTTTATATTTCTAACATCACCGATATTTCGTTAGTTGAGTCACTTTTACCGAAGTGAAACTTTTTCTATTAAAATCATATATTTGCAAGAAGAACTTACAATTAGAGACACAAGTAGATTAAAAGTAAGTAGAACTTTGCCTTTTAAATACCAATATTGGAGTATCAAGAGTATTAGAAAATTTGAAAATATTATAGTTTCAAAGTTAGATGAAATAGACTTCAATTAAGTTCCAACGTATTAATTGGAGAACATGGTTGTCGTGTCTCTAAAGTTTCCAATGTCTTCTGCCTTCTAATTACTCTCGTTTTTATCACAGTTACTCCAAATTTAATGATTTTCGTATTGCGTTACAAAGAATGAAGTATTTTGCAGCAGCAAAGTATCTGCCAAAGTATTTGCAACTCGAGTATCCCTAAACTAATTACACAACAGCGGAAGACATTGAGCTAATCAGAAGAGTTAAAGAATTTAAAATCAGATGTCAAAGATTTTCTTCGTAGATTTATTCGCGACCTATCTATTCCTTTTGTAGGTTGAATACTTGGTGATAATTTTACGAGATCCTTGAAGAATATCGTAAAGATTCATGCCACTAAAAATTGTAAATCGTCGAGGAATTCCAGGATCCTTCATGGGAGAGGAAACGGAGCGTTTTCGAAGACCAGTCTGCGACCCACTTTTCCCTAACAATTACTCGACTATACTTTGTTCGGTCTGAAAATTATTTCTGCCTGACCTGCTTCCGAGTGCCAAGATGACCGAACCGGTCTCTTCTCTCTTTTCTCCCGTGCGTGTCACAGTTGAAAACAATGCCCGACTTCGTCCTTGCTCGTCCTACTTGGGCGAAGAGGAAAAGAATTCTAATGAAAGCCGATTTCGGGGGGAGCCGATTGTTCTTACCCTGCAATTTTATCAAATCATCTTTCAAAATATGTTCTCCAGACTCTCATTCATCGCTACACCGTGGATCTTTTCGGAAATTTCAAGTTTAACAAACTCTATCGATAAAAAAAAGTCAAGTGGAAGACCTTGACATACAAATAAAACGAGAGACTATTTAACACTAGAACTACCGGCGTTAAATCTATTATATTTCAATACAGTAAATAAGTACTTTGAAAACAGAGAAATCAAGAGGTTAAAAAGATGGGCGATTCAGTGATTTATATTTTGATACATGTACGTAAAATATTTATTTGATGCTTCTTCTTTCAACTTGCAGATTTTTTGCAAAAAACTGTGTACCAGTCATTTTGACTGGTTTGGTAGTTCTAATGTTAATTTGACCTGCAGGGCTGTGCATTTAATTTGTGTCAATAGAACTAAATTTTGATCCATTGCAAATAGAAAAAAAATTGTGCTTTACCTCGAAGATATCGCGATTTGTTCTATCGAGAGAAATGAAAACGTGGCCGTTAAATGGGCCGATAATTGATTCACGGCCGACTCGAGTGACGCTTGGAAATGGCGAAGCGGGCTTATCATTTCGCGAGCTGGCTATTGATACACGCGGAAATCCTCTCGGAAAATCGACAGCTTTCTGGTCCAGAGTGAAACGAGAGAATATTTCCATAGCAATTATAACGCGCGATAATACCCCTCGGATCGATGAGAGCAGAAAATTGTGAAAAATGGCGAAAATGGTTCCCCGGACTTCCGTTGCGTCCACAGTCCTCACTTTAAATTAGTTTATATTTCTACGTTGAAATACTTTGACTTTATTCCTTCTTTACTAAATTACCTATCTATTATATAAAGCTCAAATACCACTGACTGACTGACTCATTCATCCACTCATCACGAAATCTCAAAAACCACAGAACGGATTACAATGAAATTTGGAACATACTCTTGCCTTGGGTCGTAGGTGATCACTAAGAAAGGGTTTTGAAAAATTCGAAATTTTAGGGGGGGTTTTCGGGGGTTAAGGTATGGCCCAACCTCATCAACGCAAAGCCGAAACTACTTGACCTAGAAATTTGAAATTCTGCATGAGCGTTCCTTCTAGGGTATAAGCACCCACTAAGAAAGGATTTTTCAAAATTCGAAATTTGAAGGTTTTTTTTTTTTTAGTTTCGATTAAACCGTAGCGAAGCACGGGAACTTTCTGCTAGTGTAATATATAACTACCAGCGTTAAATCAATTATAATTAAATATATTGTTGCCTGGTACCGTTGACACTAATAAAAAACGAACTACCTGTCAGGAAAAATTTCAGGGACTTGTGCGATTTTTGCAAGCAGCAGAAGAAGGTTAAATCTATCTTTATTTTCAAATCAGCACCGTCCGCACGAGCACAGGGTTTTTCCACTTGCCAAAAAATTCAAACCTTCACCTCAAAGAGAAAAATCTCTTTCCGATCTGACGGAGATATCAACGACAAAAACAGCACAGCTTGTATCCAGCTTGTTTAGTCATTCTCTCAAAAACAACAACGGCTCTTTAGAGTGGCCGACACGAGTCGTCGACTGACGCCTTCGAACTTTTCAGACAACTTGACCTCGCTGTTCAACTTTACCCCGCTTAACGATATACCACTCTCGAATCCGATTTCCGATGACCTTAATTCACTGCGAAGCATAAGCGTCGAACGACTATCGGGAAAACGTTGCCGGCTCGTCGTTGACGATCCAGGAAACGTTACGACTATACACGTGGCATGGAATTGTCCCGATTGCCCTAAACTTTGCTTCTTGCCCACGAGAGACTACTCGATAATACGCTGTCGAACAGCGATCATATAACCGGATGTTTGCACGCTCAAAGTCGATCTTATAATGGCGCTCTGTTGACCACTGATGGCCCTCGTTCGACGTTAAAATTCCTATTGGCTTTTCGTTCGCGCTTTGTACGTGACTGTGCTAAAATAGACTATTAAACTACGAAAATTGTGGAATGTTAGAGTCTTAGAATTTTATTGTGCTTGAACGAATTAATGGAGAACGTTGGAGATCATTGGAGAACGTGAAATTAAGCGATTACTAGTTACAAGATATATTTTAAGATCGTGAGGTACTTACAGAAGTTCTGTTTATAGTCTGCTCTGTTAGGTTGTTCGTTGACGACTGGTGTGATCTAATCAAACCTGAATGTGACGGTATGTCAACAAAGGGTAGGTAGGTCGGTAGAGGACTCCGTAGTTCTCTAACAAGGACACGCCTTGAATTGTCGACGTATGTTTCGCAAATAGTTGTAACTTCTATTACGTTAGTTTATTCATGACTTGGTCGTATCGATTTTAGCACAGTTCGCGTGAAAGGTAGCATGCTTGGTTTTGCAAATAAATACGTAGCCAGCTTTTGCTTTTTCTTGCTTGCTCTTACCTCGAGTCGCTCGTCTCCTTTTGTTATTGTGCGTGGTTTCGACCTCTGTGATTGATCAAATTGTTGATAACTGATGTCGTTCGATGTGAAGTTTTTGTAGCGACCTTCAAATTGAGCAATTAAACGGTCGACACCACGCGGTAGATTGCAAGGTGGATGTTAACGACAAACTTCCAATCGTGGAACGATATTAATTCTAGGACCGACTTTGGAACCGCCGTTGCCGAGGAGAAAGAAATGTCCGGAACTCGCTTATAAGACGCACGAATTTATAACGGCGGCCGACGGAGGTGGCATCGACGCCGTCGACTCGAACGTCGTAGCTGACAAAGTTCGGGTACGTGGCAGAAGCACGACTGAGGGGAGGTCAAAGATTTAACGTCTCAATCTTTGATCTCTTCGGATCATATCGGTATCCCGAAGGTTTCCGAGTCTCTGAGAGATTCGGATAGACTCGGGGCCCCTCGAATTACGTGGGTATCCGAAAATTCTCGAATCCTTGAATATAGTGATAGAAAAGGGACCGGGATATTCGAGTAGAGTCACGCCTAGACGGATTACATCAGTGTCCAAACCCTTTCGAGTCCCTGAATATATAGAAAACGGGCCCCAGAGATTCGGATAGACTCGGGGCCCCATGAATTACGTGGGCGTTCGAAAATTCTCGAATCCTTGAATATAATGATAAAAAGGGGACCGGTATATTCGAGTAGAGTCACGCCTAGACGGATTACATGAGTGTCCAAACCCTTTCGAGTCCCTGAATATATAGAAAACGGGCCCCAGAGATTCGGATAGACTCGGGGCCCCATGAATTACGTGGGCGTTCGAAAATTCTCGAATCCTTGAATATAATGATAAAAAGGGGACCGGTATATTCGAGTAGAGTCACGCCTAGACGGATTACATGAGTGTCCAAACCCTTTCGAGTCCCTGAATATATAGAAAACGGGCCCCAGAGATTCGGCTATACTCGGGCCCCCTAGAATTACGTGGGTATCCGAAAATTCTCGAGTCCTTGAATATAGCGATGAAAAAGGGACCGGGAGATTCGAGTAGAGTCACGTCTAGACGGATTACATTAGTGTCCTAACACTTTCGAGTCCCTGAATATATAGAAAACGGGCCCCAGAGATTAGGCTAGACTCGGGCCCCCTAGAATTACGTGGGTATCCGAAAATTCTCGAGTCCTCAAATATACTGATGAAAATGGGACCGGGAGATTCGAATAGACTCGGGCCTAACAGGATTATATCAGTGTTCAAACGCTTTCGAGTCCCTGACTATATAGAAAACGGGCCCCAGAGATTCAGGGAGAGTTGGGCCTAACAGGAGGAATTCGGGAACTTAAGTAATTCCAATTTCATAAGTCTATGAACTCATAATCTCCTCTTTTGCAATGAATTAACTACCTAAGAAGAATCACCTCCAACTATTGATAATTTGGAGTTAGGCCCACTTCCTGGGACCGATTGGTGAATTGATCGTAGCCTAAAAACTGTATCTAGGTCCAAGCTATTTTATATAAGACTAATTACCATCACAGGAAGTAACGGCGACGTCGGGGCTACCTCCTAGTCAACTTAGCAAGGCGATATCCCGAATCAGCACCGAATATCGTTTGCAATTCGCCTGGCCGCGACGACCGCAGCTAACTAATGGGGAAGCCGTGGCCCCCGTCGCTGCAGCAGGAGCTCCAGCAGGAACAACGGGCCCACCCAGGAAGTCTCTCAGCATGGGGGCCCTTAAGCAAGGAATTGCGCCTTCCGGACCAGCGCCGGTTCACAAGAAACGACCTGGTGATGTCGATCACAAGCGCGATGGTAAGCTGACCCTTCTAAATTTGAAATGTCACGACTCTAAATCGATATAGTTGAAATCATAGAATCTTATGGTGTAAAACTAGCAGTAGAAATAGAGAAAAATTCGTCAGAGCTATTAAGTAGAAGAGAATCTACAGTATTACTGAAAGTAGTCTTCTATCCTACCTCTAACCCAATGTGTTTTTCCACGATTTTCTATTCATTGCTTCTTCCTAACCTGGACGTATAATTAATGGTAAATAAATACTGCTTGCTACTTGCGCGAAATTCTCTCTACCATTGTTCGCTATTTAACGTCCAATCTGAATGATACTTTCAACGAAACCATTCAATTCTCTCATGGATAATTCACAGGAGTGCAAGCATCAGAATTGGAGCCTCTCGTTGGTGGAACCGGAACCGACACCATCGACGGAACGGTACCGGAAGGCGACGAGCGCGAGGAAGAAATGTCCGATTTGAAAATAGCTTTCAGGTCAGCCATTTTAACGAGAAGACATTAACCTTTCTAATATTATTTGATCTATTTATTTATATATAAATATGTATTATGTTTAAATCTCGTTGAAATGGGAAGAACGAAAGCACCTACGACGATCCTGTTTGTCGTTGAAAAATGGCAAAACGCGTTCGCGCCAAAACATAATCCGACACAATCGCAACCCAACGATCCCACGATTGGTTATTTGCAGGGGTAAAAAATCAGGTAGAACCGTAAGGATATCGGATGATAAAGAGGCGAGCAAACCGCAGGAGAAACCATTTCCTACGGCGGAAGTCATCGAACTTAGACGACTCGCTGACGAGTACAAGGTAAATTCGTTTAACCCGATGAGATTCGTTTCTTTATATATCTATATATCTCTATATTTCTCTGTTTTGCGTGTGCATTGGTTCTTCTTCGATTCACTGGAAACAGTATTCCCGTTTTATCTGATTCCTCTCGTTCTCCAGTTCTCCAATTCACCGGGAACACTTTGCAAACCTTGTACCAAGTTTTATAGTCTACACACGTGTACACGATCACCATAAACGATTCGATCGTCGATTCATTACCTCCTGGTCGATTTCACAATTCTATCCGACACGTGCATGTAACCCACTCGTGTTTCATCCAAATATAAAACTAACCTTCGACAAAACTGTGCGCATCATTTCGCCCGCGCCATTTTGGAGAACCGTTCAATTCATTATTCTCGTACAAAAATCGATAGAAAATATCTTTATCGATATCCTTGTCATTCTGTAAATATTCTCAATCCAATGGAAACATCCAAAAAGTCGTTTATCACGTGCATGCCATCGTTTCCCATTGTTTAACCTTTAAACGCCGCAATGGACCTCTGTCTAAATCCGACCGAGGTTTTATTATCAAAAATACCGTGCAAATCGCACAAATTGGACTAATGGAAAAGAAACATTATCTCACAAGAGATCTATAATCATCGTTGATTTTCAAATCAACATCAAACGCCGTTGATATCTCCGGCAGATAAAGGTTAAGAGGAAAGAAACAAACAGCTTGCAGTTTTGAACTCCCGGAAAACGGTGTGGTTTTGTGTCATCCCGAGCATGATGTGTGTTCTAGTTTGTTCGTTAGTGTTCGCAAAGAGCGGACAGATATTAGCATTAGAGCGTACATGATAAAGGTGGAAAGGGAATGACGAGTTTTGATTTACATTAGCATCGTGACTGGGGTTGCGGTCTGGCAGCCGAGGACGAAGCTTCGCTGTGGAAACGAGTCTCCAGTAACCACGCTCTCAACGCGCTGTCCCTTGCCAGGCCAGTACACTACTCCACTCAAAACGATCATTTTTACTCGCCCTTTGACCAACATTTTTAGTCGACACTGTTAGATGACGTTTTTAAACAATATTTTTGACATAGAGGAGTCAGAAAGGGTGATTTTTGGATGGGGTGGATTTTAGAGGGTGGTGGTTTTTAGATGGTAGGGATAGAATGGTAGTAGAGGAGGATAGAGGCGTTCAGGATGGCTGTTGAGGATGTACTGTGACTTATTGGGATTGTATGACTGGTATTTGATGTTATGGACTGTTTTTTGTTGATGTTATGGTGTAGCTCGACAAGCTTAGCACGCTGACTGTCATGGGAGGTCAGCTGTGACCGGAGGTATTGAATTCAATCGTATGGCTTTTCAATTAGAATTTTTACGAATTTTTTAATGCATTGGATATTGAAATATTGACGTTCAATGATAAAATCCTGACGAATATGTATCTATTTGTGTCTTCACACCTTTGCCGTCCGAATTATTTTCTCAATTTTGTAGTGAGCTAAATGAAATTAATTTCTCATTTTCTATCGTTATACATTTTTTAAAATGATAACAATAACTATAGAAACTGACGGATATTTAAGACAAATTAGAAACTCATCAGAAAATTGGAAATAATGATTGATACCTTTGGAGAGATAAAATTAACTCAGATGTACAAAAATCCACAGTCTGATTATATAGCTACTTGTGACCCAAATACACATTCAGAAACAGTCTACAATCCCATAAATCACCGTCTCTTCTACAAACAAGCGATTCAACCCCCTAGAATTAGCAATGGGAGTCAATGATCAGACAGTATCGGTGAATGGGTACGAATACGAAACAATCGCCTTTAAAAGCAGCACCCACTCAAAGGTGTACACAAAAATCCAAAAAGATTAATTGCAACAGAGAACAATGCAGCATCGAACAATCACATGTAAAAGTAAACCACTCTCTAACGAAATTAACAAATACACAATACCATCAGGAAATCGCCGTTCGATCCACTGGCAGTAGTAAAGGGCGTAAACGATCGGACAGTATCGGTGGATGGTTCGAATGTGAAACAATCACAAGAAAAAACGACACACCATAAACACCGTTACGATTCCACGTGAAAAGTAAAAAGGAAAAAAAAAACGAAAGAGAAAGTTCGATCCGTTTTCTTTTTTCATCCAACGATATTCATTCGTCGAGCCTAGAAAGAAGGCACCCAGAGGGGACGAATTGTTCGCACCTTCACACGGGTTCTGTCGTAGCTGCCTTTTATTTCTTCCTCGTGTTTGCTCTCTTCGCCACTGCGAGGATCTACTTCGTGAAAACGTCTGACGAGTGCTTGGATATTTAGGTCAGTGACCAAGGAGGAAAAGGAGAAGGAAAACACGAGAAAAGTCGCCCCAGTTGCGACCACCATCACTTTGCCACCGGCTGGCAGACCGTCATCGGTGCAGGCTAGACCTATGCATGGAATTTTGCAGGACGATCCAAAAGCGGTGAGCAGATAGAATCAAAGATAAAAGGAAGTCAACGCATTGCACGCCGGTCCATAGGGTGTAATTTGACCTATCTAGGTGGACAAGATTATTTTTTTAACACTAGAACTACCAAGCAAGTCAAAATGACTTGTCCACATTATTTTCCAAAAATTCCCTAAGTTTACAGGAGTGTCCTACACTAGAAATTTTAAGTTGATCTTATAAAACACAGATTACCAGACCGATCATGTTTTCCACCCCTTGATTCCTCTTCTTCCAAACTTCTTATTTAATATATTTAAATGTAATAAATTTAACGTCGGTCGTTCTAGTGTTAAAGAAATGACGGTTTTCATTAATTTTACTAATTTTTCTGACACACTTGTTGATTAATTATATTTTAGTAATTAAGAAGTACGTCAAAAAAGAAACTCTGAACTTTAACAATTTGTTGTATTTTATTTTCACCGCAATAGTTAGCAAAATGAATTTCTAAACTACCCCGAATAGGCTCTTGGGCTTTCAGCGACTGATATTTAGCTGTGCAATGTGTTAAACAATTGAAGGAATAGATGATCGATTAATGATCAATTTTAGGATGCTGAAAGAGCCATTGCTCGCGCGAGAAAGGACTTTTTGATTCGTCATCATCTGGATCGTACCACAGGAGTGGGTGAGTAGGAAGTTTGAAAGTGTATTTTTCATTTGAAAGTTTAATTATGAGAGAATAATTTATAATAGGCGACGGTGCACTGCTTCCCTCTCCGACGAGAGAGAAGTTGGAGCCCGTGATACCACGTCGTAGAGAAGATGCGAAGGAACATCGAGAAGAAATTCAGCCTAAGACGAAATCCAGTCCGAAGAATAGTCCTCGGACTGGACGTTCGCAGAGTCTTGGACCTAGCGTTACTGAACGTCGTTCACCAAAACGTCAACCACCACGTGCACCGTCCGTTACTAAAGACGCTAAGGTACTGATTACTTGAGTAAATGGAACTTTCTTTACTCACAAAAAAAGTTTACGTTATTATTTACATCATTTATGCCGTTAATGCCTTGCTCTACGACTTGTTTTGTGACTACCTCCGCTTAAATTTGGAATTTCATTGCTGAAAATAAAAATTAATCAGTAATTTTTTATATTTTTCTTATTTTATTTATCTCATCGGAAGTGTCACTCGTTATTGTAGGGCAAGGGGTTAATGACGAATCTGAAAACTGCTTTTTTAACATCAGCCAAAGGACACTCTTCATCCGTGGCTTATCTCGGAAGAAACGTATCGCGAAACTTTTCAACTCCAGGAAAAGAGTGAAATTGCAATTTAAAAGTTTGAAAATGTTCGTCCACGACATTTCGTTTAATTCCGCCAAAGAAAATTCGGAGACACGACTTACTGAAACAGAAGAGAGAAGTTTTCGGACGAAGTTGAAATAACTTTTGAGTTTCACAGGCAACGGTATTCTTTCTCGATGCTCGACACGACACTGACCCGATTCTTTTTGTTAAGGAGAAAGAGAAAGAGCCGAAGGACAAAGAGAAGGAGCAGAAAGAGAAGACCGGAGAGCCTGAAAGGCATCCACGACCGAGTAAGTAACGCGAACGAAGTGTCGATTATGTTCGACGTTCGTTTTACCTTCTATATATCTTTTTTTTTATTTTTTTTATATATATATATATTTATTATGTAACAAATCCCCCGGTCGATCGATTTAGTATCCAAGACATCGTAACCCAAATCGATTGCCGCTAATGTGTCGAGAGTTCCTTTTGCATTTTCGTGCATAAACTGAATAGAATTATTCTCTTTATAATATATATACATATATGTATATGCATATCTATATATATTATACGTATATACATATTTATATATTGTGCGACTTTGGACTGCTCTTGTGGGCTTCGAAAGCCAAACGTTCGTCATTAGAATTATTTACCATACGTCCTAATAATACTTGCTAAAACTCGTAATTACCAGTGACATTCACCGCTACGAAGACTAATAAGACAGTTATCTTTATTTTTCTTTCTCAACTCTTTGCGTATCCCTATTCTCAAGCGTGTCGACCAGAACAATTCATTAAAGTATCTTTGAGCGGTGTGTGTCGGGTTTTCCTGTGATAAGTCGCAAAGTCGTCGTTAATGTTTAGGCAGATGCATGACATTAAATCCTTGTCTACTTGTTTCTATCTATCTGTTTCTGCCTTTAAGTCCACGTATAGTAAAACCAGTAGTTATGTTCGATAAACCGTCCGTTTATTAAAGTCTCTTGCGAACGTCTTCTCTACTTGCATACATAATACATTCCCAATTCCCGTGTATTCCCGTGAAGTAGATTACGGCGCGCTAGTTTCACTTAATCCCGTAATTTGATCACGAACCTATTTTTTTCTTTACAACGCGTAAATTCAAATTGTAATATCATCGATTCACCGATCGTCGATTCGCGAGTATACTTATACCGGTTATAATCGCTAGTTGGATCAAAAACTGAGAACTTAATTACGCGAAGTTAATCACGATAGATGGATAATAACGTTGTCAATTTTTCAAGGGACTTAATGTAACATTCATCCTCGAGCTTCGTCGTTTCTCCCAACGCTAAAAAGACCATCCGATCGATTCCTGCCGATCATCGTCCGTACAACCGGAATATTATCATCGTTTACATCGTCATCATCATCATCATCGTCGCAATCGTCCGAGACTCATACGCTCCCTCGGACTTCCGGTTATCGAGAGATCGGCGTAGCCAAGAACTCCGATCGTGCCTCGTCGTTCTCTCGTTTATCATCCATCCTCTTCGTCATTCTTCATTCTTCATTGTGCTTCTTAAATACTGAGAGTCAAAGTAGGAAAAGGATGATCAATGATTGATCTCTGTCGCGGGATTTCAGTCGTCTCTTTCGATCGAGCTTTTTTATAACCTATCGGTATAAATTCCTTCAAAGATCAAAATCCTTGGAGTTAGATGACCATATCCACCTTGCCTCATCTCCTCTCTGTCTATTCCTCGCGAGAACGAGAGCAGCGTGTACGTTGCTCGCGCGATTAGATCGACGATCGAGGAAGACCGTGATCGGATTGATCAGGAGTGGCAGCGGGTGTTTCAGTAACGGGCCCAGGCCGCGTACGTTGGAGCATACGGGAACCCTCGACGGTTTCCTCGACGGGCTCGTCGACGACGCCTATACCGCCATTACCACCGCCACCCTCGGGCCCAGGGCCTACTCCGTTCCACAGGAGGCCCCCGCAGGTCCATCGGAAATGTACGTTCTCTGTACCACGTACCAGCTGCCCGTCACCTTCAGTTTTCATGTTTTTTCAGAACTCTATAACTCTATAAACCCTATCTTTACCCTGTCTTTTGAACCCTCGCACAAAACCCTCAAAAAAAAAACAACCCTGGGCTTCGTGTTAGTCGGATAACCGGTGATTTTTTATGACCAATTATAAATAAATACTCGATGGATCGTGCAGAGAATATGATAACTTTTTTTTCTTATTTGTCAAAAGTGGCAAAACTATGCCGAGGGATGGTACAAGAGTCTTGAAATATTTGATCGATCAATATGATCAACTAAACGAATTCTCGTTAGATCGTGATTAATCGTGATTTCGATTGAAATGTTCGATGATCGACTTGATTTTACTTGAATTTCAATCATAGAGAAACACTTCCGCGTTAAGACTACCAAATTGTGATGTTTGCTCATTAAACCCTGCAAGAGCCGCTCAAGGATTTTTGTCTCTACTCGATCTAAGCGTCGTACGAGATGTACTTTTTAACGAAGGACTATCGGGGATGAGAGGATTAACGTGATGACGTTTCACGAAACGATATCCGAGGGATCGATGACGAAGGATGGAAGCTAAAACCGCGATGAAATTCCACGGTCGAGTCTGCGGTAGCGCGCAACTATGCGCCGCGATTGCGAGGGTGTTGGTGGACGTAGAGATTCGTGTATTCGAGTGTAGACGTAATTCTGAGCGGTTTCGACTACTCCGAGAGACCCTTCAGCCCTCAATAACCCCTCCAATAAGAGTAAACCACATAGAACTGACCCTTGCTTAAAGTGTTCCCCATACTCCAATAGTTTCTCCATCGATCAAAACTTCGTTTAAGATCGTCCGTTCCGTGTAACGTCCGATTTTAAACGTTTCAATTCCAAGTAGAAATGTAAAGGTGCACTTTAAGCAGGGACCATATCGAGAAATACGAACGTCTTGTAAGAACGAAAGGACGTGGTGGGCTTATTCATCATTGTACTTTCTGTACCGTATGTTCTAGCCTTCCTCGCAACCACTGCTCCCCCCCATCGCCCTCTTCATCACGCCAAACCCTCAACCACTACCACAAGTACCACAACCACCACCACCACCACAACCACAAGTACCACCGTAAAACCCCCGGTAAAGCATTCGGTTCATACGACTGTCCATCACCCACCTACGTCGAGCGCTGCCGCTGCGGCCAAGCCGGACCGTGTTAAAGATATAAGTCGGTGCCAAGGTGTTCAGAACGAGGCTCAGCTAAAAACGGCCCGCGGGCATCCAGCTGCGGCTGCGGCCGCAGCCGCCGTCGCCGATCCATCCAAATCATCCTCCGATAGTCGATACGCGTCAAACCGAGCCGCTACCGCCTACGTACAACCTAGTAAGTAGCATGCTCTCTGCCGTTCGGTTTATCTATCTACCTATTGATCTATCCTTTCTATTTATCTATATCTATTTATTTATCTATCTATTTCTCCGACTGTCTATGGAGCTATATCTCTAACTGTTTTTCTATACCTCTCTTAATCTTTTCCTCTGTCTATTTATTTGTCTATCTATATCCCTGACTATTAATCTACTTGTCTGTCTGTATATCCTATTCTCTACCTAATTATTTGTCTATCCTCTCTGTCTACTTATGTATATCTAACTATTTTTTTATCTGTCTATATCTCTGACTATCTATCGATCTATATCTCTGTTTGTCTATACCTCTGTTAATCTTTTCCTCTGTCTGTTTATTTGTCTATCTGTATCCCTGACTTCTAATCTACTTGCCTGTCTATATATCCTACTATCTACCTACCCATTTATCTATCCTTTGTGTCTACTTATTTGTATCTAAATCTTTTTTTATCCATCTATATCTCCGACTGTCCATCGATCTACGTCCCCAACTGTGTGACTATACCTCTGTCAATCTTTTTCTCTGTCTATTTATTTGTCTATATATCCAACTATCTATCAGTTTATTACTATTTAGGTCTATCGATCTATACCTCTACTTCTCTCTGTACCATATTTCTTTGAAGAATGATAGATCATTCTCTCTACATCTCTCTTCCTTCCTCCACCCTCTCTTTTTCTATGTTTTTGCGCTGTTTATTTCTTTTGCGCCCGAACGATCTAGAGAAACTTGCTTTTCGTGTTCGTTGTTGTGTACATTCCTCTACTATGTACTCTCTGCTAAAAACTACTGTCTAATTGTTTCCTATTTCTACCGAGATTCTCTTCGCGACTCTCTTCTCCGTGGCTTTCGGATTGAGGTCGAGGATAGCTCTCGATCTAACAGATCACTCTGGTATCCTCTCTGTCTATATATATATTCTGTATACACTGTCTATACAGGCTGTATCGCTTAACATCGTCACCTTGAAAACATCCGGTGTAGCAGAAAATTGGGAAAAACCGCTGCTCCAGCTGGCCAAAAACGCTGCAATTTTGTAACAAACACTTTTTTCCAATTTCCTGCTACAACAGAGTCGATCGAGGTGACAAAGTCAAGAGTTACATTCTGTACACGTTCTGTCTACACGTTAAAAGTAAAATAGAGCGTGGGTACCAAAAACATCCCTTCCTCTCGGCCAAACAAACACGTTCCTCCGGAAGGCTTGATCATCCCCTTGCTCTATTTTACGTTCACAAATTCTCAGACTCAATTTCCGTGTAAAAAGAGCAAAGTTTCTCACACGCAATACTGTCTGTCTATTGAATATCTTGTCTCTATGACTCTGAATGTCGTCTGCGCTCGCTCGCGAGCTTCCAGGAAGCTTCGTGGCCGCCTGCGATGCTGGAACAAGCGGCTTTTGTGCGTAGCGAGACTTCTCGACTATCTGTTAGATGAGCTTTACCTACACGATGGCACAACCCTTATACAAATGCATCTCTGCGACCGTCTCCTATCACCGAGCGTGCATTTAACCCCTCCAGCAAAGGATCATTAAACCCCCGAGGGATAATAGTGTGATCCATCGCGGAGGAATCGAGAGAATTTGCCCGGCTCCCGCGTTGATTTGCGAGAACGGGGCCAGTGAATGTAAGCTGTACGATTGCGAACGATCGTCGAGAAGAAATGGATGATTATTTTTCAATCTACCTGGCTACTTGAGACGAGAATTAATCGATAGAGACGAGAGTTAATTGTCTCTTTGTAACACTTGCCTCGTCCTCTTTCTCCACGGTACGCCGGAAATGTCGGTGTCTGCACCGGAAATAGGGGAATCATCATCGCCAATGAGTAGCCGGCTGAACGAGAAAATGTTTCTGCGCTAGAGACACAACGATACGTAGATGTGCGAATGTTAGAGGCCCTTTTGTCAACCTGTTGCGTGCGCCCAACACACCCGCACGTTAAAACACATAACTGTCCACACAAGTTCGTGTTTTGCCTTTGATTGTATGTGTGTACGCGCCAGCGCTGGCCACCGGGGATCATCGAGGATGTGGGAATAATTGAGATTGACAATTATGATCGTTTCATTAAGGGAAAAGTTAATCAGACTCGGAGGAGCCGCCGTTGCGCTTAAAGCAGAAGTTTAAATGGCTGGAGCGCAATGGTATGACTCTTTCTTAATGTCTAATGAGAAGATCTCTGGGGATTTTTTTTTACTTTTGTATATATTGAAGTCTCTGTATTAAAGTTCAGATATGAAATGGACAAAGTAATTGGCTAAGTGTTAAGCTTTCGATCAGGAGGAAGAAGGAAAAGTTAGCTATGCTTTTTCTTGGTTCTCCACCTGGATCCAGCGCTGGTTTCGACGTTGTTAAGTGTATTTTCTGCATTCTACGTAGGCTAGTTTACTTTTTCAGATATTCTGTATCCTCTGTGTATACTCCTGATCTGTCACGTTTTAAGAAGACTTTCAGTAGCCGCGCTCGGTGCATCGAATCTCTCAAACGAACCTAACCAATGCAGCGAGCGCTTTAAACATTTTTTAAATAATTCACTGTTTGGAGTCAGTTCAAAATCACTCTTGACTCATCCACCTGTACAGGTACAAGCCTATCAGACTACAAAAGCAAAACTACCACAGTCAATGATAACCTTCCAAAAACTCAACTCAAACGACGTGCTATCACAATGACCGAAATACTCTCGGACGAACATATCTACTGCAGCGAGTGCTCTAAACATTTCTTAAACAATTCACTATTCGAACTCGGTTCAAAACCACTCTTGACTCATCAATCTGTACAGGTACAAACCTATCAGACTACAAAAGCAAAACTACTACAGTCAATGATAACCTTCCAAAAACTCGACTCAAACGACAAGCTATCACAATGACCGAAATACTCTCGGATGAACCTATCCACTGCAGCGAGTGCTCTAAACATTTCTTAAATAATTCACTGGTCGAAGTCAATTCAAAATCTCTCTTAACTCATTAATCTGTACAGAGAAAAGTCTCTCAGACTACAAAAGCAAAAGTACCACCATCAATGCTAACTCTCTCGAATAAGTCAAATTCGGTGCACCGAGCGCTCGCTTTCCCGGGGGAGGGTTTCCAAAAAGAGCGAGATTTACCTCCTCGATAAAGCTTCTACGAAACGTTCCAGTGACAGCGGAACCCCAAGTAAACGGGGACGTTACCGCAGGAGAATCGAGCGTAGCCTCGACACCGCCCTCGCAGGCTCAACCACTTCCGGCAGCTGCCACAACAAGTCCTTGGATCGACGACGAGCCAGTCGTCAAGAGTCCGCCGGAACCGACCAGGGTAAAATCACCGGAGCAAATGATAATGAGATCACCGGAGCCGGTGAATTGGACGGTACCCCTCGACACCGGGAAAACGTTCACCGTCACTCAGAACGTCAGGGAAGGTGAGAAAAAGAAGCGCTTGATTTTAGATGAATTAAAATCATTCAAGGTCACCTCGAGGAGTTTGTGACAGACCTAGATCAAGTAGTCTAGATCAGCGTCTCCCTAGCTGTGTTCCTAGGCGAGTATTGATCCCTACAGAAAATGGTAACAGCTTAATTGGAAACGCTAAAGGCTATATAAAAATTCGGAGGCTTTCTGAGATATCTTGAGACTCTCTTCAAGATATTGGGGGTTGTGGGTTAAATTTGGGGTCATTCAGGAGATTGGTTGTGCAACGAATATTTAATTTGCTTTGCTCTATCTCGACAGAACCTCTGACGCGTCCGCATAGTGAGGCAAAAACGTGGGCACCCTCTTCCGTTCCTTCGGCTCCTCAATCTGCACCCCCGGAGCTCGCGGCTCAACACAAGTCTCAGCACTCTCAGCATTCCGGGTATAAATCACCCGAGAGTGAAAGCGTTTCTCTCGGTAGTTTCACTGGCTTAAACGGACATAAGGATCTCGATTCTGAGAGGGATAGCCCTTTCCCCACTAACGTTCAAAGTGCCACCACTCCAACGCACGGTGAAAAGGTCAGACTCTATTAAAAACTACTCAACATTCTTCCAAGCAAAGTACAAATCAATTTCCAATTGTAAAATACAAATAACATTAATCACCCAAGTCCAAAACCTCCTCTATAACGTCCTCCACAGAAACTTCCACATTTTCCAACAACATACTCTAATACATAAGTATAATCATCATTCACAAATAAACATCAAATCATCCCTAAAATTCCAGGAGTCCGTTGACCCCGGAGAAGAAGCCAAAGATCCTCCAAAATCGGAGCCATCGATAAAACCCGTAGCCGGGACGAACTTAAGATGCCTAGAAGATCCTGTCTTCGAGTTCGAGAGAAAGAAGGAATCCTCAGGACAGGCGACAACGACGGCGACAATGACGACACCGTCGTCGTCGACGGCTCCTCAGCCAGGATACCGTATCCTCGAGGCGGAATCACCTCAAGGTGGTACCGGCGGGGGAGGATCAGGTGGGGTAGGAAGTAGTAGCACCACAGGGGGTGGTTATCATGTGCTCGAAGCACCGATGGTAGTTCCGGGCACGGCCCAACGTTCCGCGGCGAGCGACGTCCTGGAAAAGGCGCGCAATCGCTTCGACAAGTTCTGGGGAAAGGGTAGCGGTTCAGAAAATTAGAGAGTTCAAGCGAAGAACCAGTAGTTACGTCCTCGAAAGCGGAAGAGGAGGAGATCGAGGGGGGTAGAGATGGAGAAAGCGACGAAGGTGGAGGAGAAAACGAAGGTAGGAGATTGAGGGTCAAAGTTAAGGGAGGAAGTGAAAGAAGCTAAAGATGAAGGATGAAATGAAAGAGGAAGAGATGGAAGAGGAGGAGAAGGTGAACATTTTAACGAGGTTCCTGCTCCTTTCGTGGTTCGTCTACTCGTCCCTGATGAGGCTACTTCTTTGGGGGTGAGAAACGGCAAGTTCCTTTACGTCTTATCTCTCAGGTGTTAAGCGTTCCTCGACACACTCGCGTGAACATCAATAGCCAGAACGATGATGAAGCACGAGCAGAATTTCAAATTGAATCGGCAAGAAGACTATTCGAAGAAACCAACTCCAAAGCCTTTTGAAAGATCTCACATCAAGAGCTATGCGCGAGACCATGAAGAAGAGGCGCACCGTTTCAAGAATTTGAGCTTAATACGACCAAATGCTACGTGGTTAGAAAACCACGTCGACGAGAAGGACCGAGGAACACCTGATCCGTAAGACGATCGAGGATAACGATGACGACGCGTGCAGGTTACGCGTTGATCTCGTTTCGACTCGAGGGATGGTTTGATTAAATACAACAAATAACACGATACTCTGACACTATTGAAAACACGCGAACACATGTGCGCACTCTACGCGAAACGGCGGGGGTTGGCAGCCTCCTTGATGTTGAACTTGATAATTATCAAGTTATGTTTGCGAAATATGCGTACACATCATAAAACACAGTCATACCATGACACCACAGGACACCATTGCCACGCAATTACAGATAGAGAACACGCATTATAGACGAACCCACGTGAGTCAGTAAAGTTTCTAGGATATTCAAGTGATCTCGTGAGATCCGCCGTAGTTAAGCCCGAATTCCTTTTTTTCCATTAACGAAGGACGAATAATCGTAAAGGGAAAGGTTGAAAAAAAAAGAAGATGAAGGAAGAACGATAGAAAACGGGGCACGGCTTTGTCGCTGCGAGGATCATAAAAGGGAAGAGGGAAATGATAAATAGCCTTCGGCCGCTTCGTGCGTTTTATATAAGTCTATATACGAAATTAAAACTGATTATATACATATACGTATGTGTATACATTATGGGTATCGCCCTGAAAGTGTATCGCGCGGCTTCCGGTACCAGATCGACGATTCTTCCGGTCGATTTGAGAAACATGATGGTGTTTCTGGGTTTATTGCTTGGTCCAGGAGTTAATTAAGGGGTGATTGACCTTTTGGGGAATTAATCCTTTGTATTTGGGGTTATTTCGAGTACCTAAGTGCAACTACTGATTTTTTATGGGAAGATTATTGCCTGTGAGACAAACGGAGGACTTTGTTACTACTTCCAGTGATGATTTTGATTATTTCTCGAACGTGGACATTTTTTTTGAAAATTCTAATTGTCTAGAAATGTTTGATAATGACTATTTTATTAATTGGTACCACTGATTGTGTCAGAAGTTCAGGGATTTTTTCCTAAGGGTGCTTGAAGGAATTTGCGAATGCAAAGGGTTAGAGGGGGATGACTACCAATTACAGATAACTAAAGAAGAAGGAAATTAATGAATGAATTGATAAATGACCGGAAAAATCCTCGATCTTGCCGAGAAGATCGGTTTGTTCGAAAGTGAAGAGTACACTTCTCTCTTTGGTGCGCGTTGCCGTGATGGAATTTTATTCGATAAACCGAGCAAAGCCTCGGGACCTACTTCCAGAGAAATTTTCATAGAGAAATATCGCGGAAGAATTGAAACGTTATTGATTTACCCGGCAGTGGCTTTTTTGATACTTTTCAATTTCCATGGAAAGAGGAAACGAGAAAAAAAAATAAGAAGAAGAACATCACGACTTAAAAAGTTTTTATCGCAAAATAGCCCTAAGTTTCGCATTGCCATGGTGTTTTATCCTTTCCTTTGTAATTTCGTAGATTTCAATTTCTCTCTGGAATTCATCGGAGACATACGATGAAGAGATAAACAAAAAAGATAAAAAAAAAGAAGAAAAAAAAAAGAAGGGACTCCTGGAAATCAGGAGCGAACATAGTCATTCACCGAGCGAAACGAATTACTGTAGTGAGGCGTAGTGTTTTCTTTTCACGCGACAAAAAAATACAAAAGGAAACAAAAAAGAAGAGACTCACCCTCGTCGTTCGTACGAGCATGTCGACGAGGTGTGACGAATAGAAAGGGAAGGTTTAAGATAAAGAGAAAGGCAAGAGAATTGGCGAAGAACAGTAAGAACATTGTTTCATGGCGAAAATCATGCTTTCGCATTCGCTTGAGTCGCGTTAAACGCGCTTAACGATTATTCAATTGGTGCTAAAAAATGATGAAAGATGCATCGAAGAGACGGAGGAAGACTCGAATGTGAAGAAGACGAGGAGACGAATAGAAAAAAAAGTAGATAAAAGTGTCGAAAGACGAGACAAAATGTTCGCGTAAACGAGAAACAATAGCGAAGAGGGTGAAAACGCTACCTTCCCCCGTGTTTGCATGCTAACGCATTCCGTCTGATTTGTTATAATACGAATATAAATGATAAAGAGAAAAAAAAAAATAAGATAATGGAGAAAATTCGTTCGTACGTTCCTCTTTGAAGATGCGAAAAAAAAATAGAGAGAGGTTTTTTCCACTCGAGGCCCGACAACGAGGGTCGTCCTGTCGTCGAAACGACACGTATCGTTAGTCCGTTAAATGTTAAACCGGTTGATGTTGCAAAAAAAATGTTGGTCCTGGGAATTTGGCGCAATTTCGATGACATTTGAATCTGTCCAGTTTCAAAAATCATGGCAGAAAGATAATTTTCTTCTTGTCCTGTCTTTCTCTTTATTGAAATAATTTTTATTTCAGACAAGACTTATTTGAGTCTTTAAAAAAAAGATAATTAACCCCTTGACTTACGATTTCTTCTCAGATTGCTTCTGCAATAATTTAGAATGAAATCAGTAAAACACAAATGAACCAGTGATTCCTAATATCACCTATAATTTAACTATTAATATTATATGATATTATCGATTTTATAGGTTTTATGAAATTTCAAAATTTCCTATTCCATTTACGAGTGTCACACGTTACTGTAGGCTAAGGGGTTAAACAGAAATAACCAGAATGTAACCATAATTCAACACAATTTCAAACATTCAAGGGAAGAAGACAAAATTACAATTGTAAGGGACAATATCCAACCTCTTTCAATGATCTTAACAAATACAATGAAAAAGCACAACAGGAAGAAATTTTTCAGCCATGATTATTTCAATTGACGGTTCAGCGATGCAAGGAAACATTCAGAACAGCAAGGAAAGAATAACGAAGAGACGTGAAGGTAAGAGAAGAGCGAGGAGGAAAATTGCAAAGGACATAGGAGGCCCTTGTTTTCACTTCGAGGAAGATGGAGAAAAAAAAACGAACATCCCTGATGATTAAAAAAAAACAAGCGGCGGAGCTTTTTCTCTTTCTCTCTCACACGCGCATTTGGTACACCGGTACACCACACTCCATCCAGATCCACGTCCAAAAGTCAACCAACCTTAGCGAAGCAGTTTAACGATAATGATTAACGATAACGATACTAATAATAAAGAAAAAAAATCGCTATTAAAACGGATAAAAAAATGAACAAAAAAAAAGAAAAGCGAAGCGAACGACTGACGAGGAACTTGGTGAAAAGTAGAACTCCAAGAGGTTGAAAAGATTTTCTTCCTTTTGGAGAAAAACGATGAGAAGGTCTCGAGCGATGATCGATCATTGACGATTGTATTGATTCGTTTAGAAATTCATCGAAATCATTGTTCTAGTCATTGACAAACAATCAAAAGTAATTGCCCATGTACTTACATCGAGGATCGTTTCGTTGGATCCTCCTGATCGCGTTTGATCCTTAGACCGTGCCTTTTTCTTCAATTGGAATAATCTTCGATCGTACGGCCTATCCTTTCTTTAATTTTGCGAAGCATGGATTTCGATGAATTGCTTAAGACGAAAGAATGAAAATTTCAAGAGAAATATAATCTCTTTTGGGTCAGTGATCAATTGTCGTTCGTGGCTAACATAGATACGTTCGTATGAACGGATGAGAGGACTGGCTGCACCCCGAGCTTTCTTCTTTTCTACGAGACCCAAGAAATTCCTGGACTTTCTCCTCTGATGTTTCTTCGATTTTCTTCTCTCCTGATCTCTCTGTTTTTTCCTTCTGCTCATCTCATTCTTCTTCTTCTTAGTATTCTTCTTCTTCTTGGTCTACCCCTTTTTTTCTTCTCTTAACACTTTCCCGATCGGTAGCCATTTAATAAAGTTTACGGAACGCTTTTGGAGTTTTAATTTATTAATCAATTGCCACGGAAATTAATAAATTGTTATTCTTCATTGCGTTTTACTGTGCAGAGGCGTCAGCGACGAGAATTCCTAATTTTCGAAGAGATAACAGAGAAGTATTTACGGCCAGGTGATTAGTTATTAAATTTTATTAAATTATTATATTAAATTGTTTTAATATTAAACCAATACCGGTCGGAAAAGTGTTAAATTCTATGTTCTTCTCTTTTAAGTTTCTCAGTTTTTCTATTGTCTTTCTCTCTTACTATTTTTCTCTCTTACTATTTTTCTTCTTTTCTTTGACTCTTCTCCTTTTCCTCTCTTTCTGTCCCCTCGAACTGTCCATTTCCAGGATTATGTTTAAAAACGTAACGTTAGCTCTGCTTACACCGATCTGTTTGATTCTCATCTCGCGCGATGAAGAGACACCATAAGAAAGAAGCATGGAAATCCATGGCGAAATGGTAGAATTAATCGCTTGGAGATTCCACTTTCGGTGTAATGAATTGGCTCGATCGTTCGTATTCTTCGAGGTTCGATTGTTTTTCTGTTTCTTGTCCTCGTTACTCATTAATTATTATTCACCGTATCGAACACTAAGGCTGTTTTCGGCGCGTTTGTCCTCTCAGATAAACGTGTCCTCATATTGTGATAAGTGGACTGCGAATGTTTGCGTCATATATATTAAAAAATACATAAAAAAACTAATGGGAATAAAACTGCAGTACAGTCTTAATTAAAGCTTCACAATAGTTTAATAAAATAAGGGTGAAAAGAATTTTTCTTTCTAAATTTGGAGCTTCGATTGAACAAACGCCGATTGCGACAAAATAATTAATAAGTACAGGTGTAGAAATTGATTGCAACAGCTAGCAGATGATTTGTATATGAGAAAATTAGTATTTTTAATTAATTCAAAGTCATGCTTCTTCTTTATATTTTCATAAAGTGGGCGCAATCATTCGCAGTCCTGTGATAAGTGATAAATTATTCCATTTCACGACGTAGTACATTCGTGACCGTCATCGAAGAGGCATAATTTTATTGGGGCAAAGTGTAGCAACGATCGACGTTGTTATGTTGGAGAAACGAATGAAAGAAAGAACGAAATTCGTAGTGGCATAAATAATCCGAAATAACATCCTCGGAACAGTGGCGAAGCGTTTGAAAATTCTCGCGCTCGCGATAAAATCGAAATCGCTCGAAAGAATTCACGTACGAATGGACGTCTGATACACAAAGTATTAATAATTGCGCTGTTATCATTAAACTATTATATTATGATTCTTATTGATATTATTATATTATTATTGCGATAATTATAATGATGTATATTTACTTGTTAACGCGACGACGAGAACGACGAGGACGGTCGACGAAGGGTATCAGTGTTCTGGTACAATCAGAGAAATTGAATCTGACATTCTAAGTAATTAGAACGTGAAAAGAAGTTCCCTCTACCAAGTCCTATTGAGTGTACAACGTAGAAAATTGATTAAGTCACCTCGGACCAGAATTCAACGACCTTTTCTCACAAAAGGACCATTTTTTCTTAAATTTCCTATTTAAATATTAAATCGAAACTATTGAAGACAACATTTAATTAATTACAATTAAGAAATCGCAGGTTGCTGGGCCGTGACCTAGACAGATGACGAGAAAAGCAATAGAATTTATTACAAAACCCAATTTAAGTGAAAGTTTAACTTAAGATGATAAAGAATTACGTCAGTATCCAACAGAATTAAAAAATCTTATTCAATTTATTTTTATATTATTTTCAAATCCAAAACGGGCCGGATTGAACCCCTAAGTGGCCATGTCAGGACCATGGGTCACAGTATGCCCATTGCTGACCTAGATCCTAGTATATCCAAGTTATACTAACTCAAATAATTAGTTCTACTAATTAAAAACCTTCTTAATATACTGATGTCTGATGTATCGCAACGAAGGTAAATTTCCTCCAGTAATATCACCGTCGATCAACGTGACAATCAGCTATCTAAATTTTCTACAATGTACCATAAAACAGAACCAAGTGGATGGAACTACTTTTGCTACCTAGAATTACTTAAAAGCATCGTTAAATTCAATTTCCCAGAATGTACGTACCGTGAAGAACTTGCGCGCCACTGATTCGACCAACGATTATATCCGGCTCGAGCGAAGTAAAGGAAATGAAAAGATACTTTATTTTCTCCTTGACACAACCGTGAGAACGTAAAGAAAATAAAAAGACATAGTTGAACAGCTTGGTGTAAGCAACGAAGTAGAAGCGGAAACCGTCATTTAAAACGGCTCGCAGCCGCTCGCACGAGTCGACGAAAGCACCTCGCAAAGCTTACACTGCCCATCCATGAATTTAGAAGCTGACACTGTCCTGTGATTTCCAGAACGTTACTAAGATAATAGAAGGCCGATAGTGCGAGTCCGAATCGTCATGAAATTGATTTCGTTCGCTCGTCCAGATTTGAAAATCCAAAAGACTGTTCTTCATTTAACCCGTTCGCATCTCAATTGTAAATGTGTCGCATTCATTCGATAGGTTCGAGCTGAAGTTGGAAGTATGGTGTGTATTTGCGCGCAATGTTAAATTACAATTGTCAGATTATTCCATTTATGGATGAAAATGGGTTAACGATTGATAGAACTTTTATCGTTGTAGCTTGTATAGCATTGTATTGCGAATTTTCGAGGGCCATAAATTCGTTTGTGTATTTATTTTTTTCCTTCCTGATTCACGGTTTTCGCTCCATGGGCGATTTAACGATTGTTAACTGTTTCTGAGATTTCCTGGGACTGGAGTGGCCTTTCGCTTGGCGAAGCTCAAACTTGCAGACGGAGAAACGTTGGGGAGAAAGACTCGGAAGTTTTTTTGTAACTTTATCTTTTAACGCTAGATCTACCAGGTGATTGATATGAATTCTCAAGCTTTTAAAATGTTCCTTCGACGTCTAACATATTAACGATATTTTTCCTTTAATTTTCTACACCTTTTTTGCTAAATATGAGAAATTAAATCGATCAACTTCCTTCGTTTTTTCTATTATTATTTTTGTGCTTCTTAACACTGGAACTACCAAGGGAGTTAAAATGACTCAATGTCAATTTTTCCAAAAGTTCTCCAAGTTTGTAGGTCAACCAGAGGGCAGATATTCTACGTTAAAAATACAGAGTTATCGAGAATTATTTCCACTTCTTCATTTCTGTTTTTCCAAAATACGTATTTAACACTAAAGCTACCACGGAGAGATCAATTGACCCCTCAGAAAAAATATAATATTTTGCCTTCAACAAAAACTGTCGGTACGTTTAGTGTCAATATATTTAATATATTACATTGAAATATAATAGATTTAACGCCGGTAGTTCTAGTGTCAATGTGCTGAATAAATTATCGATATTTCTAGAGATAAGTTCATCTTCCGAGTCTTTCTTTTGCACAGCTTTGAATTATGATCCTAATGAGAAAAAGAATTCGTAAAAGCATCGATCAAACGGGCCTTAAAATAACGGCAGAACCGAACGTGCTGGCCACGTTCCATCGAGCGTTTTCTATGTTAAATGTTTCAAGATGCGGAGGAAGTAAAAAAGGAAAGTTTGAAGAGAAACGAAGAGATACTCGAAAGAGTTTCCCTATTAACTCGAAAATCGATCAACCAGCTGGAAACTCGCGCGAATCTCATACCGAGGAGTACGATCGCAAAAAAAAGCTTACCATTTGAAAACAGCGCAAGAGGCTCGAGTCCAACTTCTTTTAATTACATTATCCGTCGTGAAATACCATTGGAAAAATTATTTTCCATGAGAAAGTGAGCCGTAAATTTGGAGGAATTCTTCTAAAGAATACGTCTGTCTGCAATTATGACAGTGACCTAAGTCCTTTATTTAACCTCTGATTCTTGACTGCAAATTGAGTTCTGTTTAACCGCAATTAAATTATTGAATTGATGAAATAAAATTGTATCACTGATTCCTGATACAATGAATGATTTAACGCTAAATTATATTATAGAAATAATTTGATATTATATGGACTTAGAACACTTTCATAATCATCGACAAAGAACATCGTTAGGCAGATGTTGCAGAGGGACTGTACAATTGTTTCTCTCCTATTTTTCCTTAATTTCCTCTACCTTTTACCAGAGGACAATCGACGAGACATTATTTTTAAGATTAACCGGAGTTTCAGCTGCATTCTCGTCTCAGTCTTTATGCTTACTTACCCGTACATAGATAGGTCGTATTATATTAAAACGCGACGATAATATACAAGAAAAACAAAAATATATATATATAAATATATGTATATCTATATACATTAAAACTAAGGATTATAAAAATGGTGCGAGAGAAAGGAACTAACGGTGTTAGAATAACGATGATATCCTAGAAGACGATGGATCAGTGATTCTCAAACATTATTTAACACTGCTTGCCTAATGGACTCTTTAAAAATATTTTAATTACTCGCAGGACTTCCTAAATTAACTACAATTTAACATATAGCATACTGTTACCAAAATACTATTTGATTAATAATTATTTATTCAGAAAATAGCAAAGAGGCCCCTTGCGGTCCCCTAGACTCTAGAGCCTAGAGCACAGGTAGCTAACTTCTGCATATAAATGTGTCAAGATCTACGTGCTAAAATCTAGGCGTTTAAAATATTCAAATTTGAGTCTTTTGTACTAATTAGCGACAGAGATATTCCATCAGGTTTACATAAGATTCCTTGACTATCAATTGCTGCTACCAGCACATGGGCTAGGGTACCCCGGGTTCGCCAAACCCGTACCTGGGACTGTCCCAGGCCCCTGGGGGGACTAATAAGTGACAATGGGGTCTATGATCGAGGAAAAATTTCAGCACGAAAGATTCTTCAGCTATTTTTACTCCTAGAAGATCTATTATCAGTTTGAGAATCACTGCAAGGTCGTCCCAAAGGCAGGCTGTTTTGTCAAACTACTGAGAATTGAACTTTTTAACTGATAAAAATTGAAATGGCAACCGTACAACGAACGTATTTAAAAAGTTCTATATTCTCTGGTTTCTCAAAACAGATATGATTTAATGGCGAAGAAGAAAGAACAGAGTCGTCGATTGGATCGAGCGAGTCGAGATGGAAGGCGATTGAGATATTTCAACTTATATTTTGTCATACGATGTCCACGAGACTATCACGAAATTGGCATCATCGTTTAGATGCCATTCGTAATAGTCATTCTATTAACTATGAAATTCTTCGTTCCAGTTTCGAAGAATTGTACGATCATCAGTCCTCGAACCGTTTGCCATAATGTTGGCATTCTTTCGTCCGCGTTTCAACAGATCGTTTTTCTTTTTTCATTTACGGACCAAACATCTTTCCGTATAATTATCTTTGAAAAGTTGCACGCTTGATTTACTGCCAAAAATATCATAATACACGACACCATCGAGCAATGTTCGCGATCTAACAAGAGACAATGTTTCTCGTCACTTTATCGCAAAGGGTTCGAGTTTAGTTCATTTAATTATGTCGAGACACTTCAGTCCTAAATTCGGTCCTAATGAGAATTTGACGAGAGTTTAAACGAAAGTTTCACGGCGAGCGGCTGGAAATTTCAGGAGACTGAGACTTCTTCTTTCGTGGTTAGCTTTTCTTTTCCTCCCCTCCCGCGCTCAAAGTGCACACAGTTCGGGAGAGATGTATAAGTTTTAATCGAACAAGAGCGGGGAAAAATGATAAGAGTGGCGGATAAGAAGGATACCTAGGTGAAAAAAAAGAAAGAAGGAGGGATGTTTAGAACCTAAACGGCGAGCGTAACGAGCATTACGTAACACTACGGTACTTTTGCGCATCCCCTTCTCGTCCAAAAGTTGCGTTTGTACTCTCCGAGTTGCATCGTAGAGAAGGATCATTTATTACAATAATTGCAGATTATTATGGCTATATATATATATTAGTATATATATGAATATATATGTGATTATATATGTATGAATATATATATGAATATATATATGAATATATATTATATATATTAGAAATTGAAATACTCGTAATAAAGAACACGCCGACGCTTCCTGTGACCCTAGATTGTTTTAATCGTCCCGAACGAGAGCATCCCTTTTTTTATTAGTAAGTTATCCTTTCTCTCTTAGATGCCAGTTACCCCGTTGAGTGTAAGCATGGAGATGGATGAAGTTATTCGGTTATTACCTCGTCGTTTATATAGTTAAGAAAATTTATTCTCTGTACATGCGATTATCAGGTCGATAAAGCGGTATATACATTTCCAAACTGCACTGCCTTCGATGCGATAGAAGATAATACGCGTATCGTGTTCAACTATCGTCAAAGGGGTACAATCTGTTTGGACGATCTTATTATTATTATATTCGGCATGATATTATAAATAATAAAAATTTTACACGTCGTTGGATGGTCAAGCAGCTCGTTAGAATCGCATTACCCTGAAAAGAAATCTTCCGTTCGTACGGAGACTCGTTAATAAATAGGCCCATCGTCTAAATTTTCGTCGTCCTCGTCGTAACCTTCACCGTTATCGAAATAATTATTCGCGTAATCCGTTCCCTCGTCCATTTCTTCGTCGATCTCCTCTTCCTCGTCCTCTACGTGTTCCTCTTCCTTCTCTTCCTTACCTTCCTCCTCTTTTTCTTCTTCCTCCGCGTCGCTCTGTAGAGTATTCTCTTTCTTCTCTAGCTCCTGTAACTTAGTCTCTATATCGATGTTCTTCGACTTCTTCAGGGGCTTGACTATCTTTGGACCTTTACGCTTTCGCTGTACCGGCTTCAATTCAGGTGGAAATCTACTCCAGTCGTACCTGTCTTCGTAGCTAGTTTTATCGGTAATCAGATCTTGATAACGATCCGAATATCTCTCTATATCTTTCTTCGAAGCAATAGGGAGAACGTTATTCGACGATTCTCTCATGAATTCTGCGAATTCTCTCTTCAATTCCAGCAGATAGCTCATTTCGGTTGTGATAGTAAACGATATCGGTTTGTACTCGAGAGGAGGATACTTTGGTGGAGGTTGTAAAACCGGCGGCGGTAAAGCCTCTCCTTTGGAAAAGCCTAACTGTTCTGTGCTAATTGACATAGAAGTTTTACCTCTCCCTCTACCACGTCCTGCCATGATGAATAATCCTTTTGCCTACCAAAGACACGAACTATTTCAAATATAATCTAACCTACAACCTAATTTAAAATCGAAATCTAACCTATAACCTAACCTAAAATCGAAATCTAACCTTCTCTAACAAGAAGATACAAAATATCAAACTTGATTCACCTTAAGCTCTTTCAACCATAAGTTCCTTCTCCTCGCTCTTAACAACTTCTTCTTCTTTGGCTGCAAATGCTTCCTTATCGTAAATAACTTTAATAACTAACGAACATGAAGGACATGTGGCCTCCTCCTCGCCAGCGGCTAACTCGGCTTTACTTATTTGAAACTGGTCGCCGCAAGGACATGGATAATAATACATTTCGTCATCTTCGTCGTACTCGAAATCCTCGATTTCTACTTCATCGTGGTAGACTGACATTATTTAATTTCACCAGAACAACGCGGAACAATAACTGACAGTGTTTCGACAAGAAACAATAGGTTAAGAACACATTGTCACGCGGCGCTTGGTAGAAAAAAGCGATGAATACAATGTAGTCGAGCAACTCGAGGAAAAACTAAGCGATGTTTTCAGCGATTGTAAACTGGAGAACTAAACTTGAACGAGAAAGCAGTTAGGTAAATTTCGATAAATTTAAATAATGAATTTTTAATAATCGATATAGAATTTTATCTGTTTGAGATATATACTCTTACGGTTGACTTTTCCGAGTAGAAATTTATGTTCCCAATCATATAGTAGTTTCATAGGGAATATTGGAGAATTGGTATCGCAATTCCTGAAAGTCTAATTATTCTCATGTTTTCCTTTCAGAAAATAATAATTGATTTCGATTAAATAAACTATGAAATATCCAATTATATAATAACCATAATCGTCAACTGACTATTCCTCGTGATTATTATTATTGACGGGAAAGTAGTAACCATCGGCCTATTTCTTCTCGTAGCATTATCTTTAGATAATTAGATAGTTTCGATAATATAGATAAATCCTCGAAAATAAAAAATACGCATATACTACATCTTAAACGTAAAAGTAAGCTGATATTTATTTAAATAAAATTAAATATCTAATACCTAAATATATTTGAATACAGTATCCCTTAATTTCTAAAACGCTCATAGTCTAAATATTATTCCGTACATATATATAAATAGGAATACAAATTTTTCCAAAAGTTCAACTGAAATTATAGCGAACATTCATTCACAATTGTAGAACAGATTGAATGCCATCCAAACAGCTTTTAAATCAATAAAAATTACCTACGAAATTGATAGGAAATAATTCGTAATAGTTCTGTATGGCATGTAGTTTTTTAAAAAGGAGTATAATATGATCGATTAAGAAATATCCACATCACAGAATATGCCTTAAAGATCTCAGCTGTTTTCTGTCAGGTGATTTTGACATTCTTATCTAGTTTCAGATTAAATGAAATCATCTATTACGAAATCGTTCACCACGCGCATTGACACGCACGTATAATAGTAGCTGATGCGCTAGTATACTATTGGTTTGGAGGGTGAAATAGAGCCCTTTAATAACATCACGATTTATACGACGAAATAGAAACATAAATGCATTATTCCTGATAATCAAAAAAAACGTAAAGGTGGGTCATCGCTGAAATGCGACAAAGAGATACTGACAAACGTTTTCGCTGTGACGCAATCTACATTATTTCCCGAAATTGTTTACGAAACGTCACTCTAACGAGTAACGTTTACGTTGTTACCTGGAAGTAATAAGACTTCAGCGATGCATCCTGTTTATTTAAATATTTTTTATTATTTTCTCATTTTTTCTACCTCCGATTGAGAATCTGTAAAATCCGTTGGACGAGGAATATCTGAGAGATTTTAATAAGTTCCTCAGAACCTCTGGAATTTATTGTCGATAGCTACTGCGTGTTGTATTTTCTAAACAAATGTTGACTTAACTTTGCTACGAATAATTGCACATTTCTAAATAAAATTGAGGTTAGGAAAAGTTAATGGTACTCGTTGAATTGTTTATCTTTAATTGTTCCATTACAAAACTCGCTTTTTTTTCATAACTCTGATTATTATGCGAATAAAACGGTTCTTCCTGTATGTAGAGTTCGCCAAATATTTCGATTTTTTGATTATCCATTTAAAATTAATTCTATGTAATCTAATTAATAAACCTTTTATTATACAGATGTCAGGGGAAGAATATGACAGTGAAATGGATTACTCCGATTCGGACTGTGGAGATCCAGGATATGAGGATTATTACAATGTACAACCATGGGGCGGTGAGGTGGATAATGACATAGATCCTGATCAAAATAAAAGAGATCTGGAATACGCGATATACGATTGTTTACGAGTCGAGGAAGTGGAAAGACTTTTGAATGAAAATGTAGAAGTGTTAAGTAATAGTCTTCACATAACGCCATCGTTAGCTAAAGTTTTGTTACATGCGCACAATTGGGCATTACAAGATATCATTGCAAAGTATCGTACCAATGCTTCCAGTTTGTTGATTAATTCAAAAATAAAACCATTGCCTCCATTGGAGTCAGTGCCAGGATTAAAGAGTCAAAGGGGTGGCATGTGTACAGTTTGCTTTACAATTCATCCAGCTGATAGATTTTCTACTCTAACGTGTGGACATTCATTCTGTAAAGAATGTTGGTGCATGCACTTTGAAGTACAAATAACTCAAGGTATTTCTACCGGTGAGTAGAAAATTAATGGCAGTTTATTAACGAGAGGATATAATTCCTAAGATACAATATAAAACAACTGTTTTTCTTAGGTATCAGTTGCATGGCACAAGAGTGCGACGTTTTAGCTCCAGAAGATTTTGTTTTATCCTTACTCACTAAGCCTAACATGAGGGAAAGGTATCAGCAGTTTGCTTTCTGCGATTACGTCAAATCTCACCCGCAATTACGATTCTGTCCTGGTCCCAATTGCCAAATAGTTATGCGCTCGAAGGAACAACGAGCAAAAAGAGTCATGTGTTCATCGTGTAAAACTGTATTTTGGTATAGAAACATCCTATCGATTAATATACAATATTCCGATCCTCTCTATCGATCACGATTTAATATGACATTGAATATTTGCAGCTTCCGTTGTGGTATAGATTACCACGCACCTACAGACTGCAATACGATTAAGAAGTGGCTAACTAAATGCGCGGATGACTCGGAAACGGCTAATTACATTAGCGCTCACACCAAAGATGTCTGTATTACCACTAATTCCACCTCGCAACAAAACAATTTCTATAATAAAACTATTACTTTCAGTGTCCAAAATGTCACATTTGCATAGAGAAGAACGGTGGCTGCAATCACATGCAATGTTACAATTGCAAACACGATTTCTGTTGGATGTGCCTTGGAGATTGGAAAGCACACGGGAGCGAGTATTACGAATGTTCGCGTTACAAAGAAAATCCTAACATTGCCCATGAAAGTGTTCATGCACAGGCACGTGAGGCACTCAAAAAGTATTTACATTATTACGAAAGGGTAAGTTGTTTGCTACTAAAATTACTTACCATCAATGAAGAAATTTCATGTTTGTAAAATTCTCTTGTAGTGGGAGAACCATAGTAAATCGTTAAAATTGGAAGAACAGACATTAGAAGGTATTAAAATGCGAATTAATAAGAAAGTAATGAACGCCAGTGGTACGTGGATCGACTGGCAGCATTTATATGAGGCTGCGTCGCTTTTGGCACGTTGCCGTTACACATTGCAGTATACTTATCCTTACGCTTACTACATGGAACCTGGACCTCGCAAAGAACTGGTAAATTTTTTTATTTTATCTATGGACGGAAGTCGTAATTGTAGAATTTCTTCTTTGCTTCACGTATACCTTATAATACATTAATTATACCTCGACAATTTAAGCTTAACACTTTAAGGACCGCTCACGAGTTTTCTCAGCTCTTCCACACGTTGTCTTTAGATCACTAAGTTTGATACATTGTATATATTTTGTCTACTTAAGTATTTACATCAATAGTTTATAAAATGCATCCAATTATACAATTTCTGAAAGTTTCACAAAAATTGCTTCATAGGTAACAAAGTTATGATAATTTTAGTAACATACAAGTAAAAAAAAGTAAGGTCCCAGGTGTATTTCTTACAGATTTGTTAGCGATCCTTAAAGGGTTAATAGCTACCTAGAATAGCGTTGCATTTACTCTAATTATTCTGATACAATATAACATGTGTTTTCTATTTTAAAGTTTGAATATCAGCAAGCTCAATTAGAGGCGGAAATAGAAAATCTTTCATGGAAAATAGAACGAGCAGAGACAACAGATCGTGGGGATCTTGAAAATCAGATGGATATAGCGGAAAAGCGTCGTGTCACTTTACTTAAGGATTTCCTCGAGGTATAATCGTTGACTAAATGTTAAAATTCTGTCACACAATTTTTCGCAATCTCTCACTCTATCACACAAACACTCACTCACTATTTCTCTCTCTTTCTCTGTAGAGTCGGGTCAAACAGTTTCTAGATTTAGTTTTTTGAAATGGATATCCGTATATTCCAGGAAATCTAATAATTTCGATGTTTACATAATATGTATATTAGTTAATCATTGTCACGATTAAGGAATGATAATTGCAATTATGCAAAAAAAATGTTGCGTAATCGTTTCCCTCGAAAAGTTTTATTGAACGTAGACAGAGAAACTGCTAATTTCTGTTGAAAAGGACGATTATTGATTAATCAAGAGATATCAATGAAGAAAGGAAGAAGACATTTACAATTTCCGAACGAGATTTTTATTCGAACGAAACGATCCTAAGAATTCTTTGTGAAATGAAAATTAATTTTTGCATTTATTTAAATTCTACGTTATTCTTATTCTTTTTTTAAATCAATAATATCATCGATTAACACGAAATAAGAATGAAAAAAACCTGAAGTAAATAAAGTCTATACTTCTTAGAGTGTCGAAAATATATTATAATCGTTACGTCGATTCATTTCTTTGATCGTATGCAGTGGAAATTTCTCTATGTACTTTAATCAATGGAAGGGAGCATCAGCGAAAGCGAGAAAACCGTGAAAAAGTATTATCGTGTCGACTGACTGTTTAAAATTCGATGAAAAGAAAAAAAAAAATATGATATATTAATTTTCCTAGTCTAAGAGTATTTCCAGAATTACTTGTAACGCTTTCTTCTGTAGATCCGTAATTAGCGAATCGTTTTTATCGACGCTTTAATCGCACAGTTCGGCGGATAGTGTAAAAAAAGAAGTACGGATGTCATTGTCCCGGTGCGTTGACTAATTAAACGCATCATCGAACGAGCCAATATTAATTGCGTTTCATTTCATTACCCGTTCGATTTATTCTCCGATGTTCGTTTAAAAGTATTGTTAATGATAAGATGTAATGAAACATTTAGCACGAACGATCGGCTAAATGAACGAAGAAAAGGAAAAAAAAACTGAAAAAAAGGAGATAGCCTAAATAAAACTAATTAGCGGTTGCCAATAAAAATGTACACCGCTTGCCGTGTAAATAATATGGTAATGTGTAGAATGATGCGAACATTTTCTATAATTAGACATAAGACGTATTGCAACGATCAAAGGGAACCGTGAAAGATCTAGCCGCAAGAAAGAAAATGAAATATTTACATTTTTTAAAGTATTTAAGCGCGATTTAAATTAGATTAGATGATTTTACGGGAAGGAACTGCCGATCCTTCGACGATGAATCCTGTTAATATTAAACGGCCAGACGTTGCAAAAAAATGAATGTAACAACTACTGTGTCACTAAGAAAGAAATAAAATTCTGTCGGAAAATGGATATCGATTATTTTCATTGACTATATTATACACGAATAGCGATCTAATAATGTTATATTAATATTATATATTAAATACAATCTAAAAGATTACCACTATTTCTAATATTCCGTCCGAAACTGTGACTGTCACCGACGACTGCTCGTGTTCGAATGAAAACAGAAGCGAGCTCGAGTCGCGATAATCCTATTCGACTTTCAGTTGTAAACACGAGACTCTGACCCATAACATTCGTATCCGTCTTATCATTTCGACTGGAGCGAGGCACGTGAGAACACCTGTTTGCTAGCGAGCGTAACTACTCTGTTTACTCGCCGACCCTTCGAAGGTCGCGGAGCGTCTATGACGTATTTTCTCGTTCATCTAACATAACTACACCAATGATCGCGCGATCGAGCAACAAAAATACACATGCCACAATTAATATATAGTACGTTGAATTTTTATCCATGAAATTATTTATTAATCACGTAGTAACTTAAATGCATTCCGTATAAGATGCTTATACGATACGGAAAGATAGCTTGATGTTGTGGAATATTGCACGTACAATAAATGATTCTAGGATTAGGAAAGGAGTAAAATATACTCACAGTAATTGCTGTTTCTCGTTTGGTAGTGCAAATTGTGTCTCGGTGAAATTCGAAGTGTAGAATGACAGAGGACGCCCACCGCTTCGTTGTCAATTTCTGCAACTTCTCTGCGATGATTGAAGGTTCTGCAGCCTCCAGCTCGTTCAATGGCCACTGTGTCACACGATTTGAACGAACAATTAAAGGAAACTGTGATTAAACCAATAAAATATTGCATAATTAACGGAGCGATCTGACTACGTACTGTATCCTAGACGTTTGAATTCCAATATGGCGTCGCAAGATGGATTCCGTTGCCGCGAGCGTGTAGACCCCGGACGGAAATTGCCGAAAGTGAACGAGTGCCGCCGACTAATAGAGGTAAGCCGGTAATAGAAATATTTTCGTGTTTTTTCGAATAATTCGGAAGAAGAAGTTACGAATACATATAATATATATATAAAAATAATAGTAACTTATTGCTCTTTAGAAGAGATGAGTTTCAAATGGAGAAAATATCGATGTATTGATGCTACACTTATTTAAGAATTTCTATGAGATTAAGCCATTCCTCGTTGTAATTAACTCTTGAAATGTGATGCCTGAAGTATTGCACTATATATCGAGCAAAACTGAGCGGGAAACTTTAACAATACTTGTATAAAAATGCAATTTAACCGAGGTCTACGCACTCCGCGGTACCTTGCACTCGAGCATCCGAGCTTTCGAGTTTCAATATGGCGGATCGATTAATCGATTCGATCACTTACATATCGATAATAAAAATTCAACTAAACGTTCATATATTAATAATGCGTTATCTGTAACTTTGTCGAACAAGATTAAAAATTGTATTAAAGATGTAAAATATTTCTAATTCTTTCTATTACTACTCATAATAAATATTACAATCAATATCTCTAATTCTAACCATACTTTCGACCCAGCATCCTTCCTACATTCCTTTCTAAAATATAAGTCCTTTATTGTTCGGACAATTTCGAAAATTACGACCTTTTTGCCATACTGTATACAATAGGATCTATAAAAACGTGGAAAACAACGAGAAAACGTTTTTTTAATAACGCGACATAGGTGAACTCGTGGCGGGAGATCGTTAAACCTCCAACCATTTGAAATTTCAAAATGGCGAGTTCGATTGATTGTTACGGTTAGGCAGGTAGACTGGACCGTAGAATCGCGATGTATATATCGCGAAAATATCGAAGTATCGACGGATTGCCGAGAAGAGCGCTGCTCCCATCCGACGACTCACAGAGAGAAGTGTAACTCTGTCCGCGGTATTAGAACGAACGAAGTTCAGTCGGCAGAGGGAAAACGTTCTAAATAGAGGGTGATCACGTTGCTCCGTATGACAGACGGGGCTGTCATATCCATTCAGAGCGTATTTCCATCCTCGAATCCTTGAAAGACATTAGCGCAACAATGGCGATGGGCAAAGGATTTCGCGTTTACGAAAAGTTAAAGCCACCTAGTCCTCATTCGCTTATATTGGAGCAACGTAATCGTAAAGAAACGGTTCTTTTTGAATCGCAAGCGGTCGCTGTTCTCTGTGAGTAATTCATTAGGATTATTATTAATATCCTTTCGTGTTAATATCCTAAAGATGAGACCACTGGTTCTCCGGAATTTCTTGTAAGATCTTATCGTTCGATTAACGAACGTTCAGTGATACATCTTGGAGCACTTGTTCGACTTCTTTTAGAGTATTCTACTTTGCAACGTTCGTTCTTCATTTGTTAATATTACTTTTATATATATATTCGTTCTTTTACAGCTGCTGAAGAGACTGATACTTTGAAAGCAAAGTATACTAAATTATTGGATGCTTACGGATGCCTAGGTGTCCTGCAGTTAAATGCAGGAGAAAATACATTGCTGTATCTTGTTCTCGTTACTGGGTGTTTTTCTGTTGGTAAGATAGGAGAATCCGAAATCTTTAGGATCACGCAAACACACTTTGTGCCACTTCATTACACTCCTGGGAATGAGGATCGTGTATCTGAGGTCAGGAAGGTTCTTAATTCGGGTACTTTTTATTTCTCATGGTCTGCTGGTCAGCAAGAACCTTTGGACATTACTCTCAGTGCACAGAGACGATGTAAATCTACAATAACGGATAACAGATTTTTCTGGTTGGTACAGATTGCAGCCTCTTCTTCTGGAACTGTTGAACTATATATATATCCTTCTTTGTCATCTTAAATGGTTGCTTAATATATCTTATGTATTTTCATTCAAAAATAGGAATCGAATGTTGCACATACATTTGCTGAGGTATGGGGTGGATACAAGTCACTGGCTACTTAAAGCAATGTGTGGTAGCGTGGAAATCCGTACAGTATATGTCGGTCATAGACAAGCACGTGCTGTTCTTATGTCTAGATTGAGCTGTGAACGTGCAGGCACCAGGTATAATTCCAATTTGCAATAATAATGGAAGAAATTTATTTGAATTATTCCTACTCTTTGTTACCATTGTTTTATTTCGATTTCGAGAACAGTGGAGAATTACTGTTTGATAATGATAGAAAGATAGTATTATCTGTACCATGTGCTACATAGCATTTTATGAAATTAATACTATGATAACAGTAGAGCATTCTCGACAAATGTATTTAATCTTGTTGCATCATCTGCTCAATTTCTATTCTCTATTTAGGTTCAATGTTAGGGGCACCAACGACGACGGGCATGTAGCAAATTTTGTAGAAACAGAACAAGTGATATACTTAGATAACGAAGTAACTTCGTACGTTCAAACCCGAGGATCTGTTCCCCTCTTCTGGGAACAGCCAGGCATTCAAGTTGGTTCCCACAAAGTTAAAATTTCTCGTGGTTTCGAAACATCGGCGCCAGCTTTCAATAGACATTTGAACATGATTAAGCAGAGATACGGTCAGCAAGTAATTGTTAACCTTCTTGGCTCTAGTCTCATTGGTAGCAAGGAGGGAGAGGCAATGCTGAGCCAGCTGTTTCAAACGCATCATAATATATCGGAACACAAAGACGTGCCGCATATTTTATTCGATTATCATCAAGAATGTCGAGGTGGAAATATGAAGAATCTTTCAAAACTGAAAGCAAAAATTGAAAAATATTTGGAATCTTTCTCTCTATTTTATGCAGCTGGTAATACAGTAATTCTAGAGCAAAATGGCACTATCAGAACAAACTGCCTCGACTGTTTAGACAGAACTAATTGTGTTCAAACATTTTTTGCATTGGAAATACTTGGTAAACAATTGGGCCTATTGAAGTTACTCGAAAAGCAACAGATGGTATCAAGATTCGAAGAGGTATTTCGACAAATGTGGATCAATAACGGAAACGAAGTTAGTAAAATCTATGCCGGTACCGGAGCAATTCAGGGAAGCTCGAAATTAATGGATGGTGCCAGATCGGCTGCTAGAACTATACAAAATAATTTACTAGACTCTAGTAAACAAGAAGCAATAGATATTTTACTATTAGGATCGGCATTAAATACAGAATTAGCAGATAGAGCTCGATTACTCTTGCCATCTAACATGTTGCATGCTCCACCGAGTGTTTTAAGGGAAATGTGCAAAAGATACAACGAGTACGTTGTCCCAATGAATCTCAGAATAGGCGTGGGCACTTATAACGTTAACGGAGGAAAACACTTTAGAAGTATAGTCTATACAGACGTGTCTCTCTACGACTGGTTATTAGATGCTCCGCGAAAATCGTCTTGTAAGTATTTCGCAAATGTTCTCCATAAATCACAGCTATAATCTTATAAAACGTTCTTATTGATTTTACAGCATTAGTATCGATGGAATACGATAATGTTCCAATAGATATATATGCAATAGGATTCGAAGAGATTGTCGACTTAAATGCTAGTAATATTATGGCCGCCAGTTCGGATAATGCTAAAGCTTGGGCAGAGGAACTTCAGAAAGTACTTTCCAGAGATACGGAATACGTATTAGTTACGTATCAGCAGCTAGTTGGTGTTTGTCTTTATCTGTTTATACGACCTAAGCATGCACCCTACATAAGAGATGTAGCTGTAGATTGTGTGAAAACTGGACTAGGTGGTGCAACAGGGAACAAAGGAGCGGCGGCTATTAGATGCGTCTTGTATTCTACGTCTTTCTGTTTCGTTTGTGCACATTTCGCTGCTGGACAGTCGCAAGTTAATGAGCGTAACGCCGATTATGCGGAAATCACGAGGAAAGTTACCTTCCCCATGGGAAGAACGTTGAATAGTCACGACTACGTGTTCTGGTGTGGCGATTTTAACTATAGAGTTGACATGGATAAGGATGAGATGAAAGAGATGATATCCCGAAACGAGTTCGATCATATACTACAGTTTGATCAATTGAGGGTAATGATTACGATCTTGAAAACTTGATAAACCATGAATTTAACAAGATATCGAATATCCTTCTGATATACTCTTCATATTTTCATTCGACAGGTACAACAAGACCAGGGAAATGTATTTAAAAACTTTTTGGAAGGTCCTATCACTTTTGCGCCCACGTATAAATACGATCTTTTCTCCAACGATTACGATACCAGCGAAAAGTGTCGACAGCCTGCATGGACAGACAGAGTTCTGTGGAAACGAAGAAAACAAGTACCTGATATCGGTTAGCATTCTGTTGCCTTCATTCTTCGTTTCCTTCTACAAATCTAGCGGCAAGTATATCTATAACGATTAATCGATTGTTCCAGATTCACCTACCGATTGGAATCCCGGCAAGTTAATACACTACGGTAGAGTAGAGCTGAAGCAAAGCGATCATCGTCCAGTCATAGCAATTATCGACGTAGATATTCATTGCGTTGAGCCAGAGAAACGGGAGCGAGTATTCAAAGAAGTTATACAAGATCTAGGTCCTCCGGATGGCACCATAGTAGTAAAAGCCATAGAAGAATCTGACGACATGGACAGCGTATTCGACGAGAACTTTATGATGGCCCTTCTACAAGATTTCTCTCACATCGGCGAAGTAATACTTGTAAGATTTGTCGGCGAGACTATCTGGGTAACTTTTAGAGATGGACAGTGTGCCCTATCGGCAGCGAGAAAGGGAATGACCCAGGTGTGTGGTCAAACGCTGAAGCTATCTCTCAAGTCTCCAAATTGGGTGCAGCTAATAGAAAAAGAGATCGAACTCTGCAGCAACACTACAGTTGCGCAATTTACATCAACCTCCCCGATGAGGAGCTCGATGCAGAGATTAGAACAGTTGGAGATAACGGAGAGACCCTCACCCAGCAGAGGAAGTCCAAACGGTGTGATGCCACCGCCACGACCAGCTCCACCGGGTAGACCACCTCAACCACCGAAAAGTCCGGCACAAGAACGAAAGCAAGGACCGCGTGCCGGTGTATTCAGTGTATTGCCTAATCAATTTTCTGCACCTCCGACTAGAGAAAGAGTAGATTCCGAGCAGAGCGAAAGGTTATCACCAGAATCTGCAATTTACGAGGAGATTTTGGATGGTTCTCCAAGTTATCCAGTACCTAACCGTCCACCACCACCGTTACCTCGAACAGACGTTGCACAGGAAACACCTAATAGACCACCTCCTAGCTCTGTACCTCCTCCTTTGCCACAGAGACAAGCTCCTCCTCCGCCACAACATCCACCACCTAGTTTACCTACTTCGAATGTACCACCACCTATACCTGCTAGAACATCGGGTGGTCCTCCTATTCCAGCTAGAAATCCTCATTGAATGAAGAAAAATGGCAGCATGAAATAGCGAATCAACCAATTAGTATCATCTTATAGATAATTATTTATGTATTTTAGTGGAAATTCAGCAAGTAATGTTAGATCGCTTCGGTACAACGTTGTACAGCTGTGTAGTTGTAATAAGTAGACTGCGGATTTTTATGCATTTATGAGAAACTTAACGCTGCTAAAATACTCAAAGTGCATGTAATATAAAGGAAGATATGTGAAACTATATGGTATTCGTTGCAATATTGAGAGAGTGAAAGAGTTCTCTGAGTGAATTCTTCTTTAACAGCAGCGCTTACGAAGCTTGAAATTAGCATAAATGTCCGCAGTGAAGTAAGTAAGGCTCAAGTCTATTTTGTGATTAGTATGACTCCGATTACCGCTGAATGAGACGAAATACTCCCTATTGTGCGTTTTTCTCTCATAGTATATAATCCAAGTGGAATTAAGTTCATTGAATACCTCACGGAAATTCGATAATGTGATCGGAGTATATTATAGTTTTATGCGAATATAGAAGCCTGAGAATAGTTTACAGTTGTCTTTGTTTCAGAAGACTATACTTAAAGTAATCATTGTTAAAGTCCTAAGAGTGATTGTATCATTGAATTCTATGATGTTGAAAGGAATAATCGTGAAATGTTAATCGGAGAAGAATTTATAACGGATACTCATGAAAATCATTATTATTGTTACATCTCACACGTTAAGTAATTAAAACTACGAACAGTTGTAAACTTCATGATGAGAGAATAGTTTATTCACTATTAACTTTCGACAGTTTATTGGCTGTTTCTTGTTGCATCTCAACTATCTTTTTTTTCTTTTTTTTTTTTAAAGAAGATGTTGATAAGTATGATTTATGTAATACCGTAGGAAAGTGTGACTTAAGTTTACAATTAATCGTAGGTAGTAAAAGGAAATGATAGACTCGGATAACAGTATTCTTATAAAATACTTCCAAGATAGGCTATATATTGTATGTATAAAATATGTACAATCGTTAAATGACCAATTGATCCTCTTTTATGTTGATAATACGATAAAAGCGAGTAAATGTGAAACGATCGTCACACTAACACGTAAAGAAAGAAAATATTCGATGCATTTCCAATTCAGAATAACGTCTGAAAGCATTACTGTATTTATTTCGCAGCTCCATATACTGTATTATTACGTATATGTACATATATTATAAAAAAAATTAATACGAAGTAAAGAAAAAAAAACACGAGATTCTATGTTAACACAACGAAGGGGCATTTTTAATTATTTCACAGAATTCGAAATTAGTAAGTACTTCACATACGAATTTTAGTACGAGACATTCCTGCAGAAAGATGAAGTGGCATAATTAATTACTATTGCTTGAGAATTTTTCCAATCGAGTGGAGATTCGAGAGAAGGCGAAAAATTGTATATATCAGCAAGAAATGAAATAACTATTGTGACCGATGCACGTTCTCCAAATATATAAACTATAATTATGTATATCTATTTAATTGCTTCATTCCAAGTTTACTTTTCCATTTCTATGACGTTTACGTCCCTAAAGACCAACTTCGTTCGTTCGTTAAACAACGAAGCGTAGGAATGTAAAAAAATATTGACTTTTTTTATATATAAAAATATATAAAAAAAAAAAGTTTCCGTTTATTTATCTAAGCGATATAAAGAGATTGATTTCTAAGACTCTAACTAATTCTAGCATTATTATCTGTTTGGCAGGTAAACTGACAGCCCTTTCAAACATTACCTAATAATACGTGTAAAAATGATTGTACAAAAAAAAAGATGTTTATCAAATTTAAGTCTGTATAAATATATACTGTTAACACAGAGAGCTGTGCGTGTCATCGAGATATGAACATTTTCGAGTACCGTTTATGGCTTCGAGCGCAATCATGGAAAACTAATATTTCCATAGTTCTTTTAGCAAATAAATTATATACAAAATGATATCACTAAATTATAACAGCTAACTAGTTCCTTGTTAGTATACTAAATACAGTTAGCAGAAACTAAGTATTCGTTCACTCGCAAGTAGTATCTGCCCTTTTTCTTTTAAATCCATTGACAATTTTGTCGATATATAGAAATAATCGGTCTTGATTAAACGTCAATTCAACGTGTAAAAAGTGTAGCCAATAAATTATTACTTATTGCAATAAAAATATTAATGAGTCATTATGTTTCTTTACAAGCTAAAAAAAAATCTCCGATAAAGTGTGTAAGAGAAATTTCAAACGATAAGAATTAGAACGATGAAAAGAATAAGTAGCGAGTGATTATTTGCGCGTAGGTTTTTTTTGTTCATAAAAAAAAAGATTCATTCTTTCAGTCTCACCTGTGTTCGTGTTTCCGCGTAAGTTTTTAAACCACCGATAGCTTCGTATTCGTTTACCCTTCTCGAATGTTTTCAAGAGTATTAAAATGTTTAACTTAGTAAACCGCAATTGCTTAAGTTGTTTTTGATTATTACATCGGTCACAGCGTCAAATACGAACTGTATGTTAGACGTGTCCGTGGCGCACGTGAAGTGCGTATAAATTTGCTTTTGATCCTTCCTCTTATTCAAATTTTCAAACTTCATTTGAATATAGGAAGCGCATTCCTCATAAGTATTGGCACCTTTATACTCCGGAAAGCAGATCGTGAGCGGGCTCCTATTGATCTTATCCTCGAAAAGATCTTTCTTATTTAGGAATAAAATGATAGACGTCTCAACAAACCATTTGCTGTTGCAGATAGAGTCGAACAACTTCATCGACTCTATCATCCTGTTCATCTCTTCGTCCTCGGCGAGAACCAAATCGTAGCCACTAAGAGCTACGCAAAATATTATCGCTGTAACACCTTCGAAACAGTGTATCCACTTTTTCCTCTCCGATCGTTGACCGCCGACGTCGAACATCCTTTAGACGTAAGAAACAAATTCGATATAATTACGATCATTGCGAAATCATTGGAGATCAAAAGGAAACGACGTACTTGAAATGTAAACCCTTGAAAGAAAAGTCCGTTTCTACTATTCCCGTTGTTTTCACGCGTGTTCTAAGAACGTCTTGTTGAGTAGGAATGTAGTTGGGTTGCGCGATACGGTCCAGAGCATTAAGGTAGTATGCGGCAGAATCATTGAGTTGGTATTCCCTACTGCGCGTGAAACATAGCTGCACTCCTGCATCCTGCCATAATCTCTTCATTAACAGTACCAGCTCTCCGGTTAACTCACCCTCTTCTGCTGCCGATGCTAAGGTAAAGAACTGACGTGCTATGTCCTACGATGCAATTATTTATTATACAGAGCCCATGCGACAATATAATCTGTGTATTATTTATCTATCCAATTCCAATATACTTACTGCCTTGTTAGGATCTGCAAAATCAATTCTAAGCTCTCCCATAGCTCTAATTATCGTCATTAGACTCTGTATTGTATTACTATACACAACTGGTTTGTATTGTTCGCATTCTTCCTTACTATAACCAGTTTCGTGGATAATTTTCATTTGTTTGACTATAGTACTCTTCCCGGATTCTCCCGCACCTTGAAACACAAATTTTCACGTAAAATGATCTATCCAGAAAATTATCCGCGAAACAAATATCTCCGATTTCATTCAATTCAACAAACGAAAAGAACTACATATTACGAAATCCACGGATCAACGAACCAAACCCGGGCCAAAAGGATGTTACGATAAAACAGTGATTATCAACCGAAGATCGTCAACGTTATCTCATGATTCACCGCAGCCTGATGATTCAAGTTTTCCGAAAATTGCCCGCGCTCCATTTCCGCGATTGCGCGTACTCCGACTCTTCCCACATCAAACACGCGCCACGATAAGCCCAAACTTTGAATGAAAACCCTCAAAACGTATATCTCTTCGTTCGAAACCCTCGAAAATAATAAAACCAAATCGTCTCGTTCAGTGCAAAATAATTTCAAATTGTACGACGTAACGGCGACACTGAGGATAAATCATAGCATAAAAAAAAATGCCCACTTCCCAAACGGCATCGTAAGAGGAAGGATACATGCTCGGATATAATGACAATAGGATCATTCTCCCATGGGAGAGCGTGTCAACGGTGAGAAAGTCGTGGTAAATTACCGAGCAGCAGGAGCTTGACCTCACTGGCAGCCCGCTCGCCATCAGCCCTGAGATCCTTGTCGATCTTCTTCGACCTTTCCGCGGCTTCTTTCTCGCCGGTGGTGCTCACCGCACAGCCCATCCTCACCGATGGTCCTCTCTGTCCTCTCTTCTAATAACGAACACCATGCAACGGCTTCCCTTTGCCTATTATCCCTTTACGTTGATCACCGAACGCTCGTTTCGATCCTACGGCTGCCTGCCGTGTCTGACACTTGTTGCACGGACGTGTGGGAACCGCCCGCACGCGGTTGTGCTCTCATACACGTACCGATCACCGAGATGATCGCACACAGAGAGGCAAACGTTTGCGCACACACTGCCACGCATAGGCAAGTTCCGTTGTTGTTCTCTCTTTGTATTATCGTTCGATGCGTGCTTCACGTTGAACACACGCGCACGTCCAACGATACGGTTCTCACGCGATGATTCTCGTCGCAGACAAATGACAATGGATGAAGACAACGAGGACGAACCTCGCCGATAGCCGGCACCGATCGCCTCGTTCGTGCGTTCACTCGTTTCACCGTGGCTCTTGATAGTTTGCGCAGGACGCGCCCAGGATTCGTTGAGATGCCTCGATTGCAAACGCGGACCAATCGGTGACGAGATTGCGAGTCCTTTTCGACCAATGGTCGTTGAGCACCGAGTGCATTAGCCTTTTTCGTATACGCCACCTGACGAGGGAAATTTGAAAGATGAAAGATCGGATCGAAGGAGAGGGATCGTCTTATATGAAGATTTAATCGATGATTGTAGGGTGGGCCTGAGGAACGGGCCCAGGGCTGTCGGTACGGAAGGTGCGGAATGATGCGCGATATTGAGGATGCTTTTTATTTCTTTCTCCGTTTCGTTGAAGCGACGAAGAATGAGAAAGAAAATTTGAAAATTGCTGAGGAATCGCGAGTAATTGGTAGATTAAAATATCCGGCTAGGTTAATTGCGGGAAAATTTGAATTTATGGGCTCGATAGTAAGAACCTGATCAGGTTTTGCTAGCAATTGCTCTCATTAGAACAAAATGTAAAGTTCTTTTGCAAAGTACAGGGCGCGCTTCCGATATTCCCTCCGTTAAATTCGCGTCTGAATATAATACAACGTATTGTAGACATATACAGAATATTCTACCAGGAAAAAGATAACGTATCGTCCAAAATAGACCAAATAAAATTCTCATGGTACACGTTATTATTTTTGCTACAGGAAAACAGAATGATATTACACGCGGCTCATATTGCAAATGATAACACGCAGGGAATTGTAGTGCGTAGGATTATTGCAGCCGGACCCTGATCTAATTTCATCCAATTGCCGGGTCCGTTGGGTCGTTCTATTTATAAATTCCATTAATAACGACAAGCTAATCATAATCGTTCCGAGGTTCCGCTGAGTCTAAAAAATTTTTTCATTTACGCATACTTCGGTCGTACGTTGCGCTCTTTCCCATGCATAATTAAAATTCAAACGATCTCCACCGTGCATTGTTCATTAACGTAATGATTGAATTACGTGAAAATTAATGAACATTGCAGGAAGGCCCAAGGGTCAAGATAATCCTCGTGCGTTCAACTTAAGGAGCGCGGGGGTCGTAAACTCCTTAAGATACAAAAACAAGTCCCAAAAGTAAAACCCACCAAACCTGTATCACACTTAATTTCTATTCTCTGAGGTGGATAGCTTGCCTTGCAAAAAAAAAACATCACGTCGTCGTTTTGATGTATTTTATTTGATCGGACAGTTGGTCGATGGAATTGAATTTACGTTCCATATGACGACACATTTTGTTTTATTTGCACGTCCGTCCAACTATAAATTATATAAATTAATAATTAAATGAATTTAATTTATAAATTATTATTTTTTTAAAGAATTCTATAACACGAGTTATGTTGAATGAGTACAATTGCTATTATTTATTACGGTGTCTATTACAAATGACGGTTAAATTGTTAGTGTTATATTTTAAAAGGATTCTAGTTGGAATTATTCATCCGTAATAACGATCGTTGCTTATTTACATATTCGATTTGTACGCGTATGTTTGTAAACGTTGCCGATGTCCTATAATTATCTCCAGTTAGAATTACCTTGCAAATATTTCACCAAAGATCGGCAGACGTTCGTCATAGGCGAATCGATGCCGGAGAATCAATTATGGGTGTCTTAATAAATCTCGTAAGTATAATTGAACATAAGAGAATTTAAGAGCGGAGAAAACAATTTTTTTTTTCTCATTTTTATCAGCTTTTGCTACTCTGTTGCCTCGGTTGCGAGGTGTGCGCGAATAATTCGATAAAAGACTACTTGGATGGAATCTTAAGACAATCTAAAGTAGAAATAGCCAAGGCACACATTCAGGAACCACCGCCAGGTAAACGAATCGATGATTTTATTTTAATAGAACAATTAAAGTCCATTTTACGATTAAACGAACGCGTAGATTTAATGGAGACGGTGTTGAGGACTTGACCTGGCAATTTTTCGGCCCAAGTTCAAATCGGGTCACACCTATGAGATCTTTTTAAAATTTCTAATATGAATTTGAATTATTAATCTTTAATGGTGTATTCTGCGTAATTTCTCACAGTTCAAGCAAAATCGTACAAGGTGCAATGGGACAAATTGTGGGAAGAATCTTTGAGCAAGAATCGTACCTTTACCGTCAATATGTTCGACAAGATATACATTCTCGAAGGAAATCGCATCTTATCTCCATCCACCGATTCAACCCTTTCCAATGAAACCACTTTGCAAGAAGTTGCTCAAATTCGCTACGATAAATCCGTGAAATTTGTCAGAGTAAGATTTCTGTACCTTACTTAATAATTACTAATCTATAATTCCCAATCGAAATATCGATTAGATGGAAAATAATTAACTCTACTGCTCCACAGAGCATCGTATGGAAAGCCACCCTGTATCTGCTGATCTGTTACGAGACCAGCACGTGCAGTTTGTACACTGGATCAGATAATTTGCAATTAAAACACCGCCAATCAATCCAGCATCGAGGATTTCCGATGGACGCCAGTTTCTTCACTCGCGCTAATCGCCTTTATCTCGTTATAGCTCATAATTCCGGCCAATTTACCGTACCTTCCGTGTAAGTTATTAAAATCGAATGATCATTAACACCTTCAGTCTCACGGTGATCTTACCTGACTGGAGTTATTAAATTTCATTGAACTTCTTCGGCAAACATTCATCTTTTTAATCTATTATATAAAGCTCAAATACTCATTCATCACGAAATCTCAAAAACCACAGAACGAATTGCAATGAAATTTGGAACATACCTTCCCCTTGGATCTTAGGTGCTCAATAAGAAAGGGTTTTGAAAAATTCGAAATTTTAAGGTTTTTTTTTTAGTTTCGATTAAATCGTAGCGAAGCACGGGAACTTTCAGCTAGTGTCAATATATTAGAAAGTTTCTAAATATTGTAATTCAAAAGCTAGATGAAATTTCATTGAGTTTTATAGCGTAGGTCACCGATGACCCCATGGCAGTCAACGCGTTATGTTTATATTGCAGAGAAAGGAGAATTGAGTCGATGAAGAAACTGATACATGGCTAAATGATAATGATTTTGATCCAAATATTAATTGATTTCTTGATTTCTCTGTTCATTTAGAATCTATCATTGGAGGAGCACGTACATGGACGTCGTCAGAGAAGTGCTCACCACTGCTGCAGTATCGGTAACAACGTTCAAGTACAAACAATCCACCATAATAGTATTCGCTCAAAACGATAGAGCCATACCAAGAATCGGTTCTATGGTGTACGAATTCAGAGAGACCAGTCTCGATCATATCCAGTTTTTGTCGACTTTCGAGCCGATCTCTGTTCATCATTACAATCACGAGGGCTTCGATTTCATTCTCTTCGTGAACGAAATTGGTCCTAGCAATTTATTCTGGTGGGATGGTCAGTTCATCCGTGATTTTATTATATTTCTTGGAATTTTGTACAAAATAATTTAAGATTCTTTTTTTCAGGACAGGAATTATTAAATTGGTTGCAACTATCTGAAATCAGGGCACCAAGTTTAATTCGTATCGTTAATATCAACGGTGAGACCTTCTTCTTCACGGCTCGGGAAGTAAGTTTAATTCTGAATATTATTAAGTGTCTAATTGAGATTGTTGATTATTTCTTGGAGATTAATTTTGAGAAAAATTTGTCGTAGAATGTTTTGCAATTGTACAAAGTTGAGAGAACGACGGATTCCACTTATTTGAGTAGGTTGAATTTGAAGAATGAAGAGATCGTGATGGATATGCGCGTGAGGATCGAAGGATCTATGGTGATCCTTGTATTGGTTATCGTGAACGATAATTATTTCTATGGGGTGAAGTTATGGGAGTTGAATATCAAGGAAGTTCTCCACGGTTAGGACTATTAGTTTCTTGTTATTAATTCCTTTGCAATTGCGAGAGAAATTATTCTAAATTGTTGTTCTAAAGGTAGAAAAATTATTTTTCAGACGGCTCAAAAATAGAATCTGACCTTCCATCAAGATGTCTGTCAGAACTGATCGAAATACTTCAACGTAGAATGCCAATGATCGAAGAAGCTCAATCAAAGTGGCCTTCCTTGTTATCTGCGACAGAAAACGTGACGATTTCGCACCCCATAAATTTGCCAGACTTCATTTTAGAATCGGGATCAGTGGAGAACATCAATTTGTTGGTAGACGAAGAATTTTCTACGTTGAAAAAAATTGCAGAAGATTTTGATGATCTTGCACGAGATGTAGACAATACTCTGTCGATTTCGAAAGAAATTTCTGCCTCGAACGAAAGGAATGAATCATGGGAGAACATCGTGGTCGAAGGAGATGCATTCTTTGATGAATTAATGATAGATTCTTTGCGCGCGGATTTTATAGACGGTGTTAATATTAATTCAAAGGAATCTCTGCAAAGGAAAAGTTCACTGCATGGAAAAGATATTTTAATGTCTAATATAGAAGTCGATTCTCTTTGTGGCATTCCATTTCAGTGTGAGTTATTTATATATTAATTATTTTATATGATACAAGTGGATTATTTACTGTGCGATTTTCCATTTTGGTGAATTTTTAGAAAATAAATTGGTAGTTGTAGAAAATATGGAAAAGAAGTGAAAAATTATGAAAATAACACTTAAAGGATGCAATATCATTTCAGACTGGGCACTAAGGAACGAAACGTCGAAAGTGATATTAAATATTGATGACGATAAGATGGAGTTTGTAAACAACACGGTTTTCTTCAATTCGAACGTTTCTTTATCAGCTTTCAACGTGAAAACTTTAAACGACGTCGACGTAGAGAAGTTTTTCAGTGAATTGTTTATTATCAATCACAATCAAAGAATCAAAGGTATTGTAAACAATGTTTTGATATACTAAGTTGATGTTAATTAATATAACTTGAAGATAATATATTTCAGGAAATGTTACGTTTAAAAATACCTTGCGGATTGGAAATTTAACGTTGAAAAATTTAAACGACGAGCCAGTGGAAAACTTTATGACAAAAAATTCTGATCAAAAGTTTCATGATTTCTTCATGAAGACTCTTTACGTTGATAAATTGCAGGCGGAAGTAATAAACGGTGTTCCGGTTTCCGAGGCTGCTCGAATATCTCGGGAGAATCTAATTAAAGGTGTTTGACTTTATGAAATTAGTTTCACTAGAGAACTTTTCAAATAATGCTTCAAACTTGCAACCTCCTTATTTTCACTTTTATAATTTAAGTTATAAATATTGAAATTTTGTTTAAATCGAAGTAATTATGAAGCTTTGGAGTAACGGTAATTCTATTTTCATAGGAGAAGTAAAAGTCGCTAGTTTGCAAGTAACAGAGAAGCTTACAGTGGACGTGGATCTTGAATTCCCTGAAATTCAATCTCTTCAAATTTACAGTAATGTCACAATCGAAGGAGACATAAGAGCAAAGGCCATAAACTTTGAAAAAGAAGCCAAAATGTTTCTAAACAATGATGAAATAAATCTAGAAGAAATCTTCCACTCATTCTGGACAAAATCGACGAATCAAGTCATCAAAAACAACATGAAATTCGAGGCTGATTTAATCATCGACCAGCTCGATGTAAAATACTTAAACGGTTTGTCCAAGGACGATTTTCTCTACACAACTACAAAAGAAATTCCAGAGAAGTTCGGAAACTTAAACTTCACAAACGTATACTTCAACGAGCCATTAGTTTCAAAAGAAGAAAACAAATCTTCATTTAATATCACCTCTCAGTGCACAGAAATTCGCAAAGAATTCCACGTGAAACGTCTTCGAGCAGATAATTTATTAATCGACACATTCAATGGTGTTTCCATCGATGATATATTAAATGTCAAACAACCACTGATATTTTCTGAAAACACGAATTTTCCAGCCATTCGAGCAAAACGAGTCAACGTAGACGAGCTCGAACTTCTCTTCGTCAATGGTGAAAATATTTTTACCCTTCTGGAGAACAAAGCTGTCAATTCCAACTTCACAGTAGATTCTCTACAAAAGAAAGAATTCTACGTTGAAAATCTTGTCGTAGAAAATATCAATGGCCTTGAAATGAAGAAACTCAACGAGTTGAAAGACCTGGACGAAGAAGACTTACAGGATCTCGTAATAGATGGTGATTTAACTGTGAAGAATACATTGAGAGTGAAACAAATAGACGACCAACCGGTGGACATTTATCTTGAAAAGATGTCCAAAGAAAATATAACAATAACTGAAGAACACATCTTAATCGATGATTTAATCGTGGAGAACTTAACGCTGAATCTTCTGCATGGCCGCAAAGTTGACAATCTTTTCGATAATATCTTCTCAAGATCAAAGGAACAAGTTGTAAGAGGACAATTCTCTTTTTACAAAATTTCTGCTGATAATGCTGACGTGAGATTAATAAATGATGAAGAAACAAGTAAGTTTATGTGGGTGGATGAGCCTTTGACTTTTATGGGCGACGTTACGTTCGAGGACCTCCACGTGGATGGGGATGTTGAAACGATGAATTTAAATGGGCAAGATGTTAATGAGGTGAGGGAATTACTAATTAACAAGCTTAATTGTTACTACTGAAGAGAAATTCTTTTTTGTAATGCAAATTAAATTTCAGTTGTACAAGGAATTACTTCATGTGCCTCTGAAGCACATAAACAATTTGAAAGTCGATGGCAACGTCTCCTGGAGCACCTCCTCGTCGGATTCTAATTCTCTGTCTTATTTATTTGCAAATGCAGTTACAACAGACACAAATCAAGTCATCCATGGAGATGTAACCTTCGAGACAGATGTCCACGTGTCGATAATGAATGCAGAATTAAAAGAGATCAATGAAATACGTAGTATTATATCTGACACAGTTATCGACGACGAAGAAGTCATTGAAGTGTCAGGGAAGAAGACTTTTAAAAAAGAATTAACCGTCGACACGTTATCGGTGACTGGCGATACGATTATCTCTATGATTAATGACGTGAATATCCTTGAATTTAATAATTCCGTTGTAAGGAAGTATCAGGAAGAGGTTGTAACAGGTTCCATAACATTCCTCGATGAAGTAACAATTAATGAATTGTTTATTAATGATAGTATTCACGGTGCACCGATAAGTGGACTGGCAGTGGCAACCGATACATTGCCAGATAATATCACTTTTAAGCACCTTACTGTCTCGCAGGATGTGCATTTAATGAATCTGGATGGAGTAGATCTTGATAAATTCGTGCAGAAACGCATTACTCTCAGCGGAAGCCATGATATATGGTTTGACGTGCAGTTCAATGGGGTTGTTGAAGTAACAGGTTGAAATTAATATTTATCCAACATTTTACATCAATTATATAATTGGTGTAATTAACACTTAGCTGACCACCAAGAAAAAAAACAATTTTAACTGATTGCACCAGATTGAGCCTTGAAATTGTTAGGGGTGGTTTTCCAAGACTTTGTTCTTCTTCCCTATCTCTTGTTGGGTTAAAATATTTTGAAATTTTGTTATTTCATTTAACATTTAGCCGACCAAATACGGAGATCTCCTCGTTTGATTATCCACTGTCTTTTTATTTGAAACGGGGAGATCTCCCTGTTTGGTCGGCTGAGTGTTAAGATAATACTCAATTAACGATAGAACTACCAAGACAGTCGAAATTAGTGGTTCCTAATTTTTTTTTAAATTCTCTGCTTGTATAAGGGTGTCATAGAGCATCTTGTAAATCGTAAATTATTCAATTAATCTAACGGACTTATTTAATATATTTAAATTGAATAGATTTAACGCTGGTGGTTCTGAATTTTAGGAAATGCAACAGTGGCGACGATTAATGGAATAAATCCCTCCGACTTGGTTCTCAGCGGTGTTAATGAGTCTCAGTTCATAACAGGGGAAAAAATATTCACAGAAGACCTTCACGTAGACGGACAAATTTTTTCACCTTTAATTAACAATCAGAACATTTCATCGGAATACTCCAACGGCATACAAAACGACGAGGACATCGAGATTTTTGGAGACCTCGTAAGAACACCTCAAACTTCTTCTTCAAATGAATTGTCAAGGTCAATAAATATCTCAAGATTATTTATAATCGTCTGCAATCTTTAGATATTTGAATCGAAGGTGAAAATCTCAGGAAATCTATCAGTTTCTGGATTGGTGAATGGAATGAATTTGAGCTCCTCACTTGAAGACTCGAAGGAAAGAACACACTGGATTCTTAGGACGCTCAATCAGAATGAAAACCTTGTAGAAGAAAGTATCAATAGTGCCGCACAGATCTCCAAGAATTTGCGAAACATATTTTGGTATTTGGAGACAGAGTTGAATTTAAAAATTCAGGCTCCAAATATTGCAAAAGTCGATGTCATTTATTACGAGGATACTACTAAATTAAATATGTTTGGAGAAGAGTCTGGAGAACTTTGTGGACTTCCAAGTAATTGTTCTTGTCCTTTGGAGTACGTCGCAGAACTTGCAAAAGAAGATTGTCGCGTGTGGAGAACAAATGGTAGCACGATAGTACGAAACTTCCACGAATCGAATAGCGCGTTTGGTATAAATGTAATAACAAATGGAATATCTAGCAGTGGTAAATGCACTTCGAACAACATTGAGAATGAATTTACAACGATTTCATGGATAAAAATGGGATTAACTTCTTCCGGCGAGGTGATAACGATAGTGGAAGAACCATCTGAGAGAATCCGAGGATTCTTGAAGGACGCTCAAGTATTTATGCACGATGGTAGGTAGTATTAATTATTATTTTTAATATTAATAATTTAATTCGGTAACATTATTGTTATAGATGAAGCTTACGTGGTGTTGGCTATATATTATGATCCATTGGGAGAAACTCATCGGACTGATTCACTCGTTTATAGAATTAATTTTGAAAAGAACGAATTATCTTTGCATCAGAACCTAAGCACCGATGGTGCTTGGGATATAGAAATTTTTAAGACGAATTTACAACAGGATATTTATCTTGTTGTTGGTTGTTTTGGAAATTCTTCGCGATCTCTGTTGTACAAATTTGATGTTGCTATTTCTAAGGTAAAAGATATATTCTAATTTGTTTAAAATTCTAGAAAATAATTGGAATAGATTGTAAGATTAATGAGTTTTCTTTTCAGTTTGTTCTCCAGGAAAGTTTTCCAGGTCGAAGTCGCTACGTAAAGAGTATTTCGCAAGAGGACGATCAATTTGTTTTGTTAGAGGGTCACGATACCAATTCAATTAATATTTATCGTTACAATGTGGAAAATGATAGCTTTGACAGTTATCAAAGTATCTTTCACGATTCTCCTATCAACGGCATCGAACGTTTTTATGCCGATGGTAAGAAAGGGGTAGTTGCATTTATTGAATACATTTTTTTAATAATTTTTATATCTTTTGTTGCTTCAGAATTCGGACACAGCGATTCCTTTGTAATCGTTACCACGGAGGATGGACAATTTTATATTTATGAATATATGTTCGTTCAGGTAAATCTCTCTGTTAATTCAAACCAGAATGACGAAAATTAAGAGAATTAATTGAATTAATTAAGTAATCATATTTGTAGAAATTCCAATTAAGGGTTCGCCATCGAATAGCTGACGTGCAAACCATGGTACCATTCTATTACTTGGATTTACCATATGTTTTCACGGGTACCAAGACAAACAGCGAGATTCTGCGGATTGTTCAACAGAGTCCTCGTAAAAATGAATAACAATATCATAGAAACTTCGTCCTAAATGTATTATCTGCTATGCTGATAATTATCGATAATTTATTTAGTATTTGTTTAAGAAATTGTGTATGATATTTACACGATATAATGAAGAATAAAGAAAAAGACTTTTGTCTGTACAATTAAAAGTTATCATCCAGTTAAAACAGTAACACCCAGCTTAACACTAAAACTACCGACGTTATATCTACTAAAATTTAGATTTATTCAACAAGTACTTTGGAAAAAGTTAAATCGAGAAGCGAAAGGATTAGTTAATTAACTAATTTAGGCTTTGTATGGTAGAAGCAGAATTTTTACTTCACGGCACTCCTATCAATTTAAGTAGTTTTTTGAAAAAATTGAGAACCGGTCATTATGACCGCCTCGGTAGATTTAGTGTTAAATGATTTATTAAGAACAAAAAATGTAATTAGCAAGCCTGCGTTCAAGCCTTTCACCTCTGGGAAACAGTTTCTAAATTATCATTTAATATATTGTAACGGCGCTTCATAATTAAATAACTCAGATATTATAAAATAACGTTTCTAATATAATGAATCCAAACTTCTTGCACAAAGACAACTCTATTCTCAATATTAAAACATTTGCAATTCGTTGTTAACATTCTCGTAATCGATATGAAATATAGGCGAGACAATTTCGTTACGATTTCATAAAATCTGTGGAGAGAATTATAGCAAGTAAAGCAGAAAAATACAAAGGAAATAAATAATTTTAAATTCCGAGATCTCTACTGCTACCACCAGCCGATCAGGGTAGGTCGCGACACTGGAGAACCCGGAGAACGTTGGAGGTACTGGAGAACGGTCGATTATTGATGCCGAGATAGTTTCTAAAATTTCAGACTGTCTAGGGAATATTTTGATCATTGTTTAACACCTGACCATGACGGGATGTTTGGTATACGTGGATTTTTTCTAGAACTTGGTGCCTGTGAAGGGTGAAGGAACGGGGTGAGAAGTTCGCTGAGAAGTTCGTTCGAGGGTAAATAGATATCGAGCGAATTGGTTTACGAATTATTCTTATGAATGAATTCTACGAATCTTGATTTTAATGAATATCGATAAATTAAATGTTAAATGTCTACATTGAAAGAATTCAATTAACATCTACATCTCTTTAATACACTTTTGGCCACCAATACACCTTCAACTACGAACCTTTTCTTTTTTTAATTTTTCCTATCTGCAAGGATATTTACAAAATTGATTGCTATGTGAATTAAATTGATTGATCTAGCTTTATTGAAATTGATATTACTGAAATTTAATTTGATTTTCAATTAATCGAAAATATTGTAATAATTAACAAGAAGCTGATGATCACGTATATAATTACATCATCTTTTTTTTCTATTTCCATCACCTGCAACGTTGATGTTACAAGACGTTAAGAAAGTTAATTATTATAAAGATACTTGAATAATTTTATTCAATTTTCGTGTTTTAAAACCAAAAATCAATAATCATTTCTGCTATTAGACATTGATAATAAAAAATACTCAGTTGCCACCCGGCACTTTAATTCTCCCGATAATATACAAGTTAAATACCTAATGATAATTGTAAATGTTGCGAGTAACGCTTAATTACCATCAATTTTGGCTATTTGTTAATACAATATTGAATTTCTTATGGAAATAAGGGTAAAAAGATTGTCCCCGGCTATCAGTCCTATCGGACTTAAAAGAACACGTTAATGTTAGGTCTCTCCCGTAGCTCGTCTGTATTTAGTTGATGGCTGTCCACACGGAAAAACGTAGAAGCGAACAGATGGTGTGAAGTCAACGCGAAAAATGATGAGCAATTAATTTTCTAGATACTCCGGTACTCGTTATCACAAAATACCATCTTTCAAATCTTTTTCGGACGCTTAAAACGTAGAGGCTACGTTTTTCTTAACGAGGTGGAAGCCATTGAAGTTGCTTCGTTGTTACTGTGCTACAGTACATTGAAGTTTCAAATTATTCCAGGTAAGGAAATCTTCTCTTCTTTCGTAAACAAGATTAAAAATCAAACTCAAATTTATTTCCAGTTGTTTTAAGCAAGATCGACGAATTTATTTTGACCTCGCATCAGCTCATCTTTTTTTTCACGATGATACGTGACACCTTTATTTCAACCAAAATACATTTATGATTAATCATTTCCTTCTGTATTTAATGTACTTATCGAATTATTAAGGTAGACAAAATGAATTATACGTAACAATTGCGAATGTAATTCGATGAGAAATATATGGTTATTGCATCCGGCATATTCTTTTTTTGGTTATGTTAATCGATGATGAATTAGCGTATTGTAACTTCTAATAATATATTAGCAAGAATTTCGATAATGTTATCATAAATGAATTGATATTAATTGTTTAACTGCTTCAAAGTTCACTTTTGTAAAAATCGTTCGAATTTGGGAAAATATCGTTTGAGGTTATAATGCGCGTTAAAATTACATTGTAAGAAAAAGAAAAATGTTTCATTCGTCAAGCGATACGTGTTATCATAATATTTATTTCTTATTTCTTTTTACAGGAAAAATAAGATTCCTCCAAGGCAGTGATGGCTGTCAAGGGGTTGGTAGCAGCGATCGTACAATTTTTAACCCAACAATTAGAAGACGACGACGATATTACCGCAGACTCTCGTGAAAGTCTCGAAGTAGCAATACAATGTATAGAAAATGCTTACAGTGTTCAAGCATCCGATGCTCCACCTAATTTCAATCTACTCGAAATATACAAATCCACCGTAGGACCCGAAAAGTCTAAAGCAGAAGCCGAGAGATTAAAAAATGAAGGGAATGCTCTCATGAAAGCTGAGAAACATCATGAAGCTATTGCTACTTATACAAAGTATGGGATATAACTGGAATAGGGAAACATATGTTAATGTTGATTAGAATATTCAATAAATATTATTTCTGTTCTTCTAGGGCAATTCAATTGGACGGATGCAATGCAGTGTTCTATTGTAACCGTGCCGCGGCATACAGTAAGATAGGCGATCATCAGCAAGCTATTAAAGATTGTAATGCAGCCCTTGCCATCGATCCTTCTTACAGTAAGGCCTATGGCCGATTAGGTTTAGCATACTCTAGCCTTCAGAGGCACAAAGAAGCAAGGGAGAGCTACAAGAAAGCTTTAGAAATGGAACCTGATAACGAGAGCTATAAAAATAATTTGCACGTCGCGGAGGAAAATATGGGAACAGAGGATGGGAATACATTCCCCGGGATGGATCTTAGTTCTTTGTTGAGCAATCCAGCTCTCATGAACATGGCGCGTCAAATGTTATCCGATCCTGGTATGCAAAGTATGATGAGCAATCTAATGACCGGCAATGTAGTTCAGGGAGGACGTATGGATGCACTTATAGAGGCGTAAGTTCACCAAGAAATTGCTTTTTACAATGTACCGTTGCATGGAATTTTTTATATATGTTATTTTACAGCGGCCAACAGTTGGCGCAACAAATGCAGAATACCAATCCAGAATTAATCGAATCTTTGAGACGGCAAATGGGCGGAAATCCGAACGATCCTGATCCACCGCAACAGAATTAAATCAATTTCATTATGAATGTGTTACTAAGATTTTACGAAAAACAGAGTAAACTGAATTAAATCGAAATCTAGATTAGCCGTGAGACAGTGTCAGTTTTTTAATATGTTAACATGGAAGAGTCGCGGATCAAATCAACTTTTGTTACAGTGCCTCAAAACGGCATTCGTGTATCTACACTTACAGCATAGAAATCGTTTCCTATGACTTAACGATCGAGCAAAATACGACGAATTGTCTTTGTGGGCCTGTAATTACGTACGATTTCTGTTTTTATCGAATAATAAATGTCCGAACACAATGTATGCTTTGTGGATATGACAAAAATCGAGATATATAGAATTATGGTTACTGTTTCTTCGTATCGCGATACATTGCTTCGAATTCATTTAAAACATTTGTAAATTGATTTGTACAGCATGCGGTACACGTTATTCCGAATTATTTGGCGACAGTTTCAATCGGACGATGAAATGCCGCTTATAATATTGAGAATATTTTGTAAGAATATTTGTTGCTGTTATCGTATAATTAAGAACCAAGGAGCCAAGGGATAAACTGTATTACTGTAATGTATATTATCTTACTAATCGCAGTTATTTAAGAATTCTGCATCATCCCTCTGTAAAACTTACATTTTTTACCCCAAACCCTTTAAAATGTGACCGCTAAAGTGTCAGAAAATTGTAGGTGGTTAAAGAGTCACGTATATTCCAATAAAACTTTGAATTTTCGATAGATAAAGCTAATCGATGTCTCAAGCGTTCTCGTGCCACATTAAAATGATTTAACGTAAAATACCAATAACAATAAATTGTAATATTCCGTTAAATGATCTCATTTTTAATACCATTGTAATTATAATATTTCGCGACGAGCAGTCCGAAAGAGTGTTAGGCCTACCGGAAAGTTATGTCTGTTTTCTAATAAAAAGAAAATAGCACACTTACGCCAGTGATTCTCGAACTTTAGGATTTCTCGATGGTCTCTACAACCTTTCTAATTGCTCGCGGGACTTTTAAATTTAACTGCAAAAGGGGGTTGAAATCATATTGAAATCGAATAACTCTGATCGACCAGAAATCACTTCATAATCGATTTATTGGCCACCCCTATCCTACAGAACTGTGAACCCGTGTGAGAACCACTGATTTATACTAATTATACATGTATAGACATACTACACACAATAAATATTAATAAACGAATGAAAAATATACTGTCTCCTTTTAATTAAAAATACAAACTAAGCTTTTCAATTGTCTCGATAATCACCTTATCGACGTTTAGATCATCAAGATTCTCCGAATGCTACAACATTGCTAAGAAATTTCCCGTATCTTTTTCAATCGGAAACAAACATTCGCCGATTCCACGTGCGTCATGCAGTGACATCATTCTTATTTGGCACATAGGAATCGCGCGTGTATGCGAACACGCGCACATTTTTACAAATCCATGCCCTGATTTGTTTTCAGTGTGTGCACGTAATCACATATTTACGGGTGACTGCCAGCATACTCACACATCGTTTCCTCCTGCAAAGATATCAATTCTTGCGCTATTTCATCGGTAAGTTTATTATCTGTTACAGATGATACGTAAACTAATATTCCGTCATCTAATTTACGTGTCAACGGCGACAAATTATCTTAAGAAACGAACTTCAACGACAGTTCAATGATTCTACAATCCACGCGTCTCCTCTCTTTTGCCGGCTAAATTTAATTTTTTTAGGCGCGTTCGCATTGTCCGAACGCTAATCATATTAATATTCAAACGTTGCGAGAACAAATATTACGAAAATAATACAGTACAAGTTCTACCGTTTAAAATATTTAAGAACAAAAGAAAATAAACCTGATATTTATTGTCTCCGTACACGGTTCTCGTAGGGTTCATCGAAGACTTGAAATTTCCTTGATCACAGACCCACAAGTGATTCATGAATCTTCGCTGCGTGGGCTGCAACAGTAAATCCCATAGTTTTCTTATGTTACTTGTAGAAGGGTGCTAAATGACGAAGCAACAGTGCAGCATTATTTACATATTTTCCAACCCTTTCCGTCATCCACCCACAAACACACATCCGAGGAAACATGATGCGTGCGCAAAGTCCCTCCACAGGTTTATGACGTGCGCGGGTGGCGCATGATTCGCCGGTTTCGGAGTACAGTGCAGGGCTGTATTATTCGATGATGCGCATAAAAATATATAAGAAAAATTTCGTAACCCGGTATTATTAAATAATAATGTTAAAAATATCACAATTATTAATATTCCTGCAATCATATGATTTATTCCATGGAGAATTCTCAATACGAATGTATATATGATAATATAGACTTAACGATAGACGAAAAATCTATGTTTAATACTAGAACTATGGAGGAAGTAAAGATAATTGGTTCATGAATTTCTAAAAATGATAATACTATGTTATATTGATACGATTCTTTGGAATTTTCTATATTTATCTTTTTAAATTGTAGGCGATCTGATCGGTAAATTTTCTTTTACCTGTCATTCCGTTTGTTTCGGTGTATTTATCCGGTATTTTCAAACTGACCAAATAATCTGTCGGTAGCTCTGGTGTTAAAGCATCGATATATGTTCAAAGATTGTTGAATGAACTTATTTATAGTTCGTGTAACTTCTCAACGTTACATTACTACATCGTTGTATTTATCGTCACCTAACCGTTCTATAGTCATCGACCGATCATTTCTACCTACACCTAGTTTCACAGATACGATAAAACTCCCAAACAATTCTTTACCTCGACCTACACGACAATTAGCCCATTATTCAAGTAATCTGGAATATTTTGAAACACGAAAAACATTCAGATCGCGTGACTTTAAATCACCAGGTACAGAAGCACCATCGTACGTTCCTGAAGTGTGGCATCCCCCCCACCATCGCTATTGCCGCACACTCAACAGATTGAGGTGTGGCCATCGAGGGCAGCCATTTTCTTGACTTTCTGTCGCTTAACATTTCAGGTAAATACGCAATTATTTCTTAAGTAACACTGGTTGGAGTGGTGCGAGGGTGTGCTGTGCTGTGTGCTCGGGTGTTTTAAGCGTGCCGCGTATCGGTTTCGTTAACGGCGCAAACGGAACTCTGTGTGCAAAGGAGGGAAAAAAAAGGTTCTCTTCTTCCTCCTCCCGTGATCGAGAGAGGGCCGAGGGAGTGCCATGCGTTACGAATCCGCAGCATCTTCGCACAACGGCCGTTTAGTTTAGCATACGAGAGGCAGCGTGCCATCGCGGCTCAATTGGATCGGTAACGCCGATTTGGAATGCTCGCGGGAGCCTTCCGATACTACCTGGGTTTTAGTTCAGTAAGTAAATCGTCCCCCAGGGCTCTAGACCCCTGCGTCGCTATCCTGTCGCACCCCTAGCGCCCCCAGCCTCCCCCTCTGAGCCCCCGCAACCTCCCATTTGCCCCTTTTCACCCCGTTACGCGGCAATGCACTTCCGGCTGTGCGAAATTCGGCAAAACTTCGTGTACGTTCTATCTGGCCATTGAGACGAGTGAACGAAGGCTTTTGTATCTACATCACGTTACGTTCTGACGTTCCACGCCGATTGGCGTTCATTTCGTCAACCAACGTCCCGGATCTGCGATAAACAAAAGGTCGGTACGTTCTTTGACACGGAAGGAGTTTGCGTTGTGTCCACCCAACGAGTCTCGTTCGCAACCTGTTTTATCATCTTCGTTTTCGTTGTTTCCTCGATTATGGATCGCTTTAACGTCGGATTTTTCGGCACTACGGGGATTTCGAAAAATATGAGAATGTATTTCCATCTTTTTCTTGCTTTCTTAATCGAGATTTTACCTGTGCGGCGTAGTCAGCACCGTTTTCAGGCATTTATACATTTTGAGGATGCTGCTAGGCCAAAGTGAAATTGAAAGATATATACTGTTTCTGGATCTGTATAATGTAAAATAATTCTGCTTATTGTTGGGACACCGACGTGAAGTCTTGTGCCATTGCACTTTGTTCATTATTGTCAAAATGTATGAGTTTCATTGGTCTTTTGTATCAGTTTTGTCACCGTTTGATTAACATACAAACCTGTCATCTGTGTCATTGATTAAATTTCTTTCGTTCGTACGTATTGCTTCAGCATAATCTTTTGTATCCAATGTTCAGTTCCTTGCTTTTGTGCAGACTGTCACTAAATGCTTTTAACTACTGCCCTGAGAGATCAATTTCATCATTGTCTGTATAAAATTTGTAGGGAGGATAGGTCTCTATTGTTTTAATTACATATTACAGTTGTGTCACCATAATCAATTTTGGGATATAATAAATTTTCTGTGCTAGCTTCAGCATCATATCTGGGTTATAATAAAAACTCTGAGGAATTATTACTTTATCTAAGAGAAACATCAATATTTATTCTTTCCTTATTAATTGTAAGGACTAATTCTATATATTTGTAAGCGCATGGCATCATAATTTTATCATGAACAGATTGTCTATGTACCTGCAATTATTTGTAGGTCATTGTAAATCAATTATAAAACTGTGTAAAGCACATTGTTATGTTTGTACAGTATGAAGAAGCAGCCTATTATGTTTAATTTATGCTTTTCAAAATATGCTCTTCACAATGGGTACATTCCTGAATATATTGCATGTTCAACAATTAATGATCTTATGTTTTTCTGCATGAAATCTCGAGACAGTGTTATTTTATCCTAAAGCATAAGGTATAGTCTTATACTGGTATACTTCAGATTTTCTATATAGGATGCAGTTGAAAGCAGGAAACACCATGGATATTTTTATATAAGATAGAAATAAAAAGTGATATTTAGATAGCATTAAATAAAATTGAATCTTGTTCATAAAATTATGCATCATTAAAATTTCCATAAGTATATATTAAGATATGTTAATGCAAAAGACCCTACCTTATGTAACTACAGACTCTTCGTATATCTTGATTTTTAATTGTATACATAAGGTCATTAACAATGATAATGTTAAGTCCATGTTATATTTAGTCCTCTGGCAGGCTTGTGAAACCTTGTAGTATACATATTTTTGAAATATCGGAGGGAAAGAGTTAAGAATTGAAAAGTATAAAAGGTGTTGTGTTATACAATTACCAGAGTTTATATTTAATACCTTTGCAGATATTTGAGTACATAGATCTAACAGAAAAGAAACACATACACACACATATATATTTATATTTATAATATTTGTTGTGTGGTATATGCGATCATCTAGCAGCCTCCTACCCATTCTAACATATAAAATGTCCACTTAAAACAGAGACGCTGAAAGAAAGACTAAAAACATGGGATGCAATGCGGGCCGATGCCTCGGTCCAGACGATACGGGGTACCCTGGATCAGGTACGACCCAGTCAATATCCTTTAAATTTTCAGCCCTCGTAGGTTGCTTTCTGAATAGTATTAAAAGTAGATCACAGATATACGGTGAAAAGAATTTTACCTATGATGTCCATTGTGTAAGTAGTTTGCAGTAATAAAGTTATATAGACAAGTTTTAGTAATTAAATATCTAAGTAACAGGAGGGCTCTGGGAAGTGTATGCCATTGCGTGCACAAGTAATGCTAGTACCAATTTAGAATTACATTTTGAAAATAGGCGATTACAGAGTATTTATAGAGAGAGACAGAGAGAGAGAGAAAAAATTACATATCCTACGAGGTTTGAATAAGAGTCATTGTTAATAGCATCACTGAAATTCAAAACTATAGTGTCAATTATACACAGTTTCAGGAGATCACCCTGACTTCTTCCTAACTCTATCCTGAAGAATGCCTTCTTTCTCAATTTATTTTGTATCTGTATACATGTTTTCAATCTGTCTGTTTAAAAAGAAAGAAAAAAAAAACATAATGCTTCCTACTGATCTACTCTTTTGGCCAGGTGCAGGAAAAGCAGGTTTATCTAACATTCACACTGGTTCTACAGTTTAAGCACTTTTTTTTGCGTTTTTCATTGAATTATACTTATACCTATGTGTATTACAAGCTCGCGCTGCATGCTCTTAGTTGAAATAATTTTGGTGGTGTTTTACAGACGATGTTTATCTTCTTAGTTGATTTAGATTCATTCACCATTTAGAATCTGATTTGATTTTCTTTTCGTTTTGTTTATTATTTTTTTTTTACATATAGCACTTAAGACGATGTTTTGAGAACATACTGCATGTATATGCAGTCTTAAAGAGTGTTTATAGATAGAGTAGGATTTCCAATTAATACGTACGACTTAAGATCCTTCAGTATATACACGTATACTCGCGCACACACGCACACACACGGCAGAACATACATGTGTTTATCTCTGTGTAAGATTATTCGCTGCATAGGATGTAGGAAGTGTACTAGGTATGGGTTTGTGTACAATATGATGTAGTACATGTACTTTGTGTGTATGAATCATCATTGGCAAAATATAACAATTTATTCATTCATAAAAAAATTCAACATATTAGATATTACATAATACGAAAAAATTTTTCGTATAAATTCCTTTTGTTAAATATATACTCATAGGTAAGTTCTTAGGCAATCGTGTTGAAGCAGGCAAAAGAATGTTAAATTTCTACTTGGAAATACATATGTAATTCGTCCCCACCCTGTTCCTTTTCCGTGTGTCCTCTTAATGTACTATTATTACATATGTATGTTTTCCTTCATTGTCTCTCCAATTAATATGATCATTGTAAAGGAAGAACAAAATTTAAGGTCACAAAGAGAGAGAGGGGATTAAAAAAAAGAAATTCTTTTGATGTGTGTATAATTCATTACTAATTTATAATGATACTTGGTATTTCTTTCTATCCATGTCAATTGAATGCTATAGGAAAGTTGAAAGTTATACTTCTGAAGCCACAAAGTTACATGCAATTTTTAGAATTCCAAAATGGCACATTAATTATCATAGTGTTAAGTAAATGCATTGTAATTTTCGTTTTAGGATTCATGGCAGCCATTAGGAAGAAGTTGGTTATTGTGGGTGATGGTGCATGTGGTAAAACATGCTTACTTATAGTCTTCAGCAAAGATCAGTTCCCAGAAGTGTACGTACCAACCGTATTTGAAAACTATGTCGCGGACATTGAAGTGGATGGTAAACAGGTGAGGCATATGGAAATTTTTATCGTCGAATTCTCCTTTTCTTTTCTTTTTTATTTCTCAAAGAAAAATAATCGTTAACATTTCACGATCGAATTCACAGGTGGAACTGGCTCTTTGGGACACAGCTGGACAAGAAGACTACGATAGGTTGCGTCCATTGTCTTATCCCGACACAGACGTTATCCTAATGTGCTTCTCCATCGACAGTCCCGATTCCCTGGAGAACATTCCCGAGAAGTGGACACCAGAGGTGAAGCACTTCTGCCCAAATGTGCCCATTATCCTTGTTGGGAACAAAAGAGACTTGCGTAATGATCCTAACACTATCAAGGAACTTAGCAAGATGAAACAGGAACCAGTAAAACCAGAGGAAGGTAGAGCCATGGCTGAAAAAATCAATGCTTTCGCTTACCTCGAGTGTTCTGCTAAAAGCAAGGAAGGTGTTAGGGAAGTATTCGAAACGGCAACCCGAGCCGCGTTACAAGTACGTTTCACTTTCAATTTATTTCTTATTGAAGTTAATTGTCGTGTTAATCGTGACAATTAAATTGAATGCTTTAATCATTTTGTAATGTAGGTAAAGAAGAAGAAGAAGGGAAGATGTAGGCTTCTTTAATTTTAATGCCAAGTGGGCCCGACAATGGGTAAAATTATGGAATTGCGGAGCTAGCTGCAATGAAGCTATTCGTAATGCCGGAGGCCCCCAGCGGAAACCATAATATAATAACATCTTATCTTTAATTATTTTACACAATAAAACAAACCTATATAAATGAAACAACCACAAAGCGCGCCCGCAATACAAACTGTCATTGATGAGACCCGGAGGACTTTAAAGAAAGAAAGGAAAAAAAAACATAATGTATATTGTAATGACTACTTGATTGTATTTTTTAATGGTAATGAATTGTGCTTCGAGTTAAAACAATTAAACAATTGTCATACCAACTATTTACATTTACGGTACATAATTATCTTTATCATTGTAGCGATTATTACGATTATTATTAGTATCTCATTACTATTAAACGCATTCTACATCTCTCTTTTTTTCTCTCTCTTTCTCTCTCTCTCTCTCTCTCTCACTCTCTCTTTATTCGTAGTGGCTGTTTTATTTTTCGTAATAAAAGGAAAACTTGGCAGAAAGGGACGAGAGGAGTTTTCGGGGAATTCGTGACAAAGTATAATGAACGAAGGGGAGAGTTTAGAGAAAAAAACGTAATATGCAATGCAGTCATAGAAAAGTAATGTAAGAATTTAAAGGGAAACGTTTAAGAATTCCAAATGTTGCGTCGCTATTTTATTGAACCATCGCATTATCGATATTTCTTAAACAACAAAAAAAAAGCAAGTAACAAACAATTATACTATGATTATAAACGTGCGTAAGTAGACCAGCGGATCACTTTGATCTTTAAGATACCAACTAGGCTAAATGTATTATTATTATAATTATTATTAATTATTATTAATTATTTTTATTATTATTATAATTATTGTATTGTAATACGACGACACTAACATTACGGATTGTAACAGCGGCATATTATATTTATGTATTTCGACAACACATCCCTTGTATCCAATCGAGCAAACACGCAAACACACGTACACGTGACAGAAAGGAAAAAAAACATATACACACGCAACGTTCTGATTTTGTTTAAATCAGTTTTCGTGCGATAAATCGAGCTAAGACTATCTGGAAATTCTGTTAATTTACAATGAACAAATTTCACAGAAGCACATTATTCTTTCTTGCGGAAAATTCCGCGTTGGAATTAGAAGCGGCGCGATTTTTGTTTATATGCTTCTTTCATGAAATCTTTTTATCGGAAATTCGGTTGTGTTCTCGGAGAACACCGGTTCTGAAGTTACCTCGTAAGATTGATTATCCAGTCCGTTTAATCATCCTATATTTCTTCCTCTCTCTCTCTATATATATATAAATATATATAATTTTTTTTTCGTTTTCTCATTCATACGACTACTCTGAAGAGTCTTAATCTTACTACACGTCTTCTAGTAAAAGTTCTAATCTGTAAGGTTGATAAGGTAGTTGTTTTTTGCAAGAACTGTTGAATTAACGGCTGCAATGCAGTCTTCGGCCATTGATTCAATGAATGACTGTGGAATTGTGTTCAACAAACTTTTTTTAACAATTAGCAGTACTACTGTTGAATTACGCTTTTAAATGGAACTCTGTAAAGCAGCGACCAAGCTTCGCAACGGAAATGAATTCCCATAGGGATGATCCGATGGATAGAAATGATTAAAAATCAATATTTCAAAAAATTTATATGATTCTTTGACTTATGAGAGTAAGCAAGATAAAATAATGACTTTAAAGCGGAGCAATTATTTTTCTTTGACAATGTCTCAATGATGGAACTTGGTACCGTTTGAACATCCGGTACCAAAAGAGTTTATCGTGCAAATGTGATTACCTGAGGACTTTGATTTTCGCAAGGTTCACGATCCGTTGCGAAACTTGAGAGTGTTATTTTATAATGATTTCGTGGATGTACTGTTAATTATTACTGTATCGGCTAATCCTCTATGAACCACTTTTTCTACAGTGTTAATGCAATAAATGTATAAAATACGATATCTGTATTTTTACGAGAACCACCAAGAATTTCGTGGAAGATCTTCATTTTAACATTGTACTGTCTCCGATGGTTTATCAGTCCTCGTCGTTTTAGAAAGATTTTTTAAAGTGTTTTATCATTATTCAAAAGTAGTCTCATAGACTATCTTTTGAATTATATTCTTCTTCGATACCTAATTAAAACTTGTAAGAAGCTATTCCATTATTTTTTTTTTACAAATATAAGTCTGGTACTGTCAATTGCACAAAATTCCAAGATAACGATTATTGTCGAAGGTGAGTTTCGAAGTTTCTTCTAATTCGACGAGGATTAAGGTACAATTATTCGTAATTTCTGGAATAGTGCGAAGAAAATGAATAAACCTTTCCATTTAATTTCGAATATCAGTTCATAGAGGATTAATAACTATCCGTATGTACATAAAACTTATCACCGTTCTTGTAGTGGGTTTGTTAACATCTTGCTATCGAAGCACTCGTATAATTTTTGAAAATGTTACTATTTTTCTTTTCGTTTCGATGTTCCCGCATAGCGCGAAGAAGCAATAAAAATTATTAAATGCTTTGTATATGTATATACACAGACACATATATTTATATATGGAAAAATGTGTATATACATATACATTATTACAATAAGCGTAATACTTTCTTTTTTATTTTGAACGTCGGAATGCTTTACCATGCATGATATCACACAATAACAAGGGAGTAGAAAAAAAGGGAAAGAATGGATAAAAAGGAAAGGATAACAATTCTTCCGAAGACAATGTAATACCCGTACAATAAGTGCGTTGCGACGTTGTATCTGTTCGTCGAGCAGCTAATTAATTTAACATAAAATAGGAAGCTACTCCGTGATCGTGAAATCACGAAACAATTCGTATGATAGTGTTTCTTTATTATTATTATTTTTCTTTCTTTTCGGTGATCCCGAAGTAAAAAAGTCATTTTTTTACAGTCGGATAATGTGGCCAAGAGAATCGGGGTGTGTACTTTTTTTCCGAGTTCTAGCAGATCACTCTGTAATTAGCTTTTATATGTAAGAAGATATTTACTCCACAATTGCTATAATAACGAAATTGTAATTAACAATAAATCACTTATCAATATCTTTGAAGCTACTGCTACCGGAACGGTTCTAGATTAATTAACTCTCGGGGGTAAAAAAATAAAACAGAAAGTCAATCGTAATCTTAAGTAAATTTTTTGATGATTTTCTTTTTTACTCGTTTGTAATCTGGAGGGGATTTAATGGACGTAATTTTAATTAACTCTTTTTTTTTATACAATTTTAATAAACATTATGAAAGGGAAAATTCGTGCTTAGAAAAATTCTATCGATTTCAAGGGATCTATTTCTAATATCTAGCCGATCCTTATGATTTTCTTTTGTTTTCCGCAACTTTATATTTAATAAAATTAATTTTCAGCGAATGAAGAGATAAGAAATTGAACTATAAAAGCTGACAGCGTCGTCGGAGAAGAACGACTTAGCGATATAATGTAAAAGTTTCGCTTACCGAAAGCAAACGGCATAACGTAATCCAGAAATTATCTAAAGCTTAAGAGCGATTATTCAGAACGTTGATCGTTCGATGTAACATCGTCGAATCGAGGAATAAAGTTACACGATCGCGATCCGCACTGAGAAGTAAAATAGTTTGTAAGTTTGAGAGCTCGTCGAAAAAGCCTTTTTTTCTCGCGACAGACAAACAGTAAATGCCCCATTTTATCCCTTTTAGTGCCGGCATCATTGAATTATAATTTAATTTTCTCACGTGCAATTAATTACAAATTGACGATTCTTTTTATTTGTAATTCAACAATTATTGAAATACATTTGTTATTAATTTAGCCGATGCCTCAGATCAGCACTGAAAGGGTGAATGGTCAAACGAGCCTTCAGGATGAACAATCTTTTCGATATTTTATAATATAACGCTATATATGAAGGATAAAAAAAGGAAAAAAAAAGAATATGTATGTATAACGTTACCATGTACCGTGATTGTGGTGGAGAATATAGAATTTAATCACAGAGTGTAAAGTTTCGTATAAAACAATTTTATTTCGATTTTCTGTAGAAACACAAAAATTCAATGTACTCATCTTTAATAATTAGCGTGATAGGAACACGCGAAAACTGGAATGAAGAATAGAATCTTAAGTGTTAAGTCTGTTAACTCTGGAAAGCATCGCCGAGATAATAATTCTAAATCAGTTCTTGCATAGTTTTACATGAAATACAATATATCATAATGTGTACACGTTACATGTAAACGATCCTATGCTAGCTATATTTCACTTCGTTCTCGAATATTCTGTAAAGTAAGTGTATGCATTACTTTGTTACAAAGGTTCTCCTCGTTTCCATTAATTTCATGAGGTCACGAAGCCCTTACGAATGACCATGCTTCTCTGTTTCCCTTATTCTTCTTCTCTTTCATTGTATTTATATGAACATTAGGAAAAGAAAATCTGACTTCCACGTTTCGCCATTGAGAGATATTTAAAAATGTAGCAAACAATCTTGCGAATCCTTAAGAAATAATTTACAACTCGTCACTCTTAGGCTTCATAGATCTGCCTCTGCGATCGAATCCTTTAAGATCATCAGTCGCATGCTTTGAGATGTATTTCACGAAGTCTTCGAGTTCTCGGCCACCTTCGTACTTCACTGGATTATTCTTCGAGTTTTTAGGTGCCCAGAAGATGGTCGGGAAGCCATGGACATCGTAGGGTGCTGGAACGTCGTTGGCCGTTGCGTCGAATTTCACAATCTCGACATCTTCGTCGGCAAGTTTGTTACCCAGTTCGTCGTAAACTGGTGCCAATTTCTTGCAATGACCGCACCACGGTGCATAGAATTCGATCAGAGTGTCCTTGCCGTTATTCGTGACGACCTCGTCGAAGTTACGTGCTACAGCTACTTTAACGTTTCCGGAATTATCTTCGGGAATCGGTTCTGATTTCAGGTACGGCTCCAAAACTTCCGCTTCCAAGTCCTTCAAGAAAATCTCGAAAGTATCGACTGAGAATTCATCGCTCATTACGAATTTCTGGTTTTTCGAGTTCCTCGCGAGAACGATAGGTTTGTCGCCTTTCACGAAGTCAATTCCGAAGTCGTTGAGTTCGTGCTGGAAGTCTTCTTTGGAAGAAATAGCGAAGTTGAAGCTTGGGAAGTCCTTTGCGACTTTAATGACTCTGTTTCGCCAGTAGTTTGTGCCCTTGGGATTCTTCACGTAATCCACGGAATAGTAAGCGACGACGAGCGGGTTTTTAAACTCGGCGGCATTGTCTCGTGTACGAATACCCGCGATACCAAAGCTAGAAGAAGAGTTTTGTTTAATATTTTACGTTCGAGCCATTGCGAGATCGTTACTCGCACGACTTACAAGTTTTTGGTGATGAAATCTTGAACATCGCCGATTGAATCGCCACCCTTGTGTTCAACGGTGCTTGGTTCAAACTTGTTTTGCAGTATTTTCGGACGGTACAGGACGATGGTGTTCCTGAAATACATATCGTTACATTCGATTCTCGACATCGCAAGGACAAGTTCGTAATTTCGAATTATTTACTTGTGTCCTTCTTTCTCTAAAAGAGACTTCGCGCTAGTATGAGCAAATCGGACTTTCTCCCGGAGTTTCTTAGAAACAGCATGGAAAGATGCAGCCAAAGGTGAGTCATCCTTCTCAAAGAAGCCTACTATGCCAACTTCATCGGACTCTAAGAATGCCTTTAAGCAATCCTCTCCCGTTAATTCTTTGGATGCTGGTCCAACTTGAGCCTGGAACATTGTTACAGCATGTTAATTTATATATCTATTGTTTGTGAATAATCTGTAATTAATTAAGTTGTGAAAAGCACCTTCATGTACTTGGCAATACCAGCAGCTTCTCTGGGCCCATTGTAATCACTGACAAAGTCACCTCTGGCAAAGATCTTCAGTGTTGGGTAACCGCTTATGGAGTATTTGCTGCAAGTGTCTTTTCCATTCTCTGTACAGTCTACTTTAGCAAGAGTAATAGACGGATCATTGCCCAAAACCAGCTCAGCAGCTTTGGCATACTCTGGCTTTAATCGTTTGCAATGAGCACACCTACAAAAAAAAGTAATCAAAATTTTATTTCCCATTTACGTAACACCATATCGTTTTTATTATTTGCATAACTTCGTATTTCCAGAGATAAAGACATTAATAGGCTGATAACCTTGGGATGTACAAGAAAAATCACCTATTTTTTTTTTCGTGAAAATTTTCAATCAAATTATCTATGACGAAAAATAAAATATATTAGGAATAATAAAATAAAAGTAAAAGGAGAAGGTCTCCAAATCGCTGGATACTTTTCATCACGGCTGTTACGAACCGGCATTCGGCGTAACTCCAATCGCAATACCGCCATTAATGATAATTCGATCTCAAAATTGATCGGACTTGAAGCATTCTCAAGATTATTTATACCAGATGAAATATTCCTGAATAATTCGAGCTAAACATCATTATCATTAGAGAATAAAGTACTTCTTACCAGGGTGCGTAAAACATGACAAGCGTGTTCTCATGTTGCTCCAATTGATGGGTGAAATTGTCGTCGGTTAAATCTAGCACGTCCTTTTCCTCGGCTAAAACGCTTGCCGATATTAGAAAAAGAAGGGTCAAATACGTCGAAAGCATCGTGAATCCACGACGGCTCAATTGCGCTGTTATGGTCTCTATACTATCTTGCGGAAAGACTGCTGTCCGTCGAAGACGTGGCCTTTGCAAGGAGTTGACCAGCGGCACACGGGTACCCCGCGCAGTGCTGTCGTCTTGTGATTGGTGCTCTGCGTTTCATTGTGTTGTATGCACGTACAGGATGTAATATAAAAAAAGGGAGCTATGGTGGGTAAGGAGGTAAAGGCTTGGACCGCTTGGATTTATAATCAGCGGGTCCGAGTTCAAATCTCTCCTCCTCTCCGGGAAATTTGAAACTTTTCTTATGCGATATGTTATCATGACTGTGATGGTTTGGAAGCCGTCTAGAACAGTTAGATCCTCGGCGAAATTATCATATTATTGATATAAAAACGTGATCAAAGATAGAGCGCAACTATGACAAGGAGATAAAGGATCATAATGACAATTAGTAGATCGATGGGTTTAAATCCTTCCTCCTCATTTCTTGAAAATTTTTCCTATCATAGCCTGAGTCATTTGTAAGCCACTTAAAATAGTTAGGTCCTAGGTGAAATGATCGTAGCTGTTAAATCCGGAATACAAAACGAGAAGAACGAAAAGAGAACAGGTTTTCAACGGGACCAGTCAATCTGGACGACGACAGGTCCCTGTACTTCGTTAAGCTTTCGCTAGGCGCGGGAGAAACTGCGCGGGAGTTTGATGATGTATGTGTCAGAAAATTGTTCAAAAGAAAAATATTAGGAAGATTGGAGTCTCCTAAAAGTGGCAGAAAATAAATGTTGAACATAGTAATTTCGGTTTCTTGGGGCCATAAACTATATGGCATATAGCGATTCTCTTAAGCCATAAACTATGCTAACGCCCCTAACGCCGGAAAAAGATAGAAAATTTCTGGACACTAGATGGCGTTGAAAGCAGTGCCGCCAGAACACCTTGTAAATATCGAGTTTCCACTCTCTTAGCGTTAACATAGTTTAACGTAAAATCCAATTAAGATATTTAAATTGAAGGATTGTTTGTCATAGTCAGCGCAATTTAAACTATATCTCTAAAGCATTCTACATCGTTATCTCCCATTACAGAGGGGAGTCCCGAATGGAACAAGGATGTGGATGGTATCATCACTGAAATTAAGTAATACCGGGTTTTTCCCCATCGTTCCAGCAGCCAGGAAGATAGAAACAAAAAGAATTAAATAAATACATGGACGATACAAAATCATTCTTATCTATCTTCCTTATTGAAAGGGATAAATCGAAAATTACTCAACTAAAACATTCAAATTCTTCCTCGCGCAGAACCTTTGCCGCGCCAAGAAGACCGCGATTTAAAATATGAAATTTAATCATCGCCATGAACTTTCCTATTATCAATTATTATCGGTAAAGATCGATCCGTAAATCATCGATATAACAGTATTTCAATTACGTGCGATCATGCATTCACGCGGCACGTGGAAACTATACTTACGTATTATTTGTATGTAAGTATATAGAGCCAAGCGTATTTGCATGAATATCTCTTATTAAATGCAAGGTGAATTACAATGAACAATTCCTCCGAGGACGGCGATTGGTCGGCTAACTCCGTCAACCTGGAGCGTGTTTATGTATTCGAAAGAAAGAGGAAAAGTTCAACGCAGAGCAGTTTAACTTTCATTAGATCTTGAAGGCTCTTAGGAGTACTTAGTTGCAAGCGGACCATCGAAGCGAACGGAACAATTGTCGGACGCGTCTCTCTGTCTTTTTGCGATTCCAGAGCCTTTTTTATTTTCGTAATATGGTGAGTGTATTTAATAGCTTACTGTACAATGATTGTCATTTATTTCATTGCCCTTTCACAGGTGGACACCACCTTTGAATATTGCAAAGTAATTATTTATTTGACGATCGAGAGCTATCTTTATCAGAAAATCAGAGCGTTATTGTATAGAAGTTATGAATTATTATTTGCGTAATTATATTCCAATGGTTGTATTTCTATTTTTCAATTTTAATTGCACATTCGTGCTGTGATGAACTATAAAAAATTTTTCTCCGTGATATTGTGGTCTGTGGTATGTAATGGGTCAATTAACCATTGAGCACTACTGACACATATATGCACTCAAAGTCGAAATATTTAAATACGATGACGCAAGCACCAATTTGTAACTTTTACAGCTTAACCTTCCAGACTTTTACTAAAAAGAGGGCTTTTGATCGCCAAATTATTATTTCCCAATGCGTACAAATTTCTCCGCCTTCAAAATCTTAATATAATTTCTATTTATATCGGATTCACTGAGAATTCTTGTTTATGTTGGCCGATAGAATATTCGATTAGCTACGTCAGCCGAGACACTTTCAAAGATATTAATCTACCGCTGAGATTTATTTGTGAATCTTTTCAGAGGATAGCAGAGTGAACAGTAAACTTGAATTAGTTGAGAATTTATAAAGTGCCCCGTTGAATATGTTGTATCTACTGTTTATTCTGACCATATAAAAAGAAGAGTTTAATCGAGCAAGTGGTTAATTAAGAACGGACCGAATTGCCGCAATTTCAAATTGGATCGATAGCGTTCATTGTATAACGTTTGTATCTTCTTGTCAGAGGCATGCAAATGCTTCTTCCCTGCGTGTATTCCTGATTAATTAAGTAATCGCATGATATCGATGAACGTCAATGACGTGCAGCATACAGGAAGTGAATTAATGACGGTAGAAAATGTGCCGATCGTTCCTTGAGTATTATCAGAACTGCTTCATAGGATAACATCTATAACAGATTAGAATCGAAGTTTTAATCGTCATTGTTAATTGTGGGAGATAGAATGATGATGCACGATATATAAAAAGAGGCATTGCAGAAGATTCGGTCATTATCGCGCATGAATTTTACGGATTATTATTTTACTGAGTCATTGTGAGAGGTTGAAGAAACTTTGACGATTAAGTCGACGTACACTTGTTCCACAGATTTAAATTCAACAAAAATATTAGTAAATCCTTCACACGAGAAATACTTCTTTAAATTATCAATCGTACAGCTGATTAACCGGAATAATTATATGCAGATGTTACAAAGTATATACACAGTGCTATACTTTTTTATTTGTCTATAAACATACACGCCAGTTTTCGGAATATTTCGGTTTTTTTTCTTTTCGGCTGACGTAAGTTTCCGAAGATTACGATACTTGATTAGTGTCGTTGCAATTGAAGGCTGATTCGAGCAAATGAAAAAAGAATTTTACGAAGGTCAATGAAAGAGGAACTGGGATGTAAATGGTGAACGGAAATGGGGTCACAAACGAACGTGCTGTTCGACCTCTCGAATCGATACGGTGTTTTCACGTTCGATAGTAAACGAATCTTGCAACCCTGACGGAGCACCAGTTGCAGGCAACAAGCCGAAGTGAGAGGTTGTTAAGTTCGCTCTCTGTGTGCTCAGTTACCTGATTCTTCTTTCGTTTGGCTATTAGCCACGAAATTCTGATACAGCTTATCTCCTTAACTCCATACGATCAAATATCTCGTATATTTTCAGTTGGGTCGTCAACGGACACGTCAATTTGCCAATTGTCATTTCGTTAACGTTGTTAAAGGTAAGACATTCTCTAAATTTCAAGCTAATGCTGTGTCATATGTCTTGTCATTTTCTCTTCTTGATCTTTCAGCCTCGGGGCATTCGGGGCATTTGACCTTAATTTCAACTCGCTCGGCAGTCTCGAAATTTGGCAATCTCTCGCTTGTTACGTGTCGAAATTCCTTTGTAATTTTAATATCATTATTTCTTTCCTTTCTCTTTCTGCAATCTTTACGAAACTTTCGATTCATCGAAAGAGACTGTCGTTCGAGCGAAAGTAATTTTATGCGGCTGATACAAGCGTTAATGCCATATGTTTTAGGTCAGTTGAAGAACATGCCTTGCCCATTTTTGACTCGTCTTTCCGCGAATTACGTTCGCAATTACGGATCCTCGGTGATAATGAATTATCGCCAGTATTGTCCAGTGATGTCTAGACTCTGCAGTACGCAGGCAGAATCTGGAGAAGCTCATCAGATTAATGAAGTCATAGAGAGTCAATGTCCGTTTCTTTCTAAAGAACAAGATGCGATAAAGGAGGCGAGCCTGGAGGTAAAGGAGGACGTCATTAATTTGGGGGAACAGAATCACAACGAGGAACAGAGTTTTCCTTATGAGGAATTCTTTCACGAGCAAATTATGAAGAAAAAAATGGATCATTCTTACAGAGTGTTCAAAAAGGTTAATCGCTTGGCTGAGAATTTTCCAAAAGCAATGGAATATTCTTGGGGTGAAAAACCAATTACCGTATGGTGTTCCAATGATTACTTGGGTATGTCCCGTCACCCAGCAGTAATTGACTCCGTTCGAGCTGCCTTAGACAAATTTGGAGCAGGTGCCGGAGGTACTAGAAACATATCCGGCAATTCCATGGGACACGAGATGTTGGAGAGGAGGCTAGCTTCTCTACATCAAAAAGAAGCTGGGTTACTATTCACCTCTTGCTTCGTAGCCAATGATTCTACCTTATTTACTCTAGCCAAGCTTCTACCGGGCTGTCATATTTTCTCAGACGCCGGTAATCATGCTTCCATGATTCAAGGCATAAGAAATAGTGGTGTTCCCAAGCATATCTTTAGGCACAATGATGTAGAACATTTAGAAGAACTTTTATCAAGAGTAGATAATAGTGTACCAAAAATTGTAGCCTTTGAAACGGTACATTCCATGACGGGTGACATATGTCCTTTGGAGGAATTATGCGACGTCGCGCATAAATACGGCGCGTTAACGTTCGTTGACGAAGTTCACGCCGTTGGGTTATACGGATACTCGGGGGCGGGTATCGGAGAACGAGAATGGGTGCTCCATAAAATGGATATCATCTCGGGTACTCTAGGAAAAGCTTTTGGAAATGTGGGCGGTTATATCGTTGGTTCGGCGAATTTGATAGATATGATACGAAGCTACGCCGCTGGTTTCATTTTTACTACCTCTTTGCCACCTACGGTGTTGTATGGTGCGTTAACGTCTATAGAAATATTAACGTCGGATGAAGGAAGAATGTTGAGAGCCAATCATCAACGAAACGTAGCTTATATGAAATCTAATTTAACTGCCGCTGGTCTTCCTGTAGAATCATCACCGTCGCATATTATTCCGATAAAAGTAAATGACATATTCCTGATTCCTTTCCATCCTCTACTATATTACAGATATTTTAATTATGATGATTTTGCAGATCGGTGATCCACTACTGTGTAGTCAAATAGCTGATTCATTGATAAAAGAGAAAGGTCATTACGTTCAAGCTATAAATTATCCCACGGTACCAAAGGGTGAAGAGAAATTAAGGGTGGCACCTACGCCGAATCATACACAATCACTGATGGATAAATTTGTAATGGATGCACTGGATGTCTTTCATCGTTTAAGTCAATAACGGTTGAACTTTCTTAGGGGAGTGCCTAGAAAACAAGAAATAATTATAATGGGCCAATATAATTTATTATAAAACTCACTAAGGACTCAAGTATTCAAAATTTTACAATACTAATGAATGAACCTGTGACTGCATTTTTTAAAAAATTCCTTTTTATCTGATTTTTATTCTTTTCAAATCTGCTCGTTCGATTTCGGTTCATCGACGAATGTATTTGTTGAACGAAAAATATATGAATTCTATATTGAACATATATAATTTATCAACGATGCAGAACAAAGAAATGTATTTATAACTGATGCCAGTGCTAGAAAACCTAGCATCTGACGTCGGTAAAGTGTTACGAGATATCGATGTACAGAGAGCTTTAAATAAAGCGTTAATAAGTAATTTATACGCTGCACATTCTATGTTCATCGACCATCGAATCCATTTAAATGCATGCGCTCATGAAAGTACACTTTATCACGTACAAAATACGTGATTTGATTGAATAAACATCGAAAGCAATTGAAAGACCATCAGAATCATTTGAATCGAAGTCAGCCAGCTGATATAACCGCCGCGCATGCGCAATAGCCCATGCTACAATTCGAATTAACAATTTGACGCAGTCCGTCGTCTGCAACGGTCGAGTTCCGAAGAAAGAATTACTTTCAACGTCGTGCACTTTATTCCAACGTCTGATAGTTCTTCATAGTGAAATAATGCTCGGAACCGCGTAATGTGAATCGATAATGTCGATAATTCGGATATTCTGTTAAAATACAATTAGTATCTTCTTTGAAATGCCGATGGAAACGTGAAAGCAAGGTTAGGATGAGAAGCGTCATTAACATTTTGAAGATGTTCATAGCATTCTTCTATGATTATGCACGTGGTCTATCGTATACCGTGACCACAATATTGGTTTTGTGTTACTGCTTGAATCCCGCCAGATTCGCATCACATTATAATTTCATAAAAGCAGAAGATATTTACGATGAAATGGAGCGATCCTATCCACCGAGAGATAATTCCTGTTCGATCGCGATCAACGCGAGGAAACCCTCTCATTTGTTATACCCTGAAGAACATCCTCGAGAAGATCCAGTGGCGATGGCAAGACGATTAGGAATATTACCCGGTGGACAATGGAAACCACTTAATTGTCATCCACTGTTCAATGTGGCTATTATATTGCCGTATAGAAATCGGCAATCACAGTTGGCTGTTTTCATGAATTATATTCATCCCTTTCTACAAGCTCAAAACCTCGATTATAGAATATTCGTGATAGAACAGAGTCCTATGCGTGAATTTAATCGCGCGAAGCTTTTTAACGTCGGATATGCGGAAGCAACGAAAGTAAACGACTTCCATTGTTTCATATTTCAAGATGTGGATTTAATACCTCAGAACCCTGACAATATATATGCCTGTACGAAAATGCCAAGGCACATGAGTTCTAGTGTCAATACATTCCGTTATAATTTACCTTATACTGGTTTATTTGGTGGTGCAGTTGCTCTCACTCGCAAGCAGTTTGAAAGGGTCAATGGTTTTTCCAATGTTTTCTATGGTTGGGGCGGGGAGGATGATGATTTCTACAGCCGTCTGCAATCGAGAGGTTTTCAGGTACATAGATTTCAAGTTCCAATGGATATTATTTAATTTCAATTTATTTACGAATTTAAATACTCTGCACTGCGTTTGTTTGAATTTGTAGGTCACCCGTTTTGGACCAGATGTGGCTCAATATTACATGTTAACACACAGAAAGGAACCACCCAGCAGTGCTAGATTCGCAAATCTAGAAAATAGCGCGCGAAGATACGACACAGATGGAATTAGTAATCTTGAATACAGAGTTCTGAATCATCAACTGAGACCATTGTATTCTTGGATCTTGGCGGATGTTTAGTTTCGGTATGTTTCGTTCATATCTTTTCATTTTCATTCTACCTCTATTACTCAAAGCTCCAGTCACTTGAAATAATACGATTTAGTTGTTTCTTATTACTGGAGTTCAATTGGAACTTGATTCCAGTGACTTTGAAGCTCAATTTCATTGAAAAACCATTTTACACGTTTACCGCACAAAATATCGGTGCATTAGAGATTTTTACGGTTTTCATTATCAAGTTTTCACGTAAGAGACATACCGCACTGCTAAAATAGAAGCAGAGTAATAAATGTCGTAGTTCAATGTCCTTACGAATATCGTGTATCCTTTCGACACTCTACGGAATTTTATTCCGTGTGATCTCACGTAAATTACCGCGATGGAAATTCTTTTTTTTTTTATCGTGTGATATAGTATAGGGCGTTTATAGAATAACTGAATGTTGCATAATACTATGAAAAAAATAAGTATGAATTATCGAAGCATCAACTTTCATAATCATTTATGAAACTCCTTTTATGGAATTTCGTGATGGAATTTTTATCAATGACACGTACGCCGATTGTACGTTCTATTTATAGTACATATGTGGTAGAACTTGATAGTAAATAATATATTTCCTAATTCTGTTCCTGGCCGGGTTGACGATCAATTCCGCGAAAGTCAAAGTTTTTTAAACAAAGGCAGATTTTAATAGTACAAATTTCTCCTTTACATAGATACTCGTAGTTTTTTCATTAATAATATCTAATAATCGGTATATCGATATAGCGTAGGCTCTCGTTATATATCATTTACTTTAATTACGACTGAAAGAACGGGCCTGCTCTAATTATAGCATATTATCTATTACCGATGTGTTACAAATAGGATATTTATTATATCGAATTACGAAATATGGGAAAAAAAACTATATATCTGTGAACATCAAATTTGCAAGCTAAGAAAATGAAATGGAGAATATATAATTATTGAAATAATTATCGTTAATTGAATGGTACTTCTTCGGTGTTGAAACATTGTCTGCCACGATCGACTCGAATGTCTCCTTGTAAATGAAAAGTATCGTTTAATGAGCCAGTTTTTAATGATTACATTAAAAGAAAAATACTCAACATTTCAAGATTGCCTAACTTTGAACTTTTCTTTGAAAAGTATCACAAAGTTTGTATGTATAAATATATATGTATAATTACGAAGCGACGATTAGAACGAATTATACAGCTATGTTTAAAATGAAACCAAAGCGAAATTAGGGATTCAAGAATTCCGAAAGATACTTGTCGTAAGATAAAAAGGTCGAATTAATTCTTGAACTTGAAGAAAATGAAAATGCATTGTACCTTATTGTAGAAGCAATAATGCCGAATGTGTATTTTTATTACTCCACCTTCTCCATGTATCGCTCGTTACATGAATCTTGCAGGTTTCAATTAAAAAAAAATTAACATTAAAGTGTAAGAATGGCTGTAGAAATGTGTATGTATAGCGATGAATGCGCGATATCCAAAAAAGTACGACGTAAATAATATTAATAAAAAAGAAAAAAAAAAAGGAAAGAAAGAAAGATCGACATATAATACGTATATAAATATAACTATCTATCCATCTATATATATATGTATGTAAATATATATATACATATATATACTTTAATTTATATATATATATATATATTTACGTAAAATCTGACATAATTACATTGTCAAGGAATTACGAAAATCAATGTAATTCGTTATAATGTAATAAATATAAGATACGCCAGTGATTAATTCACTTTGCTCCGGGTTTAGAAGTAAATTACAATTTCGACTTTTCTTCGTAGAAGCAGCATGAAATCACTATCGCACTTAATTTCAAATAAAAATCAAATAGCTCGATTTTGACTTTCATCGAATCAATGAGAAACTTTCGTAGAGTTTCAAACTTTCATCAGACATCTCATAATGCTTCGAAGCATTATTTTTTAACCCACAAAGTGTAAAGTACTATATTGTGCACAAATCGTTAGACAAGAATTGCTTAAACATGATCATTCTTTTTTTTTCCTTCTCAAACTACTTTGTTACTGGCATTCGAATGTTACATAGTTAATTATATTCTTGGGTAATAGCATAACTGTATTTCCTTTTTGTTTGTTTTTTTTTTGGTAAAAAAATCTTCCAATCAACATCTACGAATATGCATTTCGACGTACGTGAAGTATCACATCGAACTATTCTCTTTAAAATATCTTTTTCTTTTACTGTCCATCTTCTCCGGTTAACACTAAAACTACCAGTCGAAGTGACCGGTTCGCAATTTTTTCAAAAAGTTTCGCAAATTGACAGGGAAAGTCATACAGTAAATATTTTATGTCTACCTATTAAAATAAAAGTTACTCTACTAATCATCATTCTACACCTCTTGATTCCTGTTTCAAAGTACTTAATAAGTATATTTCAATATAACAGATACAAAGCCGGTAGTTCTAGTGTTAAACATTAGAAAAAAAAAATCATCGAGACTGCATATCCGTACGTAGAAAGTATCACGACGCGATAAAGCTGAAAAAGATATCACAATTACGTTGATCAGATTCTAAAATTGTTTTTATGAGCATCTCTTACTTGACAAACACTATATAATTAATTCACTAAGATCGACGGCGATGTTTTCGAAATCCGAGTGACAACGGATGATTAGTGTGCGAAAACCTTTTAACTTTTTCTTCTACTCCTTCCCGCAATACACGAGCCATTTATTTTCAAAGCTGCATAAGTCACTTTGCCTTCAAATCGAGATACTTAAAGATTTACTTTTAAACATATTCAAAAATATTGATACCAACTTTCAATTAGGTTTCTCACTACAAATAATATACAGTCCTTGAAAAATCTCAATACTTCATTACCGCTTAAGTGACTTCTACAACTTTCACGATAAACTGCTCACAAAAATCTCACGTTTTCGGAAAGAAAGAAACGTGATACCGTGAAACAAAGTAAAATTCACCCTGTCCACGGACTGTATATTCCCAAGAACCGATTTTTATCACCGTCCAATTACCAGTACGTAGTTCACCGTTTACTATATTCGGGTAATGTATGTGGATACTTATACATCTATGGAAAAATGAGTACAAGTACTTTTATATATAAAAACTATACGTGACAAATACCGAACATATTACGTGTCGGATAGTTCTTGATAGCGCGCATACATCATTTTCTTCACGCAATCTTTATAAGTGTCGCCAGGTAATGCACTGTAGGACGATGATTTTGCTCCCAAACCGGCAGTGGGGACTCTTCTTTCAGCCTCGATGATACTCGTCCTACCTTGATTGGTTTTTCCCAATCCCATTCCCTCGCTCCAGCCCATTTTCTGAAGTAGTTTATTGCCAACGTTATCAGAGCCGATCCCAGCTCTCGTAGGTTCCTCGTAAGACACAGAAATGTCTTCCACTCTGGTCTTCAGATATTTTTCCTTAAGTTTATTTGGTTGCGGAGGTTCTGGCTCGCCATACTTTGCTCTTCTCTCTTTAGCACGGTCTCTATATTTGTTGTTTCTCTGTTGAGGATCATTTGGATCTAGACCACGGACTTGATACCAATTTTCCAAGTTCTGTTTGTGAAGGTCAGATAACTGTTGATGTCGAAGGAGAGCCTCTTTGCTGGGGAATTGACGTTTGCAGAGTAAACACGCGAGTTTACTCCAGTCGGTGTGCTGTCTCTCCTCTTGCTGGACGTCCTCGATTTCTTCTTCTGTGTCGCTACCACCACCATAGGCAGCAACGAGACCATTACTTCCACTTTGGTCTTCGTCCTCGTGATAAGGATTCGCGAGAGACTTCTTCTCCAATATAGCATATCCTGCATCCGCGGCTCCACTTCCTATACCCTGATTCCCATCGCCACCGGCGAACTCGGAATTCCAGTTGCTCTTTGCATTCTCCTTCTTTTGGTTCAGTGTTTTTGCCCAGCGTTCCATATCTTTTGCTATTTTCTTCGCGACTTTCACTTTGTCCTGCTTGCTGTCTTTCTTCTTGCTCTCGTCCTCCTTTGCAGTTTCTTGAGATGCGTTTGCGACAGACGTTGTAGCTTGATTTGTGATGGTACTCTGTGAATCTACACTGCTCGCCGTAGCAGTTATCGTGGTTCCGCTTGTCGTTGTTCCGGGTGTTTGCGTTACACTCGTAGCGGTCTATGATGAAGCAATAATACAATAGTTCAGTGTTAATAGATCATTTTCTGTATTAAGCAATGTTTATATCAGTTGCATGTATCCAATTACCTTTGCTGGCTGGTACGAAAATGACTCTGCATCCCAGTAGAGAAACTGTTGCGTGTGGCTATTGTAATAATATTGCGAGTTAGGATCGTAATACAATCCTGTACTCGGGTCGTAATAATACCCCGAGGATTCATCGTAATGATAGGTACTGACGTCTGGAACGGCTGTAAGGAAAGACCATTGTTTATTAATTCTTAACGTTTAAAATCGTTATGACTTTGCAGTGGAAAACTTACAATAAACTTTGCCATCGCTGGCATGTGCAGGCACTCTTCCACTTGCCAATGTCGTGCTAGTAGGTGCCGTAGGTGTAGGTCTACCCTTCATCTCGTCGTTATCACCTAACTTTCTAGATGCTTGCAATTGCTGAATCGCAGATTGAGCAACAGCAGCAGCCGCGTTAACCCTATCAGTCTGATTTAACGATGGCAAGGTGATCGCAGATCCTTGCATTATTTGATTCTGATAATATTGCGTATAATACTGAAGATAGTGTGCCTTCTGCGCGGGTGTCTTAGCGTATAAGTTGGCACTGTATTCTGCCAATTGAGCAACATCGTCTAAGGTATATCTTTGCGGCTGGTTGTCGTTTGCTTTCCACGTGCTGGCATTATTGATCTGATGAAGTTTGCAATACGTTATCTCGACTTTCCTACCATCGACAACTAGACCCTGTTTCGTAAGGGCTGTGTGCAAGTACATTGCATCCACGACATTGCCCATTTCTAGATAACAGACTCCTCTCGAGGTGTTTGTGAGAGAATCACGACCAATGCGAATGCTGCGTATTGGCATCGATGATAGAGTTTTCATCGCTTGGAGAACTGAGTCTTCGGTTGTTAGGACGTCTAATCCTCGAAGAAGAACGGTGTTTGTAGGATGAGGACTAATTTCGTCGCTACCCTCTCCACCTTCTTCGCTCTCTGCTCTCGAGGCGGAACATTTGAAACAGGTTTCGCGTCTTTTAAAGTTGTGTGCACCACACTGCAAGAAATTGATGTTATTATAGGAACAAAGTTATATCTCTTTTTTACTGGAAATTGAAAATGAACAAACCTTAACGCAATGCCAATCCTGTGTGTTCTTTGCTGGCGGTTTATCTACATGGCAATCTTTCGGTATACTGTACTGCATCAGGGCGCGATATTGGTCCTGCAGCATCAGTACTCCCTGAAACAGAGAATTTCAGTGTTATCGCGTCCAATATCCTCCCAAGGCCTCCGTTTATCCCGTAAACTTCCTTCTTGGTTGACGAAATTATAGTTTTCTACTTCATAGTTTTCCGTCTCAAACGAACAGTAAAGAAAATTCTCTTGGGCTCTTTTTTTTCATTAACGTGGGCCATTCCACACGACTTGTGGACCGATACTAATATACATGCGCGATACTTTTTTTTCTTATTGTATTTGGACATTACAAAAAAAAATAGTCAATTTCCAGAAAACAAAGAAACGTCAAGCAAACGTACGATTGCTTGCATACTAAGTTCTCATTAAGTCAAAGTAAACTATAATCGTGCAATAAAGATGTTATTCTAGAAGATTCTTTGAACATTGTAAGCAGACTAAAATGATATAGTGAAAAAGCGTATTGTATGATCAGTACATATAAGTATATATGTACTACGTAGCAAAGTATGATTTGAATAATTATCATGCCGAATAGTATGCATCATAGATAAATGATAAGACGATTGGAATGACCCTTCCTCCGATCTTCATGTGTTACTCCATGAACTTTTATGACAGATAGAGGATAGGTAAAAGCACGCGTCGCGGTCTTCTCTGTTTTTTTTTCTCTTTCTCTCTCTTTCTCGATAATACTTTAACTTTCTTGTAGACGGATTTGCGAGCGATTGAATAAAATTCTGCAAAGTATGTGGGGTCTCCTAGATAAATAATTTGGTACGGTAGATTGAAGTAGCCTTTGATAGGTGCACAGCCATGGCCATGGGAAGGCCAGGGGGCTGCGTTACCGTGCCTTGCCGCCACGGGGCGTCGGTGGCACGCGTGCAACGCATCGGTTGGGTATCTGGACTGAACTTCTTTCTACCTGTTTCATCTCCATCCACCGTGCGGCCTCCTGAGTCGCGTTAAACTCGACGAATGCAAAACCTCGCGAAGCACCTATACAGAGCAAATACACACATATCCAAAGTTAATCCACGTTTTGCCTGGGAGTCTCTACTCTGAGAGGGCAGGCAATCACAGCACCAACCATTGACAGACTGAGTTTCGAACGAAGTATTTTTCTTCGCTTCGTCGCTTGCTTTCATTTCCATTTGCCTAAAGCTCAGCCGAACGAATTCTATTCGGGTGAGAGATAACTTCGTAACGTTCGTATTTCGATCGTAATTTAAAATTACGCGGACTTATTATTTTTTTCTTTCTTATACTCTCATCAGTCCTCTATTTGAAACAAAATCTCTTGGCCTCCTAGTTCTTTTAATTTTTTTCATTATGATGACTCGATTGTTGGAATAACGGAAGAATTATACGAATTACCCACCCCGAAATTTTTTCAGATAAGTTCATATCCGGATGTAATTGTGTTAAAACAAATACCTGATAATGAGACTTGTACAATTGGAAAATAGTTGTTACCAGTGTAGCTTAGTTTATTTGAAATAGTGTAAATTGTGTAGACTCGATTGGCTGATCTACTTTGATATCAAAGTTTTCTAACGATTATATTTAGTCTGCCATTGCAAGACTGACAATGATGACTTTTCTTCCAAAATATTCTTCCTGCATTTGTAATGGACTTACCTTATCTCACGAGCAGGAAATCAATTACCAATTTACATTTGACTATTACATATTTCAAAAACTTTAGGGAATGCATGATTGGTACCGATATAATGTTAATAAAAATTCCTATAGTATATAATAGAAAATAAAAAAAAAATTGTTTGAAGCATGTAACTGTTTCAAACAATTTTTATCAAATTATATCAGGAAAAAAAAATAGAATAAAATTACTCTATACCGACGTACAACGCTACGTTATTCCGCGGAGAAAATAAAAAGCAATTTATACGCACAATGGATATAGAGAGAAAATATTAAATTACTAACTTAATGATAATTACCTGTATCTTTTTTACGAATCAGCCTGATGTCCTTTGGCATGAGACCACAGTTGAGGATGTCTTGCCGCACCTGTGATACACACATAATGATAACAGAGATGTAGGCTTGCGAATGTTGGCTCACGAGTGGCCATTATGTTGGGCCACTAAGTTGACAACCTACGTCATTTTCTGTAATGTGCTGGGCGAGCCCGCGAATCATTATGGTGTTGTTTGGAGATTGAGACTTGTAGTGGATGCCTTCCATGGACGAGCCATAGGCACGACCATGATCATGCTCAAAGTCCATACTCTCTCTGCTATGATCGTCATCGCGATCTCGATCTCGGTCTTCCCGTTTCCCTCTACGATCCCTATCCCTATCCCTATCTCTGTCTCTTCTAGAGCGTTCTCTGTCTCTATCGCGATCGCGATCGCGATCTCTGTCTCTCTCTATAGAATCCCTGTCCCTTTGCCTCCCATAACGATCTTCTCTGTCTCTGTAACTCCTGTCTCTATCGTCTCTACTGCGATCTCTTCTGTCCCTCGAACGATCCCTTTCTCTATCTCTGTCCCTTCCACGATGATTTCTATAATCCGGGCTTCGATGATCTCTGTCGCGATGATCGGTGTCACGATGTTCTCCGTAGTCTGGTGAACGATTACTTCCGTATTCATTGCGATAGTCATAGTCCGAATTATGTCCTCTTCTTTCTGGTCCGTAACCTGGCTCCCAAGGGTCGATGTTGTTACTGTACATGTTGTCCATTCATCTAATTTAATCCTGAAATGAAAAATACTCATAAGTTCACTCAGTTTTAAATCAAAAAGTCAAAGCACAAATTGTTTCGTCTTGTACTCTAATAAATAACAGGCAACAAGTATGTAAAATTGAATTAAGGTATTGAGAAAAGTAGTTTTATTAAATTACCACCTCCCACGATTGATATTTCATGCAACTTTGCATAAATTGTATCCACGGAATAACGTAAAAGGATGTGCGATAAAAAGCAGTCATAAATTTGCATTAATTTTGTAAAAAATTTTCACGCCATTATTTTCGATACCAATCATCCTCGCTATTTTACGTATTCATTAATCCAACATATATTTCTCTCAATACATTAAACCCCAACGAAATTGAAAAAAAAATAATCCATTATTATTCGTAAGGTAAAAGATGTCCATCCATTTGCATTAGGAAATAGCGTGACAGGATAGGGCATTCAAAATCCGATCACTATAACTCACCAACTAATGAGAGGCAGTGATATATCGATGAGACAGATATCGTATCATGCAATTTCATTGGTTACAAAAAAAAGACAGATTTTGAACAATGTATCAACTAAAAAAAAATTCAAATCCGAACCCTCAAAGGTATCGAACACAAAAGCTTCGTTTGTCGACTGAGGTGGATCAGGGGCAATCGTGTCGTTAATAATTGTTACCTAGTACTCTTCTGGCTAGTTCTCTCCGCGCTTCAGCGTATTATCAGTAGCTAATTGTTGTATCACAACGTATTTGTACGTTGTTCACCGTTGTCTATTCGGCTCGATAATCAAACGGTTCCTCAACGAATAATGTGATACGCACAATGGCGTGGTTGCACCTCCTCGTTCCTTCTATGCAATATGGCGACGTCTGTGTGAGAAACGCACTCATTACGTGTTCCATGAACCCCATGAACGTGTATTCCGCCTAGAAATATTTCGAAGATGGCGCTTCTGCACGTTCGAGTTCATTCGTTTAGTTCTAAACTCGGTAGCGTCGCGGTTTGAACGTTCGTCTCGATTGTCTGTGCTTTTTCGTTGAAATTGTGCGAAATTCTTAGTTAGAAGACGAACATTGTTGTGATATTGCTAAAAGTTGAACATTGTTGCAATATTTAGCCACGGACTGCGTTAAATCTCGCGGTATTAATTGACATTGACGAATTCATTGAGTGCTCGTATGTTTTGCACGTTTACATGGTTTTAGATAATTGTTCGATACGAATATTATAAAATACGTTATTGTTTTAGAATATTTTTCAATATTCTTTGATAGATTAGCGTGAGAAGCAAAAATCATAGTGGTTGATATAATTTTCGAAGATTTTCTAACGACTCATGAAGGAATCGGGTATGACATAGGACGCAGCTTGTAAATATATTGTGCTTTTAAATTACACATTTATTTTATTAGAATGTCATCAATTTGTATAATTTCATAGTAGAAACGAATCTTTAGTTGTTACAAAGGTTATGCATTTGAACTTCACGTAGTAGTTCGTTTACCCAAAAAGAACGCACGATGGCGCCACCATGAAGAAATCATTTTCCCGCGCTTGCAAACTTTTAAATAGTTTTCACTTTTAATAAGATTTTCATCCCACAATAACTATTACACGCGAATCTTTTTTTCTTAAAATAAAAAATTAATTTTCATATTACTTATTCCTATTTTATTATATATTCACGACTTAAAAAATGATGAAACTACAGTAGTCGTTGTTGCCCTCCCGCGATTCACTTCCGGTCGGTAGTTTCGTTTCAAACGTATACGCTTACGTTTTTCGATAGTTTTTTCGGCGCGTAGACGTGAAATATTCGCAAAAAGTTTCTTTAATACTAATAGAAAACGGTATTGCCTTGTGCGGATGAAGTTACGTTAATAAAACAAGACTGTCGAGAGTATAAGTGACAGAATTTAAAGTGACTCTTTAGCTGGTGCCGTTGTACAATAATGTATTATTTGAAGTATAATATTTAACGTTTTCGCGATTGATTTTATCAAATAAACTTATTCTATCACTTCAAATTACTCAATTAATAATCTTAAATATTGGAATGCAGCAATATCTCGTTAATTGGACGGTATATATGTTTTTACCAATACTAACCTCAACGTTTCCGTTAACGTCAATTAATCGCTCGTGATGCGTCAGTGAAAGGACAATAACTAGTGTTAATCTTCGAACCCATCGAATTTGCTGCCCGAAAGATTTGCAAGGCGAAATGCATCGCGTGACTTCAGAATGTAAGTTTGCAATTTGAATATTTTCATATCTTCACGTATATTCGATTAGACTGTATCAGAAACGACTGCACGCGCAGAACAGCTGATATCGTTATATCGATTTTTCTATATTTTATTGAACTTATAAATAACAAATTTTTATATTGCTGCACCTTTCGAAATAGCGGCTCAATTCATAATTACTCGTATTAATTAAGCATAATTGAAATATGCCTCGGTATTACGAATTCCCTTGTTACGACCGCGGTACTCGATTTTATCCAATATTTGCCAAGATTTAATAAAATTCTCGATTTTATTAATTTGCTCGTAAAAATCAATGTTGTAAAAATCGATACAACTACAACGTGCATTTAGAATTTACGCAGGTGAATAATCAAATTGTAATTTCACGCCTCTGCATTTAATCAGAACTAACAAATCGTGTATGCCATTTAAATATGCTAATTAAGTACTTCGGAAAAAGAGAAATCAATAGATGAATAGGATGATGAATTAAGTAATTTATATTTTATCAGATAGAAGTATAATATTGACTGCATGAATTCTCTATCAGTTTGCTCAATTGTTAGACAAAATTGCAATTTAATTATTTCGACCACACTGATCATTTATATTTTCTATTCAAAATTCGATTTTAAATATTTATTACTGTCCTATCGTCTAACTATTCTTCAACGGGACAAACGCTTGAGTCATGAGGTGCTGAAGAAAAGTTTTTCGTAATTTTGAGGATAATTTTCCACGTATAACAAGTGTCCGTAGAAAGGGTTAGTCCCGGCTAACCGGGCTCGGTCTCCACCCACATCGTAGCTATCGAGATCGCGCGAATTCGTCAAAATTCGGCTATCCTCGGCTTCGTAGGTGGTTGTCGGTGGTCGTTGCTGCACAGGGTGTTTGGTTGGGTGCACCAGGGCTGTGCAAAGGATCCCACAACCCACTCGCATTTCGCAAACGCGAATACAATTTTGATTCCACGATTTTACAGCAGAAAATCAATAAAATCCATATTTCCATGACACCTTACGGACAAAATACCGTAGGAAATTTTCCTGTCGCACGATTCTAATTGATTTTCTCCACGGGCGGCAAATTTGAAAAATTCTCTCATATCGTATCGTCCATAAATGACTTTTGAAACGTGAAATAATATTCCTCTACGACCATAAGATGCAAATTAACATAGAAATAATGTCGAAGTTCAATATTATCTCCTATTTCACATTTTCCAGGGGCAAAGTTAGAGAGTCAGAGACTCTAAGCCCTCAGGCAACGATTTTAGGGGGGAAAATTTGACTAAATCGATACTCCTATGATGCTTCATGGGCAAATTACCATAGTTAATCATCGTATCCTCCAATTCTTCCGAGTTTTTCGCAAACGCGGCAAATTTCGAAACATCTCTCAGATCACCCCATCGATAAAATACTTTCAAAACTTAAAACACCACTCCTCCAAGATCGCAGTATCTAAATTAACGTAGAAATGACCTGGAAATTCCACATTATCCCCTATTTCACCATTTCCCCCGGCAAAATTACAGAGTCCAAGACTTTAAGTCCACAGGCAACGGCGTTAAACGTTGCTCAGTGAAATCCGGGCGTTTTTTAATCTCAGTGCAGTCACTAGTTTATCGCGTAGCCCTTATCGAAGGACCGATAATGCTATACCCGATACTAAATCAGAGTTTATTTGCACGATGGCGAGGTAGGATGTTGTAGATGGTGGCTCGGAGGGCGGAGGGCAGGGGGTGCCGTCCTGACCCCAGTATGCGATTCCAGGGTTACTCCATTACTGGTGCACGGACGTGTCGGTGGCTCGTTGCACCCCGTCCGTGTTTACCCCGGCTTTGTGGACGTTCGGTAGCTTTACCTGGGGACTCGCGTCCGCGAGTGAAAGAGCACGCTGCAAAGGGGTGGTAGGGGGTGGCTGGGTGGTTGGCTGGAGGGAAAGAAACGACTAGGCGTGCGTTCTGGTAGGAAAGGGTGAGAGAGACAGGGGTAGGAAGAAGTATAGATGGACAGAGATAGAGTTAGGAAGAAATAGAAAGGGTGCGAGAGAAGGAGAGGGATGGAGATAGGGAGAAATTGAGAGAGATGGAGAGAAATAGAAAAAGATAGGGAGAAACAGAGAGATGGAGATGGATAGAGAAAAGTAGAGAGAGGAAGGGCGAGACTAATGGGTGGAGAGAAACAAAGAGAAAGAGACGATTCGCGAGGGAGGAAGATAGCAGGTAGATGAGAGCTAGCAAAGACGATTAAGGGGTCGTCGGAGAAGAATACCCGAAAGACCACGAAGGAGTAAGATAGAAAAGCGAGAAAGGAGAAAGAAAACGTAGAAATTGAGGAAAAAGTGAGATAGAATGTAAAGTTGAGGGAATAGAAAGAGCGACAAGGGGGTGCATCGGGAGAGAAAGGGTGAGACAGACGTCTGTTTGTGCGCAACCGGTACGACGCAGACGACTCGTCTATATACTTGGTTCAACGACCACCGCCCTAGTCTCGTCCAACCCCGAAGTACCGGGAGGCTCGAGGGGGATGCGTGATAGCAGAGAGCGGGAGGGTGCAGAGGGAGAAGAATCGAGGTGGTCTTGAGCGGAACGGCCCACGGGCCAGTTCCGTCTCGAGCCCAGGAGTAGAAGAGCTACTGGCCGCTTGTCTGCTCCCTTCTTTCGCTATAGTTTCATTTCTTTCCGTTTTAGTTCCTCTTCAGTTCCGATTGATTGACACGTACATACACGCATCCGTATAATATATATACATATATATATATATAAATATATATATATTTATATATATTTATATATATTTGTTACAAGTACATATATTTTGTATATATATGTATACCCATATATAGACAGGAAACACGTACAAACGCAACACCAACACGTGAACACGCACACGCGTACGTACTTGTGGTGTGACGCGTATTATCGTCATCGACGTGCGCCCGCGCGCATATATACGTCACACACGCGCATCGTCTTATCCCGGTGCATACGAGAAATTAGAAAAAACAACAACAAAAACACGTAACATCGTATTATTCGATTCGCAAGAAGACAAGAAATAAAAGCAAGTAACACTTTGAGAAAGAGTCGAGATAAAAGGGGAAAAAGAAGGAAAGAGGAGTGAAGAAACGGAGGCGTATGTACGTACGTTAGATTTGCCGATTCGTTCGTCACCGAATTCGCAAGCACCAACTTCGTAAACCTCGGCGCCTACTGGCTCTCGTATGTTAAATGACACACGGACACACCCGCGGCCACCCACGTATCTTTAGCTCCGTACCTGGCCAGGTGTACAGGGCCGAATAGTACCTGCATCTTCTCCGCAACCCCTGATTGATGAGCCTTCGACAACCGTGGGTTCGTTGAGTTTTAGGAACATAATTGTCGCATTCAGGTACGTCTTTTTTTATTCAATGTAACTTTCGTGGCTTGTTTGTATTGGTCTGGTACATTTCTTTTTGAGGATTCGAGTCCTCGGACGAGATATAATAATAATAATAATAACCATTATTTCAACGGAATACAGTTGACAGATACGAAGTAGATCAATGTTTTATACCAATAGGTTTGTCTAACATTCAATCATAACGGACTACCCGAGTTAAAAATTTCAGCCCAAAATCCTCCTAAATTACCAAATAACTTAAGATATTTAGGCTGAATATGGAAAAATATGTTATATATAAAAGAATGCAAATTTTCATTCCACAATCGCCCTAAACTTGTTAATTTTTGCCAGTTTTGCCTAGTTGAGGATCAATTTAGGCTTCATACAGCCCAAAATAATCCTCAGCATTCTATAATGAGGAGTTTTAGAATTGGAGTGGAATGATCTAGGTCCAAAAAAATTCTCAATATCCTAAAAATTAATTTGATTTTAGGAGATTTACAATTTATATGGAATAAAATGAGAATTTAATTTGTACTTGCTCCTGAAAGCCCTATTTTTAGAATATGAGTCGACAGACTTGACAACTTTTGGAATATTTTTAGGGGGTGTCTGATTAAATTGGAATACAAATTTTACCTGATCTGTCCATATAACTCCTAAAAATCATATTTACAGGACTTTGAGACGCGTAGACACACTATTTGAGGACTTTGAGGGTCAAAATGGTATACATAATTAAGCGGCAAATGAGAAATCAAAAGAATCTAGGATTTGAAGTTTCTTTTTAGGCTGGACTTTTCGACTCGGGTACTTATAGACTAATGATTAGGCTGGAAATAATTGTAGAGGAAAAATTTTCGTAAAAAAAACCTCAGCTGAGACGAGATATATAATTCAAACTGATGATGAAGATTAGGTTGATCGTGCATTGATTTGGCTCAATGTTTCGTTGGTAGCGTGTTGATAATTGTGAACGTTTTTTTACGCTTTGAGTAGAAGGATTGCAATCACCGGTTGAGGTGCAATTGGAAATGAAATGTTGATGTATAATCATTAAAATGTTCCTCGTTTAATTAGTAATGTCGAATTTGTACACCTTGGAGGGTTGATGTATTTGCAGTTGGAGTTGAAATATTGAAGTCATCGAAATATCCTCCCGTAATTAGTAATTTCGAACTTTTACAGCTTAACTGACTGGAGTTTAAAAAAGTCACCTTTCAATTGTGAATGAATGATTATATATTGGTAATTAAAAGTCTCCGGGAATAATAGAATCTTCTTACCGCGCGAATAAGTTCCAGTCTCGTTCGAGGACACCTGATGTTTCGACACATTGCTCAGATTAACACTAAAGCTACCACAGAGAGGTCAATTGACTCATTTTCAACGTAAATTTGCATTTAACAAAACTGTTGGTACATTTAGTGTTGAGTTAGTAGCAGATTCATGCCGTGTATTGTTTTTGAACGATTAAGAAGTTTATTGTGTTACTAGAGTTACAAAATTGTACAGTAGCATCGACAATATGTATAGAAAAGGTAGAAATTGGACGATCGTATCGTCAGGTTTAAGGAGTAACCGTAGGGTTGAAGTGGAAGTCCAGAGACTTGAGAAAAATAGGGGTGAGTTTACTCGTCGCGTGCCGGATGATAAAGGAAGGTAATGGCGCTGTAGATCACTCTTTACAGTGAGCCATAATGCGTTCGAATCGCTGGATAATACACTCGCTATTATCCACCTTGGCATTCTTTTCGATACGTCCGGATTTATCTTTACGAGCGTGACCACGCGATAGGACTCTCCTGATCGATCTTACCACGGTGAAATGCATTCTCGCTACGTTGTTTTACGTTGCATCGTTAGTTTCCCTTTCTTCGATCAACGAGAGATGGAATATGTAATAATACGACGATCGTTAAACGTGATATGTATCATGGAATTTGTAATGCGCGTAGAGATTTGAAATAGCGTGTTGTAACATCATGCAAACTTGTTCAAGAGTTCTCCGGTGTATCGTTCTTTTAATCCCGGAAATTGAAGTTTTACTTGATAGAGTTACTTTGGTATTCTTCTTACATCGTGACTCAACTATTTTCTTCATCTTCTTAACACATTGCAAGTCGGTCCCGCGATAATGCGGGATTTCAAATATATAATTTTAGATTTCACCGATCAATATCAGTGATATTATTTTATCTTGAGGAAAACGGTAAAGTGGATAAAGAAGGAAATATTATTCCTTTTAAATTGAGCATTACTTAATTCATTTAACAGGTTGAGTGCCATGGGGGTCACCGGTGACCGACGCTATTGAATTGAATGAAATTTTATGTTACGTTTAAATTGCAATATTTATGAATTTTCTAACAGATTGAATATTTAAATTTTGGCGTTAAGAAGATGAAGATCTGCTAAACACCGATCAATCAGTGTCCTTAAAATTTCTGTTTATTATAAAAAAAGTTTGACTTCAGTAGAAATGCCGAATTAAGGGAAACACTGGTGGCATTCAACCTGTTAAATTTGATATTGATTGAAATAGTAACATTATCAAATATAATAAATTTGGTAGTAGATATTTAGCTGGCGTACAATGTGTTAAGTATGATAAATTAGTAGAAATAAACCTGTGGTCCTTTCAGACCACAAACTCTTTAGAAACATTGAAAGTTGCAAGTATTCCTAAATCCTCCCTCTAGAGCCTCTAAAAATCTCAATCAAGCCAGAAAAGAACCCAAACCTAAGTTTCACCCTTACACTCTCCAAAACACCCCAAAAGAATCATTAATAATTTAAAAAAATTTCTCACGCCACCTCCCCATTAAATTCCACCCCAAAACAAGACACCAATTAGAAGTGAATCCTTGAAAATATTCTTTCACAGAGGAAAAGGAAAAGAATCTTTCACGATCCTCGCTGATCTATCAGTTTGGTTGTATTCGCCGGGAGAATATCGAAGTCGAGACGATCGCTATCTTCTCGATTTAAAGGCTTTGCGGACGACCTTTGCCCTGTTCTTGCTGGTAGCCAGCTCCAAACCGCCCCTTGTCAGCTGATTGAAATCGATAATAGTGAGCCTCGGCACGGTGGGTTGCCTCGGCAGGGCTTGCACCCTTTCGAGCGGTGCCCCGGGGCTCCGGAACCTGTAGCTCCGGTTCCTGCACCCGCCGACGCCCGTCCCGGTTCCGCTTCCGGTTCCAGTTCCGCTTCCAGTTCCAATTCCACCACCGATTCCAGTTCTAGGCTGGCTCATTCGTGTGCCGCTCATCGATCGGTACGCAACACTCGATACCGGTTCGGCTTCCTCTCGAAAATATCTGGAGATTGTGGGCAAGAATTTTCGATTAAACTCTTTTGCCGGTTCAAAGGTCGTGGTTTACTTGGAGATGGAACTTTTGGGGAAGTTTTGAGAGGGATGTGGAAAGATAAAAGATTTGGATTGAGAAAAGAGAAAGAGTATCAGATGCTAGGGTCATTTCAATGTTAAAAATTGGAGAGGAGGATGTCGTAGATGAATAGAAATCTGCATAATTACTCGTGAAAGCTGGCAAAGTGCACAGGAGCCGGTGTTCTGGACGTCCTTGGTCTAGGTTCTCTAGGAAGTCGATGTCTAGGTCGAGATTGTCGACTCCGTTTGCTGGACGGTTGATCCGGAAGTCCAGCAGGAATTAAGCCAGTTAATTTGTAATATTCCAGAAACACCCTCGCAAGATTCCGACCCAATCTATAATCTGTTATGTCCTTCGTGCATTAAGGTTTATCTTTCCAACCGTATTAACCCCTTGCCTATAACCAGTGACCCTCATGATGCGATAAATTGAATAGAGAATTTTCAAGTTTTGCAAATCTTATTCCTGAAATGTTAATATTACGTTAAGTTGTACGATATATTAGCACTAGATATACGACCGCTAAATCTGGTAGGTTGAAATGTATTAAATAAGTATCTTACAGAAAGATACATCAATTGGTAATAAGTATGATCAGTTAAGTAATTTGTATATTATAAAACATACGTGAAATATTTACTGATTAATTTGAAAATTTCGTCTGGATTAATTTGAGAATTTTGAAAAAGTAGACAACCGTCAATTTGACGGGCGGCCTTAAATCTAGTGTTAACACTTATCGACCGCTATTTTTTGACATTCTACCCCCTTCTGACCGATTACTTGCTCACAAATACTTCCTTGATACAGATATCTATTCGAAAATTACAAATTCTCGTCACTGACTCCTTAACAGAGGTAACCGCAATGATAAATGATAATTTATTAATTGGAGTGGCAATCAATCAATTAGTTAAAAGTTTAAAGGCGTTGGGTCCGAAAAGCCTATTAATAGGTTTAATTATTTAGTAACCGCTATTTTTTGACATCCTACCCCCCTCTGACCAGTCATTTAGTCGCAAATATTTCTTTGATACCGATATCTCTACCAAAATGATAAATTCTCGTTACCGAGTCCTCGGCACAGTAAACCGCAATGATAAATGCAATAACAATTTATTAATTGCTGTGGCAACCGATTAATATATTAAAAGTCCAAAAACGTTGGGTCCGAAAAGTCTATTAACACTTTAACGACCGGTATTTTTTTAACATTCTACCCCTTCTGACCGATCACTTGGCCACAAATACTTCCTTGATAGAGATATCTATTCGAAAATTACAAATTCTCGTCATTGAGTCCTTATCACAGGTAACCGTAATGATAATTTACTAATGAGAGCGGCAACCAATTAATAAGTTAAAAGTTCAAAGGCCTTGGGTCCGAAAAGCCTATTAACACTAGAACTACCAAACCAGTCAAAATGACTGGTACACAATTTTTTCAAAAAATTCTCCAAGTTTATGTAAGAGTCATAGAATAAATATTCTACGTCTATATCAATAAACATAAGTCACCCAATCGATCAAATTTTCCGCCGCTTGATTCCCCCTTTTTCAAAGTACTTATTTAATTTATTAAAATATGTTGGATTTTACGCCGGTAGTTCTAGTGTTAATAGGTTTCCGGTCGCTAAAGTGTTAAGAATGAATAAAAAATTTCCTTTTCCTATTTAACCCACAACTATTATGGACGTAGGCGTAAAAGAAATCGCGCGGCAAGTAGTTACTCGATTTTTTCCACAAATACAATCGAAAGGATACATCCTTCCTCCGTGTAAGGAAAAATCGTTGTGGTCCCCTTCCTGGTGTATCCATGCATCGATACCTCGATGCTGTAGCAATTAACGTTCTCCTTGAGAATCGAGCAGAAATATCGACGTGCCGTTCCAGCCTTCTGTGAATCCTGATTGTACATTGTAGCACCGATTTCGTAATCTTCCGCGTGTTGTGCCAATAATTTCGGTAGAACTATGTGCCTCTCGTACCTGAAGGGCTGGCCAGCCGTAGGTTAGACGTTTGTCACTCGTAAATTTGCAATTCAAAAGCCGTACGCAAATCTTTGAACGCGTGCTTTTCACCGTAATGAAAGTCTCGCGAAGAAAAAGGCTCGTAGTTACCTTAGAAGGGGAGTTTGAAATTCAAATGGTATGCAAAGCTACGGATAAATTTCCCGCTGGCAAAACGGAAGCGCGAAACTCGAGCGAGGATCGATACTGCATCGTAAAATGTACGAAGAAAGGATCGAAGGAGTTTATGGTGGTTGAACGCTTAGACGTTCGAATGTGTGTTGGTTGTTCGGGTGATGTTTAAAATTCTTTGGAGTGAGAATACATTTTGTATCGTGGTAGTTGATGGAGATTAATATCGTAGGAGAAATTAATTACGAGACTAACGTTGTATTATATTTCTGGGTTGAATAAGCCGATTAGAATGAGAGAAATGGAGTGAAAAAAATTATCAATTAGATAATTGAAGTTGCAAAAGGTAGAGGTGGAATATTTATTTCGTGACTCCTCTATGAATTTAGGGAATTTTGAGAAATAATTGTAGCTTTTTTGCAAAAGAATGGAAGCCTAACTTAACGCTTTAGGCCTTCGCGGTCCGATGCATTTTGTTAATTTTGTTGTGAGCTAAATATAATTAATTTCTCAATATTTTCTATCGTTGGCTACTATTTTGTTTTAATGACAGCAATAACTATAGGTTCTAACGGATATTTCAACTAAAATAAATGGTAATACGATATTATAAAATCATTATGAAATTGGAAAGTCGATATTAAATTGTTAGAAAATAAAATGATGTGAAACTCTATGTCGAGTGTAGCTCGACGTAGGATTGCAAAGGGTTAGCAACCAGTATTTTATTAACATCCTATCCACTTCTGATTGGTTCCTTGGATGCAAATATTTCCCTAATACCGATATTTCTTCGAAAATAACAAATTCTCGTCACAGAGTCCAACAACGACAAGTCTCGTCGTGATAAAATCTTCTCAACCTTGCCATCCCCCTTAGACTCGAAAACCAATAAAAATGGATCGAAGTTACCTGTACACGTCGTCGTACGTGTTCCCATAAACGAACACCCCCGTAGCGTTGCTATGAGCATGGAGATCCAGCACGCAATCCAACGGAGTCCGAGAATTCTTATCGAGACTCTTCAAAAGAGCCTTCGTTGCAACCAAAGATGGATGAATCCATTCGGACATCCGGTTCCAGCACCGATTCAAATCAGCTCCCATTGCATTGGACCTTTTGTTTAAAAAATTAGCATGAATTTTTTTGTAAAAATTGGCCATCAAAACTTACCTATAATTGCCAAGAAAGACACCATCAGGATTCATCATCGGTACTATCTTGAAGATCACATAATCCCGGAGAACACGAGCTATCGGATGACCACTGACCAGAAAATCCATCAAACCTTGGCAAACAAAGGAAGATGGAGATTCCCCTGGATGAACTCTGGCAAGGATTACCACGACCTTTCGTGGACGATCTTGGCTATTCTCGGGGTCAGAGTTTATCGTGATAAGATCGATCTTCCTCTTTTGAATCGACGTTGCTAAAGCTTCTCTCCTCGTGCAGGATAATCTTCCACAAAGATTGTCCAAGTGTGCTACATATCGACTGTAGGAATAAGGATAATTCAGGGCGAATTGATAGACGTCTTCTTCGCGATCGAAGGAAAAGGCGAAGCTCAGGACGTAGTGGTTTTGATGCTGGGCAGATTTATAGTAGAAAACCTGGAATTTTCACATTTTTCTCCCATTTATTGATGTTCTCTTGGAATTTCTAGAGGAAATATTCTATGGATTCTTTGGAAAAGAAGAAGTATGTTATAAAGAAGATTCTTTAAAGAAGAGGAGGGAACTGGTCTTTGGAGGATTGAACATTCCGACTATTCTTGAAGATTTTATTGAAATATCTTTGCAAACTTTACTTACCTGATCTCGTGGAATCCTTTGCCATTTTTGTCTAGTGCTGCTTTTGACCAGGGGTGTCATTCCATTGCGAAAGAGATTCGCACTTTTTGAGATGTTGACGACGTTGAAAACTACACGTTGATCGGCTTTAACATTGTCCACGGTGAAGTTGAACCATAGACGAAGACGAGGACTACAGGTATCTGGACGAATGAAAAGATCGTATTCGAATTCAGAGATGAGATCGACTCTTCCTAGATTTCCAGTTTCGAAGGATGCATCGAAGCAGATGTGTCCTTTTTTCGCTTTTCCACTGTGCCCTGGTGGTCTCATCACCATCTTGTTCACGTTTCCCAGACCACCCTCTGTATCGCTGTCCTCGCTCTCTACAATAGGAATTTTATCGTTAATAAACTTTAAACTACCTGATATCTGAGAAAAATAATTCAATATAAAGTTGACCATCCAGTTGGGAGGAAGAAGATGGAATTTTTCTGGAAATTTCTCTTACAACACTCTTTCACTCTCTCTCAAACATACACTCTGCTTCGCTTCTCTCTCCCTTTCGCAGTCTTTCTCAGTCTCTCGCAGTCTCTCGCAGTCTCTCGCAGTCTCTCTCAGTCTCTCTCAGTCCCTCACAGTCTCTCTCAGTCTCTCTCAGTCTCTTATAGTCTCTTAAAATTTCTCACAGTCTCTTCAAATCTCTCACAGTCTCTCACAGTCTCTTCAAGTCTTTCTCAGCCACTCCCAGTTTCTCTCAGTCTCTCACAGTCTCTTTAAATCTCTCACAGTCTATTCAAGTCTTTCTCAGCCACTCCCAGTTTCTCTCAGTCTCTCACAGTCTTTCTCAGTCTCTCTCAATTTCTCTCAGTCTCTCATAGTCTCTTCAAGTCTCTTTTGCAGTCTCTCTCAGTCTCTTCAAATCTCTCACAGCCTCTCACAGTCTCACGCAGTCTCTCTCAGTCCCTCGCAGTCTCTTGCAGTCTCTCGTAGTCTCTCGCACTCATTCCTTTCGCAATCCTCCACTTCCATCAACGAAAATGCTATCAACGGATAAAAACACCATCGAACCAGCTCTCTGATAAAGACTGGTATGCTCCAATGGATCTCTCCCTTCGCCAAAGGCCATCTCTTCGGAGAAGCAACCAGGTCGATCCACCTAGTCGAATAGACGAGCAAAGACTGACGCCTTCCTCGAGTTCCATCGCGGTTCTAGGTGTGATACCACCGCCTACGTGATAAACCTGAAACAAACCTGATCCGCAGGTTCGTGTCTCGAGTTTCTCGTGCGATGAAACGAGGAATCTCTCATTCGTGATTTCGCGTGGTTCAGACCAGTCAGGTATACAGTGTTTGCGAGAAATTCGCGTGGCTGGCAGGCGTCAGGGATCCTCCTAGGAAAAGCCGTCCGACAGTTCCGACGATCTCAACCACCTTTTAACGGAGTTAAACGTGAAACCGTTTGCGGTCACGAGAAGTGCGATCGAAATCTAAGCGAAATTGAGAGAGAATTTACCGTTGATTTTCAAGAACTTTTCTCGTACATCTTGACTATACATAGATATGCATCAGGTTCTTTTATGCCTTTTAATCTTACCTTCTTACGTGGGAAGCGTTCAATGTGGTGGAAAAGTGGGATTTAGGTTGGATGAAATCACGAAAGGCTGGTTGAGGAGAGGCTTCAACGGTGGAGTTTTAATAGGTGGCGTGGAATGGATGATGGTGATTTTTTTTGAGGGAATTTTAGAGGGGATTGGATGGAGGTAATTATTATTTTGGAGGGTCAGTAGGTAGAAGAGGATGGAGGGTTGGTTATCTTTGTAGGTGGATGATAATAGTTTTGGTGTGAATTATGATTACGATAGGATCGTAATTATTGTTCTGGAGGCTTAGATATCGAGACTATAGTTACTTGACAAATGTTACGTTCACGAAATGAATGATCATAGTGTCGCTCTTAATGTTAGATTTACCAAAGTGGTCGAAATGACTTGCCTCGAATTTTGTGAAAATATTCCTAAAATTTTCAATGCTGTTTCCTTTTCAATTTTCTACTTCCATCTTAAATAGCGCGAGCGATTGAATTGATGAAGACTTCTTCATTTATTTGAAAACTTCATTTATTTTGACGATCTTCAATTAAAATAGTAGAATGGTTTTTACACGGAGAATCTCGAGAGAATAATATGAATATTCTCGCTCGAATTGAAACAATCCTTGGAGCGGACACCGTAGCGAGAATTCCTTTCTATCGATCATCATTGTTCTTCCGCACGAGTCCATGAGATAAGAATAGGGATTAGTTTTAATCCGTGAAACTTTGTGCTTTCCGTTGGCTGAACTATCTGTGAAATCCAGCGAATAAAAGGATCGACTTTTCAAGTACCTTTCGTTATCTCCACCGTTTCTCTTTCATCGTTTCATCCACTGATTTTTTAACCCACTTTGCATCACCAAGCGCAAAAGTTTTTGCATCATCAAGCTCAGAATATTTTTCAAATCACAGAGTGTGATATAGTTTACTCTGCATCATCTACCGCAAAATATTTCACAGAAAGAATTTTCTTCCTATCACAAAGAGTGATAACGTCTACTTTGCACCCTCAAGCGCAGAATACTTCACAGAAAGAATCTTTTTCGTATCACAAAGCGTGATAAGGTCTACTCTGCATCTTCAAGCTCAGAATGTTTCCCAGTAATTTTCGTATCACAAAGCGTGATAAGGTCTACTCTGAATCGTCAAGCGGAATGTTTAGCGATGTTCCAAGATTGTATTCAATTGCAGAGATTTTTCCGGTTGTTTTTTGAAGGGTCAATTCGCCGAGAAACTATTATGGGGACACGTCATATTTTCTATAAACTCCCTTTGGTTTTTTCCCTCCTTTTATCAGGGGGAAAGAACGTAAGCCATTCGCGATTCACACGTTCTAAATCGAGATCAGCCGATGTTTATTCCGGCTTGCGTGCGACTCGCCGACGTAAATGTTGCACCTAATAAAGGCAAGTTCCGTCTATAGTCTTGTCGAGGAAACGGGAAGGAGAGTCGGTCGTTGGGTTATACCGCTTTTACGTCAGGATTGCGCAATTCCGTCATCAATGATTCATCCTCAGGGTTTAAAAGAAGCACTCAGTTGTTATACAGTCACGTGAACTTTGCGTAGATTGTCTCAATGGTAGTGACCGACAGTGACTCCTTTCAGAAGGCACATAACGTCCTTAATTCGCTATCATTTACGACACAATAGAAAATTTAGTAAATCCACGTACCAAATGTCTTCCAATTGGACGATTTTTAATGTTGGAACATTTTTCTGCCACAAAACACGATAAAATGACTCTGCAAACGTGTGAAGATGAGATCAAAGTAAAGTCCATGGAGCAGAAAATTGGAGAACGCAGTTATCAGCCATTTTTAACTCACATAATTTCTAATCTTCTTCAGACTTTTTTCTGTAATCAAACTAAAAGCAAAAACACCAAAATCCTTCAAAATGGAATGAAAAATCCCCTGACTAAATTTGGAGAACTCAGTCATTAGCCATTTTGAACTCAAATAACTTCCAATCTTCTCCACACTTTCATCTGAAATCAAACTAAAGAGGAAACATCAAAATCCTCCAAAATGGAACGAAAAAGATCACTTATCGCTCGTGTAGATTAATTAAAAATCCAGCCAGAGGATCAGGACTATTTTCGTTTCTTCCAGACGATTCTAAAGTCACCCAAGAATTCTCTATTCTCGTCCTTCCATTGTCTCCGTCTATATTTATAATCCATCCTGGCGTTACACTTAATCGCCAATCAACCTCAAAGTGTTTGTCGTTCTAAGTCTGAGGGAAAAATTAGCCGACGACACCCCTGTCCGCGACTCGTCCACGGTACGAAAGAGCTTTTACAATTTCACCGTGAAAAATGTCCGCGGCGTGTCGTTTTGCCGCGATTACGAGGCGAAGGATGGGGATGAAACGAGAGGGAGAGATTCACGGGAAATTGGAGGGAAAAAAAAGTCTGAGGACGCTCTGGAACTGACGGTTGGGAAGAGCAATTAAAAGTGGGACAAAGAGAGCGGGGGAAAGAGCTTGGAACAATCGCTGTTGGAAGGAGGAAGATGGAGGAAGAATGAGAACCAAAAGGAGACACAATAATACGCACCACTGAACTCGTGCTAAATCTTCAACAATTTTTACCATATATATTTTAGTAGCGAGAGAAAAACGTGGCTCGATAAACTCAATTCTAAAACTAGATGAAACGAATGGTAACGATTGAATTAGAAAAAAGAAGAGGAGAGAAACGATGAATTGGACTTTGATTTCGACGAAATTAGAAGAATTGGATAAAAGTGAAGAGCCAGCAGCATCGTTGCTTCCTCGTTCTCCGATATCGAATTTCCTTCCGCCTTTGAAGATAAGGTCAAGCGAGAAAACGCCGGGGAAAAAGTCAGCGGCCTAGAGGCACAGAGAGAAAGAGAAGAAAGAATAGAGATCAGGGTTTAGTTGGGTCATTTTGACCACTTTAAAGGAACCTTGAAGAGAATAGCCTAAGAAGCATCTGTGAAGATGGATATCGTGTTGGAGCCTCGCTAACGAACAGCTGCCAAATGTCAGGGTGCATCGGGCGAGCGCAATCATCCCTCGCGTGAACTCTCTTCAGCGATCGATTCTTCTTGAATCGAGTTGGATCTTTGAGGGAAATTCATCGTGTAGAGGAGGAAATATGAGCACTAAATAGCGTGATGAGGTAGCACGAGTAGAACGCCAGTCACGAAACCCTTCGAACTATCATTATCTCATGACTGAAGATGGATCGTGCATTCTACTTGCCAGTCTCGTCAGAGGTGGATTTATCAACTACCTTCTGACTTGCTGCTACCTTCAGACTTGTTCAACTTGGGACCAACTGTGTTCCATCTCCTGAACTCCTAATAACACCTCTACGAGAGTAATCAGTTGCCAAATGTCAAGGTGCACCGGCCGAGCGCAATCATCCCTCGAGTAAATTGTCTTCAGAGCGATCGATTCTTTTGGAATAGAGTTGGATCTTTGAGGGAGATCCATCGTGAGAAGATGTATAGGTACAGACGAGAAAGTATGAGCACTAAATAGCGTGATGAGACTACGAGTTAAACGCCAGTCACGAAACCCTTCGAACTATCATTACTTACTGACTCAAGATGGATCGAGCATTCTACTTGCCAGTCTCGTCAGAGGTGGATTTATCAACTACCTTCTGACTGGCTGCTACCTTCAGACTTGTTCAACTTGGGACCAACTGTGTTCAATCTCCTGAACTCCTAGTAACACCTCTACGAGAGTAATCAGCTGCCAAATGTCAAGGTGCACCGGTCGAGCGCAATCATCCATCGCATGAACTCTCTTCAGGGCGATCGATTCTTCTCGAATCTAATTGGATCTTTGAGGGAGATCCATCGTGTCAAGAAGACGAGAAAGTATGAGCACTAAATAGCGTGATGAGACCACGAGTTAAACGCCAGTCACGAAACCCTTTGAACTATCATTACCTCCTGACTATTCAAGACTGATCGAAGCTGGACATTTCGATGAATAGCAACTACTTTTGAACTTGTCCAAGCTGAGACCAACTTCATTGCACCTCCTGGACTCTCAATGACACCACCGCAAGAATTAACACCTGCCAAATGTCAGGGTTCATCGAGCCAGCGCGATCATCCCTCGCGTGACCTCTTCAGCATGTTCGATCGATTCGATCTTTGAGAAAGATCCATCGAAAGGGACATGCGAGGTGTACGTACGTGCACACGAACAGAAACAAAGTATTTACCGAGGGTGTGTAGGCGAGAGAGTATGTAGAACGCGATGAAGTAGCACGTGGTAGGTGCTAGTCACGAAACCCTTCGAACTATCATTACCAACTTCTCAAGACGGATTCGACCACTTTACGTACCAGTCTCCTCGGTGTCGGACATATCGAGAGCGATCCAACTACTTGCGGACTGGTCCACGCGAGCACCAACTTTCCTGCGCTTCCTGAACTAACGACGACACTGCTGCGGAGTTCACGCTGGTTTCCTTGGTTTGTTGAATCGATACGAGTCCCCGGTGGTCTTCGTTTCCGTTGGGATTTTCCTGCGACGTTTGCTTAGGTGTCACTTTTTTTTTTCTTTCCAGTTTGACTGCTATGGTTATTTTTTTAGCATTTGCTACCGAATAGGAAGTAATAGTTTGCAGAGTTTCTAGGTCTCTAGTTTCTAGATAGGCCGAGGTCTCAAGGTTCACCACGAGTGTTCGACGATCCAGTTGAATGCTGGATAATTATAGTTAAATTATTAACACTCTACCAATAAATAGACACTTTAACCAATATGCTAACGACCGGTAGCCTCGAGAATTTGTCATTTTCCAAAGCGTTATTTGCGCGTTATTTGCGTCAAAGTCGCCGATCAGAAATGAGTAGGATGACAAAAAATATCAGTTACTGAAGAGTTAACATTCCTAAATATTCAAAAATTGTCAAATTCTAATTAACGCACCGACCGATGAAACTAAATAATGTCATTTCTCCTCCCACCATTCCTTCATCCCCCTATCAGAACTCTGTCTCCCCGCAAAACCATGTCTGCGTCGACGAACGAGCCGACAGTTTCCCAAAGTATCATCGAACCGTAAATTCGTTCTATACATACTTCATCCATTTTGATAATCGTTAACGAGATACCAGAGAGATTGCAATTTCGGCGCAAGCAAAACCTGCCAATTAGCCCGGTATCTGTTTAAAATACACGAACAGGGAGCACGTAATCCACACGGATAGACACAGACGAGGGTCGGTCGATTATCGGGGTGGCCGAGGGAGATGAGGAGGGTGTAGGCGTGCACTTTGGTGCACGAGGTTCGTTTCCCGGGTCCACGCAACCTTTCGTGCTGCAACGAAGCTCACATGCAAAAGGGGCTTAAGGCGCGCACGTCTATCTTTGGCCAGGGCTCCACTCCCCGGATGAGCAGGCGCGGCCATGACGGGGATGCCGAGCGAGAAGGGGATGAAATTATGGAAACCGGGGCTGTAGGAAGCTCGGAGACATTTTCACGGATGGTTCTTCGATAATATCTGCTTAAATGCGTCAGACGATTAATGAATCTCTGTAATTCTCTGCGAGACACTCCGAGGAGTGAAATTTCCTTGGTAGTTTCCTTCGGAGATCGGGAATAAATTTCTTCAGTGTTAAGGCGACTACTCGAGGCGAGATTTTATCTTGGAATGCGTTAATGGAAATTGCAAATTGCTTTAGAAGAAGCTCACTTAATTTATCGATCCACGATTGTAATTAGTAGACTGCGGATGTTTATGCAAATTTCGAGTTTCACAAATGCAGGTGAGACAGGAAAACCTATCTAGAGATTTGTTGCACTCAATAAATATTACAACAAATACTATACTTTCGATATTTTAGATATATTTTTATATTATGTCCTTTTTGTATATTTTGGCCGTATTTAATTTGTCATAAATGCATAAAATCCGCAGTCTGGTAATTAGTCGTCGAAGTAGTCTCGTAGATTTGTACATGTATATCAAATAGATCTTGGAAATTGTATCTGAGTTGAACAAAGCAATGTGGAGAGTCAGAAGGTAGAGAGATTGTGAGAGAAAGAGGAAATCCGAAAGGATTTCACTGTAAACGTTGAATCCGTGCAAACTGGTGATGTTGGACCATCGAATTTGAGGATCCGCCAGGGTGATCTGGGGTAGCTTTTCGGCGATGGTAGGTTTATTTGTTCGGCTGGTGAATGTCCTCCTCTCCTGGGCTTTGGCTGGGACTTCCTGGTGAAACCCACCCCGCCTTCTCCACCCCTTTCTCGCCGGGCTAACGCAGAGGGGCGAGACCACGAAGGAGAGGAACAACGAGAAAGGGAGAGAATCGCTGAGAGATATCGAAGAGATAGAGACAGCATCGCAGAGAGGAGAGAGAGAATCAGAGAAACGAGAGAGGAGAGAATGAGAGACATCGAGGAAACAGAGACAGAATCACAGGATGGAGAGACAGATATTCAGGAGGAAGAGAGAGAATCAGAGAAAGGAGAGAGATTGATATCGAGGAGAAAGAGACAGTATCACAGAGAGGAGAGAGAGAGATATCGATGAGATAGAGACAGCGTCACAGAGAGGAGAGAAAGAGAGAGAGATTGATACAAAAGAGAGAGGAGAGATAGATGATATTGACGAAACAGAGACAGAACCACAGAGAGGAGAGAAAGAGAGAGATTGAGAGAAAGGAGAGTGGAGAGACAGATAGATATCGAGGAGAGAGAGAGACCGAATCACAGAGAGGAGAGATTGAGAGAAATGAGAGAGGAGAGAAACAGAGATATCACGCAGATAGAGACAGTATCACAGAGAGGAGAGAATGAGAGAAGGAGAGAGATGGAGGGAAACTGCACGAGAGAGAGTGAATGACTGGGAGAAGGCGAGAGATCGATATTCGAAACCCCTCTGCCGTCGGGCAGCGAGCTCCTCTTGCCACCCCACGCCCAATGCCGTACGGAGAGGGGGCAATTGGGGTAGGTGCTCCCTGTTCCCAGGACACTCGACAAACGGAAGCTCAGGACAAAGAGGAAGAGTGTTATAAATTGCCCGAGACGAGATTCGGGATTTACGTGCTCCTCCCGGAGACTGCCTTTTTATCATCGCAACTTGGAGCGAACGCATCGCTGCAATTGAATTTCGCCTTTCCAACGAACTCTTCTTCATCCCCTTTCATCAAAGAATGCTTCGGTCTTATGAGTTAACGTTACATTGCAAAATTATTGAGATCAGCTCGTATCTTTCATTCTGTCCTTAATATTCATTACATTGTTGGAAGCTTTTTCATCTTTATTTCAATTCTGAATTCATTTGAGAGATTAGAAGGAAAGTATTTCGATATTTCCTATATTCATTTGGATCTTCCGTTGGAAAAAGTATTCGACTCTTCGTAGTAGCTTAAATCTCACCCTACGCCTACGTCGCATTTCTCTCCCTTATATGCATGCTATTTACCATTAGATTATCCCCTCGTTTCTCCGTATCTGTTACCCCACCCTGTCTGCTTTCTTTCCACCCCTTCAGCGGAGCTCTTTTCTCAGCACGGTCCTTCTATCGGCCTATCTCCTATCTCGTATACGCAGAGCCAAAGGCTGCCACCAAAACGAACCAATTATTTCTCCCGAGATCATCGATTCTCTCTCCTCCACTTTGCCGAGTCATCAAACGAAGATGATTCTGCCAGTTGCAGAACGAGGGAATCGTTTATTCCCATCTTTCTCACCCCTCTTAACTATATTTCTATTCTTATCACGATATTAACAACAATTTGTACTATTGACGATAGAAAATGGAACTTTGTAATTTCGAAAAGAGGCAAATTAATATTCCAACGGGATCAGGTAGGTTTCGGAGGAAAAAAGAGGAAGAATTGTGAGAAAAGCGGCGTCGGAATAGCGGAAGAGAAAAATTGGCAATTTAGGGAATGGTAGGAGTTTAATCTGCCGTAAAATTTCGGGGAATATCTGTGAGCCATTGCGAGGGAAAAGCGTCGAGGCGACATGTCGAAAATACGGGAAAAATTTGGCCACGTTGGGTACGCTCGAAAAGCTTTCCCGCAGAAGGGGAGGTCAACCCCCGGGGATGCTTTCCACCTTCCATCTCAGCGCCTGCGTTTTCGAGCTCTGCACGGGGTAACCAACCCTCTCTCCACATCCTTCTCCCCCTCTTTCTCACCCTCGAGCTTTCATTCTCTCTCTCTCTCCTCGCTCATAATTCACCCCTATGCGCACGCGCCCATGCACACCCCCGCGTCTCGTTATTTTTTCCTTTTCCCCTCAAATTTATCCCCTACTTTGACCGAAGCTCTGGCAAAATGGTCGAATATATTTTCCCTCGAAATTCATCATCGTTCTTCCCCAACGTCACTGGACTTCCACCTCGAAAGTTTCACAGGAAATTTACACGACGTCGTTTCAACGAAACGACAGAAAGAGAAAGAATTATCGACTAAACTCTCAGAGATTCTGTCCACGCTCGTCCATTTCTACTTAAAGCATCGCTCGACGGCTTTTGGGTCCGCGTTTCCTCCGCCACTTTCTTTGTGCCGTCCTGGCGTTGCAATTAACGAGAACCGCAATTAACGCCTTTCATCCACGGCCACGCAAAAGGCTAGCCACCCTGTTTCCTCTTCAATTTAACCATTCGCCGCGTGTTCTTATCCTACCACCTGTACGCTACCCCTCTCTTTCTCTCCTTCTTTTTTCCCTCCACCCTTTAAATCCACCCTCGCTAGTTTCTTCGATCGCAAAGTCCTACCGTCGATCCCACCACCCTTTCGATCTCCTCTCTCTTCGACCAACATCCGGGCTTTCCGAGACCCGGGTACTCTCCGGAGAATCCAAGCATCGTCCACGTTCCTCCTCGGCGCTTGCGTGTTCCCCGGCTTCCCTGGATTCTATTTTTCTTTTCTCTTTTTCAACCCACCTCCTCCGCCCCCTCTTCTTTGTCTCGAGCGGTGATTCCAGGGGTTGCGAGCGCCGTCTTTAATCCTCGTTTTGCGCATGTGCCACATCAACGTTCTCCACTTTTAGGTACCTTCGACTTCGTCACATTTTCCTAATGAAATTTGAGAATCTTTCTTTTAGGATGTATATATAGTATTGATTTTACGATCGTGATGATTTTTCTTTGTATTTTGTGTTCCACCCCTTCCGGAGTGTACTGCCGGCCTCCCAGCGCGATTTCATCCCCTGGAACGCGAGGTAGCTGATGGTGGTGGCATCCGGGAGACGCAGTCATTGCCTTCAACCCTGATTCGGCGCTTGCGTACATCATCATCCCCCTTCTCTTCTCGTTCTCTCTCTGGTTCTCCTGTTATTCTCTCTCTCTCCATGCTTGCTTTCTCTTTCCCTCCTTCGTCTCGTTTCCCGTCAGATTCCCTATTTCGACTTCCCTCCCATTCCTCCGGGTTTCGAAGTTATCCTTAGGTGCAGCGGAGGCTCGAGACGCTTCGAATCAGCTTGAACTCTTGGCGAAATGTTCCAACTATTTCGAGAATTGTTAATAGAGTTTGCAAAGTAGCAATACACCAGATAGAAAGCGTGTGGTGTGTTCTTTCAAAAGCGCACAGACTTCCATCGACAGATGCTTCATACAAAGCTACCATGGAATCTAAATATCTCGAATTCACCCTACCCTCGTCCCCTCAACACCTTCGGGGGAATTTCTTGCTTGTGTACGTCAATCAATATCACACTCGTGGATGTAGCTTGATCAGAGTTACAGCAGAGATTCTATTTGCAAAGCTACCCCTTTGAAACTTAGTCTAAGATTGTGGTTGAGGTAAGAATTCGACGTTTGAAGGCATTTAAAGTGGAAGATGAAGCAGATCGATGAAAAATTCGCAAACGAACCGATCGAACGTCCATGGCTATCAGCCAGGGATGTGACGGAGGGTGCAGTCATTGCCTCTTCTGTTGCGCCTGCGTACATTCCTCGTTTTCTTTGTCATTTCCTCCCTCTCTTTCCTTCTCTGTCTACTTCTCTCAGCTTTTCGTTTTCTCCCTGTATCGAGTTTCCCCAATTTCTCTTTTTCTCTCTGTGACGATTTCTCTACTTCTCTTTCCCTCCCTCTGTCTTTTTCTCTACTTCTCTTTTCCTCCCTCTATCGAGTTTCCTTAAATTTATGTTTTCCTCCCTCTGTCGGTTTCTCTTATTTTCTCTTTTCCTCCCTCTATCGAGCTTCCCTAATTTCTTTTTTCCTCCCTCTCTCGGTTTCTCTGAATTTCTCTCTTCCTCCCTCTGTCGATTTCTCTGAATTTCTCTTTTCCTCTTTCTCTCTCCTCCTCTGTCTACTTGTTTCAACTTCTCGCTTTCTCCCTCTGTTGAATTTCCCAATTTCTCTCTTCATCCCTCTGTCGGTTTCTTTCAATTTCTCTCATCCTCCCTCTGTCGATGTCTCTGAATTTCTCTTTTCCTCTTTCTCTCTCCTTCTCTGTCTACTTGTCTCAACTTCTCGCTTTCTCCCTCTGTTGAATTTCCGAATTTCTCTCTTCATCCCTCTATCGATTTCTCTCAATATTTCTCTTTACCTCCCTCTGTCGGTTTCTTTCAATTTCTCGCTTTCTCCCTCTGTCGATTTCCCTCCATTTTTTTTCTTCCTCCCTGCATTTCTCTATCTATCTATCTATCAATCTATCAATCTATCTGTCCACCCATCTTTCTTTTTCCGTCTTCCTTCCTCTCTCGGGCTCGAAAGCAGCCAGAACCGGCAAGCTCGAGGGTGGCTCCGAGGTCGTCGTCGGCGTCGACGTCGACGTCGGGGTGGTGGAAACGATGGTGGTGGTAGAAAGGTACGTCGGTGGAGGGTGTGGAGGCGTCGTCGTCGACGTTCCTCCGAGGGTGCAGCCATTGGCGGCAGTGGCTAGGCCCGTCAGTTTAGTTACCGCACCACATAAAGGCATTGCGTTGTAGACACCGTTATACCCGCAACATTCTTAATATTTGCTTGTGTATCTTCTTCATTTCTGACCCTTTAATTCGACAAATACGTTCGTATCGTTGGTATACACCACAATAACAGTCGTCCTCACCGTATCTGCCGATCATTGTTGCTTCCTCCCGTCCACGTGTCAGCGAAGATCAATCGAGAAACGTCTGTGTTCGACGCACAACGATCGATTATACGGGAGGTTTAGAGCCAGCCGTGTATTCAACGTCCGAGAGAGTCGAACGAACGAGGGAAAAAGAGCAGCTGAAAAGAGAGAAAAGTACAGAGATAAAGAAGGAGAAAGAAACTCAGAGAGTAAAAGAGAGATAGAGAGAGCGAAAGAAATAGAGAAATAATAACAAAAGTAACAACGTTCTTCCACGTGCGTCTTCGTCAACCGAAGATTCTCTATGATCCCCATTTACCTTTCCTTCCTGGACAACCCCTTTTTCATCCTCTTCGTTTACCCTTCGTTCCTTCGCGATTGCTGAAGAGTCAACGATCATCAAACTCCAAACAACGTTCCTTTAACGATCCTTCGTGATACTCGGTTTGAAAAAAAAAATATATCTAAATAACACATACACACGTACAATCGATGAAAGTCTCGAGAATCCAACGGGGATCATCGTGAAGGAGCCGGGTTTTAAAAGAGCACACAGCTCGAGGTTTTTTCTCGATCACCGATCGCGATTTCCCTTGGCATTGGTGGAAAAAACGGCAGCGGCGTTTTCGTCATCTGGAAGATCATTGATAATTGGGAGAAAGAGAGGAACCGGAAGTGGAGAATAATAATAAAGAGAAAGAGAGAGAGAGAGGAAAAATATATTGGCGATAAAAGAGGGAGGGTGAGAAAGAGTTCGCGAGAGAAAAAGAGAAGGAGAGATTAGTGTCGTCGGGTGGGAGTGAAAGAGAGACAGTGGGTGTGTTCCGCGATATTTCATCGTCTTCTCTTTCGATTCTTTTTCTTTCCTTATTTCCTTTTTTTTATATATATTTCTTCTCGCCTCTATTTTTAATCGGTGGAGTAACGGCAAGTGTTGTTACGTGAAAAATCGTGAGAGAATAATATAAAAAAAAAAAATCTAAGAAAGGAGAGGCTTTAGAGACGCTCGATAAATTTAAAGAGAGATTATACGGATAGACTGTACCCTCGTCGTTCGTCGATAAAGGGAGTGCAAGGATCGACTCGTGGAACTTTAGCCTCTCGTGATTAACTCTCTCGGTGGATTACGCGCCTCGTTAATTCACGTTAATCGACGTTAATTCGACGTTAAATCCATTTGGATAGACTCGCGACAAATAAGTTCGAGTTCACGACGTTTCGTTGTAACGAGAAGCCATGGCTTAAAAAGAAACGCAAAAAAACGTGAGAACTTTCCGTCATAAAACAAAAAACACGCACACGTACGCGTTTTAATAATAACAATTAAAAAGGCAAAAGAAAAAAACACGATAAAGTTCGAGAGAGCGGAGTTATAAAAGGAACGAGGGTTTTAAAAGACGAGACTTAAAAAAGAGATCATCTAGGGATATAGATAAAAAGAGAGTTAATTGTAAAACTAAACTCAAATAAGAGAATCTTTAAACGAAAGACAGACAAACCAAAAAAAAAAACAATTTAACCACATAACCCACCGTCGTTTCGTTCTACGCCCAGATATCGGCATCCTCCAACCACTGATTTTCATCGTTAACCGGTATGTTCGTTTGTTTCTTTACTTTCGTTGCTTCTGTGATTCTGACGTTCGAATTATTATTATCGTTATTATTATCTTGTTATTATTGTTGTTATTATTACCGTTATGATTGCAAGTATTATTATCGAATCTGTGTCTATCGATCTATGTGTTTTGGTAGCGCGCTATCAGATGCTGATCATTATTATGTATATGTTGGTCCCCCTGCCGGAAGGTATCCTCGATACAGGACCAATCGAACGATCGTTCCGACAGGACACGATCATTATCCTCCCCCTTACACCCTTCCCTCGTGTTCTCCTGGCTGATGAAACTAAAAGGACGATTGCTTTCGACCGCTTTTAACGCTAACTTGATCAAACGTAACGATAACGTGTCTCCAAAAGTCCAGTCGATGATCAAATGTATGACACAGTCTTTATTTAACACCTTAAGGACAGTTTTGAGTTAAATGAGATTTCAGACACATTTTTGAGCAAAACAGCTCAAGAATTTACAAAATTCTATTAATGTGGAACCAGTCTTTCATGGTTGGATAAAATTTCTTATTTTCTCCTCAAGGTGTTAACAATTAAAGAATAATTACAACGTTGTACATGGTACAGTTAGTGTTGAACGTTACAATATTGCAGACTCGAGATAAAAGATGAAAATCGATGAGACTTTGAAGAGTTGAGGGAACTTTTAATTATCGTTGGTTCTGGGGGGGATGTTAGAAGGTAGAAATGAGAGTGATGATTTGTATTGGAAGATACGTAGAAATAAAAAGGGGGAGACGATGGAATACGTGATGAAACGAGAACGAAATATCAGTCTCGTAGCAGCTGACGTATTCTACGGCGCAATATCGTAGCCCTGAAGTTTGGGCGTGGCAGCCGAAAGCATCGCGCCATGAGAACGCGGCCAGAAGCTTCCTACGCCAGCTTCCTTTGCTGCTTTCAGTTTCATCCCTCTTCTTCTTCTTCAACTTCTTCTTTTTCTGTTTCTTCTAATACTACTAGTACTACTGCTACTACTTTATACTATTTCTAGTTCTTGTACTTCTACTTCTACTTTTTCTACTTCTTTCTCCCAAATCATTAACCGCTACCACTGCCAAAACCATCGACCCTATTCATCGTTCGAAATGACTGAAACAAAGACAGAGAGATAATGGAACAAAAAAAAATACATACATAAGTTGAAAGAAAAAACAAAACACGAAAGAAATCGTCTCGAAACGATCGAGTGGTAAAATAAATTCTGTAACAAGATGGAAAGAGCCGAGAGTGTGCACGAAGGATCAAGCAGATCCGGGATGGAGGAATCGACACTGCGGGTCCTCGTCGAGGACAAGCAGGAAGTCTCGAGAGGGACACTTCCGTTCGCGATGGCCTCGATGACAATGGTGCGTGAGAGGGATAAAGAGAGATTAGATAGTGCCAATTGATCATTTTGAGAGATAACGCTCTAATAAGTATCATCGCCTTCCCGTATATTATTTTTCCTGTGTTTCGTAACCGCTAGCCTTTCTTCGTTTTGCAACGACTCACAACTCTGGACAACGAAGGGTTGCTTTTGGTGTTGAGAAATTTCTATTCAGATTAGATAGCATATCATTTTCACGTAATTTTACACATTTATTTCCTACGTTTCCAATAGCTTACAAAATTTCAATTGAGGAAAGAAAGGGTAGTTTTTTACTTATTGTCTTCCCGTATATTATTTTTCCAGTGTTTCGTAACCGCTAGCCTTTCTTCGTTTTGCAACGACTCACAACTCTGGATAACGAAGGGTTGCTTTTGATGTTGAGAAATTTCTATTCAGATTAGATAGCATATCATTTTCATGTAATTTTCCACATTTATTTCCTACGTTTCCAATAGCCTTCCTCGCGCTTACAAAATTTCAATTCAGGAAAGAAAGGGTAGTTTTTTTACTTATTGTCTTCCCGTATATTATTTTTCCTGCGTTTCGTAACCGCTAGCCTTTCTTCGTTTTGCAACGACTCACAATTCTGGACAACGAAGGGTTGCTTTTGGTGTTGAGAAATTTCTATTCAGATTAGATAGTATACCATTTTCACGTAATTTTCCACATTTATATCCTACATTTCCAATAGTCTTCCTCGCATTAACAAAATTTCAATTGAGAAAAGAAAGGGTAGTTTTTCACATAGAGATTCGAGTAACATCTTAAACGCAGCATTCGAGAATTCTCTCGAAGTTGAAAAAGAAGATCGATGAAAAGTACATAGAGGGTGTAACTCTCATCGATCCTTATACAATTTCGTTTCTTCTTCCAACCCCTTTCTTCGCGAGAATTCTCCGCTGTTCGAGTCGAAATATCAAAGATTGGCCGAGGGTTACGAGCTGTAGGAGGATAACGATAGAGAACAAGAGGATGTGTGTGATAGAGAAAGATGGAAAGAGCAAGAGAGACAAGGGTGGAAGAGGGATAGAAAAGCAAGCAGAGGGAGAGACTAGGTCTAGTTGGGGAGGCTCGTATTGATCGTTCCTGGGTCCATGTGACGCGCCTGCGTTTTGCCGTGGGGTGAAATCGTAGCGAGGGTAGATCGGGGAAGGGATGGTGGTATAGAGAGAAAGAGGGAGAGAGAGAGACGAAGGAAGAGAGAAAGAGAGAGGAAAGCTATACCGGGGTTCATATACCCCCGGGGCAACTGCAACGTTCCACCGTGCCACCGACCAATCAATGGAGCTTCTCCGTGACTCTTTCTTCCTCTCCCTTTCTCTCGTCCACCCTCTCACCCCCTGCTCTCTCTCTCTCTATTCCTCTTTCTTTCTTGTTCTCTTTTTCGATCTTCCTCCGTTTCGCGACTCTTCGTCCATCGTAATATGATTGCATCGCGTTCGCACACACGCAAACATGGGCGCACACGCACACACCCCATCGTCATCCCCCTTTCGACATAGCATTAACGTTGGGAACGACGGCGTGCATCCCCTCTGGCTTTCTCCCAGACATACCTCCGCGTCGTCGATCTATCGAAACTTGACTGAACTTTCGCGAGAAACTCTGCTTAATCCTCGTAAACGGAGTTTGCGGAAATGCGAAGAAGGAATTGCGATCAACCGAGCTGAGCTAAATGTTGGGAGTTCGATTAATTTGTACTTTCTTAATGGTTACGTTGTCTTTAATGTAACGATATTAACACTTTGCTGACTGGTAATCCTATTAACACTAGAACTACCGGCCTCAAATCTAACATATTTTCATAAATGAAATAAGTACTTTGAAAATGGAGGAATCAAGCGGCGGAAAATTGGATCGATTCGGTGATTTATGTTTATTGATATAGACGTAGAATATTTATCCTATGACTCTTATGTAAACTTGGAGAATTTTTTGAAAAAATTGTGTACCAGTCATTTTGACTGGTCTGGTAGTTCTAGTGTTAATAAGCTTTTCGAACTGTACGTCTTTGGATTTTGCACTTATTAATTGATTACAATGGTAATTAATAATTTGTTATTAATTACTGAGCCATGGATTCAGAAAATTTGCCATTTTTTAAGAGATATCGGTATTAGGGAGGTTTTTGCAGCAAAGTGACCGGTTAGAAGGGGAAAAGTTGTTACAAAGATAACGATCGATTTTTGTATCATCTATAGGGGTTGATTCTGGTGAATTATTAATTGGAAATTATTTTTGGTCAGGCTGGAATTAAGGAGTTGCTGAATATTTGGAGTTAAATGTGTTAATACGACACGATGTTCTATAGAATGTGTTACCCAGTGAACTTAGAGAAGGTTGGAAGAGTTTCTAGCAACCATTCACCCAGTCATCTGTTGGTCAGTCGTTTTTTTCACGTCGATGTAAGCACCAAGCTGATGTTTACGTTACGTAATCACGCTTCGTGGACTTCAAACTCGTACGGTTTCTTTTGAGTACTCCACGATCCTATAGCATTTAGCAGGGAATGCGAGACGAAGGGAAAAAGAGTGAGATAAATTGACAAAGAGAGACTTTAAACTCTGCCATAGAGAGAATCCACGTGTAACGCGAGTTGCACCACTGCAAGGATACAGTTAAATCGAACGTACTTTAATTAGCGCGATTATCACATTTAGCTTGATCCATTCGCCGCCATTTGTTTCACCTAAGCAAAGACAAAACGTTCATTTTCACGTCGATCGTTGTGAAAATTCACTTCCGGTCTCTTACAGGACATTTTCCTACAAAAAATCTTTGGCCTTTTGTTCCATCATCGTGTAGTTTATTTGTATAATCCTTCTAACTATCTAACTTATCGTCGAAATTTTCAACACCGTAGAAAATTGTTGAAAATTCTTCATTTTCAAAAGTAGAATAGGTTCATGATGAAAATTCGATGAATTAAATTTCTCCAAACGAGATGATAGTTTGTACGTTGAATTTCCAAGGACTTAATAGCACGGTTTATTTTTGGGGCTAGGTCGAAAATCGATTCGCATAGTATCGACGAATCTACGGAGACCATCGTGGGTTCACCGACCCTGGAAAAGTTTTACGGAACGGAATTATTACTCCCGTGGTGGAGGTACGTGGAATTATATTCGTCGACGTCCACGCAGATCGATGACGGAGGTGGGGCCGACCCCCAAAAACGTACCTTCGACAGCTGGATCATGACTAAACGAAAGAGGGTTCGGCTTACGTTTGTCAACTACGTCCGCACCGAATGATTCACGGGTTTGCTCGTTGATCTACGTTTCTCCAGGGTTTTCATTCGGTGGAGCAGTAACTAGATATTTTCTACAATTTTTTGTGGAATTTTTGGATGATTTTTTCAATCGTGGTACCAGTAGGTTGAGAATGATTGTCGATCTTGGTTGATATCTTTGAAGTCATTGTCATATAATTGCATAATGTTTTGGATCGTTATATATTTGTAGTTTTTATGGAAATTCCTGGCAGAGTGACTTGAATCATTCGTTTGTTGAGATATTGTGAATCGTTTTGGGGGTATGTTGAAGTCTTAGGATGAAGGTGACTTTCAACTCTGGTAATTGATTGAATTATGTGCACATTTGTGCAAGATTAAATAACTAATGTCCTGTTCTCTTCAATTTTCCCTCTGGCCGCTTTTATAATTGCAATTAGAAACCTCAAAGCCTCCTCGACAGCCTGTACTTCAAGGAAAACGTTCTCCACTTCATCCCTCGCGTTCTCCACCGCAATAATCTGCCAATAATTATTATCCTACTTGTCTTTCCCCGTTTCTACTTCAACTACTACGTTAATTTCACCTGGGACCAGCAATTCTCCATGAATACCAACTCACCATCCCTAAACTCTCTCATTTCTACCCCCATCTACCTTTAACTCGGTCATATTTGCTTCTTAACCTCCAGGAAAGGTTCTCCACTGTATTATCGTTCCTTAATTAAAAATCAATCGACACGAGCTCGTACAATTTTACTTTCTAAGCTCATTAAAAGGCCTCCAACCTGGCACATTTTCATCGACGTCAATTTCTCCCATTTTCTACTTCGCTAGAACGAAGAAAGACAGCGAGAATGTGTTGGCTTTTAAACAACATAATGGAACGTTTGCATATGTCCCAAACGTGGCCTTATTTCTTCTACCATTCGTCGTTTTGCATCTGTTACGAAACCCTGCCCCAATACATAGGCTTTGCTCCCTATCCCTTTTTTCATTCGACTAGACAATGCCATTATGGTTTTCCTGAGTCATTGACATTACGTGGATCACGCGAGAATCGATAGAACGATTGCCCTTTTTCCCTTTTCGTCGAGAAGTCATCGAGAATACAAAGAATCTTCGTAGCCTACGTGAAAGAGTTCGAACGAGGTTTGAAGGGAAAAAAATGGGGGAAAAACGACAGGGAGATGCTTCTGGGAGTAGAGGGATGATGACGATTCTCAGCATAGAGACGTAAGACTGAGACACGCTTTTCTGTGTAGCAGGAGAGAGTATATTTATAGTGTTTATACTGGGACGTATTTATAATTTCCTTGGTGGACAGTCGGTGCTTGCAGTCGACGTTCCGTGGGATTATTCGCGCTTTCGTCTTCTTTAACGATGCTTCTACTTCGCGCAAGGTTATTTCTCGATGCGTTCTTCAAAGTGGAAGTCAGTTGAATCAGGGCAGATGTATTTATAAAGGGATGTTTGTCATTTTTATCGATGTATGTCAGGGAATTTGGTAATTCTTAGGTGGGATGGAATGTTTGAACGGGTTTGAAGGCAATAGCGGAAATGAATTTTCGAAAACATCGAGTGGGATGTTATTGGCACGCTGGCCAAGTCTTACTCTCGGTTTGTTTCGTCAGAGACGCGTAATTTTGGCTTGTCGTCATTTTAGAGAGAGGTCTTCGCGATTTCCGCTAAACTCAGGGTAAGGTCAGGGATGCAGCTACTCCTCCAAACATTTTCTACCTTTGTAATCGATTCTTTTCATATTTTTGACAAATTTCTTCCCTATTTTGCAACAAAGTCATTCATTTTTTAAGCTATTCTATAAAATAATCTGATATAGTTCTACAACTGAAAGATGGCTAGGGGATGACGGTGAAGTTTCTCCCTTTCAACCACCGATTTCTATCCTTTCGATTCTAAAATCCCCAAATTTAGTTTCCTAAAATAAACTACTATACAAGTATTTACTCTAGAAACCTAGAATTGTGGATTTTATAGAACGAATAGATATTGGAAAACGAGAAATTCCTTCTTTCAGTTGTCGAACTATATCTTACAAAATATCAACAACTTCTAATCTAATCTTGGTAACAATACCCTCTTCAGGGTCGTTGAAGATCTTCCATGAGGTAGTCCAATATGAGATTCCACCCTGTAGAATGTTACGCACAATTTTTCACCCCCAAATGTAGGGACATTTTGAAGAAACTTTGCCAATTACCCTAAAGCCAGTTTAATTTGAAAATTCAAGGAGAAATGAAAGTACCGAGGGGTTGCACAGGTGCGCTAGAATCCTCTTGAACCTGAACGGCTTCCTTTAAAATCCACCCCGTATTCTCGAATCACCGTGAGAAGTTCGTTTTTTAATCTCGACGACGTAATTCGTGGTTTCGAGTTCACTCTTGATCGAGTGGCGGTTCGCAAGGGGTAAAAGGACTCTTGTATCGACGCGATAGCACAGTGGGGCGGGGGTCAAAAACCGTGAAGGGGTGGTCATGATCCGATGCAAGGGGTTGATGCAAGCAAACGAGAGAGGTAGAAGAAGGAAGGGTATGCCTTCTGCCATCCTGCGATATCGGGGGTTGAAACGTGCCACTAACATTTCGAACGGACGGATTTCAACCCTTGCGAAAAAGGGATGGTAGAATATTAAACTCGACCTCTTCGCGAGGTCAGTAACATGGCATGAATCGTGCGAAAGAATCTTTTCAAAGGGTAAATTCTGAAGGTTTTTGGAAATTCATTAAATACCAAGTACAACATGAAGGGGTGGAATTAATGTAATTTCGTTAAAGGTATCTTTTGACGTTGTTTCGAAATGTTGGAGGTCCGGAATGAGACTTTTTCGAGGAAAAAGTAGATGGAAAAGAATAGGTTATTTCGAGGAACGAAAGCCGCTAGTTCGATCGACGATGGGAGGTCGTAGTTTGTTTAAGAACGCGCATACGTCTCTTATTAGTTCGATCGGCAACCCCTCGGCAGACGTACGCGCGAGTAAAATATAGGAGAGAGGCGTAGAGACGAAAGGAAACACGTACGAGGGGTTCCGCGGGTCCGCCAGCTACGAGTACTACCGAGGGAGCGCGAGCCAACCCGAGTTCCCCCGAAGGCGGCCGAGCCGTCACGGGCAGCGGCTCGTGCCGCCTCGCAGCGCCCGGTGCGTCCAGTCTCTAGGCAGCCTCCGCCCGTGTTGCGTCGTTATTTCCGTTTCCTTAGTATAGTGTTTAACGCTTTAATTTTTCTAGTCTCGCGTAAAAATCCTCTTTCGTCCAACGCAACAGTAGACCATTACCGTATATCTTCGTACGTGTTCATACACCTTAACCCGTTCTTTGCGATTTAGCGTCGAACGACATCGAGATCAGTGACTCGATAATTTCGAAAGATTTCGGTAAATGCACCCCCGCGTTACCGCTCGTTACGTGCTAGTCCAAGTGAATTGAGAGGGACTGTCAATCAAGAGCCGTGCATAAATGCCGATTTACGAGCGCTCGCGTCGTACTTTTCTTTCATTGATTTCCCCTTCTGTTCCGGGCGGCGGTGCGAGAGCGTGATAAATAAGTGTACATAGTCAAAGAAATTAATCGAAAGACCGGCGCGACTAATCAGTCTGGCCATCACGAAAACTACCGTAAAAAAAAATCAACAGGGGAAGCTTCGTTCTTGCAACCGGTGCTCGTTTTCGTGTGCGAGGAAGCGGAAAAACGAAAGAGGCAAAATTCCACGATAGGTAAAAAGAGACTGAGGTACGGTGGACCGAAGTGTCGCGCAGAGGCAAACGAAAGTGTGCGTGTGTTCTTCTGTGTGTGCTCTCGCGTGCATCGACCATAGAAGGTAAAGAAAAGGTGGATCGTTCCTGACGAGAGATAGAGAGAGAGAGAGAGAACAGCTTGAAGAGAATCACAGGTAAGAGAATCTCGAAAATTTCTCCTCTTCGTTCTTCCGCGACGCTGCAACCCTCGTCTCTCTCGCGTACAAACGACGCACGAGGAACACGTGCCTTGCGACTTTCCTACCACATTCTCCTCCTTGAACCTTTCGTTTTCTACGTGTTTTCCTCATCGTACGTTTTTTCCACCCTTCCCTCGACATAGCCACCCACCCCCACGAACGTTGGTGCCGAGAGGTACTGCGTTTTTGCGTGCGTGCGCGTGTGCGTGCGCGTGTGTTTTCTCGCGCGGAAAGGGGCGTACGCGCGCGGGAGGGGTTTCCCCTGGAACCGAGCGAAGAGGGGTTTTGCGAGAGGGCGAGAGAGACGTAGAATAGGAGTAACGGGGTGCGAGGGAGAGAGAAGGAGAGAGGAAGAGAGACGAAGCGAGCGAGCAAGGCAGGGACCGAGGAGCCGCGCTCGTATTGATCGGTCCCGGCCACGCGATTTTCACGATCCGTCGCCATGGCCACCTGGCCACCGGCCGAAGATCGTATCTGCCAACGTACGTGAAAATCGAACTTTAACCCCCGGTTATACCCACCTGCTATCACCCGCGAGATATTTTCAGCCTTCCTTCCCTCGTTAAATTACCCTATTCCTAGAATTATTCCTCGTTCGTCGTAAAAAAAAAGGTACAATTATGTTGAATTTGATTAAAAATGTCACTGTGATATATCTATATTCGTGGTCGCTTATTCTTTCGTAGATTTTTCGTTAGACGTTGGACATTTAAACGATAGTGGCGTGACGTAGGTATTTTGAGAATTCGGTTAGCAATTTGGTTCTAGGAATCTGCGTAGTAGCCAGTGTGCTCGCTTCTGAATAGGTAGAGATAATATCGTACGTCCTTTGAGTCTTAACTCGGGTGTCAACAAAGGACACGCGATAAACGTGGCACCGGTTCGCTGAATTTCGTCACCCACGAGCCTCGCTTCTTCGAAAACAGGACACTCAAGGGCGTCGTTCTTCGAACAATAACATTCAGTTGCTTCCTCACCTTCCTCGTATACAGACACGTAGCTCGTAGCGGTCATTTGAATTTAACCATAGAATAGCTACGATATACTGAATTTTTCCAACTCATTCCTGCATCCTTGCTGCACTAAATCTTCGATAACGTTGTGGTGCATCTTAACACTAGAACTACCAAACCAGTCAAAATGACTGGTACACAATTTTTTCAGAAAATTCTCCAAGTTTACATAAGAGTCACAGAACAAATATTTTACGTCTATATCAATAAACATAAATCACCCAAAGAACCATTTTTTCCGCCGCTTGATTTCCCCTTTTTCAAAGTACTTATTTCATGTATTAAAATACGATAGATTTGTGGCCGGTAGTTCTAGTGTTAAAACAATACATACTCTATCTCTCTTAACCCTTTGCGAACAGAGACACTTTTTAAATATTCAGAGACAATCATTTATTTAAAAAATCATACTTTTAACGGAAAGCTCTACTGTTAACACTCCATAGTCCGAACTTTTCGTAGTAGTCGAAGATCAGTTTCACAATAGCGTGATTAGAAAATAATAAAAGTACAATTATAAATAATAGATTAAACCTGTTTTTGAAACATTGAATTGTAGAGAATTTCGTGATATTTAGGAGTGAAATTGTAATATTTGCCGAGGTTAAATATTTAACTTTGAAAATGTTAAGTTCTGTTTTTAAAACTGTTATCTTCTTGTTTAGAAACATTGAATTGTAGAGAATTTCATGATATTTAGAAGTGAAATTGTAATATTTGCCAAAGTTAAATATTTATCTTTGAAAACTAAAAGCTTAGACGTGTCTTGCGTTACCTCAAAGTCACGGGGGCCCATGGAGGGTTAATCTACACAAATTACTCAATTTTTCAACTCTAGCCGTGCATAAACGCAGCGATAAATTGTAATTATATTTTTTCTCAAGCCACATTTATGCATCGTTAGTTCTCAAAGGGTTAAACCGTTTTTTTTTTCCTCCATTAAACGATTCCGTTCGTCTTTCTGCCCACTGTCAAACGACTCCGTTCGATCGGACATAGCCAAGATCGACTTTTGTGCCCTGCTGGTAGACAAAGAGAGGGTAGCTTTTCACATTGTCCCGGAAGCCGAATTGTGCGTGTGTGCACGCACTCGTCCATGCGTAACGTCCATTGTCGCGAGATAATGACGGTGGCTTGGAGTTACGTTTCGAAGTCAGAGACGAACGATACTTTCGATTCCTTCCGTGGACGATGGGAACCCCTTGTTAGGGTTCTTTCTCTTTTTCTCTTTTTCTGGACTTCCATTGTGCCGTCCGAAAATATCGCGATGCCTAGCGGCCGAGCTGCGGATCGATAACACGCGAGAGAAGATGCGGGGTTGCGATAAACTCTCCTGTTCCGACATTTTTTCCTGACTCTGAGCACGCTATTTTCTTTATGCCTCGTTCGTAAACATCGTAGGACTTAACAGCGGGTAGGTGTTTATTCTAGCCGCGAAGGGAATTAACGATACTGCGAATTTACATTTTTGGTCGTATGATACGATCATATAGCGTTCTTGGTAGCAACGAGTCCTCGTTTCTAGGTTTGTTCTTTGTAAACGTAGAAATAGATTTTTTTTAAGTGAAATGATTGTCGGGAAATGGGTAGATCGTGTTAGAAATTATGTTTAGTTGGTTTTATACTTCTTGCAGTCAACGAATCGACGTATGGTGGTAGAAACTTGGATGTAATTCGAATTCAAGAACTTTTAGGCTATTTTATATATTAGAATTCGTTTTTCTGAGGTTAATTATTGACGAGAGTTTACAAAGTCACCGTGAGAATTGTATTTTGTTAGTTTAAATCTTCATCCAGCGAAGGAATCAACGTATGGTGGTGGAAACTTGGCTGCAATTAGACTTCAAGAATTTTTACGCAGTTGTATATAAGAGAATTTGTTTTTTGAAGTGAGTAATTGTCGAGAATTTGCCAAACCACTGTGCAAATTACGATTACTTATTTTCAAATTTCCTGGAGCCAACGAATCGACGAATGGTGTTAGAAACTGAGCTGTAATTAAACTTCAAGAACTTCCACGCAATTTTATATCAAAGAATTAATTTTTCTAACATAAACAATTATCGAGAGTTAGCTAAATCACCGTACAAATTGCGTTTAGTTAATTTAAATCTTCACCCAGCAAAGGAATCAACGTATGGCATTAGAAACTTAGTAGTCATTACTCTTCAAGAACTTCCAGGCAATTAGGAATAACATAATTAATTTTTCTAATATAAATAATCTTCAAGAATTCCCCAAATCACCTTACGAACTCCATTTAGATATTTTAAAACTTTTCTCAGCCAACGAAACGACGTATCATCACAAGAAACTTAGTAATTAGTCTTCAAGAACTTCCACGCAATTAGAGATAAGAGAATTAGTTTCTCTGACATAAATAATTTTCAAAAATTCCCCAAATCACCTTAAGAATTCCATTTAGATATTTTAAGACTTTTTGCAGCCAACGAATCAACGTAAGATCTCAAGAAACTTAGTAATTATTCTTCAAGAACTTCTACGCAATTTTATACGTTACTATAAATGTGATTAATCCGTTGATTATGTGTAGTTACCACTAACCTTGATAAATGTGATGAATTTTTAAATATTTATCATATTAACCGACGAGTTTATATAATTTCCAATTAGTAACAGGGAATGTGATAAAAAAATATAATTTTAATGCTTTCATTGGCAGCTTCTAATGGCTGCCCATATTTCAAATTACATTCAATCAACACCAATTCATCTTTTTCATACAGTCACCTAACTTAACCGACTTGGGGACAAGGTCCTTTAATTTAGGTGCTTCCAACAAAAAGATAAATTTTAAGAAAAATACTAAACAACTTCACATTGAAATTCTACTTTCTTATCACATTCCCCTTCTACGAATTGAGAACTATACAAACTCTACTACACTTAATATAACAAATATTCCACACTTCATCACATTTACCAAACTTCCTAATAATTAACACTTTGACTGCCATGGAGGTCACCGGTGACCGGCGCTATTGAATTCATTAAATTTCCGTGTAACTTGGAAATTGTAATATTTATGAATTCTCGCATATATTAAATATTTAAAGCAACATTAACACTAAACCTACCAAGGCGGTCAAAAGACTGATTCCAAAATATTTTCTAAAAATTATCTAAATTAATAGAGTAGCCATGAAAGTAAATATTCCACTTCTATCTTACAAAAGCAAAATTAATTAATTAATTATCTTCTTTATCTCGCCACTTCTCTTTGTGTAAGGTCGTTATTGAGTATATTTAGATTTTAGTAGATATAACGTCGGTAGGTTTAGTGTTAAGAAGATAAAGGTCTGCCGGATATCTATCTATCTGCATCTTTAAAGTTCCTGCTTTGCAAAATTACGAATTTAATACAAAAAGTTCCACTTCAGTAGAAATGATGAATCTAGCGAAATACCGGTGGTGTTCAAAGTGTTAACACACAATAACCGTATTACACATAATCATCAGATCAATTCCATTACTCGCAACACCCCAAAAAAATTCTTTTCACATCCATCCTCTCACAAAACTCACCCAACCCCAAGAATCATCCCAGATTTTCACAAATTCAACAAACTCAATCGAAAACTCGTAGATAATTTAATATAGGTGAAAATAACGTTCCAGTTTCGTTCATACTTTTCCTCGAACTCTCAACAACGGGGGAGAGAACTCGTTACGTACGATGCATAATAAAAGCTATCCATTATCTCAGTAGAACGTGGACAGTCCGATTGGGGTGGCCACTGTCACGAGACCCTAGAAAGAGAAGGAGAAGGAAAGAGGATGTACATATACACCCGTGTGCATTTCTATGCCATTGGATTTGTGTGCGTTCTCGTAGGGTGGTCCTAAGGACAGCTGATGGCTAGCACGAAGGACGAAAGAGGGTAGAGGCGGAAGGGAAAGAGAGAGAATTAAAATATACGCCGGTGGCTCGTGCCGTCTGATATATATATATACTTACATGTGTGCCCTATGGCAGCTGTGTATTCGCCTTAACACACCGTAGGAACGACACGTTAGGTACACCGTAGGAACACCATAGCCACCCTACCAACCACCGTGTTACGTTCTCCCCCTTGCCTCCTGTCTCTATCTCTCTCTCTTGATCTCCTTTTGTCCTTTTGGTCTGACGCGTGCGCCCATCTACCAGGTGTCCCTTTTTTTTCCACGCACCGTCCTTCATTTGTCAAAGTCACGAAGTATAATCGTTGATAAGTCGACCGGGGTATGAATGCTTCGAGGTTGATGTGTGGTTCTGTGGAGTATTTCTTTTTTAGGGATCTTTTAGAGGGGTGAAAGTTTAGATTGTCGAGGAAGCACAGTTTTGTGGAATTTAGTCGAAGGAAAACTGTAGGTTGAATATGTTGTTATATTCTGGTAACCCTTGTAGAGGTTACGGGAACTTGGCGATAGAAAACATTGATATTGGTGTAGCTGTTATTGAATTTATTTTCCTCGAGTTCGTCGCAGTGGATGGTCTGCGTTGGAGCGATTCATCTGAAAGCTCTGTGTATTAATGTAATTGATAATTATTTGGATTTTTGTCTATCGTAGGAATATCATTGAGCATCAGTTTAACTGATAATTATTAACACTAGAACTACCGGCGACAAATCCAACATATTTTAACACTAGAACTACCACACCAGTCAAAATGACTGGTACACAATTTTTTCCAAAAATTTTTCAAGTTCATAGAAGAGCCATAGAACAGAAATTTGGCATTCATCACAAAAAAGATAAATCACTGAATTGATCATCCTTTCTCCTACTCGATTCCTTCTTTTTAAAAGTACTTATTTAATATATTGAAATATGATAGACTTAACGTCGGTAGTTCTAGTGTTAATAAATTAAATAAATACTTTGAAAAGGGGGGAATCAAGCGACGGAAAATTTGATCAATTGAGTGATTTATGTTTATTTATATAGACGTGGAATATTTATTCTATGACTCTTATGTAATCCTGGAGAATTTTTTGAAAAAATTGTGTACCAGTCATTTTGATTGGGTTGGTAGTTCTAGTGTTAACACATTGTACGCCGGTCCCGCGATAATGCGGGATTTCAAATTTTATGATTGTAGGATTTTACCGATCGATATCAGTGATATTATTTTATCTTGAGGAAAACGGTAAAGTGGACAGAGAAGGCAATATTATTCCCTTTAAATTGTGCATTATTTAATGTGTTTAAATTTATATTGATTTAAATAATAATCTTATCAAATATAATAAATTTGATAGCAGATATTTAGCCGGCGTACAATGTGTTAATTCGAGTATATCCAAGTTTACTTAATACTTGATCGACCCGAATGGGAAGATTTCCCATTGCTACATTACAAATTCATTTTGCCACTGAAATATACGCGGTGTATAGCGTACAATTTGTTTTTTTCTTGGTGCTCGGCTAACAATAAGTGTTAATACTTCGCCGACCGGTACTTTTTAACATCCTACCCACTTCTGATCGGTCACTTGCACGCAAATATTTCCCTGATACTGATATCTCTTCGAAAATTGCAAAGTTTCTTCACTGAGTCCTTGGCACAGTTAACCGCAATGAAAAATAATAATTTATTAATTTCTGTAGCGACCAATTAATAAGTTAAAAGCCCAGAAGTGTTGGGCCCGAAAAGTCGATTGATCGACTACCAGTCGGTAAAGTGTTAATACCTACGAGTAATATAATTACTAGACTGCGGTTATTTATGTAAATTTCAAGTTCAAAAAATGCACCTAAGACAGATTTGTTGCTTTGCATAAATATTACAACGGATACCATACTGTAGATATATTTTCTATAAATAGTATTCAATTTGTCCGAAGTCTAATAATTACAGTTTCTGTTGATAAGATCATCCAATCCACGTCACTTTCTTTTCCTTACAATTTTTATTTCTATTTCACGATATACACCGTCAACATCATCATATTACGGTGCAATTATGATAATGAGAATTGAAGAACTACTTTAGACATATTGAGAAGTAAATATAGAAGATAGGTAGGGAATAAAATGGAAGAAGAAGGTATTATATAACATTTTGCGACGAAGGGACGATTGTTTGATATCGAACACCCTGTAGAGAATATTCCTGGAGCGTATCGAGTACGGTGGTTTGGCCGGAAAGGTAGAAGGGTCGAGGAAGCAAGGGGTGGGCGAGCCCTTTAAACCGGGGCGGGGGTTCGTCGCCCCTTTAAATTATCCTCGCTTCTATTGGACCTTACCCTCGGTCGTACCAACCGTCACCACCGCCTGTGTTCTTTTTCTGCTGTGTTTTGAAAGTCATTGTCAGATTACGTCAGAGTCCACAGTCTGCACCTTCGATTCTTGTGTTTTATTTGAATCTTTTAATTTCAAGGAATTACACTGCGTTTAGGAGATGTAAGAATTTTTTTTTAATCCTTTGAGGACTAGCTACGCATATTTGTGGCATGAGAAAAAATTTAATTGTAATTTATCGCACCATGTTTGCACCGTAAAAGTTTCGAAATTGATTACGCAAATAGTAATTTATATGCATTGATAGTTTGACTTTTGGATCGTCAAATGAACGACTATTTTTCGATATTCAAAAGTGTCTCCGTTCGCAAAGTGTTAATTTATTAAGTAAGTCCTTGACTTGCGATTCCTTTTGTACCTGAGTGTCTAATAATTTTGAATTAATTCGGGAATTGAATATTCCCAGTGATTTCTGATATTTTGTAGAACGTAACGCAATATTAACCCTTTGAGGACATATATGCGATCGGAGAAAATGTTTAATTATAGTTTATTACCGCATTCACGGTTAGAATAGAAAGATTAAAATACAACCGTTGGAATATGATTACACAGATGGTAATTAATAATTTATATACATTAACAGTATACATTTCTGATAGATAGATGGTTCTGAACGGCCAAATAAATGATTATCTTTGAATATTTAAAAATCTCTCCGTCCGCAAAGTGTTAATATTATGGAAATAATTTAATCGTTTCCTGACCAAGTAACATTTCCAATTTAATAGTTTTTGGAAGAGTTCAAAGTTTCCTATTACATTTACCGGCTCACGCCGGTCTCATAAAACACTAGTTTTGTTACCAAAAGCAGAAATTAACAATTACTTTTGCCACAAAGTTTAACACTAAACCTACCAAGCCGCTCAAAATGACCGGTTCCCAATTTTTTCCAAAAATTCTCTAAATTGATATGAGAGTCTTGAAGAAAAGATTTCACTTCTATCTTATAAAACGTAAATTAATTAACTAATTATTTTTCTCTCCTCTGTTAGTAGTTTTTTTTCCTTTGGTAGTTTTAGTGTTAAACAATTTTTCCCTCGAACCACGTAAAATCTCAACTCGCAAATCCTCCTCCCAGAACTGAAAATAACCAGAATAAAAAGTTCTACCTCGCTCACAGCACATGTAACATATTAACACAGAATATATTTAACCATTTAAAGTTCTCCGATAGAAGAAATCCTCGGCAAAAAAGTTAATCCTCTCTCAGAGACGCGTGACACTCGCAAAAAGTTGCAGTCTACCAAATATATTTTAAACTCTCTCGAGGAATCTTCAAGAACGTTCACGACATTGTTTCCTTTAAAGGAAAAAAAAGCCGTTGTTGCCACGTACTTCTGTGTTGCTCTTACCCGGCCTTGTCGAGCAAAAACAAGCTTCTGAAATTCTCTTGTTTCCGTGTGCCGGAAACTACTTGTGCATCGTGTATCGTATTTTGGTTAACATTCGCTTTTACGTCCTTCGAACTTCCCGACGTATGACACACCTTGCTTGGTGTTTACGATTGTTCCGTGCCTTCTTATTCCTCTTCAGAGGGACAGAGATAGTTAAATAGACAGATAGATGGAGTAGGAAAGGGAGAGAAACACAGAGAAATAATTTGAGAGGACACGAGAGGAGGAGAATACGAAAGAGGAAGGGGAAAGAGAAGTTTCCACTCGTCAAAATGAAATTCAACATCGACCTAAGTCGAATAATGACTCTTCTTTGGGTTTCTTTGAAAGGTTCAAGTTAGCAAAGTTCTTGGAAAGTCGAAGAAGAGGATGTTAGAATGTCTGATTACTTAGGATCGTTGATAAGAGATTGGAGAACGCTTTGGTAGCGCGATGAACCCTGAAATTAATTCGTCTGCATCTACGTTGGAATGGAACTTTGAATATTGGATGTACAGTGTTGTAGAATAGTTATGGTAAAGAGGAAGTTAGTTGAGTATTTCTATGGTGTTTTCCTTTTTTTATTTGATGTCAGTGTTTAGTGCTGCATTTTATTTAGCGAGTGTTTGTTTGAGAATTTTATAACGATCATTGTTATACTTAAGAAGAGCTTGGGATATTTTCATCTTTTTTGGATTAATATAATTTTAAGACAATTGAGGAGATCTTAAAATTATTTTTATAATAGACTGATTACATTTTTTAAGGATACCTTTTCTCAAATAAATGTAATGAAAAGGTTCCTTGAAAAATTCGAGAGGATTCCGCGAGTATAAAAACATTCTGGTAAAACTGGAATACTAAAAAGAATATTTATCTATTCAATAAATTCTTATTAATACCGACGCTAAATTAGAGATACAAGAAGCCTGTTATCAGTATCTAATAACGATTAATTGATTCCCCCACTGTCAATAATTTTACAATAATTACCGTTCCCAAACTGATCAAATTAAAGTTCCCAACAAAATTAGAACACAACAAAAAATTACCACCGTAAAGGAAGTCCATAAATTCTTTAATTTTCTATGAAATCAATAATCAATTTTCCCGAGAGATTTCTTTCAATTAGAAATTGAAAAATTACCAAATAGATTTATAATATCAATTGTAAAGGTAGAACACACATAAAATACAAGATAATAAGAGCATCGATCGCTAATTTAAACAAGAAGCCAAGGAATTTATCGTTGAATCTTGTAAAAACGGGGGATAATATTGTTCTTTCAGATTTCGTACGTAGTTAGAGACGAGCCGTTAGAAGAGTGCAATGATGGCGAACGGAATGGACACAGTCGTGCAACAAAACGGTGGATCCACCCTCGGACAAACGTCGCAGGAAGAGTCGAAGACGAATCTCATTGTAAATTATTTGCCACAGAGCATGACCCAGGATGAGATTCGCTCGCTTTTCTCGAGTATAGGCGAAGTTGAGAGCTGCAAGCTCATCCGCGACAAACTTACCGGTAAGTCGGTCTTACTTTCATTAATTACAGGTCTACAATTTCAATTTCCGTGCTGCAACGAGTAAAACTAAATTACGACATTTTTTCCTAATTTATTGTATCGATATTAGGACCTAGGTGGTTCGAAATCCACTTAGGCTGCGTCAGTAAAAGAATAGAATCTGAAGAAGTCGCAATTATTCTGAAATCAAATCGTTTAGATATCCCTGTGAAATTTTTATTAATTTAGTATCTAATATACCAGAGATTAGAAGAAAAAGAGATTGAAATCAAGTTGATAGTGTTTAGAGTACTTAGTTTTTTTTTGTTAGCTGACTGAATTTAATTTTCTCAAATAGAAGTTGAAAGTATAGAATCTGGCACTTGCAATTAGTTGGTTTGAGATCAAATCGTTTAGATATGCCTGCGAAATTTCTATTAATTTAATATTTAATATAACAAAACCTAGAAGAAGAAATAAAGTCGATGGTGTTAAGATTCTTAATGCTAGAGTACTTAGAATATAATTGTTTTATTATTTTTTTTGTTAGCTGACTGAATTTAACATTTTGAAACTTCCTACCCTTTATCTTCTAGTTTTATCTGATGATAAAGATTAATATAGTTACTAATTAACACTTTAGAATTTAAATTATCTTCTCAACGTTTCTCCGTCCAAACGAAAGGCAGTTATTAATAGAAATTTAAAAAACTACAGTCAGAAAGTCCATATATTTTATTTTCATCGAATAATAGAGTCGTTTCTCGATGGAGTCCCTGGAAAGCTCGGTTTTACTCGGCAATAATACTAGAAATCTCGTCGAGAAGACGCGTAGGATGGATTTGAAATCGTTGAAGAACGGCTGTCACCGGCATGCATCGAGAAGAATCGTAAATAAATAGGATTCTCGCAATTCAAAGCTACTCGTCAGTCGAGGATGCTTTGTCGAGTTCCGAGCGGATCGTATTTGATCGACTTTGTAATCATTTTCGCTCATATCAATGATTCTCAAGCTGACCTTGCCATCCTTTACAGTGGTCGGCAAACCACGACCTATGGGTCGAATTCAATATATTCATACAATTTATCATTTTGTAGCAACGATAGAGACATTAAATTTAATTCTGTCCAAGCTTCTATGAACAAAAGGTACTTCCAACACGATGGTTTATTTTTCTCATCGCGAAATTAGTTGTTTTTATAATCGAAATTAATAAAGTAAACTATTGCGGGCGAATAAGCGAAATTTCGATTCAATCGGTGGACTCGAATTGAAATTCTTTATCGTCAGGTTAGAGAAATTTTTTCTAATTTATTATTTAAATGTATCATCGTCTTAGACAGTCAGTCACCTCCTAGAATAATAGATTTTAGCTAAATTATTGTAGTAGTCGAAGTCAAAATCAGAAACTTAAATTCCCGATCGGTGAGCCTCACTGCAAACTCTTCGTTGCTTTTACAAAATTTTTCCTAATTTATTATTTAATAGGTCTTTGTATTAGAGACTCGGTCCTCTCCTAAAATAATAGATTTAAGTTAAATTATCCTAGCAGTTGAAGTAGCAAACAGAAGCTGAAATATCCAATCAGCCAGCCTCACTGCAAATTCCTCGTTGCTTCTTCAAAGTTTCCCCTAATTTACTATTTAGTATATTATTGACACTATGAGCAGGAGGTCACTTTAACCCAACATTGTTTCCAATTGTTTTTCGAAACGATTTTAAAATTCATAGAGACCAGGTACAGTAGATATTTCAAATATATCTTATAATATACAAATGACTTAACTGATCGTATTCCTAGCTTGTTGATCCCTATTTTTCAAAGTACCTATTTAATTTATTGAACTATACCCGATTCGATGAATTAAATAAACGATAATTTATACCAAAAAGAAGATGAATTTGAAATATTTCCATCGTCTCGGAGGAAAAACTGCCTTCGACCTCCACGTTCAGGAAGTTTTTTGTTTGCGCAACGTGTCTGACGTTTCGCGGGCGAATTTTTTCCGGATAAGCCATACTGCAATAGGTCCGAGTGCGCGCGTAATCCTGCGTAATTTTGCCCCGTATACTTTACCGCAACAGAATTCCGTCAGTCGTATATAGAGAAAGAGAAAGAGAGAGAGAAAGATAGCACGTGCGTGCGTGGACGTCGCGACGCTATTTCGAGCACGAGAGTAGCGGGGGCGTCGTTTAGTTTGAAGCTTCACCGCTTTATATTCGACCTCATCGTAGAATCTCTCAGGGCCGTATTATCTCGAAAGTGTCCTTTCCAAAAAGGAATGAAAACAAGCCGCATATTACTGAAATATTCACTTACATCTGTAAGTGAATTGTCAGTGTGATCGAATAGAAATTGTAATGACAGAACTGTAGAAGTAATTGAAATTCTTCCTTCGTTGATTTAATAATTTAATTAGTATTTTAAGAGAATTGTTCCATGAAAATCAGAAATATTAATCCATATCTTTGAGGCAATTATCAGGATATTAGTCTCATAGAAATTCCAGTGTTGGAATTGTAATTTGAGTTGAGTTTGTTCAAGTTCAGAAACTAAGCTCGATCTCTCTAACTTCCCAACTTTAAAGATACTTAATTTAAATTAATATTAGGGTGACCGCAAAGTAATATCGTTTTTTTACATTAAATTTGTAACAAATTTATATTTTTAATGAACGATGTAATTATCTTTATTATCAGCACTGTGCAAATTCTCAGTGACGGATCGGTAGAAATCAATTAATTTTTGAGGAAAATGTCTGGAGAAACGACAGTACTTTCCTGGCCCCCTAATATTAGAAATAATGAAGTTATCGTAGATTAACCCTTTCCCACGAGAAACGTGGCTTTTCAAAGTCATTTTTCTCCAACTGATTCAATATAAGCATATAGATATTTAAAAGCACAGAATATCTAAAAGCTGATACACAGTATTTAAAAGCACTTAAATTACATAAAAATAGAAAGCTTTTGTAATTTTCCACGATCACGAATATGTCGTCATTGTGGCGGCAAAGACCGCAAACAGTTTAGTTTATCAAAGTCCCTTTAATTCATCTCTACAGTTGCTTATTTAAAGTCCTTCCGTTCCTTTCCTCGTTTGTTTAATATCCGAGAATGTTTATGGAGAACATAGACGACAAGGTGATTCACCTTCCTCGAATCGAAGCAATAACATCGTCACCTACTTTACTTTTCTGTCATCAAATTGTCACGAGATTGTCATAAGATATTCTCTTGCCAAACAACGAAGCCTACAAATCTCATTTCCTCCTGCACATATAAAAATGATCAAATAAGCGATCGTTGTTTCAAGGGGTTTTTTTACATTTATTTTTCCAGGTCAAAGTTTGGGCTACGGTTTCGTCAACTATCATCGGCCTGAGGATGCCGAGAAGGCCATAAACACGCTAAACGGTCTTCGTCTGCAGAACAAAACGATCAAGGTTCGTTTTCCCTCGAAACGCGTTTGACGCGGTCAGGAATTCTATTTATAACTAACTGCAGCGATATTTATGAGCCAAATTCTGTTACAATATTCGAATCGAAAGCAGCTAAGATTGTGCCAGACTGTGTATCGTCTCGTTAACACTTTGCGATCCAAACTATTTCCCCATCTTTTCATCAAATTAGTCACATTCAATTCACAACACTCTCTCTACTCCCCATTATTCAACTTTACTCGATAATACTAAGAACTCTAAGTACAGATAATTAGATGAAGATGTAGACTGTAAGGTAATGATTAAAATATTAATTACATCTGGCTATCCAGAGTAACTCGCCTTAGGACTGCAAATTGCCAGTAAACAATCAAACTTATACTCTGTAATATAAAGTATATAGAATCTATATACTGTATCTCGAACACCATAGAAAGTTTCGAAGTATCAATTTTACGACTAATCCAACAAAAAGTTTTTTTTTTAACGAATCATCAGCGACACACGATATCAGAGGGTTAAGTTTCACGATAAGAGAGATATTTATCATAACAGGAATTAAGTTTCGCGATAGTCTACGTAATTTACAATTAAATCGCAAGGCTCTCGTATCGCTAGGAACTTTGATGAATTGGCGCCAGTTCAATGGCACACCTTGAGAGCAGTAATTTAATTTCTTAGTGTATTAATGTAATTGATTATTATTTGGATTTTATTCCATCGTAGGAATATCATTGAGCATCGGTGTAGCTGTTATTTGTTAATTCGAGTGTACCCAAGTTTACGTATACCACGATATCAGAGAGTTAAGTTTCACTATAAGAGAGATATTTATCATAACAGGAGTTAAGTTTCGCGATAGTCTACGAAATTTACAAATAAATCGCAAGGCTCTCGTATCGCTGGGAACTTTGATGAATTGGCGCCAGTTCAATGGCACACCTTGAGAGCAGTAATTTCATTTCTTAGTGTAATAAAGTAATTGATAATTATTTGGATTTTATTCCATCGTAGGAATATCATTGACCGTCGGTTTAGTTGAAATTTGTTAATTTAAGTATATCCGAGTTTACGTATACCACGATATCAGAGAGTTAAGTTTCACTATAAGAAAAGAAATATTTATCATAATAGGAGTTAAGTTTCGCGATAGTCTACGAAATTTACAAATAAATCGCAAGGCTCTCGTATCGCTAGGAACTTAGATGAATTGGCGCAAGTTCAATGGCACACCTTGAGAGCAGTAATTTCATTTCTTGAGAGCAATAATTTCATTTGTTGAGCACAAATTCAAAGTGTCGTTCGTAACGATGAATTGATTTGCTCAGGTATCGTACGCGAGACCGAGTAGCGAGGCGATCAAAGGTGCAAACTTGTACGTCAGCGGTTTGCCGAAGAGTATGACGCAACATGATCTGGAGAATCTCTTCAGTCCTTTTGGTAGAATTATCACCTCACGGATACTCTGCGACAACATCACCGGTAAGTCCTTAACGATCTTACCGCGAAGATCGAGCAGCGAGGATGATTTTTTTTTCATCGTCAACGACGAACCCGCATCCTCTCTTCGTTTCGAGAAGGTCGCGTTGAAAAGGTCAACGGGAAAGCGTTAACAATTTAAGAGAGAAACGTCGGAGGAATAATAACGAAGAAGCGGGAGATGGGGTTCGAGTCGTTTATGGGGGTGAATCGGTGCGCCCGATCTTACGAGAGTGGTTGATGCAAAGAAGTAGGCTATGGGGTTTTAAATTTCTTTCTTTCTTTTCTTTTCTTTTTATTCGTGGAGATCTTGAATGAGATCTTAAAGGAGCAGGCCATGGGGCTCGAAATGATCGTTGAGCTTTTTGGAGGAAATGTTTAAATAGTTAAAAGGATATTAAATCGATATGTTGAACTTTGGAGAACATGTTTCAATAAAAATGCAAGCCACGGGATTCGATTGATTCATGGAGATCGATCTTGAAGAATAGTTTGAATTCAAATGAAAAGTATGAGATTTCGAGTCATTCGTTGGGGTCGAATCGGTACTTCGATCTTTGGAGAAGACGTTTAATCGGCTAGATTTGTTTTTCTTTTGAATTTGTCAAATAATTCGGAATAGTTTCTGAGCTTTTTTTTTGAGCGAGGAGCGGGAATGTGGTAATGCTGTTAACACTCGACGAAGACGGACAGTGAATTGATTTGATGAGAAATTAGCACGATATCGTGATTTGTTCGTTCTCTTTCGTTCGATTTAGTTCATTCCTCGCTGGCACGTTATTTTGCGTTCTCAGCTTGCGTTTTTTAGCAGGGCATTTATTTAGCATCCTCCAGTTGCACGACCAGCCTCATGGCCTGACCACCCTTTGCCTCTTCATTTCACATCCTCTCGCGTTTTTTTTTCTATTATTTTAATAATAAACCTTGGCACTTTGAATATTCCACTCGAAAGTGTTAATATTTGCATTAATTATCACAGATTGTATCAAGATGGAGAATAATCAAAGTGCAAGGGGTTGGTATTCATCCAGATTTATTTAACTTACTTTTCTTTTCAGTTTTAGCAAGTTCTTTTCACTTAATTATTCTAATTTGAACATACGACTTTGAAAATTGAAACGCGCACATTTCACCCACCCCTTCGTTTACTCTCCCCCTTTTCCCGCCGTTTTTCCTCCGCTTCTTGCGTTTCTTCTGCATTTGCGATTACTTGACTGAATTACGATTATTTCAGTTTCTCCTCGGTGTAATTACTTGCTTTACCCTCCTTGTTTTTGTCTTTATTTTCTCGTCAGTGACAATTTTTCTTGTATGCTTAAGGATCAAGATAAAAGTAGCTTAATTTACGTAAACTTCGCTCGCCCCTTACTCACCTCTCGCGGTGTATTTTTTTCTCCAAATTCATTTTAACACTTGCGAATTAAAAGAGGAAAATTTCTATAATAAATTTCGCAAGTCACACTTAACCCTTTGACCACGAAAAAAAATCCAGGACGAGGGCAAATTTTGGATTACAGACGATATTTTTATTCATCAAAATCCCCACTTTTCCCACTTAGAATTTTGTCGTTCTAAGTCGAATAAAAAATCATATAAAATATCAAACGCCCTCTTCAATTGTCACAGAAAAGGAGGAAGAGGGCGAAGGTTAAAACAATCGTAACGTGTCAAAGGGTTAAGTCAACCCTTTTAAGGGTTACACTCACGGCACTCGTCAAGTCCAAGTGAGTCGATCATTATCAAAATAAATTTAGTTCACAAATTTCTACGGTTTGAAACTTTCGATTAAATCAGAAACAGTAAGATTGCAAAGGGTAAACTTCGATCACCTTGAATCAAAAGGTCAGTTTTCATTTGCCGCGTTTCTCTTAATCTCGAAGCTCACGAAATACGTCAATTTCAGTTTCCTCCTCGAGGAATCGAGGGGCGAGCGATTTCTAGTGTGCTGCCAGTTGAATTTTAACGTGATATGATTTTTTCCGTTTCTGTTTAGTACGACAGTTTGTGACCGGCGGCGGAGACAATTTGCCCGGTACGTAAATCACAACTCTTTTTTCTTTTCCCTCATTGTCGTCCTAGCTGAAACGAAAGCAGCCGCTTTTGCGAGTTTCTTTTTATCCTCGGCTCGGTTCGCATCGTACGTCGCCGATTAACAACCGGGAAAGACAGAAAATTGCCGCTTTTTATACCGATTTCCTTTTCGATGCGAAAGAAAGAAGTCTATGCTTCGTTAAAAAGTATTTTCTTCATATGGAAAAAATCGTACGGTGCGAACAAGAAGCCGGAACAAATTTTCTATTCGATGGAACCTCGAGGTAATCGATTTTTGACAAATTGAGTCGATTTTTAACGAATTAAGTCGATTTTTTGTTGACTAATTACTTTTTTTCTGTGCCTCGCGTAACGATTGAAAATTTTTTGAAAGGATCTGTATTTTTGTAAGATTTTTTAAGCTGTAATTGCTATACATATTTCTTAAAGTTTTGCCATAGATTTTTGACAAATATTTCGTAGTATTTTTGAAGATTTAGTCGCACGATTGGATGGCAAAGAAAATGGAAGAAAAGAATAATAATTATGATAATAGAAAGGATTAAAATCGACGACGATCGAGATGGATTAAACCGGCTGCTTTTGATGGTGCATAATTTAAAAAAAAAATGGAAAAAAAAGAACAATGATAAATTTACACATCCAGTGTTCCTCCTGAGCGCCGTTTTTGTTTCTTTACGCTTTTTGTCGTTCGTTATGATTATGATTTGCGATTATAATCTCGACTGTACGTTATATTACATTTTTCTACATACGCATCTTCTCGTTCCTCCCTCTGAGAGAAACTCCCGTGGCTTAGAGAGACCTTGAATTAATTATTGTGAATAAATATAGTTGTAGAAAGAGAAATGACAAAAAGACGTTCTCATTCTCGACGACACGGCATCGTCGGTGTAAAGAAACGAATCTGCGCGCACCGAGCCACTCGCTAACGCTCTTTTCAAAATATTTGACAATGGTGAGAGAGCTTTGATGCTCTTTGGGGTCATTTAACGAATAGAGTTCAAATTCGTAACGTATTCGCTCAGAAACTAAAGTTAATCAACCTTTTGAATACTACGGACGCTTATATGCTCTTGGAGACATATTTGCTAGGTATAGTCCGACAACTGAAAGATAATTAGGGAATCATTCATTTTTAATCGACTATTTTCACTTTTTTATGGAATCCTCAAATTCAGTTTGCTAAAATAAACACTGTGTTGTCGTAGTATTCCTCTGTTTCGATAAATGCGACATGGATATCCCCTACGCGAATCAGACTAGCATTGTGTTGCCTATCCTTCTTCAACCCTTTGAGGACGACGGACGCATATATGCGGTCGCAGAAAAAATTTGATTATAATTTATCGACGCATGTATACGCGGTTAGAGTTGAAAAATTGAAATAGAACCGTTGAAATATTATTGTACAAGTAAGTAGTAATTTTCAAATTCTATACATTAACAGCTTGACTTTGTGATGAAAAAGTTTTTTCATCGGCAAATGAATGATTCTTTCTCAATATTCAAAAAAGTCTCTGTCCGCGAAGGGTTAACACTAGAACTATCGATGTTGAATTCATTATTGATATATTAAATAACTGTGGAGAAAGGATAATGAGGAAGTGGAGAAGACGATTGATTCAACTATCTGTATTTTATAAGATCAACGTAGAATATCTGCTCTTTGACTGTTCTATAAAGTGGAAGAATTTTTGAAAAAATTTGACTTGGTAGTACTAGTGTTGAGTTGTCGGACTATACGTGCCGGTAGCCGAATAATAATTTCTTTTCTTATCGAATGGTCCTTTCTTATGAAAAATGCGAAAGGTCAAACTCCAAAAACTATAAATTACTACTTGCACCATCATATTTCAACGATTTTCTGTCAAAACTTTGACTCTACCTGTGCCCACACCAACACTACTATAAGAAAATACTAACTAATCATATTTCAATACTTTGACTCTAACTCTACACCCACCAACGCCAAGAAAACACAAACTAATCATATTTCAATATTTCAACGATTTTCTTTCAATACCTTGACTCTAACTCTACACCCACCAACACCAAGAGAACCCAAACTAATCATATTTCAATATTTCAACTCCAAACCACGCATATATACGTCCATAAGCTACGACAAAATCGTTTCTCCCCTTCGCCCCATACGCATCACTAGTACTCAAACCATTAATAAATCTCTCGTTCTTCCAACAATTAAAAGAAAAAAAGTATCAAGAAATAAACAAAATGAAAAATTTCCACCATAATAAAGACACAGAAGAAGAAATCTTCTCAGATTAGTTAAAATACTGAGACAAGGTATCCCAGGATAATGTAAAGCCGTTCCAACAGGCCTGTCGAAGGGGGTTGGTTTCATAAGGTTCGACCAGCGTGTCGAGGCTGAAAGGGCGATTCAAGAATTGAACGGTACCATTCCGAAGGGCTCGTCCGAGCCAATCACCGTCAAGTTTGCCAACAATCCGAGCAACAACAACAAGGCGATACCGCCGTTGACCGCCTATCTCACACCCCAGGCGACCCGTCGATTTGGCGGCCCGATCCACCATCCAACCGGCCGCTTCAGGTACATTCCACTGTCGCCACTATCCAGGTACCTACTCGCCTCTACTCGCTCTACCCAACGATCTCTCTCTCTCTTTCTCTTTCTTTCTTTCTTTAACTTTAACTTTATATCTGTTTCTTACTATTTCTATCTCTTTCTCACTGTCTCTCTATCTCTCTAGCTCTCTGATTTCATTCTGGAACTATCCTTTGGTTGGTTTCTTTTCGTTTGTTTCTTTTTTTTTGTGGATACTTTTGGAGAAACACGAAGTGAGATCGATCGATCGGGATGACAGGGGTTTTGGTTTTGATCGTTGGGATGGGAGATTGAATTTTTTAGTGCCATGGGAGATTACTGAGTTGATGTAAAAATATTGAACCTTTTGGAAGTGAGAATAATCATTGTTATAGTTAGAATATTAATTAGTAGTAAATGTACCTGCAAAAAATTAGTGATATTTAACTAAGGGGACCATTGAATTTATTAGTAATTTCAGAGGATGGATTTATTGCATCCTAAGGTTTTAAGAAACATATGTTTAACACGTTAAGCGCCACACCGGTCCCTAGGGACCGGGCGTTGACTTTTCGTTTATGCTGACTCTGATCAATGAAAATGAACAATTAGTTTTTTACCTAAGCTACGATGTCGCGTCTAACCGAGCTACAATTAGTGGAGTTAAGTATAAAATAGAACATTTTATCAAAAATGAATGTAGTATGTTAAAACAAATAGAAAGATATCTTTTCTAATAAAGGGTGTAAGATCGAGCGTGGCGCTTAACGTGTTAACTAAATTTTTCTATTGAATTATCACAGAATAGAAAATTGTAAAGTGTCGACAAGTTGCTGATAGATAACTCGGAGTGCAAAGGGTTAATTTATGAAAAATTGTGAAAGTTTCTTATTTTTCTGTGTATATTTTATATCTAGAAGAAATTCGTACGTTCGATTATTTTTTCTTCCGTTATTAGTATCTAAAATAGAAATTTAAAAGGGAGGAACTTCGAACCCATGGCACACGAACGATTAAAGTTCGAAAATTCAAAGGTCCAATCCGACGTGAATTTGCAGAATAAAATTCCAAAGCAGTATAGGTCATAAGTATCGCGAGAGACGGAGAAGACAGGGAATTGATCGTTAATTAAAGTTCCATTGAGAAGATACGAAAAGATCGATGAAGTGTCCTGGAATTGTCGAGCAGTGGAACGATCGATCGATCGTCCGTTTTTACAATTAATTTCTCTGAGTTATGCATTTACCGTTTAAGTACCTGAGTACACTGCAGGCTCCTCCCTCTGCACCTCGTTTATATTTCGGTATTTATATATATTTTCTCTTCTATTTCCATCGCGTTGAAATCCGTCGATCAGTAGTCACGCATGCTTGTTTACGTTGAAGCCATTTTGCCCGGTTAATCTGCATTCTTCGAGTCAGGAAACAAAACCAACTTATAAGATCCACGAAGAAGGGTCATAACGACGTTACAAATGAAATAGAATCCCATTCGATTCGATATAGAAGGTCGATCGGTGGCGCTTCACCCTCGAGATGATTCCGGAAGTGGATGTTGAAGTTGCGCGACTTTAATTAATTATTAATTATCAATTACTTTCTGCTTCTACCCGATGCAACGGATATTTCATAATAGATTATCTAGGATATCTTTTTCATGCTGTTTATCTTTATTCCAATATTGTTTATGCTGTACTGTATTTTAAAATAATTATTAGATCTTCCTGCAGTATCTTAATACGTTAATTATACAAGGAATTAGAATTTAGTAATCCAAGTATCATAGGATTAAAATTCATTCGAAATTCACCCCTGTAGAAAATATTTTCCTTGTATGATCAATGCTACATTGTTTCAGGTAGCGAGTAACGTTTCTGTATTAATTGAAAATTTCTTTCTAATTAGTAAATCATCATGGAGGACAGTAATTAGCTAATAGTTTATAAATCGTCACTGTGGATGCCATTAGATAATTTACAGTTATAAATTCACCTTCTTCAGTGCTACGTAAAAATTAAATTAGCTCGTTATAATACAGAACACTAATTAATAACTCAGACAGTGATTTACAAATTTTCGCTACAAATATATTATAATCACTCCCAATTCTACCCTCTGCAGGAGGTATTTTCCATTCTCCCCAATTCCTTCCTCCTCTAACGTCAAATATCGTCTCACCATAAATCAATTAAAGTATCGTAAATTCTAATTAACGCATTTGATCCTCCCACGACCAACAGAACTAAGATTAAATTCAATTTTTCTCAAAATTACTTGATAATCGTTCATCTAACGATTCATCACTCACAAGAGAACCAGAAATTGAAGCATTAATGTTGTTAACTCTTTGCGGACTATCGACGCATATATGCGGTCTGAGAAAAAATGTAAGTAATTATAGTTCATCGCTCTATGTACACACGGATAAAATTGAAATACAATCGGTGAGATATGATTAGAAGTAAAGTAATTTATAATTTAAATACATTAACACTAGATTTACGGAGTCAATTTGACTCATTCAAAATTTGATTACTACATTTCAAATATATTGGTTGGTTAATTTTTTAGTAATAAATTTTTCATTTCAATTGATTTGGAACTATTTTCTTTGCAAAAATTTTCAATTTTCTTGTATGATTCAAATTGGCTCACTTCAGAAAAATAGGTACATATATCAATATCCGTAAATCTAGTGTTAACAGTCCAAATTTCTGATAACAAAGTGGTTTTGGCCAAATAAATAATAATCTGTCAGTATGGAAAAATTTCTCCGTCCGCAAAGGATTAATGGTGAAATGAGAAATTCCCTGTTCCCCATAGAGAAAAGGCACCGTGAAAATTCTTCGAGAAATCTTGACCGCAGAAAACGACACTGTCCTCTCCGAGCGAGTAAAAATAAAGTACGATCGATCGCGAGAAAATAGACAAAGTTGCATCGCGGTTGAAAGAGACGGGATTTAAGCAGGTGTAATGGTCGATTATCGAAAGGGGGGAGGAAGCCCTTCGATCGAACGTGAAATCGACGTTTCGGTATCAATATTTCAAGATAGACGATACGGAAACAACGTATCGAGGCTAATACGATCCTGATGCTCTTTTTATTCGACCCTCGAGTCGATATTTCCTTTCGTGAAACGTCGTCTGGCCTTTCTTTGTTCCCTCCGTCTGACATTTTATTCGTCTCTTTTAATTTCCTTCCCCTTTGTCCCCTCCCTTTTATTTATTTCAACGTAAATTTATCTCCGTCCGAGTATCCTCGGATAATTAACAGAATGACGAAGAGAACGTCTCGAGAGATGATCGTAAAATTGAAGACGACGATTCTTTTTCTTTTTGTTTCCTTTGAGAAGGAGAATTGATCGAGTAAATGTGAGACATCGATCGTTCAACAGTTTGAGGACACGGAGGAGCGAGCCAGTGATATGTACACGGTTCTTGTGTTTATATTTCTTGTAATTGTTATTCATTTAAGTTCAAACGATCCACGGTAAGATTTGGTCATTTTTAATTGTCATTTTTCCCCTTGATTCCTTGAAATTCGAAGGGAAAAATTTGTATTTTAATTCCACAGTGATTTGAAATATTGTAGAAGTTTCAGCTCACCAAAGTTACCGTGGTTCGCAAAATGGACGATGGATTTAATTAGATTTAATTGAAGTAACGACTGCTGACATTTCAGGCAGTTTTTTCTATTTTATTTCTCTGTCTATCTTTTTCTCTTCTCTCTCTGTCTCTTTCTCTCATAACTTCTCCTTCGTTCTGAGACTGTGTATATGCATAAGTCACGATGCTCGCCATTCAATCGAAAAATAGAAAGTAAAAAAAAAATACTCGAATAGCAATTTTGGTATCGTCTCACGATCGATTGAAAAAATCGTAATAAAACCGAGACAATTCTCATACAATGAGTACAGTACACTCACAAACACCCGGCATTCAAAGTCGTCATGTCCGTCTGTATTGTCTTAAACCGATCAATCGATATCGTAAAATCTATTAGTACACGATTGACAATCGACGATCGAAAGTCGACGTAAAGATTGAAGCGAACCAATTGGCTAGAAAATGGTAGTCTTGCGCTTTGCTTTCGCTTGCCTATCGTATACTTCTTTCTTTCTTTCTCCATTTCCGTCGTGTATCGTCGTAATTTTACTTTCTCTCTTTCAACCCTTCTTTCAGCAACCTCTTTAACTCCTTAAAGATCATCCACCCTCTGAAAAATACACTTTTCAAGCCAAAGAAAAACCCCATCGAGACGGAACTCTCTCTCGTTAGCTTTCTTTGTATTTCCTCTTTCTTTTTTCATTCTCTGCCCTTTAATTTGCATTTAAAATAACCTTTTAAATCCCTGGAATTATCCATTCTCCCAAAAATACAATTTTTAAGGCAAAGAAGAACCCCGTAGAGATGAAACACCCTATCCTGACCTTTCATGGTGTTCTCTGTCTCTATTTTCCTTTCTTGGCCCTTTTATTTGCATAGAAAAATCCTTTAACACCGTAGAAATCATCCATCCTTCCAAAAATACAATTTTCCAGGCAAAGAAAAACCTCATCGAGATGAAACACCCTATCGTTATATCTTATGGTGTTTGCTCTCGCTATTTTCCTTCCTTTGCCCTTTGATTTGCATAAAAAGACCCTTTAACTCCTTAAAAAACATGTCCTTTTAGAAATACAGTTTTCAAGCCAAAGGAAATTTATTTCTCTATCGTTATCTCTCATGGTATTTTCTCCCTCTATTTTCCTTCCTTTGCCCTTTGATTTGCATAAAAAGACCCTTTAAGTCCTTAAAAATCATGTCCTTTTAGAAATACAGTTTTGAAGCCAAAGAGAAAAGAGTTGTCTCAAGTCCTTTTTCACGTTCTTTAATTGTATCCCCTCTCTCTTTTTTCTGTCTCTGCCCTTTGATTTGTAGCGAGAAAAAGAAATGTAAAAAGAGCGATTTAGGCGGAAGAACAGGAAGCGCCCAACATGTCCCGATTTTTTGGCTCGAACCCGGAGTATCTCTCTTCTTACGTTGTTCTTTTTGTGTTTTGTTTTAGCACTGGCAAGGCCATGCTTGCCATTAACAAAGGCTTACAGAGGTCAGTATTTTTTTCGTTACTACCTAACTACGTTCCCTTTCCGGTTTTCGTTTCGGATTGATTGACTTGATTATATCGTTTTATTGAAATCTATCACTTCTTTCCCCCCAGTGCGAGCTTACGCTTCGTTCGTTTCCCTTCCACTCGCTCCAAGATTTCATTTCTTTGTTTTTAATCTTTCTTGGATAATAGAGAAACATTTCGTTTGAATATAATTTACAATTCTATCTTTTCCGAGGTCTTATCCTGTTTCGTGATCCTTGAGCTTTGTTTTTTAAGTCTTCTCTCTGTCTCTTTGTCGTGGAGAATTCTATGGTGGAAAATGAAACAGACGAAGCGTGTTCGTCTAAATTGGAAAATGGATTTTATCGATTGGAAGTTTCGATAAATTGGAATCCATTGAGAATCGATTCCAACTTTTGTCGAACTTCCATCGATAAACTTTAGTTTACGTGGGAAATTCTTGAAGATTTCTACCTCTATTTTTCTCTGTCTTGTCTTTTCTTCTGCGCGCATCTCATTTGATTTCAACGTTTAAGTCTCTTCGGTTTGCTGTCACAGTAGCAATTATTTCCTTTGTGTTTGCTTCGTTACGTTTGTCTGTCTTTACTTCATCTCATTTATCTTTCATGATTTTTTTATTTCTTAGTCTATGCTTTTGTAATTATATTAAAAGTTCAACGAATTCTCGAGAAACGTGAACCGCCGATGTAAATTGATTATTTACGATTAAGGAAAATTAATTTTCACTCGTTATGATACATGATTTTCTACGATTATATATATATTACAATATGATTTGAATAATTTCTCGTTAATTAATCGTTAATAATCTAAATTTCGTGGTTCACGCTTTACCGATAATTTATCCCTTAGTTTTGCATGCAGTACGTATGATTTATTCGCCAGCAAAGAAACCGTGAAAATGAGATTCGCTTGTTGCAAAAACTTTCGAGTACAATGCATTCGCGCGAACGGACTGTACAGACGGATTTAAATGATCGAAAATCCCTCGTGAGATCATCGTGTTACAAAGATCATCCTTTTGTGAATTCCCTTTCCTGCTATACTTGATTCTTTATTGCAAATTTTGCAAATTTTGCAAAGCTTCGGATGTACGATCGGCTGACACACATTGGAACACATTTAACACTTTGACCAATTTTTTTTCTGAAAAAATTAGAACCTTGTTTTGTTGCTGGTTTGCGAGTACATTTTTCACTCTGAGCCTCCAGCTTGAGATATAGTCGGCTGGATTTAGTGGCAGCTTACAGTTTCGGCTGCAATATTTTAATAAAAATATTTAAGCTCCAATTCGGGCATCGAATCAACAAAATTCTAGGATTTTAATAAAATTTATGGTACTAATTGGTGCATTGAATTAGCAAGCTCTGCTTGGTACCACACACAATTTAACTGGTAGAGGTCTAATAAAAAATCCAGGTGCCAATTAGTGCATTGAATTAGCAAGATCTGTTGGTACCACACAAAATTTAACCGATAGAGGTCTAATAAAAAATCTAGGTGTCAATTAGTGCATTGAATTAACAAGATCTGCGTGGTACCATACAAAATTTAACCGATAGAGGACTAATAAAAAATCTAGGTGCCAATTAGTGCATTGAATTAACAAGATCTGCGTGGTACCACAGAAAATTTAACTGGTAGAGGTCTAATAAAAAATCTAGGTGCCAATTAGTGCATTAAATCAGCAAGATCTGCGTGGTACCACACATAATTATACTGTTAGAGATCTAATAAAAAATCTAGGCGCAATTAGTACATCAAATCACTAAAGTCTCTGTGATATTAAATTGCGCATCCAATTAGCCCAATCTGAGTTATGCCTTGCGTAATTTAAGCTCTCGGGTTTTAAGGAAATATTTAGGCTACTTGTTTATTATCGTACTCTGATAATTTTTATTAAGAAAGATACGTTTTCTCGTTATTTATCGAGCAATCAAATTCGATAGACGATCAGCGAATAATTGGTCTCCATTCCTCAAGAGGCCACAGTTTGAAGAAATAAATACATATACATAGGATAACGAATAAAAACGATATTCGCAAGCCAAATGCAACACCATCGAACGTGCACGATCTCTCGTCAGTCGGAATGAACAACTAAAACACACAAAAGTAGAAATTCACCCCGAGGCACATCTGCAAGTAGCACCACATCATTCATTCCCAATAGAAATGAATCCAAAAGAAAATTCGAATTACCAGAGAATCAATTCTCAACTTAACCCTCTTGTAATTCCAATTTTCCACTTGCGATAATTATTTCTTAGAAAAAAAATGCACAAAATAGACTCGAGGCCAGAAGCAGGGTGGCCACCAAACCCCATGACTCTTAAAATCCAAAAAAAAATACAAGATATTTAAAACTATCACCTCTTCCTTCCAACAACCTTTTCCCTCTTTCAGTGAGAATAATTCTCGTGATAATGCAAAGTGTAATTTCGCACGCGAAGTTGAAAACACGCATCGCTCGCACGGATTTCGCGTCTACACAGTACACTGTACAAATTCTCAACGTTCGCATACTCAACGTGTCTGTACATATGTATATGTATTTGTAGAAATTTTAATACATATGTATACATGAAAAAGAAAGAGAAATTCGCGAAATGCAATAACGTTTGTGACGAATGCATACGTAATTACTGTCTCTGACCTCGGCGTTATACTGAGTACTCACTGAGATATGCCCTGTTTTAACGCGGCTTGTGACGTCAAGTAGGTACGTAGATACTTTTTACATCTGTAAATATCAACCCTCGTCGTTCATCCCCCGTTTTTTTTTCTCCTGCATCGTTCGCATTTCAGCGGCAAACTCGCGAATGTGCATGTCGATTTAAAAAAGAAAAACACCGTCGTACCTTCGTTTCCCTTTTCTACTGATTTCTCTTTCTCTCTCTTTTTCTCACTTTTTTTCTCTCTCTCTCTTCTCTTCTCTCTTTCTCTTCTGTCTTTGCAATTAATTAAATCCCGTCGACGAAGTCCCTGGAACTCGTCGTTACGCCTCGTTATGTCTCACGTTACGTTTCCTGCTTGTGCATACAACTGCATGCGGCCAAGCGAATTAACCCTTTGCGGTCGAATCCTTCGCGTTTGCGGGAATTAATTGGACAAAGTTACCGAGCTTGATAAATCCCTGCAATTTCACGCGGAGCTTGAAAATTCTTGGAGATAATCCACGTGATATTTGTAGCTTAGTATTTTTTATATAACTTTAATATTTGAGCTGTTTATTTTGAAGGATGAGTAACTTTGGTGCAATTAGTAATTTAACCCCTTTATCTATGATTTTTGATATTTCGTCTAATTAACCCATTCACTGCCAACCACGAGATATCTCGTGGTTGCACTACAAGTCGGAATTAATAAGTTTGCAATAAAGGCCGAGCGTGTGTAGTAATTTTGGAATAAAAATGATCTTTGTATCTTTATGAATGTCGATATCATATTTTTGATTCATTAAATTAATATTCCAAACCATTTCTGCCATTTTTTCTAATTTTAACACGCAAGGTAATATTTGCTTACTTTTTCTGGCAGTCAATGGGTTAAACGCTGTATTGATAGGGTAGAAATAATTTGTCCGTTACCTGACAGACTGATATTTTCAATTTAACCCTTTGCGCTCTGAATTATTTTACTAACTCTCTGTCAAACAAGCAAATATAGTCTCTGAAAATTGTCTCCTGATAATTATTCATTGTTACATTATACTAAAAAGATTTGTAATTATCGCGGGATATTTATGTTAAGATGCAAAATTATTGTTGATTTTGAAAAGTCAATAATTAATTGAAAACACGTTAAGTAGCACAGGAAGCTGTGTCGAGTGTAGCTCGACATAGGAGTGCAAAGGATTAATAGTTTTTGGAAGACTTAGAAATTCCATGTGACATTTACCGCGTCTCGAGTGTCCAAAGTTGTAGTCTAAAGGGGTTATTTAATTTTAGTTTCTAATCAGAAAGTTTCTTAAGTCACTTTCCAAGTAAATGGCTCACTTCTAGCTCGATTACTTCAAAGATTTTTGAAGTAAGATTTTTTATTGAAAGTACAAAGGCATAGAATTTTGAAAGTACGACATGTAAATATCTACGAACGACGAAAGATTCCAAACACCGCAAAGTGTCGAGATCGCCCTCCAAAAGCGAGTAGATCGAGAATGTAGTAATTATATGTCTTAGCAATAATTTCCATTTCACGTCTGAACGTAAAAAGTCGCCTTACCATTTTCCATTCTACGTCCACAAAGTTGCACCACGTTCCAAGTACATTTATTCCTCAATGATATGCTGTTAAATATACCAAACAATTATTTTAGCTCGCACGATCTCATGCTCGTTGATGCTCGCCGAGAATTCAGAAGGAATCCACCTCTCATTCGATTAATTTCAAATTTTACGTATCCTGATTTCACCTATTTTCTTTTTCCATCTTCAAAGCGCATCCTTGCTCGAGGATGCAGCGAAATTAAATGTGTCTCGCGAGTAAACGCCGTCGATGTAAATACGTTAGATTTAATATCTCATAAAGTGGCAATGTGGCTTTGCGTACACCTGCGAATTATCGTTCGATATCCTTTCAAAAAGTTGCAAAAACAACGCAAGAGTCGTCGATAAAGCTGTCAAATTAGAATGAAGATTTTCAAATGAAACAAATTGTAGACTTTTATCCTCGACTCTTGCGTTCAAGAGTTTCTGTTCCTTGGAGTAGCGTCGTCGTCGAGGGAAATAATCCTGGCGTTTTTAATGATCGTTGCCAAGAGCGAAGGTGATAAAGTCGTGGATCGATTAACGTATCAAAAAGGTCATGCATGTGCAATGGACATGCAGCGAGAAAATGGTCGAAGGAATAAAAGAAAATTGTTTGCAACTGGCGACAAAGTAGTTCCAAAATCCGTTAGGGTGGATCGACGACGACGCTGCTCTCGAGTAGAGTCAAGATTCTTTTTTTTTGCGTGCTCTGTTGAAAGGAGGTCGGCGTTGGGCACGAATCGAGAGGGTTATTCGCTTGAGAGGAGTATTTTGGGAATTGCATGAGTCAAGGGAGGTTTCTATGGAGAGATAGTGCCCAGCGTCGAGGCGGATCATGGTTAGACCTCGGATGTTTTTGATGCGGTCAAAGATCAGGAATTAAATCTCAAAAGGATCTAGAATTGGCTAACTTCTTGCCCTGCAGCAATCTTACATCTCAGACGCAAACAAAGTGTTTTCTTTGCAACTCCAAAGCCTCGAAAAATCGGAAGAACTCGCGCTACCCCTCCACAAGAACTACCCCGTTCTTCAGAATCACTGTCATTCATTTCTACCACTGTATCTCAAGGTCAAAGCTCGCAAGATTGCAAGGCAAGGATTTAACCAATCACCGCACTACTTCCAAATCATTTACCATAATAATTCAAGAAAGATCCGAAGGCAAAATATTAACCCTCCATCCCTAGAACCTCTCCATTCCTTCAATCAATCTTAACACATTCGCGACCGGCAATTTTTTCAGTTTCTAATTCTGAGTACCGGCGAAAGTAATAATATTGTAAATCTGGTTGCCGCAAACTTGTATTGCTAAAACAAAGATAGTTATAATATTTGTTTTGAACTATCAATGTTGTAATTATGTGTTCTTTAAATATAATAAGATTTGATAATTTGTATACTTACTTTATAGGTAGATAACGGAGCATTTGTTATTACTATGCTTAGTTTATTTAGCATTATATTACATGCATTTTAGAAAAGCAGAGTGAAGACAAAATTTAATATTTCTGTTTAGTGTGATTAGTAAAAAAAAACAATGAGTTTTGCGTAAAGAAACTCTACATAATTTGTTTATGTAAGAAGTGTCACGACATTTTCCACGAGTATTGCAAACTCTTCAACGTTTTTGTGTATATTTTAACCCTTTGCACTCCGATGTCCTACCTGAGGGGACATTGTAAGTTTATCATATCACTCTGTTCCACCCTCTAAGGGGACCATGAATTTTACAGAGGATGAATTGATTGCACCCCAAGATTTTAAGAAATATATGTTTACCTGAATTTTTCTATTGAAATTGCACAAAATAGAAAATAGTATAGTGCTGACAAGTTGCTAATAAATAACTTCAGAGATGGCTCGGAGTGCAAAGGGTTAATTTCCCCGATTATGCAATTCTTTCCAACTGTTGTGTTGTCATTTCACCTAAAAGTCTATAAGGACTATCAAGGTGTCTCATTGAGATAGCCATTATCCAAAGCGCCCAATATTGGCGATTTCAAAAATAGAAATTGCAGTACATGAACTTACATCAGCGGCAACCAGGTATAGGATGTAAAATTACGTGAATTCACGTTAGGGGCAGCCAGGTATAGGATTTAAAATGACGTGAATTCACGTGAGCGGTCGCGAATGTGTTAAAGCTGTCAATAAGAACATCCTCGGTCTAAACGATGAAAAAGGACGACCCCACGTCGTGCCCCCTGTCAAATTGAACCCTGTCACGTTGACGTCGGTGTTTCAGGTACAGTCCGCTGGCAGGTGACCTCCTCGCGAACTCGATGCTGCCCGGTAACGCGATAAACGGTTCCGGTTGGTGCATCTTCGTGTACAACCTTGCCCCGGAGACGGAGGAGAACGTGCTGTGGCAGCTATTCGGTCCGTTCGGCGCCGTCCAATCGGTCAAAGTGATACGCGACCTCCAATCGAACAAGTGCAAAGGCTTCGGTTTCGTGACGATGACCAATTACGAGGAGGCGGTGGTCGCGATCCAAAGCCTGAACGGTTACACCCTCGGTAACCGGGTGCTCCAGGTGAGCTTCAAGACGAACAAGAGCAAGGCGGCGTAGGACGAGCAACAGGCAGCTGCGGCTGCGGCCGCGGCCGTGCTCGGGCCCGTTGTCGGGTCCGTGGTCGGGCCCGTTGTCGGGCCCGTGGTCGGTCCCGCGGTTGCGGCAGCGGCAGCGGCAGCGGCGGGAACGCCGGCCACGGCGGCGGCTACCCCGCCGTCGCACCACCACCATCGTCGTTATCGGTCACCCGCGACCAATCCGATACCGGCCTCCCTCGCGGGACTCTTTTACAATAAAGAGATCGGCCATGTGCCTCCTAACGTTGCCAACAGTAACGCGCGACCCGGAGGACCAACGACGATCGCTGCTCCTGGCCCCGGTAACATCGTTTTCCATCACCCGCCCAAGGGCAATCGGTTGCGAATTAACTTACGTAACGAGATGGCAGCCGTAAGGGCACTCGTAGCGAGATATTCGTCTCTTCGTAAGAACGGCAACGCCACCGACTACGTATAGGACCTCAGATTCAATCGGAGAGATTCAGAGAGATTGTGAACGTTTGAAAGAGAGTATTTTGAGAGAGTCTCAGACATTATGAGAGTACATGAGTTGCAAGAGAGAACGCGGAGTGCACGTGCGTAGAATGTATGGGGAGAGGAAAGACGGAGGGAAAAGAGGTTTTTGTGGTTGAAGGGTGAAGAGATCGACCAACATGGAGAACACTTTGATGGTTGATTTATCGTCCGATTATCCTTACCAAGGAGAAACGAGAAGGATATGTAGGTTTTTCGAACTTTCTTTTCTTCTCCCTGGATCTCGTTTACGCGAGTCTGGTTATCGCTCGGTCCTCTTTGTATCGAGTTGTCAATGGTGAACGTAAGATCGTCGATGGAATCTTCCTCCCTCGATTTCGTCACTTTGACGACGAGGAGGAATATTTTCTCGACGATCGTAGAAATCGAATGTTACCTCTTTGAATAGGAGGAAAATCGAGAACGAAACGTGACTTTGTCGATCGTTCGCGATAACTGTAGATACGTAACGTTTCGATTTATGTATACGCTCGCGATCGCGAGAGCCACGTGGCGTCTCTTCTCGGGCGGATCGATGAAAATAAAAACGGGGCCTCCGTTAACGACGGGGCGTGAAAGCGTCGGAACGACGACGAGCTCGTTACAGAGAGGAAGGAAGTCAAGAGAGAAGCCGAGATAGGACAAGAGAAAGGCTCTTCTCTCCGTTGCAAACTCGCGCGCCGAGGGAGCATTGAATCGCGCTTAACGATGCGCGAGGTGCGCTCGATAAAAAAAAAACCCCTCCTACCCTTACAGATTTTTTCTTCTCTCGTACATTCGCGACAAGAATGAGTCGCGTCGTCGAACAGGGAGAAGCAAAAGAATTTTGCAAGAGTAGGGAGGAGAATAAAGGACTTTCGCGTAGAATCAAGAAATGCACGACATTCGCGAAAGATCACCGGATCTCTTAAAGTATCGAAGGACGCACCTCGCTCTTCGTTCCTGCGCGATCGTTGAATCCGCAAAGGACGTTAAATGTCGTAGTAGTAGCTGGTTACACGTATTCCTTTTTTTTACGTGGAAATTGAAAGAGCAGGAAGAGAAACGAGTAGCGGGGAGACGGAAGGAAAGATAGGACCGAGAGACGATGAAAGCGAGAGATTTTGCGTAAAGGTATCACGAGCAGGGGTACAAAAGCGGACTTATTTAATTAATTAGTCGATCGTGAAAAAGGAAGGAGAACTGGTAGGCAAAAGAAAAAAACAAGTATCGGTGATGGAAGAAGAAAAGACGCAGAGCCAAAGAAACGAAACTGGGCAGGGCTCGCAAAGATCTCTCGTCCTTTTCGACAGAGGACATTGAAGATTGGAAAGAGAGAAAGGAAAACCGAGCTGTCGACGTGAAACGATGCTCGAAACCTGCGTTACCGTACTTAAGTCTAACTTATTCAGCGTAGTTCAATTAAAAGGTATGTTACCACGTTTAACGAGTGTCGAGACGCGTAGGAGACGCGAGAGAAAGAGAGAGAGAGAGAGAGGCAATTGAAAATAAAAGAAGAGAAACCTTTTCTACGGTGCACGGTGCATCGATAAAATCCATCAGCATTATAAGAAATCGAGACACGGCCCGAGGGATTACGTCGTCGATGTTAAACTTCTTGCTAGTCAAGCTCTCGTGTACACTTCTCCGCCGATCCAAAGAACGACTCTGTTTTTTGCGCGATAGGATTTTCCTCTTAGGAGAGAAAGAGAAAATATATATATACATATGCGATATATATATATTTACACGTATACAATATACATATAATATATATATAACTATATAGTACAAAGTGCTTAATCTCGAGGCAGTCTGATTTTACCGAGCATCGCGCAGCTTGTCGAAATTTCCCTCGAAAGTGCACCGTCCGAGAGAACAGTTTTTTCAAACTTCCTTTTTAAAACGATATTTCCGCACTGCAGATATCTTATCATCGACCTACGGAGGAAGAAGATATCCTTCCTCTTTGTCGGTCGACGTCATCGGTCACAATCCTTTCATAAATGTCTTTTAAAACGTTTACTATTGTAAAAGGAAAAATCATTTAAAAAAAAAAAAAAAATACAAAAGAGTACCTTCTCAATTGGAGAACGCGAACTTCGCGGTTTTTTCGCGCCAAAAATGAACTGCTCTCTCCTCTTAATCGGGAGAGAAAGAGAAACTATTTAACGTACCGAGAGTAAAGCAAACTGACAACTGAGGAAAGATTCTTATCATTGACGGAAATGACGGTGCATGGGTATGTGATAGAGTTGATAAAAAAGTAACAAAACTACTGGAATAACGATCTTATCGAGATCGTTGAAAGACGTGTCTAGTCTACGTGCAAAGAGGCATCCCGTGCCATGAAAAATCTCACCTCGGTGAAAAGGTAGAATTTTTTTTTTTAAGACTAAAAAGTACTTTGTTAAGGTAATCAGACGAAACGACGAGAGGAGAGGCGCCCTTTACTTAAAAATAGGTGGTACGATGCGTAAGGTAAGCGAGAGCGACGATTTCTCCCCTCTTCGTGTTTCTTTTCGTTGCTTCAGAATTCTCTTCGCCCCCTGGTTCCTTCTGGTATCGGAAGAGCTCGAATTCCTCGAGAATTCTTGAAACAATGAGACTTCCGGCGAACAAGAATAACCTTCCGGCAAAGAGAGTAATCGAGCAACGATTAAAAACACGCGGGAAGATTCGTATTGTACGTACTTAATCGCGAGTAAAAAGAAAAAGGCAAAAAATACGAGAATTTCTTAAGCTCTTAGATTTAGTAAGGTGGAAACAAAAGCGTAGCGTATATGTTGTCTTATTTATGTGTACCTTCTTGTGTCTAGTCCTAGGAAACGAGGAGAGGTCTCTCGATTGCTAATTACTTAAAAAGAAAAAAAAATATAATTATAAAAAAAAGCACAACCCCCGGTAATTCCCGGGGGTCCGAGAGAGAGAGCCAAGTCCAAGTTTCCATCGAATAACTTCGAGCAACAGGTGGTTTCTTCTAAGATTTTATTTTATTTATTAAAATATCAAGAAAGAAAGATAAGAATTCCCGCTCGATCCTGTCTCTCCCGTCGTTCGTCCTCTTCTCGATTCTGATCTCGAAATAAAAGAAGGGATAGAATCGAGAAAACAAAGGGGGATGAAAACGGAGTGCCAGATCGACGGATTCTACGAAGATCTCGATGATTAGTGCAAATTCTACCGTCGGCTGATTGCAATAGTCACGTATATACATACGCAGATACACACGTACAAAATAATAAAAAAAAAACAACCGTGGCCCTTGAATTTCGAAAAAAAATCATAATTGAGAAATCGGGCCAACGAGAGGAGATACGACTGAGACGATTCGTCCGTCGTTTCGACGATTACGAGTGTCGCCAGAGAGGCGATATTTTAACCAAAGAATATTCAAAGATCTCCCTCGGGAAGGAAATTCACGAAAAGTGTTTTCTTCTCACGATGCAATGACCTTGCCGGAAGAAACGACGGACGAATCGTGTGTAAGAAATTTCTCTGAATTTTCGGACGGACTTTCGAGCCTCCGCCGAATCAAATGGAATATTTCTTACGCCGAATAACGCGCGGTTATACATTTATTATTATAACGGACTTATTCTTCTCCCTCTCATAATTATCGCATATATTACATTTATTCTGGTTATTATTATTACTGGCATCCGTCATCGCCATTATTACCATTATTACATTATTATTATTATTATTATTATTATTGCATTATTATTATTATTATTGCCATATTACTATGATTATCATTGCTATTAATTACGTTCGTATATATTTTTTGTGTCTCTCGTCTAGTAACTACGTGTAACCTTTAACACCTTATTACTACTTACTTTTCGTACCACTACAGAACAAAAAAAGAAAAGAGAAAGAGATGAGACTTTACTTACTTTAACATCTACTACCGCTACTTTCTATTACCTGCAATAACAGCTACTACCACTACTACTATTACTACTACTTACTACTACTACCGATTATTTATTTATTTATTTAATTATTATATAACATAACAGAAATTATGTTTTATTTAAGGATTAAACTGATTTGTGTTTGGTTCAACAACGTCGTTTGTTTTATTTCGATTACTTGTTTCAGTTGCCACCGGACCCACCACCCTCCGTCATTCTATGGTTACGAAACAAATCACATTCTTTATTGTCCATCCTCGATACTTCCTTCCGTAAGAACATCCTCGATACCTCAGACTGATGTAATTAGTAATTAATGCAATAGCAATTACGCTATCAACGGAACATACGAAACGGAGAGGATCTATGATCGCGAGGATGAGAACTCGTGGATCCTGGTTCGTAATTGTTTTAATTAATTTTGTATCGATACGTCCTGGGCGTTGATATGGAAATTGTAATTGATAATTAATCAATTAATTGATGATTTAAAATGAGAATTTTCTAAGATCTCTGGGAAGTTTGTGTGATCGAAGTAGAAATTACTTTGAGTGAGGTAGAAAGGTGATTGAAGAAGAAACTATTCTTACGCCCATGACGCATTTGAATATTCCATGACTTATTACGTGATATTGGAAAGAAGGATAGACAAAGGGATAGTATTTCGATTCATACGTTAAGTTCGAGTCGCAAGATGAACAGAGTGAATGACCATACATCGAAACAAATTGAGAGAAGATTAAAAAGCTACCTTTCCTTCCAATATCTCACGATAGATTTGTCACAATCTTGCGAAAAGTCTCTAAAAGTAGTAACGATAATTCCAGTAGTTAAGAATTAAATAATAATTCATCACCTTCGCGTTTCTCCCAGCCAATGCAACGTCCTCGATCGTCGCAAGAACGCACAGAGGAACGTTAACAATTTCATAATTCCCATCAACAATTTAATCACGCGAGGACGTAGTCCCTCGGTTCAACGAAACGATCGCAACATCCACGGAATAATTCACGCAAAAATCGTCATTTATCGTCACCCGTGTAATAATAATCTCGCATGTACGACTCTCGTGTCGTATTCAAAACTTTGACGCAAACTGGTCGATTCTTTTACGAGAATCCTCTTTTTAGATCCTTCCAGCAGGATCTTTGCATCCTTCCACGAGGATCACCTTTTGAATCCTCGTCGAGGGACAAGTACTCTTTTAGATCGAACCAGTGGAATTTCACTGGTTCGCCAGTGGAAACTCATTTGTTTACCAATGGCACTCACTGGTTCCGCCAGTGATCTCGGCGGCCATCAAAGTTCACTGGTTTACCAGTGAATCTCACTCGTCAGCATATTCAAAAATAAAACACGGCGCATGACGATGCGACAGCGGACGCAAATTTCACTGGTTCGCCAGTGAGATTTGTATTCACTGGTTGAACGAGTGAAATCTTACTGGTTCGATCTAAGAAAGTACTCTTCGCGATTTCGTGCGAGACCTCTCGTTTCTCTCGCAGCTCAATCTTTGCCAGGACGTTAACAACGAACGATGGATCCTGTTGCGTTTCGAGGAAGCGGAAAAGATAGTCACAATGATGTTAAAGTGTGTGTTAAAAAAGCGAGAGAAGCGTTAAGAATAAAATCTCGGCTAGAAGACTGTAAAGGCGAGCCCTGTCCGATTTCTTCCTGGGTTCAACTCGCTCGCAGCGAATCGAATAACGAGAGAATACAAAGACACGTGATGGAATGAGTTAGGAAAGGGAGAGAGAGAGAGAAAAGAAAGACATAAAGAGAGAGAGGGAGTGAGTTGTGAAGGGTGAGAGAGGGTGAGAAAGGAAAAAGGGAGAAAGGCAAGAGAGAAAGAGAGAGTGAGGGGAAACACGCTAATCTACTTAACTATAATATTACATACGATTATTCCGTTAGATATACATTATGTGTATTGTATTTATGTCTCAATAATCGTTGTTAGTTATATCGCTACGATGATGACGATGATAATGAGTGTTTATTATCGATGACTTTGGTAATAATGAGGGAGCAGGAACACGGAATGAGAAAACACATCAATCTAGTGCATACTGTATTAATGCTAAAAACGACGTCGCAGGGACGAAAAATCACGCGAGGGTTTTTTAAGGGGGATGAAACTTTGCCACCGTGGGCCCTACTCGTACGTGAAACGGGCAATTAAGACGGGAAAAGGGGAGTTTAAGGGATGATCGCGTTGAGATTTCAATCAGAGACGTTGCACTTTAATATTCTCCTATTTGAAATGTCTTTAAAATTTGATCTGACGATAATTTTACACTTTAACCCCTTAACTTACCGTGCGTTACTCTCGTGACGGGGTAAATGGAATATTTAAATGTTTAAAAGAGAAATAATTAATTGAAAATATAAGTTGGCAAACGAAATAAAGGAAGTGCAGGGAAATTGGTTGAAATTTCAACGGGACAATTTAAGATCGGCTGACATTCACGGTTTTTAGCTGATTTCCGCGATGGACGAACGATATTTGCATTAATTGACCGATTTATATTTATCCTTTGGTCGCATTAACGATATTATTGTACGTAGGAATTAGCGCTCTCGTACTCTTCTTGTACTCTTTGTGATTTTAACGGAGGGTAAGATGGAAAGGAGCGAAAAGTTCGCAGGTTGATGAAAGGGACTGGTAATTTTTCTAGGTAAGTGTACTCGTGGACTTTCATCCTCGAGGAATCGAAAGAACGAGGAAAGGTATAGATGGAAGAATTGCGAGCAAGCTTAGAAAGGTGGAAAGTATATTATTAGGTCTCTATACATTCCTTTTGATCGTTTCACTTGCATTCGATTAATCTCTCGTTGTTGGTTTCGTTTTCGAGGTCGTTCGGTGTCGAAGGACAATCCACGGATTCGTAGGAAACGTCTTTCGTTTGCACTTCCGTTCACCGTGAGTTCCGTTCGATTCGAAACTTCCGTTCGCCTGATTTCTCATTCGACGTTGGTTCTTTCGCGTCCATCGTGATTTCTCAGACTGTCTCTTTTGACGATTCGACATTGCCGGTTTTTGATCCTTCGACGAAGAACTATCAATTTTTCTTCACTTTTATTGTTGATAGTTAAGAATTTAATATCAAGAATTTGAATCCAATCGAGCGAATAATTAAATATTTGATTCATAGGGAATATTATGAATACATTAATTTAAAATTGTCAGATCAGAGACTTTTTAAGTTTAAATAATTAATGTAATGATTGATAAATGTGATTTGTCGTCGAAGGATTAATTTCGTTACAAGGGCGGATTGATTCTGGCGAATAGGAATCGAGAGGGTTGAAAGAAAGAGCGCGCGATGTTTATTTGTCCGATGACCGTAAAACGGGATCCGTTGGACGAGAAACATCGCCTCGAGGGAATTATTTCCATTTTTTTCTTTCGATAAAAAAAAAGAAATAAAAAAATGACAAGTGGTGCTGGATAGTGAGAGATTATTTTCCCTCGCGAGCGGTAGGATTTTTAGGATACCGGAGAATGAGGAGGGGATGATTAGGTAAAGCTTGAGAGGGAGGAAGGTCGAAGGGATGAAATGTACGTAGAGTTACACTACGACGGGATACATCCGAATGAATTCTATTTCCGTAGGTACGTGTAATGTATTCGCACGGCGAGGAACGGACTTTGCATCTCTCTTCGAGCTTTGGAATCGGTGTTGAGACTCGAGGGGGTGAGATGACAGTTTTACTGACTGATCTCTGAGTTTTGATATTGGAAAATTCCAGAACAGGGAGGTTGAGCTTGGAAAATCACAACTGCAGAAACTCTAAGCTTAGAAGTCTACTTTTTAGACATTTTCAATCCTAGGGAAATCCTAAACTTGGAAGTCCACACTTTCCAATCCTAAGAAATTTCGAAGCTTGGAAAATTTAAACTCTGGAAAATCTCTAAGCTTAGAAGTCCAATTTTAGCAACTTTCAATCCTAGAAAAATCCTAAAGTTGGAAGTCTACACTTGGAAATTTTCTAATCAAACAAATTTCCAAGCTCGGAAAATTCAAACTCTGGAAAATCTCTGAGCTTAGAAGTTCGATCTTAGAAACTTTCAATACTAGAAAAATCCTAAAGTTGGATGTCTACACTTGTAAATTTTCAAATCAAAGAAATATCCAAGCTTGGAAAATTCAAACTCAAGAAAATCTCAAAGTTTAGAAGTCTAATTTTAGTCGTTTTCAATCCTAGAAACATCCTAAACTTGGAAGTCTACACTTGGAAATTTTCAAACCAAAGAAATTTCCACTCTCAGAAAATTCTAAGCCCAGGAAAAATCTCTAAGCTTAGAAGTCCAATTTTAGAATCTTTCATTCCTAGAAAACTCCTAAACTTGGAAGTCTACACTTGGAAATTTTCAAACCAAAGAAATTTCCACTCTCAGAAAATTCCAAGCCCAGGAAAAATCTCTAAGCTTAGAAGTCCAATTTTAGAATCTTTCAATCCTAGAAAACTCCTAAACTTGAAAGTCCACACTTGGAAATTTTCAACCCAAAGAAATTTCCAATTTCTGAAAATTCCAAACCCAGGAAAAAACTCTGAGCTTAGAAATCCAAGTCTCTCAATCCTGAGAAAACTCCAATCAAGAAAACCTCTCAAAAAGACCTCTAAAAAAATTCCAAACTTAGAAAATCTGAAACTCGGAGAAGCTCCAAGCTCAAAACCCATTCCACTTTAAATTCCACCCCGTCACCCCCTAGTAAACATCTCATCACGGAGAAACATCTCATCGTGAGAGCAAAGCTTGTATTCTTCCTTCCGTCCCGTAGACTATTATGTATATCGTGAACCACCTACCAGTAGTACACTTGTAAGCGTGTGTAAATAGCGCGGAATTTAATGACCGAGACTTTCGAGGGAGAGAAATTAATTGTATCCATTCTCCAGGGTATATTCCACGAGAACCCGAGGTCATCGAGGGTCACGAAAACCTTCGAAGTCCTTCTCTTCTCGCGGACGATCCTAGTGTTTGGATTAGCTCAAGAAGAAAAAAAAAATGAAGAAGTAAGGGAAGAAGATAATCCGCAAGAGCCTACGGCTACGTTGATCGTCCATTGACGTTAATTAGGGATTAGGAATTAAATACCGCGTTCTGGGAACACGTGAATGACGATCGATCATCGATATATAAAAATCTCATACTCTCGTGATCGTTCTCGCAATGAATTCGGCTGCTGATCGTTTTTAATCTCTCATGGTATATATAATATAAATATACATAAATAAATAAATATATATATATAGAGAAGAAAAGAAAAATGCACAAAGTAATAAATTAGAACATCGTCCTTAAAAGTCACCGAATAAATTCACCGAAACGATCCCGAGGGTGGGGTGGAAGAAATATTAAGGAAAATGAAGGAAAACGAAGGACGTCGCTGTAAGCTTAAGAGACTACTCACGCACAATTTAACACCGACGCTATTTTCTTTTTCTTCAAACGACGTCACGGTTTTATCGTTAAGTCATTACCATTCGTGAGAGGAGAATCATTGGACGAATCATTCGGGATAAATCATTCATTCGATCGTTGTCGTAATTCCTTCGAACGGCAGGTGTGTCGTTTCATCCGATTCGCGGTATTCATCGATTCCATTCATTATCGTTAAAGGGAAAAGGTAGAGAGGAAGAAAGCTAGAGAGAGAGAAAGAGAAGGAAAGAAAAATAAAGTAAGAAAATAGCTTCCATCCGGAGTGGCATTATCATCATCGTAGAGTCATCGGTGAAGGGTTGGTTGGTTGTCATGTATCACGCTAATTGTCATCGTTCGTTGGTCGTTAATTAATGTTCATTCGCTCGTTGATTCGCCGCTCTTCGTGGATTCGATTATCATCGATTAATCATCTTTCATTCGTAGTCGATTGATCGTCGTTATTTCATCGGTAACGTGTAGCATCGTCATTGTCATTGTCATCGGATATCATCTCGGCAAGTCGCGCCATCATTTTCACCTCCATTCGCCATTCAGCATTCGTGAATTGGCACATTGATTATTGGAATGTTAACGATATTTATCCGTGATCGTTTTTGGCTGAAGATCTCAAGATAGGAATGCCGAAGAAATATATTAATATATATGTGTAGATATATATTATAGAAGATGAAGAAAGTCACGAGGATAATCGAGGTTTGTCCAGCTGGATTTTCCTCCGGAGAAGAGGAAGAAAATCCGCGATTTCGATCTGGAATCGAGCTTTCTTCACATTGAATTCTCCATCTTTGAAGAAGCAAAGCTAATTGAAGAGAAAAGTCACCATTTCGATCGAGAATTACTTCTTCCTCAAGCTAGATTTTCCTCAAAAGAAGGCCACTATTTCGATCTGGAATCGAGCTTTCTTCTCATTGAATTCTCCATCTTTGAAGAAACAAAGCTAATTGAAGAGAAAAGTCACCATTTCGATCGAGAATTACTGCTTCCTCAAGCTAGATTTTCTTCAAAAGAAGGCCACTATTTCGATCTGGAATCGAGCTTTCTTCACATTGAATTCTCCATCTTTGAAGAAACAAAGCTAATTGAAGAAAACAGTCACCACTTCGATCGAGAATTACTGCTTCCTCCAGCTAGATTTTCCTCCAAAGAAGAACATCAGAGGAAGGCCACGATTTCGATCGGGATCGAACTTCAACCAGGATTTCCCTTCTTCGAGGAAGAATAAAAGCCACGATTTCGATTAATCTCGTGACAGAAGACGTGAAACGGTGAAGAAGACTTATCAAGTCGTTTAGCGAACAGCTAGATATTCTAAGATACGCAGGATCAACTGACTGGTCCTTTCTTCGTCCATGCACGTGGTTCCAGTTACACGGTAGATCGACACAAAAAGGAAGAAAGAGAAACGAAGGAAATTCCATGATGGAATTTGTCTCTCGTGTCTTCAGAGAGAAAAAGTAAAATAAAAAAAAACGAATCGAAGAAAAGGAACGATCCTCTTCCAGTTCGTACCTAAACGACTAAACCGCAGAGACTGAGAATTTAGGCGAAATATAATTAGCAGCGAATGAAGAATGAGCTCCGAACTCTACCAAACAGTAGCTTAGAGACATTTCGAGAACGTTTGTTTCTCGCAAATGCGTAGGAACAAGAAGAAAAAGTAGAGCTAGTGATAGAATAATCGTCAACTAATGAAAGAACCTTCATGAGATTAGGATAATTAATTAGAATACTCGTCCAGCCGAGGTTTGATACAATTACTTTCCTCTCGCAACAAATTTCAGCGATGGGAATTTTCAAGATTAATCTTCCATTTTCCCAAGATCCAGCTTCACCTTGAAATCTATGGTGGCTACAGAAGACTTGGAGCCATCTCTTCACTTATGGAAATTTTCCAGTATCATTCACATCGGAATCTGGATGGTTTCCATGGTTTAAATCCACCTGAAACACCATGGAAACTTTTAATCGGAGAAGAGAATATTTGCTGCCGTAGGAAACCCATCTCTAGGACATCGTTCTCGGCTGAACGAGGATCCGAATTTCAAAATGGATCGACCTTTGACTCCTTTTTTATCCTCTTTTCTTAAGGATAGCTCGAGAGAAATCGCGGACTTTGGAACGAACTTTCTATTCTTCTTTTGCGGAAAAAAGAAGCGAGGATGAGGAATGGAATATTAGAGATGAATAATCTCATGGAATAAACATCGCGCGTTCTATGGTGGTTATGGAAGGTCTCTTTGAATCAATTACACCATCCTATCGCGGGAAGAATAGGATATTTTTCTTTCTTCCGAGCTCAAATTCATGAGACTCGATCCTCGCAACAAATTCGAAGTTTTCATCGAAAATTCCACTGTCTTTGGATTTTCTTCTGTTTTCTTCAGCAACTAGAAAATTCTATTGTTCATTTCAAATACAAATTCCACTCTGTTCTCCCCTTTTTCTTTCTTCAGGGCCACAAATTCTCGAGTTTCGTTACTAGCGAGTGCTCGCTTGATACTTTTTACCAACAAAAGTAATTCTCTTCTTCATTTCACAATTTTTTCTTCGAACTTCACACAATTCTCTTCGGTTCTTCGATCCAAGAGTCGTTCTTTGTTTCTTCTCTATCCCGCGAAGGCTTCGGTCTCAGTGAGGACGAGGAACGGAAAGAAAAGAGCGCGAAAGGAGAAGAATATTGCACAAAGATAAAAGAGAAGTTGCATGGATGAATATGCGCTTATTTTCACGCGATCTCGAGCGGACATCCGGTCGACACGCTATAAAAGAATATTACGTGAGAAACGGGGATGAGAACGAGGGTGAGAAGGAAGAGGAAGCGGAAGATCGTCGCGGAATGCAAAAAAAAGCAGCTCTAGCTCACCGTGTAGGCCTAACTAAGAAAAAAAAACAGAAGAAAAGTATTTATGTACTAAGCTAAACTAATTAAACGGGCGAGAAAGCTAGGTGAGACTTTCTGAGAAGTTGCAAGGGTGAGAGAGAACAGAGAGAAAGAAATATATTAGTGAAATCGATGCGAGAATAGAAGAGAAACGGAAGAGAGCGAGAGAAATTCGAGGGTGAGAAGGATACATGAGTGCGTGGGTGAATGAGAGGGAGAGAAAGATGAGAGAGCAGAGCGAGAGATAAAGTATAATTAAAGTACTCGAGAAATTACTCCGAGGCGAGCCACAACGATCAACAGAATAAAAAATAAAAAAAACAAGCAAATGGGAGGACCGATAATTACTCTAACGGGAAAAAGGAGAGGGAGAGAGTGAGAATGATAGGAAAAAGAAATAGGGGAGGTTTTGCGGGGAGATTAAGGCGCTCGGATGAAACCGAGGAGGGGTTGAATAGATTAAAGAGACACCGTGGAAAATAATTGACGGCTAGAAACGATGGTAACGGTTTCGACGGGGATCAGCGGAAGGGAAAGAGATAATCTATAATCTTCTGTACATGTTTTGATTATTCTAATTATTAATTATCGTAACTTATAATAACTATTAATTAATTAAATTAATTGATATCTATGGAACTACATTTAAACGACAAAAAAACGTGGTAGCTAGTCTGTCAATGGGTGTATAAATATTTAATTACGATAACTCTATAGTTGATACTAAATGACAAAATGACAAAAAATACGAGTCGTAAAACGCAGAGAATACGGAAACCAGTGTGCGAGAGAGAAAGAGAGAGAGGAAGGAAAGGAAGAGAGAGAGAAAAAATGCGAAATTGCGGGGGAGAGAAAGGAAAAACGCGAGAAAATGGAGAGAACGACTGAACAAATAACCGACACTCACAAAAGAAAAAGGAAACACGCGCAAACCGACATTAAAAAATACATAAACACGTAAATACATAAAACACTCACACAAGTACAATAACACGGTATAAAGATATACATAAAAAAAAATATATATATATATATATATATACATACAAATATAAATATATTGTAATTATTAAACTAAACGAGACAAGAAATGAGAGAGAAAGAGAAGAGGGTGTCCCGGTGATTTTATGTTGAGCCCTTTTTCACAGGGCGGACGCAATGGGGTGAGTTTCACGGTGCTTCGTGGGGAGGGATTCTTTATTTTGCTCTCGCATTATTTCTTCGACGTTCTTCACGAGGGAAAAAGAATCGGGTCCTCTTCGTGACTGGTAGAAGGCTCTCCTGAAGGGCCTTCGTGTATTCTCCCCTTCTACAAAGATACGAATTTCATCGTTCAACAAAGATTCATGGGGGTGGGTTCTTCCGTTTTTTTTTCTGCTCCTTACATCCATTGTATTCCTCGAGGGGAGACGATCGAATCGATACGACGAGCCTTCTTCGAGGATCCTCGAAGGAGAATCTCCAAGGATTTTTCACCCTTTTCTTCAGACACTCTTTCAGATGGACACTCTGAAGGTCAATTTGAAAAAATTCGTAGATTTCTAACTAACACCCATTTAGAAGAAAGACTCAGGAAGTTTTCTTCGTGAGATCTTCGATTCTGAGGAATTCTACGATGTCTTTATCGATCTCTGGTTAATATCTATCCAGAGGAAGATCCTCGACGTCCTCCTTCAGGGTACGAGGACATTAATTTTCTCGAGTCTCACGTAGAGATCGTTTTAAATTCTTGTTTGTTGGATTTCTTCTCCTCATTTCTCATCGACTTTGTCGATGAAATTGTTTAATCGATCGTTTGAAAATCTGTTCGAAGACACAAGGACACACACGATGAACTCGCGCACATTTCTACGTTCACAGAGTGACACGGACGGACCGACGGACAGAAAGGAACAAGTTCCATTAGTGTTTTCCGTTTAAAATTCATCAGGATGCTGAGAGATGGCAATGATTTTGATCGTCGGTTTAAAATGAATGATAAAATGAAGGAAAAAAAAATAAATGACTTACTCGTCGAGTCTCGTGATCCATGTATATTTAAATAATTTATATTCTGCCGATCGAATGCTTCGTTGCGGGGGGATAATCTTTTTATTCGATATTTTCTCTGAATAAAATACAAACTATTCGCGAGAGACGGAAAGACTGTCGGTAAACAATTGCTCATACCGAGGAAACGCGATATATAAATTATTTAAAAGATAGTGGCAACGAGAGTATCTCATCGTCGTGCGATCAGAGAACGTCTTTCGAATTCTCGCGACTCTTCGACCGATTTTTTCACCTTGTTCTTTCATATTCCATCTTCCACCCGAGCATACCTCTTTTCCATTATATTTATCAATCATTTGGTAATTTATAATTCGTCATATTTTGTCATTTGCTTTTGCCACTGGTGGATACATTCATCCGCATCTGAACAGTCATTAATATCGCTCATAATCGGACTCATCATTCATTCCTAAACGTGACAATTCTCCGTTAAATGCATTCCATCCTCATCATTCACAATCGTTCATTCAACATTTATCATTCATTCATAAAAATGCTCATTTCTCCTTCAAAGTCATTCATCCTCGTCACAAGATGACCATCGTTCATTCATCTAAATCACAGCATCAACATAATTCCTCATCACCCACAATTTCGCATTAAATCCACGTCATTGCCACCATAATCATTCCTTTCATTCATCATTCAAAGTCATCGTTTCATTCAACAGTGATCTCATTAATTCATTAAACTCATATTCCACGCATCTGTCATCATACAAACCATTTTCCTACAATTCTCATCATGTAGAATGACGAATCATTGGACTTTGTGAAATTTCTAATCGGTCGCAGGGGAGAAGAAATTTTCAAAATCGCGAGAACTTTGATAAAACGATTCTAATCGCACGTTTCCCCGAGCACACATCGATCACCGCACAAGAGCGCACACCGAATAGGTATATTAATGTATTAGGAGGCTAATGACGATGTAAAATTAGTAATCGTGTTAGGGCAGGTTTTAGTTCTTCGAAGAGGCGCGTTTAAGAAGAAAAAAAAAAGGGAGGAAGAAAGGAAGAGGTGCTTTGCTAGATCTCGATGATTTCGTCGAACACATTCCATCCGATTAATGGCGGGGGTCTTTGCGCGAAACGACAAAAGACATTTTCTCGTTTCTACGATTTTATTCCAGGATTACTCTCGAGGAGGACAATCGAACCTGGAAAAGACTGTGAATTTTCGAAGAGTGAGATATTCGTGGTAATTTTTGAAATCATTGAGGAGTAACTTCTACGAAAAGACAAAGAAAACGTACAATTTTTTCATGTCCTCGAAGGAGTTTTAATCTAATGGGAGCAAAGAATCTCGATGTCCTTTTTAACAGACTGTCGAGGAAATTACATTTTAGTTTTCTTCTTTCTTTCGTTCTCCGATTATCCATTGAACCTCCTCGAGGAGAAATCCAGCACGGAAACGAGACATGGATGTACCAACGCATTTCTACGCATTCCACGGCGCTTCGACCCTCGAGGTACAAAGAAAAAAAAATAATAAAAAGTCGCGATAAATCGTATATATTAAAGAAAAAAAAAAAATAATGTGCGCGTAATTTCGATTCTAACGGATCCGAAATAAACGCGCCACCGTGAGCTATCGCCAAAAGACGTTTAATCCTTTCATTTTTAGCGAAGGACGTGGATGATTTCGATGAGGAATCGAATGAAAGTTTATTCATCGACAGTATTAAGATAAGGAAACTTTTATCGAGGGAGAACGTTATCCAAAATGGACGGCATACTTTTGGAATTCCTCCACGATATTCTACGATGGTCCGTTAATATTCACATTAATTGATTTACGAATTTATTCAAAGTTGAAAAAAATAATTTCCCATTAATTTAACATAAAAGAAAGATTTAGATTTCTTTAACTTCATATATTTCCCATCCACCTGAAGTTCTTTTCTTCCAATTAAATTGTCAAGGAGATTGTTAATAATTTGAAGATTTAATTAAGAAAAAACTACTTTACGACCTCGTCGAGTCTCGAGGAGGATATCCGAGCGTGTCGATAATTACCAGTGTAGAAAATCCCTGATACAATTGATACATTCAGATTTATACACTCGCAATTATCGTGATAATTCCGTATTACTATTATAATACCAGCGATTTTACCATTACGATATTATATAACGTATGTATAAGTGTTCATAAAAAATTATTATCACCCAGGATAAAAAAAAAACAAGTCAGTGCAATACTTTAACCGTTTTTTCAATGTTTCTCTATTAATGCGTGGAGGACATCCATCGAGCGGAATGGAAAGCCGTGCGTGCGTGCGCGCGGATTCTTTTTCTTTTTTCTTTTCACCCTAATAATACGTGTTCTGTGTTTATGCATATATACATATGTAGTATATACATATATCTATGTATACATACGCACAGATACACATATATTTACGAGGGAGACCATTGTAAAGAATCGAAAGCCGCGAATGAAGAAAAAAAGGTTTGAATTTCGCGGGCGATTAGGTAGAAAATGTGGCGCGAAATATGAATATCAGACGGACGAATTTGACAGATACGATAACAATGGGAAGGAAGAAGTGACAAATCAAATTTCCATCGAGGAAAGAGGAAGAAAAAAAGAATAGGAGAGGGAAGGATTGAAAAAGAAAGAAGAAAAATGATCCACAAAATCTGTCCGACTGTTTAAAGATTATTATCGTGTAGAACGTTTTTGCAGCTTTAAAGAATCGTAGACGTAAGTGAACGGAGGGCACTAATTAGAAGTGAGAAGGAAAGGACGAGGAAACGGGAGTGGTGGAAGAGTTATAATAATCGAATGAGAAAAGAAAGAAAAAGAGAAAAAAAAATTAATACGTGAAGTTTGTTCATCCCCGAAGTTTTCTGTCTCGATATTCGTCGGCTTTGATTGTCCTCTTATGCCGGAACTTATCGATGATTCTTTTGTAACTTGAGGAAATATAAGTTGCTCTCAAATCCTTAAAAGACATCGCTTCATTCACCTGCAATCGATTTTCTTCGTTTCGCGAGCCTTCCCGTTTCATTTACGTCTTCCGCGCGGTGCTTCGATGGGGCGAATTGCGGACGATGACGACGAACATTACACCTGTGACGAATATGACGATGAAGATTGCAACTGTGACGACTATGACAATGAAGATTACAACCGTGACGCTGAAGATTACGACTGTGACGACTATGAAGACGAAGATTACAACTGTGACGACCATGACGACGACTCTGACGGTGACAACGAGGAAGAATTAAAAGAAGAAGCGAAGAAGAAAGAACCAAACGCATTCGCTCCACGAAGTGTCCCGCGCTTCCTTTCTTTTTCCTTTTCTTTTTTTTTTTCTTCTTTTATCCTTCGAGTCGCGACGCACGTGTTCGATTAATTGACCATTTCGTGGCGAACGAGAAGAGAATCGGCTCGTTGAAAACTTTGAACGAGCCCTCTAATCAGCGAGGCTGAGAAGACGAGAGACTTCGCGCTCTGATATCATGATGTAATTAATCAATGTGATACGCGATATTTATTGATAGATTCGATGAGCGTTCGGGAACTATATTGGAACCAATTTTGGTGAACACCGGACTGGATTGCCATTTTGGGAGAAATGGATCACTGGATGATCAAAGATTCTTTTATTAACCATTCCCATTTTGTATCTCTTCTAATCAATTAATATTCTACAATCAAAGTAGAATTAAACCAATCTCTTCTCTATTAGATATACAAATTTTGAATGTCTTTAATTCATTGACATATTATTTATCCAAATAATTCTTTGATTTTTAAAATAATAAAACAAACTCTACTCTATCTTCCAAGATCGATTTCTCCCAATTTATGGACTCCGTGCGGTGTTAATTATATAATTAGACTTCGAGCGAAAAGGAATTCAATTTCGGTGCGTTTTAGCGCCAGCAATGAAGAGAAAGGAGAGAGAGAGAGAGAGAGGGTGCAAGAAATAATCGAAAGCGCCGTGTTTTTAAACGATTTCCGGCTCTCTCGTGTCTAACGAGAGTACCGTCACTGTGTTCTGATCTTAAACGTCAAGTAAGAATGATTGTTTCAATTTCACATCGTTCGACGATCCTGTACGTTTGAATTTAAACGAAAAAATCCATAAGGAAGTCAAAACGAAGAAGTATTTCTACGTTTTCCTTTTCTTTCCATCGATAACGGACGATAAAATCACTACGTACAGAATCGCATCGACGAGACGAACGTTTGAACCCGAATTAAAACGTAAAAGAACGGGGAAACGAAGGGTGAAAAGGAATAAAAAAAAAACTTGAGATGAATATTCGTTCGATCGTTTGGAACGAACTTGAATTATTTGTCTTCTGCGTTGTTTTTTAAATCTCAAAGGACCGGCAAAACAATTAGGATAACGACTGAGATCGCTAAACGGGACTATATTAGAATCGCGCTTTATAAGCGAGATGGAGCTAATTGTAATATAAACTAATAACGTACCTCTTAACGTCGTCGAGGCTGATTAAATCGAACGCAATTAATAAAAGCAGCAGCCGATATCTCTCGGTGCAATAAATATTAAATGGACGAAATCTGGGGAGGTTGTTGCGACTAACGAAAAGCAAGAAAGTGAGATGGGAATGTGAAAGAATGAGAGAATGAGAGGAGAGAAAGGATGTGTGAATGTTGAAGGAAGATAGAGAGAACGAGAGGGAAGACAGAGGAAGAGAGGTTGCGCGTGTCGTTAGACGCGAGAGAAGAAAAATAAAAATGCGGATTATAATAGAGTAATGTATTTTATGACGGGTTTTAATACGGTATTAATAGCGATATTTACTGTGTAACTGATAATAAGGGCGCTACTAAAAGTGAGAATAATATAACAAGTCGTACCAGCGAAGAAGACACGGAAGAAGTCGAAGAGGAGGACGAAGAAGATGAAGAATTTAACGCAAGTGATGAATCTCTGTAAAGATACGATAAAGGATAACGATTTTACCCTAAGAATTTATGAATGAGACAATTGAAAGGAGCAGGAGAATGAAAGTGAGAGTGAAAAACGAGCGAAAGTGAGGGAGAGAAAGATTTTGATAGAAGAACGTAAGGACTTTGGTTTGAATTATCGGACGGACTTCGATGGACGTACTTAGGGAAATGTTATTTCTTTGGTTTTCTATTTTCGAAAAAAATCCTCTATCGAATTTTACGCGATAAGCTCGACTGATTCACTTGGACGAGAACTCGACGAGAAGGATTTAATTTGACTCTTGTTCCTCCAACATCGAATTCAAAATCAAACACTTACCACCAATCCTTCAAGATCTTCAAACTTTTCATCTCATTGCTTCATCCTTAAAAAAAGGAAATATGTCAAAGAGTCAAATTCAATCCTCGTCCAGAAAAAAAAGCTACTTTCACTGGACAATCTCTCGAATCAATTCGTCGATGCTTCCAATAATTCCAAGACGATTCCATGGCGTCGAGTTCACGAGCGTTCTCCGCACGAGGAAAACGATATCATCGAACGTTTCGCACGAAGGACTGCACAAATCATAAGTGATAATAACGACGTTTACGTATACCTATCTATATACACGCAAATATACATATGTTTAGGAGCGATAGCACGGCAAGAGATTAATAAAAGTCGAAAGAACGTTCAGCCTCACAGCTGAAAATCGTGAAGAGTCCTTGTCATTCGGCAAGGACCTTTAAGAGCGATTAGAAGCGTTAGACGATTAAAGTTCATTGATAAGAGAAGTTTTAGGGTGGGAATGAAGATGTAGGAAAGAATGGTCGCTGCTCAATCGCCAAATCGAGATTCCCAGAGGCAACTTTGACGTTCTCAAATGTTTCTAATATCGTCCACTGTGATTTATCCGTAAAACTCTTGGCATGATAATGCAATCGATGATCACGCTGTTCTGCGTGCTTCTCTTAAAGAATCCGTGTCTCGGAATGTTCGTATTCGGAGAAAATATTCTCGAAGCACAAAGACCATGGTGTTTTCAATGGGAGAAGTTCATTCTTCTTCGAACGTGCTGAAGAACGTTCATCGTGTCTGATTAAACACGAGTTTGTTCTACTTAGAGATCAAACTTTGCTTCAAGCGTTTGACAAGTATCTTACGATTATTCTTGCGCAATTAAATTCGATCTATCGCTGAGCAAAGATGATCTCTTTTGTCACGATCGAAAGAAGAAGTACTTCTCTTCAATTTAACCGTCTCGTTGTTAACGAAGCAAACGATATTACGCGATCCGCAATCGAATTATAAAGACGAACCAGGACAATTCCTCCAAAGGTGGGTTACCAAGTGTTTCAAACACCTTTGGATGACGACGATTTAAAAAGAAAATGTAGGAATTATCAATGCCTGAGGGTAAGAAACGATTCCAATGATCTCTTTGTCAGGTTTTTGAACGGTGATAAAACGAGGGGATCTTCTTGGTTACTTTTGATTTGTTATCCTGTTACGTACTTCTGTCCTCGTTCTTTTCTATCGATCACGCGTAAGTTAGAGGCACCTCCGACGGAAAAAAAAAGCCCGACACCTCGAAGAAGTCTGACCTTCACGTCGAACGATAACAATGAGCCGAGGAGCCGTCGCCCCGAAGGATTTAATCCGTGGGAAAGAGAAATTGAAAGGAAAGTCAACGTTTAAACGATCGCTGAACGATCGTCGGATAAATTTAACCTCTTAAAGAGTAGGAAATTCTTTTTTCTTTTTCTTCTTCTTTTCTTTCTTACTTGTCGCTAAACCCGGCGCGCGATCACCGGAAGTTAACCAGGCGTTCACCGGTTCACCGGGTAGCTCGCCCTTCCCTTCCGGCAGTCAAACGACGGACACAACTTTTCTTCGATGTAATTCCGGTGCAGAGCACGGTTTTGTTTGTATTCGCGTACGCTGCGAAGGAATGACGAAGTGAAATCTTAACTATACACATATATCCGTATTTAATTATCGTCATTATCATATTACTGTGTACTATCGTATAATTATTATTACGCGTATTATTTATATACGACTACAGATAGCGAACCATTTGAGGTTGTTAAGTGGAACTTTAGATATATCTATAGTAATACCATTTATATTGTATTGTATTGTACGCATATAATTCTCAACACGTAAGGGAAAATGATAAAAAGACAAAAAAAAAGAAGATGATAACGAGCGACGTCTACTCTAAAAGCATCACGTCAGACACCGCGACGGCTAATTGTTCTGCAGGAACGTATATAGACGTTTTGGCTATGCTGCCGACGTTTATATACGGGCGTGCTTTTTAAGAGGTTAATCGGGATACCGATTTTTAAATGTATTAAACGAAAAAAAAAGCAGGAAGCTTCCTTTACACACGCACACAAGGGACACACGACAAACGATGACACAACACCTCAATGAGACACGGGTACGGCGAGTCCGTCTTTGATGATTTACGGTGGCACTTTTCGAAATTGCTTATCGGTGTAATTTTGTAATTAACATAGTCCATGTAGTGACTATATTATAATTGACGTTTATAACTGTACGAATATCTCGATTACGTGTGCTTCAATGATATTTTAGAGTAGAGCAAAACGGTCCAATGGAGGTTTTATATCCGGGTGACCATAAGAAATTCGCTTTTTAATTCGATGTTACGAGCGTTCTTGTTTTAAGGACGAATACTTCGAAAGGTTTCACCGTAAATCTGAAAAATTACATGGACGGGGTTGTTTTTTTTAAAGAGAAAGTTCTCTCGAAGAAGAGCACACAGAGACATACGGATAACCGCGCGAGGAAGTTGCATTTTTTTTCTCTCCTGGAAGATACGATCATTATATTCTTCTTCTTTGTCGATGCTCTCGAATGATCTGCTTTGCGTCTCTTTTTCAAATTTTTTCCAAGTTTTATGTCCACCATAGCCTCGGTGGTTCGGAGCCCACCTAAAACTGTAGGTCCTCGGCAAAACGAACATTGTTGTCGCAGTCGAAATGCAAAATACCATCCATATGGTGTTATTATCGGTGCTATGGTGGACAAGGAGACAAAGGCTAGTTCCTAGATACTCTATCACCTACGAATTTTCAAATTTTCTCAATAATATGTCCACCATAGCCTCGGTGGTTCGGAGCCCACCTAAAACTGTAGGTCCTCGGCAAAGTGACCATTGCTGTCGCAGTCGAAATGCAAAATACCATCTACATGGTGTTATTAAGGGTGCTATGGTGGACAAGGAGACAAAGGCTAGTTCCTAGATAGTCTGTCGCCTCAGAATTTTCAAATTTTCTCAATAATATGTCCACCATAGCCTCGGTGGTTCGGAGCCCACCTAAAACAGTAGGTCCAAAGCGAAAGAAAATCTAGCCAAGAGTTTCTTTCCCTTCGACAAACCTCTCAAAGAAACTCCTTCACTTTGAATCCTATCGATCAAATTTCGAGACGCAAATCCCACGATCTCTTACCATTTCGATTCTTCATCATTGATGCAACGAATCAAGAAAATCGGGAGGATGGACAAAGAAGAAGAATCATCTCGGTGATGGACTTTTTCTGCAGGGACGATAGTCGATTACAAGAGAGAAAGAAAGAGAGAGATCGCCCGAACAACAGATAGAAAGACAGAAAGAGAAAGAAAGCGATGATAAGAGCTTTCGCACGTTTTAAAAGCCTCTTTTCTCAAAGGGGTGGGAAAAACGTGCGGAAGACCCGGGAGACGATAAGTATGTGCTGTCATACGACACCCCCGCATTAAAAAAAAAAAAGGAGGCAGATTACACGGACACAGACACGCCAAGGAACAATCCACGCACACGTACACGCACACCGAGGCAGACACGCGATACACACACGGTGATAAAGTGGAGAGATTATCGAGAACACGTGCGCGCCATCACAATTGTTGATATGAATTGCGATCCATGATTATTACTATTTACGATATAATTATTATCTTGCATTGTCTAGTCATACGTTATTATTGTATAACTAATGATATTAATTATTAATTAACCTGTACTACCTAGTCGCATTATGTGTTGCATAAAGAAAAAAAAAAAACTATGAAAATTCCGAAGGCGAAAAAAAGAGAGAGCGAAAGTGGAGAAGAGAGAAAGAGAGCGAGAGAGAGAGAGAGAAATAGAGAGAATGAGAGAGAGAAATAGAAGAAAGACAGAATGAAAGGGTGAGAAAGGGATTAAAAAGGGCGAGAGTGAAAGAGAGAGAGAAAGAATGAACGAATGAAACACGAGACGGTGATGATGATAATAACGAGATTCCGGTAATTAAGACTTGGAGAACGACGACGACGATGATAGCGATTATAGTGGCGATGATAACGATCGTGATTATGACTGAATAGGCAACAACCGCTGGCGCAATATGTTCCCAAAGAAAATTGAGAGAAAGGTGCGAGAAAGAAGGAAAGAACGTGAGAGGAGGATGCTGAAGGACAGTCAGAGGTCGTCTTCCGGTTCCGGTATCCATCGCGAGTGTCAATATTAGATAGAACTTTCGTGAAATTCTATTTCACGGAAGTACAGGGGCTCGAGGTATTTGTCCATTAATGCTCTGCGTATCTATAAGTGTCTTTAACAATCACTGGGACTTAAAGTCTACCAATTAAGACCAAATCGAGTAAACAATCGTATTTAAACAATTTAGATCCGCAGAGAATTAACCGATATAGATCTCAAGTTCATCCTAGACTTCTCGATCGAATATGCTCCTTGTAATATCGAAAAATGGTAAGGAAACATCTGGAATAATTATGCAAAGAAGTCTTTTTCTCGAACGAATCAATTAGTTGACTTTAAGCGACTCTGACTACCAAGGCATCCTCGTTGTTTAAGAGTAAGCTGGAAACGATGATAACGATGATGAGGATTATGATGATGCTAATGATGAGGATTATGATGATGCTGATGATGATGATGATGATAATGATGATGATGATAAAAAGAAAAAAAAGAGTAATAACTGTGACGACACGCACGTGCGCGTCGCGCGTACCACGTGCCGCACATATCGTGACGCGCCCGTGCGTACTGGTAGCAGAACCAAAAAAAAGAACAAAACGAGTATTAAATATATGCGGGGGCCGTGGAGAGGAGGGAACCTTCCTTTATTCAAGAGAAACCTCGACGGATCGCTCGTTCGTCCGTCACTATTTCCCGTCGTCGAGCAAACGATTTACACAAAAGAAAAAGATTAAAAAAAAAAGAACAGAGGACGAAAGGACATACGTGTATATATTTCTGCGCATAAATGTATGTGCGTATACGTATATATACGTTTACAGCCTCGGTTGTTTTTTTTTTGGAGTATACACAAGCGCAATTCCCGTCTGTAAAACGAAATATCTTCTTACGTGCGTCGTCTCTCCTTCCTGTGAAATCGAACCCTCCTCCCTCCCTCCCTCCCTCCCAACCCGAGGAGAGCTCGCGGGCCCTATATTGCAATATTTGTACTTTTCCATGTTGAAACCTCGATATACAATAAATTATATTAACAAACTTTCGATCGTCGATTTCCTCTTCGACCTCGGAGTGTTGTTTTCGTTTTTTTTTCTTTGACGGTTCTTGATACTTCGCGTTTGAGCTTATCGAGATGGAACGAGCTGTTGAGTAGATAACAAAAACACTTGTGTACGTTCAGTTTTCACATAGAATTTGTTTATTTGCAGTTCGAATACAGTAGCGAGACAATGCTCTTGTGGCTTTGAGTTCTTGGTCGTGTCGAGCGATAGAAAATCGTCGAAAAGACGATACTGGCAGCACGTTTTCATGAGGTACAGTCTTTAAAGTAAAAGTTTTCGTTTTACGTGAAAGAATATCAGGTTAGTCGAAGATATAAAATTTTTGGAGATCGTGAGAGACAAGTTGTCGCAGGAATATGAGTCCCATTGAATGTAGTCGTCTCATTTCTTATGGGAGCCTTGCTTTTTCGGAGCGAATTCCAGGCCCCTGATGTAGTTCTTTTTAATTTGATATTTTTCTGGAAGAAGAGATAGTTGTTTGAAGGATGAAATTTAATTTTATATTTGTTTAAGGGTATTATTCACGCACCTGTAAGTAATTTATACACGTATAAAATTTGATTCCCTTGAACCAGCACGCTGGGAGTCTTCTTCCCGGGATCGTCCGTGATCGTTGCACTTGCCCCAATATTTTGACACTCTTTGCTAAATTCCTTCGAGTTTATCCCAAAAGTTTCCAAATTATTCACCAGCGTTACCTACAATGCAAAATATCGCCGTCAGTTTAACAAATAGTTTCTCAATTTCAACTCACACTTTCGATATCTTACCTTTTTACCACCAGATCGGACGGTGACGCGCATATCGATTGGTTCTAGCTTTCCAGTATGCAACAATTTATTCCCCGCAAGGGTAACTTCGTGCATATGAGTCATACGACCAATAAATTTATTTATACCGTCCTCCATCGACACAGTTTCTTGATGTGCTTTGGTTTTCATGATGCCAGCAAGTTGTGGATTTAGCTTCAATATTCTAAAAACAATATAGAATTTTGTTCCTCGTGCTCATATCAATTATTTTCCCATCGAAATTATCGAAACGCATAATAGCTTACTTTCCATCCTGAAGATTCTCCGATTTCACGTAATCAATGAAACATTTTCTGATCTCAGCTCTTTTCATTACGTCCCCTTTTCTGCAATCATCGTATTGGAGTAAAATGTATATAATTCGTATCATATAATACAGCATAATCGTATATGATGTAACGGTTGTAGACTTCGGCTCGCCACGGAAAACCATTCCCTCTGCAATTATTGTATCGCGGATAAAATGGTACAGCCTGACAGCGATATCCACGTACTTACTCGTATCCGAACTTCGAAAGGATCGGTAAAACGTCGGCGGTCACCTTGTAACATTCCGACACCACTGCAGTGTTTGAAACGATCGGTTCAGCTGGTACGGTTTCCTCAGAAATAATTAATTTCTTTACGAGCGGATGATCATACTGGAAAGAGACATGGAAATTAGAGAAAAGGGAGTTTGAGTTTCTCGCTAATATTTTTAACGGTGTACCTTAATCGATAATATACTTTCGACTCCTTTCATGACAGAGGTATTTATAACACCCTTGGCTTTCATTTCTGCCAAGAAGACGGACAACTTTTTGTATCGGGATTTTTTAATGTCTACGTTTTTATGTGGTGGACAGGCAGCTATTAGATGATTCTTGAAGAAATTCGATGATAGCATCGGTAAATCGCCTGGTTTTATCGTCTTCTTGCACGCTTTGAGAAAACAGTATTCCAGTAAATTATCCATTTCTGTAACTGGATCTACGTCTTCCTCCGATTTTTCAGGAACGATTTCCGTGTCTTCGCATTCTTCGGTTTTGTCGTCTTCTGCAGTTTCCTTTACAAAGATAATGGAGAGATTTTAATTAGAATTATTCATTGCCTTCTTTTTTAAAAGCCTCCTTATGCTTTACCTCTGCAAAAGATTCGATCTGTGGTACATTGGAAGTTTCATTGGAAATATCTAAGTCATTTATTGCATCTAAAATTGGGCTGTCTTGGTCCTCTGTAATTCTATTGCTAATTGCATCATTCTCAGACTCAATGTCATCAGTTTCAATATTGGGTGGTCCTAGATTTGGTCTTGTAGGTGGTTTTCCTAATTGACAAAGGGAGTCTCCCATTACATGAAGTATTTCTACACATTTCCCATGCCCTCCTGACATGTACATATCTTCACTAGAACGTGCCGTAAAACCAACAGCCACTGCAGCCTGTATTACAAAAAAGTAACAGCTGTTAGATTGCCATAAAATTTCAATATAACTTATTATAAATTAATAGAACAGTAATGTGAACCTTATTTTCTTCTGTATTTATAGATGCAGGAGTACCCTTCGGTAATTTCCCAAATGAGTACAGTGTTACAGGTTCCTTCATCAGAACTCCTGGCAGCATTAAATCTGCACCACCCATTAGCTTAGAAACCACTGGTAGACGAGTGGTAAAAACAGTTAATAAATTAGGATGATGCCATAAGGTATAAATTGTGGGTAGTAGCACAGGATGTAATGTTTCCAGTTGAAAGAACATAGGTATTTTGTTGACACAGTACACCTTGGCCAGTTGACCATTGTGTGTCATTATCTTCATGACGCTTATAGTTTCCTTCTTGGGCAGCAATAATTGTGTCTCTTCGTCCGTTAGAGTAGGATATGCGGCTAAGACATCCTCGCATAATTTCTTCCTAATTGAAACCCACAATAATATCGATTACAACTTTATAAAATTTGAACAGAAAATTTGTCAGAAATTTCACAATAACCCGCAATGTTACCGCTAAGCTTAAGAACGATATTTATACATGTATATGTAGTTTTATTTTAGCACCAACCTTTCTGTCCCCTTCAGCTGATTATTCGACTTAACTTTAAACGGTTTTATAAACATCTTGGCCTCATAAGGAACTTATTTAGCGAAATACAAACTTCTCCGTACGGATGACAGTCACCTGCGGTTATCTCAAGATACAGCTGTGATGATTAAAGCCTCCAGGCTGACCAATTTCAAATAATTCTCTAGCACCCCCACTTTATAACTATAATACCGGTTTCTTAAAAAAGTACTAATCATTTCTAACAATATTTCTATAATCTATATATTTTTAAAATCATTTAGACAATTAAATATAATGTGCTGTGTAAGTGTCAGCGAGATAAAGTGGTACGGACAGTTGAATGATACAATTCAAATATTGCCGCCTCACAGCGATAGAATCGATATCTTATTAGATTTAAATTCCCTATGCGCAAAGGGTGCTGCCGCATGGCGTTAAAAGTTTGACTTCCATTGCCGGTACCAACCTCCAGTAATTAAACGGTTGGTAGTTAGAAAACGTTCCGGTATACTTTATTTTTTAACGTAATTAAGGAAAAACCCGCTTAAATACAAATATAGATTTATTTCAATGTGCAGTCCGCAGTTAGGGTATTGTTCGTTGTTAAACTTTTCAATGGCAAAGATGGCAAATCAAGATCGTGTGTTATATATAGAGATGAACTTTACACAGTTATATAGCGTGTACTGTGTCCTCTTACGGCACGTGGGAAAAATTCGATCAAATATACCCTGTGTTCTGTAGGTCACTATAACCTCAAAACAGTGCATTATGCATATTCAATCTGCGAGAAGTAGCCTTTGAACGTAGGATAGTTTTAAGTTATCCATTAACAAATTCGTATTAACGCTTGCCACTGCCAAGATGGCAATTATGAAAATTTTATTACGCCCGGACATCGCCAGGTTCACTGGAGTCAGAGTAAGTTACTTTACATATAGCATTGTTGTACGTTTCTTGTAGTTTCTGATCTTTAAGGTGTTCCCGTCATATATGTCTTCTTTTGTTTATGACACAGATTAATTGACCTACTTCGATTGGACGAATGAAATAGCAATTGGGAAATGAAATTGTTTTGTTTCGATTCGGATAGATTTTATCCGGTTTCATTGCCCAACGTATATTATGATAGTACGATTGCAATGCTTTTTCGTTAAGTCAAATATGCACATATCGATTAGATGAATTAGTCTTTTGGAGTTATGAATTTTATGTTTCGCAATTTCGTTGTGAAAAAATGTAACGATTTTCCTATCGGTCGTGGATTGTTCGTAGAGAAAGCTGATATAAATTGTAATTCTTATTTCTCATGAATCTAGATAATATCTTCCCGATTGTTTATTTCGTATTGATAATTGTTATAAGATGGCATTGATTAGAGATAAATAAGCAGAAGATTGTGGGAGCATTGGTATAAAAATACACTTGTCCCTTGTCTCTGTGATTGGCAAGTATATTTTTATATTTGCATTCAAGGTCTGCTCGGATGTTCTAATGTTCTGCTCTAAAAATATGAAGTTGCACCGACGTTCCTAGTCGTCATAAATGTTCTTTGTTATACATAATATGTTGGAAAGGCTACAATATATGGATGGCTGCAGGTTTTCACGCACACGATACAAATGCGCGTGCGTGCGCGCGAGCGAAAACGCTCACTCATGCGAACGATTTACGCGCGAATTACTCACGCGCATACCTACTCACACATGTTATACATGTATGATGAAACAAATAATAAAATTTCAACTAAACTTCCCTTTCTATTAAATATTAAGTCTAACAGAAACTGTTTATTGAATTAAAAGAGAGTCGTACATTTCGAAAGTAATCGCTCGTGTCTTGCTATAAATGTACCGTTTTCTTTTAATTCAAAAATCCAAGATCCGATAGTATTTTAAGTTTTGTGCAATTTGTACATCGTTTTTTTTGTTGTTTATTTTCAGCACTTAAGTTCTAAGCCCAAATTCGGTTTAATCTTCGACATAGACGGTGTGATAGTACGAGGCAAGAATGTATTACCGCCTGTGCCAGAATCGTTTAAACTCCTTCGAGGAAAAGATGGCAAATTTCGAGTTCCAACTGTATTTGTTACTAACAGTGGAAATGCCTTGCGTAGTCAAAGAGCCGCAGACTTGTCTAAATGGATAGGGTTTGAAGTGAGCGAATCGCAGGTTGTCATGGCTCACTCTCCCCTGCAAATGTTTAAACATTTTCATGACAAACAAGTACTCATATCCGGACAAGGACCCATTAACGAAATAGCCAAAGAACTGGGCTTTCGAAAGACCACAACTATAGAGGAATTAGTAAAGAATTTTCCATCTTTGGATTATGTAAATATGAAGAAACGGAATCCGCAGGCCGGACCCATAGATCCGAAATTTCCAAGAATAGAGGGAATCGTACTTTTTGGCGAGCCTATTAATTGGGAAACACCATTGCAATTAATGGTAGATCTTCTGCTAACGAACGGAATGCCGACTAAACTCTTAGGCAATGTTCCTTATCCACACATTCCTGTACTGGCATGCAACATGGATTTATTATGGGTTTCGGAAGCCCCCATCCCTCGATACGGTCATGGTGCTTTCTTGCTCTGCCTGGAGTCTCTCTACAAGAAGATTACAGGAAAAGACATGAATTATTCAGCTCTAGTCGGAAAACCTAGTGAAATAACGTATTACCATGCTAATCATATGCTCATCAACCATGCTAGAAGTATCGGAATAAATCATAACGTCGATACTATTTACGCTATCGGGTAATTATTATTTAAAACTATTCGTATAACGTCATTTGTTTGCGGAACTTGTAGGAATATCTTATTTACAAAAAAAAATCATTTATTTGTTGCAGAGACAACATCAATACCGATGTTTTTGGTGCAAACCTTTACGACAAATATCTGTCGCGTTATGAGTCCGGGGAGGGTGCAAAAGTTCATAACTTAGAGAAATTGCTGTGTAAAGATATCGAAGGGCCTAGCGCTAAAGCCTGTATCAGTATTTTAGTCGAAACTGGGGTACATCACCGAGATTCCGATTTTATACCGGATCATAATCCTAGAGACTTCTTGCCAGTAGAGGACGGTCTATGTAGACCCGCGTTTATCGTAGAGGACGTCGGTCAAGCTATTAAACTTGTCTTTAAAGAAGAAAAGTTAGACTGAGCTAATCGATAAGCCACATTTTAGCCTTGGAGTGTTCATGTTCTATCGGCCGAGAATGAAAATACGAAATAAGAGATATAACTTCGTTAATGTAAGTATTACGTTCATTGTTACATTAGAAATTACTGTCCTCTCTTGGAGGTATTGTTCCAAAGCCCCATATAGCAGGATCGATAGATGAAAGAGGCTGTAAAAAATATCATAGGCATGATATTTATTTTTGTTCTCCCTTTAAATGACTATAACATACTTAATTGCCCAGCTCTATGCGATATAGGAATTTACTTGTAATCATATAACAATTAAAGTGAAGAAAGTTTATTATTTACCATTGAGCTAGCAAATGATAATTGTGTAACAGTACAAGAGATACAAAACCCAAGATTAACTAGGTAGAAATCAAAGTGGTCTTTCCATCTACATAGATTTTTATGTATACCTGAAGTTTTGATAATTAATTTATGTTATAGAAGATTCTTTAGAGAGCTACTTGACGATAGCGATGTATCATAGAATGTATATATACTCGTATGCAATTATAAGTTCGAATTTTACTGTGTTGCTGTTATCAGATTTTATCATGTTCGTATATCTCTTATATTACTTTTATATCTTGACGATCGATGAGACGTTTATCAATTATATCGACATAGCTGTTTTCATTAATGAAATCACGAGAAAAGTAATACAGACAGCACAGATTATCGAACTACGAGCGAGCTTCACGTACAAAGTGTAAGAATTCTAATGCGTGAAAGTGTGCACCGCTTAGTCGACAAAGTGCAATTTACCCTAGTGATAGTGTAATGCTCCAATTAGCAAATTATCCAAAGGGCTACAATTTTAGTAATATATCGCTAAATACACCCTCGTCTGTTAAGTTCTATCTAGTCCTATCGAACAGTTTCGACAAACATGTCTTTGACTTTATTTCTCAGCGGTTTCTATGTAATTCTATTAGAACAGTGATCACAATTGTGAATTCTGAAGATTTCATCAACTCACGATCTTCTAGAAGACTCGGGGAAGAGGCAGGAGCATAGAAGAATTTGTTAATACGATTCAACGAAAATGAAGAAATATTAGCTATCTCCCAGTGCGCAATAAACCAGAAGAAAGTATGAACTCTCTTGCGCTCCTAAGAAATAATTAAACATCCTTCAAGTTTTAATTGTAATTTGATTTCTAATCTACTATACTATATTTGATTATATTACATATTACTATATTTCACTGACTTGAAATCAAATTACAACAAATTAAGAGGAAATGAAATGTGCAATATCTGCGAACGGAAATCGGGTGAAATTTTTCCTAGAGGAGCGTGTGAGGGTTAATAAATAAAAAGAAGAAGCGCACATCGCACTCGTCCGATTGATTTCAACGGATGAAATGCAGCTATATTAATTAGCACACACGTATTATCCAGATCTTCGTTCAAAGATTGAAGATCCGAGAGCGAAAGTAGATAGAAATTGTATTGTTTCTTTTGGCGAACACAAACTGAGTGCCGGATACTACGGCGTAAGATTAACGAAGAAATAGAAGAATATAAATTAGTGATAAAGTAGATAGTATAAAACAAAACACTATTTGCAGTTGTAACATGTGTAGTGTTGCAGTAAACGAAAGCAATACGGCAACATTGTTTAGCCGGTCAACGAATTATTTTGTAGAAATTCGTTTGTTTTTTTCATAGAAGAGATAGAAAGACCTGTGACTTTTATGGAGAAAATTAGAATCTATTTTAGTAAACTCTACTCTTCTGTTCACTCTTGATCCTTCGATCCTCAACCTACGTGTCCTCTATGAAAGCCACAGGAAGTTTGACCTTTATCCGTCCTTCGAAGCTTCCCTGGACCAAGTCGAGATTTAATTTGATCCAATCAAGACAAATTTTCCACAGTGAATACATAGGAAATCCAAGAAAAATCCTGTTCATATAAAGAAAAATAGAATAGAGTGATTTTTACGAGGCGGATGAAGGTCAAAGGCAATCATTCGTCTCTTAGACACCGCCGGAAGTCGTTTTTTCAGAATTGCCTCCACCGTGAGATTTGCTGGGTAGAAAAAATGTAGATTGCCGCGCGAAATGCACATATCAATGAGAAAGAGAGTGAACGAGAGCGGGAGAGAAGAATTAGCAAGTGCGTGAAATATGTATTATGAAAAAAGTATACGAAGATCTATGTACTTCAGTTATCGTGTTGAACGAATCTACAGTCTAGTCCCGATGAAAATGAACTGGGAATACTTTCAGAAACCTCGTTCTTCGTGAAGCATTAAGTTTGCGCGTTTCTTTCTCCTAATTATCATTGCGATCGGCTAAGAAGTACAATTTTTTAACGAGAAAATAGCCACTGAACAAAATAGTTAAATTGAAATTCCATTGCGAAAGTTCCTAGTTTCTTCGATAACATTCGCCTAAAATGGAAAGCTGTATTTGTACGTAGACCAAAGTAGAATCGAATATTAAATACACGCATATACATATTTTTCGTTAATAAATTAGCACTCTTTGTCCCACGAGCGGGCAATAATTAACATCGTTGATCAACGATGCATACTTATAACAGGAGTGGTCAAATTCTTTTTTGCTTTCGTTTCGGCCACTGTATTAATGAGGTAAGTAACGAGATGCAGTTGAATGACGATGTAATGACGTAATAACATCAAATTTACGAGTCTAATGACCGATACGATGTTAGGTTGAAACTAATAATTGCTCGTTGCCACGGACAGACCATACAAGACTCGTCTGGATCTCATGACCCGTGAATTAAACCGTCAATCGTTCGATTAAATAATTCGATTATAATCAGTCTGTAAATGCGAGATCTCCCTGCGTGGAATAAATTTAGTTTGACGATGCTGATTGACGGACGAGCCTTTGAAAATTCCGTCATTCATTATCCAAGGAACAAATCATTTTCAACATTCCCTAAAAAGCCTTCATTTATAATCATTCCACTTAGAAAGTAGATGAAAAGATCTCAAGTTCCTGGAATGAATTAGCATCTCTCGAACCGGTTTTTCTGACAAGAAATATTTCCAAAGTTCTTCGTCATTCTTAAATTCTCGTCAGATGGTTCTCGAGTGTCTTATCTCGGAGAATGACACTGCAACAGGCTCCCCTTAGTAAATTCAGAAAGCCACAGTAGAGAAATCATCCATCCGACGAGACTTTTACAATGAATTTCGAGCCTTGGACGAGAGTTTTTATTGTACGTAAAATCAAGCCTAATTTATAAGTTTATTAACGTCCAATTAATCATAATTGACCTCATCATCGCACTACCAGCCGGTAGCACATGCTGGAATTACGTTAGCACGTGAACAGAATTGATGCACATGCTTCGAAAGTAGTTACACGGGATCCCATTGAAACGCCGACGAAATTTAAGAAACTCTCGCCGATTGAGTCAAGCCAAACCGGTTTGACTAGCCGAGAGTCTTTTAGTTAGATAATAATCACCTATAAAGAAGTTGAAAATTTATTTCCCAACTTGTAGTTTAAGTAGATTTTAAGTCGACCTTTTAAAGATACATTTTTTTGTTCACCACAGCGATTATTTTACATGAGACTCGGAAAGTCACTTCTTCGCCGAAAAATAAACTAATCTCACGGTTCTTCAAATTTAAACGCCACGATAAAATTTCTAGAAAGCAGTTTGAAAGAGAGAGGTGTAAAAAGAAGCGAGCGACCAACAATTCTCCATATCTTCGCCGTTCCCCTCGAGTAGGCCAAAGTAGAATACTTCAATTACCGAAATCATTAAAAAAAAAAGTCAATTCCACGTCGATCATTCACAGTTAAATCGAACCGGTCGTCATTTCTGTGTCATCCCGGCATAAAGACCCGCATTACAGTGATTCACGTCGCTTTCCAGCTCGAAATTCCATGCCCGTCTCGTATAGGGAGCTAAAATGTAGGCCGAGCATTAACGTCATGAAATAAATGCATTAAAGGAACTCTGAATTAAGCTATGGAGTATTTCCATTGGAAAGTTAAGGCGCGTGTTTCGTTTTCACGCTCTCAAACGCCATTTAAATTTCATGAAATCGTATCAGCATAGATCAGCATTTTAAAAATCATCCGATTCCTTTATCACGATTGTGGCTCTTTTAACACTGGAACTGCCAAGCAAGTCGAAATGGCTTTTTTCAAAAAAATCTTCAACTTTATAGGAGATCCATAGAGCAGACGTTCTACGTTGATGTTATAAACTTATTTAACGCTAGATTTACCAGCGTGAAATCTATTGTATTTAAATATGTTAAATATGTACCTTAAATCAAGGGAAATTAAGACGTGGAAAAGATGATAGATTCGGTAACTTATGTTTTATACGATGGACGAAGAATATTTATTCTACGACTCTCTCATAAACCCGTAGAATGTTTGGAAAAAATTGTGCACCAGTCATTTTGACTGGCTTGGTAAATCTACTGTTAATATATTAAAATTTAATTGATTTAAGACCGATAGTTCTAGCGTTAAAACAGCAGTTTCTGCCGAAAGGATCGTAGCAATTGAAGCAAAAGGGAATATAAATTATTAATTCAATGCATCATAGCCTCGGTGATTTAGAATCCACCTGGAACAGCACGTTCCAGTGGAAATTTTCGTCGCACTTAACCCTTTTAGTGCCGAACGACGTTATATCGCATTGTTATTTATCTTTGTAGCACACTATTAGTAATTTTATGACAGCTAATTGAAAATAGACAATTGATGCTTTATATTATGTGTTCTATGTGAAACTATTGCTAAATATTAGTTCTTTTCCTTCGCTGACATTTATTCAACTACATATGTCATTAATTCGAGGAATTTTTCTCCTCGCCACTAAAAGGGTTAAATTCGAAAAATACAAAGAAGAAACTAGAAAATACAACCATCCTTTCTCCGAAAGAACGATGAATTCTCGAAGAGAAAGAGAAACGTGAGTGTATAAAAGAACGATCGTATAACACCCTGGGTGAAGGAGCTACTGGTAATTACACGTTAGCCTGCGGTTACACGTACGTATTGCATATAGAAACAGGGTCGTGGGTGATTGACCCGCGAAAGTTAGTTTCTCACATTGGCACTCTCCTTGTGAGAATATCCTCCACTGTCACCTTCGTAGTTTTCTCTCATGAGCTTCCTCGACGATTCATCCGTAACGCGCGAAGAATCACCGGAAGTGAAAACTGTATCGTCGGTTTCATCGTATCCGGTTAAATCTTACGCGATCAAATAATACAATAACGTTATTATTATATTACACGTATTACATAATATATACAAGGCTCGTATCGAAATCACGAGTCGTGAGTAGTCCACCTGTCGTTTCAACTAATTCACCCAAATAAATTACCCCTTCAACAACCCTCCATCGATGGATCTCCCTTCCTTCGTTTGTTCTCGTAGCATTCCATGGCTCTTTGCAGTCGTTCCAGGTAATCCTGGATGGAATCATCTTCCTGGGAGAAACCTCGGGAATCGGATCGCGACAGGGATCTCTTCTGCACGAGGACAGACAGCATTAAAGTGACTACGGGTAGAGTCATCCCCAGTAGGAAGGATGGTGTCATTAGTTTCTTCAATCCGTGCTTCGTAAAACCACGGAACAGCTCCATCCAGATACTATCCTCCTTCTTCTCGTTATACTTTCCAAGTTTTCCATATAAATAGGGCTTTATCTTGCCAGTTTTAGCTATGTAATCGTAGTAAAGAGGATCGTAAGATTGAGCGTAGAGTTGAGAGTAACGGATTTCATTGTTTAACGGTGGATATTCTTCTCCAGCTACCCAGGGAGCATCTTTTAACGGTGGAGAGTGACTTTCCATACGAGGTGGTCTACGATGTAAGCCTGGAGGTCTCGTGTAAATTAATTCTACCGGAGCTTTCTTCTGGAAGGGAGCTGCAAACGTTGAGATTCAATTTGAGGATACAGTAAACATAAAATTATCGTGAGAACACACGAGACTAATGATATTACCTAAATTAGGCGCATAATAAGGCCCCGGACCGATCTTAGGCTGAATGAAAGGAGGAGCCGCCGGTTTCCCGCGTATTCTTCTCACGCGATTGTGCCATCCGACGGGATAGAATAGATCGTTTCTAGCTTGAATCCCCGGTGCATATGGGATCTGTTGCAACTGATGTTGGGGCACTCTCAAATGAGGCGCAATCACGTTCGGCATAGGTTGAGCCTCTTGAGCCGGCACGATTGGACCGTAGGCCTGATTGTTCAGTTGAGACAATTGCTGATTAGAAGGTAAACCTTGCAACGGTTGATGTTGCTGTAGAAACTGTGCGGTCAGCTGTTGATTCACGGGGGAGGAATCGATGATTGCGTTTGGTTGATTGATCGAAGTCGTCTGATAGTGTTGCTGAATCAATTGTCCTTGATTAGCTGATAATACTTGATTGCCAGGTTGTACTTGATTGGCAGGTTGTACTTGATGGGCAGGTTGCACTTGATTAGCGGATAGCACTTGATTGGCAGGTAGTACTTGAGTAGAAGGTACTACTTTATTAGAATGATCAGCAAGGACAGCGTTTCCGGAAGTCTTTGACACCGAGACTTCTTTGCTTCTTAAATAATGTTCTAGAGATACGCGAGATTCTTCTGGAGTCTTCGAATTCAGAAAGGTGTTCAATGCAACCTGCGCATTGTTCATAGAATTCATTTCCTGTGTGTAAACATTCCCCGACAGTTGTCTCGCGTTTTTTACATTTTCTTCGGGCACAAGAACCTCAGAATTCTGTCTTATTACGGTACGTTGCGGTTTCTCAGTATAATTAGCACGATTCTCTTCTTCTCCCTGCTCGTTTAACTTGTTAAGAATGTTCTTTTCGACTGGTCGAAGTTTCGTGGAATCTTCGCTAAAGATCTCTTCTCTTCTTGCGGTCCTCTCGGAAATGTGTGACTCCTCTGCGGTATATTCTGTATTCTCCGTCAAAGGATTGCCCTCGAAGTTCAACTGACCCCGGATCAATCCCACGGCGAGAAGAAGAAAGACCGTTATCTTCTTCATGACTTCTGGAAACCACGGAAAAACACGCGTTTGACAATACATCCTTTCAACGTGTCGTATAAATATCTGACACGGTTTCAAATTCCAAATTCGTCTCGCTACGAGTGTCCTAAAAATTGATCCTCACGTCGAAGAGGATATCGAAGATTTAACGAGGCAATCATCCCGTTATGCTAAGAAGGTAGACGTCTCATGTATACTCGAGGGAGTGTCGATTCATAGGACAAATCGTAAGTCAGTTTGTCTTGACAATTAAGAGGACTTTCGAAGAAGGAGAGCCACTTTAAAGCGCACTCCCATCATGTTCCACTTACACACATCGCTGCTAACCGAGAAGAATAATGAAACGAAGGTGTGCATGAGATGTTTATTGGCAAACAATCATACCTATTACCTCGAGGTAATTTTAAGCATTTTCTTATTATTGTACAACCGCGTACTGTTATCAAGGCCAGGTGGATACATCGGCATGGGAATTTGAAGACTCATAGTAAGAGTTTTGCTCTGGATTCATTCGAAAATTAGACCTTGCGGTGAATTACAAGGTGAAGAAATTAGAGATTGGAATGAAGAAAGATGTTACGGTAACTTGGAATCGTAAGATAGGCTGCACTTCAAGCGAAAAGAAATTCTAAAAATACAAATAATGTTCCGAAATTGAACCTTGCTGTTAACTCAGAACTGAAGAAAGAAATTACAGTAATTTAAAAATATTAGATCGACTGCACTTCAAGCGGGAAGAAATTCCAACGTTCAGGTATAAATAATGTTCCAAAATTGAACCTTGCATTTAACTAAAGAAACTAAATTTAGTGAAGAAAGAAGTTACGGTAACTTGGAATCGTAATATCGGCTGCACTTCAAGCGAGAAGAAATACCAACGTTCAGTTATAAATAATGTTCCAATATTGAACCTTGTATTTAACTAAAGAAACTAAATTTAGTGAAGAAAGAAGTGGAACTAAATTTCACTGGAGAAAGAAGTTACGGAACTTGGAATCGTAAGATCGGCTGCACTTCAAGAAATCTCAGCGTTCAGATACAAATTCTGCTCTGGATTCATTCGAGAATTGCATGTTACCTAGAATCAAGACACGAAGAGATAAGAAACTGTGAAGAAATCAGATAAAAAAGGTAGCGTAAGGTGGAATTGTACAATCGTTTGGTTGTTAGAGAAGTAGAGAACTAATCATTCGAACGGTGGATTTATGAATCGGTTGCCACCGGTTAAAGACCGCGTAACACTTTCTTCGGTCAAGGTGAACGTAACTATGCCTTTACGGAAAGAGATTCGATCATCTGGGCTTTGTCGATTGAGAAATTCTCACCGTCACGGAATTTTACACGCTCGAGAAATCTTCGCGTCTGGTTTTATTCTTGAGTATTATGTAAAAGTTAGATGTACAGATGTGTGGTTAAAATATTCTGCTGTAATCATTGATAGTTCTATTTTTAAATGACCTGTGTCATTCATCTTCTCTGACTACTATATTTAACAGTAATCTTAGAAAAAAATCACACAGAACTGGTAATTTAAGCTCGACTCTACTAATTTATAGTTTCACCTCGGTCAAATAAATTGGGAGTTTGGATCTCAGCCTCATTAATTGGACATTTGAGCCTTTAATTCCACAATCACCATGGCTAGAGCTACTATAATTGTAATGAAATAAATAATTAAATTAATTAGGATCCCTTGGTCTTGCGGCAATCTCGATAATGATCAGTTTAATTGTTATTTGAATCAAGAAGTCAATAGAGCGAGTTGCAAGGAGCATCACTGAACTGTTTGCCAATTTAGGAAGAAGAAAAGTCACTTTTGTCCTCGAGAGAGAGTGTAGACTATTAAAAGCCAGGCCACGTGCCCATTGATCCTCGAAGAAAGTTCATGGTCACTATCAAAATGTTCTCCGCGTCGGAAGCAGTATGTAAATAGAGTTTGAAAAGAAGCAACGGGTTCCTACCACGTCTTCCGTATTGTAATTGATTACAAATAATTGATCGAATGGCTTAACGGTTCGCCAAGCAAAAAAAAACAATTCTGAAAGAAGCGTGCGTTTAGTTAATTAAAAAACCAGGCATCTTAGTTCGACACATCAAAATGATAATTAATGGACTCGTTCTTCTGTAGAAAGTCAACGAATGAGTTTTATTGCACTTTATTTTTATATCGTCTTATGAAAAAAAAGCTTCATTTCTGCCGTCCTCGAAATCTTGAGTTTCTCGAAACGTAAGCTGTCCGTGACTTTCTAAAAAACCGTTAATTCATTACGAATTCAGAATCCGACCGAAATCGACGAAAGGCTTCGATTCCATAGAGACGATTCCATTCTCGGCCGACAGGTGTTTTCACGTTTTTAAACATACAAACTGCGACAGACTGACGTCGTTTATATTGTAAATACACGTGGAAATGGAATTAAGAGAAGATGAACAGTAGAAGAAAATAGAAACCTATACTTTTAAGTAAGAAGATCAATCTGGAGTTCAGCGATACGAGCAGCTCCTCCCAATCTGAACAAAGAGACAATTAAAAAACTGTAAGACCCGACACAGCTGCAATTAATATCCTCAATAATTCTCCCAACAATTTCATCCCCTAACAAGTGAGAAGAAAGAAGAAACAAGTGTCTCAAGAAATAATTAACAGAAGAAAGAAGCAATCAATGAGCACAGAATCATCCAAAGCGACATTACAAAATGCCTCTTTGCCGAAGAAAAAGAAGAAACGACGAATGAATCATCCTACATAACATTAAATAAGACAAGAACCCAGCCACTCGACGATACTTCAACATCCACCCTTTTCCATCAAGCTGACGCTGAAAGAAGCAACTTTAAAAATGAATCCAGCAAAAGAACACCCCGCAAAGAACTTCTATCCAAATCCTCAAATCCATTCTCGCACCTTATTAATAGAAATCCTCGATCCCTTGAAACAGTCTTGCGCGCTTCCGCGACTGCAACGCGATCGTTGAACTTGGCACAATTTAATTGCACTGCAACATCAACGAAACCAATTCCATTCGAACGGCACTCAGTGAGAGACCGTCCATCGGTCCGACCGTAACTAGGAACACTGAAGATCCACCAAGAACTCGATGGGAAAGGCATTCACTTTGCTACTCCCTACCTCGAACTTCCCCATAGCAGTCTGCATACTCCTTTCATTTACCTAAAATCAACCGGTTCTGCGAGTCCATTTTTGATCGATGATCTTTCCGCGTTTGCCTCTTCAAAATCGATTGAGGAACTCTCCTGCAACTTTTGCAGAAGATAGAAAAAAAAACGGACGATTGGAACAATGAGACTAAGGAAGAAGACTTGATTTGTGTCACTTGTATCGGAGTTGTTTGACGTTGACCGAGGATCCAGTGGAACGTTGGTAACTTGAGCTTCATTGAACGAAGAGGAAGAAATAGAAGATGTGGAAGATATAGGACGATGTGGAAAGTTCTTGTTCTTCCGCTGGAGATAAGTTGTATAAAATGTAACGTCAAACTTGTTTGAGGACTCATAGAGGACTCTTTAAGGACCGGTTGAATATGAGGAGATAAGGATCTATAAAAGCCGGAAGACAAGTGATAGAGCAGGAAAATTGTAAGTTAGAATGCGCTCTATACAAATTTCAGAGATGGTTTAGCTCTTCTTCTGATAGATATATATTTCTGTATGATAAACTTATACAGAAATGATGAGGTCTTTTCTCTAGATGTACACATTTGTTCGTGATACTCGAAGGATTACCGCATCGGAGCCAGACATGGCACAAAGTTGTCGTTTATATAGGTCAAAGTTTGCGCGACCGAGGCGGTGAGTCGTCGACAATGCCGGGGAGATTTCACAAGAGCCCACAAGATGGGTATCCAAGATTGAATACGTTAACCCTGCCATTGTCCTTCGTCGGTGGATTATGCAGTTAAATTTATGTAGAATAGACGTTAGATAAATTGTTGAGAAATTGGAAGCGGTCTAAAAGGCATCGATCACAGGAGCGTAATTGCATCTTATAAATCACTTTTTCCGCGGGCGTTTGCGCGCGATTGAATCACTCAAGCCTTAAATAAGTACGGGCCAGCAGAGAGGAACGTTAATTCGAAAGAGCAGAGGAAGTTGTGCGCCAGTTGGGCGAAAATTAATAACTCAGAACAGTATGAAATCTCTTCTCATTCTTTGTATTCTTCCTTCTCCTCTCACCGATCATAATCGCAATGGCGAAATATACTCGAAAGAAGCAATAAATCGTAACTTAACGAGGATCGACCTTGTGCCGAGATAAAGAAGAAAGTATAAAAAAGAATTTTAGATTTAAATTTATTACTTTATCCTTCGCAAAATTCAAAATCTTTCTTTGCGTGTATTTGTAATTAAAAGGAAGAGACGAGGCTGTTGGAGAAGATGAATCTCAGGTCTAAAATGCGTGAGATCAAGGTGTCGAAAATATAACAGAAAGTCAAAATAACCGTAGCTTCACTGATCTCATGCAGACAGTTCCACATTTTTTTGTATGACAACGTCTTGCAACGTGATTAAAGATCGCTTGGTTTACGTCAGGCATTCGCTAACTTTCGAAGAACAGCGAAAATTATAGGAAACAAGTGGGTCGTACGCAGAGTTTCAACGACGATCGCACGATGTATATCGAATTCCATGATCTCCAGACGACCGAGCGATTTCTGCCGGAGCAATAGGAGGAAATCGAACGGTAGTTTAAACATTTTGTTCTCACTGCCTTTCGAGAAGTCGCTCGCAACCGTGATATTGATCAAAGCCTATTCGTTTTATTACCGAATACAAGCGTTGAAATGTTTGAGTTAAATCATACCCTGCATTATCTAATTTCGAGGGAATCGACTGATTAAATTATGGAAATTATTGAACCATCGATATCTCTGATGAAGAGCAATAACAAAATTGTTGTTTAAGAAAATTAACAGTTATATAAGAGAACTGATCTTCTTCGTGCTCCACAGACAGGAGAAAGTATTAGATAAAGCGAAAACAAATATTATTTTTTGACGTCTATGTAAAATAATGTATGTAACATATGTATCAGTGATTGTGATAATGATCTAAGTCGATAATTGGAAGACTTAGAACTTATTAGCTATCTTCTGCTGCAGTATCCTTTGTTGCAGTATAGAGAGACTACTTAGAATGATGAAAAATTAAATCGTTTAGAAATTCGACAAGTGTCTCATTATCAGAACTCAACCTGAAATTCAAAACTAAAAATACATTACTCCATTACTGTCACAATTATCGACGCACATCTCATTAACACGTTGACTGCCATGGGGGTCACCGGTGACCGGTGCTATTAAATTCAATGAAATTTCCTGTTATGTTTAAATTGCAATATTTATAAATTAGCGTTAAGAAGATCAAGATCTGCTGAATATTATTCTACCAGTGTCTTGAAAGTTTCTTCTTCCTAAATATGTGATTTTTATAGAAAAAGTTTCACTTCAGTAGAAATGACGAAACAAGCAAAAAGCGTTGGCGTTCGAAGTGTCAAAATCTGTTCAAAATTTGGATAATCGAATGAAGCATTACACCGGGCAATGAATCCAATTCGTCGTTCTTTTACGGCGATCTTCTTAATGCCATGGAACTTCCAGGTTAAATCCAGATTACCGGGAAGAATTAAAGCGTCCGTCTTCACTCACGGTCCGGGTAATTGGACATTCTTCTTTAATACGCGAAATGAAATTTATGGGTCGCCTGGAAGTGGAACTATCTCCATAAATGTTACGAGTAATTAAGTATATCGATTTCCGTTGCAAGTGCGACACGAAAAGATACTTTTACGTCGACGTCTTCAATTAAATGTGTGTTAATAACCGAGGACCGTTAATCAAGCGGAAGAGGAACGACGTTGAAGATGAAGATGCGCTACTCTCGATTCTGTAATTAGTAATCTCTGGGAAATAACATACCTAAGAACTGTATATGCAACCTCATTCTCTTCCTACAAAGGTCGTTATGTAATCGGAAATCACGGCTTCATTTTTCCTGTCTCGCGTGCAAAAGAAAATTCCACGAATTAATGGACAGTTTGCAATATATCGGCAACTATTAAAAAACCTTGCACCAGGAAAAAATTTAATTGAGGATCGCTAGAAGAATAGGAAGGGTTGCCGATGATCTAAGGAAAGTAAGACAACTTGAAACAGGAATTTCTAAGATCAAACACATGTATTTGTAAAAATTATAAACCAAACTTACGCCAGACTCAAAACTCGAACGCTGTTCCAACCCTGAGGCGAAATCTATTAAAAATAATTTTAGCCACGAAAGCCACAAAACTATCAATTAGAAACCAGTCAGTTCTACGTTATCAATGAAACAATATCTGTCAATAAGTCACTGATATTTTCACCAATCTAAATCACCCCAGCGACATTTCTTCGCCCCCTTGTAAAGAATTTCCCCATCGTCCATCCAGTGCATCGGATCTTGGCTGATTCTGCTCACCTAAACTCCTTCGACCTAAGCGAAACGCTCGCATGGGCACTAAAAATTCAAGAAGAGAAGAAAGAACAGAGGAAAAAGAAAAGAATAGAAGAGAATATCGAAGAGGGAGTAGACTAGTCTTGATCTCCACGGTGTTCGGCCCCTGTTGGCCTAACGTTAGCGAGCATATCTTCGTGTGCATCCATGTACATACGAACAAACTGTACCAGAGAGGCCGTTATATAATTGTGGTAGATTAGTCGGAGCGTTGGTTACATGCACGATGTCAAGCTCTCCTGTGTGCCCATAGGGACCGTGGAGATCGACGGTGCTCTTCTACAAACGTTTTCCGCGAACATTTGGACACGGAACGACCTCAGTGTCGGACGGCAAGAATGGAGCCACACCGGAGGAACGCTTCTACCGCGGTCACGTGGAGACGCTGCAAGGATACGCTGCTTGATTTCTATTTGAATTCAGATCGTATATTTTATCGGTGAGTGAACCGTGAACATACAATTGCTTGACAGTTTTAGGTGTTTTGTTAGGTGAACCTGTCAATTCTTTGCTTATTTCACCCCCTTGCTGTACAGATTTGTAACTTTGAAATGAAGTGGTAGAATCGAAACTTTATCGGTGAGAATTTCAGAGTATGCTGGTAGCAGAGAATTAATTTGACGATTTTTGTTGACTGAGGAATATTTTGAATTTAATGGTTTTTCAAATTACTTTGGACTTTTTTGCTCCATTTAATGCGTCGGGTCACTCGTAGTTGGAGGACGGAGTTAAGTGTTGGCGGTTGATTATCATTTTGATCTATATGGCTGACATTTAGCAGTGAAGTAAAACGATTAGCGAATCTGAGTGTTCAGATCATCGATCAGCTTTGAGAAATTTGCAATTTTCTGTATGTTATACGTAAATCGGTTTAGGTGATTTAGAATCCACGTTAAACATCAAGGTCATCCTTGTTTCTCGTGGGTTATGATGTTAAGGAGTTGAAACATTGTCAGCTGCTTTCCCGAATGTTATTTAAAGTCACATACGATATTCTTCGCGAGGACTCAGCACGATGCGAACGGTATCGCGAGAAAAAATAGATCGGATGTCAGCGAATTAAGCATGATTATGTTCTCCACGTGGAATTAGAATGTTTCAGCAAGGAGACTCGATTCGTTTAATGATCGGTGCTGTATAATTTTAATATTCTTATTCATTAAAACGTCTCGAGTCGATAAGGATAACAAAAAATCGATCTCGTTGCATGTCAAACTTTTTTATATTTCTTGCTAATCAGTTCTCTTGAATATTTGCAGCTCTCGTTGCAAATATTCAACGTAAACGAATTCAACAGCCTTGACGGTGAGGAGAAACGTGATTGTGTTTCGTGAAAAATGACTGAAACGGAGCAAATCGAATCATCTTTCTTTCGCAAAAATCACGCTATAATGGCTCAATGTAGTTTGCAAGAAGTAACGTCGATGATCGTTGCTCGAATCGACCTTGAAACTACAACAACGTTTATCTACCATTAACAGGCATTCTCGAGTAGCTACGTATTCTGTTAATAGAGAACGATAGAAGTAGTGACAATGCGTTTAACATTAGATCCATGGAAGCCGCGAATTTCAGGAGTTCCTATCACTTTTATAAAAATTTTTCAAAGTTATAGAAAAGCAGTAGATACCTACTTTATTTTATAATGCACAGATTACTTGATTGATCATTTTCTTTGCCGCGCGATGAATTTCTAAAGAGATAATCCTGTTGCATTGACTTTCGCCGCTCGTTTCATCAGAACCTTTTAATCCAACGTATAGCCATCTTAATTAGCTAAATTAGGAACGCTCTTCTCGTTTCCACGAAGCATATGATTCTTCCTGTACCTCAAATAAGACGATCAATTGCCGTGACGTTTCTTTGCTCGTTACATCATTCAATTTGAAGATCATTGCTCCAAAAGTTGACCGGTTAAATCGATAGGTCATACTCGATTGAACTCCAACACCGCGGGATGTTTTTAAATCTTTCAAAATCTTAATCCATCTCGACGATCATTTAATCCATCTTGGCGATATTTTGTATAAAATATATATTTTTTTCAATTGTTCTTTCCTCAGCATCGGGTTGAGCATAGGAAAAAGGCCCTGGTTATGGCTAATATTCTCCGTTTTACTAAACTGCGCTTGCGGACCCGGAATAATTTTATGGCGGGAGGAGCTTGACGACGTCGACCTTTTCATGCCTGTAAATTCTATGATTCGAACGGACGCAGACTGGGTGAAGGAACATTTCCGTGATGATTTTAAATACGAAAGCATCATCGTCACCGCCGCGAACGTCTTGGAACCGGAAGTCCTGCGTTCGGTACATAGGCGATCATGAATTATACGAGTATCAAACGAAGGTTCTTTTTCAATTTAACGCATGATCATTTATCGAAGATTCCTTAGACTCATGAGATACGGCTTGCGTTGGAATCTCTGAGTTTCCGTGATGCTTGTTATCTATCCTTTTCTACATTCCTGATAACGTCGTCCTATGTTCTCGCAGATCAACGACATCGAGGAAGCCGTGAAGGGTATAACGGTGAATAATCAAACGTGGCAGGATGTTTGCGCAGGGTGAGATTCTATTCAGCTTTCTATCTTTACACCTCCACGTTGGATTTTCCAGTTTTCTTCTATTAATCTATCTAAAACTGCCCATCAACCGGGCGTTTCTAAAGCGGTGATCAAGTATCAATGGAACTCCAATTGGTACATAGCTTAAATCGACCTTATCACTGAGAAGTGCAATTGATAAATGATATACTTCCTAAATTCAGATACTTCACGTGGTTTGAAAATGGTGAATCGTCGGATATCGCGAAGGATCTTCAATTCTCCGAGGACATCATGAATCAGTTGAACAAAACAATGTTGAGGGATGGTTGCATATATCAATCGGTTACGAAATTATGGGAGACTGGTTCGTCGAAAAATATCCGTAATTTAACGAAGAAGGAGATTCTCGAGGACGTTACCAGAGCGATGAGAGACAAGTGAGTTAAAAAAAAATAGAGAATCAGACATTTCTGACTTCTTCAACCGTTTCGATTCGAATCGGTGCAGAATGAGACGAAGGAACTTCTCATTGATTGCAGAGACAACAAGAATATCCTCCTAGACGTTTCACCCTTGCTCGCAGGCATCTTCTACGATCGTAAAGGTCGCGTGAAGGGTGCAAAAGCAACCATTCTTCATTGGATGCTGAAGAAATCCAATTCCATCTCGGACGAGTGGGAATTAAAGTTCATCGACACCGTTCTTCATTCGAATCGTACTTTGCCATCAGGAATGGAAGTTTACGCGGTAGCTTCGCGTAGTTACAAGGACTCTCTTCAGCAAATAATAAATAGCAACTTGTCCGTACTATTCTGCGGCTTGATTCTTATCACGATTTACGTGATGGTGATGATAAGCAAGTGCAACGCCGTAGAACAAAGGATTTATCTATCAATAGCTGGTGTCTCGGTGGTTGGTCAGGCGATACTGTCGTCTTACGGGGTGTGCTATTACATGGGGTATTTTTATGGACCCATACATTCTATTCTTCCATTTCTACTGCTCGGAATAGGCGTGGATGATATGTTCGTGATAATGCAAAGTTTGGATAATTTGTCCGAGACGGATAGGTCATTGGAACTTCCTGTTCGCATTGCCAAGGCGATTCAACAAGCTGGTACGAAATAATCCGCATTTTTTTATAGATTTAACTAATTGCTGCATGTATGAGACCATAATTTGCAATTGTTGATGGTTCGAATCAATAAACTTCCTTTGACCTTCATTTTTAGGTATGTCCATCACAGTGACTTCATTTACAAACGTTATCGCCTTCGCCATTGGAATCACAACGGTGATGCCGTGTCTAAAGTCATTTTGCGCGTTCGCTGCGATGGGTATATTGTTTCTCTATATTTTCGAAGTTTTGTTTTTCGTGAGTTGCCTCGTATACGATGAAAGAAGGCTCGAAGCGCAGAAGGACGGATGTTGCTGCCGTCCTAAAAGAAACTGGAAACCGAACGAGTGTAGCCAAAGGAACACTCAGCAGATTATCTTTGAAAATTACTTGGGCCCATGGATCACAAGGCCCACAGTGAAAGTGATCGTATTACTTATTACTGGCATTCTGGTTTGCGTGAATATCTGGGCCATATTTCAGTTGGAACAGAACTTTGATCCTCTCTGGTATCTTAATCAGGACTCGGATCCTATTCGATTTAATGACAAACTGAGAGAGCATTTTCCAAAATATGGAAAACGTGCAGCAATTTATTTAACCGGTGTAGATTATTATGAAGATCGAGAGCCCCTCAACAGATTGGTAGAAAATCTTAAAGATAATCGATACGTTAACAATCGCACCCTCGAGCCGTGGTTTGTTGGGTACGAAAAGTGGTTGAAGGTCACGGAAAGAGGTGAGGCTGTTTGTAGCAGAATGTTTTTATTGCACGAGTCTTAGGATTATTCTAATTATTTACATTTTAGACGAGATCGAGAGCAAAGAGGAGTATTACAATATGCTCACGGAATATTTGCTTTTGACGAAAGAGGGTCAGTCTTACGTGAAGGACATTAATTTCAATAAATTACCTGTTGGAGAGTACAATATAACGGTAATGATCGATAACGTAAGATCGTCCGTAATTTAAATATCGAATACATCGTTGTTCTTTATCTTTCCGTAGACTTCGCAAATCCCAGTGCAACATGTTCTTATAAATACGACGATGGATCAAATAAAAGCGATGCAGTCCTTGAGAGAAATCGTAAAAGCCACGAATTTCTCGCAGGGACACGATCACATCGCTATCTTTTCGCTGGATCATGTCTCATGGACGGCAAACAAGGCAAGAAGAGATACATTTTTCTCATATTCTGAGATATCTGTTAATCGATAGATCATAAATTATTTGTTAATGATGTTTCTTGTAGATTATAGGAGAAGAATTAATGCGAAACTTGGGCCTAGAAATTCTAGTTGTTGGCCTAGTAACGATTCTGTTCCTTAGAAATTTACGTGCATCGATATGGGTGATTTGCTGCATTGTTTTCACTCTAATCGATTTACTGGGTTCCATGTACTTCTTAGGATTAACTATAGAAATGTCGTCGAGCATTATGATCTTACTTTGTGCAGGATTAGCAGTAGACTATGCCGCACATATCGGCTTAGAATTTACGCGGGCGAAAGGCAGCAAGAAAGGCAAGCTAATTTCCTAATTATGCGCGATAAAATTAGGCAGGATCGAATTTTTTCTTTTATAGTTAATTTCATTAAATTATTGCCCATAGAACGTGCAATTGAGACACTTTCTGTCGTCGGTCCTGCCGTATTTAACGGTGGTTTGAGTACCTTTCTGGCGTTCGTTCTTTTGGGATCCAGCAAAGCGTATATATTCAGCACTTTCTTCAAGGTATTGTAATTTAAATTGTCGTCAATGGTTTTAAGGTAAGGTAAGTTCACGCTTTGTTTCTTTTTTCAGCTATTCACGTGCGTGGTAATATTCGGACTGTTTCACGGTTTACTCTTTTTACCGACAATTTTAAGCTTGCTAGGGCCGAATGAAAGAAAGGAGAAGGAGATGAAGAAAGAAAACGTTACAAGGGAGCAGAATGGATATTGTACTGTACCGCTCAATCAGAATGGGAAAGGTATTAATGTAAGAAATGATTATGTGTTACTTTCACCGTTTTAGTACCAGAATATGGCACCAAAACGGTTAAGCATGTTTTCTGTACTTTGTACATCTTTAATTATTTGTTTATCTGACTTAGATACAGGAAGCAGAACTGCCAAATAACGTTTGATACGATTCTCAAAGACTGCTTAGGTAATTTTTGGTGTATAAGGGACTTTAGGATGTAAGTGACAATTGTGGAAATAATGCACATGTACTGTAATGCAGTAGCCATTCTTTATTACTCTATCTTTTTATAAAAATGACAACAATAATACAAATTTCGGTCGGTTATCTTTTCCTCCTGCCCCTCACTTTGGTCCATTCTTCGTCCCCAACTTCCATACTTTCATTTACCTCTTCGTCAGTGTCTGAACTACTGTCATCTTCCCGATTGGAGGAATTGTGATTCTGTCTTATAGGCTCAGTGTTATTGAGCCAAGGTTGCATTGGTGGTAGTTTCTCCAATTCTGCTACAGCTAAACTCTCGTTTTGTTCCTTGCAATAATGATAAAACCTTAACAGTTCCTCTGCAATTTGTGCAGCACTACCATCTTGAAGTTCAGTGTTGAACTGTTCATCCATATAGTCCTCCAGTTCGTTAGCGATTTCACTGCTGCTTAGATTCTCTGTTAGGATTAGAAAAAAAGTAGGAATATTATGATAAAGATTAAAAATAATTAATCGACACAACATAATAAAGAAAACGTACCATTCATGTACATAACCTCCGTCATATAAGGACACAAATCTACGGCGCTTTCTTTTAATCCCATTCCATGCTCCACAGCCATCTGTGGAAATAGAAAAATCATGTAATAATTAAAGTCATAATTAGAATAATAATAAAAGAGACGTACACATTTTTAAATGTCCACTATAAACATACAAATTAAATTTATAACTCTCACGTACTTTCAAAGCAGTCCAGTTACTAAAAATACGCCGAGTGACGGAAAGAAAGAATTCCTTTGTGTTTGACATTTTATGTTTGTTAAAATTAAATTACTAACAGATAATTCTAAGCACGATGAAAACACTTTGCCGCTTGAACATGTGCGTTCATTATGTCTGGCAAAGCTGGGTTTCGCGGTTATTTATATGCAAACCCTGTCAATAAAGTCATTTATTAAATAAATAACTTGTAATCTTAGAAGCACCCAATTTTATTTGGTGAACATTTTATCACACGTGTTTAGGTTGTGTACCACAATTGATAAAGAACTTATTAAATCAAAAGTATCCATTCATACAACCCCACATTCCCTACATATTTCTAAAGAGTGAGTCTTAATTATGAGGATCCTTAATTAGAAAGATTTTAATAAGAAATAAGTCTCTGAAAAGTAAAAATCATAAAGCCTGGGCATAGAAATTCTGTTTTCTTCTGGCAATACGCATCTCTTGAGTCATAAACTATGTGAACGTTAAAGGAGTAGAAACTCGATATTTTCAAAGGGTTCTGGCGCCACTGCTTTCAACGCCATCTAGTTCCTGGTAATTTTCTGCATTTTTCCGGCGCGAAATAACCTCTCCTTGAAAGGCAAACAATTAAAATCAAACATTAGTTTCTTATTGGCAGATCGATAGTTTAGACTCTAAATAAAACACTGCAACAAACAGAATCCAAATTGGTCAAGAAATAAGCGAGATATTAGTGTTTAAATTTTTGCCCTTCAAGGAATGCTCATTTCCCGCCGAAAAAATACAGAAAATTTGCGAAAACCAGATGGCGTTGAAAGCAGTGGCGCCAGAACCCTTTGAAAATAGCGAGTTTCCACTCTTTTAGCGCTCACATAGTTTATGGCTCAAGAGGCACGTATGGCCTGAAGAAAACAAAAATTCTATGCCAACTTCTATGTTTTATCACTTTTCAGCGACCTGTGTCTTGCTAACATTTTCTTAATTATGAACGTTAGATCTTATTTAATATTTTTTAAATTATAAACATTCATAATAATGATGCGGTCTTTAGAAATTTGTAGGGAATATAGAATTTTATAAATGGAACAAAGGCAATGGTCAAGAAAATGTAACAGCGTTATGGATTTAATAAATTCTTTATTTATCATTTCTTTATATTAGTACATTGTTTTGTAGATGTAAAATAATAAGGATTTATAGCACTTTTCAGCAGATTATTAATATTTATCGATGCATATAGAATTATAGTTTAACAATTCAATTTGGTTGGCAGTACTAGTCAGGGCTACAACATTTTTCACGATTTTAAACGAGTTTGAATCTGGATTATTTAACGTACTAACAGATTACCCGCGTATCGCTGTCACATATTATCATTTATTATTTGACCTGTTATTTTACCTTGATATGAACGACACGAGTGACAGATTAATCGAACATGAGAAAGGTAGGATTAATTATGTTCAAAGATTTGTGTTATTCGTAGGTCAATTATCACTTTTTGTTTACCGGCTCATACGTTATGAAAAAGCACATGATTTAGAAACGGCACGATAGATTTAACTCAAATATTATTCTATTAGTAACAAAAATTTTGTCGTAAAAATAATTACAACAGGATGTATATATTATTATTTAAAAAAAAATTACAAATTTGTTTACTAACTTGCTAAACGTTTTAGGAACGGACGTTCGAAAGTCGGCAGAAGAAATGGACGAGCAACGTCAGAAGACACTTGCTTATGAATACCTCTGTCACTTAGAAGAAGCTAAGAAGTATACATTTAATATATATTTTCCATATAAAAGATTTATCCTCGTTAGAATAAAATTTCACAATATCCAAAATGTTTAGATGGATGGAAGCGTGCCTTAGAGAAGAACTTCCACCTACCACAGAGCTTGAAGAGAATTTAAGGAATGGCGTATATTTAGCTAAACTTGCTCATTTTATGGCACCTGACACTTTATCTTTAAATAAAATTTATGATTCTGAGCAGAGACGTTATGCAGTTGTTGGACTGCAGTTTCGGCATACAGATAATATCAATCACTTTTTGAAATCTCTAAAATCAATGCATTTACCTTTGGTATGGACCAGTTTAAATAATAATAGATTTATTTGTAAAATAATGTAATAATAATTGATTTTTTTTCTAGACTTTTCAACCAGAAACAACGGATATCTATGACAAGAAGAATATGCCTCGTGTAATATACTGCATTCATGCACTTAGTACTCATTTATTTAAATTGGGTAAAGCACCACAGATTCAAGATTTATATGGAAAAGTAAACTTTACTGGTACTCATCTTCAATTTTATTTAGTATAAAATGTAAAGACAAGGATCATTAAATAATCGCGATATTATTTTCTGTTTTTCTCTTAACTCAGAGGAAGAAATAAATGCTGTTAGTAAGGAGTTAAAAAAATATGGAATTCAAATGCCTTCATTTCAAAAAATCGGTGGCTTGCTGGCTAATAGCATGGCTGTTGATACTGCAGCTCTCCATGCTTCTGTAATAGCTATAAATCAAGCGATCATGGAAGAAGTATGTCTCTCTTATTATATGCTACAATTTTGTCATTATTTATAATACACTTAATAATTGATATATTTTTAGGATAACAAGAGAATGTTAGCGGTCCTTCAAAATGAAACGGCGCAATTAAGCCACGTCGTACCGTCGTACATAGAAAAGTATAGAAATGCGTTGATAGAAGCCAAAGATATTAAAACGCAAGCGGCTCTCAACAGAGTGAGTAAACTGCGTGGATTTCCAATGTATTAAATGTATTTCTTATATAAGATATATTCATATGTTATTCGTAACATATTAAATAATTTTTTTACAGTCGCTTAACGACAGCTACGTGCCTGACATATACGACGAATTATTAACACAAGCGGAAATCCAGGGACACATTAATTACGTGAATGGTGAGCCGACCGTTATTCAAATTATCTTCTCTATACTTCGAGATTTTTCACTTACTAAATTTCTTCTTTTAGTTCAAAGTTCAGTGGAGAAGATAGCTCAGTCTCTACACCGTAAAAAGAATGAATTCATAAATGCCCTGAGAACATCTACTTTATGTCTACAAGTATATATAAAATATCGCTTTAATAATCGATTTCTCTTTCTGTATGTCATTTATAAATGTTATTTCTTTTATTAGCACATTATGTGCGAAAATGCCGAGTTGTACAAGGAACAATTGATGCAATTATTAGAGAGTTCCGAATGGAATAATACATACACGGAAAGTACACATCATTGGAAGTCTTTACTGCAAGACAGAATTAATAAGGCGAACGAAATATCTCGTCAGTCGCAGAAACGTTAGTATCAATTAAAGAAGACGATTATTTAAATTCGAATTTTACAGAATATTTTCTTTAAATGCAGGGGATGAAAGTGTACGATTTTTAAACTCAACATTGCAAAGTGGCGATGAAAATGATTTTTACGAAGCTCTACGAAATCCTAATCTTAATGTATCCGATCACATTGACAAATTCGCTCTACCTTTGTACTATGAAGAAATGAAGATCGATCGGATCGAATCCCAGGTAAAAATGACTTTGCAGAAAGTAATTAAATGTGCCTATTGTTCTTTCTATATGTTATTATTAACGCGAATAATATGTTTAATAGAATGACCTTTCATACAGCGATATAATAGTCAGCGTACGTGTATTATCTTCGATAGCAGCTATTAGCAAAGCTGTAGACACGCGAAATCCAGATTTAGTTTATCAAGCTTTAACGAATCCGAATTCTCACGTTTCCGTAAGTAATATACTATTTCAGTTACTCTGTTAGAACTGATAGTACACCAAGCTTTTATTATGTTTAGGGCCTGGACCAGGAGAACAAAGTGAAATATTATCGTGCACTATCAGCGGTTCGTTGCGAGAAGCAAGCAACATCGGACGTATGTCCTTTGCTAACTTATATCGATATTCAAGAATGTATCGACGTCGTGAATCAACAGTGCGAAAATGATAACGAGGGTACGATTCATATATTCTTTCCAAGTTTTTATGATGTCGAATAAGTCACTTAGACCTCTGACCTCCTACAGTTATACAAGTATTACGGCAATTAAACACGGCAGTCGTGGAGAACAATCGAAACGATGTGATAACAGCATTACAAGACACAGCTTTAAAGTTAAAACAGCCGACGTCACCAGAAAATGCGTCTCTTTATTTAAAATTATTTAAGAAATGTCTCGATGAGAAACATCTCGACGGTTCAGAGTTGTGGCTCGAAGATGTCGAGACGATAGTGAAGATCGTCGCTTTGGAAGCGGAAAATGTTCAGAAAAGTATGATAAATATGTTTTTGAAGATTGCTTCGAAGTTATAGATTGTTAATGCATTTCTTTTTGTTTGTAGCTTGCACGTTCTTGGCACAAGTTAATTTAGGATTAGAACGAAACGATATGTTGTTCACGATCGATTGTCTTCAGTCGTGGGGTTTTAATATACCTGACAAATATAAAGCTATAAGCTATCAGCATTTACGAGATTTAAAAATACTTAAGGTACTGCGGCTCTAAGTATTTTACACGGGGAAATATTATCTTGAGGGATTAAATTTCTTTCTTTTTTCAGAGTGAGAAATTTGCTTGCCCGCTTGTTCGTTATATTACCCCGGAAGGCAATGAGTCGTATTTGGACTTAGAGAAATACAATTATACTTGGGATTGTCCGAAGAATATATCACAAGCATATTACATTGATGTAGATGATATAAACGTGCGTGTACTTTAAAATAATTTTATTCCCCTAATTGACAAGGGAGGCAAACGTTAAATATTGCGGGTCTATTATATTAAAGAAGTTTCAAGTATTTACTGTAAGTGATAGAGGTGACATACATATATTATATATTTTCAGAAAACTATAAGAAATATTACGGTTAATGAGCACGAAAGACACGAGTTACGGAAACAGATAATTATTCGACTGCAGGCGTGTATCAGGGGATATCTGCTTCGAAAAAGGATTTCCGATAAATTTACATACTTTTACGATAACTCTGATAAAATCATTCAAATACAAGCATGGTGGCGAGGTATTATTCAGAGGAAAAGATATATTAAATTAATCGAAGAGAAACGGAAAGCAGATGGCGGAAAGCATCACAAGAAATTGTTAAAAGTGAAGGCTAAATATGTGAATGTACTCGATCATTACAGGGAACAAGTAAGTTATAGTTTCTTTATATTAAAGAAGTAGATTAATGATCGGTGCATTGTAGGAAGAAAAAATAATGAAGATACAAGCTTTATGGCGAGGTCGAGCTGCAAGACGAGCCTTTCACTCCTTGTTGCATTTAGATAAACCACCGTTTCCGGTTGTCCGTCATTTCTCTGCGATTTTAAACTTCAACGCAGAAGACTACGACAAAGACTTACAATTACAAGTAAAAATATTATCTATTTTTCATCATAATTTGAATTCCTTAACTACATGTTTCTCCACTGTGTTTTGTTTAAATTGCAGTCATAAATCTATTATTTCAGCAATTAAAACACGAAGTAGTGCAAAGAATACGACACAATCAGAACCTGTCGCAACAGTTGGACAGCATGGACATCAAAATTGGATTGCTCATACAAAATAGAATTACGTTACAAGTAAATAGCGATTTCTTCACTAATATATCACTAAGTCAAAATAAATTTAATACATTTAATTCCTAGGACGTTGTTGCTCATGGGAAAAGTTTAGAAACACTCGCTAAACAAAAAAATTCGAACAGAGAGCCAAAGAATTCTTTAGAAAGTTTCACTTCGCACAAAGGCTTGAAATCTTTGACAAAGGAAGGAAGAAAAATGTTAGAAGGATACCAGCATCTCTTTTACGCCTTGCAAACCAATCCAATGTATTTATCGAAGTTGTTATTCTTATTACCTCAGAGTAAAACAAACAAGTTCCTTCAGAATGTGATTCTAACGTTATTCAATTTTGGATCGAACATCAGAGAGGAATATTTATTGTTAAAACTTTTTGGTAGTGCCTTACAAGAGGAAATTAGGTACGACATCCTAGATACAAATACCTATATTAATTACGAGGAATAACTTAATAAATCACGTAGGTGCAAGTTTCAAAAACCATCAGAAGTGGTAACCGGAAATCCCCTTGTTTTAAAAATGGTCGTTAATTATGCGAGACAATTAAACGGACAGAGGGCATTGAGACAAATTGTCGGACCGATCATAGAAAAGATCTTGGCGGACAGAACACTGAGCATCGAGACAAACCCTGTTGATATCTACAAGTGCTGGAGGAATCAATTGGAAATGGAAACCGGTGAAACTCTGTTAGTATATGAAACGATCCATTTAAACCAATTATTATTTATATCGAACAATTAATTTCAATGCATCGCTTCTTTCCAGAGATCTTCCGTACACGGTGACCCATCAACAGGCTTTGAGCTACGAGCATGTTAGAATTCGATTAAACAAAGGCATACAATCGCTTCAAAGCACCGTTTTAGAATTTCTAACTAAAATTACTGAATCGCGCGACTTAATACCATACGGGATGTTATACATGGCTAAAGTTTTAAATGACTCCTTGACCGAGAAATTTCCAAATGCCCCGGAAAAAGATATTCTGAAGGTAGTGGGTAATTTAATTTACTATCACTTCATCAATGCGGCTATCGTTGCCCCGGATGCATTCGACATCGTTACACTTCCGATCGACAGATCTCTATCGAACGATCAGCGACGGAACTTGGCCAGCATTGCAAAAATACTGCAATTTGCAGCTTCTAAAAAAGGAGTGAGTATATTACATTCCTTAAGGATGCCCCATTTAATAGCCTGCTTCATTCGTGAATGACTTTAGTTCGGCGAAGAGGCCACACATTTGGTTTGCTTGAATTCATTCATTATCGAATGCCACGAGAAGTTCAAAAGTTTCTTTCGATTTTGCTGTCAAATTGAAGACTTGGAGGAACATTTCTTCATTCACGAATACACGGAGGCTACGCTCATTCAGAAGCCCGAAATTTATATCTCCTTGCAAGTGAGTGAGAGTTGTTTTTTTCTTGTCTTGGATGCATTAAAGTATTGCTACAGGATATATAATAGTGTACAATGCTATGCTAGGAAATTTGCGACACTCACTGCCTCATGTTGGAATATCAAGATCAAATAGCACCCGATCCTTTGGACCCATTGCACGATTTATTGGACGATTTGGGCCCCGCACCAACTGTTGCATCTCTACTTGGGATTTGTAAGAAATAATGCAACATTGTAGCAGATTAAGTACGTTTAAAGAGGAATTCATCATAATTGTTTTTAGCCGACACGACATGCGAGGCAAACTTGGCACGTTTCGGCAAGACAGAGGTGTGTCTGGTGCTGACAAATAAATTCCAAGTGCCCGAGAATGACGATGCGAATTTAAACAAACTCTTTATAAAGACTAAGGAACTTCTAGTGTCCGTCCTACAATTCTTAAAGGGCCAAACGTTAGTGGAAGCTTTAGAAGCTACCTGTTCCCCCGTACAGGAAAAACTGTACGACATAAAGTGTTCAAACATCTCACCGACCCTGATAATGCACAGAAGGTAACTTTAAAGAAGAATAGGAATTCAGAGAAAGAACAGAATGATCAAGCATTACAACTTTTCTTTCTAGTTCGTCATTGAACGATTGCAAGCAGCAATTGCGTGCGTATTTAAATAAATTAGAGTTGGGTGGATGGGTGAGCCAAGGAGACGGATATCAGAACATAGTCACAGCTGTAGCCAAAGATCTTTGTAACAAAGGAAAGTACCGAATTATAAGAAATAAGGAGCTTCAAACTTTACGAGTGACTAAGCAAAGACTGGAAGAAAAGAATAAGTACTATAAGGAACAAGTGGAATTTTATAATGAATATATTCAACGATGCCTGGAAAACTTGCACACAGGAAAAGGGTACGTGCATGAATCGTAAATACAACGCTATGATTCTGTGATTCGTTAGTTTGATGATTAAAAAATAATTGCAGTTCCTTGCGAGCATTCAAGGCAATCCAGAAAGACACCCATGGAAAATTAAAGTCAAAAATGACATTAAAATATTCCGCCGCGAAATTACAAGAGAAGGGTGTACTTTTGGAAGTCGATGGTCTTCCACATTCACAATTTAAAAACGTGGCTTTCGAGATAAGTCCAACTGAGCACACTGGACTTTTTAGTGTTCGTTGTAAATTCATGGGAGTGGAGATGGAAAAGATTGATATAGATATACAGAAATTACTCGAGTTACAGTTCGAGGGTTCACCGATTATGGATATGTTTGGTAAAGCAAAGGTTAATGTGAATTTATTACTATATTTATTGAATCGAAAGTTTTACGGTAAGACTTGAAACTGAAACGGACTAAACATATATTGGTAAAAAAATTAGCGACAATTTTGCACGTGTGCAATGTCTTTTGTTGTAGCAATGCTTCTTGTAGGCGGTTCAAAAATATTTCGAGCTCTTACGAATTTTTTAAATGCCTAAGTCATTACGATTTTTTCTTTACACTTATCGCAAATGCCGCATGATAACAAGAGACGATCGATATACCATTGTAAATAACTGTATCTTTGCAAGAATTTCTCAAGTTACTTTTTTTTTTAATTTTTCGTAGTACAGGACAATATGTATATGTAATATTCGTGTTAGATCAGTGTACTTATGTGAACAGTGCAACATTGGTACCCACCAAGAACAATGTACGATGTTAACAATATATCGAAAGCTAACGAAATGCATGCAACACTGTACTGGCCGTCCCGACAGTGTTATAACATTTTTAAAAAACCACGTTACATTATTAATACTTTCCTTTAATCTACGTGTACGACTTTGCGCGACCACACGAAGCCTCTAAATTGCAATTAAACCATTTGGGAAACATTCAATTCATGTTCCACAAAAATATAAGTATACTAATGGCAGTAAATATCACTAAATCTGAGAATACTTGTTTTATCAATTTATTTGTATATACTAAAAGAAGAAAGTAAATTTAACGTTGTATCGATTTCGTTTTCCTTTTTTTTTCCGCACTTTCGGGTAAAGAATGTATCGAATAATTTTACTTTTTAATATACCATCCATACGGTTTTAAACACTCTTTACGTTGCACCGTTAAAATAAGATAAGGCATATTCTTAGAAATTCTCAAATGAGAACAATAGGTTGTCCATTATTATTTGTCTTATAGTATTATTATATATATATATATTTTTTTTTATTCCGTTTCTGTATTGTATATATATACACGTTTCTATATATGCAATCGGTGCAACATTGACGCCCACCGATATACAATGTTAACGATATATCGAAAACTGTATATATATACACATACGTTTATTAACTATGTTATATATATATACGTTTCTATATATAATATCTATCATCCTTCAAATATCAGGCAACCTAATGTTCTTGTGCATCCTTATAAAATCTAAGATTCAGTTTCACGAACACAAAACGAAATTTCTCGTCGTTTGTGTACTTAGTAAATTCTATTCCATGAAACATACTACCTAAAGGCCTGTTTAGTGGATGTTAGCGAAATAAGCCTGCACACATTTCAAATTGGAAAATTAGGAATACCAGCAGAAATAAAATAAAAAAGAAGTATTACACGTTACGTGAAAAAATTTTGCACTCGATGCCTGGTAGCTTGCACATTTTCAAAACCCTTTTAGTAGCATTGAATCATCGTGATATAATTGCTTGAAGTATTATTAACGACTCAATTCATCCAATCGATAATTCTCAGTAATTCCAATGCAATCCGTTAATCAGTGATTTATCTGAAAATACGAACGAGTTGTATGTTAAGCTGACGGAAAAAAAGTGTATATAATAGATGCATTCAATAAAATGTAAACTTTATAAAATGAAACTTTATTGTAAATATACGGTATATGTATATATAAATGCTACGTACGTAATTAACTATCAATATAAGGTATGCAAGCTTGGTATGGATGTACACATTAATACGTATGGTGTACACTTCGTTTTCGCTTTTCAATTATAAAACCTTGTAGATAAACAGCCCGCATTTATCACACGCGCATCGTACTATAAATATTATTATTTTTTGTTTTTATTACATATTCGTTTGTTCGCTTTTTTTTGTTAAAGATTTTTTTTCTCTTCTTTTTTCTTTGCTCAACTTTATTATACAAATCTGCCTTTACATAAACTTACGTGACAGATGCTAACATCCAGGTACTGCGTCACGAGGTATCTTGAAAGACATTTTCATAACTCATTTAGCGCACGAAATGTCAAGTAACATCGTGTAATTTCGGAGACTCGCGTTTACGTTAAATCTGTATCCAATCGTGTAATTAAATTGATCTCTAGTACAACTGATTATGTGCAAGCAATATTATATAGAAGTTCATCGAAGCCTCCACGAAGCAGGCCATAAAAGTGCATTTCATGTATTATTAACTGTGTAGTACATATATATCACTGTAGTATTAACTTTTATAATAAATAGCACAATAACATTAATTCTTCTTATTAACTGTTGGTTCTTTACTAAATGTGTGCACACGCCGGGACACAAAATTTGAAACAGCACGCTGTTCAGTAAGTGTTATCGTTTGTTTAGGATATTAACGAAGTGTCTAATTTTCAATTGCGTCTCTGGCATTTGCGCTAAGGTTTCCTCCATTACGTTACGTAATTTCGACAGGTCTGGTATTTTGTCGCAGGATTCGATGTTCAGCAATTCCGTGAAGAATTGCTCCCAGGCGGCCTTCTTGGCATACCTAAATGTATATATTTTTTAAATTTATTATCTAATCATACTTCTCTCTCCTAAGAACTAGAACTTCCGGCCTTAAATCTACTATATTGAAGTACATTAAATAAGCACTGCAGGAAAAAGGTAATTTCGAAAGATACACTTGCCTTGGTACTTTTGAAGTGATAAACCATCGACCACCAACATTCGAGACTCTCATATAATTACCAAACAATAAACAGTGACTCGTTGCAGCTAAACAATATAAATCAGTCTGATAGGTCCACGGTCTTCCAGTTTGCATTTCGATACACGTGAAATCTTCCGTCTTAATGACCTGAGTAAACGTCGTGTTTTCTGGCAAAAGGCTCATATCTATACTACACCCGAAATCTATCAATTGTATCGTTGGCCTGACATCTTCCGTGGGCCTGTAAAGGATAGCATATATATTGTTAAACAACTGGAAGTATTGATTATAACATTATTAAAAGAACAAACAAACGAGAAATTATAATACGTACAAACGCATTAGCAAGAAATTATCAGGCTTTATATCACCGTGAATTATTTGGCATTTGTGTAAGTACTCCACAATTTGCAGCATTTCAATCGTGAAGAATATAGCTAGGTGCTCCGTCAATGGTTTACCTGTTGCGATCTTTATTTGATTCGTTACTGCTAATAACGTTCCAAACTTAGAGTACTCTGAAACTAGTACACTACTGTTATTTGCAACGTATGCCATTGAGACGTCCATAAATCCACGTAACTGTAAAAGAAACGTTTGCACTTAATTTTTTCAATCAATTAAACTCCTTCGTAAATAAGTAAAAGAACATACCATGTGCGGGTTAGTAAGACGTGACTTTATTTCCCTAGTTATATAAAATTCCCAAATCCAAGCAGGTTTCTGAGTTTTCAGGGCAAGAGTTTGTCCAGTTTGTATGTTTGCTGCTTTAAATACTGTACCATACATTCCCTTTCCAAGGCACTTTTCCAAATTGTACGTTTCGGTACCTGTAAACGAGCGAAGGAACAAATGATAGATGTACGTCACAATGATAAAAGATTTCTTTGATTTATGGGACATTAAAATACACTGACCAAGCGAAACCACAGTAGAAGGCACAAGCTTATTTAAGTTAGTATTTAATCTCACGTATCCCTCTGCATGATGCGGCTGAGGAAATTTAATTTTCCTCAAAAGGCCAGCTATCAAATTTTTGTCAAAAGGATTAATATCTCCGGTTGGAAACTGGAAGGTCTCTTCCTCCGTTTCTTCCATCGGTTCGTGCACCTCGCATTCCATCGAATCGACTTTCTCCGGCTTTTCGATTTCATCGTTGAGTTTAAACGTGATAGATTTCCTTAGATCACAATTGTTCTTAATTTCCGTGGTAATCTGATCCACGTTGCGCTGTACCGTGCGCGGGCTTTGAGCGTGAACAGCCTGAATTTGGGCATGTAGCTTTTGCTCGTAGAGTTGATTAGCCGAGACCAGAGTCTCATTAGATTCCTCTTCTTCGCCTTAATGAGAAGAGAAACAAAAAAAGATCTTTACGCTTGATACCACATACTAGAATTCTGTTTAGAAGAAAGCTTTAGAGTACTTCGTACATAAATTACCCCGGCTAATAGATTGCTCTTTGATAGGAACCAAATCTTCCCTCGTTAATGTGAAACCTGATCCGGCAGTTCTCATGTGACCACTACTGCTGGAGCTGTTTGACATATTTTCTCTAGTCGCCTCTAATATCGTACTTAATATATTTACAGCATCGCGGTTCGTGTTTTCCGGGACTCTGTAAAAATTCCATTGTAAGTGACAGTTTAGGAAATCGTACGTTGCTCACAGAAGATAGGAGGTATTTTTAAAGTACTGTCACGTACGTTTGAGACGTAGCACATTGATTCGAATATTGCGGACCTTCGTCAACCTTATAAGTCTCCCTAAACTGATTATGCAAGGGTGTAGAACTAGTCAACTGTGCATTGAACGCTTCCGTAAAACAGGTATCATTACCACCAGTCAATGGACTAATGCCAAGGCTTTCGTCAATATATAAATTATTTTCATCAGGTGGTTTTGCAGCCATGTTTTCTTCCATCGGTCCATTATAATCGACAACAATAGCATTCTCTTTGTTCTCAGCACTCTCGAGATATTTTATGTCTCTTCGATTCATTCCCGGTGATTTTATGTACGGCAATTCAGGTGGCATTCTGTAGGGTTTACTAGTCTCTATAGCTGGCTCGCTATAAGACTGATAGTGAAGCTGCTTCTGAGGCTCCACATTCTGCTGCAGCAGTGTTGATTCCATTGTCGGAGGATACTGCTGATACGGTATATCGTTTGGTATCATATTGCCATAAACGGGAGGCTGCATGTGTTGCATGTGATGCTGCTGATGCTGAAGGTGTTGATTGTGTGACGGTTGTTGTGGAAGAGGATGAGTTTGATGATGTTGCATTTGAGTGGGAGTTTGAAGATGTTGCGGATGAGGAAGGGTTTGATGATGTGACACGGGATGAGATTGCTGATGAGTTTGGATCAATTGCTGATGATGTGGACGAGGATGAGACTGTTGTACTTGATGCTGAAACAAATTGATTGAATGATTTGTCTCTTTAAAGTAGAAAGTTAATTATTTCTTTATCGCAACTTACCTGTACTTGATACTGAAACGTATTGTGCAGTCCATGACTTCCGTAAGAGGTCTGATGTTCTGGGTTGGGATAACATTGATGCGCCGCGGAATAATTATGATGATTTTCTTGATCATTGTAAGGCTGAACATTATATCCTGAATGATGTTTGCTGCTGGACATTACGTGTTGTGTCATGGAACTGTCCATGTGTACGTCGAAGGACAATTTAGCTCTAGAATCAGACATTCTTGCTGTCGCTGAATTACGAAAGTTAGGTGTGCGCACTGCATCGGGTGAATGCCACAGGTCTTGTATAATCGACATTGCCTCTTTCGTATTAACAGTCATACTTTGTCCGAGTAAATGTTCCGCAGGATTGTTTGTCAACGGTGATGTGTGATGTTGATGCATGAAACTGGATGTTTGTAATTTTCGTTGAGAATTTAATTCTGCCTCCATTCGTTGCGCTTCGATCCTCTCCGCCTCGATTCTTTCGGCTTCGATTCTTTCAGCCTCTAATCTCTCTAGTTCACGTTGTTCCGCCTCGCGCCTTTGACTCTCGATAGCTTGATTTTCAGCTTCGTATTGTTGCCTTTGAAACTCTTGCCGTTCAGCTTGAAGCCTTTGACCGCTTATTTCGAGACGTTCAGCTTCTCTCCTCTGTTCCTCCAATTTTCTGTGCCTCTCCGACAATTCTTGTTGCTCGAATTCTCGTCTCTGCGTGTGTAACTCTTGCAAAGATATTTCGTTCCTTTCCCGATCGCTTTCAAATCGCTTGCGTTCGGTTTGCAATTCCGTTTCCCGTAATAGGTGTTCCTGCACCTTATGTTTATTTTTTAAACTTGAAGCTCTTCTGCTTTGGAGAAAAATTAGAATTTTAACATCTAAAGACCTCGTTGTTACGGCGAACACCGAAAATGAATACCTACCGCTGCAGATACAATTGGGTCCTTATTTCTTCCATACTTTGATCCATGTTATTAACATAAACTAACTCTTTGGGATAATGTGGTCTTAATATAATATTTGGATTTGGCGGATCCGGTACAAATACAGGCACCGTTAAATGCTCGGGATATTTACTACCGTCAAAAAAAGATGTGTGATTCGGAAATAATCGTAATTTTTCTATGTCATAGTCATCATTCTGGTCTTCGTGAACTACAAAAATTACGAAGCATGTATGTAAAATATATCCGAAAGATACTGAAATAAAAATCTCCTTCCCATGTTCTACCTTTAAAGGAACATTTTGTAGCAGATGCCATTAACGGACAGCGTCTACTTCCATTGTTCCATGGACCAGGTTTAATAGTATTCTCTTTATGCACGGTATCCTCAACCGGAACGTGATCCAATATACTCGAACTTTTTGACTCTGCAGGAACAACATCCTATTTCGTAGAAAGATATCGTTAAAAAGTAGCTCGATGTATTCTCCAATTCAGGATTGTTCCAAGTTAGATGAAGTTTCACCTGATATATTTGTATCTTAGAATTTGTTTTAACGTTGTGCATCGGTGTCGTGATCTGTGGAACCATTCCGGGATAATGGTCGCGCACACGATGACCCGTGCGAATGCTAGTAACTTTTTTTCCAGCTTTTATTGCTCTCAGAGAACTGAAAGCTTGACGTTGTTCGAATACAGATATTTCGTATCCATCGTCCGTTCGTCCAAGTGTTTTACGCGCAACGGCAAGTTGAAAGTTTCTAAAAGGAGAACAAATAGTTTCGATAAAACGTATTGCCGATCGTTCTCGTTCGAGATGTTTCGATTGTTGAGAATTTTTACTTATGGGCATAATCTAGTTCCTCCGTTGGTTCCGCGTGAGCGGTTAAACCCAATAAATAAACTTCATCTGCTCGTTTGTAATCTTCTATTTGCTCCAATTCAAAAGCCCATGCTCTATACATATCCGCGACCATAGTGCCAATTCCATTGTTATGTAAAAGCTGATAGAGTTCTAATGGATTCTTTTGCATACTTATCTAAAAAAAAAAATAGTAATTAAATGTTTGAAATCGTATTTTTTTTTACAAGACAGTGCTCCAAGGTAGCATACATAATTAATCCAAAGACGTATATATCTGCGATCTTGATGATACTTGGTGTCTCTTTCAAATATAGCTAGGCACTGTTGCAAGAGTTTACCAATATGCGATTCGCATCCACTCTTTGGGTAACTTTGTTCTACCCATAGTATATATTCATACCAATTCTCCAATGGGTCTTCCCCTTCATAATTTTTTATTGCATCTTCATACATTCTAAAATAGTATGCCAAAAATATTATTATATTGAGCAACACAAGAATCTGCATTAATATCATTTTTTTTCATCAACATACAGTTTCTCTTGTAATAGCAATTGTTGAGCATCCTCGTCATCCTGTGCTCTCAATGCTGTCCCCAGTTGTGTTGCATTCCGTCCATTCCGTAATGGTTGAATATTCTCTTTACAAAGGGCAATAACCGTTGCAGGATCCATTTCTTAATTTGATATTCTCACGGTCAAACTACTTTGCATTCTGAAAAATATGAGCAAAGTGTAGAGAAACAAACTTAATAGAAATCAATTCGTGAGTAGTTTATACGAATATTATTAGAATTACACTTAAAAAGTGACAAAAGAAACGAGAAAGAAATCCGTCTCTTTTAACTCGAGGGAATTAACAATCGATAGACTATATTATGTTTAGTACTCCGCCGATGATCGTGACCCGTCACAGGCACGATGGATTGCGAAAATTGAAGAGAGTGCGAATTCGCAAGTAGCTCGGGACGTATCCAGCTAAATTGTAATGCAAACAATGACGAAAGTTAATAAATCGGGGAGGATTAATAATTAAACGTTTCTCTTCCGTGTAACACTTAACCTTTCGGACATACCAAACCTTCGCATAATACTCTTCGAGTCCGGTAGACCTTTAAATTTGAATAAATCTAGTACCGATAACTCCAATAAGGACGCTATCAGCCTAGGTTAGGTTAGTTTTTCTACTTAACGGCTATCAAGCCCCCAACGGTTTTTAACTGTCTTCTGCTATATGCCGTGCTTCAAACGATCCAAGAGTTGCGTTACGCCGGCCAACAAAACTTTAATTCGCTTACGTGAGAGATAATCGAGAACCGATGCGATGTGAGATTCACCGTGCTTAATGCAGTTTTCACGCAAATCACTATTGAAAATTACCAATAGGACAGCTGTTACGGAGGCACATCGCATGGTATACCATCAGGACGAATCTCAAGTTCACTACTGTTTGTATAGTAACTCGGACAGATTGGTCCAAAATTGGTACGCCAGTGATCCTCATTCCATTTTTCGTAAGGAAAACTCAGGAAGATTTTAAAAGGCGGGACAATAGTTGCAACATAATGCTAACCTTTCATTGCGGGTGGTTTCGTTTGAAAGATTTCACTCGATGGAATGTTCTATGTCCATCCTCGTCGACATTACGCCCTATACGTTCTTCCCGTGTTTACTATATTTCGATCGATATCTACGAAATTCCTGAATCGATCTAAGTTTTATTTTGTTCTTTAATTCGTGTATTTATTTCTAACGTTTTCATATGTTCCAGTGTTCGAATAGCCTCGTGGCCGATGATATTTTAAGAGAGGAAAAAACGACACGATGGATCTGTACTTTTGTATGAGTTTCGTTCGGACATTGACGAGAATGTTTATGATGAAAGATTCTAGATTTGCGATTATTTATGTGTTTGTACGTTATGCACTTCTTCGATTGAGGAGATTGTTAGAAATGAGAATAAACTGGAGAACGATAGCGGACAATGATTTGCAAAATATCGTAGAAAAATTAAACAACGAGCAGAACGATTATTTCGATCGTTACTCCTGCGTCGCGGGAAACGTCGGATTTTTTAAAATACAAAAACCAACCTGGTTCTTTGTATACACTAAGGTTTCTTTGAGAAAGTACAAAATATTAATCGTACCTGTTAACGATATTAACGACAATACAATATTAATATCAGAAACTATGAGACATAATTTAGAAAATGCATTGGCATCTACTTTTGATACATTTTTCTTATGTAAGTAGAAGATGCAAGTAACAATTTAACAAGTGAATATGTTTGGACAGAATATTAACAATACATTTTTATTTTCAGTGCCAACAAAAAACGATGCTGTTGACTTTGCAGTGGAAGCCAAAATCTCTTTGGTCTGCAATCCAAATGATAATCCATATCATATAATCGATGCAGTATTAGAGAATTACTTTTCAGAGCCTCATTTTTTAAGAGAAAATGATATATTTAAGATAGATCCGAAGGATCATATGCCAGATATGTTATATTCCAGTAACAACCCTTTGATGTCTGTGATATATTTTAAAGTTAATACAATTAAGGTCAATGACCATGAGGACAATACAAATAACTATGGTTCATACATATTATTTGAAGAAACAACATTAATTCAGGAATCAAATGTACATAGCTATCTACCCTGTGTACATACTTCTCATGATCAAACCAAAGAACAACCCACGGATAGATATCCACCGAATTTCGAGGAACCCTTGAAACAATTAGAGAGTTGTATTTTACCGTTTATTAAGAATGGTAAATATTATTGTTCTCACTTCGTATTTCTTTCGTTATCAATTTGTTTCTGTCCATATATACATTTAGGAATTTATTTCAGATATTCGGCTGCCCGTGAAGCCAGTGTTTCTCGTCAAAGGTTCGGAGGGTTCGGGAAAACGGACATTAATTCGCATTGCATCTGAGAAAATGGGCTTAAATTTGCTTAATGCAGATTTCGCAGAAGTACAAGCTCTCTCGGCGGCTCAGACGGAAGCAAAATTGCGAATTGTATTACACAATGCCAAACAATCGGTTCCATGTATACTCTGCTTAAACAACATAGAGGTATCTTTTCTTATAAAAAATACATCTTCTAATTCTCTCTATATCCGAAATTAATTCAAGTCCATTGCAGGTATTTGGTAAAAATTCTGAAGGCCAAAAGGACGAAAGGATTATATCTACATTTTCGACAGAAATAAATGCACTGTACGCTCAAAATTTAGAGTATCCCCTCATCATAGCAGCTACCTCAAACGATTCAGAGATATCTCCAGAACTACATAGAATTTTTATCGAAACGATTCACGTAGATCATTTGAATCAGAAGAAAAGAACAGATTTCATTTCATGGCTACTCCAAAACCGAAGGATAGATCATCAAGTGAATTTATCAAAAGTAGCTGGAATGTGCTCGGACTTTAGATATTCAGATTTAATTGCGTTGGTTCTCCATGCTGTAAAATCACAATGCAGACGTAGCTTGAAGTCTTCGGTTCTGATGCAAGAGGATTTCGATAAAGCTTACGGTAAAATGACTCTCTTCAATCTTTAATTAAATAATACTCGTAATTTTCTTCTATCAAATCTTTATTGTTATTCGTAGAATACATGCAATCAATATACACTGACTGTAAGGGTGCACCACGAGTACCAAAAGTCCACTGGGAGGACATTGGTGGTTTGGTGGACTTGAAACACGAAATCATTCGTCGTATTCAGCTTCCTCTATTAAATGCCTTTGGATTCGGGCAATCTGGCATACTTTTATACGGACCACCCGGTACCGGAAAGACTCTTCTCGCAAAGGCTGTAGCAACGGAGTATCAGCTCCACTTCCTGTCGGTTAAAGGTCCCGAAGTTTTAAACATGTATGTCGGTCAGAGCGAGAAGAATATCAGACAGGGTAATTTCAAAGTATTCTCAGTAGCATAGATACTTCAATATCTGAAATGTAGCTTCGTAGCTACATCAGTTTAATATCTTTTTGCGCAGTATTCGAGCGAGCAAGAGCAGCAGCACCTTGTATAATCTTTTTCGACGAGTTGGATTCATTAGCTCCTAATCGTGGGCGTAGCGGTGATAGTGGTGGCGTTATGGATCGTGTTGTATCTCAGCTTCTCGCAGAAATGGACGGTCTTGAGAGTTCCAGCAGCATATTTATCATAGGAGCCACGAATCGACCCGATCTCATAGATCCTGCTCTTCTAAGGCCAGGTCGATTCGATAAGTTGTTATACGTGGGCATTCATTCCGATCGTTCCTCGCAACTTAGCGTGTTGAAAGCGTTGACGCGAAAATTCAACTTGCGCGAGAATGGAAAGGAATTGGAGGATTTGCTGGATAAATTACCGGATCATACGACTGGTGCAGATTTGTATTCTGTTTGCTCGGATGCTTGGTTGAATGCGACGAGAAAAATCTTGATTAAATATAACGAGAGGGATGAGTCAAAAAATAAATCAAAGGATGAATCAGTTTCCAAGGACATTGACCTATGTGGTCCTGTCGTTGTAGAACTGGAGGACTTTTTGGAAGCTGCTAACGGCTTGGTCTCGTCAGTTAGCGAAGAAGAGGCAGAAAGATACAAAAGAATGCAAATGGAATTGTCATCGGTAGCCTAGCTATTTCAAGTAAAAAGATATTTTTCTAGGAGCGATACTATCGCTGTTTTAAGTTCCAAGGGGTCAATCAGACCTAGGATCTTATAAACGACATTGTGGTTTTTTATTTCGAGAATTATGTAAAACAATTTGTACAGCGAATAATTAAATCGATGAGGATATCTACATTCTACTCTAGATATTGCACCAAGACGGTTATCCTTAACATGCTAAATCCACGACGAAAACGCAGCAGTGCCGAACCATTTTCTCGAGGGCACGGTCCTTCAACGATCACGTATCGACGATACGTAAAGAGTATACACCGATTGGAATATACAACGTAGAAAAATAGGATAGGCTAAATTCATCAAGTATCTTATAACCCGGACATGAGAATTTAACAATAAGGGGTAAAGGTCCTTTGTTTTTCATTTTCAATAACACGCGATACTACGATTATTACTTTACATCCATGCGACGCGCAGTAGATAAAAATGAATAAATATCTCCTTTCTCTCTCTCTCTCTCTCTAAACATGCTGGTCATTCGGTTAAGGTCCAACGATAGAATATCGTTCATTTTCTTTTTTTTTAAAGTATACTATCTCAGAAGGGTCAAGGCGTTTCGCATTATTGTGTCCTTTTTAAAAGCGTGCGAGCCGTGCCCTTATTCTTTCAACGAACGAACGAATTAATTGCGCCCTTAGAAATTACCTCTACACTTAATGCAAAATTATTCTTAATCCACGGAGTGGCATATAACAATGCGCTTCGTTTATTCGTATAGAAATAACGTGACACTGTACACACCTTTGGTATAATCGCGAGGTAGAATTAATTTGTCGGTTTGTTTGTTTTTAGGTGGGATGCAATTATCTCGTGTTTCATGTGTAAAACGTATACGGTATTATTTGCCGGGAGCGATTCGCAGTTTCATCGGATCGATGAAGGAATTCCATTATCATTACGGTCTCTAACGATACAGATATGAATCCATACGACGAAAGCCAGAGTCAACGGGTCGTTGCTGAATGCACACTAAAATGAAATCGTTAGATTAACTTTATAATTATGAATGTACTGACACGTTAAGATTCATTTATCGAAAGCTTCTCGAAACGAACAGCTCTAGAAGACGGTTCACTAATTACTGAGATACGATCATTGGCCCATTAGTTTATTCATCCGTCCGATGCGTTCATAGTGGTTTCTCTTTGAAATTCTTCCTTTCTTATTCGTCTAAACGCAGCTATTATTACTATTATTATTATTTTTTTGATATTCTTTAACTTTTACTTTTCTTCTAACTGTAGTTACTTGATTAATTGAATTTTACTCTGGGTATCTCGATAGGATATTTGGTGCGATCGACAGCCATATGTGTGCATGCACGTAAAAGTCGAGTCTAATTACGAGATTTAATAATAAATAAATACACTCGATTAGATATCTCGTGCAGATTCAGCTCTGGAGAACTCGTGGGCTTTCGACGAGCTTTCTCGTTTCATTATAATCAATATACACGTCGTACTATCTTATATTTACTTGCGGTTAAACTCGATTCCTATGCGGAAATGGTATTACTTTAAATATCGCATGATAAGAATGAATCTCTCCTTTGCAGATCGGAAAACTGATCTCTATTCAGCGAGGAAGAATGGATGAAATCAAAAACGAGTTTTTTTACGTTATCGTCTCTAAATCTGGCTACACGCGGATAGTTTGGCCACTGTATACTTCTTGTTCGTGTAGCATACATGCTCCAATGAACGTGGGCTCACTTTGCGAGGGTGTATTCGTTTCTTTGTAATTTTCGGCTATGGTTACTTCTTTTTACTATGATATTCTTTAATATTATCAAGTATACCGAGGAAAATGAAATGGTCGAGGTTGTGTTTTAACGCGACGAACATAGAAAGGTACGAGAAAAAGCACGTACAACGATTGAAAATACTTTGTACTCGGCGGGCTTGTTTCTTTCTGTCGATTTCTCTACGCGCACTCTCCTCTCTCTCTCTCTCTCCTAAACTTACAATCGCCATTCAATCGGCGGATTAATCGCCGTATTAATTGTCGCTCGTTTCAACAGTCTTCTTTTTCTATGTGAACGAACAGGCTGCACGAGTATTTCGGAGCATCTTCTGCGATGATCGGAATTCAGTCGGGTGATCGAGTCGGCTAAACAAAGATCGTGAGATGAGTGCAGGGATGTGCAATCCGATAAGAGTCGTTTGTGCTTCCAAGTCAAGATAAAATGCGAGCCTGTTAACGCGATTCGGAGACTATAGAAACGTTCTCCTATTTCGTATAAGGGTACTGTACAATATTCCTAGAGCCGGTTAATCCAATGCTAGATTCTCCATGTGCATCAGAGATGACAGGCTCTACACGTGCCTGCACATGTTGTTCGTCAAAAGTACCGCCGAGCAGGTAAGGCCGGTCATGAACCTTCGTTGTTTGACCCTAGAAAGAGATAATGTTACATAACAATATCCTCTTATTCTCCCTCAAAGACCTGTCCAATGTTCTCCTCTCAAGGACAGCTCTCTGATAAAACAATGGAGAGTAGAAGAACAATGAAACTTCTTATAATTCAATAGTTCTTCCGTCTCTCCGTAGGATCAATCCGTGATACCTGGTCAGGAGGATTTCGTTGCGAACTCGTGCAGTATATCACAAGCCATCTCCAGGTCGTTCCTAGTAATACCGAGGGCTCTTATCACAGCATCTTGCGCGAATCCCAGCGCAGTTAATCTAGAGATATGCTCCACATTCACGTTCTCATACGCCGCGGCTTCCTGCTTGATGGGACCACCTCCGGGATCATCTCTGCTTCTCATCAGAGCTGACAAACGAGCCGTGTTTGCCTCTAAATTGATATTTCTTACAACGTGTTGCCTGGTACCCGGTATAACGATTGTGTTCTCATAATGATGATCCTGTCGATTGTGCTCCTTGGTAGTCTTTGGTGGACGAGGCGCAGATAGAGGTGGTGGAACCGGTGGTATGTTATTGCTAGACGATGTTTGACTGGTCGTCGAGGATGCTCCGGTAATGCGACTAGGTTTTTCAGGTAATGTTGGCGGCTGTGATTGACTGGTGGGACCATGGTTTCCATGGGACCGACGAACGTGACTTCTGGCAACTATATGAGGTGCGGGTGGTATCGGTGGTACCGGCGATGGCGAGGAAGCACGGTGTAGCATGTCGTACCTTGCCTCATTGTTAACTGGTACAGAGAAGAATGAGAATCAAAGAAATGTAGATGATCAAGTATTATTCACACTAGAATTAGCAATTTAGTGAAAAGGGTAAGCGCGTACTTTTGTTATTCTGCAGATTGTCAGAGTTAGAGTTAAATATCACGGTGACCGTCGACGATGGTGGTGGAGGAGCGTTCTCCTTTGGTACCGTTAAATGACGACCGTTTCTAATATGACTGTTGGGCGTCGGCGACGGAGAAGGCCTTCGTGGTGGCAACGGCGGACTTGGAACGATTCTTCGTGGTGGTATCGGTGAATTCGTTGGACTAGAGTCCTCCTCTTCGTCTGAATCGTCGCAAATCAAACCGCAGTTACCGTTGCAAAGTTCCATGATGTCCTAAAACATCGAGAACAGGAGAAGGATGCGTTAACTTTCGGCATTTCGATCCAAAATAGATACGAGACCCGTTTAAAATCTACGTCGAACTTTACGTCTCTCGAGACTATTCGATTTGACGAAATGCACGGGCATTTGATTTCAATTGATGATTCTTCCGAGAGAAATTCAGTTTTTTTACAAACATCTTCAACGAGATTTGTTTTTGAATTGAAGAAACGAAACGATCATCTTCGATTACGTGCATTCCGTGTAGAGACACAATAGCCGTTAAATGAATCTGCTAGCCGTTCTCTGATTAAAATTACTCTCCTGTAAAGTGAAAAAGAAAAGATTGGCTTTAGTAAAGAAGCGATAACGCGACTTGCGATAATCGTACAAAATGCGAACTTAAAACGTACCAGCGACGAATACAAAAATAAAAATAAAGGGGGATTTTTTGCTCGAGAACGTGAAACGAGCCGCAATTGATACGTATGTATGTATAAACAAAGATTGCGGCAGGAAGACCTATGCGAGTAACATCACAATTAATATACATGGCATATAATTACAAAGCGTAGAAGCGAAGGGCCATAATGCATTGTCTGACTTACCTGCAATTGCAGCACGAAACCATGCCCGTTTCCGGATACTGTACATTACCGATTAGTGTTTGTTTTTTCGTTCATGCAGCGGGCAGAGCAATGGACCCAGTAGATAACGTTATGAAATAAAGGTAAACGATCATGCGAACGATATAACATTACACATTGTTTCGGTATTCTTGTCTTATTGTTATTCTTTCATTCATTTCTTTTTTTTCAGTATTTCCCCTGTTGCTGGAACAAATGAGATCCTGGATCGATGTAACGTTAAACTAGAATCCAGCAAAAGGGTCGTTGTGTGTATACATGTAACTCGATTTCAATGATAATAAGATTTTATTTGAGAACACGTACTTTTTCTTCTCCGCAGATCTCTTGGTATTTTACAATGAGTAAGGAGAAAACACGTACGCTCTACAAATAATTGTTTACGAAGAATTTTATTCAGACCCGTAAATCGTGTACGCCGATACGTTCAACGTCACGGATAAATGGATCTGGTAATTGTCTCATTAGCGGCACTGTCCGTTGTACAAATAAAATAACGCTAATTGCTAAACTTTCTAGACGCAGCGATCGACGGATGAGGATTAATTTACCGATTATTAATTTGCGAAATTTAACGAACGTAAAGATTGTAGGAAGAACGATATCTTCGTACGAGTTTCGCGTTTATAATACCACAAAGGAACGGCTTTACGATCGATTCGTGCTATGCCAATCGGTTTATAACTAGAGAAAAAAAAATAATCGTTACTTTACGACGAGTGCGTGTTTCTTATTTTCTTTCTTTCAATTGCGCGTGCATGCACATTATGCATACAGAATTCTGCGATGCCACTCTCACAGTCAGTCAGTCAGTCAATCGATCAATCAATCATGTTCTCATTCTCTCTCACTCTCTCTTTTCTATTTAAATAAGATATACGTATAATATTATACCACAGCATTGATATTCAGCATAAAGTGCTACCATAATCACTGGTACCTAAGAGTATCCTTATGATTTTCTTTATGCGATAAACGGAATAAATAATAAATATCTCTAAGGTAAAGAAAATAATAACATCTTTGCCACGATTGAAGATGTCGCGTGATATTACATTGTTCCTACCGCCAACAGGTACACAATAAATCTTAATAGAATATACAGAACGATTAAACGATCGTTCCCTCTACATCGGCTATATCCAGTAACACCTTTAGTTTGCTCGATTCAACTTGCACTATAGTTCTATACCAAGAATAATTAATTATTACTCTGTTTTATTTTTTTCTTCGTTTAAAGTGCACTATCAAAGCCAGATTTTGCTTGTTTGCATGCTTTCCATTGTTTTGCTTTTCAATCTCTTAGTGTTCCTCCGGCGTCTCTATATTCATGGCAGTAAATAAAACGTTTCAGCGAGATTACGAATTATCCTAGGGGATGTAAAGCTTTTTAAAAAAATTCGCAGTCTTTTCGCGCATAGGCTGAAATTCGGGGATCGAATTGAAGCGTGTTAATTAATCGAATTTATATTTTTTAAGTATCCAAAGACTCTATACTTGTGCGAGACTCGAACGTAGGTTTTTTTTATTGGCACGATGAATCGACTCTCAGTTTGGAGTTTAATGAAGTTACTATTCTTTTATAATTACAACAACTAAAGTCTCTCAATTTTCAAACGCTGCCAGATATACATTACATAAACATGCGATTCTCTTTGCATTTACGAGAACGCATGGAGTCTTCGACTTTATTATGCAAAAGAACGAGTACTCTTTAATATAATCGTTATTGTCAGTCTGACACGTAGGATTGACTACAATATTATTCTCTAAGCATTATAGTACGTCTTTTATTAAAATATAAAGTTCGATAATTTCACATTAAGCGTTGGTTGTACTCGAAATACAACTGCGCCCACTTACACGTTAAGCGAAACGAAACTCGAATTTGCAAGAGTATGAATTATGATTGCAGACGCACCGTGATCATTTTAATGGTAATGATAATGATTGTGGTTGTTGTAATAGTGATAGTGAGGGTTGATAGTGTTTGTAATGGAAAAGGAGGAAAGAGAGTAGTAGTAAAGATGAAAGTGTAGATGATAGAGGAGGTGGAGAAGGAAATGGTGAAAGTGTAGTAGTATTAAGGAGTAGTAATAATGATATAAGAACGATGAATCGTACAATAAGCCCTCAATGATGTAATGCAAAAAAGCAACCTACCTTAGGGTCTCCACAAATCTGAAGATTTTCGTAAATTACGATACGAGTGAATTAAAAAAAAAACAAAAACGTATGGTTAGTTTAAATAAACGTGTGAACTGCAAAAACAAAAAGGCATACGCATTAATACGTTCGTGAATTCCACTCGTTGGAAAGACATTCTAATAAGCGGTATTTTCTGGCTTTCTTTTTCGTTTATGTACATTGAAAAGTCAAGCTAATCGAAAAGAAAAGAAAAGAGAAAAAAAAATGTTAAACGCATTTCGTAACAAAGCTAATCGTAGTATAGAGACGAAAAAGTTGGTCCCTTTTTACATTTCTTTTTACTTCTCGGAATATCTTGAGAATTTTACTAACTTCATTATTATAATTATAATTATTATTATTATTCAGTATCAGTATCATTATTATTATGTTGTTATTATCATTATTAACTATTATTATTATTATTATTCCGTTTAAACTTTACGTACCTCGTACGAGGTAAAACACAATCGTGATGATAGTCCTATAAATGATATGACATGACGGTCGTATATAAACTCGAGATCTCACATGAAATGCATGAGGCATTCTTGAAAAATGAGGCATGTTGCTGGGAAGTTGTTATACATAGAGCACATTTAATAATGAGGGTAGGTGCTACTCCTAGTCGGATACCTCGGTGTCGGGGTCAAGATCCCGCGTGGGGGTCGATGCGTTACTAGCAGAAGCTGAATGTGCTCCTGGCCGATGCGTTCGTCGAGGGTCAAACGGATCGACTACTATCTGTTCGGTCCCCTTTATTTCAGCTCGGCAAAACGGACAACCTTGCCCTTCGGAATCCTACAAAAATATGGGTATTTTCTATCTTTATGGTGTAATTATTTCACCTTTTTAGGGTACATGTATAATAAGGGTTTTTTTTTCGTAGTAATGGCAAGGAGGTGTAACACGGAGTGTTGGACGATTATTGTGGGAGTACAAATTGAAATAAATACTGCTACCTGCCAAGCTGTGAGACACGGAGTACAGAGGAGATGCCCACAAGGCTCTATCCTTACATCTTTGTCATGTTCTGCGCAAATTTTACACAATTGGAATGTGCTACCCATTTCACAATACAATTCGTATTGCTCCGCCGTTACTTTTATGTGTTCCTCCGGTGTGGGCTGTACTGCCCACGTTAAATCCGGATTAATATTACGCCCGTCGGGATACAAGTAACTGTAAAATTATTAGATATTAGAGATAAAAAAATATTTCAAATGGAAGATCTCTATTTGGAGTAGTTAGATGTGTACTTACAAGCCTTCCCGATAACCATCGAGTAATGCCTGACAGAGACTCTTATTATGGGGTATGGTTTGAAGTATATCTCCATCTGACGTGACATACCCAATGGCCCATTGACCTAACCTCGTGCAACTAAGTCGAAATACGTAGCTTCCAGGTTTAGTAATACAATACTTTTGTAAACGTGCCTTTACTTCATCGTAAGTGAGGAAGGCTACATAGCCAGGATGAGTCACAGCCAAAATTTTCCAATTGCGTAAAAGCGTAGACCATGGTTGAAACAACCTTTGCAAGTAAAATAAAATGATCATTATACTTTTCTAATTGCTCAATCAACTTACAGTGTAATCATCATCAAGTACTTACCTTGTAAACACGTCAAACTCAAAATTGGAAATGTAATCGTTGCATGTGAGATCTATGGTAGATTTTAATGCCATAGCCTGTAGTCCAGAACTTATAGGATGAACTTGATTTAATTCATGCCTGAACATTTTCCATGGTACCAGTGTGCTAAAAGTCAAATCAGTAACATACAACTTTACATTACTTTTATTAACAAATACAGAATATCAATAAGTATAGTATGCAACAATTACTATAAAATATCAAAATAGATAGATAAGGAATAACAGGTGGGAAAAAATCTACAGGTATCATTTTATTGTGGATATATAGAGTCATATTTGATATTTCATAATTGGATAATGTACCACATAGCTAGGTCGAGTGGTATAATACCAACTCACACCGGCAATCTCGCCTGATGTGTGAGAAATTAATTATTTAAAGGGACACCCGTTATATCGTGGACACATACACGTACGTAGCCGGTAGTTACGGCCATATCGTAACCGGCTTCGTCAGTCTAACAGCAGAGCCTCTACCGTGCGGTTCCAATTTTCGCCGCCTCCCAATCTTCGACGTATTTTCGGTAAGATTCATCTTATTTTCGTTGCAAAAATATTCTTCGACATCGTTATTACACAGATCGATGTGATAAAAAGGTGTGTGAAAATAATTAACGGGTTAATGGCCAATATTTTGATAACTATTGCTATGAGAAAACACGCATCTCAGCTACGCAAGACCCGAGAAGTTTGTCGGGCAAACGGTAGATGGCAATCGATTTCACAACAGATGAAATACTTGCTGTTTTGTCAAATTTGAAAAATCATCGTTCTCTCTTTTTGAAATTTTCATTTATTTTGACATTATGGTATTGCGTCATGTGAGCCGATTATGATGCAATATCGAAGTAAGAAAAGATAGAAATGTTTTCGAAACTGCTATCGCATCGGTTCTGGAGTGTACCTTTAACTTTTATAAAGCAAGATTAACTCCTTTTTTTCCCCTTGCAATTAAGTGGTAAATACCAAATACTTTAGATTAAACAAAGTTATTTAAGAATTACAAAAGAATATGAAATATCAAGCGTGACAAATCACGCAGCAATTTGTCGACTCATTCCGCATACTCATGATAGACACGGCGCTGATAGATTTTTCAAAACTAATTGTTTTGTGCGAGTAGAGAAGTCATTGTTATCGTGTTATAACGCATAAACGTTCCCTTGTTCGATATATCGATTATGCTCTGACAATTTTGACCCGCTTTTTCTACTTAGAACGAAACGCACGTCAGTACGACGAAACACTTTTAACCCCTTGTACTTCGACGAGTCTGACTCGCTACAATTTAAAGCCATTAACTCCTTGCAGTTCTTTGTCGACTGAGATCACTAGTTAAAATTTTGAATTAAACACGAATCAGACTCGTTGCAATTATGAGTCGAATATTGTTATCCACCTAATAAAAAAAGAATCTGCGACAACATTAGGAAACAATTGCACTGATCGTTTCAGGAACAAGATCACGAAATCGCCCTTGCATTAGCGCATACTGAAAATGCGTATTATAAGATTGATGCTGCCGTCGGCCGGGCTGTTTATTCGAAATTTCGCAGGCACGTAATTCGATAACTTTCGCATCTGCTCCCCTTGCCTCCTGTGAGACCGAATGTTACGTTGTAACGTTTTTTCCCCAAGCCTTACATATATATGACAATGTCCTATTATCGAGAAAGTAATAGTCTGTCAGGATTCTTTCGAGGATTTTGCATTAATAGAATCGCCGACGTCATATCCGTTATACTTCAATATCACGTTACCTAATCAATTAAGTAATTTAGATTGAATGAGACCAAAAGGGAATATTTACTGCATGGCTTCTTAAAATGAAATTTCATTGAATTCAATGGCGTCGGTCACCAGCGACCCCCATGGCAATCAACCTGTTGATAATTACGTGTAGATTCTAATAAACGATAAACTATACGGTGTCTAATTGTTTTTTTTTAATTATTATCGTTATTATAGAAATGAAACGGAAAGTTAGACCTTTCTTTTACTCTTCTACTAGTAGAAATTACCGAAGGTTATAGGAATACATTTGTAACATTGTATGAACTCGAGTTTGTAGTTCAGAAAGTACATAACGACTGTTCACACAGAACCTCGAAGTAGCTTCAATTATGGTGTTAATAATTCACTTCTACATTACTACGAATTACTGTACGTACTTCCCAACGCCAGTTGTGCACCGTGACGCACCTGGTTTGCATAAAGTATCATATCGGCTAACATGTTGTTATTTTATTAACAATTTCTTCGCTTATTGGGCCTGTAACATTTTAACACTTTGAGCGCCGGACCTGCTTCGACACTGGAACTACCAGTTTTATTATATTTAGTGTCGTTAGAAGTGTAATTTGTAGAAAGAGTAATTAGGAAGTTACAAGGATAATCAATTAACACTAAACCTACCAAGGCGGTCATAATGACCGGTTCGCAATTTTTAAAAAAAACTGCCTAAATTGATAGGGGAGCCGTAAAGTAAAAATTCTACTTCTACCATATAAAGCCTAAATTAGTTAATTAACTAATCCTTTCACTTCTTGATTTATCTTTTTCCGAAGTACTTGTTCAATAAATTTAAATTTTAGTAGATATAACGTCGGTAGTTTTAGTGTTAAATCATTTCTTACTGCGTTTACTTATTGCATGGCTCTTCCATGAATTTACAGAATTGTTCGAAAAAATCTAGTGGTCCAAATTGCTTTGGTAGTTTTGTGGTTTTAAAGCGCGATACTTGACAGTAACTCCATTAATCTCTCACCAGTTATAGCGAAAGATATTTCTGTTTTTTTATATATTATTAATATAATTTCGAACAACTACGAGGTAGTTGGAATTTCTAGCAAAATATCCGGCGCTGTAAAGTGTTAAAAATAGTAGAAAAATTTTAAATAGTTGGGTTAACGTGGAAACAACTCGGCTGAAATTCCATTCAATTTTTAGTTGCAGCAAACATGAGTGGAAACGCGGATTATAAGTCGGCCAAGTCGATATACGATTTTACCGCGAATTCGATAAAAGGAGAGGAAGTACCGTTAGCACAGTAAGTCCTCTGTTTTGACAGTGAGTCTGCAAAAATTATTAGCATCACGATTCCTGAGTAATTCTTATTATTTTTACAAGGTACAAAGGGCATGTGTGTCTGATCGTTAACGTTGCGTCAAAGTGTGGTCTCACGGCTACCAATTACAAGGAGCTTAATGAACTCCACGACGAATATGCCGAGTCTAAAGGTAAAGAACCATTTAAAAGAAAAAAATCAGGGAGAATTGTAATTAATAAAGAAATTTTTCAGGTCTGAAAATTTTGGCTTTCCCTTGTAATCAATTTAATGGACAAGAGCCTGGCGGCAGCGATGAAATTTGCAGTTTTGCCGATCGTCAAAAAGTAGGCAGAATTTAAATTCAATTTTGTACACTGGCTATTTATTCTCCGTAGAATATATGGAGAAATATTAAATAATTCAATATTTCTTAATGTACTAATTGGAAAGAAAGAATTTACAGAAGAACAAATACACTTTTTCCAGGTGAAATTCGACTTGTTTGAAAAGATCGACGTCAATGGCGATAATGCGCATCCATTATGGAAATATTTGAAGAAGGAGCAAGGTGGTACTTTGGGAAGCTTTATCAAATGGAACTTTACTAAATTCATCGTCGATAAGGAAGGCAAAGTCGTTGAACGACATGGGCCCAATGTTGACCCAAGCAAATTGAAAAGCAATCTAGAAAAATATTTTTAAAACTATTTTTATGCTAACGCACCGATTCCGACGTTTTACAAAACGAACAAATATATAAGAAAAATTTGCATACTTCGCACAGCGGAAACGGTGCATTCCTGCGAGAGTCATTCCTGTCGGAGATGACCTTACTTTTTAACTCTACGTAGATTTTAGTACGATGAATGTTTGTTATTAAACGTCAACGGAGCTTGTTGTACACTATCAACAGCGGAATTAAATAATCAAGTACTTTCTCCATCTACGAATGTAACTGTTAAACAGCTATTAAACATGCACGGTATTCGCAAATACCATCATGAACGAGGGTGTGTCAACGCAAAAATTGGGGATGAATTTCTTTCTGCACACTCTGCTATAGTTTGACAACTCGAAGATGGCTAAGCAAATGTGGCAAAGAGCAAGCAAAAATACAAGTATACTACGACTATAGGAAGTGTTTGCTTTAGAAAGCTGAATTTAGGGATTCCAAAATTGAAATGATTGAAATAGGCGACTGATGAGAGGTTCAGATACGCCCTAGCCATCTTTCATTTGTCGGACTATATATGGACTTCTCATTTCCCAGTTGAAGCGAAGAGTACAATAAAACTAATTACTTCGGTGGCACCGATACCTCGGTTTACCTTTCATTCGCAGAGTACACGTCTCAGTCTGATAAAAGTTATTTAAATTGTAAGAGAACGGAATTACGTACGCTTTCACGATCGAGCAGACGAACGTAATTTCACTCGGCTATCCGCCCACACTCTTTTTCAGTCTGCAAAATTGTTTCGATGCGTTACCTTCACCATACGTCACCGGATTTACGTTTATCCGTGACCTTGCCTATTTATAGCATCTGTTCCTCTCTTTCCTTTTATTTCAATCAATTTCATTAACTCGACCCGCGCCTCTTTAATTTACCAAACGAGCTCTACCTGGCTGACTCGCGTGACTTCGTTTTTTTTTCTTCTATCTTTTTTTTTCTCTGTCTCTTTTGCATTACCGGCTTCTATTCAAAATTAATACGATGCTCGTCGACGACGAAAGAAAAGTAAAAAAACGGTCTAATGCATCTCTGGTACATTTGGACGACGAGATGACATAATTGCAAGCCATCGTGCCGATCCCGTGAGCAGGTCAAGGATGAAGCCTGGCTCTACTTGACCTGCTGTGAAATATTTTTAATAGACTTCTGTTTATTAAACTTCAATGTCGAGAGCGTTGCCGCACTTTTTATCGGGACTGCTAAATTATGTATGACTCTGAAGAAGTTCTTAAAGCTGGAACCTAAGGACTCGCAGCAGTCCTTGTGCTTTTGTCAATTCAAAAACTTTTGAATTCATAATTCCTGCAGGACTTATCTTCTAGGAAATTTCTAATTCTCACAATACTCCAAAATCTCAGCCATGGAAATTCTTCAAAATCATTCAACATCCACTGCTCTCATCTTTTCTCTATTCTCACCCACGTACCCTCTTCCTCAGTGACTTCAAAGATCCACCCATCGATCGAATAAATTCCACTAGAATTCAGCTAACAGGAAACGTATATCAACTCCAGAGACTTTTAAATTTCTAAATCCCATATGACTCTTCTCCTAGTAAATTTCTAATTCTCCCAATACTCCAAAATCTCAGCCACAGAAATTTTCCAAAATCATTCAACATCCGCCGCTCTCATCTCTTAATTCTCTCTTCCGTATCTTCAAAGATCCAGCCATCAATCGAATAAACGCTCGAACAATTCAGCTAACGGGAAATGTAGAGGCGAAATCGTGAAACTCTCGCGTCCTTCTTAAATTTCTATCCCGGCGATGCTTTTACGTCACGACGATCAAACTGGGTCGTGTCCTCTATCGCAGGAGCAGGCATCTCTGAATTGAGTGTTCCGCGCGATATAGATATAGATAGACGTAAGATATACATATATATATATTTTAACACAGAGAAACAAACGTCTCTATACGTCGATCAATGTGTACGTGTATAGACGATGCATGGTTAATGTACGAAACGGAGAGTCGAGAGAGATACTAGGCGCTATAATTAGTCGTCCTTGCTTTGCCGACTGATCCGATGCTCGGCTCCATTCATAGATCGCCGGTTTTCCGATCTGTCCACTCGTGACGTGTTGTTAACTTATGCAAGGGCAGCTTAAACAATTCATGGACGATCCAACTCGTATTCAGGTTTTCTTTTTTTTCTCACGTTTTTTCCCCCCTCCTTTGTCCATCGACAAAAATAATTTCAACGAGGACCAGCGTGGCTCGATGATTTTATATAGCGTCTACGTGAATTTATCCCGGGAACGTAAAAATAGAGAGATCCGGTGAAGACACTGTAAGCCAGGAGTAACTTCGAGACACTCTTCTTCATTCGAGGAACGTAGTTTTATTACGTAAGAATATAGTAGTTCTAAAAATTGAATCTTCTGCCTGACGGAAGTACATGAATTATTGTGTATTTAAATGAAAGAGAATCGTAGGACGTGGAGATTCGTTGGGATCTACTTTATTCTTAAATTCTACAACAAGATATTGGGAATTTTACGAATTCAATTTCGTGACCTTACAATTTTCCAATGCCTGTGTCTATGGCTTGATGCAATTACGCAACCTAATTGAGAAATTGTAACGGTGGAAAATGTAAATGATGAAACATGGATGGTTTTAGGACCGCTTTATAGTTTCTCTATGGGGTTTTCTGTGTAAAATTTCTGACGAGAGCGCCCTCCATGAGTTAATTGCCTCCGCATTAACCACATTATTGGAATAATATTGAGCATCGTCCTCGACGAAGGCGAAGATGCTTTTAACGTCGCACGGAATGTGCACTGGCTGCTCACTCGACCGATGTCCATTTGACCGGAAATGATTGGAGATTTTTTTTATTGCCAAAGGCAAGAAGAAAAGCTACGCGAGTTAGCTAAGGTCAGTAGGGTTGGAAAATTACTTTGACAATGTGCCTCTCTCCTCGTACGAGTAAAATTCAATTGAATATTCTTTATCGAGAGCACAGTGTTACTTCTACATCGTGTGAGCGACGTGGCGAATATTAATGCTTCGCTATTTTTATCGCGCAACTCTGCAAAGAAACTGCAAGAAAAAAAGTGTGCTAGCGATGGATGTATAAATACTACGTGAATGGAACGTGCGAAAGCTTGTTTCACCGGTTCTGTGAGTAGCGTTCCTTCTCTTCGTGTCATTGATACATCATTTTAAATATTCTTTCTGGTGCTATCATTGAAAATGTTACTTTCGCTTCAGGGTTTCCGTTAGAAATACACTTCCGCCTGTTTGACTGGTACCGCCACCTTTTGCAGGCCTTTCTTGCACGAAATCGATGAACATAGTGTCGTCGATGGTTCATAACTAGACTAATAGCACAGACGTCCCTTTATCAACCCTTTTCAACTGACATCACTAGTCCCTTTCGTGAACTTCCTCGGACAGAGTGACAATGATGAGATGAGGAAGACCAGTGAGTTCTACATCATCATGAACTCTCTCAAAGAAAATTTCTCCCTTATTTTTAATACTCCATTCAATTAAACGCAACATTAACCCTTTCCCTCGCCATAACGACCCTAGTGATGTGGTAAATTGGATAGGAAATTTTCAAGTTTTCCAAAACCTATGAAATTGCAACTGAAACGGTAAAAATATTTCTATATTTTTCTATCAATATTACGTTAAATTCCAAGATATATCAGGAATCACTGATTTAATTTTGATTTTACTAATTTAATTCTGAATTATTGCAGAGGCAGTCGCAAAAGAAATTGTACACCAAGGGATTAACCCTTTGTGGTCCTATGTCGAGCAGTACTCGACATAGATTTTCACTTCATTTTGTTTTCTGACAATCTAATGTCGACTTTCTAATTACACAATGATTTTGTAATATCACCTGAATGTCCATCAGTACCTATAGTTATTGATATAATTTTAAAAAATGGATAACTAACGATAGAAAATATTGCAAAATTAATTTTATTTAGCCCACTACTGAAATTTACGAAATAATTCGGACCGAAAAGGGTTAATACTATGCAAATAGTTTGCCCGTCTAAATTGATACTTTTCATTCAATAATTTTCGGAAAACTTAAAAATTCCTATTCCACTTGAAGCGTCATATGTTTATTTAACATGTTAACCATTGAAAATTTCAAGGAACGAGAAAAGCAAGGTATCAGCTTGTCTCTGTAGAATTACGACGAAAGCCCTGTCTCTCATCCTCCACATCCATCTCCTTCTCCCTCTTTCGCGGCTGCTGAGTTAAGCTGACATCCGGACGTGAGCCGAAGCGGAAGGAAGGGGACGTGACGTCGCGATTAAGGCGAATCAAACTAGCGAATTGTACGAATCGGCCTACCCGCATGGAGGAGTAAACTCGCGAGACCATATCCTCGGCCTACGTTTATCGGGACAAGTCGCTCGAGGAGTTGACTCAGTCTTCCTATCTCCGATCGAAATCGTGCCACGAATATGACAAACTTCGTCCACGATTATACATATAACGAGCATCCGCTCGAGGTAGACTTCAGGAGTACTCTTTAGGATGGAATAATTACGTGGCATTTTGCCGTTCTAATTTTAGAAACGGGTACCATGGATCGATTCGTTTCCGATGGATCGTATTTCGAAATTTACATTGCCCGTTTCCTCGCTCTGGAAGTAGATTTTGTGGAGGAGGTCCGGGATATACTTGCAGCGATAACGATACGAGTATGAACGATGAAGATAACGATTAACTTGAATGGAGGAAGGGAGGTGCTTCATTTATAAAATTCTTTATGAATTAAAACGTAAGATATGACATCGTGATTAACACTAAGCCTACCAGGCCGGTCAAAATGACCGGTTTCCAATTTATTCTAAAAATTCCCTAAATTAATAGGAGAGCCATGAAGCAAAAATTCCATTTCTATCTTATAAAAGATATATTAGTTTATTAATCATCGCCTCACTTCTTGATTCCTCTTTTCCCAAAGCACTTATTCGGTGTATCTAAATATGAGCAGATATAACGCCGGTAGTTTTAGTGTTGAGTCAATAGATTTCATGACTTTCACGAGATAAATTTTTATATTTGATGAAGTTAAAAAGTTTACTTTGAAGAGTAGAAACTTAAATGTGTTTCGCGTTACCTCAAAGTCCTTGGGTCCATAGAGGATCAAAAGAGAATATCAATTTCTTAATTTCAGCAAGATATAGAAGAATGAATCTTTGGAATTTTGCAAAAAAACTTAGAATCAGTCTGACCGCCTTGGCCGTTCTAGCGTAAATTCTATCTTTCAACGCCGTTGTTGAAGACGAACCGACTGAAAGGTACGTTGGGAAAAAAAACGCAAACAAAGGAGAAATATTTGAAACATTTTTCGAACCTTTCTAGAACAAAGTCAGCTTACGACAGGGTGCACCGAGGTTGGAGGAGAGTTTCCCATTTAATTAAAATACCTAAAGGTCTTTGAGCGACTGACGTTCCCATCGATCGTCCGAGCAAACGTCGTCTCTGCAAACATATTGCATCCACACCGATGACACGTGTTTTCCGAGACATCGGTTCGCACCTGCTGGCCGATATTTCGAGGATAAACAAGAACCGTGATCTCCCCACGATGAATCGAGGGAGCCTTAAGCGAATTTCGAGATTATTCCGTGGCCCGAGTCGACCGTGGATTAAATTAATATCCTCGACAGACCGGATGCGGTACGTAATTCGGGGACGCCGGTATGACGGAGCTAGATACCGACGATAAACGGTAACACTCTATCGGTTGCATCGTCGAGAGATCGAGATTGCTGCTCGATTATCATCGTTTAACTTCGGAACTGTCAAGCCAGTTAAAATGACTGATATCCAATTTTTTTTTAAATTTTCTAAGTCCATTGAAGCGTCTAAGTTCGCTTCTAGTCCTCTCTAAGTTCCAAGTTCAAGAGTAGATATTCTACGCCATAAAGAATCTTTCCTCCACTTGATTCACCTTTCAAAGTATTTATTAATGTATTAAAATGTAAGGGATCTAGCACTAATCCTACCAAGCCAGTCAAAATGACCGGTTTCCAATTTTTGTGTAAAAATTACTTCAATTGATAGGATAGTCGCAATCTACTTCTATCTAACACTAGAACTACCGGCGTTAAATCTATCATATTTCAATATATTAAATAATTACTTTGAAAAAGGAGAAATCGAGTGGCGGAAAGAATGATCAATTTAGTGATTTATGTCCTTCACCAGTCATTTTGACTGGTTTGGTAGTTCTAGTGCTAAATTCGCTAATTAATAGTATTTTTTTCTCCCTTTATTTTTCTTTTTCTACTACTGCACGTGATACAACAACTGACGTTGGCTATCGCAGTTACAAAATAGAGAGAGCACATTGCCAAGGAGGAGTACGTAAAACAGGAAGTTCGGTTTTGTCATGTGAGGCCAAGAGACATATTAATTATAAATAAATAGGTTTCACTGATAGAACGGGAACGTTCAACCGCTCTGAGAATTTCATTCCGATGTCTGTCTGTCTGTCTTCTCATTCTATCTTCATTCTCGTACGACTTTCCCAGCCCACATCCGGATCTCGTTAATAAGTATCCCGAGGAACGGAGAGGAGACTATCCGCGAGTACTTCCTTTATATAAAGTATATAGATTTCTATGGATGTTATGCCGCCACTCTCTAATATCCTGCGCCTACGTTGCCCGGATGACTTCGTTCTCCTTTTCGATAAAAGCTCACCCCCTGCCTGAACTTCCGGTACACTCATCACCGAAAACGTCCATTAACGGACTCTCGTGTCGAACGAGAATAGTGCTGTGCTCTCTCGGCGACTACGTTGGATGGGAAATAATTTTCCAGCTTTTTTTTTTAATACGTTTCAGTTGAAATTGTAACATGGATATGTCGAAAGTTTGTAATTTTAGGTGAATTAGGAATTTTCAAAGCATCTTTTCATTGATTGTGAAGAAAAATTTCTATGGAAGAGAAAGGTATCTGTTTTTTTTTTTTCTACGGTTTTATTTAGTTGATAAAGGTATATATTCGTGAAAGATATCGATAGCAAGCGATATAACATCGTTGAGTATCGAAGTCTGTCGATTTACGGGGATTGACACTGGAAGGGATCGTATTCGAGATATCTCGCATCGGTACGAAGGTCGTAAATAGTAGATAGAGGATATTCGCATATTTCTAGATTATGTAGCATCACTTTCGTGAGGATTTCTTTCCCATTGAGAAAATCCCAAGGACGAAAAATATCACCGGGCAGATCGATGAACGAGTAAATTGTCGTTTCATAAATGGAACTACTGACATTTCAGAATAATCTGACGGATAAATTGGAAAAAGTCTCTCAATCTATAAAAGAGCCATACGGTAGATGTTTCACATTTATTCTATAAAATATAAATTGACTATCTCTTAACATTAGAACTACCAAGCAAGTGAAAATGACTGGTTCACAATTATTTCAACTAATTCTCAAAGTTTATAAAAAAGTCACAGAGTAGAAACTCTACGCTGACCTTATAAAACACAGATTACAAATTCCAATAATCCTCTCCACTTCTTCATTCCTCTTTTTCTCAACTCATCTAATTACAACAGATTCAATGCCAGTAGTTCTAGTATAAACTAAAACCATTGAACTTTTCAAACACCGTTTATATTTCAAATAAATAGCGATTGTTCAAAGTACACAACGTTGAAATTAACCAGCAACGTTGATCGACTTCAGCGTACTTCTAGCGCAGAAAAAACAGGATGAGATCGATCTCCATCGAGGCGCGTTTTCTTAAACACAGTTCGACGCGTAATAAATTTCATTTCTGCGAACGACACTAATTACGCTTATTTTCTAGCTGTGGCAGCAACAAATGCGAAACAAATACAAAATAAAGAGGCAGCGTTGTGTACGCAGGGACCGGATGTCCGTGGATCATTTAACCGGAAACTGAAGGTTCGCGCGCATCGACGCAATCGAACCGACTCCAAAGCGTAATAATAAATTCGATTTCTGCGAAAATCAACGACACTCGTAACAGTTACTTTTTAGCTGGCGCTATGGCAGAAACGAATACCAAAGGAATACGACACGAATACCGAAGTTGCAACTAAAGAGGCAGCGTTGTGTACATATAGGGACCGGATGTCCGCGGATCATTTGACCGGAAACTGAAGGTTCGCGCATCGGCGTAATCGAGCCGGCTCGCCGCATGTTAATCGCACTGCAATCGCCCGCATCCTACGTTCGAAGCTGTAATCGTTCACCGATAAAAGCGCTTGTAACCGTTTAAAAGCTGAACGATGTACGTACTCGCGGGAAAAGAAGATAAACGCAAATTCCCCAGAAACTGATCCCCCTCAATTACGCGAAATAATCCGCGGTTGGATTCGGTTTACACGAACCAGATACCTAAATAAAGTATCTCGAGCTAAATTTGGCCGAGTTACTCTGGGAAGTATAACGTTTTAACGAGACCGATCGAGTAGTCGAGTAAAACCTTTCTTTTTTCCTTTTTTTTTAAAGTTAGAAATGCACGACTTTTCCAATTTCAATGCTGCATTAACCTTCAGCTTTATTTTGCATTTAGAACGAGATTTCATTTGACCCAGATCCAGAACAATTGTTCACCGTGAATATATATTAGGCTCACAATTGTTCCTAAATATTTTTCTCAAATCGATAAATGAGCCATGACTCGATTCATCATCCTTTTCATCTCTTAATTCATCCTCCACCACGGTAATTATTCTTAATACTTAAAAGTATCTACATTAGATAGTTTTAATATTAACACTAGAACTACCGGCCTCAAATCTATCATATTTTAATTTTATCATTATATTATTGATATTACACGTAGAATATTTATTCTATGACTCTTATGTAGACTTGGAGAATTTTTGGAAAAAATTGTGTACCAGTCATTTTGACTGGTTTGGTAGTTCTAGTGTTAATAGAAAATATACCACGATGTAGAAAATACCATAAGAAATTTCCAGTCATGTTTAACGAGTCGGGCGAAGATTAAATCACAAGAGAAGGTATTGTAATCAGTTTTTACGGTGTTGCAATATTCGCAAGAGAATTAGTATACGTTGGAAAAGTTAGTTTGATATTACGAGCCAGTAAACGTTTAATGTCTCATCGTAATTTTCCCATGAACGTAACCTTATTTCAAGCTAGACGCTCTCTAATATCCATTAAAACGCTCGAACCGCGGAAAGTCCAGTATGACGGGCACACGATATCGTGCGATTAATAATTGCACGTATATACGTAAAGCCACGATAGCGACAATGAACGCGTGCAGAGAGAGTATGTCGAAAGACTAGCCCGTTTACGAGTCTCGTGCCTCGGCAAATCGTGTAACGATCTCTCGCGCACAGCGCAGTAGTCACAGTCATTCATGAATTGGCTCGAAACGCTCGCCGTTTATTTATACCGGCTGATAAATCGCTATGCGGCACGTAGAACCGAGCATCGCGCGCGTCTCGATGCGTTATGATGTTTTTCCAGTAAAAACAGACCTCCGTGGCAGAGTTTCAAGAGGAAAAAGAAAGAGGAACTTGGCGAATTCTGAGACGAGCGAATTCCAAGTCACCCTTGTTTCAGGTACTCGAATAGAGTGGATAAATTTCTATAAATATTTCCATCCCTTGGTCCAACGATGGGCAAAGAGTTTTGCAAGATTGTTGCGAAAAAGAGAAAAATTCTAGCGAATCGATGTAAGTCAGGGAATATTTGAATTTCTATGGAAAATGCATGTGCAGTGTAGAAAGTGGAGGAGCCCGCATCAGTCTGTTTGAGGAGATTAATAGGTATGGTGGTAGGGTAATTATTTTCAATTGAACTATTGCAATGTGATAGTAAATAGTATATTGAAATTCAAAGATTCTATATACAAGGCAAGTTAAAGTTTACGGCGGTGTGTTGTTTAGCCAGCGCTCGCTCAGGCGAGCGACTTTTGTCAAGGGATCTTCTCGCTTGGGGAAAACAACAGAATGTCCTCCCTTTTTTTCATCCTATCCAGCGATACCTGAATTGCAGTCAATGCAGTCGCCGTGAAACGACAATGCAGGGATTCGTCGTTGGTAACGGTTCATCCTGACAATTGACACGCTTCGACGCTTCGAAGCAAGTATAAATGGGAATCCGATTACAGCCGGAAGTTGCTTTATGCAGCGGTACACCATTATTTCCCTCGTTCCTTTTAACTCGAAATCTCGGACGCGTTTACCGTTTTATATTCTTCGAATCTATCGATCTAATCGTAACTTCCAAGCAGAATTTCTTCCTACTTATTTTGTTAAACATTTCTAATACGCAATTTACTCGACTGATCATCCTCTCTGCAACTCGATCCTAAATTTAACGCCCACGCATCAACCGTCAATCGTACTTGCGAGTAACTCGAGAGATCTAGAAGATCACTTCTTCAGAAGCCACTAAAAAAAATGCAAACAGACGTAACGTTATTATTGCATTCGCCATCTATCGTGTTTGAAATGCAACGAAACTTTTCGATCACTCGTCATGCCTGAGAGAATTCATCCTTTCAGCAGTCCGAGCGCGCGTGCACGTTGTACGTGCGCATACTTGTAAATAATTAAGCGTATCGGATATCTTTACGTGACATCGTTGTATCATCGAACATGGAGGTGAAAAAAATTCCTATCGTCCCGATAATAACGATGGAAATGTATTTCGTGCTTCGAGATACCACGGTATATAGATTTCCTATATACGTGCAAGGTATACCGCAAAAAGTTGGCACGCGAAAAAGAAGACTTCCGGTGAATGAAACATCCACCGTGCCGTCTCTGCCGTTACTCCCGACCGGCTGACAGGGACGATCAACGTGTCCCGGTTTTTGGTGCACGCTAATAATGTCAATATCAATGAGACGTCCGGTCGTTTTTAGGTTAGGTGTGCGCACGTGCGAGCTACGGTTGCGCGCTCGCGTTATTATTCGTTTTTACGCACGTCAAGAGGAGGAAGCGCACGCGGCACGGACAGGTGTCCTGTTTACACAATGAAGGAAAGGAAGAAAGAAGAAAAAAGCATGGTAGAGAGAGAGAAAAAGAAGAGAAGAAGGAACAAACGAAGGAACGGAAGAAGGAAAAGGATCGTTAACGGTACATACCTGTTTCCGAAGCGTTCCTTCCAGAACTCGGCCGCATCCGCCTTCGTGATACGGAACTGATCTCCGGCGAAGACTCCGTTAGGGAAGATGGCCTTCAGTTCGGACAGCATGTGGCTAAATACGAGACTCAACTTCGTCAAGTTTCGACGATAATGAGAAGTCTCGTCAAACATCTTATCCTTGCCCTCTTTAAAGAGCTTGATCGCCTGTTTGCACTTTCTCATCAGATTGTTGATGAACACGCAAAAGTGCTCGTTGCTATGTAACACCTGCATCCTGTCCTCGTACTTGCTGTATATCAGTCTCAACCGTTGATACGTGTCCGGTAGTATGTCGAGGATAAAAGGCGGTGAATTCTTTAGGTTCATGCGTTGATGTTGACAAAGCTTAACAACCTTATCCATCAGCTTCCAAGTCTTATCTAACATCCGCTTGTCGGTCGAAAGTTTCGGCGGTGTCATAGCGTCGGCGAAGCGACCGTGAAGCTTCTGGAAAATCGAGCCGATGTGAACGGCACGAGTACGACTGCTATGCCCCGACGACATTTTGACGTGTGCGTGCACGTCTCTCGACCCCCGGGGCGTCTTGGTGCTCGCTTTCGTTGCGAGGCCCGCGCACTTTTACACCTCACCTTCGTTAACACCACCAACACCCTGCTTAGGTTAGCCTGCCCTCCACTCGCACGATACGATATACCGCATTTCCCCCTCAACGAGACGAATTTTCAACTGTCTCAACGACCTTCTCACGAAGTCGCGGCCACGATATGTACCATAACGTTACACGATACCACATCCTATTTCTACTATTCTCTACTGACAACAGCGGATAGCCACGACGAATCCGACTGAATCCGACGAATCGACACTGACACGACCAAGCGTGCCTTTGGCTCGTTAACTCTTTCGCTTTGGCGTAGTGCCGCTACTGACGCCTTGTGGCGCTCTGGTAGCGCGGTAAATTTAAATTCAATTTCATAGGATGAAGTGTCGATATTTTTCGATTAGCAGGAGTACCGTCGGTTTAGTGTGTATTAAATTTAAATGTAGGAAAGAGGTAGCTTGGAAATTGAGAAATGTAGAGGCGAGAATGATAATCGGTTAACACTTTACTAACCGGTGAAGACTTTTCTCTGTCTATTTTCTATTTTATAGGGTCAAATAAAACGTGCAAAATTATCCTTCTCGCTTTGCATTCGGAATAAAGGGATAAATTTATCGATAAAACAAGAAGAACGTGTATTTTCATGATCACTTTTATGGTACATTCAGATGTTTTACATTCGCAGACATATGGCATGGGAATACAATTAAGAAATAAATTAAAGATGCGAGGGAAAACGGCAAAGTGAAGGTCGTATTGTTGGCGCAATGCATCGATTGTATTGGCTTATAGCAGTTCACTCGGGCGGTCATAAAAAAATAAAAAAATTCTTAATATCATTTCCGGCTCGTGGTTGTAATCTTGAGGGACAAAATGCCACGTTATCTTGTATCCACGAGCAATCTGATATTACTTCGCTAAAAATCGATCATAATACTTTCTCAATTTTCGTCACGAATTTTTCTACACGTTCTCAATTTGCTTTTTTTTAACTTTCTCTCTCTCTCTCTCCGTCATTTGTATTTGCGTTCATCGTTATCTATTTATTCGACGTGGCAAGTTTTGAATTTGTGTTACTACCGAGCCAAGATTAAAGCACTTGCTTCTACTATCTCTCGTTTTCGCAATGCTTTAACGATGCCGCCGATATTTTGGTATACTATGATTGAATCTTATCACCCCCTTTTTTTCTACCTGCACTCGGAATTGTAATAAGGCTATCTGCCCTCTAATTGATTATTAGTGGCGACAACGTGATGTCACCGGTTTTCTAAATAAGCACTTAGCCGCAGGAGGATAAAACTCGTCATTATGAACACGCTGGCAGGAACCGATCCTAGAATGCAATATCTTTCATCTGAAACATCAAAAAAAAAAAATGAATGTTACGTTTGGCAATACATATCTTGTTGCAAAACACAGACATGAAAGGTATTTCGAGTACAATCAATTCAAATTATTATTTACTACTGCATTATGATACTTGCGTATCAGAAAACTGATACTGTATTTATTGAATTCTCTTCTTCCTGTCGACACTGTATCAACAACGTCGGTGCAAATAAAACGCTTGTACGAAAACAAGAACAGGTTCATCAAGCATAATCATACATTTCTACGAGCAAAGTCAATGAACATACTTCAAACATTTACAAACAAAAATGCACACACGGACGCACACATGTTGGGACAGGTCGTTCATATATTTATATTTAAACAGAATATATTGGGCTGAGAAGATTTCTTCATGTTTCAACGCAAAACGAAGATAAATTACGTTCGACCACCTGTCGCAAGTACCTTCTTGCAATTTCTGACAAAAATTGGCCTCACTTTAGCGCTAAAACAGGAAGAGACTTCCCCCAACCAAGTATTGTGTATAAGGACAGAGAAAGACAAAAGATATTTGCAAAGAAAATAAAACGCAAGCCACAACAAAAAGAAGGACTTAACAAGCTGAAAATCGTAAAGAAAACAACTCATATTTTTCATTTTTACACAGAAATATTCATGCTGCTTATGAGATCCGTCTCGTATAATCCCTAGGAAAGATAGATCATTCGTTTACTTTATTTACAAACACGTATAAACATATGTACACAGTGGAAGGCATGCAGATCGAAAGAGTTGAGGTTCAATGACGGGAATTATGGAGGATAATCGAAGAGTGCACTTTCGACCTTTGCACCTTAAACATTGCCTGCTCAATAGTTCTACATTTACCTGTCATTTGATCGGACATTTTTTCCGCTGCCCAACCTAAGCTTCTTTCAACTGCCATTTTCCATTTCTTGTACCTGGCATTCCTCTCTGCAATTAAAAAAGAAACGGTGTATATCGACAGATCATTTAAACCTGACGTGATATATATTTGAAGCATCTACCTTCCGGAGTAGTAGTTGGCAAAAATGTATCAGTAGGAACAGTTTCCACTTCTTCACCATCGAGTTCCCAAACTCCTATACCTTCGGCATGACCTGCTGCCATTGCTGCACCCAATGCCGTGATGTCTGGCATCGTTGATCTAACTATTAACAAAAAAACGACATGATACTTGTCTTCATTTTCAAGAATACTGCATTTCGAGGATAACAATCGATATACTTACAAACTGGTGTACCACAAAGATCAGCTTGCAATTGCATGAGAAGATTGTTGGTCGACATCTTTCCATCTGTATTTAATTTGGTCAGTGGAAAACCGCAATCTTTGTACATCGCTTCCACGATGTCTCTCGTTTGGAAGCAAACAGCTTCCAGAGAAGCTCTTATAATATGCTGCTTCGTGGTAAATGCAGTAAGACCGCAAATTATCCTAAAACAATGATACATCCGTGAAATTAAAAATAACTACACGTTAGTTCCGATTGTTAAAAATGATATCAAAGAGATGTTTTTACCCTCTGGCGTCCTTCCTCCAGTAAGGAGCGTACAATCCGGTGAACGCTGGAACGAAGTAAACGTCGCCAGTGCTAAATACACTTTCAGCTAAGTGTTCGCTTTCGTGAACGTCTTTTATGAGCTTCATGTTATCACGTAGCCACTTAATTGCAGCCCCTGCAACAGCAACCGATCCCTCGAGCGCATAAACAGCCGGACTGTTTGGACCTAATTGATAAGCTACAGTAGTGACTAAACCGTGGGAAGAATACACTCTCTGAAAAGTGCGAATAAACCTCCGTGAACGGTATATAATTCCAAACGAAGAATTTTCACACACGAATTTTCACTGGACGTACCGTAGTTCCTGTATTACAGAGCAAAAAACAGCCACTTCTGTAAGTATTTTTCGCCTGTCCCTTTTTCAAACAGTTCTGGCCGACCAGCGCTGACTGTTGATTTCCTAAAATCTACAAAGGAACGGTCAAAAGTAACGGGACCAATGAAACTGTAATTTCTAGAATATGCTCTTACTTACACCGGATATAGGAATATCTTTCAACGGACCGATCGCTATATGTCCATATATCTCGGAGCTGCTTTTAATCTCTGGCAAAATGTGCATAGGAATGTCAAAATATCTGCACAACGTAGGATCCCACGAAAGCGTTTCAATATTCATTAACATAGTCCTCGATGCGTTTGTCACATCAGTGATATATAATCCACCATCTTTGCCACCCGTTAAGTTCTGTAACCAGTTTTCAATGAATGCTCTTTGGGCCTTCAATGTTCACTCCTCTTTCGCTGTAAGGCATAACAATCGTTTCTGTACTCTACATACTGTTCTACGTGCAAGCACAACGTACACACGTACCCAAACGATCCAAGTGTCCATAGTGCCGACTTTGCATCTTTTATCTCGCATCGCTGCTCTAACCGCTGGTACATTGGTCTTCATCCATCGAATTTTCAACGCTGAGAAATACGAACTAACCGGCAATCCACACAGTGGTTTCACGTGGTTCTTGCTTTGATCAGGAAACTTTGCTATTATCTGATCCACGAGAGGGTCAGTTCTGATATCGGACCAGCCTAAAAAGAAAATACATTAAATTTGACTTCATGTTTAGTAAATACTTCTAAATCAATCTGACAAATTTTACAATGGTCGATAACTGAAGGTGGAAGATAGAAAAATATAAAAAATTCACCTATGGCATTGTGCAACGGTTCACCAGTATTCGCATCCCACGCAACGGTGGTTTCTCGTTGATTCGTGATACCGATAGTGACGATTTCTTCTACCTTTAAACCAAGTACGTCGAATTTTCGAATAACGTCCTTGATACATGCCTTCACAGCAAATAATATCTCCTTCGGGTCCTGCTCCACCCATCCTTCCTGCGGACTTATTTGTTCTATATCGATTTGATGTGATGCCACCTCAGCAACGTGTTTCGCATTGAATACCTGAGTAAGAGAAAAGTTTTGCAGCTTATAAATATCCTTAAAATATTTTTTTTAAACACCGGTCAGAAGAGGATAGGATGAAAAAATACCGGTCAGTAAAAACTCAACAGAAGCGAATGTAATCCAATCGTTAAGTTCGAAGCGCGAGCAGGCAATTGAAGAAAGTTGTAAACATTTAAAAAACTACAGTTATTCTGCGACAGTATAAATATCGTGTTACCAGACATTAAGCAAGTATTATTGCTCTGTAAAGTGCCTCACCACAAACCGCACGGTGCGAGTACCAACATCTATCACTCCCACAAGAGGCCCCTGCTTTTTCGACGTATTCGTCATCGTATCTGTAAAACGCAAAGGTCATAAATAATATCAAATTACCCCATAAACTATCGACAGCAAAGAATACAAGTAAAACTTCGCAACTAATGTGAGGTAGACGGTTACATCGGCATTAATCAGAGGATATTTGAGTATCGTTATCAGATTTTTACCAAATCCATCGTTATTAAAGTATCCAGTGATGATAAACGCACGATTACAGCTGAGATTTCAGACACGTTGGAAAAATGTGTGAATCAAAGTACATCGTAAACGAACACGATAACGACAGGCTTAATCTTCCGCCAGGAAAATCAACGTTTAACGATTCAGGAAGATCCTGAGAGTCCGCCACGTTGGAGAAGATATTTTGCAATTATCAGAGAAAAAGATTTATCAAAACTTCATCTTAAAACTGAGGATAAAACTCGGTGTGCCGAAGAATCGAAAACTTGGCTCGAAACGCGCAAGAAGTTCTCCTTTAAGTTCACTTGACCAACTCTTCAAATGGGAGAAGAAGAAAGTTCAAAAGTCGGCTATATTTCTCGAACAAATCAAAGCTCCACAAAGGCTGAAATTAAGTCATCCAATCACCTCGGTCGTCGTTCATTTCCTCCGAACTTTGCCCTGCTTTATCGGAGAATCGGTTCACGGTATTTCCACCGCGATAGGGCAATGGATTCTACAAACCTGAGGCAAACTTTTAAGCGAATCTTGTCGCAACAGTTCTAAGTTCAATCTGTCGTATCCTTTCCCCTTTTCGCCGATGATACTTTATCTTTTGTGCGTAACGCAACGAATCTCTTTCTCTTTGGACTTCTCCTTGGGTGAGTCGAAATTCAAACGAGAATTTATTCCATTCTTTCCTGGTTCCTCTAGTTCTTCTGGTACTTCCGGACTTTAAAAGTCTTGACGATTTAATTACCGCGAATCCCTCAAAGATACTTCTTTTTAAACTCTTCTGATAATCTGCGATATTAAATCTGCCAAAAAATGGTGCTATTATGAAATCGCACTGTGGAAGATCTTGAAACTTCTTTGCAAAAACTTCAGAGACGTCTACAGGTACAGCTCGATGTCCTCAAACTCCTGTATCTTTCTGCAGACGTTTATACCGAATTGTATATTCAAGAATCAACAAATTATAATCGCAGATAAAACTTGACCCGAATTAAATCACCTGGTTTAAAGGAGGCTTTATATTTCTAGAAGCCAGCACTCAAACGATCCGCACGTTACACGACATCAACGAAAATGATTGTATAAGCTTTAGCATCGAGTTTTTTGTAATCGGTGTTCATCTGCGTCACAAGTGAGAACGGCAATGCGATTCGTTGGTTGTGGAAGGCTCAACCGTTTCCTCCTCTTGACATTCCGTTCGCTCTAAATGAAATTCAAGATAATGTTTCACTGGAACACCCGATGTTTCCCTTCGCTGGGTATCTTCATGTATATCCCCTATCGAGACGAGTTATCTGCCTCTTCTGCTTGATCATGAAACCGCGGATGGCCCAGTCAAATGTTCGCGCGTCAGCAAAGAAAGATAAGGTAGAAAGAGAAATATATTTGCGTCGTTTGTTTATTATGTAATTTTCAACTTCGACAGCTGAGATCTCGTCTGGAACTATAGTATTTCCAAAGACTGCTAATTAATGATAATTCGGGAATAATTTTTCAGAAGTGACTTTGGAGGATTCGAAATCGGGTCCTCCGATTGTGACATAGTTTCCTTCTACTTTCTTGTTCTAAATATTCTTGTGGTTTCAAGTTCTGTGGTTATTTATCGCAGACTTAGCTACTTTAGGTGGAACTAAATTAGCTGTTCTAAATTAATGTAAATGTAGTCACAAAAAAAATCGTACGGCACGGGGTTAAATGGTAATTAGAAATGTGATATTTTAAAGAGTAGAAAAATCGGCCAGTTTGCGATCTCTACTTGGATCTTTCAGTTTAAAGTTACGTGAAATGTTTAAGGTAAAACGTGTCGCTTTGTGAAGCTGGAATTTTGTTAATTCAAACAGTTATGCTTGATGGAGAATAAAATCGATTGGAGGCACTCGAAACGTGTCCCTCGTGAGAATCGATCACTTTGTGAAAAAAAACACTTGCCAACAAGGACTATGTACTTATCCTTTGTTGGAAATTTCGATTGCACACGCGTCTCACGTTTCAGAGGACAATAAATCCTCTCTGATCTCATGCTTCTCAAATTTCAATCGAGCGATGCTTCTGCATAAATGCGATGCAATTGAAGGGAATGAATTTTCCTTCAGAAGCATCATTTACGAGGAATAGATTCACCGTAGATATTAAATTCCGGCTGTATCATTCAGCAAACGAATTTGAATTCTTGAATTCGATTGAATCGAAGTAAATAGGAATTGCATATTTACGATTAATTGTATCGAGAAACGCGGAAAGAGATTGCGCGATCGATAGAAGTAAATATTTTGCTTTTTTGTTTTATATTATCTGTTCTCTACGTTGTCACGATTACGTAACACTTTAGACGATCGTTCTAAAGTACTCGTGTAATTGCGATTAATCGATCGTATTATCATTCTGCAATGTTCCTTTCGATATGTAATCAAAGTTAACCTAGACAGACTTCGGGATTTATCAAAGATAGGAAGTTCTCAATTTGTCACAAAAATTACGAGATATTTCAGAATCAACTTGAATTTATTTAATACATTTACATGTAATACATTTAAAAACCATTAATTCTAACGCTAATTGTTTCACATTTCTTCTGATCTCGCAATTTTTCTGAACAGTCTGCATTCATCGTTTGGACAGTGTCTCGTTCTTATTATCGTCCACGTGTGTTCAGTCGCGCATGCAACGCATATGTATACGAAAGTGTGCTGCATTTCAATAGAATCCACTGTGACGTCATGTCGCATCGTAAGAACGTACGGGATTGGTCCACAGAAGAGGCTCGTCCTCGTATTTACAATGCGGAATGTGGATGCATCGTTATCGAGCGTTTAGCAACACGTTTCGCGCCTACTTTTCCTCCCCGCCTATCTCGTTTCCTGCAACGTTTCTTCGTTGCACTTTCTTCCGTTTGAAAACACTGTTCGTAAGATATTGAACATGTATAACATAATCCAGAACGAATGATGTCAGTAAGGAAACAAATCATCGATATAGGTTAAGTCAGACTTGTCTTTGTAATCTATATTTCTAAGTAGGCCGCACCATCTTTCCTGCATCGCCTGGCAATGAAACGAGGATGTTGATCTCGTGATGTATCACGCGACACGTTGCAGATGCAACATCTGGTCAGTGTCGTCGTCGAATATGTTTCTTGCGAGAATTTCGTATTATTGGAGTTAATGAGATTCTTCTATCCATTATCTTCATAAATGTCGTAATGGAAAGGAGGTTGAATTCGGTGGAGTTACGAGAATCGGAAAATTTTTCGAACGTCTCGTTCCACAGTCATTTCACGAGTGCAACGGAATGCAACGTGTAGATGCATTTCGTCCACGTACGACACGATGGCACGCCACACGGCACGCATATTTGTTTGTCAACCCTTTTTATTTTTGGCAAACACCAATGTACTGCAACGACCGTGAAAGCAATTTTACATCGGTCGCATCCGCTTTTCGAATTCAAGGTTATGGCCTCTTAAACGCATGCGCGCGCATTTTAATCGAACAACAGAAATCGTTTAAAAAGATCTTGATTATCGACGGACGATGAAAGGTCGAGTTTTATTTATCGATTATCGTTCGTCAGATATCTCAGGTGAATATGTATTTTTCCACATCTTCGAGCGTTTTATACGTCACAGAGTGCAGTCGAAAGATGTGCTACTTAACGAAATCGATGAATACCGAATACAGAAGTTCTATCTCATTAGGCAAATTGCTACCTCCAAAAGAATACATTATCATGCAATAATCCTAACTCGTTTTGGACGATAACTTATTGAACGTTACGAAACGATGCAATTCCCTTTCACCGTCCCCTTCGGACATCGATAGACCCAAGAATTTCTACGAATAGAGAAAATTGTACTCACCTTTTTCCTTAAAGGCATAGTACTTAAAGATGCTCGTTCTACGTCCAGTTTGGGTGCGTTCCAATTCCGCAGGTAAACTAGTATCGTCGAATGTGTCTTCCTCCCTGCGTTCTTCCGCATTTGTTTCCGCATCCCCATTCGTCACAGCTCCAACCACACTTTCCGCATTCTCTCTTTCCATAGTCCACGGTGCAACTTATTTACGAGCACAGAGCGCGTGTTAACTTTTATTCAAAGGCACGATAACGGGAATACAGTTCCAGAACGATAATTACTCAATGTGGCGAATTATTGTCAATCTAGGAAATTTAAAAAAAAATCGGAATTAATTTCGAAACTTGAAGAAATGAATTTAAAAAGGGAAAATAATTAATGAGATGTCAATGAGGGGAAAAAAAGGAGTATGGATCAGCTAACCTTCCCGCCGCGCACCGGACACATTCGACCGCGAGAATGCGGGAATCGTCAGAAGTGCGAGGTGCCTTTGCCTCGCCTTCAGCTTTCCCTCCTCTCTCTTCGTCGCGTCCAAAACCTGTTACGTACCGTTTCGTCTCGCGACGTTTGCCGATTCTCATTCTCGCTGCCAAAGGTGGCACTCTAAAATTAACTAACTTCTTGTTCGATCTTACACTTCCTTCCTTGTGATTCACGTATTTGAACAATTGCGCGCTTACGCGACGCACCTAGCGTGATTTATGAGTTGTTCGCGCGACGTATTGAAAATCCGTCGCGTTTTCGAAGGTCGAATGCGCGTGAATGCATTTGTTTATGGGCTATAAGATGTAAATGAAGATGTTACTTTGAACGACTGGAATTTCAATGTTCGACAAGGATGTCTCGGATGGTATCGATTTCTGATGTACCCTAAGTCTGTCTCGTTTTTGTTCTCGACGTTTCGAAAATTAATAATGTCTCGTGGTTTTTCTTATTTGTTAGAGCTGAGACTATCTTGTTTTTATATAGATATAAAATAAATATGTATAATTGCAGGGCAGTTGTGACTCGTTAGGTTTAAATTAGCGCGAGCGCGCGTATAAGTGTACTTGGAGAAGGATTATTGTTTGAGTTATAATTGGCGGTGTGATTCGAGTTAATTAACTTAGCCGCAATGTAATTGCGAAGTGAAAATACCTTGTGAGAAATATATAAGAACACTCGATGCAGAAAATCACGGTCAGTTAAAACACGTCATGTATAGATAAGAATCAATCATTTTACGAAGTCACGACGCACGCGCCTCACGATTCTTGCACTTTGAAACCACAAAGACAACACGGACGATGACAGATTTTAAATTATCATTGTCATTTCGTGAAATTGGATTATATAATGGCCAACTAATTTTATTAATTATTGCATCAAAATTAATGTAAAGTTGAACACATAGAGAAATTAATAATGATGAATTGTGATAATAGGTCAATGCAAAACAATGAAAGGCAAAAAAGATAGTCAACGTCAACTTCCACGGTAAAGTTTTACAAAGTGTGGCAACATTCGATTGGAGGCTTTTTAGCTGTACCGTGAAGTACTTGAACATGATGTGGTCTGTAAATAGGCCGCATAATGCGTTGGTTTTTTCCCGGGAAGCATCAGACTACCCGAAAGCATATCGTACGTTTCGTCCTTATATACTAACTGTACCGCTGTTCGAGAACTAGCGAGAAACTTGACCGCTTTACTGGTATGTTACGAAATAGCAAGATTTCTGACAGAAAACTATGTTTCTGTCACGATAAATGTTATCTCAATACATTATTTATACTTTATTTGTTATAAATTTGAATAGCCCATGTATATATTACGATAAATATTTAAATTTATAACAAATTGACGTGTGCACCTTCAATCGCGGTAGCCGCGTAGCGGCCAGAGAAGGAAGTACGCAAAGTGTAGTTTGAAATTCTCCGCCAGTTAGCACTACTTGTCCTTCGGCGCGAAAATTAGAAGACTCTATTTCACGATACATTATATTCATTTGCTTTAAAATTAGTGTACAATGAAGCCGAATATGTTTTACTATACTTGTGCATGGAATGTGCAGTAACTAAAATTCTAACAATTTGTCAATGAAGTAATTAAACTGCGACGAATTGAAATAATCTACTTGACTTGCTGCACTCATAACCTTGACCGCTTGCATCACTTAACGCCTTTAATTTACGCCCGTGGATGCACTAATTAGTCAGTGAATTCTAATGGCAATTTCTCAGTAATTAGATTTTATTCGCACGATATCGCAATTAAGTAGAAATAGCAACAGCAGCAACATAAAGTAGCATCAAAAATTAAACCTACTCGCAAGTATTATACATCTACCTCCACTTTCTAGCTTCTACTAAATTAATTTATAAACACTACATTCTACTACATTGAAATTTCAAAAAACCCCCTCGAAATTATCATTCCATATAAAATGACACTACTAGAATAGAAAAATGGCTTATGTCTATATGAAAATATCTTTCGCGTATATTAATTAGAAGAATGCAAGTTATAAAAAGAGAACTAAAATCTTTCGATGCGCCACTATTTAGCGTGCTTCATCCACGTGCTATGTAATTATGGAATCGTTATGCCAACCACGAATTGTACCGATACAAGAAACACGTAAGTTTCAATTGAAATACCATCATTGAATCGATTCAATCGAACGACAAGAGGCTTCGTTAGTAGAGAGAACGTTCTGAAGGAAAATAAAAAAAAAAGTGCAAGCAGAAATACTCACGAAAAGTCAGTAACTCACGGCGCTCACGGCCGGTGACTGAACACTCAACGCCCTGTGGACGCGGTTGCGGTCGATATTTTAATAAATGATCATCGATGCTTAATCCAGGCTAATGCGTGTCTGGCATGCAGAATGAAATAAAAAATATATTGTAACGATATCGGCGGTAAACGAATCTGAGATAATTATTACACTTCACTCCGTACCATGCCACAGCGTGCTGTCGTCTGCTGGAGAACCAACGATGCCAGCGGCCATATGCCGATGACAGCGCTTTACGCCCTCACCCTGATTTTCGCACTTGTTTCAAATGCAAATTTCATTCTGTTCTGCTTACGACATGTATTCACGTTAATTACAGGGATAGAAATTATGAACTCCCTTTTCTAGAACACAATAAGTCGGCTAATTTGCTTAAAACTTCGATTAAGCGCAGCGAAAGGAACACGCTGGGTTCTTAATATAATTCTCTGAGATTAAAGTATAATTATGAGGAAATTTGTTACTTAGAGATTTTATAATTGTGGAATATTAATTCATCTATGTTTCAAGTTATACTAAATTCTAACAATGGATACTATCGATAATAGGTTTCGATTTCGCTTGCCGGTACTTCATGTAAATGTAGTCCACGTGATACGCACCGATAGTGTGAATGAATAAAAATAACCTTAAAGTATCGAATGTACATATACGGTTCTTTTTAAGGATTAAACTTGAATTAATTATAGTATGACAATTCCAAGCTCAAGTGCACGAAGTAAAGACATCGTTGATCCGGTTGAACAAATGTTAAAAAAAACTGGATGTATGGAATTGCACTATGAAGTTCAGGTGCTAACCTCACTATTAGACGTACAAGAAAGAAGTATCTCGTAATAAAATTTAAACAGATCTATTTCTTTTATACAACTACAAACTCTGTTTTTTCATACAACTGCAGGAATGTATAGCTGAAAGTCAAGATTGGAGGAAATGCCAGGAACAAGTTAAGAGGTTTAAATTGTGCATGGCGGACTATCAAAAGAGGCAGGCAGAGGAACACTTGTAATTCTTTTTAAAGATGTTCTCAATAATTAATTATATAAGGCGTTTTTTAACTCGTACTTGGAAAGAGGAAAGTTGCAAAATGGTATTTGTAGTTAGATCAGATATTTCTATGGGAAAAGGTAAAATGGCTGCACAATGCGCTCATGCTGCTATAGAATGTTATCGCCAAACGTCTTGTAATAAGGTTTCTAAAGAAATGCTTCAGTTCTGGATAATAGAAGGGCAACCAAAAGTAGTCTTAAAAATATCAAGCGAAGATAGGCTTACTGCATTGGCACGTGGTGCTTACCGTGCTGGTCTTATTACTGCATTGGTTAAAGATGCAGGTAGAACACAAATACCTGTTGGTACAATTACTGTACTTGGTATAGGACCAGGCCCAAGATCAATTATAGACAATCTTACATCAGATTTAAAATTATTATAATACTCAGTGTGAGAAAGTGCAAAGCCGCAGTTAACTTTATCCAGTGTGTACAAAGGATTGATTAAATAAATTTATCATACTTGTTATCCTTTGGATCATATTCCAATATTTTATTAATGAACTAAAATTATATTTTGTTCTACTTAATTTTTTTATTAATACATACAAGCAATATCTTGGAAAATTTTTATGTAAATGTCTGAAGAATGTTTGTATAGTAAATACTACCTTAGGTAGTTTGGAACATGCTTATATATATATATTTATATACATATATTTTTTTTGTCATATCTAAAAAGATCCTGCATGCACTTTATGCCGGCATAATTTGCATGTTTTTCCGTTTCTCTTATAAAAAAGAAAACATTCGCCGCTAATACTAATCGCCACAATCACGTAAATAAATATGAAGATGTACAAACGAAAAATTCATCTCTAAGTTATCAAAAATCATCGTGTCACTATCCTATTCGTATAAGCATGTAAAACTAAAATATCGTGTTTAACATTAATCACTGTACATTGCATATCCTAGTAACAAGATACATTATAGAAACAACAATCACATTTAGATCAATTAAAAATTTCTGTCATTAAAATTGCACTATTCCGAGATTCTCCTATTAATCAAATATACTTTCAATGCAGAATATCACTCATTCGTTCTGCTAAATATTCTTCGCATCGTTTATTTCATCCAGCATTATTAAAACCTACACCGAAATGTCTTACAATCTGTAAAAGCTGAACAACTTTGTCCCTATTATAAAAAGTGTACACATTTTTTTGCCTTTCATTAATATCTGTTAAGATCTTTCGTTCCTCGTAATCGAAAACTTAAATTTTATCGTGTTATTTGGTCTTCTTTGTCTCGAGGATTTTAAAGAATCTTTTACGTTCAAGCAATTACGAAATTTCCCGTTGTCTCGCTAAAATTGTATCTTGCTATCGTTCTCCTTTTAGTAATTCATAATATTACGAATATCAATGTATTAGAAACATTGCACCAATATCGCAATGTATGTGCACGCAGCTTACAAACCTCCTAAGAAACCGTATATTTCCGTAATTCTAATTACCTAACTTGTTACAAGATTGAGCAAAAGTTTTATAGGAAACTATAAAACGAGCATAAACCGATAGTAACAAATATAATTGTTATACAAAGACGTAATAGTTTTGCCTCAGAAATCAACGTCTTCGTGTATTTGCTTATGTAAGAGAAGTCAGAAAATGTTAGACGAATGAAAAAAATATAGATGCAATAACCACTGTTATTAAAATACGTATAAAAGATATATCCGTATCGATTCGATCGATTATTTAAATTTCAGTATAACACATATTCCTCGAATGTAATACTGAACGAAATTACGAATGCATACAGATCATACCATTATCTGAACCTTGTTAATGAATAGTTCTGTATACACGCATAATCGACACACATGCTTCTATGCAGACGTATTCCATTACAATCGATTACAACAACGTTTATCGTTGATTTTATTTGTATTTTTTCACTCTCTCTCAAACTCACATTGCGACACACCTCTTACAGAGGGAACGTGATGTAATTACAAAATGTAATAGTGAAGAGTCAATGATTCTATGAGAAATGTATGCCATGGTATAATGTTACACGGTTCTTCAGAAGTTCAATAAACACCTTGTTACTTTTATATACATAAACGATGGACAGCGATAGTGAGAAAGATCCAAAAGTTAAACAAAATATTCGTGTGATTTGAGAGTATGACATGAGTAAACTAAAATCGTCGAGATTACTTCTACGGGAGGAGAACGCGATGGTAAAGTAAATAGCGGAAAGAACTAATGAGCTACATGTAGAAGAAGATAGCTATTTTTAACACATTAATCGCGTGGATATAAAGTATACTAGATGTTCTTAATATGTACATTAGTGCAAAGACGGTAAAACGTAAAGATACATTCGTTATCACTCCGTTTGTACCTATATAACGGCTACAAAACAATCGTGAATTCATTTCTCTCTGAGGAAACAAAGTGAGATATTTGCAGATACTCATATCATACTCACCCATACTATTATTCCTGCATCAGATTATTGACTCCCTATCACATATGTGAATTTGATTATTGGTATATTCCTAATTACAGAATGTGCAGAATATTTCAGTCTCAAATAGCAATGTAGCAGAGTATTATCAACCCCTATAAAATGTACCATTTGGCAAACGTACATCACATTTTACATACATTATCCTCGGATCATTTCGTTCTACCATTTACCTTTAACGTTCAGGCTATTAAGTAATTATTTTACTTAATTCCGGTGGTTCTACGTAGTTGTTTAATACGTGTGGTGCTTCGTTAAATTCATCGAGCTCGTCACCATTATCAGCTCCTTGTGCAAGTAAAAAGTACTGTTCGCTTCGCGTCGGCCATAATAAATGTGCCATTACGCAATACGCGAAGCAATCCGCTGAATACGTAATACCTGGAAAATATGTCGCGCATATACGATAAGAATAGATAGTATAATTAATTATAGTAGATTAATGTTATCCGATAATTATACCCACCCAATAAGAGTTTAAACCTCCATAACGCGCTTACTTGAAGTGCTATGAGTGCTATTATCGGTAGATATATGAACCAAACTAACGAGGATGCACCAAAGTGAAGAAGAAAATTTAACTTTTGAGTATTATGTTCGTAAGTCATAGTGTTTCTAAGTTCACATAAGAACCAAATCATAATAGCACTGCGAAAGAGGAGAATAAACCATCCTGGCCATGTTTGATATTCGTCGATATCCTCGATGATATCGACTTCCGTCTGAAGAAGTTCGTTCGTGAGCATATATAAAATTCATTACGCAAACGCGAATAATTTAATTCTAAAGATGTACCATGTTCCATACGTATAATAATATGTGGACCACGCCATAACAGAGCCATATAGCAAAGACCAATGGCTTCCAAGTTAATTCCATTCTCGTTACTGCCCATCCCTTGGCAAGTAATAGGAGCAACAACATGAAGGATGTCTAAAACACCATAAAAATTTTCTAATCAACAATGATGCTCCGACCGCCGATATCGTTAATGTGATTACTTACTCGCGAGAGAATATCAAAAATATCCCCTGCAACTTCTAATTGTTCATAACCGACTCCATCCAGAGCAAATTTCAACACGTGTATCAAAATTAAACATACAGCTATGAATTCTAACAGTAAACTAGCGGTGAACAACCTGGTTACAGGATGCTTCTGTAATCTCACAGCATACAATTGTAATGGCACTAATATGATATAGCACATGAAAAACAGCAAGTACAGTTCTATAGTGTTTTGCCTGTCGTATGAAAACTGATACGTGAGGCTGTTTAGGCCGCTAGTATTTGGATTACCATTCACAAGCCATATGTCATACTTTAATTCATCGTGTTTATCATAATATTCCCACTGGCAGGTAGTTGCATTTCTGTAGCAAGCCACTATGCTCATGTACCAAAAGCGTGGCTGCCAGAAATCTTGTATAACGTATGTGAATTGGTGTCCTTTTACAATGTTCCATATGGAATCTTCATCCGGACATAGCTTGCCCTGTTGACAAGGTACTCTCCTTTGAAATAGAAAGCCAATTAATAAACTACTCATCTCTAGTTATTTTCTCAGAAATAAACATAAAGGGAACCTACCTTAAAAAATCTTGTCCCTCTTCGTTACAATGTGCATCGTAAGAACTCTGATTCAAAGTGTTAAACATAAGAGTACAAGCTGTACTTTTGTTCCTTACAGTACGATTACCATAGTACTCCAAAAAGTGACCACGATCCAAAACCGCCAATGTTATCGGCACGGAGAAATTCGATTTGGAAGTTACATTCCCGAATATGTATCCGTACGATTCTTTCTGCCGATGTCGGTCGGTTTTTTGAAAACCGAACTTAATGAGAAAACGAAAGAACTCTTTCGTATTAAATGTACCCGAAATGTGTGTTGATTCGACGTAGTCGAAACGTGATAAGATGAATGACGCAAGGCAGGGTATCAGAATTCCTCTGAGTAGCATCATTTTCGGTATCCTCAGCTACTGTACGATACGATTTACCGTCTTACAGTTGGATGTCAAGAACCATCGGTTTCTCCGTTTTCCAACATGTTTTCTCTATTAGAGATACACAGCTGTTACACTCGGGTAACGCAAGATATCCTCCGTGAGGCCGCGAGAGCGTCAAGACTCAACGTTTTTCGTTAATGTCATTTCGACAATTTCGCTAAACGAGGAGGACACATTTACGCACAGAGGACATTTAAAAATAACACCACGCGCTTCATTCGCCAAACGTTAATGACCCATGCTCGCGATTTGAACTCGGTTTTCCTATTGATTTTCCCCACCCAAAGAGACCGGCCACTGCGAAACGTTTTGTCACTGCTATTGCGGTACAATTCTTACAAACTTTCGCGCGTGCAGAAGTACAGGAAGTGTCTTTCTTTATCGAGTTTCAGTCCACAGTAGCAACTCCGCAACCTTCGTCCTTGTAATTTCTCGCTGCGAATGATGAAATGCGACTAAATCAACAGTAGGAGCGTATAAACTTCCTGGTTGTTCTTTTTGATAATGAGGCTACTAGATAATAAAAATGAAGAAGCATCCGCTTTGCTCTCGCGTTTAATTGACAACTTAAATTGATGCAGAGCTTCTCATAAATGTGGATGTAAAAAAAGGAATGTTAAGGAAACATGACTATTCTAAAATTACTGAACATAACCTCTATATGGATACTTCGAGGGTTTATTGAATCGATATATTGGAAATTAATGTAAAAAAATAATAAGCACTTAACAGCTTGAGACTCTTATTTCATTTATTAATAGGTGAAATATTTATTTATCAATGTTCTGAATTATTACAATTAAATATTCTATCTCACTTTTGAATGCCTGAAATTGCATTAAGCATCATGTTAATCTCTTTGGCATTTAATATACTTAAGCCAGAATTATCTATCATGTAGCAATAATTAAGTTTGAGCGTAAATTCGACGTGACGACAGATAAATCTCATAATATAAACGGTTTCATTAATTTACTTTATTAATATTTCCATTCTCAACTAACAAGTGTAAGAGAATACACTTGTAAGAAATATAACTTCTTCGAGTCCTCGAGTTGCTGGCGCGCTCTTGCGATCAGTTTTCTTAATTATCCACTTTCATGACACATTTTTTTTTTTAAACATAACAGTTACAAGTTATAAACAAAACACTTAGGAATCGGCACTAATTGGTGTAATAGCCAGAGCGGAAACAAAGTCATGAAAATGACCTGTTTCACTATAGGCATATTGTGTATAAGGAGATAAATGTTCCTCGCCAAATTCTCTGTCAATTTAAGCAGCCAGCGATAAATACACTATCTCTAGATATAAAAGAAATCATTAAGTGCATCTGTAACAGTAGATAGGATTGTATTGCCACAAAATTAAACATTTCTCCGCATTTTTTTAAATACATTTCGAACAACAAGAGTCTTTCAACGTTGAAATATTTGTGGCCCTGAAAAGGGCCGTTTAATAATAGCGTTCACTTGGAGCTGGTGTATTTGGTAACAGCTTTAGTTCCTTCGCTCACAGCATGCTTAGCAAGTTCACCAGGCAGCAGCAAACGTACGGCCGTTTGAATCTCCCGGGAAGTGATAGTCGATCGTTTGTTATAATGCGCCAAACGAGATGCTTCAGCGGCAATACGTTCAAAGACATCGTTGACGAAACTGTTCATGATGCTCATCGCCTTGCTGGAAATTCCAGTGTCGGGATGTACTTGCTTCAGTACTTTGTAGATATAAATAGCATAACTCTCCTTCCTCTTGCGCTTCTTCTTTTTGTCGGTTTTACTGATATTCTTCTGAGCTTTTCCTGCCTTCTTCACAGCCTTTCCGCTAGCCTTCGGTGGCATTTCGTCAAATTCAAAGTTCTAGTCGATATGTTCACGGTGTCGAGTTCAGAGATTCTTATGAGTTGCATCAGGTAGCGTTACCCTTTTATAAGAGAAAACGGTGGTAACCACGGACCAATCAGAGAGCAGCACTAGGCGTATTGCGCAGCCGCTATTGCTATTGGTGCGCACCTGCTGCCGTATGGCGGTATATAAATAAAGCAGGAGGGGCACGATCCTCATTCAATTGACAAGGGACTCGCGAGCCAGAAGGTACTTGTTTTTTGCGTTTAAATAATTCGAACATGTCTGGACGCGGAAAAGGCGGCAAGGTGAAGGGAAAAGCGAAGTCCCGATCGAATCGAGCGGGATTGCAGTTTCCTGTTGGACGTATTCATCGGCTATTACGCAAAGGCAACTATGCCGAACGCGTTGGTGCCGGAGCACCAGTTTATTTGGCAGCCGTAATGGAATATTTGGCTGCTGAAGTTTTGGAATTGGCTGGTAATGCAGCCCGCGATAATAAAAAGACTAGAATTATACCGCGTCACTTGCAATTGGCCATACGAAATGACGAAGAATTGAATAAACTACTTTCTGGAGTGACAATAGCACAAGGTGGTGTCTTGCCAAATATTCAGGCAGTACTCCTTCCTAAAAAAACTGAGAAGAAGGCTTAATTATGATGGAAGGTAGAGGAAAACGGCCCTTTTCAGGGCCACTAAATATCCGCAGGGGATCGTGCTCTCATGTTTTACGTATAGGAATTTGTGTTTACAAATTCAGCTAGTTTAATATTTGTATTATCGTCAATCTCTTCTATATTCATTAGACTATATATCTCTTGTAAGAAAATCATTAAACTGGGCACTTTCACGTAGAGTACTTAGTATGTACTTCTGCCAAGGCATTAAGAATTTTATTAAAAGGAATTGATTATGACTAATTATTTTATGAGTAGAATTTGGAATTTGGAGATGTATTTTTCGAGCAATAACGGTGGAAAAATGTATAACGACTTCTATGTTTGGCAACAATGTTCCTGTCCTGAAAGAATTTATAGCAAAGCAAAACGTGGCAACGTTGCGTCTCCCAGACAGTTCTCGAGTCAATATTCAAAGAGAACGGACGCAGACCCTAAAGTCTTTGACCCCTAAACGATTTTACGTCTTGCTATATTTCTACACGAAAATAAGACGCTAATTATAACATGAAATTATAACATTTAACTCTATTAATTAAAAACCCGATGCTCAACACGTTAGGCGCGGCATCACTCCATTGAGACTGAATTTATGCGTCATGTAACAGTTGTATACCTTTCTGGACAAAGCCATGAGGCTATTTAATTCTATTTACTTTGATATTTAGAATACGAAGACACCGTAGTTTAGATAAAACTAACTTATACATTTTCAAAAATGGAATTATGCCATTCTGAAAAAGAACAGCTTCGTATATTGTATCACATTTAGTTTCGCAGGATAATGGTATATACGAATATGCAAAATATATTTTCGCACGTATGGGAAAAGGTTAGAGGAAATATATTGTATACCAAAGGTATAGTTCACGTTAAAAAATATTTGTGGCCCTGAAAAGGGCCGTTTTTTTTAACGATTGCCAATAAATCGCACGTCGATGATGATGACTGGTATTCTTCTTAACCGCCAAAACCGTAAAGGGTACGTCCTTGTCTCTTTAATGCATAGACCACGTCCATAGCAGTCACAGTCTTGCGTTTAGCGTGTTCTGTGTAAGTAACGGCATCCCGAATAACGTTTTCTAGGAACACTTTTAACACACCTCTAGTTTCTTCGTAAATTAATCCAGAAATACGTTTCACTCCTCCTCGACGAGCTAATCGACGGATGGCAGGTTTGGTAATACCCTGGATGTTATCACGAAGTACTTTTCTATGACGCTTAGCTCCTCCCTTTCCCAATCCTTTTCCTCCCTTTCCACGACCAGTCATTTTGAAACGCTATCAACAATAAAACCAACCGGCTTGATGCACAACAGAAAAATGATCTTCGCCGTTACCGTTCGTATTTATACCTTCGAGGATTGGTTCTCCCCACTTTGTATGCACCGACCAATCGGTGGAGAGTATACAAATGCATGGAAATTACGTAAGTGATCCCGAGAAATCGTTAAAACGATTACAAATCCGAAGACAGATGGAAGCACATTGCATCCATAAAATACAGAGAACAGCCAGAGAGCAGCCAGAGCATCAGAAAGCAACCAGAAAGTAGCCAAAGCATAGCTAGAGCAACCAGAAAGCAGCCAGGGCAGTTAAAGCAGGCAAAGAACAACCAGAGCATCAGAAAACAACCAGAGGGCAACCAGAGCAGTCACAAAACAGCCTGAGCAACCAGAAAGCAGCTACAACTGGCAGAGAACAGCTAGAGCAGGCAGAGAGCAGCCAGAAAGCAGTCAGAGTAGACAGAGAACAGACAGAACAACCAGAGAACAGACAGAACAACCAGAGAGCAGCCAGAGCACCAGAAAGCAACCAAAGCAGTCACGAAACAGCCAGACCAACCAGAAAGCTGCTACAACTGGCAGAGAACAGCTAGAGCAGTCAGAGTAGACAGTGAACACCTAGCCCAGCATAATTGTATTTTATGAATATTGTATTAAATTAATATTGCATCGTTTATGTTGTATAATACAAATGATGAATAAAGAATTTGTTAAATAGAAAACACTGTTTATCTTAACCTGATTCCGTATACCAATTCCCTGCTCCTTACAAATGCCGAAAAGAGCGTCTTATAATTATAAGTTCTTGAACGAGTTTTATCTGCACGAGCTAGTGATAAGTCAGACAGAGGTAAAACTTCGGCTGAGATATTTTGGTTTATACTACTTGCGAGGTCTGCAAATTTTTCGGAAAAATCACAAGTGGGTAAGTATTGTAGTCGGCGATGTATAAGTCAGACGTAAGTTGGTCTGACATATCCTAGTTTATACTACTTACTGGGTTTGGAAATTATTGGGCAAAATTTCAAAGTGAGCAAGTAGTTAAGTCGACGATAAGTCAGACAGAGCTAAAAGTCGGTCTGACTTATCCTACTTTATACTACTTACTGGGTTTGCAAATTTTTCGGAAAAATTTCAAAGTGAGCAAGTAGTAAAGTCGACGATAAGTCAGACAGAGCTAAAAGTCGGTCTGACTTATCCTACTTTATACTACTTACTGGGTTTGCAAATTTTTCGGAAAAATTTCAAAGTGAGCAAGTAGTAAAGTCGACGATAAGTCAGACAGAGCTAAAAGTCGGTCTGATTTATCCTAGTTTATACTACTTGCTGGGTTTGCAAATTTTTCGGAAAAATTTCAAAGTGAGCAAGTAGTATAAACTAGGATAAGTCAGACCGACTTTTAGCTCTGTCTGACTTATCCTACTTTATACTACTTGCTGGGTTTGCAAATTTTTCGGAAAAATTTCAAAGTGAGCAAGTAGTATAACCTAGGATAAGTCAGACCGACTTTTAGCTCTGTCTGACTTATCCTAGTTTATACTACTTGCTGAGTTTGCAAATTTTTCGGAAAAATTTCAAAGTGAGCAAGTAGTATAACCTAGGATAAGTCAGACCGACTTTTAGCTATGTCTGACTTATCGTAGTTTATACTACTTGCTGGGTTTGCAAATTTTTCGGAAAAATTTCAAAGTGAGCAAGTAGTATAACCTAGGATAAGTCAGACCGACTTTTAGCTCTGTCTGACTTATCCTAGTTTATACTACTTGCTGGGTTTGCAAATTTTTCGGAAAAACTTCAAAGTGAGCAAGTAGTATAACCTAGGATAAGTCAGACCGACTTTTAGCTGTGTCTGACTTATCCTAGTTTATACTACTTGAAAGATAGAAAATTTTTCGGGAAAATTTCAAAGTGAGTAAGTAGTAAAATCGACGATAAGTCAGACGGTGCTAAAAGTCGAATACTTTACCTTATTACAGCTTTCAAGATTGAGAAATTTTCGACAGAATTGTACAAGTTTACAAGTAGTACGAGTCGGCGAAAAGTCAGACAGAGCGAAAGGAAACAACCTGAAGTTATTGATTTTCTCCATTTACCAGCTGAATCAGATTTCGGCAGACTTAACAAGTTGGCAAGTGATACGAGTCCATGACAAGCAAAGCAGGACGTAAATGGAATTGTTAGGAATGGAGCAAGGTTAAAGAAGTTAAACAATATTTAAGATTTAATAAATTCTTTATTCATTGTTTGTACTATACAACACGTATTTATATTACACTTCGTAAAATAAAATTGTATATTTCTAAAACTACAAGTTATTTATTTAATAAATCCTGTTCTGACTGTCATCTGCCTGTCCTGGCTGTTCTATACTACTCCTGGTTGCCCTGTGACTGCCTTGATGCTCCTGTCTGTCCTGGTACTCTTCTGCCTGTCCTGGCTGTACTGTGACTCTTTTACTACTGCTCTCCCTTATATGCTCTTTTTTTCTGCCTGTCGTGTTCGTCTTCTGCCAATCCTGTTAGTCTCGTGCTTGTCCTCCCGTCAGTTTCAGGTTGCGGTATATCTCTATCGTTATAATCGAATTCCAGTAATTGTTTCTATCCACTGTGCGAAAGCTGAAACCCTCGTAAATACTCCTGGCCTCTCACTCGGGCAATATCCATCTCCATAACTTACAATTCCCACCTGAAGCGGTTTTTTATTCCTGTATACTACAAGAGGTCCACCGCTGTCGCCCTAAAAGCAATAAAATTAAATTGAATGCTTCTAAAGGAAGCAGGAAAATACTCTTTTGTTCCTTCTTAATGTACCTGGCACGCATTCTGCGTGAAATCAGTGGCAGTACATATGTTCTTTTCATTTACGTTCCAATATCGCGAGCATTCGCTGTTGTAAATTACAGGCAGTACGGCGTACTTCAAAAGCTTAACACCAGGACCTGTTTGCATGTCTTTTCCCCATCCGATCACGTAAGCTGACATGTCAGCAAATGACTCTCTTATCTCGTTGTATCCAGCTAGTCGGATAGGTTGAATTTTTCCTACGGAAATAATTATTTTAACTATTACTTTAACCTTCATTCGATCTTGAAGAAATAGTAAAGACCCTATGGTATCTTTTGATTCGAGGTCTATTTCTTATTAAAAAACAATATTCTTTGTCACTTTTCATTTATAATATCTATGTCGATAGTAATATGCATTCAGTCTCCACAAAAATAGCACAAGGGAGTAATGAAGGTTCTTTTATCCAATATTTGATGTATTTATACCTCTTTCTCCAAAGTACTTACCGCTAAATTTAAAGTATAATTTACAACTTTGAAAATTAAGGGATATTTCACAATTAATTGCATTTGCATAATGGAAGAGCTTTCTCTCATTTCCGCTTTGCTTCTCTAATGTTCATAATTAAAGAGTCAAACGTTTCTTCAATTTATCGTTTCATATTCACCTTGAAATATCCTCTAATTTTGCGAACAGTTGCATTTGCATTGGTATGCACAATTATTAAGTAAAATAATTATCAGCTATCGACTTACGAGTGAATGGTATATCTTGTGGCATGTACAACAATGCAATGTCGTTTGTAGTATGATAATATTGCGGATGAACGACCACTTGCGAAGTTATCATCGATATACCAGGACCGGTGGTGTAGTCGTACCTTATTCCTTTCTTATCGATAGTACCAAAGACTACAAGTACCCTTCGTGGAAATTGAGTGATACAATGGCCCGCAGTTAGAACCCAGCGTTTTGAAATAATTGAACCACCACACTGGGATATTCCTCCATTATCCAACAATCGATGGACCACCGCCATAAACGGGAATTGTTCCTCCAAGGCATAACTTCCGCCTGCTATTTTATTCGTTTCATCCATGTCGTAAATATCTGCAGCCAGATGTTTTATTTTGAATTGGCAAATTGGCAAATTTCAATTTCGATTGGAAAGAGTAAATTTTAAACTAGCATATTTAGACTTGTACAGATTGGTTTAGCTTAATTTACTTTAGTTTTAAAAAACACAGAGTTACTTATGTTAATTGTGAGAAATCAAGGAAATATATTTACACGGAGGAAAGAAGAATCTTGGAGAGATCTTATAGAGTCCGTCAGGTTTTTCATTCGTTTCCGTGTGATTAACTTTAACGTCGACGACTTTGGAAGCATTTTTCTCTCCCCAGCAACTGCACAATAGTATCGAAGAGATCAAAAATAGCAGAAACGTCTTCACACCTTTCGATTTCATCGTAGACTGACGAAAATTCCAATAGTTGCTCGTCTTTTTATGCCATCTTCGATATTTGTAATTATTAGTGGCGAGTCGCCAGGGGAAATTCCATCATTAACAATCTTCTAGATGTTACACAATTTTTTAATTGCTTTCACGAGCCTAAAAGTGTTATCTACGCTAATAGGACGTGATTTGCGGCTATATAGAATAAAATAACATAATATTATAATGAAAGACTGGTACTTTTAACGATATACTTTAGCAATAAATCTATTAAGGCGGCCAAAGTGACCGATTTCGAATCATAATAAATAATATACAGTAAAGGGAAGGGTATATATTAGACTTCTATCTTATAAGACCTAAAACTTCTTCCACTTCTTTATTCCTCTTTTCCTACTATTTTTATTTCCTACTTTTCCTACTTTTCTTACTTATTCGATATTTCGAAATATAATAGATATAGAGAAGTTCTAGCGTTAAATAAATAATGTAAGATCAAATATTAAATGTTGTAGCTATACTAAGATACATAATGATCAAAATTTAATAAGGGTCACTTCTTGAATCCACTGCAAAAACGGCGTAACTCTTGTAAACACTCCTGGTTTCGTGCTGGGACAATATTTATCTCCGTAACTGACGATTCCAACTTGAAAAGTTCGCCCGTTTTCAGTCACAACGAGCGGGCCACCGCTGTCTCCCTATATAAATATACAGGATTCGAACTATCAATATTCACCACGTTTTTTGTCATGGTAACAAAATAATAAAATGTTCTACTACCCTACAAGCATCCTCGCCGATACCAGCAGCAGTACAAATGTGTTTAATATTAACATTCCAGTGACTGCCGCATCTGAAATTCGAAATAATCGGCAGAGTGGCATACTTTAAGTATCGACTGCCGATACTCGAAACTCCATCTTGACCCCATCCAATAACGAGGGCCTTTTTATCGTCGAAACTTTGCTTTCTGTAATCACTCTTTGGTAATTGAATAGCCTGTATGTTTTCTAAAAAGAAAATGATTCGAATATACCGTTAGTCTTCGTACAGTTCAATTATTCTCTGACTTACTCGTTAACGGAATATCACGAGGCATGTATAATAATCCAATGTCGTTCTCGGTTTCTCGGTATTGCGGATGCAATGCACCTTGATGGGTAACCATGGAAATTCCGACGTCGGATTTATCGACAATACCGAAAACTACGCGAAAATTCCGTGGCATTTTTGCAATACAGTGGCCTGCTGTTAAAACCCATCGTGATGAAATAATTGTACCGCCGCATTGCGAGACTTTTCCTTCGCCGAGAAGATGATACACCATAGCCATAAACGGAAATTGACCTTTTGTCGCGTTCTTTCCACCGAATATTCTATTCCCGTTTAAATCCTCTATTTATGGTTTAAGATTTTAGTTCGTTGGAGTGAAAATTGAACGATGAAAAATACAGCAGGAAATTCTTACCGGTCGATGATGGAAAATATCCTAAGTTATTGAAAGTCTCTTTCCTCGAACAATTCTGCTGCTCATTAAGTCCAGTTTCGGGTGTAACGTTTGTTTTTGAAATAAATAAGGCAGCATTGGAGAGAACATTTCGATGAAATGTAACAATAACAGCGAGATAGACTAGGATCCTTACAGTATTTGAAATCATGGCTAACTAACGAATGCATATTCAATGATTCCTTATATATACATATATAGTGCTGCTTTTGCTACATACTTTATTATTAATACGCTAACGATTCTCTTATGTTATTCTAATGATGATATTATAACGTCATCCTATTTGGAGAGCCATCAAAATTTCCAATTTGGAGGAAAGATTCCATAGAGTTAAATGTGTTGACGATTTTAACTTAAATTGGGACTTAAAGATATGAGCTGATACTCATATGTGAAACTGAGTAACAAACAGAAAGGAAGGCGCCTGTAGTTAATTAAGGCTATTTGAAGTCCATTTTTCTCAAGAATCTACTTATACAAGTTTCAAAAATGGATCATATATTTATAGAGATTTTCAAAGTATCGACAAATTTTAATCTGTTGTACATTACATTTCCTAATTTCTCATTTTCTCAGCCAAAGTTAACAAGAATGCCTCCTAAGGCTAGCGGAAAAGCTGTAAAGAAAGCAGGGAAAGCTCAGAAGAATATAAGCAAAGCCGACAAGAAGAAAAAACGAAAGAGGAAGGAGAGTTATGCCATTTACATTTACAAAGTACTGAAGCAAGTACATCCCGACACTGGAATTTCCAGCAAGGCGATGAGCATCATGAACAGTTTCGTCAACGATGTCTTTGAACGTATTGCCGCTGAAGCATCTCGTTTGGCGCATTATAACAAACGATCGACTATCACTTCCCGGGAGATTCAAACGGCCGTACGTTTGCTGCTGCCTGGTGAACTTGCTAAGCATGCTGTGAGCGAAGGAACTATAGCTGTTACCAAATACACCAGCTCCAAGTGAACGGAATTATTAAACGGCCCTTTTCAGGGCCATAAATATTCTAATCCATGGAAATCTCTCGTTTTGCTATATTATATATATACATATATATGCTATTCCTTTTAAATAAATAGTTACGACATTTATGATATTTCACTAATAGGGATTTTTCTCAAGAGTGTAATCTCTTGTAAAATTTAGGATATGAAATTTGTTGTCATTGTGAAATGTCTCGTGACTTTTAAGAATCTTTAAGACGTGAATAATTAATTTAATGGTAAATTACATCAGGGTTGTCACACGTGATTTTAATTCATTTTATCAAATATGGAATGCGACGAGCAGTATGTATTCATGATTACGAAATTACAGTGTTCCTAAGTAGGGAGAAATGGGGAGAAACCTGTACGAAATTCATAATGATTTCATAACCTCTTTTAGCGTGCTGAGAACATTATTTCGAATCCTTATATTTTTTTACGATTCAGTTTTTAATTAGTACTCCAGAGGATTAACGATATTTGTACGATTTATATCGTAAATAGATTTTTATAATTTATGATACAGTTGCACTAAACTGTAATTTTGTATTATTAAAAGGTTGTGTTCTGTTTGCCTTGAGAAATAATCCATTTTATGGTAAGTAGAACGAAAAAGCAACACAATTATTGTTTGTAGGACGAAAAATATATCTCTAGAATATCTTTTTCCTGTTACAGTTCCTCATTTTAAAAATATGATGCCTAATTGCTATGAACACATTGCGTGGATGGATCTGGAGGTACGGAATTTATTTCATACATAGTTTAATTACACAAGTTCTTTTAACTTTTTTCCTTCATTAAGAAGGTAATGCGTTTAATCATTTATTCATTCTTTAGCTTACTGGTTTGGACGTAGAAGCAGATACAATTATTGAAATTGCCAGTATAATTACGGATAAAGATTTGAACATAATCAGTGAGGAGTTCAATGTTGTGATACATCAACCTGATAGAATTTTAGAGAATATGAACGAATGGTGTATAGATCATCATAATAAAGTACATATGATTTGTTCTGTTTTTGTTCATCCATTGTGTTTCCCAGATATAATAATAAAATTTCATTCTGATATTATCTTAGACAGGTTTGACAAATGACTCCAAGGCTAGTAACATCACTATTAAACACGCAGAGGAAATGTTACTTAATTTCCTTAAAAAATACATTCCTGAAAAGGCTTGTCCATTGGCTGGCAATAGTATATACATGGATCGCTTATTTTTAAGGAAATACATGTTTGAAGCTAATGAATATATGCACTATAGAGACATTGACGTCAGTACAATTAAGGAGTTAACCAAGTAATAATAGAAACTATCAGGAATCACGAATTATTTTCAGTGTAATCAACAATTTTATGTAACTTTGTAAAAATTAATTATTTTAGGAGGTGGAATCCAGAGATATATCGAAATGTACCTGAAAAATCTCGAAATCACAGAGCATTAGCAGATATCAAGGAAAGTATAGAAGAATTAAAGTATTACAAGCAACATGTTTTTAATTTTTAACTAGAAATGAATTGTAAATGAAGGAAATTTTAGGTGGAATGAAATAATGAAATAAATAATAAAATAATTACCTTTGTACTCTCATTTTCCATTTAATAACATTATGTTTGTTAGCTTATGAACATTCTATGAATAATAGAAGAAATAGAAGTTTATCGAAGTTGATAGAAGTTCAGTATAGTGTAAAAATAAAAGTAGTAGGTTTACACTATATATATATATATATATATGTATTGAACTTGCATATAAAACATGACATACTTGTTGCACTTTTCAAATTAGCTGAAATTCGCATTTTTTTAATGATTACCGTTACACGTAAATAATAATTTGAAGTGTTTAAATACTTTACATTTAATTAGATTACCTATAGTGAGTTGGGCCTGGTTGGGCCCGAGTTGTAATTCGTAGTCGTTTCGGAATTATTCCTACATCATATCTATATCATAGTCTCGCCAGTTTTACACGTTTATTCTCATCGAAAGTAGTATATTTTAAGTAAAATTGCTACAGTAATTAAGGTTGAAAAAAATACAGATAAAAAATTGAACATTAACTTTGTCGCAAAAATTACTGCAGAGTATTTGCGTGAAATACGTGTGCATGGGACTTATAACTTTTAAAATTTCAACGGGAGAGACATCTACCGGTATTCATGTGAGATTTGAAATTTGAATCTTTCAACAGTCAGCCTGATAAAAAACGTACATGAAGCGAACGAATTGTATACAAAGGGAAAGAATCGTTTCAGATAGTAACATAGGCAAATGGATACTTCGAATTCAGTAAAAATGAACGATGTGCGTAATTCGAAAAAAGAGAAGAAACAGCACATACGAGTTTTCGTTCGCGTCAGGTAAAAAAAACCTCCTTTATTACTGTCAAATTCAAATGTGGCATCTAATGGTAAAAAGGTTTCCCACTTTTGATATATCTAAATGGAGATAGAAGTGTTATTTTATATTATTTTGTTTTATTGACTAGGCCAATAAATAGTTTCGAAAAAAGTGGAAAGTCATTGACAGTGGTTGATACACCAACTAGCAGAGAAGTGACCGTTTGTAGAAGATCTTCCGATACGTTCTCAAAGAAGTTTACATTTGACAAAGTATTTGGCCCTGATTCGAAACAGGTAGTTATATGTAGACTAAACACTATACATTGTATACAAATAATTCTACAGTGGATATTTATTTATAGATAGAAGTTTACAATGAAGTGGTCAGTCCATTACTGGATGAGATATTGGCTGGATATAATTGCACTGTGTTTGCATATGGTCAGACTGGGACGGGGAAAACATTTACTATGGAGGGTGATCACAATGACTTATCTTTACATTGGAGTACTGTAAGTTTCATGTAATGGATTTGTAAGTACAGATTAATGAAAATTGAAAATTACATTATTGTCTGACATAGGACACTACTGTTGGAATTATCCCACGTGCCTTAAGTCACCTGTTTGATGAATTGGCCCAGTTAAATGTACAGGAATATACAGTGAGTGTCAGCTTTCTTGAGTTGTATAATGAAGAACTATTCGACCTCCTGTCTTCTACTAATAACACTTCTAAGATGAGGTGAGTACACCTTTCAATGTATTCAACTTTATTTTACTTTTAAATTTCATATTTTTATAGATTATACGAAGATTCTACCAGGAAAGGAACAGTAATTGTACAAGGTTTAGAGGAAATAATGGTGAAAAATAAAAATGAGGTTTATAAAATTCTTCAAAAAGGGTCTGAGAAGAGGCAAACTGCGTGCACATTGATGAATGCTCATTCCAGGTTTCATGCATACTTTTTTTTAATACATATACACATAGCAGAAGTATTTTACATATTTATCGTTTTGTTTCAGTCGATCGCATACGATATTCTCGGTTACTGTGCATATAAAAGAGAATACAATCGATGGTGAAGAATATGTAAAAACAGGAAAATTAAATTTAGTTGACTTAGCCGGCAGCGAAAATGTTGCAAGATCCGGAGCCACCGATCGAAAGGCCAGAGAAGCCGGAAATATTAATCAATCTTTATTGACTCTTGGTAGAGTTATAACAGCCCTTGTTGAAAGGACACCGCACATTCCCTATAGGTGGCAATATTTACGAGATTTTTACGATATTAAAGAGATTGATCTCAGTCATTAACAGTCTCGTCTTTCATGTTGAATAGAGAATCAAAGCTGACTAGATTGCTTCAAGAATCATTAGGTGGACGTACAAAGACTTCGATAATCGCTACGATATCTCCTGCTAGCATTAACTTCGAGGAGACTTTATCGACTTTGGAGTATGCTCACCGCGCGAAACACATAACAAACCAGCCTGAAATAAATCAAAAATTTTCTATGCAGACGTTGCTTCAAGATTATGTAGAGCAAATCGAAAGACTGAAGAAAGATTTAACAGCATGTCGAGAACAGCACGGTGTTCATCTGGCGGAGGATGATTACAATCAATTGCAGCATCAGTTAGACAATCAGAAAAAAGAAATCGAAGAAAAAGAAAATCACATTAAAGCACTTCAAAGGACAATGGAAAATAAACAAGTAACTATCAGTGGAAAGAGAAAAGAAGCTATCGTGGGTGGTAATGTTGTTAATAATAATTATTTGTTTTATCGTTACAGCTAATATTCGCTGAGCTAGAGGAAAAGAGGAAGAAGCAAGTGAATGAACTACTTGACGTGAAAAGTCAATTAGATAGCACATCGCAGGATTTTAATACGACACGGCTGCAATTAAAAGGGTTGCAACAGGAGGTAGAGGAGTATCAACATATTATAGAAACTCATAGTCAGAATGAAAATATCCTTTTTTCCCAAGCGCAATCACTTTTAAATGTTGTTGACGTTGCAACGGAAGACATTTCAAAGCTTCACGATAAAATTTATCGTAAAAGGCAGGTTTACTTTGGAAATAATTGACATTAATTACGTAAATACGTAATGCAAACAATTAACATTCATTCCCGCTTCTTTAGACAAGTAGAGCAGCAGAATAAGTACGCGGAGCAGATATTCAAAAGCGAAATAGGAAAACGAATACGAGATATCGAAAATCAAATTTGTCAGCAATCAAAGGATTTGATCAATCTTTGTTCCTCTGTAACGAGTGAAATTGGTACGAATAGTCTTTACGTATTAAATGGAAATTACGAAAGTAAGCTTCACTATTTATATCTTTTAGATGGAAATACGTCTTTATTTAATACAAATATCGAAGAATCTGCTCGAGATATTTCCGATCGTTGCCTTCGTGCAGACCAAAGTATTACTGAAAAATTGGTCACTGATATAAATAACGTTGTAAGTAATTATATGCAATATGTACTATTGAAAATTTAGAAGGAAAGATATTTTTATGATACGGGATGTTTTTAGTACTTAACATATCACGAGCAATTGGAGAAGAAAGTCAAAGATGTATCCTCAAATTTGGAGAGACAGAGTAATATGTACCCCGATATAGTCTCGACAATCGCTCCAAAAGTTCAGCAGCTAATCGATACACAAATTTCGGAGGATTTAAATATTTTCGAAAAAGACTTGCTGGAGAGTACTGACAATTTAATGACTTATGCGAAAGATACCTTAACATCGATCAGCGATTATGAGATTCAAATGCGTGATCGTTTAATTCGAAGCGTCGAAGAAATGAAGGAGAATGTTGAACTTCTTCTACAAAACGAACATCAGGATCGAAAAAAACGGGAAAACTTCCACACGGTAGTTTCTTCGTGTTATCTCTTTGATATTAGTTACATATCCATTCGTAATACGTGTTACCTTGTAGATGATGGAAAATTTAATTTTGCAATATAATGAAATAACGACAGAAGAAGCAGAAAACCATTCGCAATTATGCAATACCTTTACTCACATCACTAAAACGTGTGATGATATATTCGATCAAACTTCGAATATTCGTACAAATTCAGATAGAGATAAAAGTTTACAAGAACAAATACAATGCGATTTACAAATCATAAAGAATGACGTTGTCGATAAAACAGAAAAGGTAAAATATTTAAGGTTTGCAGGTAAAGTTAACGCGAAAATTGGTTAATATATTTCAATATTGCCTTTGATTTTTTAGTGCCGAATTGTAGTAGCAGATAATACCCGTTTAGGTAACACTTTATTAAATGAATTCAAAGTAGATTTACGTGAATGCTCGGATACATTGAAAAATCACAAAGCTTTCATGGAAAAAAATACGAAAGATATTCAGCAAAAAATGAGAGGAGACAAGAACGCTCTTACGACGTCAATTAACGTAAGTTTAAGAATGAATATTTCAGTTTACGTGAAATGTTGTCTCATGACAATGTTTGCAATAGTCTTAATCATTTTAAATGCTCAAACACATTTAGGATATGTGTACCACGATTCGTACTGTGAGTAAGAGCCATGCAGAAGCTGTAGAAGCTGATAAAGCTGCATTATTACATGCCGTGACAGAAATGAATAGTAAACTTGAAGATGAATCTGCGACTGTTTTAAGGGAAGAGAAAAAAGTATGTGTAGAATTGCAAGAATTATGGGAGAGGATTGACAAATTTTTTGTCGAAGACATGCATCGCGATGTTCCAACGGGTACGATTCATTAATTTGCTATTTTACATTTACTCGTGCAGTTCGCGAGATGAATACTTTTATTTTTAAATTAACTAGGTTCAACACCGGCAAAAAGAGACTTCCACTATCCCAGAAAAGTCATAAGATCTCCATCTGAACATATTGTTAAAAATGGCAGAGTATCTCGAAGTCTCGATACTATTCAAGACAAAGTAAGTCGGGCATCGGAGTATTGGTCTTAAATCAAATAAATAAATAAATAATTCCATATATGTTTTGATTTCAGCAAATTCCATTGACGAATAAAAATACCTCCGTTGGTATTCAAGAGTTGAATGAGGAACTCAATTAGTTAAGGTCATTTTAATGAATTTGATTGCGGTTTTTATATTATACCACGATGATTTTTAATCCAAATCTGTAAAATATGAATATATCAACATGCGAAAATGAAAAATATAACCGTATAAAAGTTTTATATTACACCTTCATTTTAAATATCATTTTAATGACATTAAATGTTTTTAAACATACTCGCGCATTATGATCCAATTTAATTTACGATAAAAGAAGGTAAAATAAGCTAGTTATCATCACATAGGTGATAAATATTCATTGGTATGAATAATTATTGGTTTATTTCACTGACATTGCGACGGATCTACCATCTTTCGGTGGTTGATGAACTAAAGCATAATTTTAGTGGTGGACCGTAGGGGGGAATCAGGGGGAACGATGGCCGCGTGCATGTGGCACTTTATACGTGACAACATAGGAAAGTGTTGTATTTCATCGTTTTCTGTCTTTCTGCACGCTGTCAATAATAATCAACGATAAAGCACAGATTGCTTCGTGAAGCGAAGTAGCAGTTAGAACTATGAAATATGGGATTTTTAGAGGACACGCTCGTGATACTTATCACACAGGTGGAAATTCAATTCCACTTTGATAAACCGTTTTACCGGTATTTTTAGATAGCTTTGATCATGAATGATTTACTGTATTAATAACATATTAATGAATGGATGAACTTGATAGATTGATTAGTGACAAATTTGTGGAGTATACGTATATGAGTCTGTTAATTACTTTCATCTACAATTTTATTATATCTTCCAGGTAATCTTCTTCGTAGGAGGATGGGTATTTTTTGTAAAGAAATTATTTCGAGATTACGAAGTCCATCACAGGCTAGTACAACTAATATTCTCCATAACATTTTCACTGTCCTGTACTATGTTTGAGCTAATTATTTTTGAGATAGTAGGAGTTCTTCATTCTAGGTATGGTAAAGGTATTTTGGTGAATGAAAGACACACGATAGAACTTAAGAATAATACAAGAATTTGTGCTTCAGTTCCAGATATTTCCATTGGAATGCTGGACTTTATATGCTCTTATTTATGGTTATAGTTCTGATACCATTTTATATAGCATATTTTATTATCAGTAATATTAGATTTGGTATGTATCGTGTAAAATGACCAATAGCTTTTTAGCCCTTAATCATTTGAGTTGATTCCTATTCTCTCTTTCCTACAGTGAGACTGAATTTAATAAGGCCTCTGACCATTGTTGTATATCTCTTTTACTTGTATTTGTTCTGGAAAGTTGGAGATCCCTTTCCAATCTTAAGTCCAAAGAAAGGCTTGTTATCTATAGAACAGGGAGTTAGTAGGATAGGAGTCATTGGTGTTACTGTGATGGCACTATTGTCAGGATTTGGTGCTGTAAATTATCCGTATTCCTCGATGGCTTATTTTATGCGGCCTGTATCATACGCGGATGTACAATCCATAGAAAAACGGTTATTACAAACGATGGATATGATCGTTGCGAAAAAGAAAAGAATAGCATTAGCTAAAAAAGGCGAGGTGGTTGGCCAGACAGAGGCCCGTTCTCGTCTTTGGGGAATGTTTGGGCCTTTAGGTGGTACTAAGAGTAATCAAGAGAGTAGGTGTTATCGATTGCTATCAATAATTTAAATCACGTTGATCGCCTTTACTAATCGTAAGGTTTTTCAGCTATAAAACAGTTGCAAGCGGAAGTAATGGCATTAGAAGAATTATCACGACAATTATTTCTCGAAGCGCACGATATTCAAAATGCGAGAGAACGTTTAGAGTGGGCTGCCACATGGCAGGGGAAATATTTTAATTTTTTGGGATATTTCTTTTCGATTTATTGTACCTGGAAGATATTCATTGTAACTATCGTTAATTGATGGCTATGGTTGACTAAAAATTTACAATTTTACAAACTTTCAATATTTCCAGTCGACGATTAACATTGTTTTCGATCGAGTGGGCAAGAAGGATCCTGTAACTAGAGGAATTGAAATTGCTGTTCATTGGATGGGATTTAATATCGATGTTACGTTTTGGTCTCAGCACATTTCTTTTTATCTCGTCGGTTGCATCGTGTTGACGTCAATCCGCGGATTATTATTAACACTTACGAAGGTACGTTCAACCTATTTATTTATTCGTTCGGAAATGACCATTTTTATTGCAAATTAATTGTTCTTCGTTTCAGTTCTTTTATGCGATATCAAGTAGCAAATCGTCCAACATTATTGTACTTATACTTGCTCAAATAATGGTAAGGCCAATGAATCGTCTCTTTTTTCTTCAACAGGAAGATGCTAAGGTTGTTAGAAAATTGTTTATTCATTTCAGGGGATGTATTTTGTATCATCTGTACTTCTTATGCGAATGAATATGCCTGCCGAATATCGTATTATCATAACACAAGTTTTAGGAGAGCTGCAATTTAACTTTTATCATAGGTGGTTCGACGTGATCTTCTTGGTGTCTGCGTTATCGTCCATAGTATTTTTATATTTGGCTCATAAACAAGCACCAGCGGAACGAATTTAACGAAATAAAATTTTTCTTTTATAATTAATGTACGAAGATATTATATTTCGATCCTTACAATTCCATTCCTTACAGAATTACACACTCGAATGATTTTATATCTGCACGGAAAACGCAACCGCGCGTAATGCTACTCAAAAAATGAATTGATTTTAAATATTGTTTGATTAACATCTTAAAAATGCTTAACACGTTATCATACACTGGCTCGACGTGTATATAAAATTTCAAAATTACCGGCACCAATTATTCATTAATTTTTCAAGTGCATACTACCCTTGTTCGGATGCTCTCTGAAACCAGCTGAAGTAATAAATATGTCAGTCACGTAATTATCTAAGTTGTATTTGCATTTTTCTTGTGTAGTATACAGTACTCTCTCGATCACAGATAGCTGAAAAATTTACGTGGATAATATAAAATTGGCATATTTACTTTATGATTACTGAGTTGATTAATGGATAACATAAGTAATCTTAATGAATTAATTCGATAGTCCATTCTTTTCCCATATTTACACCCGGTTTACGCACTGTTAATACGTTATTATTGGGATTGTATTTAGTTTCCAATGTAACTTTCCCGGAGCCTGCAACACAGACAATTCATATATTTACAACGAAATTCTACAATTAATGATTTTTCATATTATTTTTTTACTTACTGTGTGTTGTTAATACAGCAGATGTAACACCCTTCGGTGGATTCGCGATATCTACTCTCTCCAGCCAGCTTTCTGTTTCGTACGATGCCAATTTGTCGATCAAAGTCGACGTTAATTTATTACCATCGAGACTCAAGCTCAGATACAGACACTTTCCATGACGATACTCAAAGCTGGATTCATCGTCGATGTACAAAGTGCCGCTAGCTTTTCCAGCAGAGTCTGTGATAACTATCAAAGTATACGGATCGTTCTTCATGGCAACAGTGCTACGACGGATTCTCATTTTTCTTGGAACAATAGATCCGCTTCTTTGGAATACCGGAATCTTGTGCAGCGTTACAGGCACATTCATTAATCCAGGATGCGCGTGTGGTTGCATAGTATCGACATCATACCAAATTACTTTTCCTTCCCCAGGAAAATATACGTTCACGTCCGTAACAGACGGTGTAAAAACGGGTCGAACAAGAATCGAGTCTCCAAAGAGTATCTGGTCATCGATTGTATATGTTTGCGTCTCGGCAGGATAGTGTGCCCACAATGGCCTTAGTACCGGCGTGCCATTCACTTCGTGTTCTCTAAAAAGTGTATATATTAATGGCAAATAAGAGTATCTCATTCTCATGGCTTCTCGAACGATCTGCGTAGTCTCCTCGTTGAACGTCCACGGTTCACGCCGTTTTGTTTCAATGTGCGAGTGTTGTCGGAAGAATGGAAGCCACACGGCGGCTTGGTACCATCTGATGAACAATTCGGAGTCTGGATTTTTGAAGAAACCACCAACATCAGCACCGCAGAACGAGATACCAGAAACAGCCAGGGAAAGACACATGGGATAAGTTATGCGAAGATGTTCCCATTCACCGGAATTATCACCCGTCCATACGGCGGCATATCGTTGCGAACCAGCAAAGAAAGACCTTGTTAGAAGGAAAGGTCGTAGAGTACCACCGGATCTACGGAATAAAGCTTCGTACGTGTTCATAATCATGAGCATTCCATTGATATTATGAATATCTCTGTGCTCCCATCCGCCGTGATGAATAACGTCCTTTGGCATTGTTACTTCGGGTCCATTGAAAACACTTGGCTCGTTCATATCGTTCCAGATGTATACGTCATTAGTAGTGCCGTGGAATTTATCGAGATTGTACTGGTTGACGTAATACGTACACACCTTCGGGTCCAAGAAGTCAAGGTAGGATGAAGATCCGGGCCAGCACCAACCTTCGTAGTCTTTTCCATCTCTCGTCTTCACGTAGTACCCCATATTAGTAGCATCATTGTGGAGGAAGTATCCGGAATCACGTTTAATGTGTGGATCGATTATAACGACTAGTTTTCTGCCTTTTGCAGTTAAATTGTGTACCATTTCGATCGGATTCGGGAATTTCCGATTGTCCCAAGTGAAGTATCTCTTATTGTCTGTGTATTCGATGTCAAGCCACATAACGTCCATAGGAATATCGTTTGTGTCGAAATTTTCAGCAATCTGCATAACGTCATCTTGATCGTTGTAATTCCAACGTGACTGATGATATCCCAGTGCAAACATTTGTGGCAAAGGTGCAGTGCCAGTTAGAACTGTAAATTGTCTGAATACGTCTAAAGGCTTAGGGCCGAGGATGAAAAATACGTCGATCACTCCGGATTCGGACATGAAGTGTGCGTCGACTTGCGATTTTTTAGCCGATCCAGAGTAAACGATGTTAACGAGACTCTCTACGACGTTATTATCGGCGCTCGATAGAATGTCGATCCAGGTTTCCGCGCTGTTGTGCCAAAAGATTCCTGCCGTTCTGTCCTTTCCGTGGGCGTAGAGGACAGGAACTGCACCATAGAGTGACATTTTCTCATTTACTTCGTACTCGAATACGTCTAAATTATACAATCTATAGGGGTTAGTCTGTTTCGTTGATTTTAAAGCGAAGGAATCTGCATGCTCCGGTATTCCATACGCATGCTCGGCTCCCGGGAAAGTGAAGTCCATAGCCACCGCTTCGGGGCCAAATGGCTTCGAATCGTGATGAGTCTTGAAATTTTCTTCCCACGCGCCTGGATCTTCGTCTGCACCATCGCCAGGGAATTGATTGGTTTCTGGTACTTCCACTTTTTCCGCATTTTCGTCTTGTTCCGGTTTTCTGTGGAAAAAAAACGATAGGTTAGAAGCAATTCCACGAAATATTTGAATAAATTATTATATATTTCGCGTACTTAGGTTTTGTACGTAGGTGTTCAAATCTCATAAGACCCCTTGCATTTGTGGAAATAACCAAGTTATCTTGAGAATATAGATCCACCCTAAATGGACTAATGTGTAAGATAGCTTTATTTTCGCCGCTCGACACGGTTATATGATCCGTCGTTTTTTCAACTAAATTTAATTCCACCGTTTGTGGTTGATCTTGAAGAGAGCATCGAATTTCGTGTCTAACATGCAGCGGATTCTTTTCGTTAATGTGAAGCCTAAATGTACTGTCTACCAGTGCAGTTAATTGCAGTATGTAGAGAACACCTGTATCTTTATTAAGTAAATCTATCGTCACAACGGAACCATCTTGAGCAAAAGTATCAGGGACAAGTTGATAGGGTGTTTTGCCTGGTTCGACTTTTCTGCATCGTCTGTAATAAATTATAAGCAATAATTAATCCCAATTCTATACGTGTTTACGATATTATAATTCATAAATAGATCGATCGTTCACCTGCAGAAACTACTTTGCTCGCATGTTTTGAAAATATCTCTGTTTACTGCATCCACGAAGAAGGATGAACACACCAATACCAACAGTATTCCCAGCCTAAAAAAAAACATAACGAATCAGCATATCAAATTACAAATATTATAAAGCAACATTTCAATTTTATCAGGATCAATTACATTATACGACCCGGCCGCGTAAAAGAACAAAAGACTTCTATTGTTGTTAGCCGCCGACGAATACAGTTATACATAGTTATCGCGTGAAAAAAATCCACATAAAATAACTCGGTACGTATAAAAATGGTTCGATGCTCGAGAAGATAAGAACGTAGCAATGCCAAGTGATGTATTATTCGAAGAAAAACATTTGTATCGTTAATAGTACTATTATCAGGGACACGTCAGCGTAATCGTTATTGAGATGAGACGCCGTAGAGTACAGATATGATATTCATGATGCAAAGTAAGGGCAATCTCTTCCGGCGCAAGACAATATTATTGCCGCTGTGCGAAGAGTCCTGTACTTTGTCTTTTTGAAGGTTAAAAGGCCGAAAATGATTAACTTACCGCACGTACGAAGCCATGTTGAAAAGTAACGTTTGTTATACCGCCTCTCGCGGTATTCGATAAAGGCTAAAATCGATTTTGCAGATGGCGCAAAATCCATAGAACTAGAGATGGCGCGCAAAATCACCAACAGTGATTTATCATAGTGATGTACCAGTGATATACTTCACGTAGGGTGAAGTTGATATTTTAAAAGAAAAACTATTAATTCACATATAATTCTTATGTTTCTCTGAAAAATTATGTGAGGCACTTCTTCTCGTATGAAACGTTAAAGAAGGAAGCCATGCGCGCGTTAAATATTTTACATTAAGTTTTTCTAACCTACGTGGAACTTACGTACTTTTGAAGAAGAGGAAAGATTTTTCTCTGCATTATTAAAATGGCAGATGTACGTGATATATTAGACATCGAGGTGCCCGCTGCTACCGAATTGACGAAGGAGTCGATCATAGGCGGTGACAAGAAAAACCGGAAGAAATATGAATACAAAGTGCCAAAGAGGCCTGAAGGAATGCATCGTGAAGTATTCGCGTTGCTTTGCAAGGACAATAATGACGTACCACCTCTCTTTCCAACGGACACTGCCAAAGGATACAAACAAGTTAGAGCAAAGTTTGGTATGAAGAAAGTTAGGCCATGGAAATGGACACCGTTCACCAATCCGGCACGGACGGATGGTGCAGTCTTCCATCACTGGAGGCGCGTGGCAGATGCTGGAAAGGAGTATCCGTTCGCTAAGTTCAACAAGAAGGTTCCCATTCCTATGTACACTAATGCAGAATACGTTCAGCATTTGGTTACAAATGGTTGGACTAGAGCAGAAACAGATCATTTGTTCGATCTGTGTAGGAGGTTTGACTTGAGGTTTATCATAATTAAGGACAGATGGGACTGTAATAAATTCCCAGCAAGATCTGTAGAGGATCTGAAAGAGAGGCAAGCTTAAAGAGCTATTTTCTGACATTATGGATTTCTATTGTACTTATGTAAAAATATAAATTACCAGGTATTATCAGGTATGTGCTGCATTGACTAAAGCAAAATCTCACACGGACAAGGTCTATGCTTTTGATGCAGAACACGAAAAGCGTAGGAAAGAGCAGCTAAAAAAGTTATTTGAGAGAACTCCTGAACAGGTAGAAGAGGAACAGACTCTGTTGGCAGAACTGAGAAAAATCGAACAGAGGAAAAAGGAAAGGGACAGAAAAACGCAGGATTTACAAAAATTAATTACAGCCGCGGATCATCAAGCGGATCCGCGTAAAAGCGAAAGAAAGCCCTCGAAAAAGAGCGGTACTTCGTCGAGAAACAGACCGAACAAAACCGATACTTCTCACGTAAGCGTCGCCACTTTGGATTCATCGCGACATTCAATCATAAATACATGTCTAAAAGATCGTAATTTCCAGGCGGTAGAGTCGGCTGGTATTAAATTCCCCGATTTTAAAAACAGCGGAGTTACTCTTCGATCGCAAAGAATAAAATTGCCAAGTAGTTTAGGTCAAAAGAAAATGAAGGGTATCGAACAGATGCTAAACGAGTTGAGATTAGGCAAGTATATTCGCACTTATGTTTCGTGCATCCGCGAGATCGAATCTGTAAACGCTATATATTACAGAACTTAATCCACCTCCGACGGAGCAAATATGCCAGCAATTCAACGAGCTCCGAAGCGACATAGTTTTGCATTACGAGCTCCGAAGCGCGTTATCCACGTGCGATTACGAATTGCAATCGTTGCGACATCAATACGAGGCACTCGCCCCTGGAAAGGTAAATGCTCGAACGACGAAGAAGTTCCGAGAACCTAGGCAATAACGAAATATATTTCTACTTTCAGACATTAACTATACCTGCGGCTCTATTGCCAAAAACAGAGCCCGAAGTCAAGGCCGATATTATAGACGTTGTGGGTTCTCCGAGCATGCCGACCGTTACTCACTAATCAGGGAACACGCAAATAAACATTAATCAATTTCAATGCCTCTGTAAATACAAGTTTTCCCAATCATCGACGTCGATCTCGTTAAAAGCGTATCGTAGCATTTTTTTTTTTACTTTAAATCGAACGAAAAATAAACGAATAAAAAGATAATAAAAACTACTTTGTCGATTACCCTGCAAAGAAACAGTCCGAGGTGTAATTACTTATATATATCTGTGTATTTTATATTGTCGACAAAAAGTAACAATGTACGGTCAAACCGTATAATTTATCTACAACAATCTACAATAGATTACAATATGTTGTCTTGTTTTTTTCTTTCTTATTGAGGGTCACAGAGTTAGGAGGGAGGGACTCGAATAAACGGGAGAAGGATCGGTAGGAATTTTCAGGGAGGGAGCGAGGGTGGAGGGGCGGATGACCCGCCGGTGGAGGAAAGATGGTTTTTGCTGCAGGCCCTTTCTTCGTTCGTGCTCCGTTACTCGCGATACAGTTGATTCTTTTAAATTCTATATTAAATTACTCGATAGCTCTAGCCGTACTTGGTACGGAATAATGCATATATCTGGTTTAATGATCGATAACCCACCGCCCGACTTTTCCATCTACGCCGTTCTCGTGTGCCGTGAGGACTCTCTCGGTCAAAGTTAAGTGTAAGGGAAAAGCGGTGGTGCAACGGCGGTACATCGTTGACCTGCATATCCGATGCATTGTTCGCGGATCGTGCACCACCCTCTCGTCTCGTTTCGTCTCGTCTCGCTCCTGTGCACGTGCTGACGCGCTTCGACCGTCTTTTCCTGACGTCCCGACTACTTTTTTTTTCTTCCACAAAGGGATAATTACTACGGCGCCAGTATTATTTAGGTTTCTTTCTCTTTGCGGGTTTTACGTGTCTCGGTTTCGCAAAAGGTTTTTGCGCGAAATGTCCGTTATCGCTTGGCGTTAAATAGCACATCTCGATTTCAACTTGAAAGGTCTCGCGCGCAACTAACGAAACGCGCTTAACTTTACGCGGAGCATTTTTTATTTATTGGTGCAACGATCGAGACACCACCTGGACGAATGAAATATTAAAGGAAAATGGTATTAAAATTTGAGTAGAATATCGAACGCCTCGACGGAGGCACAGGAGAAGAGTGAAGAAAGAAATTGAAAAGTTTTTAGACGGTGGAAGCTAACTGTTTTGAGGGGAAAAATTGTTATTAGTTTGCGCCACGGAATTCGAAGTATTACGGGTGCCTTTGGAAGAATTACGGAGTCGTGCGAATAAGAGAAACCAATTTCAGAAATTTCCGATGTATCTCCTCGGAGAGATACCTTTCTCAAAGATAGACGTCCCTATTTTTCGATTCCCCGGAGGGAACCACGTACTTTCTTGGCCTCGTGCTTCGATCAAACGACGCTGGGGTATCGAGCGATATTTCTTTTCGATACGATAAGTTAAAGACGAGTTAAAGAAGCGTTTCGAAGAATCGAGCGCGTAGAAAGCGTCTTATTGCGGCATGAAAACAGAATATGAAAAATCGGACGTAGTAGCCGGTCGTAGGATCAAATTTATATGAGCGGCGGGAAAGAGACAGACGATGCGTTCCTGAAAATTTGTAAGGCGCATGTGCGAACAAGGGGCGCGGCAAGTAGCAAAAAGTTTAAACGCGTCAACACGGCACACGCGGAGCTCCGTCGATCGACGGCACTTTTTTCTTCTCTTCGTTCTCATTCTTACAGCTAAAACGCGTAGTCTTCTCTTATTTGTTTAACGTAACGTTCGTTTATGTAAGCCTGAGTCGCGTTGTTTCTCCGCCAACGAGAGAAAGAAATAGAGATCAGAGAGAAAAAGAGACAGAGAGAAAGAGAGAGAGAGGAACGATCGTTGTCTCTGGCACAGCCGCGACGAGTCGGGTGGAGAGAGAGAGAGAGAGAGAGAGAAAAAAAGAACTCGAGCCACGAATAAAGGAATGCCAAATTGGCGAATGTACGCGCATACATATCTATATATACATAGGTATCTATACAGAAGACATACATATTAGAGCGAGCGTCGCGACAATTTCAATGCCGCCGTATCGGTACCATTTCGTTTCATTCGTTCGTCGCAACTGAAATGGAAAAAGAAATCACAAGCTAAAGTAACACGAGTCATCGTCATGTCGCTCGGCTCTGATATACGCGTCGAAAATCCTATAAATATACGTATATATACGCGCGTACGTAGAATTAAACACAATGGGGCAATAAAATGTACAGAGTAATGTGGGTGTTCGCACTTCGATGCTCGCCTCTTTCGATGCGCGTCCGCTCGAACGCTCTTCCGCTTCGCTCTCGCTACTTCCGGTAGCATCTTCGAGCGAACCTTGCGACCGATCGACGAGAAGTCAAGTCACTCGCGTGATCTATTTATCTCCTTCGTCGAGGACTCTCGGCTTTAACGTGAGAAATCGTACTTATTCGTTAAAAAGTGACATTATTCCCTACGCAACGCGGCTACGGTAATGCGTAATGGATATGTGCGCAAGTGCGTGTGAAGGAATCGAGAGGAGTAGAGGGAAGAAGGGCAAGGGAAAAGGGAATCATTCGGGGGAGACGTTTCGTAGGAGAGGGTCGATAGGGGAGGTTTTCGAAGGGAGAAGGGTCGAAGTGTCCGCACGTACGCGCGCGTACGCACGTGCGCACATAGGCACACGTTCAAAGTATGTATATATGTATATGTTATGTATATATGTATAGATCTCGTATATAATATTAATCATTGATTTCTTGTTTTGTTACCTTTTAAAGTAACCAATCCCGCGGATTATGTATATATATATACACATAGGTATATGTACAGAGAACATATATATGTGAATATATATAATTTTGCTATTAGGTAAACGGTGTGAAACATATATGCCGATTTTGTTCTCTCTCGCCACTCACTCCCTTACGTTTGTATTTCCTTTTGTTTCGAATTTGGTGATTATTCCTCACGCATACCCATGCGTCCATACACTCTTGCACCGTTTCTTTCTCACCCTCTCATCCTCTCTTTCTCTCGAACTCTCTTTCTCTCGTTCGTGCACGTATTCTCTGACGCTCTCACATCGACTCGCCTTAATAATAAATGTTCTACTTATGCTACAACGCTATGGTAGACAACAACAAGTTAATGTTATCCTAAACTTTTCTCTTTTTATCCTCTTCTACGTCGTTATTCGTATATGCCGTAAAAATGTTGTATATAATGATATTAATATTGTTTATATTTTGTATTATTGCACGCGACATTGGTCCCGGTGGTGACGGTATTGCGAATAAACGCGCGGGTCGGGGGTCGATTCTTTTTTTTTCTCGGTGAGGTATCGAATTGTTTTCTTTTTTCGTAGTCATCGACAAATCGTCGAAAACGGAGAGGAAATCGAGAAACGATATATTCGTCGACGAGATTACGGGTGTCCCCCGCCGTTCGTTCGATATCGGCACCACCGCGATCGATTTTTTTTTTCTTTTTCATTTAACATCAGCCTGTTCATTATTTTTTTTGTCGTGTTTTTTTTTCTCCTCTATTATGCACTTTTTTTTGTCTTGCGTTTAAATCGTCGCTTTACTCGTTTACGCGATCAGCGAATTACTAGATTAAGCCCAAAAATTCATCCTGCACTGAAGTGTTTAAGTACGTGGTCGTTGGTGCAATTTCTCTTGTCTCCGTCGAAAGTATTCGATCAACGAGATCATCGTAGAGAGACAGAACGGAAAAGTGAAAGCTGTGGTCGTCCATCGAAAGATCGATTTGCCGATAACATCGACGCTTGTATCACAAAAATCGTCAAATCGAGCGCCCCGTCGGGCGCCTCGTTGTTCCTACGTTCGAACTTCGCGCGCTACCCCTCCACCGCCGGTGGGTGGGGGATGAATAACCGGAAGCGCGCCGCTCTTCGCCGTCTAAAACGGCGCGAATTTCGATCAACCGCGAGAAACGGAAACGACGCGCGTGGACATCCGAATCGAAGAGACGAACGGAAGAAGACACGGGAGGAAAAAGATTAACGACGAACAACGTGCTCGCAGGAGCGAAAGAAAAAAAAACACGCTGATAAAAATTCTATTCCCTCTCGTCTGGAACGTATACAACGTTAGAACCTTTACATATTTATAATGCGCTCGTATGTATAATTATGTATATAAGTATGTATATATATATATAATTATATTTTTTTGTATCGATTTATTATAATATTTTTATTTATCCGTTCTCCTCTACTAGTCTTGCGATAATCCTAATCGTTAACTCCTTAAGTGTCCGGGTTCTGACTACTCGTCGCTTCCCATATATTAAATCTTTACTACTGCGGCGATGGACGGGGGTAAAACCCTATGAATGCGGCGAATTCAACAACAACGACGACAATCTCGCACGAAAAAAGGTATCTGTGTACATATATATATATATGCTTATGTATATCATGTATATACGCGAAGAAGAAACCGAATAAACGAGATAATATCATCGCACGTATGTGTGTAATAACTAATCACAGAAAAATCGCGGCGATAAACGCTGAAGATCGATAAATTGCCAACTTTCTTTCTTCCCTTGTCTTTCGCTCGCCCCTCGAAACACTCGACGGTCCCCGCATCGCGAGCCGAACGATCGGTAAATACGTTACGCTTAATGTTAAACTTTAATCATATAGAAACTTTGTAACATCTTTTTTTTTCAACTCGCCTCTTCCTCCTAAGTGTCTTACGATATAAGAATCTCTAAATGTAATACCGCTAATTGTAAGTAATCGATTACTATATATCGTCAACGTCTCTTTCTCTTTGATATGTGCGTTCGCGCCTTCTCATCGCCAAGAGAGAGAAAATATTTAAGCCACGTTCGGCGGACTTCTCCCCCTCCCTCCCCTTTCCCTCTTCATTTCCCTTTCATTTCCCTTTCACCGTTGCTTCATCCCTTTCCCTTCCCGCCGCCCTTTCACTCTCGATACCACGTTCTTTCCCCTTCTCCCCTTTCTTCAGGATCCATCATCCCCTTCGCGGTTTATACTTTTTTCTTCTTTCTCCGCCATCGAGAGCAACGATAACAAACTGAAAAGCGTGTCACTCGGCCGGAAAGGCTACGCGTTTCCCCTTTCTCGGCCTATGGTCGAGCTTGCCGCTCGTTGAACAAATTTACCCGTTTGCTCGGCGAGAAGCAAATTACCCGACGAGTTATGCCCTTCGGCTATCACTGTGAGATCGCGTTTCGCTCGAAAGCGCATGGTTTCGTAAGTAAAGTACTTGACATATCACGCACGAATTAGTTCGATCTACGTGCTCGATCTGCCTCCCCTATCTGGTGGCATAAAGCGCTCTGGGTATTTCGTTGAAATGTTTTTCACCCTGTGGCAAAAAGAGAGAGAGAGAAAGAGAGAGAGGATGAGAAGGAGAGAGGGAGAAAGATTCAAGTTGAAAGGTGGATGAAGAAAAAAAAAGGAAGAGAAGGGAGAGACAACGAGGAGATGAGGAGAAAGAATGAAAAATTTGACTTAAACGTGTAAAGATACAGAGAGGGAGAGAAAAATATGGGAAAACGAAGAGAAAGAGAGAGGGAGATCTCGATTATCAAAGAATCTTGCCACTTTTTCACCGTACTGAGCTCCAGGCTACCTCCCTTTTCGTCTCTCCCCGTCAGCCGAGTCGTAAATTACGCTTAGACGAATTTCTTTCCGCACCCTCTCGTCCTCCCTCTCCGTGAGATTCCGCTCGAATCGATCGTCCGCGAATTTCGATATGAAAAAAAATAATTGTTCGTGCCGACGTCGAAGTAGCCCTCGAGAGAGAGTTTCGAGTCGAAAGTTCGACGATCGAGGGCGAAAACTCGGCGACCCCCTTCACCCCCGACGTGGAGTTTGTCTTAAAAGTATTATAAAGTACAAATTACGAGCGCGATAGTACTTCGAGCATTCCTCTCGGTTGACCTTCGCCTTATCACGCGAGATTCGTCTCTCTTTAAATCGAGTTAAAAAAAACGACCTTTGAACCGCCCGTTCGACGAGTACCCAGTCGTAACTTCTGCCTCATTTCTCAGCTTTAACGTGCTCCTTACACTTACAAAAGGTATTCCTTGCCTCGAGAAGGTTCAACCGAGAGAATCGCCGAGAAGTTTCGTGCAAAAATCAGCACGGGGCACAGCTGGAAGCTTCGAAACGCGAGGGGGTTGCACGGCTTTTCTTCGTCTCTCGCAAGCCTCAACCACACCCGTATTTGATGTAGGCCGGATCGCTTCTGCGCTCTGAAAAAGGACTTTCGTCCGTCCAATCAAATATTTCCGACCGAACTGCCGTCGTCCGTCAATTAACTATTTTCCCCTGAGCTGGAGGAACTTAGCACGAGGAATAATAACGCCCATATTTCTCTCTTCCTCTTTCGCACCCTCTCTCGTTCGCACTTTCGCGCGTTCGTTTCTCTCTTTCTCCCTCTCGGTCCAGGCACGGTGTCTTCGACGTTACGATATCATCGATGCGAGTTACTTGACGTGGCTCGATTAAAAAAAAAAACAATAAATATTAGATCGAAACTAACGAACCTCTCTTCCCGCCCAAACGGAGGGGGTTGAAGGCGCTGCTTCTCCCGAAAATTCCTTCGGGGAAAGGGGAGGCACCGCCGATATTTTTTTTTTACTTTGTTAATTAATGATCGATATACCTCGGGAAGATCGTATTGTGCATCCTTCGTCTCTACTTTGTTTTTTTATCATATCATTTACAGGACTATCGTGAAAACTCTACGTCCTAGATGTCGATCTACGTCTCGCTATGATTCTCTCGTTTATATCTACACGCTTTTACCTCAAAACGCCTCGATTCGCTGAGTCGTATTATATCAAATTTTGTCAATAGTAAGAAGAGAAGCCACTGTTTCCTTATCTTTTCGCGCCTCCGCCGCTTTTTTTCCCGTGCATAGTGCGAATTTTTCTATCGGCATATTCTTTCACCCTTTCGCGATTACGATTTCGCGGAGAAAATTGCAAACGTTTTCGCTCGATTGGGTGGAGAACGGAGGCACGGTGTCAAAGTGAGCCTCGATTAAAAAGCGCAAAGTCGTCCTATTGAGAAATTTCTCTAAGTGCACCTTTTGTTCCTTTCCTTTCCTTTCTTTCTCCATTCTCTCTCCGTCTTCCTCTCCTTCTTATTCTCTTTATTACTCTCTGCTCTTTTTCTTTATATTTCTCACTGTCTCTGTCTCAGTTCCCTCTCTCTTTCCAGGCATTTCGCGCGGGCGAAAATCGAAAGGGTGTTTTGCGAACGCGATAGGTGAACGCGGTAGCGCCGAAAGGGTAAAGTACCAGTAGCCCTTTAGAGAAAAAACCCGCCGCCCGTAGGTATGACGTCGACTGGAGCTTAAGCTGCAAAAAGACCGTGAATTATTCCACCTTATTTCCGAGTCGGGAGTATACAAAAATGCGACAAACCGCGCGATAATATTATACGCGTGTGTTATATGTATAATATGTATATGTATATAACGTATATCCTCGTTTAATTTCGTCGTCGAGAATTATCTACGTACGTACGTTTCTTGGTAAATTCTAGTGTCGTACTATCGATTACGTTGATATTTACTTTTAATTATGGTCTTTCCTCGTTAGAAGTTGTTTCTCGCGTCGGCTTCTTTGTACGTGTTAACCGTATTCACGCGTCCGTATTTCCATGTGTGTGTATATGTGTGTGTGTTTCTTGTTTTTTATTGTTTTTAAATGTGACCGTGTGCGTGTGTCTGTCTCCGTGTGTACGCTTGTGTTCATGTAATTCTTTTTCTTTAATAAAAAGCTAGGCCGCTGTTAGGCGATCAGACTACCGGATACATGATTTTTTTTTTCATCTTTCAAACTGTAGGTGTCTGTAATAACGTTCTCGTTCACTTGACCCTTAACATTAGTCGATATCACGTTATAACTATTAATCTCTACGCGCTTAAAACGTATCTTTAAACATTTTATACAATACAATATCCCGTAACGTGAATTAAAAATTTCTCCCTTACACTCTCTCCCTCCCTCTCTCACCCTCTTTCTCTTCCATCAATGCGCACAACGTTATTTCCCACCCTTTCTTTCGTCCACTTTCTCTCGCTCTCTCTCTCTCTCGTTCTTTCTTTCTCACTTTCGCTCTTATGGCCCTTTCTCGCTTCGTGCACGCACACGTAACAACGATAATTAGTAATTTAACATTTTCTAACAGGTATCGTTACAGCGTGTCATAGCGTGACATCGAAATAACTCGAAAGAATTTTTTTTAGCGAAAAAATAGCTTCATAGTGAGTATCAGTTTCGACTAGGATGATCGCGGAATGATTTTCTTCCTCTTGCTCTCTTTCACTCCTTACTTTTCCCTCGCTTCGAATACTCCGATGGGAAAACCCTCATCGTTCCGCGATCGTCCGAGCAAATGACTTTTCCATTCCGCGGAAACGTCGTCCAAGAATCCGATCGTAAATATACCATCGAGGTGCACAGCAAGCTTCGCGAGTGTTGGTTTAATTTTCAGAATTATCGTCGGCAATACCTGAGCGACGTTTCGTTCGGAGCATGATCGCTCGTCGGTTTGCTATGCTCTCTCAGGAAGGTTCGATTCTCGCTTATTAATTCGTAGATAGTAGTTTACTGAATAGTAATAGTCGAAAAATTGAAAATCGTGTAAAGCACGCTCGGAACTCGAACTCGCAGGCGTTTCTTGCAAAACGAAGGCAACTCGTTCTTCGTATCTTTTGTTCCTCGATCGTCGCTCGACTTCGCGTCCTCGTTCTCCCATTGAAGGTTCGTCTTTTTCTTTTTCTCGTATTACAAAATTGAAGAATTTCTCATTAAGTATCGACTCTACTACGTTCTAGAAAATTGCAAACAGGGGACCGAGAATCTCGATAGACTTTGTGCGATTTCGATTCAACGGTTAATTAGCGCGTTACCCGTCGCGCGATCGTCGTTTTATCGGCGTGGATCCGCGAGTCTCGAGAGAAGCTACCGAACGATCGAGAAGATCGAGATTTCTCTAATTCTATCTACGATTCGTCGGGTTTTCCCGCTAAAAAAGAATGAAAAGAAAATCAGAAGATCCTTGAAAACCACCGCGACGGGAAACGCGCTAAACGAGAACACGAAGGACGATTTTCGAAGGGTTCGTTTGCTTTTGAATCGTCGCAGAGGATTCCGAGCGTACGGCGCGGACCGATTTCGCAAATCGCCACTTCTTTTCCACTTCTCGACACGCAGTTCTCAATTTCATCTGCTCTTCCATCGCAAAAGTCTCCACTGGATGCGAAAGCTGGCCGGTTCCGAGTTTCTCGTGAGAACGCGACAAAGCAATTACGAGATTTATGCGAGAACATTGCGATCGAGATCGGAAAACGGAGCGACGATTCACGAAACGGTGTCGGAGAAGTAGATTACGAGCAGGACAGAGTAAAGTCGCTACTCTACGGCTATAGAGGCGGAAAAGGAGTTTCGGTTTTGCTTCGGAGAGAAATCAGCGAGCGGCCGGGCCGTCAACTAACAATAAAACGCTATCGTAACGATACGACCGGCGATCTTGCCAAGGAATCGGCAAGCCGGAGGAGAGAGAGGGCAAGTTACTCCATCCGACAAACAACGGAGGGTTGAAAGGGTCGAGGAAAAGGAGGCTTCTCTTCCAAACGATTTTGGCAGTTGGATCGGGGTCATTCAAGGTCGCGATAACCGAAGCTTCGAGATCGAAAATCGACACGACCGAGGATCGACGGCCGAGATCTCGTGGAAAACGGGGTGGAATCGGCTACTCGGAGGAAGAGGCACTCTGTCGTCGATGCGAAGCTTCGATCGCGCGATATACCGATCCGTCTGGACCGAGAGACAGACGGCAATGGGGAAAAAAGGAGAAGAGGAATCGGTTGGTCCTTGGCAGGATCGGTCGGTCCGCTCGCTGGTCGTCTAATCGTAAATAAATCGGCGGCTCGCTCGGGAAGAAGAACGGCACCGCGATAGAATTCTTAACGAGACGAGTATTTCGTTTCAGGTATTTCAAGGTTTATACAATATGTACAACTCTCGACTAGAACAAAAACGTTTCGTAACCTGGTTAGGTGCAACGATCGACTACAACCGGCGACAGGGAGGTGCTCCTTCTTCTCCTCTTCCTTTTGGAGAAGATCATCTCGCTTCTACTCCTTCGTCTTCCTTCTCCTCATCCGCCGGTTGTTCTCCGTTCTCCAGGTGGATCGTCGCGTCGTCCGAACGAAAGAAGTGTCCTCTCGTTGGTCGAAAATCGTCGCCATCGTCGAGACCGTCGGCGACGACGATAACGACGACGGCAACGATCGCGAACACGATCACCAAAACCGGAAATGCGTCTCCGGTTAACGTCCTTCGCGGAGCACTCGCCGATCCTGGTCCCGTCCTGGTCGTCTTCTCGCCCCTAAACTGGACAGACCAGGAACTCGTACTCGAACATCAGCGAGACAGCGACGAAGACGAAGTACAGGAGGAACATCGTGAACCCGAGGCCCTTGTTCATGCGCCATTTGAAGCAGGCGATGCTCAGGATGACGAACAGCAGCATGCAGAAGAGGATCGCTATGCTGCACACCATACCCACCGAGTTCACCTCCACGGGCTTCCCGTAGATCAAGCCGTACAGGAGCCACGGTACCGGAAGCCTGTCGACAGATACCATACGACATGTCCGATGCAATTTTTTGTTTTTCAATTAGTTTCTCTTTTTTCAATATTTTTTTGAATCGCGAGCTATACAGTGAGAAACAAAAAGGGTGAGGTGAGTTTCGTGCTGCAAGGAAATGGAGATTTTGACTTGTGCGGATCGACAGATCAAAGAGAGTTGGAAAGAAACGTCTCTCTGACGAGATTCCACCTCTGGCTCTAGTCTATCGCGAGGACGATTAATATTTACATCTTTCTCCGAGGCGTCGGACTCTCTTCCGATTCTCCGGGTTAAATGCACCCCTTTCCATCCAACCCAGCAGCCGCGTTGGCTCCTCTCGCGAAAGATCGCGCGAATATTCCAGCATTTTTGCCACCGTTGGGCAATCTGCCAGCTGGCAGCCGCGATAGAAACGCGAGAGCAAAGATCGATCCCCGATCGGGTGCAAAAAATCCAAATAAATTCCTCTCCGCAATTTGCGACTCAAAGAGAGCCGACTCAAAGACGAAACTCTGACGAAATTGGCCGAGAAGGCGGACACAATGGCTCGTGAGATAGAGGAATCGTTCGGTCGTTGGCTCTCGACTATGAGATGGATGGAAAATCCTTCTTTACGATGGATGCGTCAACTCGACGCAAACCACCCACGCAACGAATCTTCCTGGCAAAACGAGTCCGTTGTTTCGCAAAGGCACTCGCGGAATTTCGCTCAACGACGATATAATAATACAGAGGTCACGAATGGCGAGTGCGATTACAGCGAAATAGCGAGAATACCTCGACGAACGGGTCGGCGGCTACCAATTCCGACTTTCCTCCGATTGTCGGAGAGAATTCCCATTTCTCCGTCTCGCTCGGTGCTATAATAACGAAAGGCGATCGCGAGAGGGTGCAGGAGATATGCCCCAATTAAATAGACCACCCTTCCTTCTCCTCGATATTTATTATCCTGGGATTTCGAGACCAGACGAACCGGTTCGCGGCTGCGACCCTCCTTTTTGGTGAACCGAACCTCCCTCGAAGTCAATTTATCCAAGTTTTTCTTTGGCCTTTGTCCCGTCGACCGATTTATTTGCAGGATGTACTTCGCGTGATATTATTCGACGCACGCAATCGATGCTTGCAAATGAGGGAATAAATAATAGGATGGAGGGGTGAATTCCATAGAACTGGGTGCCATGTGGGGTGGTTTCCGAGATCGTGGATGTTCGAGGGTAATTCTGAACGAACGAGACTTTTGGAATTCGTTTGGTAGAATGGAGAGTCTTTTGAAATCTTTTGGAGTTCTTTGGAGAATACATTTCGACGAAGAAGAAATCTTTTTGGGTCACGCCCTCCCGTATAATTGGACAGAGACGTCGCGCGAACGAGTATCGCGATTCCGCGTAGAATTTCGCGGTAGACTTTCATTATTATCGGATCTTATCCTGTAACGGCCCTCGAGCGGGAGCATTCACGATTCGGTAATTCGAAAAAATATTCCACGAAGCCACTTACCGCAGCTTTCGAGCAACGTCGAGGGAGAAGGGCAAAAAAGTCCGCGGTATCCGGCGTAGAATAACATTTATGCGGTCCGGCTTTTAATTTCACCCTCGGGCATAGAAATCAAATTTGCGTGAACGCGGCAAAAAAAAGGAAGCCCTGCGAGAAGATGTAAAGAGCAATTCCAAACGAAATTCCGTGCACCTAGTGCCACGAAAAACTGGAAAATTCGTTTCGAACGAAATCGTGATACCGTTCGTTCTCAGTTTCAAGTTCGCTTAATTTCGTTTCGTGGCAGAATTTTTTCCCTTTAACTTGTATTTCTTCGCGGATAGCTGTGCTGGCGATTCGAGTCGTAAAATCAATCGGAGGAATCGAGTCGGTTTTTCCGGTTCCCCGGTAATCCACGTAACGGTGGCTTTTCCTTCCGCGATTCCGACCGATTAACCGAGTTTCCGTTTTCTCAGAAATAATTGGCAGCGCGTGCACGAAGCCGCGTCGGAAATCGTCTCGACGTTTCTCCAGGAAGAAGAAAAAGATGGAGAAACGTCTACAGGTAACTACGAGCTGACGATGGAAGAGGTGAAAAGAAGAGGAAGCAGAAAAGAGCAAAAGAGAGTGAACAGGGTCGAAGGGACTTCGCGGTAATCTCATTATTCGCGCTTTAACCGGCTTGCGAAGAATATCGCTCGATTTTGCACGATTCTGCCGGACTAAGCTCCTAAATGTCGACTCGGGCATAACGTAAATTTACGTAATAGTCGATCAACGGAACGAGCTGCGAATCCAATCTCTCTTTCTCCGTCGTGAAGCTCGCTTATTGAATTAGAGACACTTTGTTCGCCCGTATTTCTACACTTTGCCGCAACACCTATCGCTCGATGTTTCCTCGTCTTTTCCTCTCGTCTCGAGGAATTCAATTATTTCGTAGAAAGATCGCCCTTTCTTTCTTTCAACGACGAAAATTGAGAACACGACCGAACGAAGCTCGTTGAAGAATTAAGGACAAATTTAAAATATCTAACGGGGTTCTGTCTCGAATAATCTTAAGTCCAACGAAAGATCCTGCAGATCCATCGATGCTCACGATGTCTTCGACCCTTGATGAACGTTAAATCTTAAATAAATATTAAACAAGATTCCTTTTCCAGAATGAGAGGGAAGGTTGGAATATTCTGCAATGCTGCAATTCCCCTGGGATTCCTTTCGTTCCGTGCTCAATGAAAGAATTCGTAATTAGACGCGACAGGAAAACACGTACAATTTTCATAATGAAGCACCCCGCTGAGGATAGACTGGGGGTGGTTTGCTGGAAGTTCTTCCGGAGGAAAGAAAGTATCGTTCTCGTAGGGGTGATTGGTCCTGGCGTTATCTCGCGATACGCTCATAAAGGGGAACAAATCGACGGGAAATTGCAGGAACACGGCAGCCCTGGACTCGCGTGAAAATCGTCATAACCGATGCCCTCGATAACACGGACGCGATGCTCGCTCATAAGCGTTGCTCGAGCCCCGTAAATCCATAGACGACCTACATTCGAATGCGCGGAAAACAAATACCAACAAATTATCTTCTCGCGATGTCGTGAAAAATCGAGCGCCTTTTGCACGCGGTGGAATTTCTTGCTCGATTTAACCCTCTGGAAATCATTTTATCAGACGTTCTGATGATCAAGATAAAATCTGACTTCATATTTGCACCAATTGAAATTATATCTGAAAATTTCGGCTTTACTTGTGCGTCGATGAGCTACGATAAAATTGCTTCTCTCTGAGCGCATATATGCGTCAATTGTACTCAGAGGGTTAAGAATTCTTTGGGAATTGTAGGGACGATGCCTTTTTCTACTTGCTTTTCTTCCATTTGTTTCCTGTCTATTTCTTTCCCCGTTCTTTTCTACGGCGCATCGCCGGCCGATTGGAAAATTGGAAAATATGTCGCGAGCTCTTTGGCTCGTCGATGAGGAAAAAATTGGCGCACCCGGACGCGCCGTGATCGATGTCGAAGTAAATGAAAAAGCAGGCTAAGTTTTGCAACGGTAGGGGAAGGATAATCGAAGCCAAGCCATTTCGCGCTCCGAGTGTAGAGTCGAGAATTTTGTGACAACGTAAAAAGCGAAAGATACGGCAAAGATAACCCGGGTGAATCCTCGCACCCTGTCCCCGATGACTCTGGCACTCGACTCGATTTCGATAAAGGGGTTAACGTCGAAGTTAAAGTTACGAGCGATCCGGAAATCGGTTGGTAAATTCCGAAAAATTCCAATCTTCCGTAGAGGACGTTCTTCGCCGCCGGATTTTCCAACTGGAAGAAATCGGACGGCAAGTGGACGTGGAAGAAATCATCGATTTCGATTTGGTTTTCGTGGATTTCAAAGTAACTCTGTAATCCCTATGTTTCGTATTGCACGGTCGATTACTCGAAACACTCGAGATTTCTGGAAATCGCTGAGAAACGTGCAATAGCGTTAATGGGATACGGAAACCTTGGAAGTCTCCGAAGCGTCGAAACGTTAGCGGTTCTTAAATGCAGAGAACGCGCAACGGCAATTTGGATTTCAGGTTCGAGGTGATACGTGCTGTAAAGAAGTTACGGCGATTATATCGCTTTTACGAGAAAAGTGTCGCCCAACGACGATATTCGAGCGGCGAAGTAAAAGCTGAGACTTTTCAAATAAAATTTATCCTACGACAATGTTGCCTTTAACTCCTTGCTCTACAAAATAGAAAAAAATCCCTGATCAATTTTGATTTCAGCAAATTAAATTCTGGAACATAGTGAGGGTAGTCATAAAAGAAATTGTATGGCAACATTGCAAATTCAAGTGTTATTTTAAAACACATAAACGTATTATTTCCTTGTAGTCACTTTTTAGACGTTTCCCGGTGTGTTATTATTTAACACAGTACATGTGTGATATATTTATATTTTAAAATAACACACCTACATGCTTCAAAATAACACACATGTACTGTGTTAAATAATAACACACCGGGAAACGTCTAAAAACTGACTACAAGGAAATAATATATTTATATGTCTTAAAATAACACACTTGGTTTTGCAGTGAAAGGGTTGAAATATAAACGATCCATATTTTCCCGACGAACCGAAAGTATTTTCTTCATCTTCGTTCGAAACTATCTTTCACCAGGAAGAGACGTCTCCGAACGTCTTCGATGAACCGAAAGTGAAGCGTTTCCGGCGAACTTACCCCACACTTACAAATTATAAAACATCCCTGATCAATTTTGATTCCAGCAATTAAATTCTGGAACATAGTGCGGGTAGTCATAAAAGAAATTGTATAGCAAGGGGTTGAAATATAAGCGGTCTATATTTTCCCGACGAACCGAAAGTATCTTCTTCATCTCCGTTCGAAACTATCTTTCAGCAGGAAGAGACGTCTCCGAACGTCTTCGATGAACCGGAAGTGAAGCGTTTCCGGCGAACTTACCCGACGGTCACGTCGAAGATGTTGCTGCCGACCGAGCTCGAGACCGCCATATCGCCGAAGCCTTTTCGCGCAACGATGACGCTCGTGATGAGATCTGGAATGCTTGTGCCGGCGGCAAGGAACGTCAGGCCCATCACTTCCGGCGGAATGCGAACCGTGTCGCCGGCGACGTTCGCCCACCAGACCATCAGGTACGAATACGCCGCTATCCAGAAGATCGACCCGATGAACGTCACCGCGAAGAACTTCTTCCCTGTAATCAAAACGGTAATACGACGTCTCGTTACTGTTGCCTTTGCCTTTGCCTTTTGTTGGATCTTCTGGGTGGAAATTGTGGTCCAACTTTGACGGAGTACGAGAATGGAGGGAATCAGACGCATCGTTTGGAGAACGAGATTGGTTTTGTTTGAAGAAATTAGACGCGTGAGGGGAAGATAATGGAGGTTGTTTCTGACACTTGAATCTTTTACGTTTTTTACATTAATTTCTGTACTTTGTATAATTTATTTAGCAGGTTGTAAGGGGTAGGTCAGCGAAGTGGTGATATATAGATTTGCAATTTGTTATTTATCGGAAACGTGTATAAATTCAGAGTTCAAGATATATTGTCGAGACGTATCGCAGTGAAACGCAAGATAACAAAGATCGATGCGAAAAACGAGACATTCGCGATGGAAAATCCTCGTTCTCGAAGCACCGTAATTCCAGATTCTCGCGCGACGACTCGCGTTATGCAAACGAAGACACTTGCCGAGGCTTTGTACCAAACATAGAGGGATAAAAATTTCGAAAGACGAAATGAAGCAAATTTCCACTCCCGTGATCTTCCCAGCCCAAGATGATACCGGTCGATCCTCTATTTCGTCCAAATAATTTTTTGCAAAGCGACAAAAACTAGGGGCAATTTATTCCAGATCTTTTTCAGCCGGCGCGTCTCGTTTATTCGTCGGATTACCGAGCTGTAGAGTTAGCCGGTGACTCGAAACGAGACGTATATATCACTCGAGAACGTTTAAAGAAAAAAAAAGAATAAAAGGGAGGGAAAAAAAAGGAGAGAGGAGAAGGAAAAAAAGAGGAGGATTCGAGAAAGACGCAGATTTATAGTGCTCTCCGCGAAAGTGGCTGGCGCATTCGGGTTTTCGACGTGAAGGCAATAAAAACTAGGGAATTCGAGGCTTCTGGCACGCGTGCGTTAACTTCCTCTGACTTTTAGACGTCTAATCCACTCGGTAATTCTACCCTAATGGCAGGAGTCTTTGCGAATTTCGTTCGATCTAGAAAAATGTCTACCCTCGTCCACGTTCGACTCCCTTGGAAATTTGATCACCCCTCTTTGCGACACGAATGCGCCAATACCTTTTCCATCGTACGAGAGAATTCACCCTCTCCTTCGAACCTCCTCGTCGTTTCCTGCAATCGTTCGACCTGCCGGAATACAAGTGCGATAACTGACGATATTTTCTCGAAATCGTGCGACGGAAAGGTCACGATTTTTCCACGGAAAAAAAAGTCAAAAGGGTGGAGAAACCACGGTGAACAGTGAGGGAGGATAAACCGCGATGCATCGGAAAAACTGGACCGCAAAATCTGCACCCTCCGTCGGGTCGTTTCGCTCGTTCCGCTTTAATTTCCTCTTTCCCGACGAAAAATTTCCCTCGTTTCCTCGTCGAAAGGGATCGTCTCGCGATAAGCCGCGCAAAGAGCATTAATTATCATTCAGATTTATCATCTCCACGATATCAAAGTGCAAACGTGAAATTCGCTCTTTCTAGCTTGAGGGGAAAAACGTTTGAAAGATTGGCAAGGTCCGAGAGAAATGATAATTTCTATGATACTGGACGCCTCGATATCGCGGAACGGCGGATATCGAAAGGTCACAATTTTCCAGCGAACAATGGAATCGGGTAGCATGGCGACCGATCGAGAACGAGGACCGCCTCTGCTGTTCGCGACAATCAGTCGTCGATTCGAAATTAGCGTGTCAATATCATCTTTCGTTCGGCGGCATTGTGTCGCGTTGAAATACAGGCCGTTAATAGGCCGAGATAATGTAGAATGTTCTTGATTGATGGAGACTGGGAAATGCTTTTGAACAACGTACGAGCGTATCGCGATCGAACGGATCTACGTCCGTCTTACTTGCGTGGCACGTTTAATTGCGCCATTCGATTTTACTCTGCGTTGCCTCACCGAGACCAGTTATCGGAAATTGAGTCGTTTTAACGATAACTGTAATTGTTTTGATAATCTCATTCCGTCCGAGTGACTGTAATTTTGCGGTTGGACGTGGCGATTAAGGTGTCAGAAACGACGTGTAGTCGGTGGAGCGATATAAAATTCAATTCTCTCAATTAACGAAACGCTAACTTGACTTACCTCTTGGTGTCCTCGTGTCCGGCAACGTTAACCAGAGGGGGAACAAAATGGGTGCGACGAGAATATACGTTAGCCTCTTTCTAGGACTGCTGGGCCAGCCCATGTCCAGTGCCTCCGGAGGTTCATCCTCCTCACCCTGAAATCAACGACCTGAAATTAACGGCTAAATATTCTCGAGTAAGCATTTTCAAAGGAACGATTTTCAGCCGAGTGGCAAGGAACTTGCCTCCTTGGGTCTGTACTTTCGCGCGAGACAAATATAGAGGCACGTCTCTCGAGTTTCTCGCAGTGGCCTCGTAAAGTTCCTCTAATTAACACCTCCGGTTAATTCCTTCGGTAATTCCGGCCGGACGGAATTAAGACCGTGGAGCCTTATCGTCATTGTTCGAGCAAACACAATAAACCGCGGAGACAGGCCGGCGGGACTTGTGAAAACCGCGAGCGGCTTTTAATCCTTCGCCAATGGGATTTATGCGACGTGTATCCTTGCGGCTGGGAGACTCAAATTTCCCTTAATTGTTTCAGTTGATACGAGCCCAAGGAGCGGACGATTTATTACGGCTCTTGTTTGAGAGGTACGTGGATGACATTGGAGAGAAACGGCTTTCGAGGCTGCCTTTGTTTTGATCGTCATTGAAAGTACGTCTGGAGGAGGAAAAATTGAAGGCTCGAAATTCGAAAGAGCTTCGTAAATCGTTGTTCTGCATATTTCTACAGAGTCTCACTCAGCTTCTCGTTAAACGTAAAGATCTCTGACAACTATTCGGAACTTCGAGGGATGAAATTGTTGTCGATGATAAATATCATCGGAGATGACCACAGCCCTGTAGTTGTATCTTTCCTGATAATACGAGGATAAGATCCTTTCGCCGTAATCGCGTTCACCTGACAGTTCTACCTATTGGCGAATAATTTATCGGCGGAAATTGCAGGCGTGTGATCGTGTAGACGATATCGATAAGTGGAAAACGTGGACGAACGGGGAGACAATTAGCGAAATTGTCGGTTGATGGAACGTTATTGAAGCGACAGATTAATTTGCTGGAACGTACACAGGATAGGAACCTCTAAAACGCAACGTTGCTCCATGACTTTTCTCCTGTTTCATTGGGCGTTTACGTAATTAAGAGAAATTACATTGAAACGATTTCGACGTGTCTCCACAAATGGCTGAAAGGTTGAGAAAAAAATGTCTCGAAATTATTAAACGTTCTAACTCCATGCTCTTGGATAATTGAAAGAAGCTCCTTTCACGGTGGGCGAATCTTTGCAAATGATTTAAAGGGCGAGACTGCTCGCTGCATCGTTACATTTTTGCGATCTGTGGCGCGTAAACTGGGATACAACTGTGGAAAAATGTCGCACAAATAGCTCTCTCTTCGAGACAAGTCCTATTTCCGTCTCCTTTCGATCGCGAAACGGGACCCGCCCCTGCCGTTGGATGCGTCGAACGACGAGTTTTTAAAGGGTGTTCAAAAAAAGATCGCGAAAATCGCATCGAAACGAAACGACGAGGAAGAAGAACGAGAAAGACGAGGAGAATTCGCGACCTTGGCTCGACAGCCGCGAAAAAGGCGTGCCGTGCGGAGCGGGATGGAAAACACGGAACTCGGGGAAAAAGTCATCGGCTGGTGACTTTGCTTCGATTATTCGGGAGAGAGGAGAAGAATAAAAGGGAGCGAGGTAGAGAGAAGGAGCACGAGAGAAAAAAACGAGAGGGAATTGGAGGGAGAGAGAAAGAGAAGGAGCTAAAATAGGCAATAGGGGCTGCAGCGCACCGACCGGCGCAGCGGGTGCAGCCAGCATTGACCCAGATTCGCGATGCATTCAAAATGAAAAGGCCTCCTCGCTCATTTAGGACAAAGCGCGACGGCGAGGATCCCCGCGATCCGCGCCTGCACCGAAGCCACCGGCTAATATCACCGAAGAGCTCGGACTGCCAATTTCCAGTCGCGAAAGCCGATCCGCGTTGCAATCATCCGGCTTGCTCGCAAATTAGCGCCGCGATTAAAGAGGCCCGACTACTTTCTCGAGGATCGTCGGTTCCCGCAAAAATATCCACTTGCTTTCGCGAGAGATTTGCGCCGTTTCTTGCTATTTTTGAGAATCGCTTCTTCTCACATCGATGAGTCCTTGCGGTGAAACTTTTCGGTCTTTGACATTACGGGAGATCGTGTGTTTTATTCTAGCGGAAAAAGAGGTCTTTTCTCGTTTCGAGAGAAATTTTCCCATGACTTTGAGCAAACGCGCTTCTACCGGTGCTATTACATATTACAGGGAATTAAACGTAATCGCCGCCTTTTTCCGTCCGTACTTCAGAATCTCATAATCGCGGGTATTAAAAATGCAAATGAAATCCTCCTCGAGGAGCCGCGAAACGAGCGCTCTTCGATCGTCGGACTTCGTAAATACGTCGAGTACAAACCGAGGGAATTAAGTCCGGCAGGAGTGTCCCACATTTGAAACTCCAAAGGAAAAAAAAAGGGAGCGAGGAAAAAAGGAAAGATATGGAAAGCAGGGGGTAAGAGGGTATGTCGATGTAAAAAGCGCACATTTGTCGGTGGAATTTCAAGAAAAATGCGCTACATTGCGACAGATAGAGAATCGGTTTTGTCATTTGGCCGAGTAGAAAATAAGGAATCTTCTTGTTTCTCCTCTTTGTATCGCGGTCGCGGCGTACTACGAAGAATTATTGAATATCTATCTCTGTCGGCACCACTAGATGGAATATCCGATAGGATCAGACTAGAAACGGAAAAGGATGAGCGCGACTATATCGCTCGTTACGTTTCTATAATACATGGAACGACCGTCGGTCGTGGGCAACCCCCAGCAGGATGGGGGAGGTCGAGAATTCAACGAGGCGGAGGAGAGGAGCGGAGGAAATTTCTAGCGCGAGGACTCGCCAGTTCCATAGATAAAAATTTATCGATCGTGGCCTCCTTTTCCCACGGATAATCGTTCGCACGGCGACGACCTCGGCGTTAAATCCGATAGAAATTTCAGAGTCCTGCGTTCTCTAGTCCCGCGGTTCCGTTTTCCCTCGCGATCGAAGGAGAAAGGGGTTGGAGCGCGAGCGATCGAGGATAATGCATGTGCACGAGGGTGCACGAGCGTCGAGTGGTCCGTTGATTTACGATTCGGTACTTGCGCTCGAGTCGATCGACGATAATTACCCTCCCCCGAATGCACGGAGAAATTATCGCTTCGCGATGGAAAGCTGGAGGGAGGAGATCGCTGGAGGCCGGGAGAGAATAAAGAGAATCAGCTTTATGCTCGAATTCTAGGGGTTTCGTTCGAAGGGGAGGAATTCGAGACGTGGCTCGCGTTTCCATGCGGCGATGGAATTAATCGAGGGATAATTTCACATCGTAGAACGTGTTCTTTTATCCTCGGAGAGAATGGAGACATTGTTGAGAACGAATCTTAACGTTTCTTGACCACGAGATTGGGCTTGACTTTTTTTCGAGCTCCCTGCAATTGCGCTCGTGAATATTGCGACGATCGATCCTACGCGGTCATCTTGGAAATATCGAAAATGTTGTTGGACCGGAAGCGGCATACTTTTCGTTGAAAAATCGAGGAGAAAGGATGATGGAAAAAATGGAGCAATACTCGAGGAAAGGCCGTGGTCGAAAGTGGAGGAAAGTACACGCGAAAAATTGCAATTCTGTGGCAATCAAAGGTATCGATCGAACGTGAAAATTACCGATTCGAGGCCAGCGTCGAGGCCAGCCGCGATACCGCCATTCGGAAGTTCCTGGATGCCGGCGGTGGTGCCGGCGGTGGTCGTTGTCGTGGTGGTAGTTGTCGTGGTGCCCTGGGAACCCTGCTGGAGCTGGAGGGTGGTCTCCTTCGAAGACGCGCCGGAATAATGGGCGGCGGTCGATGTCGCTGCTCCGTTGTGCGGCCTGGTGGCATCCAGGAGCACCTTCAGCGAGGCTATCGCGTGCAGTTGCGTCGCCTTTTCGTCCACCTTGCCTGAAAATCGTCCGACACGGGGGTTTGTAAGTTCACAACGTCGGGGACTAACACCGGCGTGCAGTATCCCCGTCTACTTTTCAACAAGATTCTACTTACTTCTAACTCCAAGTAATTTACGAGTTACGACGGCGAATCGCAAAGTGTGGGATCACGAGGGAAAAGTTGGAAGTTTTATCGAAGCTATTGTACGGAGAAATAAGAGATTTTTGTCTTCCAGTGAATAGAAAAATTTCATTGACTTTAAGCGTAGCCTGTGTGGCGCGAGAACGAAGTAAGAAAAAAGTTTTGCGATTGCGATCTTAAAAAAACTTCGAGTATCGTATCAAGGGTTATGAACTTGGTGGGAAAACGTAGGTACAGGTCTATGCTTCTTAAGTTCGAAAGCAATAAGTCGCACGATTCTTCCATCGAAAGCAAAACTATTCAATTTATTCTCGATCGCGCAACGATGCGAGTAGTCGAGCTAGGAAAACTCGGGGGACTCTGTACCTCAGTTTTATTTTATTTACGAAACAATCGAAACTTCGGTGGATCGTGTGAACCACTTTCGAATGTTCAGCAAATTTTCAACACTTCACGAACGCCGTGGAAACGCCAGACACATTGCAAATTTTCATGCGCGTGCAAACGCTAAACTCAAAGCTAGTGCTATCAAGCAATTACAAACTATCTTCGCCGGAATTTCTCTAGCCCCGCTAAATTGGCTGCATTCTAGCATTCATTCCCGTGAATTTCACTCATTTTGGGACCCACCAAATTCGATAGTACCAACAACATTCGGCATTACGGTTGGTCCTTTGCAAATAAAACACGTAAGCGCTTAAAAGCGGCGCGATTTCTCGAGAGCCATCGATTGTTCACGACCGCTGCAAATCGACAAGCAGCCTTTCCAGCAATCGAACCATGCAAAGCGAAACTCGAAATTGTTTGTCGTGCAGCTAGCGAGCAAAACTACAGCGAATTGCGAGCGTTGGATTATCAGAATCGACTACGTTCATGCACGAGCGGAGCGCCAAGCAAATCCTGTTTGAGAAAATTGGAGAAAACTGAGATTAGCGAGCTGAATCCTCTGGCACGATGCTATTCGACGAAAACAACCTCTAAAGGGTGGTATTTTTGTTAAATCGCAGCAAATTCTGTGTCTGTTTTGCGTGCGTGCTTCATGACAGCGGTGCAACGGCTCTCGTGCAGACGGCAGTCGATCCGACGCGACAATCGATAGCTCAACAAAGCTAATTCCAACGAGTGAATTAACCCTTTACACTCTAAATGTCAATTGGGTTGCCTCTAAACGTTTAGGCTTCCTACTCAAAGTATCGGCCCGATCGGCTTTGCAAATATTCTCCACGCGCTTTCGCCTCTTTCCGAAGCTTATCGTGATTCTTTGTCAATTATCGTGCGCTCCAGTGTTAGGTTTCAGAGACGACAAAAAGAACAAACACCTGGCAAAAAGAATTGAACCCTTGTCGAGTTGAAACAGAGTTCTCTTTATCGTCGGCGTAAAAATCGCAAAGAGCGAACATATAGGTGGAACAGCGAGGCCAATCGAGAACCCCTAAAACTTTTCCTCTCGTGAAACGCTCGAGGACCACGACGGAGAGCTTAGAATCCCGATTGTACGGATTTCGCGGAACAGCCAGTAAAACATTCCGAATTTCTTCGTTAGCTCGTCTCGTCTCTGAACTTCCGTCGATCCCGGGGCTGGCGGTTATTCGCGCGATACTAGGTCAAAGAGGAAACTCGACGAGGCGAGAAAGAATGTCGAGAAGAATAGAGAAAGTCGGCGCGATACGAGAGACGGATATCCGTCTCTACCCCGCGGCTACCTCATTTGCTATTTATCACGTTTTTCTTCATACACCCCGCTACCGACGTTGCCGCTATCAACGTCGAGCATACTCCGGCGAGTTTCTTTTTTTAAACATACATCATTAGTCGAGTTTATCGATTAACCCGCCTACATGGAAGAAAGAACTTTGTTTAACGTGTGTCCCTTTCAAATATTTATACGACCGCCTGGATCTCTCTCGGGGGAGAATATTTCTCCGTTCAGATCTTGCCATCTGCCGTTCGTTTTTCCCTATAATAATCCTTACAATAATTGCCATCATCTTCTCCGTCCAAACTACCCTTGAAACCCTCCACGATACTCTGCGAAAGTTCGACGTTATTCGAGATTACCCTCGAACTATCCCTCGCATCGTGGATCTCCAAAAATTCGTTGGCTAACGATCGAGCAATTAGCAGGATTATGGGGATGAAGTCGAAGGTATTACGTGGAGAAACGAAGGTTTCGAGTGATCGCAAAGTAACGGGCCAATTGGCCGATTATCTGGAAACCGATCCCGCGTGCCGGTGGCAAGACTGACTGGGTCAAAGAGAAAAAAAGCCGTCGTGAGTGGCCTTCGTCCTCGATGTTGGAAACGAGCTACGAGAGAAAGGGATGAAGGGAGGAAGAGAGAACGATAGAGATATATAAAAGAGGGAAAAAGATAGAGAAAAAGATAGAAAGAAGTGAAAAAAAACGAGAGAAAGAGATAGAGAAAAGGAGAGAAAATGAGAGAGAGGAAGAGCCGAGGGGCAAGAAGTTGGACTGCGATGAAAGTATCGACCCCCGAGCAGCCTGGAGCGAGACGCCAAGACGCAAAAGGAGGAGGATGCAAAGGGGAGAGAACGAGCGAGCCACCGAGCGAAAGGGTTACTCGTGTAAGAATAGTCTCATATTTGTATTACGCGCTTATTTGCCGCTGAATACCAGCGCTGCGGGAAAAACAAAAGAAGCACCGAGGCGAGGTCGGTCCCGAGGGCCAGGCTGGGCTAAATACTTTATGGATCGCCGAGAAGTTACGTTCAAGGGAAATATATCGGTGGTGAGGTGCCGATTCTCAACCTTGGATTCTCAAATAATGAGACGGAGAGACTTTCAATCCCCTTGGAATCATGAATCATTTTTTACTCCTTCGTGAACGTCGTTAAGATAGAGCTGAAAAGTCTCGTCGAACAGCGACGATCGAAGATGAGAAGGCGGCAAAATCGAACGCAAAGTATGGATTAATTTCTCGAGTCGCAAGTTTTCTCGATGTTTAACGATTACGAAGAAGGTCGCGGGAAAATCACGAACGGATATTCCAATGAAACGCGGTCATTGGGGGTGAGAGATGTAAAATAGAAAGATAAAATATATTAACGTAAGGAAAATTGTACCGTAGAAAAGCCTCGAATGGATCGTAGCCTTCTTCCTTGTCGTGGGGTCTCGAGCCGTTAAACTTGAAATCTCCTCGTGGCACAGAGGCCTCGTCGAGGAGACAAAGGGTTGGGGGTTGGAAATAGAAAAAGAATAGGCACCGATGGAATCGTTGAAGCGAGCTTCGAGGAGGTCGGCCGAAGCGTCGGCAATTAACCTACAAAACTCAATCGGACTGAGTTTATTCGGAGAACCCGCGCTCCTTTTATAAACAATTACAGAGTTTGCGCGATGGCGCGTCCTTGGGATGGCACGAACGATGAAAGAAACGCGACTCTTCGTTCGAACGTTCGTTGGAAAGGAAAACATCGTTTTGTCCTCGTTAATTTACGTGAAATAAAGGGACATTTGGCATGGCGATCGTTAAAAAAATTAAGGATATGAATCGTATACTTCTCCGAGACACCCTTCTTCGTTAGGGTAGAGAACGTTTCGCGGGTGGCGCGGTAGGTCGGGGGAAGAGAAACGGAGAAGTCGCGAGGAGAGTCGTAAAATACTCCGGACGATCCGACGTGACGAAGAATTCTAGTAAAGTCTTGTAAACTTTGCAGCGAGTTTGAAAATTCCCCCTGGAATTTCTCGGACGATGATGTAAATGGGTCCGCGTGGAATTGCCAAAAGGCGGATCGTTGAAGAGAATTCTTTTTTTCTACCTTCGAGATCGTAGCTCTCTCGAAATTGGCAGACGAACAACGAACAAAACTATCAATTTCCTCGAGAGATCTCCGCGACTCGGCCCCGAAGTGTAGGTTAAATAACGTCAGCCGCTAAATAGGGGCGGAGAAGTCCGAAGGAAAAACAGGGTTGCCTCGAAAGTGCGAGGCTGTCGATCGATATCGTTAACCCGAGCCCTTTTTGGTAGTATCGAATTCCCGCGAGGGTCTCGCGTGTAAACGATTAGACGTGCCTGCCAAGGTAATTGTAATGCAAAAGCCGCCGTGATTGATTACTCGCACTTGCCTCCCCAGTACACGCCTTTCGGCTAACAGCCGCCAACTTACACGGAATTCTCCCCGTCCGTCGCTGACTTTCACCCCTCAAAACTCTCCATCTCTCCCTTTCTCTCTTTGCCGTCGATAAAGCGACGATACTTTGGTGTTCACGAGATTTATCCGAAGGGTGTCTTCGAAGAGACGAATCATCACGGTTCTCGAGTTCGTCTTTGAGTTCGTCTTTGAGGTCGTCTTCGAGGTCGTCTTCGAGGTCGACGTCACACCTCGTCCTTCGGCATCGTCGGGGAAAATTGCCGAGGGAATTTCGTCGACGTCGAAACACGAGAGATCATCGCCAGTCGAACGAAGCCGCGAATGAACGAGGCGAAAGGCCACGGGAGGGTGAGAAATTAGCCGAAGTATAGGGGAAACGGGGAGGGACGAAGATGAATCGGAGCGGCGGCCCAATTTGCCGTCGCTATTCCCGATGGAATCGAACCTTGAAGTCGAGGGGGGCAAGTTCCCGATAAAATAAGCTACTCCATACGCGTTCGACTCGCTCGGGGACTTCGACTCGATCGGCCTTCGAGAATCGGTGACTTACCGATCATACGGAATGTTTTGCCGGAGGTTATTAAAAGCGAGGGAAAGTCCTCGAAAGGGGCCGCCTGGAATCCTTTGTTTCCATCTTGTTCCATGTTTCCTCGAGGAGCCGTGCTCGAGGAGGCACGGCCTCTCGCGATACGTCTTTCTCCTTCCTCCGGCGCGAAATTAGCCCGCGCATTAACTCGGGGGAAGGGCGGAGAGAAAGGAGAACACGGAGAACAAAGGGAACGAAACTCGCCGGTTCTTTTCACGGAGAACAAAGTAACGAAAACTCTTGACCGAGGATGAAACTAAATTAGGCTAATTCTTCTCGACTATTAGATCATATTATGCATCCCGAAGAGGAAAAGGGGATGCAAACATTTCTGCAGCGGCTGACTCTCGATGATTTATCCGCGCTCGGCTTGGAAAAACCCCTCTTCTCATCCCCTCGTCGAAGGTCTCACCCTTTGAAGAGTATTCGATGGTTTCCGGGAATTCCTCCTAATCCTCCTCGTAAAAGTGAGTCGGCAAGAGGTAAAAGGTAACGAGAGAGAGAAAGAGAATGAAATCCGTCCAATATTTCCTCCGTCTCGTAGTACCTTGCGCTTCTCCCATCGAAATGGAAAGTAGTATAGAATTGTTCGCGTTAGACAGGAAAGAAGAAGAAAAAAACGTGGTCCAAGGTGTCGTTCTTTGGTGAAAAGCGTGCTCGAGATCTCGCGATTCTCGGAGTAGAATGATCCGCGCGAGAGAAGGGCAGGAGGAGCAGAGGAGTTTAGAGGGTGAGTAGTAGGAGGACGAGGGATAGTTATTCGTTCTCAATATTATCTCGAGTGGCGGCGCAAGGTGATGGCACGATGACGTTAAAGGCAGGCCCGGAGAGTTAAAGGAAGGGAAAAGGAAGGGAAAAGGAAGGCTCGGCCCGAGTGTGGATTCGCTAGTTACGATCGATACGGGGCGGTTTCTAGGTCAGGGTCCCGATACACCCTCGCCACTCACCACCGTGCTCCGGATATACACTCAAAACGCGTCCCGCAAATTCATTCGAAGCCAACCATCCGGCCTCTCTTTCCCCGCTTTTTTTCTGTCTCGCTGACTCGCGACCGGGAGAAAAATCGAGGCTGGTGCTGGAGATAGAGAGAAAGAGAAAGAGAAGGAGGGAGACAAAAAAAGGGGATAAAAAGAGGAGAGAGGAAATCGCGAACGACTAAACGGGAGAAATATCCGGTCGTCTTTCTTCCTCCCTCCCTGTGCAGAGTTTCACGGTGGAAAAGGGAAAACTTTACGGATGAGATCCGAGAGCCAGGAAACAGACAAACGTACAGACGTACACAGAGACGAGCCGTTCCAAGTACTTTTCAGATCGCGTATTGAACGTATTTCCCACGCAATCGAGATTAATGACGTGCTTCCGCCAACAGGCTCTCTTTGGTCCCGCGAGGGGTGAAAAGAAGCGGAGGATGAGGAAGGAGGCGATGGGAGGAGAGAATCGTTTCGGAGGTGGGTTACTTCCGTGCGGTTTCGCATCACCCTCCGGCTGTCTCGGTGAGAGGGAGAGGACAGAGGGGGCCAGGATTCGCACGAAAGAGTCGTCTAATTGATGATCGTCCTTTTCTTTCCATTCGCGCGTGACCTGACCCATTTATATAAGCGGCTCTGGTACACGTTAGGCGTGTACATACCTCCAAAATCAATTTCACGTCGAGATTACTCGTCGGGGTTACTCGTGGATTAAGATTCCTATCGATCACGCCACCGCGATCTCGGTATTTCGTTTTAACAGTTAACAAACGCGACCGTAGACACTCGTATAGATTTGATCGGAGCTCGCGCCAACCCGACGAGTATCACACGCGATTGTTTCGTTCGGGGCTTAACGCCACCGTCTCCTATTTGCCGGCCAATTTCAGATTAAAATCCAACGGAGACCTTTTGCGACGCTTCTTTCCTCTCCTCTCCTCCCACCATCTCCTTGCTCCGATTTATTCTCGTGTACTTTTCCAGAAATTACGAGACCAACTGGAGCGAAAGTAATCGCGACAAATGCGACCGTAGTCGCAAATTTCGTTACTCGATTTCCGTCGATGACTCGTTGAAACTTCGCGAAGAGGAACGTTTTACTGGCGCTACGTAGCTCTCAAGGGCGGATTAAGGCCTAGGCAACCTAGGCACGTGCCTAGGACTCGTTTTTTAAAAAACCAAACTACCAAACGCAAAGTATGTGTCATGACTGAAAAATAGGCCCGGAATTACAATGTTGCCTAGGGCCCACTTTACCCTTAGTCCGCCACTGGTAGCTCTACTAAATTGACCACATTTTTTTCCAACGTCCTTCCGGAAGTCTCCGCGATTAATTCCCCAACGACCCTGTTAATTCGCAATACCGTCGTCTATTCTGGAATTTCAACGAATCTATTGACAAAACGATGCCAGGCCACTTGACGGATGGAAGAAAGAAAGAGACCCTCGAAAACTGGGGTGGTCGCTATTCTCCCTTTTGTCCTGTCTACCGTGCAAACAGTCTGGACGTTGCAGATCCGTCGAAAAACAACGTTCCTCCGCTTCTCCCGAGAGTGGATCCGCATTCCGATCCATAAACGCGCCGGGAACGACACCGGAACAAAAGCAAAGGGGGATGCATGGGGTGGGAGGAGGTGTCGTTTAAAATGTCCATTTATTTTCCTCCTGCCAGCGACCACCGCGAGAATATTCGTGTCTCTCGCGATTAATCCGTTTGCCCGATCGTTAACGAATTCTCAGGAGCTTTATCTTTCGCATCGAAGATTTCCTCGAGATCTCGTCGATCGTTCGATCGTCGAAAACTTCAAGGATATCATCGTGAATCCTCCACCCGCCGTTTCTCCAGAGATATCTATCGCAATCCGGCAATCGGGAAATCTCCGAGCCAGCTGCATGCACGACATTGAACTTCTGCCTCGTTATCGTTAAAGTGCTCGCAACGTTTAATTACTCGGACGCGACGACGCACACTCATCGGTCATGCAACGAACGGGCCGTGAATTCCGATGCACGTAACCGTGCCATTTTCTCGTTACAAATCCTCGTTGTTCCTCGGTTATCCAAGAATCATCCGAGCAACGAGATTTTTTCACGTAAACGAACACATGTCCGCAAAAAGCGGGATCTCGTCGAGTGGAAGATACAAGTTCAACATCGTGTTCCATTTCGAGGACGAGAGTGCCGCGAAATTAGTTTCGGTAACATCGCCTCGTGGGATAACCGGTGCTGGATGTGTACGCGTTCGGATTTCGCGAGAATATTCGTGTCATCGCGTCAATATTCGACGGCGAGCACGGTGTTACGAGGGTAGAGCATCCCTTGGACGAGTTCCGTGGTGTTAAGTGGATCCGACTCGACCTCCCGGCGAAGTCTAGCCCCGGGGGCCTTAATAACTGCAGGGTTGGCTCTACATTTAAAAGCACTTTGGTCGATCGAGCTCTCCCGAGTTTTGCGGCTCGTCGAACCGACGCGAGATACGGCTGCCGTCGATGCCGATCAATCCGACGGAGAAAAACGTCGGCAAGTCGCCAAAGCGACTTTACGGGCCGACATTGAAGTGCCGGAAGATTTTGACGTTTGCGACGCGAGCATAGGAGCATAAACTACTTGCAGTCTCGAATCTATAAGCTACTACGAGCCGAGACCGAGGAATAGTACCCAAATTACGAACGTTCTAGCTCGCAAGGAGCAAAACGTCTCTATCTTTTGTCTCGGCTCGAAGGGTGACTACCTTGGACGTCGTGTCACTTCTGCACCTTTGTTTGCGAAAGGCAGAAGGTCAAAACCCCACGGCCCATAGAACGTCCTCTTCCGTCCCAAGGTCCATTCGACCACTGCAGCCACCTGCCAAGTGCTCAACCCGACGTCCAATCTCTCGTGAAATTTCCATTCCATGGAAACCGAACGAGAGTCAAAGTCCTCCTACCTTAACGAGCTAAGTCTAAGCCGAAACTACTAGCTAAGTAACTAAGAGCGTGCTGTCGGCGCTAAGGCTAAGCGGCAAGCGAGAGTGATAGAGTGTGGAGTTGGTATACCGGCGCGGGACTGACCGTCGTGGAGCGGATCGATCGTGTGGATCATAAGCTGTAGCAGGCCATGCCTGAACTTGGCGTGGCTCTCCCTGGTCGAATGAGAAGAGTGGCCCCCGTGGGCACCCTGCTCGCAGCCGTGTCCCGTCGTTCCACCGGCACCGCTGCTGCTGCCACCCCTGCTGCTGCACCCGGCTTCTCCGCCCGCCGGTATCCCGCTGCTTCCGCACGCACCCGACACGCCGCCCACGCTCGTCTCGCTACTGTTCGTCGCGTTCGGATGCTGCTGGAACACACACGTCATTTCCTCTCTCAGTACAATCAATTTCTTTTCCCTCCGCGCTCTTTTTTCCCCGCTACGTTTATCCCCGAAAGCGTCACCCCCGGACCCATGGGGTTGAGACCTCAGAGGTGCTCCATGGGCCTTCGATAAAGCGGGACGAGGCCTTAGAGGCTTTGGGAGAGGGAAACTACCCTTGGAGGTGGTATGCATTCGCACGGTTGGTTTGCGATGCTGGGTACGGGGGCGCAATACTGGTAACACGCTTGTAATTGGGGAAAAATTAAATTCTTCCGGGAATATAAGTTTTTTCGATGAATAAGATTTCTGGTACACCGAGACTTTTGGAGTCTCGGGTATTTGGTAATTGTTTCTAGCACGCTTGAGAAGTTAATTGTTCCGTTTTGCAAGATCTTCGTTCCTCGACGTTCGTGGATGCTGCAACGCCGCATCAATTTCGATTACGCTGCATCTACCGTAATCTTTCTCAATTCGTTCTACGCGGCTACTCGTTGCAACGAGACTGAGATAGATTAAGGTGGAAGTAAGATGAGATAATTAAAACGAATTTACTATCAGCAAGGAGCTCGCCCGCGGAAACGTTAACTTCGGCCATCCTGCAATTTGTTAATTCCATCGTCGTAATGCGAGGGGATGAAGTAATCATTCCACGACGATGGTTACTGCCTCGTCGTCGAGGAGCAAGGGTGTGACCAGTTTTACGCGCAGTCGAAGAACCGGGGTGTGCACCTCCTAGGGTGGTGGATTCCTCTTGGTCCGACTACTTACGTTTTCAAAGCGACGTTACTTACGTTTCTTGCGGCATCCTCGCATGGATCTCTCTTTTTGTTTAAAGGTTATTACGTTCGTAAGTGAGAGCGTCGTAAGACAAAGCTGGCTGTATCTCATCTAATATGCATGCGATACGCCCACGAACGACTTCTCGCGCGGGTTTTTCAGGTCGCTTCCGGATAACGGAACGACGTCTTGGCAGATCGCGAATTGTAGGTAGATAGGTAGGTAGGTAGGTAGGTAGGTAGGTAGGTAGGTATCTGTTTGCTCTACTACTTCGAGGCTGGGCCTTTTTGTTCCTTCGGAGGCTGATGAATCGGGGGTGGAGAGGCAAGCACGGCTTTAAGCGTGGAACAATGAGCGTGCAACGGAATGCTAAAGCGATGAATGACCAACGAAACTGGGTGATTTCATTCAGCCATATTCTGGATTTCGTTCGTTACATCTCAGGTTCTTCATTAACGGAAGAAGTAAGACGCATGTTTCTCCATTTCGCTGCTTAACGTGTAGACTATCCTGTACCAACGAGATGTACTTGCAACATTTCAGAACTAAAACTATCGACGATTAACACTAAACTTACCGACGTTATATCTACTAAAATCTAAATATATTCAATAACGACCTTACACAAAGAGAAGTGGAGAGATAAAGAAGATAATTAATTCACTCATTTTGCTTTTGTAAGATTATTAACTTCATGGCTACTCTATTAACTTAGATAATTTTTAGAAAATATTTTGGTATCGGTCTTTTGACCGCCTTGGTAGGTTTAGTGTTAATCGAGCATATTTCAGTACAATAAATAAATATTTCAAAGCCATTTCGATCGCCTTGGTATAATGCGACAACCTCAAGAAGTCTCCTCGGAGGTAGGCCTGTTTCGGCAGGATCTGATTCACCAGGTGTCAAGATATTTTAATAAAGATTTTTCAATGTTGCGACTTTGTCAAGTGCCTCCTTCAGGAGGCTGAGCAGGGTGGATTAAATAAAAAAAACGGTGCGAATAGGCGGTCTTTAGCGAGAAGCTACGCCGCTCAGGAGACTTCTTGAGGTTGTCGAAGAATATCTCTGGCGTTAAGAGAACATTTTAATAATTGTTATTGCGATAATATCGTCGTTAATCACCGTTCTATAGGACGAATCGCGAATATTGTAGGTCGTAAAGTCCGTAGACGAGCCAAGACCAAAGTTGATCTCGTACGAATGAAAACGTAAGCAGTCTTGAATATTAATGTTCCATCAAAACGAAGGTTTCGCGGCTCGATCCAAGGTGACCGCGGAAAAGAGACTCGCAAGGAAGAGGACTCGCGTCTATGAAAGATGTCGACGATGTTTAATGGCCATTTAAAAATAACGCTTCACTTTGATAGCTGTTGATACGTATATTCGATAAAAACAATCAACATCGGCGACCAGGACATCGGAAAATTTCATTGGGAAATATTCGTCGACGACTAAACTCATTCGGCGGAGACAATGAAGCGATCGCCAGGTTGTCATCGAGCGGACCTAGAGGAGGATGGAATTGATAGTGGATAGGCTATGATACGAGGACAGATAAACGGGAGTCAAAAGCAACAAAGCCGAGCTTTCAGCTTCGCCGGAAGCTGCGACGTTGGAGATATGCCTATCTATCATTCTCATCTGTATCTATCATCCTTCCTCCATTTCACCTCCGTTCCTCCTCCACTTCTCCTCCATTTCTCCTCCATTTCTCCTCCATTTCTTCTCCCATCCAGCGGGCAATGAACTCTCTAATTAGCGAAGAGCCTCCCACGCAACGCAGGCTCCGAATTTCCGCGTTAACCCTTCGGCTACGAGCGAGATTCGCCACTTATATTCGTCGGAATTATTAGCAGAAGAGACGGTGGAATTTTTGAGTAATTAGTAACGCAATTTTTTAGCAGTCAACAAACCGACGAACGAGGAGTTTGTCGTCGATGTTGAAAATAAATTACAAAATGTTCGACCCTCTTGGGGTGAATTAAATGGAGCACGTCTTTTTTTTCCGTAGCAAAGGGTCAACCCTCTCCTCTGCTAGAAAAAAAATAGACTCGTTTTCCGGCATTTGGGGCATTTAATTTGAAAAAATGAAAAAGAAAAATCGTAAACGACGAGAAAGGGAAGCGAGGAATACGGGAAAAAAAGTTCAGCGGGGTGGAAATTTCGCGGATAAATCTTTAAATTACGAGGAAGCAAAAAAAGAGGAAGAAATTTTCCATTGTCACGTTCGTTAGTCGTCAACGACGCAAACGGGACCGACGATAATTTGCAAAAGAACTGCGAGGCGTTGCTCGAGGAAGAAATGATCGATGGAACGTTTAAAAGGATGACATTTACAGGAGGCGCAACTTTAATAATGGCATTTGCGCCCTCGAAAAATACCAGAGACCGTTCGTTTGGAAATCGATAACAAACTGCGTCTGCGTTCGGTTGTTTTTTTTCACGGTGCTCCATAAATTTTCTTGCAATTTTCCAACGCCGCTTTAACCACATCGGGAATATTAATTCTTTACCTCGCGATCGAACGACCGCGCAATGCAATCGGCACTCTTTTGTCGTTTCTATTGAACTTCAACTTCGAATTGAACCAGTGCAAATATTTCTACAAATTCCTGACTCTATTTGCCATTTCCGTTTCTTCTGCTCTTCAACCCTTCGAAAGAAGTTGATTACATTTCTCTTAAAGTAAGAAAAAATTGTCGTTAAAATCAAAGTTCCGAATTATTTAGCAATCGCGCGACTGTCTTCGAAAAAGAGCTTCCTCTGAAAAATTACTCTCGTCTGTAATCCCGAGAGCGGTGAGTGCTAAAAAAGAAAACAGCGAAGGGGAGAGAAGGAAAAAAGCGACTTTGTTTCAGCAACGTTCTTTCCACCTCTTCAGACATTCTTCTCTTTCCTCTTCCATTTCCCTCTCTCCTTTTCCTTCTTTTTTTTCCTTTCCAAAAAAGTACACTCGAAGAAAAGTTCTGTTGACTTATCCAGAATTTCGTTGCGTCCGAGAGGCGGTTGTTGGTTCGGCAAACTTCTCTCCCGTTACTTCAATTACGTGCTCGCCGAATTGCCGAAACGGCGTTTCAATTTATCGCGAATTCATTCCAACCAGAAAAGAAGGGAAGAAAAGAATTCCTTTTATTTTAATTTAATTTTTTTTTTCGATTCTTCAAGGGTAGACAAAAATTCCTTCGATTCTCGAGAAGAGATGACTTTGCCCTTCGATTCTTGCTGACTGTTCCTGCGGCGCTATTTGCTCCCGTTGTTGAAAATTTTATATAACTCTGACGGCAGGTTCGAGGATCGCGAATCGAATAGTGGGTCGAGAGTGCAGACTTTGCCTATGCAAGCATCTCGAGCCTTCGGGGACCGTCGCGAAAAATTGGCAAAAGTCCTGCACTTGCTCTTGCACACTCAGACACGTGTCTCAGTGTAAGAGGAACCCTCTCTTTTTGCCCCTTCGAGGGAAAATTCTGCGAGAATCCGTGAAAGTGCGACGCGAGGAGACTGCGAATTTTAAAAAGGACAGGCAGTGAATCGCACGTTCAAGAGATATCGCGAATTTCTCCAGTGAAAATGAAGGATATATTCTCAAATATATTCTAGTATATTTTCTAACCGGTTGACTTAACTGTGCAGATTATCCTAATAATTATTCCGACCGCAGGAGTCAGCGAATTTAGAAAAGGACAGGCTGCGAATCGCACATCTGAGATATCGCGAATTTTTCTAGTAAAATTGGAAGATATATTCTAGAATATATCCTAGGATATTTCCTCGTCAGATGAGCAACTGTCCAGACTAGCCAAATGATTATTCCCCGACGATACAACGTTCTTCCATTCGCGCTAATTGTCAGGAGTCCTCGTTAATGGACGGTTCTCTTTCGCCGCGGCATTTATCAGTGAAAAATGATTGGCCGGAATTGTTTTAAACCAATCCCAGTAACCACAGACTCTCAAAATGCTTGACAAATTTAGCAACAGCTGCGGTCGCGATTTTTATCCATCTCGAGATGAAAAATTCGTATAAATAACACGAACTAAATTTGCCTTCCTCTCGCGATGTACTCCACTCGTTGAAGGTTCTCTCGCGGTTAATTCGCGAACGTTGTCGATAGTCGTATCGCGAGAAATTTTCTATAATTAACGACTTTTCGATACGTAATCTCGACGAGGGGAAATCAATTTTTTGTGAAAGTTCGAGGGAACCTGGAAAAAAGAACGTCTCGTGGCTGAATTCCATCGGTGCGCAGGTCCGGAAAGAACCGCGGAGGAAACTCTTTTGGATGAATTCCGCTTGGACTATTGGCTCGCGAAAAATATCGACGGGCAGAATAAAAATGCGAGAGAATACGTTTCCGTCGGGAAACAAAACCGAGTCACCGTTGGCTCGCGAGCTGCTACAGAATGTAATAAATAGAGCGAAATAACGTTCGACGTTTTCGTATTCTCGTGCGATACGTAAAATTCACGAAATTCATTCCACGCGTAACGCACCGTTGATTTTTCTCTTGGTATCTGCTTTTTCCTCATCTCCGAGTCTCTTGTCTTTTTCGTTTTCTCGTTAAACTAGTCTCGCTGTATAATTGTGACGAGAGCAACGAGGAGGAAACAGAAGAGGGATAACGGAAGAGAAGAGAAAACTGCTAATCGGCCCACCTAATTGCGAATTCCCATCGGGAGAAGAGGCGGTGCGCTCGAGTACCTTGCTATTTATGTAGATACGTCGAATTCGTTGCAGTACCTTTCGAGTTTGCGTGTCGAGCGATGCGCGCACAGACTAAGCAGCTTACCTGACACACGACCGACTAATTTATACAAGTTAGCTTAACTTAACTGTTGCACCGAACGTTTGCGGATAGAGAGTAACGGAAGCTCTTTCTTCGGAGTTCAAGTTCCAGAGAAGTCTAGGGTGATTGTTGCTGTTCTACTGAAATTCTCCCGTATTGTGATTGGAGTTTGAAGACATACCATCCGAGGAATGAGTTACATTCTCTACTCGTTGAGAAAATTTCACTACGAAGTCTGAAGACTGGAGTTGAATCAAACAATTTTTTATCCGAAGATACGACGACATATCCGATAAAAAGACTCGGAGAACAATAAATTATAATGCATCCCTCCTTCGGATCCAGCTGGAGCGATTGGTTCGAATTCTCCAGGACGAAATGCATCGAATTTACGTCTTCGATGGTTAACCCACATACTACTCACGGAGAAACGTCAGCCACTCCGTTTTACGACATTTCCAAGCAGCGTTTTCGTGCTACCGGCACATATCCGTGCTCACGTGTCCCGCAAACGTCAGGTAACGGAGCCCTGACCTTACCCTAGATTCGTGAAAAAAAGGGGGAATGAAGGAGGGGAAAAAATAAAAGAAGCCCGAAGTACGAACTGGTATTTAACGGAAGAAAAGAATAACAGAGAGGGGCCGGATAACAAACGAGTCGGGTCGAGGGAGGCGAAATCTCTGCACAGACCAGAGCTACGCGTGTAAGAGTACATAAAAGTCAAACATTGAGAATAAAAGGACAAACGGGGGAGAGAAGAAAAATCAGAGACTGAGAGGCTACGAGAATGGAAGATTGCGTGGGTAGGGGGATGAAGGGAGATCGTGGGAAATGACGATGAGATTAGAAAAATCGCGATTGTGATTTAGGTGTTGTTAAAAGTTAAGAGGGTGGATGGGGGTTGAGAATGGCGCGGAAAATAGCTAGAAAGCCCGTGGCGAACGTCAACGTTATGGCCGGGAGTCGGCACTGTTCCGAAGGAACACTTAATGGCCTGTTATCGGTAAGAGCATTATAGTTAATTATACGCGAAGTCGACCATTCATTAGCCGACAGAGAGGAGATATACAGAGACACGTGTATAGAGAGAGGGAGAGACAGAGAGAGAGGTAGAATAATGGAGAGACGAAGAGAAACGAATTGTCGCAGGTGTTTTCTCTCTACTCTCGCCTCCAGAAAAATTCTTTCCCTCGAAGAATGCCATTGGGAGAAATTGACTCGTCTTAAATGCCAGGCCAGGGCCAAAAATTTGAATAGAACCGAAGCGGAGGCGAAGTAAAATAAAATTACGTACGGAAGAATGCTTCGGGAATGTGCAGGTGATCATTGAAAAGCCAGTGGTAGAGAATTTGCGCTAATGAAACGGCGCATTCTCCGTACGTGCGATATTTTTTCCTTTCTCCTCTTTCTTCCCTTTTTTTTCTCCGCGTGCAGGCTTCCTCGCAGCGGACTCTTGTCGAGTCTCGTCGACTCGAGTCGCATTGAACGGGGGACGTAGGCGTTTATCGTCCCTGGCAATATTTCAAAAGTGCACTGTTAGGCAAATGTAGCGAGTAGGCCAAGTGAGTCAGATGAATCTGGACTCTCTTCTTCGTCATAACGAAACAATACCAACCCAGCACTCGATTGTCACTGACATCTTTTTGCCTCGCGCTACCAAGGACAACACCGTGCTCGTTTCAAACTCTCGCCGACTTCCATCCGTGATTTTTTAACGTCGTGGAAAATCCTTGGAGCAAATTTCTCCTCCTTTCATTTTGCCGAGTGAATTAAATTTCTTCAACCCTATTCTTCGACCGTAATCGATCTACTGGCTTTGCACTTGAAGTTTTTTTTAAATTGAATTTTTCCTCTGTACTTATTTCTAGTTTAGTCTTTAAGTGTTCCTTTATGTTTGAATGTTAGACACACCTATCTTATATATCTGTTATTTGTATTATTTGCAATAAAGGTTGTTATTATTAAAATCTACTGGCTTGCAATGATTTGAATTTTTTCTCACGTGGAATCCTTGAAGTAAACCGCCTCCTTTTTGTTCTTCTTTAACGTCGAATTTAATTTCTTTGAGCCATTCTACGAGGTCCGATCGATGTACTGGTTTTGCACTTAAAGTGTTTTTTAATTTAACTGTTCCTCTGTACTTATTTCTAGTTTAGTCTTTAAGTGCTCCTTTATGTTTGAATGTTAGACACACCTATCTTATATATCTGTTATTTGTATTATTTGCAATAAAGGTTGTTATTATTAAAATCTACTGGCTTGCAATGATTTGAATTTTTCCTCACGTGGAATCCTTGAAGTAAACCGCCTCCTTTTTGTTCTTCTTTAACGTCGAATTTAATTTCTTCGAGCCATTCCACGAGGTCCGATCGATCTAAGCTTCCGATCGCCGTTAATCGACCCGAGCGTCCATCCAAACCTATATATCCACTTCCCGCTACTGGTTTGACCCACTTGCCGTCGAAATATTTTACCGTTTTTAGTCCAATTACGTCAATCTAACCTCCGAAACAAAAGGTTCCGAGAGACAAGCGCGGATACTCTCGTGCCGTGTCGCCTCGACATCTGTCATGAGCATACGCAAGGACCCATTTTATATCGACCTGACTTTTGGAATTTCGAGGTCTCATTTCAGTTGGATAGTTTCTCTTTCAGAAACGAAAATCATTCTGGTTACTACTCGAGGAGTTGTTATTGCAAATTGGATTGAATTATTTATGGGGATACCGCGAGAGGAAATCACGACCTTTTGCTCGGATCCAAATTGAGCCTTGTTAGAGGAATATTTCCTGAATTCGATGTCCTCGATACTTTGAGAAATTCTTCTTATAGAATTGCAGATAAGGTGTTGCCAATTGTTGAGAGTGTTTTGCAACATTTTTATTTGCAAATGCTTGGAAATTCTAATAGGACCAATGGTGAGTTATATTCAGAGATTTGCTTTATTCTGTCAGCGATTACGGTTGGTTGTCGTTGAACAATTGCTCTGTACTATCAGTAAGGATGGTCGTTGAAGATCAGACACTCGTTCCACTCTGCCAGAGACTACGGTCACTTATCGCGAGAGATTCGCTGCACTCTATCAAAGACTACGGTCACTTATAGTGAGAGATTTACTTTATATTCATAATTATTTTGGTTTTCCCATGAAAGAAGATATAGAATAATTATCCTTGGGTTACAAAGTATCAAATATCGTTCTCCCTCTGCAACAGTATTGTATTCACGATTTGAATATCCATATAGCGGTTTCACAGTGGCGAAAGACCAAGCCGTATCTACAGTTTTAACTGTGTTTTAAATCAACGATGTCGCGATACGAATATCACGCTGGAAAAATTCCCAGAGGCGAACGGATAGAGCTCCAATTCGTGCGCGATACGTTGCGTATTTGCATGGTATCAAACTTGCATATTTGCTCCCCGAAAACATATTCGCACCGATAATTCCTGACGGCACGGCGAGATCGATAGCCGGAATTACAACAGTCGAGAAAACTCCGAAAGCTTAAGTATTCAATTGGATATAAAATATTCTCCAAGAACGTTCGAAGATTAAAGAGAATCCCTTCAACCGTCTCCTCCATCAAAGGATTCCAGTGTCCAACGCTTCAATCCCTTGGAATTAAAATCACCGATTACCCTTTCGATTCTTTGCACCGTCTAAAGAAATGCATCGGACGAGGAATCGGATCGATGACGTTTCAAGAGAATAATCGTCATCGTGAAGGTGAAGATCATGGAACACTTCGTGCAAATACAATTTCGAGAACAAAAGACGAGACGATGGCACGGGGTAAATCGAAGTGGACAATTTTCACACAATTACAAGCTATTTACTAACTTTAAAAAATTCCCGTACTACAAATACACTGACACTTTCTCATCTAACATTTTTCTTGGACAGAGTACTCTTTTTGCGATTTCTTTTGGTTAGATTTTTTAAAATATCTGCTCTCTTCAGCATGCGGTGATTGCCGATGAATCGGAAAGCACCTTCGAAAGCATGAATGGAGAGAGCGTCGGCTAATATTAAAGCATCGAATACACGGGGTGCATTAACGTAGATCGGTGCTGGCATGCACTCGGATGGAGGAGGATCGCCGGGGATACTCGTAAATAAATGATTCAACGGCTTACTACCCGGCTTCGATTCACCCCCTCGTCCATTCCGTCGGATACGCTTTCCGCCTCTCCACCTCCTTCCTCTGTTTCTAAGATCTCATTTGATTTTTATGACAACGACGATTTCCCACTTTCGACTCTTATCGCCTATGAAAGATTCAATTTCACGGTTTTCGCGAGATTTCCTTTTTTTTTTTCTTTTTCTCTTCGAGCGTAAATTTAAGCGGAACACTTTGCACGGTCGGCTCGAGAGGAGGTAAGCACGTTGGAATTGTAAAACGACGGAGGAACACAGACGGGGAGAGGTAGTCTTGTTTTAAATCAACGCATTTGTTTAATCGACGAGTGGCTGGTACTTGCAATCAACACCGTGGAAGGGCCCTTCTTTTATGCGCATGTAAACAGACTTGTTTTTAACCGTCGTTGATTTTTCGTTGAAATATCACGCCTAAAAGTACATGGCTGACCATGGAATTGTTACTGTTTTGAAAAAATAAATATCTGTCAGTAAAGAATGTTTTAAAATTACTTTCGAACAGCTGAGAATTAATATCGTGCGACACGAATCTTTGAAAATTCAGTGCAAAAACCAAGTAATATCGTCGACACACTTCGAAATGGAGCTCAATGATCTTGATCGATTTGCAATTAACGGTAAATTAATAAGTTCGCGAATGGCGTGCACGCATCGAACACTTTTAAGCCGAGGATTTTCAAACTCAATCGTAGAATCGACACTGGGAATCCAATTAACGCTAACCCGAGAATTTCTGGCCGGGTATCACAACGCTGCAAAATCGTGGCATAATTGTCGATATTAATTAGCATCCTATACACATTTTACAGGCATCAGCGCGGGCTTAATCGCCGAGATTAATACCGAGGCTGTACGAGAGCACCAAACGATTTTCTATTTGGTCGTCGAAAATCAACGCGCGCGCGCCATTCCGACATTGCGCATCGATGGTTTCGTACGTGCGATCAAATTCGCAATAGGAAGGGCCCATCCAATTAGACCAACGACACACGTCCAATCTGACGCGACGACTGACAACAGCGTGACATTGTCACGGTAAATGTTCATACCGACGAAATCGGAGAACACGTGTTGGGCTTACAATTCACTGCGAATTCTCCTGGCTTCGATTTTGGTCTGGCTTTAAAGCCCGGGGATCATGGGGTGTTTATTGTTTTGAATTAAAGGGATACTTTAATAATGTGGTACATTGTTATGATTGAGTTTGGCATAATTGCGAATTCATGAAGTTACAACGATCAACTACATTGAAATTTTGGTCCCATTGAAAATTCAAAGTACAAAGAGGATAGTTGAACAATTTATTTTTTCACTCGTGCATTTTGTTAAGTCAAGGAGGATCTATCGCTAGAAACTTTCATAATTAACGATACCACGCTGGGTAACGAGAACGGAGAACTTGTCTGTTCTCCAGGCGTTCTCCACGCAAGAACGTCTCCAAAGGAAGTTGCGAGTTGGTCCACTGATACACGATTCACGGAAAGCAGCCTCCTCCCTTCGAATTGGCTATCGGAATCGATAGGGGCGCGCGCAATTACACAACTTTTACTCCCGACCCAGTTCTGGCTCCTTGGGAAATCATTTCGCGCAAGTTTTCTCGTATAGAATGCGCGACAAAGGACAACAATCGCGGCCCGATCTCTGGAAATCTTATCGAGCCATTCGTTCTCCTAATGTTTCCCCTCGATGATAAGATTCGAGCGTGCCGTGCATGGAATCGATCCGTTCTCTCGAAATAGGTCGATCTTTAGCCGGTTAAATTAACCGCGAGAAGATCGGCTCGATAGAAGTTATCGCGGAATTCGTTAAGACGCCGAATTTCACGTTCGAGGGGCAGCTCTTTCGAGAGGACGATTCACGTTGGACGACGTACACGCGGCGTGAAGGAAAATGGGGAAAAGCGAGAGAGAAAAATCGATCCGAGGAAAAGAAAGCGGGCTCGTTCGATCCATCGACCTCGCAATTTGATTATACGCGCGATTGGATTTTCCGCGCTGTCCGTCAGGGGTAAATTATTTCGTACTACGCAAAGCAACCTACATCGGATGGAGAAAGGATCGTTCGATGTCGCTGATGCGGAAATAAACGAGGGAATCGTCCGTAGCTTGAATTTAGAGTCTCGAAAATTTATCTAAACCGTCCTTTTTCGTTTTACATTCTCTATACATTTTTTTAATATTTGTTAGCACCTCTGATCCAAAGGGCTCGTTAAAATTTTGTTCGGATTGCAGTGAACTATTTTCTATTAAATACCTCGAAGAACAAAGGGCAAAATAGTCATTGCTGTGTAATCGAAACGAAGGGTATATTCGTCGTCGACGTATCGAGACGCTCCTCGTCGTATTAACTCGACAAATCGTGATCCCGATCTCCTCGAATCCTGATATATCGCCGACTACCCTTGCCAAAACGAATGAAACCGATTCGAAACCTCCCGCACCTTTTGTGCATCCTTCCGAAGTGGTTTTCTACTTACCGGATATTGTTATCGAGCGAAATCCGCGCGCGTGCAGTTTTACAGAACCGGAAGTGCTTCCGCAGTGTCGCGTCCTCCGAACGGAAGCCTGCCCACGTATCAATCACGCGAAAATGGGTCTGAGAGTACGAACGAATGATCGTTTTTGTCGCAGCCAGTACTCCTCTCTCGTGAAACTTGGATGCAACGGTGCATCCTGGAAAAAAAATTGTGAAGGGTGGACCGATGGAACTGCAGCGGTTAGAGTCGAAGATGAGGAGGAAGGGTGGCTAGTGGAGAACAAAAGGACCAAGAGTGTATCGTATCGTGTAGCCTCTTGAGTGCCGATGTCGTTGAAAAGTCTTAATGCTATTTTCTGGTACGTTTTCGTTCGCCATTTTCGCCACTTTTAGATCACATTTACAAGTTTTGCGTTAAACATACTATCCTCTGTTTGGTGGTTTTATTCTGCTTGGAATTTCTTCGTTTGGAGCACCTCGTGAATCCAGTCCTGCTTTTTTCTTTTAGTCGTTGCAATTTACTTGCAATTCCAGGGTCGTTAAACGACTTAAAAGCATTGCAGTGATACGCGTTGAGGGGTTGCAAGAAGCAGAGTAAAAGCGGAAGTACATGCGGTTAGTTTGGACGTAGAAAATGCTCTGCCATGCATATTACAGTCCTGTGAATCGTGTCTTGGGGATGGTCAATGGGCAAGCTAAGAATCTGCCAGGGGATGAAGTCGTGAAATGGATAAAGAAAGAAAAAAGAGAAAGAGACATGCGACTCACCAATGCCAGGGCGGCGCTCTGGTGCTGCAAGCAAGAAACACCCAGTTACAATCACATTAACGACAGTCAAGTAATTGTTTCTGATGATTAGTGATCACACTGTAGCGGCAAACAGTCACACGATAATGCAGTGCTCGCATCGTGAAGCGCACACATCCATATTTTACGTGCGCAATTCGCGCGCGGAGAAGAAAGCACAAATTTCTTGAGGATTGCAAGATCGCTTGTTTTATTTATCCCATCTAACGTTCCATAATCGAAACAATCTTAAACTTGTTACAATATTAATTTTTACCATCAATCGTTAAAAAATCCACACAATTTCCATGCTATCTCCAGCGATCTTGGATCCAAAAGAAAGCCTTCCTTCTCCAAATGCAATCTCACTGTTCTTCGCACGTGACATCGCGAAAGCTTGCAAAAAGAAAGCGTACACTCGTGTCGTGTGACGAGAAAAAGGTGCTTTAGCTTCGTAATAGCGATCGACGAGCGGCGATCATTTCGTGCTGTTTTGCAGTGTCGGACGATAAACATTAACAAAGGTGCTCGCTTGCTAATTCGTCGAAGTAAAACTTATAGGACAATGATGGTTGTAATGGATACAGGATCTGTCTCTCCTCTCTCTTCCTCTCCGTCTTTCTATCATGTTTTCGCAACAGGGTCACATATGTAACGTTGACAAACCGTTTCACGTGGATGTGCTCGACTCTTCCACATTTATTCGCGAAATTGACACCGTCGCATTGGGTTGCGCGAAAGCACTCCATTACGTCGAAATAAAATACCACGATGTAGAAACTGCGGTCCTCGGGGGGCCGGGGGTGGTTGAAATCGGCTGGAGAACGGTGGTCGAAGGTGTGGGTTTGGTGGGAACATTTCAAGATTAATTGGCACGGCTGGATTCGCCAAATATATTTCGAAGCTTCTCAGAAAATGTTCCTTCAGAGATGGAATTCCCGAGGCTCGACGAGAATCATTTAATTTGCGGAGCTTGAGCTTAATTCCACCCTTTATGTTTATTATGCGATACAATTTAATATCATGCCCGTAAACGATCGGTTAATTCTCTTTATTGCCAGCTTAATAAAGATAATCGTATCTATTATTATCTTTGCTGTTGGGAACTCATGAATTTCCATTCCTCAATTTTCTTCTGCAATAATCATTCGCCAGAGGAGAAAGCAATGTGCATACTAATTCTGAGAGAACGACAAGAGATCAACGTCCAATGCAATTTCTCGTCTGAGATTTTCGTGATCGTAGAAATTCGCAACTCTTCTCGCAGTCGCGTCAGCCGTTATCGTCGTGCCACGACAATGAGTGAATTTAATTAGAAACCGACGAACCCGTCGATACTGCGGCAAGTTCTCCGGTCGCCTCGTTATCGAGAACATGCCGGGACCTCGGCCGCGATATTATAAAGTACTTCTTAAAATTGTTTGGAAATTAATTGCGTAATTATGTGCCAGCTTGAATAAGCTAGCAAGGACTTCCACGATGGCCAATGTCGATGTGAGCTACGAAGTGTGCCGTATGGTAAATAAAATTTCAATGTTCTCTCCCTCCATCATTCTCTCTACGTTTAATCCGGTGAAACGATTCGCTCGATGCGAAAACTCGATGGCAAATTGTCGGAATACCAATGGAGATTGAAATCAATCGAACGACAAAAGGGCGATGCGAAAAGGGCGAGAGAATTGGGACGTTTAAACGTTACGACCTTGCTTCAAGGTGAGGGGGTGGATGTAACGCGAGAAGACGTTAAGAGTATCGTCGATAAAGTATCCAAGTTTCTAGAGAACGAATACGAAATTAATCGAGAAAAGTCCACGTTATTAATAACGATGATTGTCGGCACGAAAGGAAAATTCCACTTGCGAAAGGATAGCCTTCGACATTTGAGAAAACTGGCGCGACTAATTGCAAGTTCCACGTTTTGACCGCAATAATTCCACGGCTGATTCGCGACTGCAGATTATTTGCTCGAGTCGATTCACGACATTCCACGAGCCACGGTCGCAATTTCCATTTCTATCGCGCGACCCTTGTCTCTTTCGAGATTCTACCAGGAGCAAGAGAAAGAGAAAGATGGAGAGAAACCGGCAACGAACGACTCTGACATTCCGTTTCTTGAGTGGTGCATGAATATTTTTTTTTCTTTGCCCTCCTTCACCTCGACATCCCTCGAGAAAAGGAACGAAAGGATTATAGCAGGTTTACGAAGCCAATTATCGCGGAAATATCGATCACTCTTACGTACGTTTAATTGAATCATTCCATTGGATAAAATCCGACTAAAAATATCCTGACGAAAGTGTCCTCAAAATACGAAGAGTGTAACGTGCTTCGTTAGGATTCGTTGCAATTAAGGGAGAATCTATTCGATGATAATATTAGCAAATTCCAGACTACTTTCGTATTCGAGACAACCTTGTGAGCAGCTTTAAATAATAATAACTGTTTTAAACGTGCAATATTTTAAACGGTAATTACTAATAAAAATTTTAATCCCCTACCGCGAAGACGTACGGTGCATAAATCTCCACCGTCGCCGAAGGGGGTGAGCGCATCGCACGTAAATTATGCATTTTCCCCGTCTTCGGGAGACGCTCGGAAAATCGGAAAATGTACGGGAAGATTTCGCGCGATGGTTAATTTTACATGGCGCGTAATAAAGGGAACGGAACGGGCCATAGTACGGCCGCATTACTTTCGAATGAGGTTTAATCGAAAGTTAAATTAAAATTCGCCAACCCCGCAGGAATCTCTAATTGCCAGAGTAAATTAAACTCCAAGTTCGGTGAAATTTTAAGAGAACTCGACTGATGCACGTCTCGTCCTCTTTGGAAGTAAGATTCCACTGTCTTTCTCTTTCTTTGGCTTTCAAAGGAGACAAGAACATCCCCTGGAATTGGGCCTTACGAGCATCTTTTCAAACGAAGACGCTGCTTTTCCTGAGAGGACGTATCTTGGCTCAGGAGGGTTAATTTTACAGCAATTCTGCAAAATCGCCGGTAGCACGTCTGCGGATCATTGTCCAATTTTCCTCGGCGCCATTTCGCGACGAGGCCGCGCCCTCCATTTCCATATTTCTCTCCTTGAAAATTTTCGCGTTTTTTTTCTACCTTTCCCTCTCTCTCTCTCTCAGTTTCCCACTCTTTCGATGGAAAAAACTTTTCCGTAGAAATCTATTCTCCTTCTTTTTTAAAAAACAAGCAGATACTTGAAGAACTAGAAGTGGAGCGAGTATTTCTGAATTTTTTTTTCAGTTCTCCAAAACACGCAATTCGATGAACGCTGTTAACAAGGGTGGATCGTTTCAAGGTAATTTAAGGAGTTGTCCCCAACGGAATATTTGCCGATGAGTGCATTGGCGAAAAGTAGAACGAATAATTTTAAATGGCTCGGGGGTGTACAGTCGCTTGAATTAATGATTAGTCGTAGAGGGTACCTCGGTCGAAGTTCATCCTAGAGAAGGCTTGTCCAACTCGCGGCTCAACAAAAAATCCATCAATTTATAAACGTAAACTTTTCGTTTCCAATTTAGCTAGAAATCAGAAAAAAAACTATTGCCATTAAATCTATGGCAACCGTCAAATTGATAATATCAACTATTTTTATTTCAATTATTGAAACATTTTTCAATAATTGAAAAATTGAACTACATAGTACTTGTTTGCGAATTTGATGTGCAAAAACAATTTGTCCTCATTCAACTTGTCCAGAGAAGCTAAAAGTTTGGACATCCCTGTCATAGAGGGTCGTGGTCAAAGGAGAACTGCAAAGTAGCAGAGAACCGAATGAGCGACGTTACGGGGATGTTGAAGTTGTAGATAGGGGTTGAACGTCGACGTGTAACTGTATAGTTCGCGCAGAATTACGAGCAGAATCGTAGAATGAGAGCAGAATGGGGGTAGGTGTGCGCGTGACGTTCGAGGGCGCGGAAAGAGAAAGCGTGAATGCAAATATTGAGAATCAGTAAAACGTATTTAAGCCGAGATAAACGTAAGTTAACGTGGAATCAACGTAATACCATAATAAGCGGAGAAAGATATCAGCAGAGGAGAATAACCCTCGTGCACGATAAAGAAATCTACTCTATCCAACACACCCTCCTTAGAAGTCTTTGGACTAAAGTAATTCCAACGAGACGTGGAAAAATAGGGGATGAATTCGTACAGAAATTACAGCGTAACGAACCCAACTACTCGCAATTGACTCGGAGTGCACGATCCGGCTGGAGGGTTAATTATATTATTAGCAACCCTCTCCCTTCAGCCGAGGTACTCTCGCAACGTTTCGGGTCCCTTCGGTCAATCGAGCTTTTGCAGGCGGCTCGCCGTGGCAATTCGAGGGTACATTTTATCAGTGTACATGCGGTTTATATAACGCAAAGAGGGTGGTAAGAACGAGAGAGCGAGAGTGCGTGGGAAAAAGAGAGAAGAAAGAGAGAGAAAGCGTGCACGAACTCACCACCGTAGCTCGGCGGTTGTATATCGTCGTGGCGAGGTTAAGCGCGGAAGGGCCTCTGTCGAATCGATTCGACGATGGGTGGAGGGCCTCTGCACACTGCAATGCCGTAACCTCCCCGAGGGGGAAGATTTCAGGAGGCAGAAGTACCGTCGCGAGCAAAGACGAGACGTGGAAGACCGATACGAATGAAAAAGAAGAAGCAGGACGAGAAGGATGAGACGAAGATGGAAGAGAAGAAGGTAGAAGATGGAAAAGGGCGATGAGAGGAGGCACGAGAAATCAGCGGATGGAAACAGTGGAGAGACCCTCCTTTTTCGCCAACTTATTGGATTTCGTGTCTATATAAATCTTTCACGAGGACGCGAATTTTAAATTCGCCGTGAATACCTCGCCACTCGAGGCCTCGTACTAATTAAACCTTTAATCTTTCAATTGCTCCTGACGTGCTCCTCCGTATTCTGGGTTAATCCACGGAGCATTATTTTCTCGGCAGAGTGTGCGCGACGGTGTATCAAGCAGAATTTCAGCTGGCCGATATATAAACCGAGCTACATCGTTGTCCGAGTAAATTCATGCGGCAACTCCTCCCTTCGTCCACGTTTTCCCTCTCCGTTGCTCGAGTAAACACTCCTTTTTTTAACCACTCTTTTTCCTCGTCTATTCGTGTACCATCGAGATTTCCAAATTTCCATCCGTTCTCCAACCCCTGCCGTTTAAAGTTTCCCGAGTTTTCGCTTCGTTACAGATCAATCGACCGAGACTGGCGTTCAGATGAGCGCTAACGAAGTAATTTCTAAATGGAATTCTAATATCAGCCGAAACGAGGGCTCAAGTGTGCGATAACGAAATAATATCCAAATGAAATTCTAATATCGTCCACGGGCCAAGCGTAAATTCCAATCGGTGGGTCTATCTGCATACAATTAAGCAGTCATTAGCGCGGCTGGCTTCCGTTTTCACCAATCGCTAATCAGTGTCAATAAGAGAATTATATTTCACGCCCCCGATGCCACGGTGGATTGACAGAAACGTTCCATCGTTCCGTAATATTAATGGACGTCGGAGGAGATCGGCTGCCGTGCAAATTCACGGAATGCATCGACGCGATTCGAGCAGCATCCTCGTCGAGGGTTGAAAGACTGGTCGTTCTTCCTTTTGCAGCGTTCCTCGACCCGTCGCACCGCGTGGAAATAATTCACGATAATACCAACGGGGAGGATTCTCGATAATTCCATCCGCAAATCTATCCTCGGGGATTCGTTTATTTTAAAGATCCCTCTAAATCATTGTCACGCGGAGAGATTCTCTTATTTACTTGCATCTATGTACGAGGTGTGCCACCTAATTTTGTAATCTGTAAGTTTTTTTTTCTGCAACTCTAAGGCTAGCTGGTACACAAGCACATATCTCTGCACATGTTCCGAAATCATCGTGATACGTTGCACATCAGCTAAGTATTATTTATCGAACATTACCGTGAGTAATTGTCCTATTACTACGATCGCCCGAATTTATCTTCCAGCGAGAAAAACGAAAAAACTCACCGCCTAACCGCGTTCGCGCAGCAGCCATGAAAATATAATCGCGTCTGGCGAATTATTCTAAATGTTTTGCATTATAGATAGGCCGCTGGCTGACGCGTTTCAGCGCCACGCGAGTCGGAGATAGTGGAACGATACGTGGTTGATATCGACCGCAATCGATCTCACCCCCTTTCTCCCCTAATTGCACGCTCGCTCCTTGTTGTTGTTGTTGCTACGAGTTTACCGTAGGCGCGATGGATTTTGCAAGAACGACTGCACAAGGAGATTGTAGAGAAACAATTAAAGTAGAATAGGCAAGGGAATAAAGTCGTACGGTAGAATCGTTGGCTTACAGGGTCGCGACTTTCTTCGGCGTTTGTTTTTCCACATCCTCGCGAATCCGCAAACGTCTATGGCGGATCGTAGATGGTTTCGTTTGTCCTAGAAACGATTTATCTCTATTTCCAAATGTTCTTCCGCGTCCATAGGCAACGGGGTCGCGGTAAAAGTGGAACGAACGTTCGCGTATGGTCAGATTAACGCTGCTGCCCCAATTTTTCGGCTTCCCGAAAGAGGAATCCGTGCTGCCCTTTGTGTCCTGCATTCGAGGAAGGGTTCTATTGTATTCTAGAATCGTTGCTTTGTTATTTTTCTCATCGAACGAGACGATCGAGCTTTTTTTTTCCATCGATAAAGATTCTAGAATACAGTCCGATTTCGATGTCACGTATAACAACGTTCGATCGTGGTCGATCGTTCGGAGAAGATTAAAGAGTCGTCTTTCGAGCACTCGAAGGAAGATACGTCTTCCCTCTCGCGTCATCTCCGTGCAAAGATCCTCTTCCGGGATTGCGATTGCGGTGAAGCGTGTCCTCTCGATAACCAATTTCCCCTTGGCCACCCCTTCCGCCGGTTCTCTTTCGATTTAAGATCGGTCGACTCGAAAATTCGACTTGCCTTTGGAATGGGTGACTTGTTTCTCTTACTTTCGTGGCCCTCGAGGAAGTAGGTTTGAAAGATTGTCTCGCGAATCGCGAGAAAAACGCGCGGGAAATTTGAACGATGGGAATTCGATCGGTCGAAGGTACCTTCGGTGGAAAGTTTCGCGAAACGAGAAAGTTCGATGTCGTGAGTGGTAAACAGTGAGATCCGATTTGCTTTGCGTGAATGGCGCTTCGTTTTACTATCGCCTCATTTTACGTAAGGTTTTTGCAACGGGTCAAAGAAACTTGTGCCGAGAGAAGTTCTGCAGGTGCGACGTCGCTAATGACCTTGGTCGCAAGTCTCTCGCCTACTTGTGAATCGTAGTTTCTTTACACACAAGAGTCGATATTGTCGAGGCTCGAAGGAAGAATCGTGTTTGCGGAAAGTTCGCCTTCCCGGAGAGGACTCGAGAGAACTTTGGCGGAGAGATTCATCGTGCGTCAAGTATGAGCGAAAAGAAAGCAACTTGTCTTGTTTCTATTTGCATTTCTACAAAATTTAAAATACGCGCGGTGGAAGAGCCGAATACGTGCGTCGACGAAGCGCGCCGGACTTGGACGAATCGTCTGATTTATGACGACTCGTTCTACTTCGATTCGGTCGTTTTGCCCTCCTTCGAGGGACCGTGGATGGAAGTTTGAATCGTTAAGACGGTTTTATCGCGAAGAAAGTCTGCCTCGAATGTATGGAACATTCGGAGGAAGGGGAAAAAAAGAGGGAGCGAAAGAAAGGGAAGATCGTGAAGAGTGGGTGTAATGGGAGATTTGGCCAATGTCACGGCCTCGATGCTCGATCCACGTCGGAGTTAATTTTCGAAGAAAAGGAGAAAAAGCAGTGGCGATAAGGTGGCAAAGGTGGCAACGTCCGTCGACGATAGAAAACATGGGGCACGAGGAACGGTGCGAGTAGGCCGAGTCACGCGACAGGCTGTGATCCTCGAGGCGGCGAGGAGGAATTGCGAGGAAAGACGAAGCAGGGTAGATTGCTAAGACGAAGAAGAGCAGAGCAGAAGGAGAGAGTCTGATCGATCGACGCAAAGGTAAAACAGAGACGAGAGAAAGAGAGAGAGGAGATTGGAGAAAGGAGAGAGGATAGAGAAGATAGAAGGGTAGATTTAGTAGATCGCGCACGTTGACGTATCAGGAGGTTCCGTACATACCGAGGGCATCAGCTGATCGGTAGACCTCACCCGGGTCACCTTGTTTCTGTAGAGCACTCTCTTGGCGAACTTCTCCATCGGCTGATTCCACTTCATGAAGCTCACGTAAGCCAAGTAGAATCCGAATAGCACGAGAGCCTCGTACCAATGAATATAATTATCGCGGAAGAAATATATCAAGGTGATGAGGCTGGCGCTGTAGAAGGTGCAGTCGCGAAAGAGGGGCCACCATGTGAGGGATAGCACCGTACGGGAGAATATAGCGCACATGCCGATCACGAAGAGAATATTGAAAACGGCCGAGCCAACGATAGTGCCGATACCGACGTCGTCGAAAGACACGAAAACTCCGATTATCGATGTGAACAATTCGGGAGCGGAGCCACCGGCCGCCATGAATGTAGCACCCGCCACGTCGTCCGCGATTTCGAGTTTCTCGATTATCACGTCGAGAGACGGGACGAAGAACTCGTCGCAGACTATCGCCAGAGCGACGAACATATACACGACGCCGATAACGTGAAGTATAACAGCACCACGACGTCGTTGCTGGATGCTGAAGAGATCGTCGGGAAAGAGAGGCGCCTTTTCCTCGGTCATGTTGCCGCCGACCTTGCTGTGATGGTGGTGATGAATGGTACTGTTGTATCCGTCATCCATGCCAGGCACGAGCCCGGTATTGTTGATATCGCCGTTCCAAAGGACGGTACCATCCGCAGAGTGCCAGGACGGGGGTGCAGCCGTGCTCGTGCTAGTTTGGAGAATTATAGGATTGTTCGGCGCCGGCCTGTGTCCCTTGGAGGACGCGGGGACGATCGCGAGGGCCAGCAGGGCCGACACGAGGGCCATTGCCGCCGATCGGCGCCTCCTCCTCCAGCACGTACGTCGTTCACCGCCCGTCACGATCATCGTCGTCGGTGGTGCTGCTGGTGCCGATGTCTCGCACCCTCGAGGACGTTCGCCGTCGTTGGCGAGTCCTCCGTCCTCCTTCTTCTTCTTCTTCTCCTTCTTCCTCTTCTTCTTCTCCGTCCTCCTCCTCCTCCTCCGACTCCTCCGCTTCCACCGCCCCCTCTCTGCTCCTCCCCGTCTCTTCCTCCTCCTCCGCCGTCGCTGCCGTCGCCGCCGCCGCCGTCGCCGCCTCCTCCGCCAGCACCACCTCCGCCTCCTTCCGCGTGTCGTATCGTGTCGCGGCGCGGAGGGTGTACGCCAGCAGAGGTACCCTACTAAGGCTGGGTCATGTTGGAACACCGAGGAGCTGCTCTCGCATGCTCCTCCACCTTCGATGGCTCCCTCCGAGTGGATCTAACTTCGACTTTTTTCCCTATCTTTCTCTTATTCGCGTCGTCCTCTCTTCGACCTCTCTCTCTCTCTCTCTCCTCTCCCTCCTCCTCTTTCTCTTCTTTCACGTACGCGTATACGAGATTTTGTAATTCACTACGATTCTTTTCTACCTCTCTCTTCTCTCTTCGTCTTCCACCACCTCCACCGGCACCTTCTTCCTCTTGTTCTTCTCTCGACGAGGCTGTCTCTTCCGTTGACGTCCCGATCGCCCGGTCTTCCGTTCTTCGACGATTGCTCTCGCAAAAACCAACGTCACTCGGCGTTCACGATAACAGAGGTACCGAGGGAACGTCCGCGACGCGTCCTACGGTTGCTACAACTAGGGCTACTAACGTTGATACCGTCGCTACCGCGAAGAGGCTCGTCTCCTCGACGCGACCGATATCGCCGGATATCCTCTTTCTTATCCTCCACCCGTTTCCCGACGGCGTCGTCGTTGTCGCCGTCGTCGTCGTCGTGATCCTCGTCGTGGTCGTGGTCGTCGTCGTCACCGTCTTCGTCCCCGTCGTCGTCGTCGTCGTCGTCACCGCCGTCGTGGTCGCTAGGATGCGGTGGATGGTGCATATAACCCTGGATGGATATACAGGAGCAGCAGAACGGCGCCCCCGCCGCGATGCCCGCCCGCTGCACACTGGAACAACCCTGTTCCGTTCCGTTCCTCTCTCTCGAGTCCCTCTCTCCTCCCTTCCTACCTTTTCCACCACCTTCCCACACCACCCTCTGCCTCCGTCTCGCTCTCCTGCCGTCCTTCCTTCGGACTCTTCCACCGTCTCTTTTCCACCCTCTCCCTCTCCTCCTCGTTCCTTCTCTCTCACCCTATCTCAACCTCTCTCGCCCTCTCCCGCTCTCGAATGTCTTCCATTTCGCGTCGTCCTCCCTCCTGCGCCCTTCCTACCCTCCTCGCCCGTGGATCCTTCTTGCATCGTTTTCTTCTACCTCCACCTTTTTACCGCCACCGAATCCTCTCCGTCCTCTTTCCCTCGCCGTCGTCCCTCCCTTCGTCCTCCTCGCACTTTCCACCCTTCGCCCTCCTCCGCCGTTTTTCGCTATGACTCCGTCTCTCTTCCGACCGAACGAAACTACGGCAGACCCTCCACCCTCTATACGCCACCCTGTCTACGTGGCTCCTTCTCGCGCCACGATGTCGGTTATCCCTCTTCTTCGACAAGACTACCCTTTCCACTTGTCCTTCCTCTTCCATCCCTCGTTCACCCCTCTTTCTCGATCTCCCTTCTTCTCTCCTCGAACGTTCAGTTTCTCTCTTCTGCCACACCGTCGAACCTACCCTCCGATACATCTTCCACCTTTCTCCGCGATACTCCCTAACCTTCCTTCCTCTCTTTTCCACTCGTCGCCCCTTTCGCCCCTTTCCCCCTTCCCTTCCCTCCGATTCGCCCTCGGCCCCGAGAACTCCCGTTTCACTCGAGCGTACACCCAACAGCCTACTTCCCTCTTTGTTTTGCCCGACATACCTCTTCCCATCCACCCTCGAGGGCCACAGGGGTGGAGGCGGTGGACTCGGCGAAGTCGGTGGAGGCGGTGGAGGTGGCGGAGGTGGCGGAGGTGGAAAGCAGTAGGGGTCGCAGAGGTGGGAGCCTGCGCACGTGTAAGCTCCAGCGGCATACGCGTAAACTCTCTTCGAGGCGAGTTGCGTGGGTGTGCGCGCGCGCAACCCTCGCCGGGCCTCCCGCTCGATATCGAAGAGTCGGCTCGACTCTACGACTCTACGCTACGAATCCACGTATACCGGGTGTCACCCCGATCATCCCTCGACACGTACGCGTTCCTTCGCCCGTCAGTCAACCTCGACTCTTTCGCTCGAGATATCGCGCCGCTCACGGGCTTGTAATCGCGCCGTTCGCCCTCCGACGGGAAGCCGACGCGACGTCGAGGCTTTCCGTAGGTATGCTTTCAGGAAAAATCGGTAGAATCGTCGACGGAGAGAAGAAGGAGAGATCCGTCGTACGTCGGAGAACACGAGAATTCGAGGTTGCCTCGAGGAATGTCGAGAGAAACGGAGGATGTTCCAGTTTGTAAAACGAGAGGAAAACTATTTCAATCGGTCGTCCGACCGGATAACGAGTCGGAGCTGTTCCACGTCGTTGGTGAAATTAGTATTAATACGGATCGACCTACTTTGCGGTAATAATAATTACCGTCTTCTCCAGAATTACTATTGTTCCTCGACCTGTCGTGCGTATTCCCTTTGAGCGACTTAACGTACCTAATTCAACGTTTCCCTAACGCCGACAATACTCGGCTTAGTGCAAAGTTTGTAATCAGGAGAGCACACTCAAATAAGGCTGAGAGGTAACGTGCACGCTATCCAGTCACATGTTTTCCAGCCGCACGAGCAACGAGATCCAACCTCGCCAACCTTCCCTCGACGTTTATCCCATACACCGAGCAAAGGTGTAAGAGGGTTCCATAGGGGCGCGTGAAGCAGGAGAGGGATGAAAATTCGCGGCGACTTTGCCGTGCAAAATCGACCGGTCGATTGGATGGAAGGGAACGGTCAATGAAACGATTCCCTCCTCTCTTCCTGGCGCTGGAAACGCTCCAAAGTTTCATAGAAAAATTCGTCCGATATTCCGAGGGAATTTTACAGGACCCGGAAGCGCGATGGAATACTTGCAAATTGCCACTGAAACAGCGGGAAACGAGGCGGGAATTCGTCTACGATCGGCGTGCTCGAGGGCCGACTGAGAGAGGAATCGAAGAGACGAAAGTTATTGCATCGTTATTGAATCCGATCGGGTCGGTGAACTATTAATAAACCGTTTCACTGATTCTTGACCCTTTTCTTCGGCCTCGCGAGAGAGGAGAGAAGAAATACGACGGCGCACGTAGACGTGACCGAAGGAAGCTTGTCCCGAGGCACGTGCAACTGCAGCGTGGAAACTCAACCACCACCTCCATCCCCTAATGCACCCTACGACCCTCTCTCTGTCTACCCATCTCTCTCTCTTCGTCTCTCCTCCACTCTCTCCCTTCGTAGCCTCCTTAAAGCCGCTTCGTTATGTCCCAGGGGTCGTTACAGTTATTAGCGACTGACGAGGAACGCCGGAGACTTTCGAGCTTTCGCCTCGTTTCACCTTTCAGCTTTTCCTGCCGGTCGTCGGACACGCGAGAGCAAATTCTCGCGAAAATGGGCAAAGTGACTCGATTGGAAAACGACTCTCGGTTGTCCTTTCACGGTACCGTTGGATGAATCGTTTGGAATTTCACCGACATTCTCCTCCTTCCTCTTGCCTTCGGTTTGATAGCTTGATTTATTATTATCGTCGATTCCGTTTATAGGACGGAGAGGAGGATCGACTCGACGAACGGACGGAAATATTATTCCATCGGTGGCATCGATTTAAAAGGCTCTAGAGACCTCGGGCGCTTCTTTGACTGTGACTTCTATTAGCATTTGTATTAGCAACTGCATTAGCATTTGTATTAACGCTTGTATTAGCAGTTGCAGTAGCATTCCGCGAATCTTCGTTATCCCTTTCAACGAATTTCCCAGAGACTTTGCACCCTACGCGGGAAAATATCTCGACGCTTTTCCACACGTTCGACCGCCTGCATTCGAATCCATTTCGTGTGTAGAATCAACGAGTCGACGAGATTTTTTTAAGCCAACGTAAAGCCCCTTTGTACTCGAGGGTCGACTTTGCCATTATTCACATCGGTAACTCCGGTTGCATCCGTAATATCGAGATTTTCTCAAAAAACTATAGCGGTGAGAGCAAGGGGTTAACACGGTGTAAAACCGTACGCTCCCGGCTATACCTGTTTGTACGATGGATACCAATATGATAATGTATTTTTATATGCTACTATCTTTGCTCCCTGGTATCATTTTTATAACGTCGATCGATGAACAAAGATGTTAATGACACGCGATGACAAGTGTAACTTTCCTTCAACGAAATTCGGTTTTTCTTTTGTCCATTAAATAATTCTTTTCGCGTCCATTTAAAGTATAACTTTAAAAGCTCCTACCTTCGCGTCAGGTGGTGTATCGTCCTCCAAAACGATCGATAAGTGATAATGCAACCAACGAGCAGTGATAAAGCAAACTTTCCACCATTAACCTTCGACTTTTGCCTTTAATTCGTCAAAGGACGCAGCACGCGCTCGTAAAAAACCGCGATACCGTATCGGCGAGTAGAAACGCCGTTAAAATTCCAAGTCCAGCTTTTCCGCCGAGAAATAACGAGCAGATAATCACGAGATAAAATAGAAGGAATTATTACCGTCGAGTGTATCTTCGAGGTGTTCCGTCAGCCGGAGATAATTACGCGCCACCGTCTCAAGACTCGTTAAAGGAATTCAATGAAAGCTCTAAGATCCTCTTGTAATTTATAATACGACCGTGGCAAACATTCGTGGGAAATCGGCCCGTGTTTCACGATGTTCGAGTGGTAGCTAGAATTCCTTCGATTTGTTTAAAATTAATGAAAATCCTCATCAAAGTTTCCGTCTCCGTCGTGCGAGTTCGCGGTCTCGTTAAATCTTTCTTTCGATCTTCAAAGATATGGAGAATCTCAAGAAACATCGACTCGACGGCCTGAAAAGGAGTCTCGTCACGAAATTCATTTCGAGGGAGATAGAAAGTTAAGCGAAGGAGCGCCGTAACGCGATAACGGCCGGCCTCGATCTCTCTGGCGCACAATTTTCTATCTTATCCCGAGCGAAAGGACGATCACGTACCTCGCCGTATCGCGAGATCGACTCCGAGGCTTTCGATATCGGCCGAAGGAATCCACGGATCTCGCGAGGACGACAGGAAGTATCCTCGCTCGGCAATAACCGAGGGAAAATCAATAATCCCTGGAAAAATCACGGCGATACACTGCGCGCGTTTCTGCCGGGGCGAGGATACATTTCGGTGGATCTGCCCTAGAGAAAAATATTTAACGAGATCCCAGGTACGTTAAGAACGTAGAGGGCGAGTCGAGAGATCGTTTTCTTCGCCTCGAATCTTTTTAGTGAGAGAAGTCTTTGCTGAGACGTGGTCGAGAAGCGGTAAGCAGCGAGACCGCGATCCTTTCGCTTCCATGAATACAACAGAGAAAGACTTCGATGTCCTTCTACTTACAAGAGGTAAATATTATTTTGATCGTCGGTTGAAGATACTATTTACATCATACCGCTGTAAACGGAATATATTGCTGAACCGTTTGTTATTATTCGTGCAAAAAACTTATCCTATAGGTCGATCAGCTCTACAATTTTCTGTACCGAACGGAAGAAGAGGTTGAACTGGTTCAAAAATCAAAAAAGTCCGATTTGGAGGTTGAAAGATGTAATTCAACGTGGTGGGCTTTCGTAAGGAAATATTTTCAAGAAAGGTTACGCGACGTCTCATCGATTCTACTCGCATTAAATTCCACCCCGTGGTTAAGCCGACGAACCACCCTCTACCGATTCCTGAAACTAGGGAAGGACGTTCGTACGGGGGTAGTACTCCGTACAGCCTATACTCGGAGTGTATACAAAGTACTATCTAGTAGCCAGAGATTAGATATATAGGCTACACCACCCTCGAAAGTTTCGACGTCTCTCCGGTCGAAAGGTGGAACCACCCCCATTATCGAACGTCCTGCTACCAGCAGTACCGTCGGTCCGCTCCACCCCGCGCTGCTCGTCCTCCTGCCGAAAGAGTTTCCATACGGCTCTTCGCCCGACGAATCCCAAGGAGTAGTATTCTCGCGAGAGAATTTTCCTCCCTTTTCCCCGTCGCCGGAATCACGAAGGAACGAGTCTCGCAGGATCTTCCTCTCTCCTTCTTCGGAGGAGGGAAAGAGGCGAAACGAGGGGGTCGTCGGTTTTCATTACGTAACGCGCCGCCCTGGAAAAGGCAGGACTCTCTCTCGCGCGAGCGATAACAAACGCTGACCCAAATACGTTCCCGCCAAACCGTCGTAAATCCTCTTGCCACGATTCGAGCTACCAGCCAACTTCCTTCCACCCATTCCCGTACTCCTTAACATTTTTCACCGATCCGTTTTTCGTCTGCCACCCTCTTTCTCAGATCTTCTCCTCCGTTTCCTCTCGTTCTTCTTGCGCGTCTTCCTTCGTTTCATTTCCATCCATTCTTCGAATTTCTCTGCCCGCGAACGAGAGCCACAAAGAAGGAGGTCGTACGCGGAGGATGTACGCACGATTAGCCGAATTTTCCAGCTCCAGAAAGCGGCGTTCGAAGCCACGATGCTCTGGCAACGTTCCGAGTTTCCAGCGACGTGTGTACCATTCTGTGTGCAGCCGCGTCAGCCACAGACACCGTTCCCACAGGCAAACCTGGATAGCTATTCCGACTAGGTATTCTCGTGCACGTGCAACGAGGCCGGTCGTCGTTGTGTGCAAAAAGACGGTCCAATGGATAGGTGGAAGGGTACGTGTGCCTCGAGGGTGGTGGCGCGGGCGCACCAACTTGGACGGGGTGAGCGCACGCGCCCTCGTAATTTTCTCGCGGAAAATTCTCTACTTTTCGTTGTCGCACGCGGTCTTTAGGACAGTGTCGAATCTTTCTGCACCGGCTGGACCTACGTGGATGACCGAGAAGCTCGATCGTATAGATTTCCTTTGACCGAATTACGAGAGGATCCCGATACGATTCTGCTCTCGATTCGACCTCGTACACGTTCGAATTCACGATGGATTTCCCTTTGATTCGTGTCAAATGACGAATCCTTCGAAAGGGAACGTTCATTCAGGTGGAAATTGACGTCGATGATGTGGAAAAAGTCAAGATCGTATAGGAATCTCCATCGTGGAGGATGTTTGATAGGAATTACTCGTTGGATGAAGGGACGATCGTCGATACTCGCGGGCATGTGCTTTTCGGGGGCACACTCGCGGACGAATTTGCGTGGGTGTAAAATTGGCCGAGACGCACGCATGCGTAGAATGACGCTTAATGCTCGGAGTTTCTTTTTGCAGTATAAATTAAGGAGGGGTGGGTCGAATTCGCCGCGGCGATACGGACGAATTCTGCGTGTAACGTCGAGAAAAGGGGACGAATCCGGACGAATACTTCTGCTGAATCTTCCGTAACGAATGCAAATAGTACGGATGTTTGGTTGTTTCGTTGATTTTAGAATTTATTTCGTCAGAGAGGAAGGAAAAGATCGGAAGAGATGCAACTTGTATGGAGAATGATAGAAGAGAGTATGTCGGAGATGTTTATAGATGTAGATCTATCGTAGATTTCTTTTTGTTTCATTTATAGGGGGTGGGTTTCGCGAATGCGCCAGAAACCACGAGAATTGTGAACATGGATTATACGGCCTGAATTACGGTAAAGCCATCTGCGGTAAGGAGCCATATCCGTGTAATTTACGCTGGTTTCTGATACCAACGTGTGCTTATCGTTATCCATGGATCGTTATCGTATCCTAATAGAGTTCTATTTGCGGTAAGGACACCGTGAAACACGACGACGTTCGACGTTATGGTGCCTTTCAGCGATGAAAAACGTAGATGAGCCGGCTGTTTTGTTTATAAGTCACTTTTTGCCTCGAACGAAATTATTAAGTTGTTGTTCAAAATAAACGTTCATACGTTGGAAGAAAATTTTGATAGTTTAATATATAATGGAAAGATGAAAGAAAATTCTAATTGAGGGTATTGTTAAAAAGTTTGCCAATTGTGGATTATTGTCTTTTTAAAAAGAAGGTGAAAGAGGTTTGAGTTAGAGTTAGGATAGACGGACGTCTTTAAGGGATTAATAATTTATTGTCGGCTGTCGATGACCTTTGTCAACGCGATCATTTGCATCGATCTCTCGAGAATTGACCTTCGATTCTTCTTGACCTATGACTGGTACCGCCTTGCGAGAGATTTGCAGAAAATTCGCACATTCGGGCGAAGGATGATAGCAGGTTTGGAGTATCAGAGAACCAGTTATCATTTAGGTCGACGTTATCGGTGGAATTTCGCTTCCTACGACAGTAAATTGCAGAGCTCGCGAATTTAACGATCGCGAAACTAAAGTACCAGCTGTGCAAATTCGCAAGGCACGTTTCCACCGCTCGGTAAGCTCGTTCGCGAAGCGCAGCTTTCCCAATCGAACTTCCAAGAGCTTACCATCCGTTGAACAATATGATAAATTAACAACAATCATCAAAATAGAGGAATGAATGATCCACGAAGTTCATCAATCGCGGGAGGAAATATTCCTAATTGAAACATAGGCTTACGTTCCCCATTTCAATCTAATTTATGCTTTCAAATTAACAAATATTGTATTACTATAAAAAATTAACGATTCAGAATATTTTTTCTTTTCCAAATATCCCTGAATTGGTGGTGCCACCTTCTCGATATAAAATTTTCATCAACGAGATACAAATTCAGATTAAACCCTACGGCCACGGTCAAAAGAGAGTCTGGAAATTCTCGTAGGTCAGGAAAATCGTTCTCCAAACACCGCGTGTCTCTGGAGTTCGTAATAGGGAGCCAATATTTGTTTGAACGGTCTAAGAAAACATACAGGGAGTACATAATTGACAGAAGGAAGGAACGAACCCCATAAGCCGTACGAAAATAATCCTCTGACATTCGTCGAACCTCCCGTGACTTTTCTTTCGAACCTGCCACAAGAAAACAAGCCAACTTTCCTTATTTTCCAACCTTTAATACTTTAACTGGGCGATTTATATTAGAATTTACAATTTTAAATTAGCTTAAAGTAGACGTTCACTTCATTCATCACTGCAACCCTTGAAGCACCTTTAAAACACCCTTGAAACTTGTAATTGCGTTCCACCGTAGAAAAAGAAGTTAGTTCGACAATGCGACGATAAATTTATGTTTAGTTCGGCGAAGAATTAAGCATGGAGATAGCAAAAAAAAAGAGAGGATAAAAGAAGCGTCGCGTTAAGTCGACAAACTAAAATAAAGTTGGAGCTACCTAAGCGAATCGGTCGCCGAGTTTGAAAAGAAGGAGGAGAAGGGAAAAGAGAGGAGAAGACACAAGAAGAGACGAGAAAAAAAGAAGAAAATAAATTTGAAAAAACCAAGAGTGGAGGAGAGGAGACCAGAAGAGAAGAAAATAGAGAAAGAGATGTAGCGAAGGGTGAAGAGAAACTTGAGAGAAGGGCGGCGGGAATGCACGCCACGTTTAAAAAGGGAGATCGGCAGAAAGGGGCCGAGGGAATTATGTGTATTCTCGGAATGATTCATAAATAGTTTATTTTCGTGGCGGCTACCGGAGAAAATGTTAGTTACGAGTTGAGCTCACCGACTCCATATGGCGCCGTTCGTAATTCTGTTTGGTGTGCGGGTGAAAAACTGCCAGCCAAAGGGAGAGAATCCGATCGATCCGATCTTCAAAATTAACGTTTCAACGTTCAACCAATAATGAATTTCATTTGTTAACTTGTCCATCTTGTTTACATTCTTCGTGCGCATTCATACACCGTTGATTCGATACCAGGATATTATAAATCTCGGAATAATATAAAATTCGATGTAACAATTTTGTTTAAATTCTTTTAAACTTGTAGCACCATGCCTTCGATGAATGATCCATGGACGAACGGTCAATGGTTTGGCAATGATCCGTGAAAATCCCTTTGTAAATTATTTATGAACGGATGAAGCCATTTCGAAGGAAATTCAAACGATCCCTTTGGATTAATTCGAATGAGAGTGATCAAGGTATTGGGAATATATTGCAGCGTATAAAATATTTAATCTTGGATTCCTTTCTCGTTAAAATCGAACGATCACGTGGGTTTAATGGCTGCTCGTAAGTCTATGGATTTGTCGAGGCAAAATTGAGCATTTTCCGGCTTAAATTTCATTAATTACGAAATCGCGATGGATGAAATCGAACGACGCGGTAAAAGAGAACCACCCTTCCCGTCCCTCGTATCGGGAATGACGGATGATTAACGATGCTTAACGAGAGTGCATTTCCTACTTCTGTTTCTGGTAACTATAACGAGGCCGGTTGGAATTTATACAGTTAAATAAATCCCATTGCCTGTAAAGCGCCGACGACGGGGCGCACAAAGGGAGAGTAAAATGAAGCCGAAATCCAGATTAACATTTCAAAACAAGCACGGCGAAGTAATAAATTCTGTTCGCCAACTGTAAAATCGACGATGGCGTACAGAATACCAGGCTACGATCGTGCATTAAGCGAACCGTTGCAACGATAATCGTATCAGCAATATTTTATGGTCGCGTTAACGATGGATTGAGAGGCGTCGAATAAAATTAACGTTCACCGTGTCGATTATGGGTTTTCATGTTCTCCATGGCGACGGCTGGAATTTGCTTACGATATTTTCAATTTTTTATTCTACATTTAAACGAGTCTTCGAAGCGCCATTGATCGAACGAACTCCTCGAGATTCAAATTTCGCGCTTCGGGAAGCCGAAGAAGCGATAAGCGTGTAAAGGAGAGATTCCAGAACGTAAGAGAAAAAGACATAGGTTTTCTTGGCTCTACAATGAAGTGAAATATCACTGGAGAAAATGATCGTCGAGTTGATTTCATTATTCTATCATGGAACTTCGTTCGAAGTCAAAGACACGACGTTTTACTTATATCACGATGAATCTTACGAGCCGCAGATCAACGCGAAGGAAAACTGGAATGATTTTAATTTGCATATTTTCCGAATGCACAAACAACTCGGTCAGGCGACAGAGTAACGGAATTTTATATTCCTCCGGCGAGAGAGGCGGAGGGAAGAAGGATGAAAAGAAGACGAGAGGAAAAGCCAACGAGGAAAGGGGTGAGAAAGAGGGACGAAGAGGATTTCCCTTTGCCGAGCGACATTTTCAACTTCGTCGAGATTCCTCGACGGCGAAAATATTAAAAATAACGTAACTTTCGTAATTACACTTGAAAGGGAGAAAGAAAGAGGAGAGTGGGAGAATAGCGTCGCTGTTAATGTCCTCCGCGAAGGCTTCCAATGAGAAATTCGTTCTATTTTTTTTTCCCCTTGCACTTCAGCCACCGCTACGCCGGTATTTTCCATTCCGCAATTATGTGCAATTTATTACGAGCTAACAATGAAATAATTTCAAAAACCTCCTCTCCCTCTTTACCTCTTTCTCTCTCTCTCTCTCTCTCTCGACATCTTGAATCTACGATCGTGTGCTGTGGCGGGCTCTTATTAAAATTAGGAACAGAAAGGAAGGAGGCTACCGAGTTGCAGCTGTGCCGCGCGGACCTTTGTTGAATTTCACGAGCTCGTATCGTCGTTAACGAACTAAATGAAATAACGAATAAAAAGTAAAGCTACCATGGTACAGCGACAAGCCGCAAATCCCCCTCTTCGTATTTCCCTCCCACGTCATCTCCAATTCTACGTCAACCGACCGAATCTACTGGTCTTTTGAACGTCTTACGCTTAATTAGGGAGGCTATGGGGTTTACGTCTCGGACTCTCAACTGGGGGGCCTGAATATCAATTCTGACGTGGCTGGAATATTCAAGCTGTATCGTCAAATTCAAATTTGCAAAATTGAATTTGAAAAATGCAATACTGTTTTCCAAACGGTGCAAAGTCAAATAAAATCGTTATTTTTGCTTGGAAAAATTCCAGTAGACCACAAAAGTATCGATAAACTTGTGACAAAAATTTCAAGATTGTACATTCTAATGGTTCGTCAAAAGACATTCCCAAAAGAAGCGAAAAAATATCTGTCACGTGGGATGACCCCCTTAAAGTTTCGAGCTTTCAACCACCGTGCAAAAATTCAGTTACCCCTGTCAGATTTTTCTCAAATTACTATTTAACGTGTCATTGCCCGGGAAAAACGAATTAGATCTGGCCATATATAATAACATCTGGTCAGATCTGATCAGATCTTTAAATTGTCTCTATCTGATAAGATCTGACCAGATATAACCAGATCTGGTTATATCTGAAGAGTCATATCAGACCAGATATAAATAGATCTGACTAGATATAATCAGATCTGAACAGATATAATTATATCTGTTCAGATCTAATTCGTTTTTCCCGGGTGCCACGGTGATTCTCTGATCTACGACATCATTTGGTATGTAAGCTTCGGTAATTTCCAGACAAATGATCCCATTTAACGTATCACAGGTTCAAAAAGGAAATTCGACCTGAACGCAGGTCAGTTTTCGTTTCCATCTAAACGGAGTTGATCAAGGTGCTGCAAAACGGCAGTTATTCGCGCATCCGTGCCGCAGCATCGTCAACGAGTCACGTAACGCTGGAATCGCAGGTGTAGACGATTCTCCAGCCTCCGGATGCGGTTACGACTGTTCAAAACTAATGTACGGATTCGCCGGTGTGTTTGCTCGCGCTTGTGTACCATTTCTACGGTTTACAGCCGCTGCCAGCTCGCGCTACCGTAATCGACTTCCGTTCTCGTTTTCTAACGTCGCCACGGCTACGTTGCGATCGTATTTGAAATTATATCCGCGAGATAGTCGAGAAACGTTCCTCTTTCAGCCGGCTCGTGATACGTGTTCTCGGATTATCCGGAGAATTTCGCTGAGAACGTGTCTCGAGAAAGAAAGAAACAACTTTTTCGAGGGAGATCTTGGGGCGCCGGTTCTTCGACCTGATTTTATCCTCGTTGATAGGTCGATAGTTGCATCGAATGTTGCGTAATCGATGGTAGAAGGGTAGGAGGGGATTTTATTAACCCTTTTGCTGCTGGAACTCCTTGCAGTTGGGACTCTGGAGTTAATAGTCGTGGAGGAAATGTACTGTGCGGACTGGAAGGCAGGTGGATGAAGAAAAATTCTTTGGAAAAAATTAGAATCGATAGGAATGTGGATTTGGACCTATTAATTGAGACTACAGCCTTTAGTATTTTGATCATAGTGACAGATTTCTTCTAATTTCGTGCTATACACTTTGTTGACCGTCTTCAGAGTTTTTAATTTATTTTCTAAATCTTACTGAATTAATTCTAAACGTAAGTTCTGTTTCAAAAATACCCTTTAATAACGAGTCCCGTTGACGCAGAGGAAACGCGCGACAATGTACAATTCGTCGCGACGATCTTTTTTAACGGGTTTCCGGAAGGAGGTGGAGGATATTCAACAAGTTCGGCCTTTTGCAGCTGCGGATAAATGCAAAAGACGACGGGAGTGTCGGAGGCATCGGGCAATCCCTCGAGTCGCGAAAGCGACGACTAAAAACAGTCACCGAAGGATGTGGAAAATATTCAATAAAATCCTTCTCCTTGTCGAGATTTCCCCGAGATATTTCGCACGACGCGTCGAATTTAAAGATTTCGATGCACAAAATACCTTACAAAGAAGAATCTAACATTAGATACCACACTTTAAACACCAAATGTCCTTCTCATTCATGAATTAATTCTTCCACCGAATGAAAATCCCTGAAGGAAATTTAATTCTTCGCCAAAGTACCAAGAAACGAAACGAAAGTCATTCGTAATACGATTGTCTCGAAGCAGGTTTCCCCGTTATGGCAAAAACGTATCGTCTTTTCCTCGGAGAGATACGATAAAAATCCTTCCCCTTCGTCTTCGAGTAGGGTAAAAATCGACGTTACCAGCGATAGCGAGGAAACGGTTCTCCCTCGACGCGGAAGGAATACGTATTGTTGAAATTTCATATATCATAGAGCACCCACATCGGCATCGTCGACGTGCTCTTTCACGTCGGACGAATTTTCCTATCGACCCTTCGTCACCCTTCCTCCGGACGAAAGGGTTCCTTAACGTATTCCGTGGGCTATCCATCTCAGCCGAGACCCTCAGACATTATTTTGCGAAGCGCACGAGGCCCTCGGTGCGCCACCGAAACCGCGAAATATTTATAAACTCCGCCTTTATTCTCTGCTCGAGGCCGACGTACAACTCATCGTCGGCATCGAGGGTTACGACGATGGCGTACAGGATCTTTCAAAAATTACTTTGCAAGACTTCCTGGAGGTTTTCTATATTCTCGAATTGTGCAAGGGAAAACCTTACTCTTTTGCTGTGGGTCCTCTCTTGGCAAAAGTGGCGAGTATAGGGTTAACGTTAAATCTACAACTTCTTGATCGCAGACGCTTAATGCTTGATCTTTTATTTGCACATAAGATTCTGAACGGATCCATAAATTATCCAGAGATCATATGGATTATAAAAATCAACGTACCCAGACCTTCCAGCAGGCATTACATGCTTTTACACCAAAGTTATCATCGCACACATTACGGAACTCACAGTTGCGTTAGTAGGTTAGCACTAGAACTACCAAACCAGTCAAAATGACTGGTACACAATTTTTTAAAAAAATTCTCCAAGTTTACATAAGAGTCATAGAATAAATATTCTACGTCTATATCAATAAACATAAATCACCCAATCGATCAAATTTTCCGCCGCTCGATTCCCCCTTTTTCAAAGTACTTATTTCATTTATTAAAATATGATAGATTCGAGGCCGGTAGTTCTAGCGTTAACAACCAACGTAAACCGCTTCTACAAGGATCTAAATTTTGTTGGTCCACTCTCAACATTTAAACTCAATGTGCATATTCTTCTTAGCAAATGATTCAATTTATTCCTGCTCCTTCATCCCTTCCCATATTCCTTACTTCTGAAGTCCAGTTCCTATTTCTTCCATTCTTATCTATTTTTATATATACTATATATTTTAGTTTTATCTATTTTATATTATTTAATTTTAAGCTAAATTTAATCTATTGTTTTCTTATTGATTTATATTTATATTTTATATATACATACACACACTGATTTGTCATCATTTTGTAGTACACTAAAGGGCGTATTGCTCGTTGATAAATAAATAAATAAATAAATAAACGCTAGACGACTCTGTTGCAGATAAACGCCTCACGAGTTATGCCTGCTCGTAATTTCTCACGTAGCTGCGTGAAATGTTTCTGAAACACCGTGTATATCCTGGACGAAAATGTTTTCTTGCGCGCTAAAGCTCGTCGGAGGAACGGGACGATGCCTTGGGCTGTCGAGGGTTGTTTAAGTTTGAATTGCTTCGTTGGTTTGGCGGGAGAAATCTCTTTTGTAAAATATATTTTGTGGCTTCGGGGATTCGAAACTTGAACCGTGAATTTTTTACAGCAGGGTTGAAGTTTGGAGCTGAAGAAAACGTTTGCCAAATGGCGATCAGACGTGGAGTCACCTTGAAAGAATTTTTTTTTCTAGCTTTCATTCGCACATCGTAGCTGCGACAGTTCGAGAAGCACCTAAGGGATGAATCTCGCATCCAACCCCCTGAACGGCGTCAAAAAAAAATGTAAAAATAGGCAAAAACTTGCCAACAATCTTCATCGCACGAAAAACCACCCCTTGGACCCCACCTTCTCTCTCTTTTTCACTCTCCATTCCTCTTAATCTTCTCGGTAGACACGCGACGACAGAATGTTGTCTTTGCTCGAAGGAGTGCCGTTATTCGCGATCGTTCCGGCAGGAGAAAAACGACGGCGAAATAAAAGAAGACGTGGAAGGGGTGCGTTTTCCGAGCGTCGCTGAAATAGCAACGAAACATTCTCCGGATGCATTATTGCGCGCCTCGAATTCAGTCGACTTCAAAGCCCGATCGCTGAGAAATGTATTCAATCATTTTTTTCTCTCTACTATTATCTCCCTTTTTTCTCCACTCCGGTTCACGATAAAGCAAAAGCCGCCGCTGTCGGTGAGAAAAGAAGGATGCGCGTTTTGGCATAACGTTACAATGCAGAGTCGTTTATAAAACGTGGAGCTTATATTCGAAAGGGAGCATTGTATGGAAAGTGTTTCGTTTCTCCACTTAAATTAAGTCATATTATTAATATCACCCTATTCGTCACACGGTCAGTGGAATGATTTAATAAACCGTGGCGGGATTTCCTCGGAAAAGGAAAAAAAAACACCGTTCCGAGAGCGTGAACGAAAATCGTAATTCACGCGCGGACACAAATCACGCGCGTTTCTTTATTTCCCGGCTTTTACACGGTGCTACCATTTTTAAGAGTCATATTTCGCAACGTTATTCGTGGCGAACTTTCCTCCCCCCGGGGATAAAAATTAATTCCACCCCCGTTTGCCGTTTACGGTCCAAGTTTTCACGGAAAGGGGTGAAAAAAAATTTTCACGACACATTCGTTTAAAACAAGTACACCATTTTACCGCAAATTCATAAGCCTTCGAAATAAAACAGTGTTGGAGAGTGGAAAGGGGTTGAATCGACGTAGAATTAACGCCGATGTTGCGCGAACTTTCATCGAAATCCAGCAGCGGGACGAGTTAACTCTCTCTTTCCAATTTCGTCTTAACCTGCAATTTCGCGAGACCCTCGACCATTCCGGAAGCCATGCAAATAACTGCTTTACACGATGCATCCTAGTCCGATTCGATGCTGAGCATATTCCGTCGATGAGTATCGATTTATGTTGCCCGCTTCGTCCGAAAGCCTCTCGAGGGTAAAGTAAATTTTCCTCAAAAAAGGATGAAAATGTCGATTCTTTCGTTGTTACCGCGAGTAATAAAAAAAAAGGAGACCAGAAAAGAGAGGAGGATGAAGAATATGCGAATGTAACGTATCCGTGGGAAAATGAAATCAATTTTCACGATAAAAGTTGTACGCGAACGCGATCCCACCATCCGAGTAAAAAATCAATGTTACCGGAAACAAGAGAAATATCCCTTTGACCGTTAACGACGAAAGCGAACGAAAAGCTCTGGTGCTGGAAAATCAGGCTGGAAATGAGGGCGATTCTTTGTCGAAAAAAATCCCGGTTTAATTTATCGTAGAATAATATTTCCATTCCTTTGCTACTCGTCCTATTTTTTTCTGTACGCGTATCCACGAATTTTTTTGCACAATTTTAACGAATTTCTGATTGACGTTGGGTTCACTGTGACGTCGAGTAAAGAGATTTCGAAACGTTATCAATCGTTTCTCCACGTTGAAGGGGTACGTTGTGGCACGCGTATCCCCGTTTTGCCCCGGTTCGGGAGAGAATGCGGTTATATTCGAAATTAGCAAATATTTACGAATAAGTTGATAGCATGAACGACGTGTTAATTACGTGCACGGCGACAAACTCCGACCACGAATTTAATGGTGCCGGTTAATTTGGCGAAAAACAGCCCGCCGGATCGAACCGCACCCCCGAACCTGTTCTATTGCTACTTTCAATCCGCGATTCGGGAGAGGAGCTTTCGAAACGTCACGGGCTGCATCTCGCGTGTCGGCTGCAGTTCAACGATCATTTGTTTCCGACTACAATGCGTATTTATGCGAAGGTACGACGGGAACGTGGATCGACGTTTTAATTGCGAAATGAACGAGGGTGGAAAAATAAAAACGGAGAAACTCCGTGACAGAGGGACCTGCAGCGATGGCTCGTCGAAGAAAAGGGACGAAGATTCGTGTGGTGTAACACCTTTGATGTTTCACGGACTATCACGTGGCGAGGCAAAGGGAAACCCTTTTTGGGGTGGCTAATAGGCTCACTTGAATCTGCGGATGGTCCGCTGCAAACAGTTTGCCCGAAATTGCTATACGTGCGCGATTCACGAAGATAAGACACTCGGAGGACGGGAACGGCCCTCTTGAGGGTGCAAGAAGGCAAAAGAGGGCCGTCGCGGTGAGATTCTTGCAAAAATTCACATTCGAGTATTACTTTGTATACTCCTGGAGTTGCGCAACAACCCCCGAAGTTCTGCCTGTTATCTACTTAACCTGGAAATCGTCGAATTATCGTTCGTTGGGAGTTTCGCTGGAAACTGTAATATCGGGAATTGTGCAGCTTACTTTTCATCTTTTCGCTCTTCGCGGAAAGAAGAGCAAGGATTTTTTTTCTCGTTGGATTATTAAACAAACGAATCTCCATTGAACCGGTCTTACGAATCGTTAAATTTTCAGTCGGAGAACGTTATCGAGGGGTGAATAAAGGAGAACGGTGAAGAGAAAACGGATGGTAGGAACGTTTACGTTGGTTCAGGGTGAAAGAAAAAACCCTGAGCATTTCTACGAGCCTTAAACAGAGATCGTTAGGACGGTAATTATCGGGGCGCGTAGGACGATAGGGGATTCGAGCGATTAATCTCTGGGCGTGAATTAAAACTGCATAAATCGGTAATAGGAGGAATTGGCGAGAGTTGTTGGTGGAAAAAGTGTCCGGGCGGGTGGCGTTGGCGCGGTTAAAAATTCCGGCTGGCTTTGAGCTCGAGATAAACGCGTCTTGCTACAAAGAGAAATCGTAAAAGTTCGTAGCATCCCTGTCCGGCTCGTAGTTCGGCTCTCCGCCACTGTTGGCCGTTCGAAAGGTAGGCAGACAGACGGAGCAAAGAGAAACGAGAAACAGGAGAGAGAACGGGAGACCAAGAGACGAGAAAGAACGGCTAGACGGAGAAAACGAGGCGTAGGAGAGAAAAAGGTGGTGGAAAAAGGGGGAGGGAAAAAAGAGCGAAAGAAAACAAAAGGGAGAACCGGAGAAACGGAGGAAAAGAAAGGAACACCGTGATAAATCGCGAGCAAAAGAGAGAGAACGGGAGATGAGAAAAGAGGGAGGAGGTGCAAAGAGAACATCGAGAGAAAACGAGAAAGAGGGAAAGAGAGAAAGAGAGAGGTAGAGGGATGAAAGAGGGACGAGAGAGGGAATCCAGAGGGAACAGAGAGGGAAGAGAGAATCTAACGGGGAGCAACGGGGTGCCGGAGCGAGCGGGGTCGACCCTGCGCGCAGCCTCCCCAGTCCACCCCGAAGATTCAGTCGTCGTGCGGCAGAGGAGGGCCGAGGAGCGCCCGGTCGAAGCACGCTGCTCCTCTCTTGGTCCGTCGTCTCTTTCTCTCTCTCCTTCTCGTTCATTCTCTCCCTCGTCCTCACGCTCCGCTTCCCTCCCTTGACGCCTCCGGCCTTCCTTCCCTCCGCGAGTGCCGCGGATGCCAGTGAAAACGGACGTAGAGGGACAGACCCGGAGTATTCTGGTGCACGGTGAACGCGACGAGAGCAACGGTAAAATCTCGCCGTAGCTGCGAGCCACGGAGCTCGATTCGGTCAGAGTGCGCGTCAACGCGACGACTCGCTGCGTGAATTTTACGCGACGAAACAACCCCGACACCGGTCTCGGGGGTTGCTTCCTTCGCTCTTTCTCTTTCGCTCTGCGTCTCTTTCCTTCCGTCGCTTCCTCTTTCTCTCTTAAAGTTACGCTCTTTTCAACCCGGTGCCGATACACGGATCCTCTCGACTCGTCTCTTTTTCGTGCAAAGGGGTGGGTTTGCGATACCGGCGACTCGTAGCAGTGGTAGTGGCGCGGCAGTGGTAGTGGTGGTTGCTGGTGGCGGTGACGGTGGTGGTGTTACCGGTGGCAGTAGTGGTGATGGTTTAAATTTCAGCCGCGTGCACGAGTTCACCTACGTGAGCCATTACATGGGTCCTCGGCTTTCCCGTCGATCCGGGGAGAGTAGTCGAGAGAACGGTCACGGTCCGCGGATGCAAATTTCCCACCCCCGGTGTACGTCCTTGCCTTCCACCCTCGTCGTAGCGAGGAAAGGAAGACAGGCTGAGAATATGTACCAAGAGCCAGAACCTTCGTCGTTGTTCTTCACCGTGTATCCTCGTGCGTCCACGGTCCTTCTGTTCCGTGATTTCTCGTCGTATGGATTTTGCGCGAGCTGAGTCTCTCGTCGTGAGGATCGTCGCGGGTTTGTTGGCGTTTCCACGCGGTACGGTGACCCTCCAACGATCGCAAACCTTCTCGAGCCGGTTCGACAAAAAACTAGACGTCTTTCACGCCACGAGCTTCGATCCCACGGCACTCGAAATCGTGCTATCGAGTACTCGGGCAACGTACGAATTATTGCGCTATCGGTGCTGGTTTTTGCGAGAAAACTCTGCCAATTTCAACGTGCTCGTTGTTTCGTTGAGATTTCATTAGATAAAGGAAGCATCGTGTATCACTCGTCGGTCCTCCTCGCGAGGACGATGGAAGCGAGAGGACCGTGGTCTCTTGCCGGAGGCCACGTTTCGCTAGTTTCGGTTGTAATGATTCGATAAGAAACAGAAGAGAGAAAGAGAGGGAGAGAAATATACGTAGGTTGGATGGAAAGAAGAAAGTTCGGTTCCTGCGCTCTCTCCTGGTAGCCCTGTTGGAGCTATCGAGGAAAATGTAAATACCTCGTAAGCGCCAGCGATCTGCCGATACGTTAACTCCTTCCTCGAATACCGGCTTTCGGGAAAACGACGAGGAGGAAGAGAGAGATAAGTGGAGAGAGAGAGAGAGAGGAGCACGAGAGAAACAGGAGAAGCGTAGGTGTATCGAGCCACCTCGCGTTATGGAAATCCGCGAGGCTTTACGACTTTCCGAAGATAACGCGTACGTTTCCCTATCTCGGTTTAACGCTCTCCGGGAAGCGTTTATCTCCGTGGCAGAAAGAGGATGGAGAGACTTCGCGAAATCGCCGTTGACCTTAGCCCGCGCCGCAGACTCTCCTGAAATATTCATGCTCTCGAGGGAGAGACGGGGGAGGGAATTTTAAACGGGGGTAGGAATTTCAAACGTACGATCCTTCGTGCGCGTTCACTTCTAGGGAAGAAACGTCGAGAAAGTGACGAACGAGAAAGGGGTAGTTTGCGTTGTATTCTGTTATTCGCAGCGACTAGAAAATGCTGGCTATTTTTCTACTTTTGAGGTGTTGCCCTGTACCGGGAGAAAAACGAGAGAAAACTGCGAGAAAAAGGAGTGAAAAACGGGAGAGAAACGAGAGAGGAGGAAAAAGGAAAGGATAAAATATGACCCGTTCGTAGCATCCTGCCAACTTTTCCGTTTCTCTCTTCCTTCTTTTTCTTCAGTCGTCCGTCGAGGATCGTCGACCGTGTCGAATATCGGTCACTGCAAATGAGATTCGCGATATACACGACCGAGTCTGACCGAGACTTTCTTCCTCCACTGATACACTCCCGCGAGAAACTCGAAAGTAAACCAAGACGATGGAAAAACTCGGGAAATCTTGGAAAGGAGTGAAAGAGAAGAGAAATAAAGAAAGGATAGAAAATAAAGTTACCATCCAAGGTTCCTTTAAGCTCTCGGATTCGATGCGCTCGAAATCCACTTCTCTCTCGTTGGATTTCGCTTTCGAAAATAGTCAATCGCTAAATTAGCAATCGGTGTAGAGATATTTTTCCTTTTTTCCCTCGCGCTCGCAAAATAACCACGTCCTCTGATTCTCGGCGCTCTAATAATCAATTTGACCGATCGTTCGTCGATAATCTCTTCGTGACAAAAACGGAAAATCATCAACGCGTTGAGATTCGAGAAACGCCATGATCCACCTCTTTCGAGCTGATAGTACGAGAATTCCGTCGCGTCATCCTGCGAAACTCGTCTCGCTGATTAAACCGGCAAAGGGAGGGTGAACGGAGTGCACCCTTTACACCTGTGCCACCATCTTCCCTTCTTTCAGAGTCTTCGGCGAATTCATCGACGTACGAAACGAGGAGAGAAAATATCGCTGCCTAGTGCACGATGTCAGGATACGTCGAATCCAAGGACAAAGGAAGAGCAACGTCTTTCACGAGGTGCTCAACGGGGAGAGGAGGTTCGTCGAGGAAGAGCCACGTGATTTTGCACTTTTATACGAACTCGGTGGTGAGCGTCGATCGTACGTGATTCTCCCGATTTCGAATGGAAAACGGTGATATATATTCCGTGAACGTTAATCGGTGCGAAATGTATCCGCGAGAATCGTGAAATCGTGCTTGATCCACGCTCGAAAGGATTTAAGTTTGGTGCAACGAGAAACGAAGGGGCAACAAGGACGACGGAGAAGAGTGCGTTTGGATGTTAAGCAGCCTGTAAATAGCATTTTATAATCCTCGTCACGTTGAATCGATATCCCTTAAGAGCCGGACGGACGGTGAAAAACCTTGGTCCTCCGTTTTCTTGCTGCACGGAGGACGGAAAGAGGGTGAAAAGAGGGCGAAGAGTAGGAAAAGCGTATAGAATACGTGGCTAGAGGAAGACGGAAGAAGTCGAAGACACCGGGGAAACATAGCAGCGGGAGGATAAAGGATGACGAGAGGAAAGAGCCTAATGTTTCTCAACGACATGGAGCTGCTAATGTTCTTAGCAGTAACGGCCTCCCTCTTGGGTTACTGCCAGACGGATGAAAAAGGTAAGATATACGTAGACTCGAAGGAACCGGTCTCCTCTCTTCTTCCAGCCTCGACGAAACGACGAAAGAAATGCCAGATTTCCTGGGCAGTGGAGAAAAGACGGGTGAAAAAAAGAGGAAAAGAGGAACGTCGAGGACTGTCGGAGAAGGAGGAGAACGAGACCGACGGAGATTAAGTTTTATGGTCAACGAAGCGAGTAGGGTACCGCGAATTTACTTATAGCGAGCTTTTTAATGGCCAACGAATACGCCATGGAGCTTTTAATAACCAAGAGAAACGTGATGCTCGTAAACGAGGAATACGATCTCGGCATCCTTATTTTTCAATGCTGGAGAGTTGGTTTCCAGCGGTTCGAGTAATCGGCAAATTGACGATGCTCGGAGGACTATGTGTCTTTCGTTCGTTTCGGCTCGTGGATCAATTTTATATAACATTTTTTTGCATCTCCGACGGCAGAGTGAATTTTGTAGCGATGGGTTAAAGGGGTGGGAGGAAATAGAGAGGACAGAGAGGGCGAGAAGTAGAAAGGGGAGGGTCGTTGGAATGAAATAGCATTTCAAGCTGGAAATTCGCGTGGTCGCGCGGACCCGCGGAAAATAAGAACCATCGAGATAGCGGTTTAATATAATAACAGCAATCGCCGATACGCTCACCGGGATTCGAATATTATCAGAATAAAAAAAATTCAAAGAATGGTCGATACGATTTCGATCATCCGTAACCACCGTTATTTGATCCCTCTATCTGTCATTTACTTTTTTTCTCGTATCATCTTTCTCATCAATTTTCGATGGATATAGCGACTAGTTGGATAAAAGTGTCCGCTTCGCGAAGATTCGTAAATTTGGAGTAACAGATTACCCTGTTCGTTCCTTGGAAAATATTTGGGGATTCTCGAATTATTCCTTTACGTCCTTCTTCGCCTCCTTTTTGTACGTCGAGGAGCAAAAAATCTGTCCAATTAGACTCCCACGAGAGAGAATTTATCCGAAACGTTCCTCGAGAACCTTGCAACCGGCGAATCCCATAAAGTTCGTGCAAAAACTCTCAAACGAACGGCGAAAGCTATCAGTTTTTACTTGAACTTCTCTTGATCCCACGTTTTACGTCATTGAACGTCAAAATCAGTCAGAATGTAAAGCAAAAAGAATGATAAAGGAAGATAGAATCGGCTAGCTTTTACACTGAATGACCCGATATAATCAGTTTTTCATTCAGCTAACTAATCCATCATCCCTCGTATGCAATGGACGTCGAACACGAGTTTAAACGCGGAATAAATTTTTAGTTTAAAAAAAAAAAATACAAACGTAGAGGTAAAAGTTGCGGCCACGTACAAAGCAGAATATAAATGCATCAACGCGAGCATCGAGATTTATCCGCATGAGTTTTACATAAACCGGACGTTTCGTGATTCTGGTTAAATATTAAAATCAATTTCATTTAAATATCGACATTTTGAAATCGAGATCACACGGGTCGCCGACGTAATCGATGCTTCATCCACTCGTCTCTCGATGGTGCACGTAAATCAAGTTCCACGTTGGAGGTACACCTGCGTTTAACCTTCTCCATTTTCCACCCCTTTTTCCATCTTCTTCCCTCCCCACTTTTGCAAACGTAGCCGTCGAGGTCGCTAATTAAATACTACTGGAAGCATAGCGATGATAAACCCGTGGAAAAAAAAATCCAATTTTCGAAGAAGAAAAGAGAAATCTCTCGTTGCGATGCGGCGAGTTGAGAGCATAATCGTCGGATACGTCGAAACGTTTTGCCTTAATCCGATGTTATATACGTCGATCGGTCGAAAAGCGAAGCCCGCCTGGCTGGCAAAAACGAAACCATGAAAACGGTATCGGTGTAATCAATTTCCCATTTATCCGGCTAATCTGTCACTTATGCGATCCTACCTCTAGAATCGTCGAAAATCCATCCTACGGTGAAAATAAACTCGCGACTCCAAAGCGGACAACATTCTCTATTTTTTTTTCTGACACTGTTTCCATCTCTTTGCCTTTCTCTCTGTCCCTCTCGTTTTGGATCGTATACCACGAAATAATGAACGACAAATAGAAAGGCATCAAATCTACATTTGGCAAGTGGGTTTGCGATCGAATCATCGAGTACCATCGGCAGATTCTCCGGGCGCTTTAACTCGAAATACACACGGCTCCATAATCGTACAGCGAGGTGCATTAATGCCGCGCGACGAGGTTACCCCCATTGTGCGAAAGAGACTACACAGTGCGCCCATTTTTGTTAGATCGTCGCTTAAACGATGGCAAAGACACCCGTCGTATTTTCCTGGCAGAAGGTTCTTCCACTTTGCATATTTTTGATGGTAACCAAATCGACGACATATTGTAGACGATATACGTATCTTGGCAAGGACAGAGATTCTCGGAGATAGCTTATTGCACAGTCTGAGAAAGATACCTGAGAAACAACGGTGGCAATGAGGCCAAATTCTCCTCCTCTTAAATAAAAGTATCAAGATCACCCAACATTGCCAACGGCACAACCTACACCTGTAAACACTCCGAGTCGTCCCTGACGAATGAAACCGTGGTTCGAGCTACTCGGGTAACTTTTTGTTTCGAATTTGAAGTTTCTCTTCACCTGAAGTTCATTTCACCCAAGTCCCTCGATATAGGAGTCTTCTCGTTTCAAATCTAACTGACATTTTCATCGAGATGACGGGAGATCTCGCTCACCAGGCATCCGTCTCAAATCGTCCAAAGGCCCAAGCTCATCCTGCGCTATTAACGAGCCAGTCGGTACACCTCCACGTCCCTGCATTTTAATCGTTGCACGGCGGCATAGCAGATACAGAGAATGCATCGATGTGCACACACAAATATTACGATTCGCCGGTAATGCGAATCGAGTAATCCGATGAACTGGATGCGGCTCTCGTGCGAACGCACGGATCGATTGGCTGTCCCGACATTAACGTTTCTGTATGCACGGACCCAAAGTGGACAGCGATGATCAACGACACGAAAGGAGAGAAAAGGGAGGAGAGAAATTCTTCAGAGTTAATGGTCCGTACGGTTATTCCACGTACTCGAACGCATTTCCTTAGATCATTTGCGCTGCCCTGAGGGTAAACTACTACTTATGAGCTTGCTAACGTTCCTTTAAGAGCGCGAGTGTGTCTGACTTGCCGTGCAACTCCGAGATACGAGATCTCCTTGAATGCTCGTTTGAAGGAGTTGAACTCGCCCATTCATCGGTCCAGCTCGTCCTTCCAATTGCAGCTTGCTCTTTTTCTTTCTTTTTCTCCCTTTCCTTTCTCCGAGTCTATCTCTCTATTACGGAAATTAATGAGGCGCTTCTGGCAACGAGGAACATTATTCGATTAACATTTCCACGAGCCTTCGAGCGAACGACGCGTCGGTGGAAATCGAGCGAGGTACATTCACGAGAGAAACCGTGCGGGGGAAACGAACGGGGAGCGTTTCGATAAAAACGGTGCAGCGATTTTCTTCCTGATCGGTGGAACGAGTAAAAGTGCATGAACGTCTCGACGTGAATTATTTCAACGGCGGGAGTCTAGTCTTGCCGTTAACCCCTTGCACTATTTCCACGAGTCTGACTCGTGATGAAAATTTTAGGCCAAACTTGAATATCACGAGTCTGACTCGTGGTATTAATCTCGGGCAAAGTATTCATATCTCGAATAAGATCGTATATCCTCGTGCAAGATTATTAAATTTAGACTTTGATTGAAATTCATTTGAGTTTCACAGAAGTTCCATTGCGTGAAGTATATATTAGCGCGGTAATCTTTGTCATTCGCAAGATATCGTATATCGGGCGTTCGGTTTAGGCATGGTTTCTTGCGAGTTTACCGATAGTGCAAGGAGTTAACACTTTACCGACAGCTATTTTCCTTTTTAATTAATTGCCGTGGCAACCGATTAATAAGTTGAAGCAGGCTGGTTGGTAAAGTGTCAAGAATTGCAAATTATTGTAAGAGCCCACGCGCCAGATAGCAAAAGCATTTTGCTCGAGCATCCCCTAGCGAGAGTGCGAGAAGGTGGTCCTAGAAATTTCATGAGCCTCGTAGAATCGTGGAATATCACTTCTACGTATCTATCTTCCTCGGTGCAACTCGTTTACCGATCCCTCTGACGTTCTACCATGCGAACGTCAAATTTCCTCGAGAAATCCACTTGCCTTTGCTGTTTGGAACTCGAGGAACGAAAAAAAAAGATACGAGGGAAAAACCGTGGGAAAAGGGAAAGAAGTAAACCACGTCTTGAAGCTTCTCCGAAGCTCGAGTGCTCCTCGATAAATCCTGACGGTGAATTCATTTTTAATCGTCTTAAAAATTAGCTTTTAAATAAATAAGGATCCTTTTTTATCAATCTTTCAGCAGTATTTGAAATAATTATTCAGAGACACTAAGTACACTGGTTTCGTACTTAACCCCTTGCTATACAAAGCGAGTGTCACTCGTGACACGATAAATGAAAAGGGCAATTTTGTGCTCCAGAAATTATTAAATCAAAAATATCTGTCATGACAAATTAAAATAAATTCTATGCTATTCAATATTGCGTTAAGTCATATATCGTTTCCGAAATTAGAGATAGATTGTAATTTCAGCAATTAACTCAGAGTTATTGCATATTCAGTCACAAAAGAAATGGTACGGCAAGGGGTTAAAGGCACAATCTTTCATTTATTCGAGAGTCTCCCAAAATTCCAGGTCAGCGACGAAATGACCATAGAACTTAATACCTAAAGTGCTAAAAAACCAAAGCAATCAAAGGGAGAAACAACATCCCCACATCCATCTCCGAGCACCAATTACAGTGCACAAAGGACAATAAATTTTTTCTCTCTGATTGCAGTGTCATTTTACGGAGCAAGCTACATTCATCTTCCCGTTCAAGAGGCCAAGGGTGCGACCGACATCAGCTTCCGGTTTCGCACTCATCTCGCGGACGCCATGCTGCTATTGGCCGCTGGGAAGACCGATTACTGCCTGATCAAACTCGAAGCCGGTAGATTGAAGGTTCGTTTGCCCTCGGTCTTTGCCTCTTTCCTCCAACTATTAATAGTAGCACTCGTTATCCTCGCGTTTCCCCTTTTCGTTTCGCGCTCGTTTCTCGCCCGTTTTGTCGCTTCGTCGTTTAAAACGAGCGAACGCACGTGCCGCGACGATGCGTCGGAGGGCACGCGTGTCCTTGCTTGCAAGAAATTGGACGCGCTTTGACGAGAAGAAAGGGGGAAAAAGTGGAAAAAAAGGGGGAAAAAAGGGAGAAACGTGAAGCGACGTTGAGGCCGCGCGCGACTATCGTTTTAGCGGGAGGAGAAAAAAAAGGAATGCGTTTCGTGCACACGTGTAACGACGCGTCGCTCTCGTGGCTTTATTGCTTCGATAAAAAACCAGACACGATTTTAACAACGTCATGGCGAGCATACCAACCGTGCTTTTACTCCTGATGTTGAGAAACGACGATGCTTATTTGCAAATGCAAGAACGAGCAATTTTCTACTACGTGGATTTGTGGATAACAAAGTTTGATTTTATGGAGAGAAAGTGTATGGTTGAATTTGTTTCTTTTTTTTTGTTCGACGAGAGGGTTAAGTGGGATATTGTTAAGGTCGTTTTACTTAGCAGAAAACAGTTCTATTTATAGTGGTCTTGGTTTCCGGATGGCCGCCCCGTCGAAGACTAATTTGTCGTCGACGTTTCGCAAACATTGCGGTTTCGTTCTTCGTTGCCTCGCAGGTGAAGACTGCCGATATGGCAATAATTTGGAGGCTAACACGTTGCTATCCATGAAAGATTTAATTACGCCAGAGATTCGGATTAACACGTTGACTGCCATGGGGGTCACCGGTGACCGGCACTAATAAATTCAATGAAATTTTATCTAACTTCTAAATTGCAATGTTTATGAATTTTCAAACGTATTGAATATTTAAATATAGGCGATAAAAAGATAAAGGTCTGCCGGATATCTATCTATCAGCGTATTTTAAGTTTCTGATTGATAAAGATGTGATTTTAATAGAAAAGATTTCATGTCGATGGATATGATAACATTAACGATATACCGATGGTGTTCAAAGTGTTAATAGTCAATAAAGATTCGAAACTTTAATAGTATTTTTGATGACGGTGATACCACTTTGTCTGGAGAACCGATTTTTCGTTGTCAACGATTGGAAATTCCAGAGCCGATTTTCTAAAGATTGGAATAAGCTGCGTGAAATTTTCAACGAGTATTCGTCGAAATATCGTTACAAGATGAACGTTCTGTTTCAATCGGCACGAAGTTGGTGTACGCGGAAGGACAGAGCGTCAATTATAATTTCCTATCAACGAGGACTTCCTCTGAAATAAACGACCACGATATTTGTAATCCTCGGTGTTATTCCTCGACGGGAAGGCCAGCGTTTTGTTCGCTTTAATAATCCATTCTGCAGTATATCAGAACGATCGTTTTACGACCGGTCAAACGAGCGAGACCGACGTTATGTCTTTCCCATCGATATTTCCGCAACGAACATTTTGCGATTTTTTTCCCATCTGACAAACCCAGGTACGAGAGAGAAAACAGATCTTTCGATCTAGTGCACTTTCGTGCACCACAAATGCAGCTGGATCGGATAAAAATATCGATTTGAAGCGATAGACTTTTAATAATTGCGAAAATAAATTGAACAGGCCCAAAAAACTATTCTTCACAGATTCTATATATTTCCTAAATAAGTGCAATTACAATTACTTTTTAATAGATATATCTCAAGTAAAAACACGTCCAATAATAGAGGACTCACCTCGACATCCCTACCAAAAGACGAGAAACGAAATTATTGCTTACTGAAATGCACAACTTTCGTTAAGACCATAGAAATTAATCTGAAACGCCGAGTTAAATGCATCCATTCGCGTTCGCTATTCAATCGCCACCCTTCGACGGCCTCGTTAACGAGTTGATGCTAAAAAAAGATCGAAGTAAGTCTAGCCGGTTAAAAATACCTCACGAGCAGAAAAAAGTCGCCATAAGCTCCCCGAGTTAACGTACTCCTGCGACGATCTTCCAGACTCAACTTAGACCTAACACAAACGTGACTCAGGTACTTATTTATTTATTTTTTTACGTAACGGAAAGCTTTTCAGAGCTTCCCGTCTCCTTTAGAAATGTTACGAGACATGTAAATCCACCCCAAACCATCTCCACTTGGTAATTTAAGCGAGACCTAACTCAGGCAATCTCCGCGTGGTACTTGAAACGAGCGAAAATTAATCCTACGTAATGCAGCAATAATAACAACGACGAAAGAGGTGGAATGAAAAAAAAAAGAGAGGGTCGGCATGAGAAACAGGGGCGAGGTATTTCAACAATGTCGGTGCAATGCTTCGCATCGTAACTCTCATCCTATATTGCGTTTCAACGACTCTCCAGGTTGAAACGAAACAGCGACAAACCACTGCACGACTTTCCCCATACACGATTCAAGGGATATCGGCATCCGTTGCGTTTCGCTCGACAAGTTTTCGAGCACCACCCGGAGGAATCGTTAACCAACTAAACAGGCTGGAAGTTTTGGACGTTCCGTTTCTTGTTTCACGAGAAGGCACGATATTACGAGGAGGAAGTGAAGCATGCCCTGTTATTGCAGGAAAGTTCAACTACGAAGCCGAAGGTATTTGCTGTCAAAAATTAGATGATGCTATCGGTTCTTGCGGAGATATCTACCTGAAAGGATACAAAACTTGGTTCATCTACAATACAAATTGATACAAATCTCTAGATCTACTCGCACGACTAACTAAGCCTCGTTTTAGCAATACTGGCAGGTTCTTGGAAAGTACACTGCAAATCCAAGTGTGTTATTTTAAAACACATAAACGTATTATTTCCTTGTAGTCACTTTTTAGACGTTTCCCGGTGTGTTATTATTTAACACAGTACATGTGTGTTATATTTATATTTTAAAATAACACACTTGGTTTTGCAGTGTACCGAGTGCAATTTATCTAAGCCTTTCATTCTAAGCCGATTAAACCAATTTCATCAACGTTTAGATTTAGCTGCATCGGCCACGTAGATGGAAAAGAAGCAAATTCCTACGCTAGAAACAACCGCACATAATTAACTCTCCGACCCTTGATTATATTTTC